>WOAB01000644.1:5977500-8407500 GCA_027886185.1 Rheum nobile | reverse complement strand
CCGAGAATTCGATCATTTATGTATGATTTTTCTCGTACATTGACTCTTACAACAGGTTTCGAAGATAAACTTTATTGGTTCATAAATTGACTTTACCTTTAATTGAAAGTAAATCCCTAACCTCAATTCGATTATTCTTTAACGAGTCTGAATAAGCACCTGACCCACGAATTTTCTTATGTTTCATCAACCAAATATATAATTTTTTGAAAGAACTGTTCAAGAAACAAGCAATATCCTTTCTCGTTATCAGTCGATTCCGAGACCGACCCCTGCTTTCCATTAACTAACTTATCTTATTCTTGTTCGTGAGATTAAAAATGCATAAAAAAATTAAATATCTTGAGAGTTTTTTCGAATTGATATGTATGCTACTACAGTCTTATATAGAATAAGTCTTCTATAGAATCTCTTATATAGATAATTATATATATTATATTTATGCATAACCGATATCATTGATGAAACATAAGAAAAATGGTTTTACATTTCTACCACTATATTAATACTGTTTGAAGTTCAGCCACAGCATGGTACTCTTTCTACCACTATATTAATACTGAAATGGTTTTACATTTCCAAGGAATAGTTAGAAATTTATCGATATATAACACTCATATCGATAAAAAGATTCGAAACCTTTATTGGTATTGGAAAGGGGTTCATCCTTTTTTCTTTTTTTTTACATTTTTGTTTAAATGCCAAATGCTGAGTTGATGACCTATTTCTAAAAAAAATATAAAATAAGAAATTTTGGATTTGAAAAAAAAAACAACTTTGCTGACAATTACATATTTTTGTTTGGTCAGAAGAGTCCTCCAAATATTAGGGCCTTGGATTATTGATTCATTTCCAATTTTGTTCGAATATGAACAAAAAGAGTAGAGGATAGGTTCATTACATTCAAAAAAGATATGGAAATTGGCCATAAAAATGGAAGTAATTGAGCGTGAGAGCCAAATGAATCGAAAGATTCAAGTTTGGTTCGGGAAGGGATCATGAAAGTTTTGAAATGAATGGAAAGATAATCTACTTTCATTAAGTGATTTATTAGATAATCGAAAACTGCGAATCGTGAATACTATTCGAAATTCAGAAGAACTGCGCGAAAGGGCCGTTGAACAGCTAGAAAAAGCCCGGGCTCGCTTACGGAAAGTGGAAATGGAAGCAGATCAGTTTCGAGCGAATGGATATTCTGAAATCGAACGAGATAAATTGAATTTTATTAATTCAACTTATAAAACTTTAGAACAATTAGAAAATTACAAAAACGAAACCATTCATTTTGAACAACAAAGGGCGATTAATCAAGTACGCCAGCGGGTTTTTCAACAAGCCCTACAAGGAGCTCTAGGAACTCTGAATAGTTCCCATTTCTCATTTAAGATTGCTTGATTAAAGCCACATGCGAAGCAATAGGGATCCTCAGTCCTTGATACTGCTCGTGAGGCATTAGAGCGCACCGCTTTGGTCCCTTGTCCTTGTCAACCAAGTTAAGTGCATTTATTCTTGCTTCCCTCACTGCCTCTGCACTTTATGGCCTCCAAACGGTACCGCACATTGTTCTTCACCACGTGATTCACGTTGAGTCGACCTTCATGGAGAACATTGAGGTTGAATTGCCATGGCCTCCCCAAGATGAGATAGAATGCATTGATATGCATTACCACAAATGTCACCATGTCCGAGTAGTCTCCCAATCTAAAGCTCATGTCAACCTTCTTATTCACCTTGATCTTATGGCATTCACTCACCCATCCTATCACAATCGGTGGCCATTGTGGCTGAGTTTCAAGGCCTAACCTTTGCACCACGACCTTCGAGATGATGTTTTAATCACTTCTACTATCAACCAAGGCCACGAAAGGATGTTTATGGCCAATAATGGTGCACATGTGGTGGAAGTTTTGCTCTCATTAGCCATAGTCAACCGTGGGGTTGAGCTCCATAGAAGGCATCTTCAAAAGCTCTCCCTCATCATATATTGGCTCCATGGTCCCATAGTCATCAAACTTGGGGTCAAAAGGTTCCTCCTTCACCTTAGAGATCACAAAACACTCTCCTATGGTTGCGGTGGCATGCACTTCCTCTTCTTCTTTTTCGTCGGCCTCTTCTTTCTCAGTCGTGTCTTCCCCCTCATCCTTGGATTCATACTCACCATAAGAATTCAAAAGCACTTGCCTACTATTTGGGAAGTCACATGCAAAGTGGCCTCGCCCCATGCACTTGAAGCACTTTAAATCCCTAGTGTGAGTCACCTCTTCGCCTTTAGGAGTCATGGTAGTGGAGGGTGTATCACTCCTTGGTAAGGTCTTGGTTGGCTCATTCTTGGTCTCTTGGCGACTAGAGGGCAAATTTGATGATGTAGAGCTAGGGTTGAATCCCAAACCCTTGTGCCACCACTAGTCCTCTTCTTTTGCAAGGTTTGGTATACTTGAGTAGCGTAGTGCAACACCTTTTCAATTTGAATATTGGGGCCAAATCTTAGCATCTCTACATGAGCATTCACATCAGCGTTCAAACCTCCAATGAACCTAGAGATCACGTACCTTTCGGGGAATTGAACTCCCGAGCGATACATAGTTGCCTAAGCTCCTTGTAGAATTCTTCTGGGGTTCTTGATCCTTGCTTCACCCTCTCCAATTTTACTTGGACCTTGTCAATATAATCATCAGGGAAGAATCTGAATCTAAGGGTTGCCTTAAGCTCGTCCCATGTGGAGATAGCCTGGTATTCATTGTGAGCTCGCTCTTCCTTATCTTCCTTCCACCATGAGTATGCAAAATCCGTGAAGTGTATGGCTGCGATGGAAACTCGTTGGGCGTCATTGTAACCATAATAGTAAAATATAGACTCACTTTTGGACTCTGAATCCAAGTAAGTTGATGAGATCCGAAGGGCTCAGATCTTCTTTGATGTCGGATCGTGGTCGAAGGGTGTCTTAGTCCGTCTCGTCTCGTAACCGGATAGATGAAGGCCTTCACGAATGGAGGCCAATGACACTCTTACGCTCGATGTAGAACGAGTGCAATCGGAGGGTTGTGTTTGTGAACCGTGACGTGGTTCAATCGGGATCTAACCAGTTTTGACGTCAAAGGCTTAATGGGAGGAGATGATCTCAACTGCAAGGCTTAAGCTGTAATTCATGGCGTAATTGCAAGAATACCAGATTTCCAATAGCAACTTGCAAAAAACCCATGTTTTAAAAAGTATTGCAAAAGTACCAACTTTTTGTACTTTTTATGGTATTTTTGCTATAGATAGGGTATAAAATTATCTTTTCTTTTCAATGAAATATCCTTAAAAGTTGACTAATATTTTCTCCAAAAAATATAAAAGAAATCCCTAATCTCTCCTTAATCTTTCTCTCTCCCGGTGGCAGCCCTATCCTATCAACCTACTATGGCCTCAAGCTACCTCCTAGAACTGTACCTTTATTAAAATTGGCGGGCAAGTTTCCCTCCAAAAGAAAATTAATCTCCTCCTTCAACCCTTAATCCCTCCAGCGTAACTCACTCTGCCTGACAACAATCCCTAAATATTCCTGAAGAACTTCAAAGCGGCCTGACTCTAGCATTTACTCCACGTGAGATATTTCGCACCTGACGCCCTCCATTAAAGCTTGAATGGGTAAGTGAACTCTCCTGAAAAACATTCGATTTTTCCCCTCTATATACGTGAAGTTTAAAAACCTTCTTTATTTGTAGGTACGAAAGTAGTGTATGTGAAGTTCATCAGTGGTAAAGAATGGAAACAACAAGGGAAAAGGTGGTTGTATGAGGGTGATAGAACAGTGAAAGCCATGTTGATTTCCCCTGACATGGACTTGGCTACACTACGCAACAAATGGATTGAGAAGAATCCATTTGATGAAGAGAAGTTGTTTGTGCAGATGCAATACATTTATCAAAATAAACCAGAACTTCCACCGATCATTATAAATGATGACGACGATCTTGATGCATTCAAGTTCTTGAACAACTATGGAGAAAATGCATCAGAGTGGAATATTGAGATGTACAACAACCTTTTAAAGAAGGAAGAGATTCGAAGTGAAAGGGCTGAACATCGTACTCTTCCTTCTCCAACAGCTCCACCACCAACTCAGAGCCAAGACAATAAAGACTTTTTCAGGTCGTTTTTTCAACAAGTCAGAGCACCTGACACTGATGTCAGGTCAGTCGATGAAATTATTGAAGCTGACAACGAAGCAGAGTTAAGGAGATTAAAAGGGAAAGAAGTGAGGGGGGGAAACAAGAGAAAGTGTCCCATGATATTGGAAGACATTATATCATTGAGCAGCGATGATGAAGACATTGAAGCTGCTACATCAGGAAACAAAGGAAAGGAGAAAATGACTAATTATGCCAATTGTGGAGATTCTTTGGAGGATGAAATAGGAGATGGTTTTGATTACGGGGGCTATTGTCAATCAGGTGATGATGATCGTGTTGATGGTGGTGATGGTTTAGGGTATGCTTCAAGTGATGCTTTAGGTGATGATGTAAATACTGTTGGTCTTGATGATGTGTGGGAGGAAATAATTGGAAATAAGGGAACATACAACGAGGAGCAAATAGAGGAGGACCAAGAAGAAGAGATTGATGTTGATGAAGACATGCTTAGAGAGATTGAAAAGAGGTACTATCCAGCGAAGAGGGACATGCAACGCATGTTAGTTGAAGATGAGGAAACAAGTGAAAACAAGTCCTCATATCCAACAATGAAGGTTGGTCAGATCTTCAATTCTAAGGAAGAGTTCAAAGCTATACTCTTTTCCCTGGCAATGGAAAATTTCTATGAGATGCGTGTGAAGAGGTCCAACAAGTCCAATTATAATGTTGAGTGTGTTGACGACAAATGCACCTTTGTTTGTCGTGGCTCATTGTATCGAAAAACGTCATTGTTTAAGGTGCGACAATATGTGGCGGATCATACCTGTGGCATGAGAGTAAACCACAATCATCACAAAGGAGCAACTTCTCGGCTGATTGCCGAGAAAGTACTTCACAAGTATGTTTTTCTTGCCTTTGAACAATTTTTCTTATCAAGGGCCAATATGAATGCATTTATAGATTCACTTTGTGACATCTCAGGTTTTTAAACGGCCGTAAAGGCCTCCGTGCTTCAGAAATTCAGGATTCTATGTTAGAGCATGGGATAAGGACAAGCTACTACAAAGCCAATCGAGCGCGGCTCTTCGCCCAGGATATGGCACATGGTACAGCTGAGGATAGCTATACGAAAATGTACTCTTATATGCACATGTTAGGGAAATCTAATCCAGGAACATACACGAGAATAGTCAGAGATGATGACCAACGCTTCAAGTATGTCTTCTGGACTTTAGGTCCATGGATAAGGGCAACGCCACATCTGAAAAAGGTTAGTACAACAGCTTTAAATTCAGTCCCATTATTGTCAATGTCAGGACAACAAGTTTCACTGTCAGGTCAAAAGCCTATATGACTGCATGTGTGACAAACAGAACAAGCATCATAAGTCAGGCCATATATGGTTGTTTTCAAAGCATATCATCACATTTTCAGGGAAACTATTGACAACATAGTTTTGCGTATGTAGGTAATATCAGTTGACAGCACTCACCTGACAACCATGTTCAAGGGGATACTTCTCCTGGCTACATCACAAGATGGAAACGGCCAAATATATACACTTGTCGTTGCCGTTGTTAATAGTGAGAACGATGATGCATGGTCATTTTCTTCAGTGAATTGAGGGTTGTTGTTCCTGATCATCCCGAGTTGTATTTCGTGTCTGACCGTCATGTTAGCATTGGGAATGCTCTGAGAAATAGCTATCGTTTCGCCAAGCATGGATATTGCATATATCACATATACCAAAACTTCAAGAGGAAGTTTGGCAGGCAAGACCTCTTCGGCATATTCAAAAAAGTTGCTCATGCTTACACAATAGTTGAGCTCAATCATCAGTTTGCTCAAATAACAACTGCATCTCCAAAGATTGGTCAATATCTAAAAGAAGCTGGAGTTATAAACTGGGCAAGGGCGCATTTTCATGGGAACAGGTTTAACATCATGACAAGCATCAATGCCGAGTGTCTTAATGGCATGTGGAAAACACGGCGTCAGTGGCCTATTCTTGCTCTGTTTGATGCGATTCTTGAGACCATTTCTAAATGGTTTTGTGAAAGAAGGGAAACGGCTTCAAAATGGGACCAATATTTGTCACCCTCTGTGTACACGCTGGTAAAAGTGAACTACAGAAGGTCAACTAAGATGAGTGTTCGAAGACTTAGCCAGTTTGAAGCAGAGGTTATACAAGGAACTATCAGATACTCTGTGAACCTTAATGCTCGTACATGTGATTATAACATGTTCCAGATCGTTAAAGTTCCATGTGCTCATGCCATAGCGGTTGCAAGTGATAGAGGAGTGTGACTCACTTATCTCGTCCATCCCATGTTCAAGAACGACTGCGTGAGAGAAGTGTACAAGGAAACTGTGCATCTTGTTCCTCCCACAAACCGATGGTCAGTTCCTGAAGCTGTGTCATCCATCAGAAGCTATGCACCAAAGGTAAAACGTCCTTCTAAAAGGCCATGTATTAACCGATACAGGGCGACGTGGGAGACGAACTATTCTAGGAAGAGTCGGTGTTCTTATTGCAGCAACCTAGGACACAACAAGCAGTACTGTAGGAGGAGAAGGACTGACGAAGGATTATAGGAAGAGGCTGGGTTAGTTTTTTTTTGTTTAGAACTGTCACCATGTTGGTGTTTTTTGGGCGTTTATGCTGGTAAACGTCGTCGCGTAAATATTGAGTCTGTTGTTGTTGGGTGCTTGAAAAGATGTATGGTTTAAGTCTCTATAGTCTTAAACCATACCTCTTTTTGTGGGGGTTCCCCTTTTGGTTGGGATATAAACTTGATAAATTCAATCTTTGCTTAAGAGTTGCTCGTATTACTTCTTATTTTTGTAAAACTCACAAGAACAAACTGTAAAACTCTAGGACGCCCTGTAAACTACGTATATGTCCTGACATGATCATCTGCGTGACGAAAAAATCACTGTAAAAGTAAAACACGTCCTGTAAACCTTCAATACGTCCTGACAACCTACATCTATAAACTTAATATATAAACACAATCATCTGCTCTACCATTTGAGCTAATAGGATTTGAACCTTAGTCTATAAACTTAATACATAAACATAATCATCTGCATAGTCTATTATTCTTCATATGAACCCTAGAATGTTTTGAATCATGTTTTTAAAACCAATTGACAATAGGAGGAGTATCGCATCTACTTATATACTAGGCTTGGATACCTTATATACTAGGCCAGAAGATCTTTAGGGTTTGTCCTGACAATGTGTTCATGTTATCTGAAAACGTTATATTTGTCCTGAAAACGCATGCATATGGTCAAAAATCATAAACGCATCCCCACACATACTAAGAGATTACAGTGTTATGAAAACATTATCCAGAGATTACATTGTTCATTGCCAAAAAAATGTGCCCTTGGCAAGGCATCCCCACACATACCCATTACACGCATACAAAGAAAAACTACCACCGCAAAGTTCATACAAAATGCGGGCAACCCGTGGCCCATTACACATATAGCCAACCCAACTAAGGAAGATTAAAAACGCACCCATCAAGCTAGATAGCGAGCCATCAGATCTCCCTTCAAGAACTCTGCATGCTCAAACGCCCTTTTAATGTTGATGTCATTGAAGAGGGAATCCCACTCAATCTGCCAAAAAAACAAAGCATCTTAGGCACGTCACTTGCACATAGGAAGAAAATATACAAGAAAACCCTTACCAGTCTAAACTTGAGCTTTATCCGCCTTAGCTCTTCATGGGTCTGAGCACCTGCCGCATTCAGCGTAGCAAGTTCCCACCTCAGCCAGACCAAATCCTTCACCAGGGCATCCAACTCCAAATCCCTCGCGACAACGTCGCTCAAGTAGCTCTAAAAGACGATGTCGCTCATCTTCTTCCCTGCAACAACCACAAAGTACGTCAAACACAGTACAAAAAAGGTTGCGGGATAACTAGATACTGACCACAAACCAATGACCCACCTCCAAGAGGATCCACAACATCCCTTGCAGCTTGCAGTAGGTCATACACCTCTGCGTACACGCCAGTCACAAATTGATGCTCGGCGGCCATGGCTTCAGAATATTGAGTAGAGAATATTGAGTCTGTAGAGAAGCAAGAGAGCGTGGGAGTATTTGAAGAACCAAGAGAGCGTGGGAGTATTTGAAGAACCTTGGTAGAGAGCGTGAGAGTATTTGAATAACCTTGGTAGAGAATATTGAGTCTGTTGTGCTCCCATGTTGCAACCGGGACTAGCTATTTGAAGAACCTTCGCCATTAAATGCGTGGGAGTAGTCGAAAAGACACATTGGAACTCCACAGAGCAATGATGGGACTAGTGCAGGAATGGAGTCAATACAACCACCCGCCTTTTATAAAAAGGGTTTAGGGTAAGTCACTGACAAACAACAATAACTTTGGAGAAGATTTATTCAAAAGCTTAAGAGAAGATTTGGGAAAGTAAGGGTTAATGGTCTTTCAGTGAAAATTAAGAGGGGTCAAATCGGATATGCATTGGAAAGGATCTGACTTAATTCAATATGGTCTGACAAACTTGAATACTTATTGTAAGACTTCAATATGGCCTGACAAACTTGAATATTTATTACAAGACTTCAATTAAGAGGGGTCATCTCCCTTTGTCATCAACCTTTCTTCCTCCCTCTTCTGAAATGTGCATATATAGACTGATATGTGCATATATGGACTGAAATGTGCATATATCGACTGAAATAGACTACGATTGAAATGTGTATATATGGACTGAAATGTGCATATATAAACTTATAAAGTTTGGCATACCTCATCAGACTCTCCCTCTTTGAAAGACCACGTATTAACCGATATAGGGCGCGTGGGAGACGAACTATAAGCCCTGAAAAACTATATATCTTAGAACTTGCCTCCCTAAAAGTAGAAAACATGGTATGACATTTTTTGAATGTGCATTTTTTGGTGAGATCATCTAAGGAAAAAAGTTATGTTATCATGGTGGTTGAGAGGATTTAAGTGTATAAAGTAATAAGTATTTACAAATTCGATTTTGTTATGTTAGGGTGGTTTGTCCTGCATATATGTTGTTATTGCTCTGATATATAACAGCGTTTGTCCTGAAAACGTTAGATTTGTCATGAAAACGCATGCAAACGCATGTTGACATATTCGATGTTATTATTGCTCTGAAATATAACAGCGTTTGTCCTGAAAATCAAATCATGCATTATGAAAACGTTACATTTGTCCTGAACATGCATGAATATAGTCAAAACTCGTAAACGCAGGAATAAGGACAAAGGATCATACTTTTTATCATTCCAAAACAACACATAACCTTACAAACTTCCCTTTCCATGACAAAGTTTCCATGGAAATTAATAAGAGTAGACACCCAAACACAAAAGAAACAACATTAAAACTACTAAGGAACACCATTACAACTACATGAACAACCCTTTCCACACTCACACATCACGCATCATGGCATCTCGACGGGCATCACTGGGGCAGCACGACATCGCTTTCATCACAAACCACATAGACTTTGACTCCGGCTACCTTCTCGCCGAGGCGGACAAGATCTACAACGTCGTCGTCGTCTGTCTGCAGTGGTTGAAGGTATTGTTGCCCGGAGTCTGGGACCTGTTCAAAAAAAATCGACTTACTACTTGCATACTTGGACATGCTGCTGATCATCCCATGTAAGGACCAAATCTCCATCTTGTTTTTGGGCACCTTGATGAGTCTAGTGCTCCCCCCCCCCCCCCCCTCCCCCGTGTAGACATGCGTGGTTAACAAGGCCATTTCGCCGGTGGTGGGGGGTAATTCCCCATCCCAGTATACCTGTAGGTAGACCTTAATGAATGAGTCCGGCATTTTGTGAAAGAGTTTTTGGAGTTTGAGAGAGGAGTTTTAGAGAGATTTGAGACTTTGAGAGTAAGGGAGGATTTGTGAGGGATTTGCACAAGGCAGGCACGATATTTATACACAAAGATGAGTGGAGAGTATAGTTAATGACGGGTAGTTGAGGAAGTAAGGGTTAAGGGTCTTTCATTGAAAATTAAGAGGGGTCAAATCGGATATGCATTGGAAAGGATCACTTTGGAGAAGATTTATTCAAAAGCTTAGGTTTATGTACTTAAAATGACCTGACAACCCTGAATATTTATTGTAAGACTTCAATATGGCCTGACTTAATTCAAAATTTTGCAAAGATTTGGTTTTATTCGATAACTAACCCCGCCATTTTAAACGGTTTTATGCACTTTTTAAACCGTTTTAAAGGCTATTTTTTCAGTTTAAAAATGGTTTAAATGTAGCAAATATTAGGTTAATGTGGAAGTTTTTAAACCGTTTTTAAAACGGTTTAACCGTTTTAAAAATGGTTAAAATAAGTCTGATGTTTGTTTCAATTCCGCCCTAACTCCTAATCCTCCTTATGGTGTATCCTGCTCTGGCTATGCGAAAGTTGAAGAATATTGACTCAAATCTGCATGTAAGAAAAGGATTGCTTGAAAAATCTTTTGTTTATGTACTAAAAATTGATAAAGATGATGACTTGACATACATCACATCAGCATTGAAATTTCATTTCTTTATTAAAAACCAAAAATACAAGTAAAAATTCATATTTGCACAGAAGAAAGAACATCGAAGAGGAGAAAGAGGTATAACACCCTCTTCGAAAAGAGAGGAATCGAGAGTAACATCGAAGAGGAAACGAGAGGAAATTATACGATGACAAAAGGCTGGACACAAGGAAGCTCATCTGCGAATTCAAATTCGTGGAGGAGAGGGCACGTAGCCGGTGAATCGTCAACTCGAAGATGTTTCCATGGCCTCCCTGCAACAATACAAACTTGCAAATACACTCAAAATTCGGGAAAACAGTTCTATGGGTATCCATTATGGAAGGTAATTTTGAATTTTAGGGTTTTGATTTAGGATTTTGGTTATAGATTTAGGGTTCTGATTTGAGGCTTTTTCAATTAGGGTATAATTGGGGATTTTTGAATTTGGTGCAAAATTTAGACTAACGATGTATTATTGTGAGAGATGATTTAGACTTTCAATTGGTAATTCAATTGGGATTTCATTTAGACTTTAACTAAGTTCAAGGATGATTTCACTGATAGTTGATTTGTTTAATTTTGTATTCAACCATAGGCAGGTCAGGATTGCAAATACTTCAAATGGGTGGATGGTCAAGCTTATGATTTTAGAGCCAATGAGACTATTAAAAGCGTAAGAGTTGTTGAAGATCACGGGACAACCTCTACGCTTATTTACCTGCATCATTCGACTTCAAGCAATGATATTATGAATATCAAAACAAAAAATTTAGTGTTGAAAGGTGTACTTGGTGTGGTGGTACTTGTGGTGTTAGTTGTTGTGCTGGTTGTCCAATCTGTAACCTTGTTGGTTAAAATATGATAATTAGTCATAAGCTTCTTTATTTTTAGCAAGACAATATTTTGTAGGGTTCGTCAAAAGGCTATGTACTTGGTGTGGTGGTACTGTCCTCCTTATGGTGTATCCAGCTCTTGACTGAAATGTGCATGCCTGCAAATTGCTTGTACTGAACATGACCTGACAAACCGGGTTCTTTGCTTGTAAAACGAGAATATGTCCTGACTTAAGCACCATATTGCTTGAAAAGCTTAGGTCTATGTACTGAAAATGACCTGACAAACCGGGTTGTTTGCATGTAAAACGAGAATATGTCCTGACTTAATCACCATATTGCTTGAAAACATCCTGGAAATTGTAAACACAAGTTTGTAAACATCCTGAAAACACGAGCAAGCTAAATTTCGCCAAATCAAACAAATGTCTTTAAACACCATCCCAACGACATCTAAAAATACTATGAGCCATTTGATTTCTGTGTCCATCTACGAATTTATCTGACGCAAGATCCATGTTTGTCATGCCAAGCATCAACAACTCAATGTGCTTCAAGGTGTAGACCCCACAATCTCATCTGCAAGATGTACAAAAGCAGTTAGAATGTATATCAATTGTAGTTTGATAAGGATTTATCATTGCATTAATACACATATACTTACCCGCGCTTGTTCTGCTTAATGTTATCACGACGAGACATCGATATTGGCTTGTCCAATAATGATTCACATCTCTTTGCAAGTGGCTCATACATCTTGACATATCTTTGAACAGTTTGAATGACGGGCTGGATCATCTCAAAAATTTCCTTGTCTGAGTACAGATCCACATTACAGTCATACACCGTCATACACCAGTCGCATAGTTCAATTTCTAAGGCAAACCAGTGGGACTCTGTGATATTGAAGGGCACATATATGCGTTCTGCATCATCCCATCTCTTGCCATAATCAACCGGACATGCATCCATCATGTATTTAATCACTGCATCCTCACCTTTACATGGAAAGTCCTTCTGGAAGTGATTGAACTCAGAGGTGACCAAGGTTTGCCAAAATGTGTCAAGCACAACCACCTTCGAAAACCGCTCCGGATCCTCTGAAATCCTTTGACGATAAAGGAACATTATTTGCTCCAGATGCTGTAATGGTGCAACAATGTTAATGTATCCACTGAAAACGATGTTATAAATGCATAATATTTTGAAAGGATGCATTGGAATATTACCTCACTGACCAACCAATCCTTTGGGGCAAACAATTTCTCAAAGAACTTCTTATCCAATGCTTGCCCATTCGGTCCAATTCGGGGTTCAATACTGCATGATGGTACATATTCATTTGAATAATAAACAAGGCAATACATAAGTTTGTCAGTCCATAAGGAATCATTTTAGTACATATACAGGCAATATATAAGTTTGTCAGTCCATAAGGAATCATTTTCCGGTCATATTACTAACAGTCAGGCCATATAACATTTTGACATTCAATTCATTATTAAGTTGAGTAGAATGGTTTGGCTCACTAACCTCTCACTTTGCATCCACTTTACCAGGTCTGTCATCCCTTCCACCTTGCTATTTTTGGTAATCTTTTTCGCCAATTTATGCTCATCCATATTGCGGAAGGGTGATTTTGCCGCCGCAGCAAGCTCGTGAGTGCGACTTGGATATTTCCTTTTCTGCACTTGGCGACCCTTCCTTGGTCTCCCCTTCCTCGGCACATTCCCTTCCTTGGTCTCCCCTTCATCATCCCCAACGTCGTCACAATCAGCTTGTGATACTTTCTCACCTTGTAATTCAGTCCCAGCCTCAACACCTCGCTCATCAACCTTGGTCCCTCCCTCTACAACATCTCCCTTTGGTTCCTCCACAACTCCTTTATCAACCTTGTTGAGTCTCTCCACATCTCCCTTTGGTTCCTCCACAACTTCGTCATCAACCTTGGTCCCTCCCTCCACATAATCTCCCTTTTCTACCTCCTCAGCATCCACACCTCCGTCATCAATCTTGCTTTCTCCCTCCACAACATCTTCCTTTGGTTCCTCCACAATTCCGTCATCAACCTTGTTGAGTCCCTCCATAACTCTGTCATCCACACCATCATCAGACATTGCTTTTGTTGCCACCTCATCTTGTGTCGCCACCACAGTCCCATCATACACCACCTGAAGTGGTGTTGCCTCATTAACCAACTCCTCATTTGCCTCATTTACCCCCTCCTTAGTTGTTAGCCCTCGTAGTATTATAGCCGTCCGGATAAGAACTGACAGTGAATCTGTTGCATCCCCTTGAACTTCTTGCTCATTTACCATTGCAACATCTTCACTCACCTCTTCTTGACAACCTACATTATCTGCAGCATAAGCATATGGGGGCGATCCAACCTTCTTCATATCCCATTGTCCACCAGTTAACACAATTGCACCATCATCTTGCT
This sequence comes from Rheum nobile, assembly GCA_027886185.1. Lineage (NCBI taxonomy): Eukaryota > Viridiplantae > Streptophyta > Magnoliopsida > Caryophyllales > Polygonaceae > Rheum > Rheum nobile. Next base: position 8,393,557 of record WOAB01000644.1, on the reverse strand, counting down.
CTTCATCCATTGTCTCCTGAAACGATGATATATGGTCTGAAATAAGCAAATATTTTTTGAAATGTGCACAATTGGACTGAAATGTGCATATATGGACTGAACTGTGCATATATAAACTGAAAAAGTTGGGCATACCTTATCAGACTCTCCCTGTTTGGACTCATTTCCTTCGGACTCATTCTCTTCGTCATCTTCAGACTCTGACTTTTCCTCTTCTTCATCTTCATGCTCTGACTCATCACTCTGATCTGTTGACTTCACCTCCCTCATGCTCTTCTGGTGTTATGTAATGTTGGGTTCATCATCACTTTTAACCTCCCTAGACTCTAGTTCCTGGTGTTCTCTAATGTCTTTATCACTTTCATCACTGGATGAAAGAGACCACTGTTATAGGAGCTTTGCCTCTTATGAACTTCTTTAACTCAAGGACTTTCTCCCTTAACAGATCATGCTTTTTCATTCAGAGTATGCATCGTTTCAAGCAATTCATTCAAACAACACATCAATTGCCTTTGGTCTAAACCCTCAATGTTTCCAGCTGACCCTCCCTTACCAACTCCCTTGTCCTTTTTACCATCCTTTTTTTTCTTTTTGGCTTCAGCCGCTTAACAATCTGATCCAGAGATTTGTGTCCTTCCTCCTCCGGGAAGTAACAGCTTTCTCCCAAGTCCTCTCCGTCCTCCTCAACAAGGATCTGTTTAGCAACAAAATTCCCCTCTAGGGTATCAGAAATCGAATCCAAGCTTGGCCTACTCGTTTTAAGCCACCTCACACCTCGGGGCTGCACAACTTTATTCAGATTTTGGGCAAACGTTCTGCCAATATGGGGCACTGCCTCATACAACCATATCTGAAACAAACAGAATTGGAATTAAACCACAATTATGACCACATGCATTAACCTTTCTCATTTTTACATATTCAACTACTAACACATTACCTGAAACACCATCGGGAAACCCCTTATGGTGTATCCTACTCTGGCATTGTCTGAACGTGCAAGTACAGCCTTAACTGACTCCATTCTTGTGTCCAAAGCAGAAGCCAGACTTTGATGGAGGTCAATATATGCACTCCTACCCCATGGGAAATTATTGAAATGATCCAAGTCTTGGGTCAATTTCACATGTAGGGGTCTGACCTTCCTCTTCTTATCACCCCCCAGTACAACACCCTCAAGAATTAACAACAAGGCCATATTCATCTTGAATACATTTTCCTCCCGATACGATAAGAACTTGGTTAAAAGGTTAGCAATGGTAATACTCCCCACACCAAAAAAATCAAAGACTGCCTTCTTATCCTCCACAATGTCCTCCACATCGGGCATCCCACAATTCAGTCATGTTATTAGCCTAAACTCCTCTATTGAAAACCTACATGGTTGTCCATCAAGATCATACCATGTCTTAAACTGCTTTTTTGTGTCCAGTTGCCTAAACAACACATGGTGAATCAGCTGTGCAGACAGTTTCAAGTTTTTCATAATTTTTATAATTGGGCCAAAGGGGCCCTGCAAAACTGGTTGCCAGTCTGTTCGAGTTAGGGTGTTCGAGATACAATTCAGATATTGAAGCCTTGAGTTCTAATTTATCCGACCATAAAACAACTCCTCAGAATGCCACTTGTACATTATCTGTAAAGAATGACATTCACAAATATATGACAGGTAAGAAAGACTTTCATATTCACATAAAAGAAAGAAAGGCACCATCTTACTTTGTCAGGTAAAGATATATGTTTTTCAGGATAAAAATATTTTGTCAGACTATTTTGGTTTGTCAGACCAAATGGAAGTTGTTCAGGACAAGTCTTTACCCTAGACTATAACTTACAATTTTGTATCAACATGAATCATGCTACTATGACATTCTAACGACACAACAAATACATGACATTCATATTCACATAAACCCGAAAACTTAATTTGTCAGTTAAGATAATCCGTTTTGTCAGAATACATTTTGTTTTGTCAGGCCATATGGATGTCAAGAGCTTAGGCTACTATGACTTTTCCAGACCTCTTCATGCTCTGTTTTTTACAGAGTAAATCATGCTCTGTTTTTTACATAATTTTATCATGAAGTTTATCCAGACCCTAAACCTAGCATGCATCATAAATTTCAGACAAAATATTGCTTTTTTCATGTAAGTCAAGAGTTAGAGAAGACAACTAACCCCGCCAACCAACTTCAATGGCTCCTTTCTCGACCTCTTGGCTTTTGGTTATTCAGCCTCCGAGATTCTCGGTTTCTTCTTCTACACCGAAACGACTGGACTCGGTGATTCTTATTCCTCCGATGAGCTGTAGGCTCTCTTCATTCGGTCGCTCGCCATAGTAGCCGCCTTCGCATTCGCCGGATATTCTTCGCTTTCCTCAACCCTCTTTCTCCTAGAAAGTGTAGAATCCTTCTCCTTCGCCTTCTCGACTCTAGCTTTCGCAGACTGCAAACCTCTTGTCTTCACCATTCTCGATCTGGGGATTTAGTAAGGGCTTCATAAATGGCTTCACAAAGGGCTTCATAAAGGGCTTTGACTTCTCGACTTTGGGGATTTAGGATTTGGTTTCACGAATACTTGATTCGGGGATGAAAGGAAAAAGAGAGATTAATTAGGTTCTTGAGAGTCGAAAAGCTTTTAGGGAAGAAACGGATGGAAATGATGAACTGCTACCGGTTGAACAGGTACTTGATTACGTAACTGATACAACAGTTTAAAATTATCTGCTTCTTTAAACCTTTTCAAAACACTTTTATGTTTTTTGAAAAGTTTTGTTCATAATTCATTTTACCTTTTTAGTTTTGAAAAGTTTTGCAGCTTTTTGGTACTTTTGCAATACTTTTTAAAACCTGGTATTTTTGCAAAGAGCTATCAAAAAGTTGGTATTTTTTGCAATTCCACCTTAATTCATTTCAATGTGAGGAACAATGACAATGGGCGAGACATTATATAGCCTCGCAAGTTTGGCCATGTGCCTTATTTGACCTAATGGGCCGGCCCTCTTAAGAATAAGAGGAGCACATGCCCGAAATGGAAACCAACTATAAATAGAAAGTACTAAAAACAAACATACTAAATATAGTAAATGATAAAAAGTGGCAACATGCCAAAAACGGAAAGTACTAGAATAATAGAAATGCTAAAACGGAAAATATAAGAACGTGCCAAGGTCGCGGTCTCCATGGTCACGCTGTCGCGCGATCGTCGGTTTGGTTTTATCGCATTTTTCATTTTAGCATGTAAGTATAAAGTATCTTGAGCAACATGAACATTTGGTATGTCGGCTTCACACATCTCATATAATAGTTGACCCTGACTACCTGATGTAACTAGGGCCTTCCCCTTGTTATGAGCAGTCAACTGCATAGTAGTATTAGTAGTCCCGGTAGACCCTTGATGTGATTGTTTATTATTGTTAACTGGCCTATGTTGCGACTCACCCTCCTTATGCCTTCTCTTAGGGCAAAACGTTTCCAAGTTCCCCTCTTTTCCACACGTGAAGCATGTTTTCTCCCCCTTCGTGCACTCGTTTCTCTTATGCCGGGTGTCCTAGAGTTATAACACTAAACGAAGTTCTTACTCTGACTCGAGCGCTGCATGGAACCAGGCTGGTTCGTCTCAGTCTTAGGTCGAATAGACTTGGAAAAGTGCGATGGTGGAGCCGGCCACTTGAATCCACCATTCTGTTGGTTGTTACCTGCCGAACTCTGTCAGTTACATTTGTTAGCTGACTCCTCCAGAGTCACCTCTAGCTTGTATGCAACATCCACATATTGCTCTAGGGTAGTACAACCGTGACACACCATCAAAGGCTTAATGTCCGGGTTCATCCACTCATGAAAATGTCAATTTTCTGCTCTTCAGAAGTCACCTCCGTTCCGTCATAATGCAGCAGATGGTTGAACTTGGCAGCTAACGCAATTACCTTCAGCCCTACAATCTTCAGGTAAAGGAATTCCTTGTGTTTCTCCTCCCTCATAGCTCGAGAAAATAAACGATCGGTCATCTTTGTCTTAAACATGGACCAAGTCAGCTCGAGATGCTCAGCTAATCACATTTCTTCCCACCATTCACTAGCCCTATCCTTCAATTGAAGTGAGGTAATGTGCATATTCTCAATTTCATTGCAAACAATGTTTCAGAACAATCGTTCCATATGTAGGAACCAATAGGCCACCTTGACGGGTTATCTAGTACCGTCGTAGTTGTTAGGCCTCATCGAGTTGATCGAATTCAGTTCTTGACCATAATTTCATCCATCTCTATGGGCATGATTCAGAGGCACGAGATCCTTTGGATCCCCAAGGTCATGCGTAACCTGAGGAATTGGAACCCCTTGAGCTTGTTGTACTCCTGACATATCCATTTCTATAACAACTTGAAACATTGTCTGCTTGATTGCCTCAATGGCAGCAGCATCCAAAACCATTAGAGCAACAAGGAGAACATGATCATTTTCCCCTTCCGCTTGAGGGTTAACCTGAATCAAAACACTCCCAACTAGGATGTTGTGAGATCCAGATCCAGTCCTAGCCTCTTGATTAGTTGCGCTCTTCAGTCGAATCCAAGAGGCATTACTTGGCCTAGCACCCTAACGAGTAGTATTTTAGGTGTTTTTCATCTGTTGCACTCAAGTTTATTAGATGTAATCCAATCACTTAATATACCATTTAAAGATACACATTAAATGCACTAGTTAAGTATAGATAGACAATTAACAAACTTGCCAACCTGGTATGAGATTTTTCATAAACATAATATATGACTTGGGTAATTAAATCATAAGAGTTAATGGTGTGCTATAATATTTAGTGGGGACTATTTCAAAAATATATTTATATAGTTTCCTAAAAAGGTGTTTCGAAATGGAAGACAAAGTCGAGTTAAAAAAACGAGTCAAAACATTGACAAAGTTGTGCTTTCATGTGATTTTTTAAACTCGTGCCGACTATAGTAGTGCCTTCTACTCATCTCTAATTATAGAAAGTTAGCTTCTATTATTAGAAAAGTTTTGACCTTTCCTTGTCTCTTTTCAAACAATGGTCTTTACAAGATCCCAGTGCAAAGCTTTGGCAGAATCCCAACCTACTCTGACACTCAAGTCAGAGCTTGATTCCTCCAACCCCATGAAGTGCGACCCCACTGATAACTCCTTCGTTCGGCTAAGGAAAGAAAAGGCAACCTTAGAGGAGATTGTGGTGATAGAGATAACTAAAGAGGATCCAGAATATGTGAGCAAGGGGGAGATCAACTGCATTTTGAGCAATTTCCACTTCCAAGCCTCGTGGTACCACCATCCCATGAGTACTCACCCTGGTCTCTAGCTGCCCAATAGGCAAACGGGTTGTCTGATGCAGAACGGGAGGAATATGTTCCCGCAACACCTCCAACTATACAGATTCCTTCTCCTGAGTACTCACCCGGCGAGCCAATAATGCGCCCTGCCACTCAAAGTGTGCTTGCTAGAGCAGAGAAGAGTTCTTCTAAAGCTCGTCACTTTGTCGATGAGATGACTGAGAAAATGAGAATGCGAGCTAGGTCATGGGAAACACATGTTTCTTATGGAAATACCGCGCTACAGCAAATTCGGGGTGTTACAATACCCCCCTAATTAAATTGGGAATATTACCGCCTATGACCTCAAAACACATATCCAAAATCACCCAAGGCTTACAGTATTAATTGCAAATTCAAAATAACAAACTTAAGACTTTCATAATTGCATAATAATGTTTTAGAATCGATGTTGCGGAACAAATAGCAACTGAAACCAAATACCAAAATTAGAGAAAATGTCGTAGCGGAGGACTTATTAGAAAATAGCAAAATTACATAATAGGTCTTGAACACCTATAATCTAACTTCAGGATCTTCAACCTTATTAAACGAAAACACTTGAAAATATCATTTGCCTCCAACATTGGGAATCTACTTCTTCACACTTGAAAAGAATTACTTGACGTGTCGTATGAGACGGACGACACTAGTCAACCATGCAAGAAAAAAGAGTGGTTGGTTAGTCTAATGAAAGACTAAACAAGGGTATTTATGAGAGGTTCTATGTAGTTATATCTAACCACTACCATCATTTCTTGAATAAAAGTCGATAGACGATAGGTAACAATGACACTTCAACTAAAAAATAGGAAGAGGTATGATTCAAGAGAAGACTCAAATGAAATTGAGTCTTATAGGAATTGTGTGTATTTATTTGGAAACATTTATAATCATTACACACCGCAACTTTGAAAAGACTCCTTTGAATAATTGGGTCCACGACCAACCTCACCGCATGTGTTGTGTGCAAATTTAGATTGGAAAGAGGACTTACTTAGACAGAAGCTCGAGGCGTTTCCAAGTTGTAATTCACACCCGAAGTTTATTAATTATGTACATAAAATAATTATCTTATTTAATTCCAAAATGTGCATTTACGTTAAAGCTTTTAATCCACACCTTCTCGATACGAGAATTTATCATAGGATGAATCTCGAATAATTGATTAGCTAAGTGCACCACCACTTATATTCGAATAAGGGTACGGTCATGACCAAAAGTACTAGAGAAAAATTATCCTAATACCGTTATAAAGAAACAACTAAACCTCGCAAGGTATATAGCGTTCCTACAGATACTCTTGATAACTACGCATAAATGTTCATACCAAAGTCCCAATTATCACCCTAGGGTAATAATTATATATTCACAATCGTAGTTTCTAGCAGTATATACAACCTAAGTATATAATTCATATTTTTTATCACACCATTATAACACATTAGTTCCTGAACTGAATATAACAATATTTATCGCAACTTAATTAAAACAATTTGTTAATTTCAATTAAGAAAAATATGGAATAAAACCAAGAGTGGACCACCCAATTTACACAAAATAAATTATATTTGACGAACTGGATTCCTGGTTCGTTCAAACTCGAACAATGTGTCGACGTACGAGAGCAAAACACCCAATTTTCAAAATCTTGCCTCACATCGTTTGTCGCTAAAATGGTGTATCGATGTACGAGAGGAAGTTGATTCTAATCGACGAACTGGATTCCTGGTTCGTTTTCGTTTCCATTAGTGATTCTAAGACATACCCAACTTACACAAAATAAATTATAATTAGATAACGGAAAATTGAACGAGACTCGTATCGGTTTCTACTTGAATTCATTTAAGCCTAAATAAATCAATCGTCGAGATTACTTAATTATGACGATTATTTATACAATACTATAAATCTCGTAGTCGTATATTCTAATAATCCTAGTACAAATAAATAACTTGCTTAAGTTAATTATAACATTATTTAATCATTTAACTATGTATTATATACCTTGTAAGTTGTAATGTTGAAGATTAACATTATTCAAACCAAAATATTACAATATAAAGTCTGCTTAATTTAATCGTAATAATAATAAAATTAAACTAAGCTAAGTTTACCCTAAATAATCTTAATTAACAGATTAATTAAGAATTCACAAAAAAAAAAAAAATCGAACCACATACAACGGCTCAGTCGAACTAGAACAGGGGCGAACTTGGGCTGGCTCAATCTGACTCGATAGGGTGCCAGAGGGGTCAGGGCTGGTGTGGTCCGGTTCGTGGCGTCGAGGCGGACCTCCAGGTGTGGCTAGCGGCGGAGGTGACCAGATTTTGTCGATAACCTATCGTCGACGAGAATAGAGAATTGTTTGAGTTTGCTCAAAATTGGGTAATGAAATCGAATGGGATGAGGACGGTTTTATAGTGTGAGAATTGCCCTCGGTCTTGGCTTCACAATCGCGCAAATCAAGCCCTTTAATTGATTCGGATTTGTGCAAATTTCTGAGAATACACACGAACACGTAATACCGACGTGTCCTTCCTTCTCAATCGAAATTCGATCAAATCTGTATGAGTTGCCTCCCGATATTTGAGGTATTTTGATGGTCTCATCCTTATCTACAATGCCCAAGCCTCAATCGGGTCCAATTCATCTCGACTAGGTCGAATTTCCTCCATGAACGCGCGCCCTAGACCGGCCAGAACAGAGGAGGAAGAAGTGGAGTTGGTTCACGCACGATCTCCCCCAAATTTCACTTTATCACAATTTTTTCTCAACTTTTTGAAGTTGTGGCAAAATTGCCCCTAATTTAAGTTTTATAATCCCAAACATTCTTTTATAAAATTAACCTAAGTTTACTTTCACATCTTAACCCATGTTTAAGATGAAAGAAAAATTTAATTAGGCTTGTACTATACTTAAATCACATTTTCTCTTAAATTTAACAATATCTAAATCATAATCACCATGTTGTCCTAGAAGAGATAGGACTTACCATAAAAATAAGATAAAGAAATATTATTTACCTTGTTTTTTTATTTTATCTTAGGCCCCAAGCCATGATATTATCTTATGTTTATAGTAAGTCTTATCTCTTCTAGGACTATCTCTTGACACCTTCTTTATATAGAGGTCTAATGATAGTCTTAGAAGATATATGACTTACCATAAAAATAAGATAATATCATGGCTTGGGGCCTAAGATAAAATAAATAAACAAAGTAAAAGATATTTCCTTATATAAGATAAGGAATATTATATCTCTAACGCTTTATCTTTCCTAACGCATAAGCCTCGCCAGATTTTACCATCTTCCGAGATAGGGGCGCTTTATATATGCAAACAAGATCTTTCCAGTCGCATCGCTTGGCATTTAATCTTCGCAACTCCCATGACAGTCATATCCATATTGTCTTCCTTTAACAGCACCGATCAAGATTCACGTCTTGACGCCTTTGAGCTTTATACGTAGACATGATCCTATGGCCCTAACAATTATCTTATTATTCGAATATTGGTTATACTAAGTATAATGTAATCCTAACTTTATTATCGTATTATCCAATATCGTATATAGTCAGTATAATGTAATCCTAATTTCATTATCCTATTATTCGAATATCGTTTATACAACGTATAATGTAAATCTAACTTCATTACTATATTATCTAATACGTATATACTTTGTATAATGTAATCCTGACTTCATTATAGTATCGGTTATAATAGGTATATTGTAGTCCTTACTTCATTTCGTATTATTCAAATATATTATACTCAGTATAATGTAATCTTAACTTCATATCATATTACTCAAATATTGATTATACTAAGTATAATGCACACCCGGGGGTTTACATACAATATAGGGGTATGGAAATCCTGGGTTTTTCACACCTTGGGGATTGAAACCCTACATATAGAGCTGTCAAAATTTGACCTGACCCGCAAACCCGACCCGACCCGCGTTTTCTGGGTCGAGACCCGACCCGAAAAGTTTTGGGTCAAAAGTGACCCGACCCGTTCGACCCGAAAATTTTTAGGTTGGGTCATCACAAATGTGTTTTTATTTTATATATTAAACATTATAATATATTTTGTTATTAAAAATTATATAATTAATTTTTTTGATTTATTATTTTTTGTTTTATTTAAAATATTATTTTAATAATCATTTTATAAAATTTTGACATGGCGCTCTCGACCCGCTGGATTGACCCGAACCCGTACCTGACCCGACCCATAATCGACTCGCAAATTCTGACCTACAATCAACCCGACCCGATGTGCTTAAACCCGACCCGTTTGACAGGTCTACCTACATACCATATAAGGTATGTAGGGTTTTGGGTTTAAAGTTTCTAAAACAAGAAACCTCAAGGTATGGAGACACTCGGGGGGTTTACATACAATATAGGGTATAAAAATCCTGGGGTTTCCATGCCATGGGTTTTGATACCCTACGGGTATGCATGGTTTATGGCTTAGGATCCCCGGGGTTTCCAAACAAGAAACCCCTGGGTAATGATACCCGGGGATTTACATACAATATAAGTTATGGAATTCCTAGGGTTTTAATACCATGGGGTGTGGATACCTTAGGGCATATAGGGTTTGGGGTTTAGAGTCCCCATGGTTTCCAAAACAAAAAAACCCAAGGTATGGACAACCGAGGGTTTACATATAGTATAGGGTATGCAAATCTTAAGGTTTCCATACCTTGGGGTTTGGAAACCCTACATACCCTAGAGTATGTAGGGTTAGGGGTTTTGAAACCTCTACGCGGTGCCTATATTTTTCTAGAAAAAGGCACGCATACATGACAAGCATTAACTTCATTATCGTATTATTAAATATTGTATATATTTAGTATAATGTAATCCTAACTTCTTTATCATATAATTTGAGTATATACGTTATTGAATGTAGATAATGTAGTTAGGATTACATTATATAGAGTATAACCGATATTCGAATAATACAATAGTGAAGTTAAGATTACATTATACTTAGTATAACCGATATTCGAATAACACGATAATGGAGTTAGGATTACATTATACTGAGTATAATTGATATTCGAATAATGCGATCTTATATAGTATTCAAATTTGGAAAATTACTTTGTATACTTAGTATAAACATTTTTGTTGTAAAAAATATAGACAACGAGTGCATTTCGTGTACACATACTTAGTATAAATTTTTTAAATTTTTATAAATTTCTTTATTTTTTTATATGTGCGCATCTTGGATGCGTGCCTATATTAAAAACAAATAAAAAATCATTTGTTAAATATTGGCACGCGTAGAGGACGCGTGTCTATCTTGTACGTGTGCCTTAATTTAAAAAATGAAGAAATGACACGCGTTTGACTTAGGCATGCTGAAGCTATGCATGTCCCATATACATCCATGCGACACTTACATAACCCCCTCTTATATATAAATATATAAAAAAGTATATATTTAACATTCACATAAAGGAATTTTTTAATGAAATATATTCATAATAGACTTGTCAATCGGATCGGTCAAGTCGGCTTCGTTATTTCAGGTTCGGATTTAGTACAAGTCGGGTCACTTCAGGTTACAGGTCAGGTCAACCGGGTCATTACAAGTTAGTGGCGGTTGGGGTTGACCAACGGGTCAAAAGCGCCTTTTTAAAATTACTCATTCACTATTAAAGCATTATTAAATAATTTAAAAATATTATAGCTATGTAAATATAACATAAAATCATTTAAAATTATAAATATTAATTATTTATACAATTGAGATTAATACAAAATATATATTTATTTTTATTTATATTATACTAATTTGAAAATTGATTAATTTGAAAAATAATATAAGTATAATGAGATTTTTTAGGGATACATAAATATATTAAAGTATTTATATTTCTTTTATTATATATATTTATGTAATATTTTACTAATACTAATGTGAAACAAGGGGTTGAATGCCCTTGTCTCACAAGCTTGAGCTCCAGATCGTGGCACAAGTTGGCTTGAGCTTCTCCTTGGGGCTCCGGCTGGACTTGAAGGTTCCTTGAGGATGGCTTGAAGGCGGAAGCAAGAGGACTCCTTGGAAAACCGAGAGGGAGCAAGGGCCAGCCGAGGGGTTGCGTTGGCTAACCGAGGAAAGCAAGGGAGGGCCAAGGGAACCTCTAGAGGAGGTTCCTTGGCTGACTTCTTCTTGAACAAGAACAAGAGATTGATTACTTGAGAGATGTATGAGATTTGAGAGAAAGAAAGATGAGATTGATGAAAGATTGGGGTTGATAGATAAGTGGAGGCCTTAGGGAGATATTCTTCAACCTAAGGGAAATATTCCACTTCTTAATTATTCAACCAAATGAACAAGGCAGCCAAGAGTTGGCTTAAATAGTTAGGGTTTCTAATGGATTAGGATCCCATGTGCAAATGGGTCCACACGCCCAAAATAAAAAGACACAAACATAATTAGTTGACTAAAAGGGAAATGGATAAAAGCCTTGAGAGGCTTGGATAGATGCGGCCACTAGGCCGGGCATGGGCCGCACGCGCCTATGGGTGCCTTGGCAGCAAGGGTGCGGCGAATGTCATGGGGCTTGGCCGTGGCCAAGTGATGGCCTTGATGAGTGCTTCGGCCAAGGTGTTGATGGAGGTTGGCATCCCTTCATGTGGAGGCGAGGTGCCCATGGCTCGCCGGTTTCGTTGATGGAGGACAAGGGGGGTTGGAATCCATCATTCTCCCCTTCTTGAGGTAGAATTGTCCTCAATTCGTCATCAGGAACCGGGTGCACATAAGGCCCGAAGAGGATGGCCAATGTGAGAGTGGGGTGGGCATCGTAGTCTTCGGAAAGCTCCACCTCATAAGCATGGGTTGCGAACCACTTGATCACGTTGAAGGAGCCATGGCCGCATGGGCGGGGCTTGGAGCGGCGCCGGGATAAAAACTTCGCCAAAGGTGGGAGCAAGTTCGCCCATGTCCTAGGACAATCAAACTCAACAAGCAAACGTAAGTGCACCCAACGGTGCGGGTGGGCCTAAGGACGACTCTAAGCAAGGCACCGGGGTGGGGGTGGCAACTAGTGGTAAGGATAAGGCTCGTCCCAAATTTCAGACACAAAGTCCTCCAAGAAGGACCCACAAAGTTAGGATCCCAAGCCAACATCATAGTATGAGGGATTCCATGTAAGTTCACTACGGGGTCAAAGAAAAAGGTATCTAGCTTGGGTGCAAGGTGTGTAGTGCTACAAGGAATGTCATGATCCATCCTAGGGGGGTTTTCGCCTAACACACCAATGGAATCCCTCCCCTTCTTAAGCGTGGGCAATCCGGTTAGAAAGACCATGGCTAGGTCTTCCCAAGGGGTGGGTGGGAGAGACATGGGTGTGTAAGGACCAGGAGGGTGGGGCCTAGGCAAGAATGTGGCAAGTGTAGGCCAAATGACATAATCCTCAAATGTTGCCATGAGTGTGGTGTTCCCAAACTCTCTCCGGCTCTCATGGGCATCCTTAAGCAACAAATTCCTAAAGGAGGCTCTAGGGACACAATGCTCAACGGCTCGGGAAATGGAACCATCATCCAAGAAATAGCCCTCAAACATACCCTTAGTGGCACACTCGGCTAGGGTAGGGCTAAAGTAGGGATTGTGAGCATGTAAAGACATCATAAGAGAAATCCCCAAAATGTGAGCATGAAGAATAGAAGGGAGCACATACCTCCTAGACAAGGTGTCGGCAATGATGTCTTGGCCCTTCTTGTGCTTGACGACATACGGCCAAGTCTCCATAAGCTCCATCCCACGCACATGGCACCGGCCAATGTGGACGTGGCTCTTCAAATAGGCAAGGGCCTCATGAAGCAAGTAGAGGGAGAAGTCCGTTGTTGGTGAAGCAATGAGGCGCTGGCCTCCTTGGGTGTGGGGCCATGGTGAGGTACTGATACACACGATTATGTTGTGTGTATTGACGGAGTTTTAGCATGATTGTAGTGGTGTTTTAGGATGCTTTGGAGATGATTTGGAGGCTCGGCGAGGAGGTGCGGAAGTTGCGCATTTGGAGTCTTAGGAGCTGAAGAGCGAGGATGAAGAATCAGTGTCACGGCGACCGCCGTGAGAATTGCGGCGACCGCCGTTAATTCCCTCTGAGAGACGATGACTACGACTTGGAAACGGCGACCGCCGTTTAAATGCGGCGACCGCCGCGATTACGGCGCCCGCCGTGGGAGATGCAGCGGCCGCCGCCGATGGAAGCACCGCCGAGCCGATTTCCTTTTCGGATTTATTTTATATTACTTTATTACGTTTTTATTATTTCCTTTTAGGATAATTTCAGAATTATTTCCTTTAGTATTTAAGGGTAGAGAAAACTTGTTTCTTCTATCTCGAAACCCTAATTTTCATTCTACGTATTTTTTTCCTACTATGAAGAACTAAGCCTCTCTTGCTTAGTCAGACGCTGAAGCTTTTCGTTGTGATTTAGTTGTGAGACTCTTACTCTGAATCTATTGCATGGAATTTATCTTTTCTCTCGCTTGATTCTTATGATTGATATTGATAACCTTTAGTCTGATCAACTAGGATTTATTGTTATTGGTCTATTGCTAGATCTAGATTGTTACTGGTTGAGCATATCTATTTCTGAGTAGCAACTGCATCGTATTAGTATCTGGTTGTGCTAATCTTATGCAGAAGAGAATTGATTTACATTCTAGGATAAAAGCTGGTTGTTTTATGCTAGAATTGTATCCAACTATATTCCTATCTGTAACGCTGCTATTAAACTGAATCTTGATAGTTTCAGGTTTGTTTGATTAGTTAGTGCTAATAGTATCTGGTTGTGCTATTAGTTATATCTGAAAAGGAATTGAAATTTCCATTACATGCGATTTTGAGTGAGTATCTATGATCAACTTGTCATACGAATAGTGGATGTTGTTTGACTGAGTGTTTTCCCCATTACTGATTTCACAACTCTTTCGCTTGTTTACCTTTGCATGCTTAGTTACTTAAAACAAACAAAACCCCCATTTGGTTACTTTAGTTTGACATATAAATTGCATATTTAGATAGAATTCGCCTCCCTGTGGATTCGACCTTTACTTACCTAGGACTACGGTTTAGGGTTTATTTGGATATTTTGCATAGCAGTTTTTAGAACGACAAAAACCTGTTATCAGGTACCGAGTGGCAACAAGGGCGTCGGCCAAGGCGGCAACAAGGCATCATCCTCCTTTGGTGGTGCGGCAATGGGGTGCCGGCCTCCTTGGGGGCGGGGCAATGGAGAGGCGCCAATGGGCCACACGGGTGCCGACCAAGGTGGCAACAAGGCACAATCCTCCTTCGGTGGTGCAGCCATGGGGCGTCGGCCTCCGTGGGGGTGGGGCGATGGGGAGGCGTCAAGAGGCAACACGGGCGTCAGCTAAGGCGGTAACAAGGCATCGTCCTCCTTGGTGGTGAGGCAAGGGTGCAGCACTAAGAGGGAGGTAAGGGCCGCGCCGGTGGTGAGCGCGCCAGGCGGTGGCCACGAGGTGGGACTTGGTGGCGCGTGCCTCCTTGGCTGCGGCTTCGGGCCGCCGGGCACTAGGCTCATCCTCGGCGTGGTCTGGCAGACACCGGCCTGGCGGCGGCCGAGCGTCGTGATTCTCACGTGGCTCCACACATGTCGAGGCCTCAAGGTGGTGGTGGTCGGCCGGGCCATGAGAGGAGGCACCGATAAGAATGGGAACCGGAGGGAACGGCGCCAAGGCCGGAGTAGGCGGCGGGGAAGTGGTGGTGATGATGGCCAAGAGGGGCCCATGGCGGCCATCCGGGCGTCGGTGAGCTCCTCCGCTCGTTGCTCCTCGGCGGCCTTGATCTCCTTCTCTCGGCGTCGCTCGGCCTTGGCGAGCTTCTTCTCTTAGCGGAACTCGGCTAGAGCGGCGCACAATGCCTCAGAGGTGGTCGCATCACGGTGAGGATGTGAGCCGGCTGGGGCGGGACCATGGGTGATGTGGGTGCCGCGGGTGCGGGGAGGAGGTTGGCCAAGCGGCGCTCAAGGGCGGCCATCCGGGCATCGGTGGCCTCATTCGCTCGTTGCTCCTCGACGGCCTTGATCTCCTCCTCTCGGCGTCGCTCGACCTCAACGATCTCTCTCTCCCGGCGAAACTCGGCCTCGACAACCCATCTCTCCCAGCGGAACTCAACCAATTCAGCTAGGGCGGTGCGCAACTCCTTGGCGGCGGCCTTATCACGGCGGCCCGTGGTGAGAATGGGAGTCGGCTAGGGCGGGGCCATGGGTGATGTAGGCTCTGCGGGTGCGGTGTGGAAGCTGGCCAAGAGGCGCCGTTCTTGTTGGGGGCGGAGAGCATGGCCATTGGCGTAGGGAGGCGGCAACCATCTGGGTCACGACGGTCTAGCGGGCACCGAAGCTGGCCTCGGGCGCGATCATAACCCCGGGGGTCCACATCCGCCCAAGCCTCATCTTCAAAGGCCTCGAGACACTCTCCATAAGGGCCTCCCTCTTTATAGCATCCAAAAAACTCATCCTTTTGATCGAACTCGGTGAAGCTATACCATAGCGGCGGCTGACCTCGTAGTCGGCGACGGGCCTAGGGGCGACACGTGAATAAGGACCTCCATACAAGGGCATGGAATCACGGGCGCGGCTTCGTGGGCGTCGGCCCGGCAGCGGCCGAGCGTGATAAGGCCAATGTGACTCTTCCATGGGGACTCTCCTAGCATAAACAATGAGACAAAACAAGTCAAAAGTCCCAAGCAAACAAAGCAATCATGCTAAGAGAATATGAATACCTTAGGCCTAAGACAATCAAACCAATGCAATAAGACAAGGGAAGGGACAATCCTCGAAATGAGCGGCTAAGATGGGCTAGCCAAGCATGTGATCAAGGAGCCAAAGTCAAAGCAAGCAAACAACTAGGACAATTGATCAAAGCAAGCATGGATAGATCATAAAAGCAACTCTAAGAAAGCTTATAAAGATTTTAAACAAGGTGGGATAAGATCATGCAAATCAAGAATGAAATGGATGTAGAGCAAGAAGGATCGTTGCAAAGGGGAAGGACATGGAGGGTGGACACAATGAACCTTGATGCCAAGTGAGAGGTGCTTCTCCAAGTCTTGCACACAAACTTTGCTTCTTTTTTTTTTTTGACTTCTGTTTTTTTTTTTTTGAATTCTGACTTGGGAAGCAACCAAAATTACAAGAGGGGGGCGGCAACCAAGGTGAAATTTGAAGACTAAGAGACTTACTCTAGAGTCTAGATGTTAGCAAGCTCTTGTATGACTAGAAAAAGAGAGAGAAGACTTTGCCACAAAAGACTTACCTTTCCATCCAAATCACCACAAGACAAACACAAAATCTCACACAAGCTAAGGAAAGTAAAGCAAACTAGGAGTTACCCAAAATGACTCTAGACACATTTACCTTTGACCAAGTGAAATGTTGGCTTTGCCACTTTGGTAGAGATCACATGCAAGGTTTAAGAAATTCAAAATGGAGCTAGCAATGGAGCATGGACACATGATGGGCCATGGGGAAGGAGGTGGTGGTTGTAGGGTGGTGGTGAGCGGCGGCAAGGTAGCAAGAGGCGGCGGCGTGGTGACCGATGGTGGTGACAAGGCGGCGGAAGACTTTTTCTTAGTTTTTTTAGGCGATTTTGGAGGGGAGCTAGAATAAAGACTAATAAGCATAAAGACAGAAAAAATTGAGAAGAAAAATCGCTTAACTTGGCCTTTGAGCTCTGATACCAATTGATGTGAAACAAGAGGTTGAATGCCCTTGTCTCACAAGCTTGAGCTCCGGATCGTGGCACAAGAGAGGCTTGAACTTCTCCTTGGGGGCCGACTGGCTTCTTTGGGCTCTTGGGGTGTCTTGAAGGCGGAAGCAAGGGGAATGCCGAGGGATGCCAACCTCCATCAACACCTTGGTCGAAGCACTCATCAAGGCCATTACTTGGCCACGGCCAAGCCCCATGACATTTGCCGCGCCCTTGCTGCCAAGACACCCATAGGCGCGCGCGGCCCATGCCCGGCCTAGTGGCCGCATCTATCCAAGCCTCTCAAGGATTTTATCCATTTCTCTTTTAGTCAATTAATTATGTTTAT
Source organism: Rheum nobile (assembly GCA_027886185.1). Taxonomy (NCBI): domain Eukaryota; kingdom Viridiplantae; phylum Streptophyta; class Magnoliopsida; order Caryophyllales; family Polygonaceae; genus Rheum; species Rheum nobile. The sequence continues at coordinate 8,376,127 of WOAB01000644.1, read as the reverse complement.
GTCTTTATATTTTGGGTGTGTGGACCTATTTGCACATGAGATCTTAGTCCATTAGAAACCCTAACTATTTAAGCCAACTCTTGACTGCCTTGTTCATTTGGTTGAAGAATTAAGAAGTGAAATATTTTTCTTAGATTGAGGAATACCTCCTTAAGGCCTCTACTTATCTATAAACCCCAAGCATTCAACAATCTCTCATTCTTTCTCTCAATCTCTCACGATTCCCTCAAGCAATCTAGCTCATCAAGTTCGAATCCAAGACAAGCTAGCCAAGGAGCCTCTAGGAGAGGTTCCCTTGGCCCATCACCACTCGCGGCCAGCCGAGCTCCTTCTCGGCTAACCAATTGTTTCCTCTCGGCCGTCCTTCGCTTCCTCTCGGCATCCCCCTTGCTTCCGCCTTCAACTCGGCATCCCCCTTGCTTCCGCCTTCAAGACACACCAAGAGCCCTAAGAAGCCGGTTGGCTCCCAAAGAGAAGTTCAAGCCTCTCTTGCGCCACAATCCGGAGCTCAAGCTTGTGAGACAAGGTCACATCAAATACTTTATATTTACACGGATTTGCATATATACCCCAAATCCATTAGTGATTTGCACAAATATCACTTTGACTTTTTTTTTGCATATATACCCCATTTGGGGTATTTTTGCAAAAATATTAAATTTTTTCTTTTAATTCAGAAATCAAGTAAAATAAAAAAAATCATGAAAAGAAAAAGGAAACAAAAAGCAAAAAAACATTGTTTATTATTTCTCTCCCAAAATCCCCTCCCAAAATCCCCTCTCAAAATTCCCTCCCAAATTTCCCTCCCAAATACACAACTTTTCCCAAATTTCCCTCCCAAAGCACAAAATCTGGTTCTAGGTTTTCTAGACCAGATTTGGCGGGACTTGGCTCAGAAGAACGAAGCGGTGGTAGTGGTGGTAGTGGGGTTTCTTTCGGCTAGAGCGGTGGTAGCGGTGGTGGTGGGGCCAGGTCTCAATTTGGCGGTGATGGAGTCAAATCCAGTGCTCTGTCAAAGCATTCTGCGTGAAATCCTCCCATTTGAACGCCAGAATCTAGCTCGGTTGGTCCCGATCTCCTAATTTCAACTTTTTCCTCCTCTTCAGCTCCTCATCGCCGTCAAGCTCTGTTTCCGATCTCCTAATTTCAACTTCTTCCTCCTCCTCATCGCCGTCAATCTCTGCGTGATGGAGTCAACTTCTTCCTCCTCTCCCGCGGGCAATCTCTGTTTTCGATCCTCTGGCGATTGCGAGCTTCCTTGTAATTTCTGATCAGATCGTAGAACTTCTCCATCTTCTCCTCCTCTGTGAGTTGATCGGCGGCGGAAGCGGCTCCCTTGGACCGATCTCCGGCGCCACCGTTGCCACCGCAACCTAGATTGCGATCTTCTTCCATTCTAGATCCGCTTCCATTCTGGCCGGGAATCGATCGATCGGAGCAAAGTAGAACGAATCCTAAAGAAGAAAACCATAAGTGTATACTGAAATGGAGATTTCTAGGAATTAGCGTTTGCTGAGTTTGAAGTTGCGAAGAAATGAATGAAGTCAGGTAGGCGGTTTCAGGTTTGGGTGTTGGTGTAATATGGATTAGGAATTACTAGTATGAGCTGCAGATCCTACTGACAGGATGATGGTGTGCTGAATGGACGAACAATATCCAAGAATATGCTAATCAAGAGTTAAATCTAAACACAGACAAGAACAAGAGCTAGTCACTAACAAGAACACTTTCCCAGTTGGCGTCCAAGAACAAGTAAACAGCAAATAGCATAGATAAATATAGATGTAAGAAATATAAATAAGAGGCTTACTTCTATCTACTTGCAAATCAGTCTCAAGCTGCAGATTCAAAAATTCAAATAACTCCTCTATAAGAACAACAAACAAATTCAACACAAGTGATCCTTTAACAAAAGGATATCCAATACAAAATGCCCTCGAACTGAGCATAAATCAAAGCAAGCCACCTCCATTACACCAACCTGTAACAAATTATAGCCCAAATTCGAAAAATTAAACCTAGAATACAAGCTGGAAGGAGGACGAATTCATACCTTGCGCTCAGATATCGCCGGACGAAGCTCCTTGGTGAGAACCAATCATCCGACCTGAGCGCCACCGCCAACGGATAACTAATCGCAAACCCTCCCCCGCCAAACGCTCCAGACGGCGCCTCTCATGCCGGACTCCGGCTTGTACCAGATTTTTAGGTATTCTCTCCGCTTCGACCAGAGCTTGAAGGAGGCGGCAATGCCGAATACAAGGTGTGAGATGTTCGTCGGCGGTGGAATCGGAGGGTCCAGAAGCTTCTCCGGCGGCGGAGGAGGCATGAGGGGGAGCGAATTCGTCTCTCCGTCGGCCGCTCGTTGGATTGGGAGGCGATTTCGGAAGCGGCGGAAGATGAATTGAGGATTTGAGGAGATGGAGTCGTGAGAGGAGGCGGAAATTGTAGAAAAGCTGTAGAAAATTTGATAGGGCTCGTGCTTGAGATGAGAAATTTTAGGGTTCTAAATCAATTGAAAAGAGAACCAGATAAAAATTTTGAAAAATAAAAATTTTAGATTTTGAAATTTTAATCAAATTTTATTTAAGTTTAAATTTTTAAAATTGAAACTGTTTTATTATTTTATTGTTATGTTATATTTATTTTTTCAAAAGAAAAAGAAAATTCGGATTTTAGTTTATCTTTTTATTTGTGGGGTATAATTGCAAAAAAAAAGAGAAAAAAAAGTTTTTGGGATAGATTTGCAAAAACCAAAAAAGATAAGATAGTTTTGCAAAGCCTATATGAAAATGGGGTATTGAATGTTATTTTCCTTATATTTACTTGTTAATTGAATCGGGTTCGGATTGATCGGTTTCGGTCACACGTTCTCGAATCAAATACGGATTCGGTAATTTCAATTATTAAAATTTTCGATGGATTCCAATGGTTCAAATAAGAATCAATCAATTGATAGAACTGGATTCGATCATATTTTGACACTCTAATTCATCGTCATGACTCCATTGCTCTCCATTTCCAAATTCCATCACAACATAAAAAGGTCAAAGCAAAATTAAAAATCCAAAAAAAAGAGGAAAGAAGAAAATCTTCCGACCTCTCACCTCCAACTACCCTAGCCAGCCTTACCTACCCACCATCGCCACCAACCCTCGTCTGAACATCATCTCATAAATTTATCTGATTAGTTTTTCCAGTTGATTTGATTCAATAATACTACAAATACCACCTTCTATCATCTCTCTCTCTTTCTTCCATCTACCTCCTTTTGTTGCAGGCTACGCAGCTGTACCCTACAATTTGGGGCTTTTGGTAGTTTGCTCCGACGACAGCAATGGCGTCTTCTCTCTCCACCAAAAACTTCCTCGAGTCTACCCGCTCCGAATCTCTCTCCGGAATCGGATCCAGCCGATCGAGTCTTCCGAAGATCTCTTCCTCTTTCCTTCGCATCCCCCTCCGCCGCAATTCCCGAAAACTCGGTATGTCTCTCATTCACTCCCTTTCTCTAATTGTAAGTGCTGCTTATTTGAGATGGATTTCTGCGTGATACGTGCTTCATTTGAATGTTGATGTTTTTTAGCATGAAGTTTTTTATTCCTATGTTTCTCCATTGAGTTTGCGTTGTCTGAATTTTATGTGGTCGGAGGACTTATTGAATGGGACATTGGTAAGATATTTATATTTGTTTGGAAGAAGAGAATGAATGTTTTGATTTGGTAATCGGCACAATCTAAGGTGGTTGCAACTTCTGCAGTACTTGTTGCGGAAGAATGCTGGTGATTAAGATTTTTTTTCTGAAGTTTCTGCAATCATCAGCTTATGAGAGAAAAGTGATCAATTTTTATAGCATATCTAATGTCCTCGATGTTGTGTGCCAATTTCAATGAATCCCTTGTTGCTTCATGAACATGCACTTTGGAACACCATTTAAATTGTAGTGACTGCAAGTTCGTCTAATATTGACTTGCTGTTATGTTATATCTGTTGTGACCTGTTACAGTAATTGATGAATTTCAAGGCTATAACCTAGGTGTCCTTAGTCCTTGTATTCAATCTATGTATTTTCACAGATGACCTGATTTAAACCATAGTTCTGCATCCAATGAAAGAAAACTACAAAAATTCCACTTACAAGTTTCTAGACACGGAGGCACTGTTCTCTATTCTAATTAGCGACTGATCTTTTTAAGGCATTTTTAAACTAGACAAAGAACTCATTTATATCTTACTACCTCTCAACATAAGTTGCAGTTTAGTAGTCAAAGAGGTCAAGAAACTAACCCTTGATATGCCATGTTGAGTGGCAGTCATACAGGCTGTTGGTAGTTCATTTGGAACTCATTTCCGTGTGACAACATATGGAGAATCTCATGGTGGAGGTGTTGGCTGTGTTATTGATGGCTGTCCACCTAGACTTCCACTCTCTGAAGAAGACTTACAAACTGATCTTGATAGAAGGTATTTTTTTCATTTGTTTGATATTGACCGGACCCATCTGAATTTCTCTTTTACCTCTCTTCAAGGGAAGAAGAGATAAACACTTCACATTTGAGTCTTCGACAAATATCAAAAACTTATGTAGCTTGAAAGTTGATTTGGTCTTGACCTATTCAACTATGTAGTTATATAAGCTTTATGCCTTAAAAAATTTATTCCATACTTTGATGTTTTCAGACGTCCTGGTCAAAGCCGAATTACTACTCCCAGGAAAGAGACAGATACTTGCAAGATATATTCAGGAATTGCTGAAGGTTTGTTTGCTGGGACCTTTTTACCTTCCTGTAGGAACTAACATACCTACTGTTGTAGATATTGTTTTTGGAACTTCATTCACGGATCTTAGATTTGTGTAGGTTTAACTACTGGGACCCCTATTATGGTCAATGTTCCCAATACCGATCAGAGAGGGCATGTAAGTACCTTTTCTGTATATATGATTTTACTTCGTCTCTATATCTCTAATCTCTAAGACATCTTATATCTTTGTTTGCATTGTTAGGATTATAGTGAAATGTCCATAGCATATAGGCCTTCTCATGCAGATGCCACTTACGACTTCAAGTACGGTGTGCGATCAGTGCAGGTAGAATTCACATATACATTTGAATTTAAAAAGGTTCTATTGTTTTCTATTTCAAAATTACATTTTGCTTATGTTTGCATTATATTATATATATAGGGTGGTGGTAGATCTTCTGCAAGAGAAACCATTGGTAGAGTTGCAGCTGGAGCTGTTGCTAAGAAGATCTTAAAAGCATATGCTGGAACTGAGGTTTGTTTCTCATTTTTTTTTTTGGTATTAGGACTGCATACACTACACTATCTTATGGTGATATTTTTGGTTCTGCAATGACTCATCTCATGTCTGGAAGTTCTAGAGGATTTGCTGTCCGATGCTCTTACATGTTCCTTATCCTGCATTTTTCTTATTATGGCGCCTGGCAGGTTCTGGCATATGTTTCTCAAGCTCACAAAGTTGTGCTTCCTGAGGGTTTGGTAGATTATGAAACCTTGACACTTGAGCAGGTATTAGATATATCAATCCCTTTATGACTGGTCTATCTGTATGACTCATGTTTCATAATTGCAACCTGTAGCCATATGTTTATCTCATGTCTGATACACATTAGTAAACCCAACCATTGAATTTGTAATTCTTCTGAGTTATATAAAAAATGAAATTTAAATCTTAATCATAGAAAGTGCAAAGGGATGGAAATATATATATATATATTGACATATTGTTTATCACGTTTTGATATATGATATTAGCTACTCTAGTTTTTGTGATTGTGACCTTCCTTCATGATATCTTTTCCAGATTGAGAGCAATATCGTAAGGTGCCCTGATCCAGAATATGCCGAGAAGATGATTGCTGCTATTGATGCTGTCAGAGTAAAGGGAGATTCTGTTGGCGGCGTTGTCACATGTATAGTCAGAAATGTTCCAAGAGTAAGATCTTGCTCCTATTGACATTGTCGATAAGTTAATACAAATAGAGTCCTTATTGTAATATTGTTATGAAGATGATAGCATCTAGATAGCCAAAATCTTAATAAATTCTTTGATGGTGTTTTGAGCTCATAACCTATCTTCTTGGCACTGAAATTCTGTTTTCATCAGGGACTTGGTACTCCTGTGTTTGACAAGCTTGAAGCCGAATTCGCTAAAGCTCTCATGTCTCTACCTGCTACGAAGGGTTTTGAGATTGGCAGTGGCTTTGGTGGTAAGTCGCTTATTGTGAATTGAGCCTTTTGCAGTGGATATGTAACATATGTTCAATAGTAATCTCACTAGATGGTCGAATACTTTTTACTGAACTCATGAACTGCATATGATTCTTCATGACAAATTACAAATATGTTTTTTGCTTGCCTACTATTAGGTACATTCATGACTGGAAGTGAACACAATGATGCGTTCTACACAGATGAACATGGCAGAATTAGGACGAGAACAAACCGATCAGGCGGGATACAGGTTTGTTCAATCCAGTGAATAACAAAGTTAAAGTATCTCTAACTTATGTATATGACATGCTTCTTGATTATTTGATTCACTAATATAATCTGTTTTTATTGATTAGGGTGGAATATCCAATGGAGAAATCATTAACATGAGACTAGCTTTCAAGCCTACATCTACTATCGGGGTAAGTTTTTCAGCTTTACTTATATGCCCTATATGTCTGATGAAAGAGGAATTGTCAGTAGAATCTAAATATTATCATCACTATATACTTAAAGCAATAGATAAACTAGATGCAGACTTGGCAATCTAAAATCTAATATTATGTTCAAGTTGGAAATAACTGGAAATTTGAAGCATATACCAAGCCTGAGATATCCTTGATCGATGTTTATCTTTGTTTGAATTCTGAATAGACATTAGTTCTGGACTCATAAAGTAGTTTGATATTGTATACGGGAACTGTGTGGAAAGGCATGAGATATACTCATAGAAAAATGTACCTCACACTGAAAACTTAAAAGACATAAACGTAATGAAAAATAAAGGTGTTTACACATTGCTTCTTCTGCAGAAGAAACAAAATACTGTGACGAGAGATAAAGAAGAGACTGAGCTTATTGCAAGAGGTCGCCACGATCCTTGTGTTGTCCCACGAGGTGTGCTTCGAAATTTTGTAATAACCTTTGGCAAGTGTTACGCCTGCAGGGGTGTCATCATTAGCAATATGGTACAAGTTTTCATAACTACACATTTTAAGTTGATGAATGTTGTGTAAATGATGTTGCAGCTGTGCCAATGGTGGAAGCCATGGTAGCTCTGGTGCTTGTGGATCAACTGATGGCGGATTATGCTCAGTGTCAACTGTTCCCGATCGATCCTACCATACAGGAGCCTTTGTCTCTGCCAAAGCTTGAGCCAGCTGGTGTTTCCTTGTGAAAGTAGCACTGTGGCAGTGGCCTGTTCCGCCTGATCATCTTCCCCCTTGGAAGACGATGGTGTAAGCCTATTTAATAGTATTACACTAATACTCTGTAACTATGAGCAAGGGAGCTTCGTCCATGGTTGTAGTCTGGCTGTACCTTGTGTTTGTTTGAGAGATGATTTGGTTTGTTTGCTGGTAAAAGCTGTTTTTTTCTCAATAAAATGAAATTTGTTTTGTAGAATACTTCAGTACCACATTGTGAAGTTGAATTTATAACAAATGCGTCATCCAAAGAAACCTAATTTCTGGCAATGATGGAAAACATGTTGACTTTTTACAGGTTAGAATTTTTATAAGCAAAGAAATGGTTAAGGTGACAAAACAGAATCCTAATTTCTTGAGCTCTTTTTCACCAAAAATAAATTATCTTGAGCTTTTGATCATATTCTTTTAAGTTTTAGAACTGCAATTTAACATATCCAATTATTGAACGTTATTTTTTATACTTTGATGTAATAATTGAAGTATCCAATCTAAGAATGTCTACCGAATTACATATTCAAAGAATCTCTAAAATGATCACAAAGACAGGAGAGTAAGATTTTATTGATCAATGAACAATTGCACAAGTAACACAGGGGAACAGTACGAGGAAGTAGAACAAGGCACGAAGATTTCAATCTCAAGAAGATGGACACCATGGTAAGACATTGCTGAGGTGAAGGCAGCATAGAAGAATTGAAGCTGAAAGGATCATCATCGGAACCTTAATTCTTCACTGTGGTCACATACTTGAGGAGCATCTGAACAACATCCGGAGATATACTTGTCGATTGAGACTTCAGCTGTTCGATTTTTGCTTCTGTTTCTGCCTCAAGGCGCTTCACATTAGCACCCGAGTCACCACTACTCTGTTTCATCATACCCGAAAAATAGAAGAAGAATTCTCTAGTCAGCATTAGAGAATGCATTGTCATATTCGATGCAGGGCCACTAAGTAGTTATTGAAAATTTTGGTTTCAGAATAATTTTTAGTTTGGATCTTAGGAGCAACATCTTATTACAAGATAGACATGGTTTCACTTATTTTATTTTTTTTATCTTCTTAATCCTAGTTTCGTCCTCAGTGTTCACTACTGAGAAGGGATTTGGACTTGTCACTAACATGCATACCACACTAGAGACAAAAAGGAAGTTATGAAAATTAATTGTCACCAAGTGCAAACATCATTTACTAAAAACCAGAATGCCAACTTTTAGAAAACTAAAGAATTGAATTAGCACTTCAATTAAGAAAAACATAAAATGCCCATGAGAGTGAAAGAAACAACAGCAGAGGCACGTTAGTTAAAAACAAAAACAAAAACAGCAGATGCACAATGGTTTCCAAATTATATGCATAAACTAAAACCTCAACTTGGTTTGAAGTTAAAATCTTTGCTTCATTTTGTTGCTAATTATTTGCATTAAGGAATGTCATATATGCACACCATAAATGAACTTTACCTCAGCAAGCTTTCTCTGGAAATCAGCCTCCATTTGGGCACGGAATTCAGTAATCTCCCTCTCAGCCTCTTCTTTTGCTTGTTTTAGTCTAGCCATCTTGGCTACAAGGGCAGAGAGAAAGGATGAAGTTAAAATCAAATTCGCATCACATTAAAATCCTAACATGTTCTTAGTCAAGCTCAAAACAGAGAAACCATAATTCAACACATCATAATATTAAGAAATTACAAAAGTTCTACAATAATGACCCATTCTTGGATACAGCTACAGAAATTTAAACATCACACTAACAAAGAAGAAAGTGATGAACTTGAATTAGATATTTAGATGTTAAGATCTAACAGAATGTAGTACATGATTTTGTACACACTTTATGCTCGTGCACATAGAAACTTTTAAAGCTTATTGCCAGAAATAAACTTCAACTTCACCAAGGAAGGATAAATAACTACTTCCATGATTTCCTTGAGCACTTGAAAACATAAGCCGTAGAAGGTTCTTATTCTAACAGACAACATATCCTCTACTGAAGGCAGCAAACATATGAACCAGTACTAGAAGTGAGCTATATCTTCTACAAATCAAGTGAAACTAACAAAATGCATTCTTAACACTTTCTTCACAAACATATACACATTGCAATCGTGCGGCATGATCTGAAACTAGAATTGAGGGTATATTTACCATTTCTTGCAGTGTTAACAATGTGCTGTGCCTCTTGCTCAGCAGCCAGCAAGAGCTGAATTCCATTCTGTCCTCTGTTTGAGTCCATACTTTCTTCAATACAGATGAATTGTTCTGAGATAATCAACATATTCATAACAAACAACAGAATATCAATATACTAAAGCCTGGAATACAAACAGAAATAGGGCATTACAAGTCAAGAAATGAGGTTTAGTATCTAGGCCATATGCCATACATGTAAAACATAATATTCTATAGAGCCACAAGGAAACTACAATAACAAATACACGTTTCGCAAAGTAAAGTTTGAAATTATGCTTTTTTGTTAAAATTATAGAAAAAAGGCAGGTAAAGTTTGGACTGAAATAAAAAGCATTCCTTCCCAAAACTAGAGAGAACTTTTAGCCCAAAGGAAATTTCAAATTAATTAAGTGCTCTATGTTGAGAGTTGGGAAAGTCCCACATCGACCAAACAACTAAACAAACAACAATATATAAGGGAGGGGAAAGAACACATTAGCTTAAGCTTTTGTATTAGAAAAGTGGATCCCGACCTTATATTAAAAAAATAATAAAAATAAAATGTCGATTAACCTCACCGCTCCCCGATTAACTACGGCCAGTGTTCTAAAAATCCCCGTCTAGGGCCGCCTAGGCCCCGTCTAGGCGCTAGGCGGTCATCCACTGCCTAGAACCCAGCCTAGGGCCGCCTAGGCGAGAAGAAGACTCATATGTCGTGGAAGTAGCAACATCTTAGTAGATGGAGGATGCATAGAACATAGTTTTGGGTGAAATTTTGAAACATAAAGCCCATAACTTAATATCAAACCTCATCCCAATATGGTTTTATAAACATTATGGAATTGGGAGAACATGGTCAAATAATTACATGGATCACGCATTAATTTTTAATCCACCTAGACCCCGCCTAGGCCCCCACCTAGCCGCCTAGGCACTAGGATCCCCTCACCGCCCAGCTCCCGCCTAGCGACTTTTAGAACATTGACTACGGCCCACCGGAATTTAAGATGGTATCAGAGCGGGTCCGGTCTCGGGGTCGTTTCTTGGTAAATTGGCTATGCCGGCCTTAAGGCTTGATTCGAACATGGGCGAGGTGTCCGTTCGATTTGGGGCTAGCCGCCCTTAAAGGCTTGTCAAGTGTCAACTAAACCAGGCTAGTTGCACTTGAGGGGGGCGTGTTGAGAGTTGGAAAAGTCCCACATCGACCAAACAACTAAACAAACAACAATATATAAGGGAGGGGAAGCTTCTACACATTAGCTTAAGCTTTTGTGTTAGAAAAGTGGATCCCGACCTTATATTAAAAAAATAATAAAAATAAAATGTTGATTAACCTCATCGCTCTCCGATTAACTACGGCCCACTGGAATTTAAGACTCTACATTGTTTTACCAAACTTGTGATTGGATTGAAAACATTAAAATTTTCAAGCAGAATGTTAGACTAAGCAAGCAAATCGAATCATCTCTCAGAAACTGTATCACGGAAGCTCACGAGTGACAGCCGCGAATTTTTCTAGATATACTCTAACAACTCAGTCTTACAGTAAATCATCTACTAACAACGAGCAATTCATCAAAATCCAGAGAGAATATAAGCACAACCAAAAAATTCCAAAATCACAAATGCATAAAGATGCTTGATGTATTCTCATACCCAAGTTGAATAAAGGCGCTACAAAGTAAGTATGATAGTGGTTCAATTGATCAAATCTATCCCAAGAAAACACTTGGTCGAAACATAAATCAAAGCACCAGCTTGCAGAACAATAGTTAATGTGATTGACTCTTACAAGTGTTCCAGATCTGCGTTAGTAGGCAACGTAGCTCTGTTTCCGAATAACTCAACCGGGAAGTAGAAGAAAGAAGAAAGTGTTTACAGAATTTAACTTCGGTGGTTCGGCGGCGGATCCCTCTGAACTCCGTCACCCAATGGAAGAGAAATTGAAAACCGATCAACGAGATTTGGGATTGGAAGGACCTGGACCTCCAAAATCTGTTTTGTATAATAAGACACCAACTCCTGAAATTTCCTTCTGTTTGTATTATTTGAAAAAAGAAAATCAGAAATTTCCTTGTATGATTGATGCGCATTGGGCCTTCAGATTGGACTGGGCCGCACCTGGAAACAAGAGGCTAATTTGTTCGGCTACAACTTATGATCCCCCGATCGGGCTAATGAAGAAGGGACAGACGATTTGCACCGCTTTCCATTCACGCGATAATTGGTTATATATCCTTCAATTTTTATTATTTAGATATATATCTTTAAGACCTTACAAATCAGATATATTTTTAACAGATTATATATATTGGGTTAATATTTTTAGTGTATTTTCATATTAATAAAGCAGTTGAAATTTCTACTAAAATACATAATCAATCATAAACCAGATAAAATTTAGAAATATTGCCTAAAAAATAAAAGATATACAAACACATTAAAAATAATAACCATTTTATGTGATCACACCCTTAAAATATATATTAGTAAGAGATATGTATTTACACTTTTTTATGTTTTGCACAGGATATATTGGACATGAGTGGTTATTTGTAATTTAAATATTAATAGACGATAATTCGATATATTTATAAGACAAAGAGGAACTTACTTGTAAACTTTACACAGGTGGTTGTCGACGAAGTGGAGGTAGAGGAGATCCAGGGTTTACTATTACGTTGATGGAAAGAGTGATTTCCATTCATGCCATAATAAATATATCAAGTATTCTCACCTATGCCCTTATTGTATACGTTTAGCACCTTCTTAATTATGCAAAGATTTTGTTAAATTATATTATTTAGGAATTTTAATATTTTTTTCTTAAACGAGTTTAAGCATTTCTCTTTAGGAAATATATTCTTAAAAGGAAGTCTTAACCTATGCCCTAGGGCGTAGATTAGAACAATTGTTGTTATATATCTTTTAATTTTTTTACTTAGATATATATCTTAAAAACTTATAAATTAGATATATTTTTGTCAAATTATATATATTGAGTTAATATTTTTAATGTATTTTCATATTAATAAAATAGTTGAACTTTCTACTAAAATACATAAGTAACCATAAAATAGACAAATTTCAAAAATATTGTCTAAAAGATATAAAAAAATATACAAAGGCACCAGTAAAATAATAAAGATTTTATGTAATTACACTCTTGAAATGTGTATTATATCTTTTTAAGTTTGTAAAGGATAAGTTGGACATAGGTGGTCATTTGTGAATTAAGTATTGATAAACAGGGATTTAATATACTTTTGAAGACAATGAGAATTTTTGTGTAAATTGACCTAAATTAAGGGTGATTTATATAATTACCTTTAAAATATAAGGATGATTGCGTATTTGATTTTAGAGGGAATTTCAGTAAACCACCCCTTAAATAGGACACTTTACCCACAACCACCCCTTATACACGTAATTACTTACAACCACCCATTAAATCAATTCCGTTAGCGATTAGCCACCCTAACCCCTTTTCCATCCAGTTACACCGTTAACACGTGTAAATTTACCAAAAAGCCCTTATTTTATCGGTTTTTGACCGATTTTGCAAAAAAAAATTGATTTTTTTGGTTTGTTTTATTCAAACCCGGTTTTGGTTTTTGACTGGTTTTCAATTTTGAGGTCGTCGGAATTTTGGGGGTTTTCAAGAGCATCGTCAAGAAGGAGGAGGTCGTCGGAATTTCAGCCCTCGACCCGGCGGCTCATCTCCGGCACCGCTCGCCTCCACCGCCTTCGAGCCCGCCTCCACAGCTTGTTGGGGGTTTTCAATTTTGGGGTTTGGAAATCACGCAATTTGGAGTTCTCTAAAATTAGGGCTAGGATTTCTATCGATTTGGGGATGAGGAGGTTTAGGGTTTTTGGAAATTGGGGGCGCGAGGATGAGTTAGGTTGCTTTGTGGTATCGGCTATGGCGGATCTGAGCAAGCCAACTGTTCTCGTCACCGGCGCAGACGGAAGATCATTTGCACCATGAAAATTGATTCGATTTCTTACAAGGCTAGGTTCTTTTAGGGCTGAATTGTGACTATATAGAGCATAAGACTCATTAATTCCCACAAGTTAATTGGATCAATCGGGTTCGAATTAACTTCCAATTCAGCCATTGTTGAGCACACGAAGCTCGCCCGCTGCTTGTTGGAGGAAGAAGAAGGCACTTCTTCACTAATTGTGATCAGGTCCCCTCTTGTTTTTAGATTGTGGCAAAACTGCCCTTCAACAATTTTTCATAATTAATAAAAATTGCCCAAACTTAATATCTTTAATATTATGTGTTTATAATATTATAAGTTTATAATATTAGCCAAAACCGGGTACGAATAAAACAAACCAAAAAAATCAAATTTTTTTGCAAAACCGATAAAATAAGGGCTTTTTGGTAAATTTACACGTGTTAACGGTGTAACTGGATGGAAAAGGGGTTAGGGTGGCTAATCGCTAACGGAATTGATTTAATGGGTGGTTGTAAGTAATTACATGTATAAGGGGTGGTTGTGGATAAAGTGTCTTATTTAAGGGGTGGTTTACTAAAATTCCCTCTTGATTTTATGGATGCTCGTTTTTTTCCTTATGCGTGAGCTTTCGATTGTTTTTTAAACGGGGATTTATGCATTTTACTTTATAGAGTCAGGCTCCGGTGAAACGGATGCTTACGGTGAAACGTGATGAGGAATGAGAACCAACCATTTTGGGACAATGGAAGACTATGATGGACATCCATAATAGGAAACATACACCCTCTCACACACAATTACACCCCATGGTCAACATCTGACCATTGACCGGTCAACGTTGACCGGTCAAACTGACTTTTATCCAGATTTATTTATTATTATTTTATTATATTTTTTTATTCTTGTTTTTATACACATTTTCATCATAAAATTATTTCTAAAAAAATGAACAATTTCCTATTAAATTTGAAAAATTGTATATTAAAAGTTGAACAAATTTTTTTGAACAATATATAAAGTTGAACAATTGTATTTTAAAGTTGAACAATTTTATTTTTATGGTTAGACGACTGTTTCACTAAGCAAATTTTATATTTTATTTCTTGTGGGCAAGTTTTTTCTTCCTTTTTTTTCTTGTTTTTTTACACGTTTTTATCATAAAATTGTAATTAAAAAAGTTGAACAATTCCTTATTAAATTTGAACAATATTTTTTGAACAATATATAAAGTTTAACAATTATACCAAAAAAGTTGAACAATTGTATCTTAAAGTTGAACAATTTTATTTTTATGGTTAAACGTTCAGTAAGCAAATTTTATTTTTAGTTTTTTTTGGGCAAATTTTTTTGTTCCTTGTTTTTCTACACGTTTTTATCATAAAACTATAATTAAAAAAGTTGAACAATTCCTTATTAAATTTGAACAATTGTATGTTAAAAGTTGAACAATGTTTTTTGAACAATATATAAAGTTGAACAATTGTACGAACAAAGTTGAACAATTTTATTTTTATGGTTAGACTGTTTCACTAAGCAAATTTTAGTTTTTTTTTGGGCAAATTTTTTTCTTGTTTTTCTACACGTTTTTATCATAAAATTATAATTAAAAAAGTTGAATAATTCCCTATTAAATTTGAACAATTGTATATTAAAAGTTGAACAATGTTTTATGAACAATATATAAAGTTTAACAATTATACCAAAAAAGTTGAACAATTGTATCTTAAAGTTGAACAATTTTATTTTTATAATTACACATCTGTTTTGACTAAGCAATGATTAGTTTTGTTTTTTGTTTTTTTGGCCAATTTTTTTTCAGGATAAAACATTTTAAATATTTTTTTGTTTCCTTACACGCTTTCCTCATAAAATTGTTTCTAAAAAATTGAAAATTTCTCTTTTAAATTTGACCAATTGTATCATACAAGTTGAACAACTTTTTTAATAATATATAAAGTTGAACAACTGAACCAGAAAAGTTGAACAATTTAAATTGCATGAAATTTCAAACTTATAACAAAAGATAGATTGGACAATACTTCATTAAAATTTTAACAATTGTCAAATAAACTTGAAGTTTTGTTTATAATGTAATATAAACATAATACAACTAAAAAATGTTCAAAACATAAACCCTAAATCCTAAATGTGTAGGAAAATAAAAATAGAAAATCGGCAAAAACGGCCATGCACAACTAAAAAATTATTTAAAAAATGAAATTATTCAACATTAAGAGACAATTGTTCAAATTTATATACATAGCGAACACAGTTGTCGAACTATAAAAATGAAATTGTTCAACTTTAAGATACAATAATTCAACTTTTCATATACAATTGTTCAACTTTAATATTGTTCGAATTTTAATTGTGCAACTTTAAACATACAATTGTTCAACTTTAAGAAATAATTGTTCAATTCTTTTCATACAAATTTTATAATGAAAACGGGTATAAAAAAAATTAAAAATAAAATAAAAATAAATAAATAATAATAATATGGTCGTTGACTGGTCAACGCTGACCATTGATCGAGATTGAGTGTGGTAGGGTGTATGATAATATTAAAATGAATGACCTAGAATGCTCCTCACGTTTCACCCTAAGGGTGCTCCTCACATGAAGCTAATCCTTACTTTATATAATTATATTTTTATTTCATTATTAACACATTAAGGATACTAAATCAATATATACATATAGATTGATATATCCATTTTTCAAGATTTGAAGTATATATACCCAGTTTAGAAAGATTTCAGGAACATATAACAAGTTATCCTATTATTTATTTTGGGGCCTCTTTGGTAAGAATGTCCTCAGCGCAAGAATGGTGAGAACCGTTGTCGCGCTGACAGTATTACGTGCTTGTGCGATTTTTTAATATTTTTTAACAATTTTTTTATATTTTTATTTGCGAACAATTTTTTTAAGATGTATATCTAAGTATATTTTTTTTAAGATGTATATCTAAGTATATTTTTATAAGATATTTACGTTGACGGAAAGAGTGGTTTCCATTCATGCCATAATTGTTATATCGATTTTTCTAACCTATGCCCTTATTGTTTACGTTAAGAAGCTTCTTATGCAAAGATTTTGTTAAATTATATTATTTAAGAATTTTAGTATTTTTTTTAAAGCATTTAAGCATTTTTTTTAGGAAACATATTCTTAAGAGAAAGTCTTAACCTATGCTCTAAGGGCATAAGTTAGAACATATCTTTCAATTTTTTACTTAGATATATATCTTTATAAAACTTATAATCAGATATATTTTTATCAAATTATATATGTTGAGTTAATATTTTTAATGTATTTTCATATTAATAAAACAGTTTAAAATTCTACTTTTTTTTGATGGAGTTTAAAAATCTACTAAAATATATTATTAACCATAAAATAGATAAAATTCAAAAATATTGTCTAAAAGATTAAAAAAATAAACAAAGGCACCAGTAAAATTATAAAGATTTTATGTAATTACACTCTTAAAATGTGTATTATACCTCTTTAAGTTTCTAAAGGATAAATTGGACATAGGGTGGTCATTTGTGAATTAAATATTGATAAACGGTGATTCAATATACTTTTGAAGACAATGAGAATTTTTGTGTAAATTGACCTAAATTAAGGGTGATATATGTAATTTACCTTAAAATTATAAGGATGATTTCGTATATGATTTTATGGATGTTTGTTTTATTCTTATGCGTGAGCTTTTGATTTCTTTTTTATTTAACGGGGATTTTATGCATTTTACTTTATATATTTATATGTTTATTATATTATTAATACATTAAGGATACTAAATCAATATATACATATCGATTGAGATCTATACTCTAGTGAAACAACCTTTTATAATAAAATGGATGGATAAATATAGAACATTGGATTAGATTATGATGAATGGATGTGATTTAATTTAGAGAGGCACAAATATACGGAGTGTAACCACACACACCCGATTCCTTCCTATTATGATTTTTATAGGATTTAATTTTATCTCTTTTCACATTTACAAGGCTTCTCAACCTCCACTTTCATCTCCTCTCTCACTTTTCTCTTTGTCAACCGCCATTGACGACTAGACTGGAAATTCTCACCCTCGTCTTCTCGAGTCTCTCTCTCTCGCCTTTACACTCGTCTCCTTCTTTCTCCTAGTAGAAGCGTTCCTGTCCTCGTCATCTTCGTTTGCCCAAAAAAGGTAATCCTAACATCAATTTGAGTAATTTCTTCAATTTGAAGTTCTTCAATTCTGGTTATAATGTTAGGTTCTTAATTGTTCCCTATTGTGTTCTGCAATTTGTTTTGGGAATCTGCAATTATAGGATGAATATGCAGTGGTTGCTGCAGATGGCCCTAGGGAGTATCCTGTTATTACGGAATCAAAGGCCGGAAATGATGAGCCAGAAATGATGGGCCGAAAATCATCTTCTTGGCAGTTCACCACAACACTTACAAATAAATGGTCATAGTTTCTTGAATTGTTGTAATGTTATATTGATTATTCAACTAGTGTTTGTTAATTTTGATTTTTTTTCTCTTTAATCTTAAGTTTGTATAAGCTTTCTAGACTCCCTCTTCTGCATATGCGTGCCTGTAAAAGAGGATATTCATGATATCAGATGCGATATTCATGATATTGGATGGTGAAATTCGTGTAATTAGGTGATGATATTAATGTAATTGAGTGGTGATCGATATTCATGAATTGGGTGATCGTGGTGATATTAATGTAATCGATTGTGATATTCATGAAACTGAGTGTGATATTCATCTAACCGAGTGTGATATTCATATACATATTCAAGAGTGTGATTTTCATTTAAATGATATTCGTTGTTCACTACTAAAATATTTAAAATTGCATAAACGATATTCATGAATAATACAAGTGTATTCATGAATATCAGTACTGAAGACATGAATATCAAACACAAAAGCATGAATATTATTATACAAGATAATATATTCCACTACAGAATATTATGAATATGTCTACACAATACTTGAATATCAATACATAAGAGCATAAATATCCATGTACAACAGAGGAACACGATTATGAAAAACACTATTGAGATATTCAAAACTACATAAACGATATTCATGACTAATACACAATGTATGCATGAATATCAATACTAGAGACGTGCATATCAATTACAACAATGTGAATATCATTTAGAGAGACATGAATATCAATATGTAGCTTTTGGATGAGTTTTCACATGCGGCTATGGAGGAGTTGAAGGATATGGACGAATCTGCTAAAGAGAGATTTAAGGAATGTGTTTTGATTTGGTTTCTCTCTCTTCAATATTCAATCTTTTTTTAGCATTTAAAAATTAAAAGCATAGCATGATCTTGTGCTTGTAACCATACCCTACCTATTATATATCATATTAATCCATCCGTCCATTACCTCTCATCCAACGTCCTAGATTTATCCACTTGTTTTATCACAACACTCGTTTTACCTGAGCGCTCCTCTATCGATTGATATATATATATATATATATATATATATAAATACAAGTTGATGGATATATCCATTTTTTAAGATTTGAAGTATATATACCCACTTTAGAAAGATTTCAGGAATATATAACAAGTTATCTTATTATTTATTTAGGGGGCGCTTTTGGAGTTGTGCGATATGACCATAGGATGGATGTCACTTCATCTGCCCATAAGCCCTTTGCCTTTTCGAGCATTTTCTTCAGATTATTGATGATAACTTTGTTGTTAGATCCGGCCTGACCATTAGCCTGCGGGTAGTGTGGCGTCAACGTGACGAGTTTAATGCCTAATTTCTGGCAGAACTCGTACATTCGATTTCTTATGAATTATGACCCCTTGTCGTAGAAAATGGTGCCGGGGATGCCAAATCTGCTCAAGATGTTTCTTCTTATGAAGGAGATGACATGTGAGTCTTTGATTTCTTTAAACGCCTCTGCTTCGATCCATTTGGAGAAATAGTTCGTCATGGCGAGCATGAAACACGTTGATTGGATGCGGCTGACAATTTTCCAACGATGTCCATCCCCACTTCATGGAAGGCCAAGAAGAGGAAATCAGCTGTAGAGCTTCAAATGTTTTAACCTATGCCCTTATTGTATACGTTAAGAAGCTTCTTATGCAAATTTTTTGTTAAATTATACTATTTAGGAATTTTAATATTTTTTCTTAAAAGCGTTTAAGCATTTTTCTTTAGGAAATATATTCTTAAGAGAAAGTCTTAACCTATGCCCTTAGGGTATAGGTTAGAACAACCTTTGTTATATATCTTTCAATTTTTTTTACTTAGATATATATCTGTAAAAACTTATAATCAGATATATTTTTATCAAATTATATATATTGAGTTAATAATTTTAATGTATTTTCATATTGATAAAACAGTTGAAAATTCTACTAAAATATATAATTACCCATAAAATAGATAAAATTCAAAAATATTGTCTAAAAGATAAAAAAAAATATACAAAGGCACTAGTAAAATTATAGAGATTTTATGTAATTGCACTCTTAAAATGTGTGTTATACCTTTTTAAGTTTCTAAAGGATAAATTGGACATAGGTGGTCATTTGTGAATTAAATATTGATAAACGGTGATTCAATATACTTTTGAAGACAACTAGTGAACATGTTTGTTTTATTAATCTCTTATTTCTACTCTTTAAATGAAGATTAAAAAATTAAAATTGATTTTACTTGTGAATTAGTTTTAAATTTTATAAATCAATTCTACTATTCTCGTCATCTTTATAAAAAATTATATAATAAGAGTTTCTTCTTTATTTTATCATATTTGTATCAATATCACAAAAAATGAACATGGGATAATTAGAGAATGTGCGCCAATGACTTACAAAATGAGTCTTTAATACATCTATTGGATTCAATTATTCGAGTAAATTGGGTTCGAATATAATGGTCAAGGTTGTATAGTAAACTACATAGAGGAGAAATGTTTGTGTAGAAAAAACATGGAATAATAAAACCAAGATGACAGGTTAATTTGTATTCTTGTTTATAATTATTAATCATATATTGCTTGACCTTGTTTATTTTAAGGGTTTATTTATTTGTTTTTTTTAATTTCTCCTTTGAATTTAGCAAATGTCATTTCTGTAACACCCCCAAATCTTAACCCATTTGGAAAGGTATTACCGCTAGTGACCCCAGTGTTCCTTACCGAGATCACCCAAGGCTTTACCAGATTAAATACAATTTAAGGCATACAATAATACATAATGATCAAAGTATCCAAATCAAAACATCAATCAAATGAAACATGAGTTACGGGATTACAACCCAATCCCGAATAGGCCAAACACAGAGTTCAAACAAAGTACAGCGGAAGACAAATAAAAGATTTTACAAACGGGGTTGTGATCGTGATGATCACCTGCCCAAGGATCTCAATCTGATTAAAAGCAATTATTAAAACATCCAAAAACAACCGTCGTCTTCATAGTCAATCTAGTCTCCTCAAATCTTCGCTCTATCTGATGTGCCGAATCGAACGGATGACACCAGCCCACATGCGGAGAACAATGTTCGTGGGTTAGTCTACTTGAATAGACTAGCAAGGGTAAAAAACAGAGTGGTTCGAAGCAGTTGTATTAGGTTAGACTCCTCGTCCCTCGAATGATAATCGAGTACGCTTGGCAACCACCATACTCCTACTGGAATAAACAAGAGGTATACACAAGAGAAGATTCTGGAAGACTGAATCTTCACAGAAATCAACTCGAAACGAGACTCCAAGAGATTGAGTCTTTAATGAAATATGACAAATCTGGAATGATTACAGGATCATACAACAATGATTTAAAAGTTGACTGAGATGCTTCGGTTCACGACCAACCTCATCGCACACAGCGAATTCAGATTGGAAAGAGAACGTACTATGATCAAAGTCGAGACGAGTTTTCCTAGCTGCACTATAACTTAGCTGCACTACTCGCCCAAGGTATATTAATCATGTGCACTCGGGCACTTATCTTATTAAATTCCAAAACGAGCATTACGTTATAAGCTTTTACATCTCCACACAAGAGATATCGGATCTCCTCACAAGAGATATCAGATCTCCTCACAAGAGTTATAGAAGGGATGAACCCTGAAAGATTTGGCACTAGCGAAGTGCGCCTACCCTGTGAAAGGGTATGGTCATGACCAAAGAGAAAGTACTGGGGACGAACCACCAAGTACCAGTTATAAAGAAACAGCTAAACCCCCTCAAGGTACATAGCGTTCCTAGCCACTAGTGCTAACTAAACAGTACAGCACAACAATGGTTACTGGATAAATCCACATAAAGGCCCGAAAGGCGATCACAGATAATAGCATTGTTCTAACAGATATACAACCTATTATATGATTTTCAAAACAGTTTAACAAAACCGTTTCCAGACAAACAGAATATTCATTCCAAATTAATTACTTAGATAAACTACTGATAATTAATGTAAATATGGAACGAATGAGCAAGAGCGAACCGCCACTTGCCTTAATCCGCAGAATAGTCTAAAGACGTCAACTGGATTCCGGGCTCGACACGATATAGTTCTGACAGCACAACAACCTTCGAGTCGACCCATAAAAGGAACCCTAAGTTAGATCCGACATAAACAGTACAAATCTAAACACGGCGAAAGAACACGAAAGGAAAGACGCCACGACGACAACCAACCAAGCCAAAGCCACGAAGGCGTTCTGGGCTCTGGCGGCGGTTGCCGATCTTGGCGGCGGTCGCCGTATTCATCACGGCGGTCGCCGTGAAGAACACGGCCGACTGAAACGAGAGAAATCTCACCCCAACACGAGCGGTTCGGCCTCCCTCGACTTGCTTTGGCTTCTAACCTCCAAGGCTAACCAAAAGCTTCACAAAGGCACTCTGGAAACACACCACAACACCTCCGGCGAGCACAAGAAAACCGACGAAACTCAACTCACTTTGAGGGAGAATTTTGGCAGCGATTCGGGGTTGTAGATGACCCAAAACCCATGCCCAAGCTCCTCTATATATAGGCAAACCCCAAGGAGTACCCAGCAAACCCTAAGACGCGGCAAACGACGCAACGGCGCGCCTCGAACGACGCCGGCGACCGACGGGCAAAGCCCACTGGACAATCACGGCGGTCGCCGTGATTTTGCCTGCGGCGGGCACGCGGCGGTCGCCGTAAATGCGGCGGTCGCCGTCGCTAGGCCTGTCGCGGCCAGCTAGAAGCTGACACGCTGACTTCTCAGGCCTAACCACGGCGGTCGCCGTTTCTGAACGGCGGTCGCCGTTTCTCCCTTTTCCCGCCCATTCAGCTTTGAACGAACCCGACGTTAAACCGGGATAAAAATTATCGTACGCGAACGACAATTAAACTCCAAGGCATGATGTCTGTATATTATTTCACTGAGAAAAATCTTACAGATACAGAGCACATTACAGAATGTCTCAAGCTACCTGAATTAAATCCGACGTACACAACGGGTACTCGGGAAAATTCCATAATTCCCAGAATAACCTTACAAAAATACGGGGTATCACAATTTCAATCTATTAGTTGAATTTCTTATTGTAAGCTATAAAGCTATTAGGAAAGTGAAGTATTTTTTTTTGTTAAATGGGGAATAAATAAATTTCAATTGACTTCATTTTTTTTTTTTGAAATTTCTCATAGATAGTGCATACAAAATTATATTTTCAATTTCATAATGTGAAAATTATCGAATTATACGATATATATTCTACCCAAAAATTGATTAAAAATATCTTAAAAACTACATCTAACTCGATTACAATCGACACCATTCATACCGAAATTCATAGCCCAAAAAATCAGAGATCGAGGAGAGAATAGTAATGATCCAATTCGAGTTTGCGATGTAGTCTCATTTGTAGAGTACTTATGCAAATAAGGAATAAATAAGGATTAGTTTATTAAAATTAATAAGAAAAATGGAGTACAAACTTGTCAAATGTTGGTTTATTCAGTAAAACATCAACAATTTGGGCATGACTTTCAAATTAGAACAACATATATGAAAATAGGAAGAGAAGCAAAATGATGAATTGGATGTCGATAAAAACAATCAAGGGAACATGGGGCAAGAGATATGTCGATATGGGAATGGAGGGCATGGATGAAAAAATAGTTCTCGAATTTATATGGAATATTATACATTTTATTTGAATTTGTTCATGAATGTAATGGCGTCTAGAGATTCTCGTAACAATATACCATATAGTTATCAATCAATCTCTTTAAATGAGATAATATATAGAATGAAAACACATGAAGCGTTTTGGACATATGAACAAACTCTAGTATTTTAACTGATCAAAATGAAACGTTTTCTAACTAAATTAATAAGGACCATTATTTTTATTATCAATTAATTGATTATAGTACGTATTCTTGTCCCATATATATATTTCAATTAATAAAAGGAAGAAGAAAAATGTACTACACACTTGGAACCCTCTAATTCTAACCAATATTAAGTTGATTACAAATTTCAATTATGTTGCTTGACCCAGACTTAGATATACTATCATTAGGGCTGAGCACGGGCCTAAACCCGACCCGAACCCGAAAAGCCCGAAACCCGAACCCCTAAAAAAATGGGACTGAAGACCGAACCGAAAGTTTGGGTTCAGTTCGGGCAAAAACAACATTCAGACGTAAAAACAGGCCAAAACCTGAACCCGAACCGACCTGAACCCGAACCGAACCCGAAATCTTAAAAAATGCGGCCCGAAACCCGAACCGAAGTCATGTGGATTCGGGTTCGGTTCGGGTTTTTTGGGTCGGTTCGGTTCAGGCTTTCGGTTCGGTCGGCCCGTGCTCAGCCCTAACTATCATATGATGAATGACTCAAACTTAGATATACAAACTTTGACCCAAAATGTGTCTTCAAATTCTTCTATTGCACTCATTTACCCGAAAAAACTATTTTAATTTATGTCCTAATTGTTAATCATATATTGCATGATGTTGTTTATTCTGAGACTTTAGTTAATTTTGAGCATTGTATACATATAATATATATATATATATTTATACTAACTAAAATTCTACTTTTTAATTATGTTTGTAGTTTTTTGGCATACTAATTAAAATTGTTTAATTTATAGGCTAAGTAAATGAGCATTCATTGCTCAAAAACTCTATTATACATAGATAGATATAGAGAAAAAATAAGATGAATAAATTATTCCAGATGAAAAAGTGTATCAAATTTAAATTCGAATCATACTTATGATTTAAGTTATCAACGTAAAAAATAATTATGTACGTGATAAAATTTTCATCTATGATATGGGTATTATAATGGTATTTATGTTGATAATGTTGGTTGTGGCGTTGATTTAATAATTAAAAAGGATTGTATATAAGAGAAGATATAGATTATAATGGAATGTAAATAATCGTATAGCCCAAAACACTTTTTTGGAAATAAATTTGATTTTACGTGTGATACTTTTAAGGTGTACGTGAGTAAATATTTACCAAAAATATTATATTTATACAGATATATAATTAGAGAGATTATATTAGAATTATGAGTAACTATTTACCAAAAATATTCTATTTATACAAATATATAAATAGAGAGGTTATATTAGAATTAAGATTATATCATTTTATATTCTATATGTTGTTATTTAGGCAAAACTCTTTCTTCTATGTGTTGATTTTATGTGTGATACTTTATACTTCTAAGGTGTAATCAAGAGGAGAGACATTTATGGTAAAAAACTCTATTTTATATTATGTATGAATTCTTATTAATGTGAAGAATTTCCACATGAATAATGTTAGTTTTGGATTTCATCTACATTTGAATGCTAATTTTGTATTAGTTCTACTCTATTTTTGTAATAAAATATAGTTTTGTGATAAAATGACATCATGGGTAGATTTATTAAAAGAAAAAAATAAATAAAATTTTCTATCATTTAAGAGGATGAACATTAATGGTCTAGGATTGCATTTTACATTATATATGGATGAGAATTTTTGTGTAAATTGACCTCACATCAAGGAGGGGATTCCTACTTGCACCGTATTGAATTTTGGGTCCGTTTGTTAATTTGAATGGTGAGAGACACCGTTTGACTATTTTTTATTTTTTTAATTATAAAACGGTGATGGACACCGTTCGGGTTTTTTTTTTAAACTGCAATTTTTTTTTTAAAAAAAAAACTATTTTTTTTTAATTATAAAACGGTGATGGACACCGTTTGACTATTTTTTTTTATATATAAACGGTGTTTATCACCGTTTCTCTGGGAAAAAAAATGGATTTTATCACCGTTCACGAATTTTTTTTTTTAAAAAAAAAGGAACGGTTTGGGAATTTTAAGGGGGGTTTATGGGATTTTTGGGTATTATTTTTATGGGGTTTATGTAATTTGTTTAAAAATATAATAAAATTTATGTATTTTAGTTTTTAAAAATAAATTATATGAATAAAAAAAAATTAGCGGATTTATATGAGTGTTGGGCCTAATTTTTTATTTATATTAACATATCAAATAAATTCAAATCATAAAAAATAAAATATTAATTGAACTAAAGTCAATAAAATTTAGATTAAGGTATTACAAAAGATTTATTTAATTGTTCCCCTCATTTTCTCTCTCATACCCTTGCCCATAACCTGTCCCGTACGGTGGATGATACCCTTCCCCGTATTGTCGGTACTCTTGGACAGATCCAAGTAAATTCATGAATCCACTCGTTTTCCCGTACTGCCCCTCGAACCTTGTCGGCACTTCGAACGGTGACCCTTGCCCATAGCTTGGACCTCCTGTAGCTTGTGCGAACGGTGGGCCTTGGAATGCTTGCTCCCCGAACCCTGTCGGCACTCTGAACGGTGGGCCTTGGAATGCTTGCTCCCCAAACCCTGTCGTCACGCTGAGGACAAAAGCCCTGCAATTGTGCAGTATATGTATCCAACACAACAGATGTTGGGCATCGGGGAATACATGGCCTACAGCTTTGACCTCGGCCAAATCTCGATCCGTGACTATCGTCGTTGGCCTCTTGTCGACTTGAGCGAACAAGTGTGCCAACTCTCTGAGTGTCCATTCGTAGTGGTCGACATTCTCATGTGCCATGAACGAATAGGCAACGTTGAAGGTATGTCCCGTGCACGTAAAGCCGACGATCTCAACTAGGGGCAACTTGTACCTATAATCATTTTATAAGAAAGTATTAAAATGACTCTAACCATACTACATTAATGAGTAAAATTGCTCAAAATTTGTAATGTCGGAACTACTAACTTGTTTGTCTTGTATGTCGAATCCATGATGACGACGTAAGGGAACAAGCTCAGCAGATGAATGGAATGAGGGTGAGCCCAAAAGAAGTCTTGAACCACATCGTCATGTCCAGGTAGCCTTCGGGGATTGACATAGTAACCAAAGCTTAATAAATATGAGAGGGTGTACTGGGTTACAGTCATACCATCCATCTCTTCAGCGTGAAACTGTTGCCGAATGTTGTAGGTTTGCTTCCTCGACGTAAAGACCCTCTTACACGTCTGTCGTAAGAAGGTCATAATCATCTTCGGCTTCGCGGACGCTTGCGTCAATGTCTTGACAACGCTTTTTTGTTGCTCAGTCAGGCGTCCGACATAGGCATGACCCACCAAGCTCGTCGCAAGATCATGATCATGTGTACCGCATTCCACATACAACATCCATGACCCATCCTTCTACATCACCCCGTTCAGCACGAATGGACAGTTGCTCTTCTTTGTACGCGTCTTTCGTATCAATACATCCTTGAACGGCCGATAGCTTCCCGACTTCTCGTACGCCAGTATGACTTTTCGCTCCCAGGATTTCGGAATAGTCAACACCATGTTAAGTCTAGTTCCTTGTTCACGTGCCCAGTCTAACATGGACTCACGATCCGACCATTTGTAGCTCGTTTGGAAGTAGGAGGTAAAATCATGCCACTAATTCCAGATATTTTAACATGTATTGGTTTAGTATAATAAACATGTATAATCATAAATTTTCAATGATGTATAAAATATAATATTTATAATTCAAAGTATTTTAAATATTCATGCTTTTTTTGTCCAATTCTAACTTTCCAATAACATATAAAATAATTTTACAAATAAAATAAACATGTATAATAAAATAGTGGAAATTATATGCAAAACAAACATTATTAAAAAAATACAATTGTTTATGACTTTAACTTTTACAAATTATATATGTGATATTAACTTTTATTTGAATAAATGTACATACACTATAACAAGTTTCAAACTATTTACATTAAAGTAATATATACACTTGAATATAATCTATAAATTAAAGATATTATATGCCTTAAGTAAATATATAAATTAAGCAATGACATTAAAAAAGTAACATAATTAAATCAAATAACATAGTTAAATAAATGAGAGTGGTGTTTTGCTGTATGATTAATTACAGTAAATGAGAGTGGAATTAACATAATTAAATAATTAAATCAACTAACATAATTAAATCAACTAACATGATTAAATCAATAAATAATTAAATCAGTAAACGAGAGTGGAGTTTTGCTGTATGATAATCATGATCATGCAATTTACAATAAATAAGAGTGGAGTTTTAAAGCATTTGATAAATTAAGCAACTGATAAATTAATCATGCAATTTACAAAATTTTAATTAAATAATAATTATATATAATTAATACAATTTAATTTACATACCTCTTGAATGGATTCTCCGACATCTTCATTTGACCACGACATTAGGGTAATTATTCTTCTTTTTAAGCACCTAATTCTTTCTTTGAAACTCAGCTAACCATTTGAAGATTTTTGACTCAACTCTTCTCCGAATCCATTTTATAGAAAGTCAAAAATTGTTTTTTTTTACTCAATATTTTCCATTCTGCATCCCCCTTCCCCCTACGAGCATCTCGCCCATACGCCTAGGAGCATCTCTCAGTTGCAGTCAGCGAATCCCGGACAAATTTTTTTATCCGCTGAGATAGAAAACGGTGATAGTCACCGTTCTAACCCAATAAAATTAATAAAAAAATTAAAACGATGATAGTCCCCGTTCTAACCCAAAAAAATAAAAAAATAAAAATTAAAACGGTGATTATCACCATTCTAATCTAAAAAATCCCAAAAAAATTAAACAGTTACTATCACCGTTTACTTGAGCGGACCTGAGTGACTGCAGGTGCAAGTAGCGGGTGCCATTAATTATCCCACCACACTGTCCCTTTGCTTTTATTGGTCCATGTGGCACAAATTTTAATTTTATTTCTATTTCTTTACATTTGGGAAATAGGACATGAGGTCATCTCTCTTCCAATGCCTGGACAACACGATGCAACCCAAAGCTGCTGAACTCGGGACGTCGGTGTTGCACCTTGCCACCGCCACCACCTTCATCTTCCCCCTAAATACCAACACAGGTCCCACACCGCCACCGAGCACTTCCGATAGTTTAAGATTCGCCTCGTCGACGCCGGAAGGGGCTTGAGATAGACTACCGGCCAGAAGCCGCCAAAAAGTTTCTTTGGTAAGTTAAAGAAGAATTTGACATCATTTTGGGTTCTTAATTTTAATTTATGGAGTCATGATTTCCTCCTCTAGTCCTCTGTTGTTATCTTGTGGTAATTAATCAAGATTGACCTAATTTTAGGATCAAATTTAGTTAGCAAGTGACTTGGCATCTCTTACTTTGGTGTGTAATGAAATAATATAAGTTCGAATCATTTTTCTTCTTTTTCTCTGAGAATAGATTTGAATAGTAACCAACGCAATCACCTACTCTACTTCAGCAAATGAGATTCCTCATCATGATAATTAGATGAAATAGTCACTTTTGAGCCTAGATTAATTAATGATGATTTTGTGTAGGGCTTGCAACACGATTTACTTTGGATAATCGACTGCCAACAAGTGATTTTATGGGTGGGAGACGATGAAGACCAGGTGGTGGTGGCCGGGAAGGAGCGAGTTGGCTTCCAAGTTCACCACCTTGTTATATGTGACTACCACGTGGACCAATAAAAGCAATGGGACAGTGTAGTGGGATAAATGAGGAGACAGACGATTTGCACCGAATGGAAAGTGGAAACCTCTCTCTCCGGACTCCATCATCGTAATCGTAAACCCTTGATCGATCTCCTCGCCACTTCGCCGACAACACCCCCGACAAGTTAGTTCCTGGTTTTTTTTTGGGTTTTCTGGTGAATTCAATTCAATTTATTTATTTATATGATTTCATCTGGTTATCTCTTATCCATGGTTAATTTCATAATTTTCATTGCTTGTTCAGTTCATCGACAAGGTCGGGTCAATTTCATAATTTTTTGGTGTATTGAATTCCTGGTTTTTAATATTGTGTAATGGAATGCTCAAATCCATGAGGTTTTAGAACAGCATCCTCTTGTTGTAGTCGATCTGAGTGAATTAGCTCTCAAATGATCATATTTTTCCATAGATATATGTAGATTTGTTGTAACTTTTTTGGCTTTGGATTTGATATTTTAAGAAGTAATTATGTTGTATGATGTTCTTCATTGGTCCTCTGAGATAGTGATTTTTTGGCTTTGGATTTGATATGTTAAGAAGCAATTATCTCATATGTAGATTTGACCTTTGAAGATAGTTTCTTTTTAGAAAAACAATAGTGACAATCTTCTAAACTGGTCAAAATCTGGCTAAATAGTAAGGATACCGGCTGATTGCCAGTTCAATTAAACTAAGTTTGGTCAATTGCTGGTAAAAATTAACCATGAATATAACCAAGTATATATGAGATCTGTGCATCAATTGTGCTCTCCACTTAAATCTAAGATTAGAATTATCCAAATTTATTTGTGATGTATGTATTAAATGAAGATTTCTTGTAATTGCACACCTATATCTATGTTTTGTATTGTTTTCTCGTTCTACTAATTTGCTCATTGACATTGATGCATGGTTCTCTTCCATGCCCAGTGAAGAAAAAGGTGCAGCCTAGGCGCGCCTGGCCCAGGCCAGCGCCCGCCTAGACTGAGGCGAGCCCTCAGTTGCCTTAGGCGCAGAGGCGCGCGCCTTTCCCTTTCCTGTTGAATTTCAACGGATTATATCTTTTTGATTTCAAAAAAAAAAGATTATATCTTTAAATAATAGATTTCACTTCCTTAATTACTCTAAAAAACACCAAACGTTTTTCTTCTTCTTTTCCTAAGTTTAATCAATGATCTTCTCTCTCATCTCTTTTCTCATCTCTTTCTCCATAAATACATACTACACGTTTAACAACACAATTATTTTCATACCCAAAAAAATCAATCTTCTCTTCTTCCTCTGTTCATCTGTTCTACACGTTTAACAACACAATTATTTTATGAGCAATGGAATGCAATGGAGTTTGCCAAATATTTACTCACAAATTATTAGGAAAGAATTATCTTTGTACATAATATTTACTCACAAGAATTATCTTTGTACATAATATCCCGCCTATGCTACTTGGCGTAAGAAGGATCGCTTGGTCCTCTTGTGGCTTCGTTCCACTCTAACCACGCCCCTCCTGGCCCATGTCGCCCGTGCAACTACAACTCACGAGGCTTGGACAATCCTAGAGAGGATGTTTTTTGCCTAAACTAGGGCTCGGTTGATGCATCTTAAGCAACAGATGCAGAATTTTCCCAAAGGCAATCTTTCTATTCTCGAATACACCGAGAAAAAGTGGAGCTTTTCAGACTCCTTGGCTGAGTGCTCTTACCTTGTTCCCGACGAGGAGTTCGTTGAATGTGTTTTGCACGGCCTGGATGCTTCCTATGCTGCCTTCCGCACCGCCATCAACATGCGCTCGGAGCCCGTGTCGTCGGATCAACTCCTTGGCATGTTACTGCAGGAAGAAGAAAACAAGCAGGAAGCCTCTTCTCCACCCACCACCGATATGCAGCCCTCAGCAAATGTCGCCCGCACTGGTTCGTCCTATTCTCGAACCAGTTCCAGCAACTCAGCACCGTCTGACGGCTCGTCCGATCAGAAACTGCGCTCGACCTGCCAGATTTGCAAGAAGTCGGGTCATGAAGCTCTTAACTGCTGACAGCGTCTCAACACGCAAGAATTCCCGCCTGTTGTCCGTGTGCGGGGTAGAGATCGTGGTGGTTCCTCTAACCGAGGCTCTTCTGGCGGTCGTTCTGACAATCAGGGCCGTGACTATTATCCTCCGCAGCACCAACGCCAAGTCTTCAATGTCCATCACTCTCCTCCGTCACAGTTGGTGGACCCTGCTTGGTATTTTGACACAGGTGCAACAAATCATGTAACCTCGGATTTCGGTAATCTCTCCGTTCACTCTGATTATACTGGCAATGATGCATTACAAGTTGGAAACGGTATGTCCCTTCCTATTACGCATTTGGGTAGCCATACTTTACCTGTGCAGCATAAACCTATTCATCTTCATAATATTCTTTTTGTGCCCCAAATTACGAAAAACTTATTAAGTGTCTCACAACTCACCAAAGACAATAATACTTATATGGTTTTCTATCCTACCTGTTGTTTTGTGAAGGACCAGCAGGGCTGGACGCTCCTAAAAGGCATCGTTGAGAACGGGTTTGTCTTCAAAAGTATATTAAATCACTGTTTATCAATATTTAATTCACAAATGACCACGGTTACAAACTAACTTTGTATGTGGTATAGACGGTCATAAATCTCATCATCTCCATTAGTAATCACTACAACTACCCCTTAATATGTAAAAACTTCAATTTTCCCATCAATATGAATAGTTACATCATTATTGTTTAGTTTCTAAACTATTTAACTTTTCTCCTCAATAAATCCCGTTCTACGCACCAAGATTTTATTAAATTCTATAAAACTCATTTTATAATAATAACTTTGAATTTGATCTATTGTATTTGCAGAAATCTTATTTTTTCCCCTTACTTAAAGCTATTGTTTCACTTTCTCTATAAAATATTATTTAGATTAGTTCATACTTTATAACATCTTAGGTTAATCCTTTTGTGATTTATGTTATCCAAAAATAATTTGATCATTATGAATAAAGAAAGAACGAGTTAATCGTGAGAAAAGTAGGGATCGTGTTATTTCGAGAGTGTATGAATGTGTCCCTTACAAGATATTGACATCCCCCTTATATAAGAGTCCAAGGGTAATCTTACAAGGAATATGATTTTACCATAATGATAGAATAATTTTCTATCTTGGAGCTTAAGATAGAATAAATATACATGGTATGATATATTTCCTTTTATCAAATAAGGAAAGTATATCTCTAAGGGATATAAAGCTTGACACGCAAGAGATGTCAGCTGTCGCGATTCTCCAGAATAATGGTGCGCTATATTAGAAAAGGACATCTTCCCTAATGCGTCATATAGCGCTCGGTCTTCGCGGTCTCGTATGATGGTCATAGCTAAACTGTCTTCCTCTAATGAACGCAAGGATTGATCCGCGTCTCTCCATCTCGACACTTCTAAACCTTGCACGTGGACACGATCCTAGGGCCCTAATGACGCCTGGTTGGGAGTCAAAAATATTTTACCTTTTTTCCAACCACAAACACTACAAATAACATCACCAACGACTTCACTGCGTCTGAAGACGTCGTTGTCATTCATTAATAAAACTATCACTTTACATTTAGAATAGACATACAAATTATTATTGTAATAATAATAACAATGAATATGTGTTTATTGTGTTGTTTTTGGTGGAAATAGAGCGGATTTTGTGAAATTGAATGCATTTATATATTTGGGAAAACAAACTAACTTTGTATGTGGTATAGACGGTCATAAATCCCATCATCGCCATTAGTAATCACTACGACTACCCCTTAATATGTAAAAAACTCCAGTTTTCCCATCAATATGAATAGTTACATCATTATTGTTTAGTTTCTAAAGTATTTAACTTTTTTCCTCAATAAATCTCGTTCTATGCACCGAGATTTTATTAAATTATATAAAACTCATTTTATAATAATAACTCTGAATTTGATCTATTGTATTTTCATAAATCTTGTTTTTTTCCCTTACTTAAAGCTATTGTTTCGCTTTCTCTATAAAATATTATTAGATTAGTTCATACTTTATAAGATCTTAGGCTAATCCTTTTGGGGTTGGGAGTAAAAAATCTTATACCTTTTTTTCCAACCATAAACACTACAAGCAACATCACCATGTCCAATGGCGGACTAGCCACCAACAACGTCACCACGTCCGAAGATGTCGCTATCACAACCATGAAAAATCTTCCTTAGAATCCATTCGATCAGGCCGGTCCTAGCGGTCCGGGGGATCAACATACCACCGACATGGCGGAACTCCGCAAGAAGATGAAAACTTTGAAGTTAGCTAAGGCCACCTTAAGAAAGGCGGCCCATGATCTTGAAGCACCGACGAGACAAGCCATGAATCCTTGATTTAATAAATCGAGGCAAGTTTTGATCAGGTAAATTCTTATTAACGTTGACCAAGTGAAACAAGTGAATATGACCTCCTACATGGAAAATGGCAAGGGAGAAATTCAATCAAAGTCTTCAAAAGCTATTATGATATCACAAGGTTTTGAAGATGATAAACACACTTCCGTCGCAAATGGTTCGATTCCTCAATGGGTCGGATCTGAAAATCATACTCGCATAGATACGAGGTCAAAAGCAAAGGAGATACCCTATGCAAAGGTGATTCCTCAACCATCAATTCTATCGACTCCTTCAATGCTGAAAGAGCATGAGCTAGTGGGAAAATATATGGGTTATCCCTTATATAGAGATGGAAGTCCGTTAATTAAAGAAGAGGTCTTTCCACTATTCCTTGGCAA
The DNA here is from genome assembly GCA_027886185.1 of Rheum nobile. Lineage (NCBI taxonomy): Eukaryota > Viridiplantae > Streptophyta > Magnoliopsida > Caryophyllales > Polygonaceae > Rheum > Rheum nobile. Next base: position 8,341,691 of record WOAB01000644.1, on the reverse strand, counting down.
GGAGAGTCAAGAAAATATCACCATTCAAGAAGAGGTGTATGATATGTCGCTGAAGACAACGAGTACTTCTAGTATTGAAGAACAACTTCAGAAAATGCGAAGAAGGTTGGCTGAAAAAGATGTTCAAATGGATGCTCTCTCATCTCAAATTGTTAGTCAAGCCCAAGAGAGTAGGCAAAAGCAAGCGAGAATAAATGATGATGGTCAAAGTGGTACCTCAAACCCGATTGGTGCAATAAGCATATCTCCCCAACAAATTAGGGAGATGATTGCCCAAGAGATCAAAGAATTTCAAGTTTCCCAAAACCCACCTATGATTGGGTATAGGAAACCATATCCCACACACTTTGATGTTGTGCCATTTTCTTCGGGATATCAAAGACCCAAATTTGACAAGTTTGATGAAATACACGGGTCATTGCATGAACACCTTGCTCACTTTTACTCTGCATGTGGAGAATCAACTCTAAGTGATGCCTTATTGATTAGGCAATTTGTTCAATCACTAAAATTAAGGATCGGCTTTCAGTAAACCCAACTTCAACTAGGGTCGATCAAAACGTGGGATGAACTGTAAAGGGCATTCCTTGCTCAGTTTGTGAGCACAAAGGAAAAAGTTTCTATCATAGACCTTGCAAAGACTGATCAAAGGCATGATGAGTCTTCAAACGACTTCATAGCAAGATGGATAAGTCTAAGGCTCCAATGCCCCGAAAAATTGAGTGAGCTAGCATGTGTCCAAATGTGCACAAATAATCTACTTTCGGAGCTAGCCGTACATGTAGGTAGTGTTGAACCACTATCTTTTGATGCTTTGGTATGGAAGGCATGTAAGGTCGAACCTCAACTTGCTCAACGTGAAACAAGGCTCACTCGAACTCATGCAAATGGTGGGAAAAGTTCACAAATGAAGATGATTCTATGACAACTTCCATAAAAGAAAATGGCTAATTCTCTAATAAGGTAATTTCAAAACCCAAAATAAGAGTAAAGCTAAAGAATCTGTAAAAAGGCTCACTCTTCAAGAGATAAAGTAAAAGAAATATCCCTTTGATGATGATGATGTTCAAGGGATCTTTTATGAGCTTATGGTTGCTAAGGCTCTAACACTTCCCGAGCCAAAAGGGCCTAATGAAGTGACTATGACGGATGACCCAAAGTATTGCCCATATCATCGCATCATTGGTCATTCAATCAAAGATTGTTATGTCTTAAAGTATATCATAGAAATTATGATAAATGAAGGGGAGATTGAGATTGAGGGGGAGTTCAAAAGGCTCATATGCTTCATCAACCATAATTTCAATAGTAGAAGATGTGGACGCGCTCCCTATATCACCGGCCACAAATTTCCAATGCTTGTCCTCCAGGCTCTAAGATAGGTGAGAAAAAACCTGACAAAAGGAGGAGCAACAAACACAAGAAATAAATAAATAAGGGTATACAAGAAAAGAAACCCGAAATTAATTCTGAGGATGAATATATTCAACCTCAAAGAGTTCCTTTCACGTTGAAGGAGTTTATCCCTAAAGTTGCTCTCAATGACAACTCCCTAGATCATCATGATGATTCAATCTGTGGAGAAGAAATTGCCCAATGCTACATGATTCTTGTGTCGAGGATTATGAAGGTGAAATTATTCTTTAGTCATCAGATCAAGTATCCTCCTCACAACCAATGAGAAAAAAGAAAGAACTTTCTTGACATGAGGTGATCAAATACACTAAAAAATACAAGGATATTCTTAAGGGAAAAATTAATGACCTTCGTTATACTTTTCCTTTACAAAAGGTTGACCAAGACATCTCAAAGGAAACATTGGTCGTTCACAGATACTTTGGAGAAGGAAAGAATGAAAACAAGAGGGTGGTGCTACGAGGTGAAACCTCTCATCCTTCCACCATGCCTTCATGTACAAGAAAACAAATGAAGCGAAAAATTCAAGTGCAAAACACTAGGCCCTTTTCTAAGGGAAAAGCTCAAAGAAATTTTCTTAATAAAAGTGTTCTCAACAATTTGCAAGTTATGCAAGGAGGGGGACTCTTGAAAGCAAGTGTCATAGAGTCAATGAAACAAGGTATGATTCTAGAGGAAAAAGCAATTGATCCTCGAGTGTCTGTATTTCAAAGGCTTAATGCAACATCTACAATGGGATCATCTCGACCATCTATGTTTGAAAGGCTCGAGAAAATTGATGGTTTTAACAATGAAATGATTCAAATCAAAAGGACCAAGAAATGGAAGATCAAGAGGAAGAAGCAATCAAGTTTCCTCGTCCAAAAATCAAATGATGCACAAGTTGGAGAAGACAATGTTTCATTCAAGGCAAAGTTTTAAGATCCCTAGCTCTATGAAAGAGCTTAAAATGGTGATAACCTCAAAACGTGAGACCACGAGGAGGATTTACCAGGCCACATCAAAATGGTCAAAATTGTACCACTGATACTGGAAAATAGAGGTTAACGGTTGTGCAAGAACTTCGTTAAGACTTGATCCCAATAAGGCAATAAGGGTATGTAGGAAATTCGATCTCAAATACAATTGGATTCAATCGTAAATCTCATATCAAAATTAAATGCCTATACACAAATGATAGTCGAAATGACTTGGGCAACCCTTCCTAGAAGGAGGGTTCAAGTTATCTCGGTGATGTGTACATTTAGGCAATATATACATGCACATAATAAGTTGGATAGAAATTTTGACAATCCTTCCTAGAAGATGGGTTTACATTTCGTCCTCTAGTGCATATAAAGAAAAAAATACTAAACTAAATTGGTTCAGAAAGAACTACGAACGGCTTGATCCCTCACAAAGGGGGTACGTACGTAGGCAGTCTGGTAAATTCATATGATAGATGGAGCCACAAAAACAAAGAAAAAACATCCTCTTGTATTTTTGAGGAAAAAGAAGACAATATCTTATAACCATCCATCATCTTGGTTATATCAAGAGCCAAATATGGTCCGAGCTCATAGAAAACAGCAAAGGATAAAAAAGAGAGGATAAATTGCATCTATGAATGTTTTGAAGGAGAAACAAAGGTGAATTTTACCTACAACTTTCAAGTCGAATCATCAAGATCAAGTTAAATGATTGATTCAAAATTCGCATATCAAATCTTCCTCCAAGGAAATACATGTGAATATACCCAAAGCCCTCTCTCAATCTCCTTAAAAATGTTACCCTTGCCTCTCTCAAACTTTCAACCTCTATCTCAAATCAAGATAGAAAACCCCTATGACTTGCATCAATATCATATGTGTAGTCACTAAAAGCCCTCGAAATTCGATTGCTGTCACACGATATGGGTATATCCTCAAAATTTTACCACAAAGGTAGTCAAAAGAAATCGACTTCCATGGCATAAAGCCTTATAGTCAAATTCTTGTTTTCCTAAATGACCAAATGGCCAAAAAGTCAACGCCAAATATGACTTAAGGCCTCAAAGTCAAAATCATATACCAAGTCCAAAGAAATATCCTAAATATATATATACCCATGCCTCATACCCATTTTGTAAAATCACAAACATGTGTCTATTATACAACTATGGGTGTGTGACCATATGTTTCATAAAAATAGGGTAACTAATTCCAATAAAGCCTAATCATTTCGAACATTGTACACGTTTTGAAATAAAGACGTACAAATTTTGGGGGCAATTGTTTGGGGTGAGTTTTCATGAATTTTAATATTTCACGATTCAATACAATTCACTAAATATAAAGTTATGGGCATAATTAAATGTGAACAAAAAAGGCTAGGGAAAAAGACATAAATAGACTTTTCATTAAGGAGTTTCAAAAATATACCCCAATATAACAATAGGGAATTAGTAACATGTCCACGATACAATTATACAAACAAATTCATCTCTATATTTATTGCTTCACAAAAAATAAAGAAGCCTTTAATTACGTACATATCTTCTTCTTCTTCACTATAGTCTAGCACCAGAAAACACCAACTCCCTCCGGCGACGCGCCGCCTTCCTCCGGATACGGACCGCCGATCATATTAGCTTACACAGAAGCATATTTGCTTACACGATCCTACACAAATCATATTAGCTTACACAAAATCATATTAGCCTACACGATATTATTTTATGTAATAGTCTTTACACGAACTACACGAAAGAATGTAGAATACACAAGATAGGGGTGACACGAAATTTGTAAGCTTATACAAAATAGAGGTTACATGGAATTAGATAGCTTATAACGTATGATCACAACGTATGATCCACGAATTAGTGTACATTAAGTGTTTTGTGTAACTTTTTATTTTGTGTAACTTCATATTTGTTGATAAATTGTGTAACTTTACTTCTACACGAAAAGGTAATTTATGTAACTCTACTTCATAATTGTTTATATTTTGTCATCGCAAAAAGCCTACACGAAACGGTAATATCCACCTACACAAATCATATTATCCTACACGATCCTACACAATCCTACACAATTAATCATATTAGCTTACATAGAATCTTAATAGCCTATACGATCTTATTTTATGTAACTACATATATAGCTTACAAAGAATCTTATTGGCCTACACGATCATATTGGCTTACACAAAATCTTATTGGCCTACACGTTCAAATTAGCTTACACAAAATCATATTAGCCTACACGATCATATTAGCTTACACAGAAGCATCTTAATTAGCCTAGATGACCCTACACGATCTTACACGATCCTACACAAATCATATTAGCTTACACATAATCATATTAGCCTACATGATATTTTTTATCTGATAGTCTTTACATGAACTACACGGAAGTATGAAGATTACACAAGACAGGGGTGACACGAAATTAGTAAGCTTACACAAAATAGAGATTACATGGAATTAGATAGCTTATAACGAATTATCACAACGTATGATCCACGAATTAGTGTACATGAAGTATTTTGTGTAACTTTATATTTTGTGTAACTTCATAATTATTGATAATTTGTGTAACCTTACTTCTACACGAAAAGGTAATTTGTGTAACTTTACTTCATACTTGCTCATATTTTGTCGTCGCTCAATGCCTACACGAAAGGATAACATCTACCTATACAAATCATATTATCCTACACAATCCTACTCGATCTTACACGATTCTACACGATCCAACACAAATCATATTAGCTTACACAAAATCATATTAGCCTCTCACACAACCATTAACCAATTTCGTTTTACGCCATCCAACTACCCAACCTCCGCCACGAAAGCGTTGCTCCTTCTTGATGTCCGTTTTGCCTTCTCCCTCGCACATCCGCCACATGCTTTCGCCCTTTTGTCACTACTTTCGCACCACCATCCTCATCTAATAGTAACTGCTACACAAAATATTACCGAGAAGTTTATACAAAATTTAGTTTAATTTATCATAGCATGAACTTGTATACACGTACATATTTGATTTTAACATGATATTATCCAGTCTCTTCATAAATTCAATCATAATGAACGAGTTAGATAAGAAATAGAACCAAATGCGCATACGCTTGTGGAAATTAATGGTGTATCCCTAGTAACCGCCTCCTGCTTTCTTCCCCAAGCCTTTTCCACCATTTTCATTTGTCTTTGTATCCGACCAGCTTGCTATGCATATTCAAATACCGGTGGTTGGCCGATGGTGGTAGCGAGAACAGTGAACACGACGGTGGCACACAACAATGCGGTTGGCGGCGAGCAGTTGGCGATGTGGTCAAGGGAGATTAGTTGACAAGCAAGGGGCATGGAAAACAATGAGGAGTATATAAGTTTAGGAGATTAGGTATTATAACTATGGTTATAAAAAAAGGGTAATTTAGTCATTATAAAAAAATATAATTTTTTTAAAAAATTATTAAGAAGGGGTATATTTTTGAAAGAACAATATGAAAAGAGGATTATTAGGGGATTCTTCTCAAATGGCTATTGGGTCAAATAGACTCCTTTAACAACCCCAAGTATATACCCACAAAAAATAGCCCATCGGACATTGCTTTTGTAATAATATAATTTTGTGTAGTTAATTATTATTAGTTAATTAATCTTAATTACCCATTATATATTGTTCCTATATGTTGCCGATTTAAATATCTAAATGTCCGCTATCTAAATTCACATGAAGGCAATTTTGGACCAAAATTTGTAACGGTTTCAATATATGTGGACAACAAGTAAACATGCTAATTCATTGGCTCGTTTCAATTTCCTAGTTTGGGGTGACGTAGTCACTATTGCCTCATACCTAATAAACATGTCTCTATGCTCTTCCATTGGTTTCAAGACACCACAAGAGATGTGGTGTTTAACCAAGTCCAATTTATCACATTTAAGGCATTTGAGTGTTTGCTTATGCACGATACTCTGTTGGAAAATTGAATCCAAGGACCCTTAAACGTGTTATGCTTAGGTACCTTAAAGGGGTTAAGGGATACAAATTGTTAATCATCCAACCTGGTGGATACAAAGTCATAGTAATTGAGATGTTATCTTATGTGTTTCTCTAAAAATAGACTTACTGCTTCCGCTGAGAATGGATACAAGTCTACAAATACTGAAACTCACTTCTATGTGCCAAGTGGGCCCCTATTGACAACTATGATGGGGAGTTTGACATTGGTTATTCACTTGTGCAATCTTTTGCACCTTCTGATTATTCTGGCAATGACATTAAGTGGTATTCTTAATGAACATCTTGATTTTCATTCAAGTACTGAAGAGCACTTAACTGTGCAACCTCCTCAATCAGGTGGGCATATAAGTTACCATATCCCCCCTCTGTTTTTGAAAATGAGCATGATCTTGATGAAGTGAACATGCCTTTTGACGATGTTCCTGATTTGACCAATTATCAACTTACTAGGGATATGGCTCCACGTTTGAGAGTTCCTAATAGAAAATATGTGAACAATGTGATGAGTTTGATTTCATTATTGTTGAAGTCTTAAATGGTTATACTCATGAGTTGTTTGAAAATACCATCAAATGTGCTCATTTTGAACACTAGTTGTCAGCTAGGAAAGAAGAAAATGAATCCATGCGTGTCAATAAAACATGGACTCTTGTTCCTAAACCTGCTTCTGCTAAAACTATTGAATGCAAATGAATTTATAAACTAAAGGATGGAGTCCTTGACACTGACCCACCTAGATATAAGGCTAGGTTTGTGGCAAAGGGCTTCACCTAAAGAGAAGGGGAAGATTATAATAAACGTATTTGCGCTTGTTTATAAGTATAAGACCACGAGATTACTACTTTTCATAACCAATGTTTATGATTATGAACTTGAACAAATGAATGTTAAAACTTCTTCCTTCATGGTGACTTAAATGAAACTATATACATGAGACAATCTAAGGGTTTTATTGAAAAACCTAAAGCTAATCATTTATGCTTACTGAACAAGTCTATTTATGGCCTAAAACTACATAGACAGTGGAATATCAAGTTTTACACATACACGTACAAATTGTATTTTCAAAAAAGCAAGTATGACTCATGTCTTTATTTTAAGCATGTCAAAATTGAGTTGCCTTTCTATGTGATGCTTTATATTGATGATATTCTACTTACTAAGATAGAGCCTTAGCCAATATAGCAAAATCAAAACCTCAAGAATTTTAGAATTCTAGCATAAGAGTTAAAAATAAGGAATCCAAAACGCCAAAAGAATTTTTCACTAAAAAAAAAGAATTCTATGGTCCTACACTTGAGCTATAATCGTCATGGGATATTCTTCAAAAAGGGGTGGTCAAGAGCCTCCCGAGCTGTAATCCTCTTGTGTGGGTTTACACAAAGCATTCTCTGAAAAAAAAAAAAAAACACAATCATAACATTGAAAATGAATTCAATGGTCCTTCTACACTTGTAATTAAGTCATAATTACCTTCATCAAATCGACACCGTCAACATCAAACCACTCTTCAATCTCAAGTGATATATCGGATGTATAGAGGTGTGTATCCTCAAGTGATATATCGGATGTATAGAGGTGTGGACTCCGTAGGACATCCCAATCTCCTATACCCAACTCAAAATATTTATTGAATATTCTGTATATCTAATATTGAAATTAATAATACTCACATGAATATATCGTCTATCATTTCCTTTTCACTTCCACCTATAAACAGAGTCTTGGTCGTCGCCATATCCCAAAAAATGCAGCCAGCCGACCACATGTCTATAGCTGGTGAATAACTGTCACACCCCAGTAATAACTCGGGAGCCCTATACTGGGCAGTAGTCACCTACATAAAAGTAAGAGGTTAGAATAAAAAAATCATACTTAATTGTGATCTCACACACAGAAATGATAGATAATATCCAATTTTTGATATATCAATTTAAAATAATAAGTCTAATCACAAATCAAACTAATGACAATAAAAAAGAAAATTAATTATTAATGTTGAGCCTGAAGGAATTGTGTCCTTTAATCAAATGTGTAATTACCAAACATGGAATAAGACTATTAATGGAGATTTACAATCCGGGTATTTTAGGGATCGTAGTGCTTTGCTAGAAGCCAATTACGATTAATGGGCTTAATCGGGTTAGGCCCATGGCTATAATAACCGGGTCCTATGAGGTCACACACATAGAGTTATCGGGCTGTATCAAACTGGACCGAAAGCCCATGTTGGACATGGGATTTTGGCCCAATAGCTTTAGTTGAGAGATTGACTTTTATTATTAATAGATAAGAGTTATTATTATTAATAACTAGATAGAAAGAAATCTTATTAGAAGATATAGATACAATATAAAGATATTATATCTATTACCAAAGATAAGATATGATCTTATGGCAATATAAGTAATGGCTACCAAAAGGCACCACTTTTCTAATACACATACACGGCCAGCCCTCCCCCCTGAAGCCAAGCTCGTGTCTTTCGTTCTTCGTTCTAGCACACGAGACCAAAGGCGATCCAGAATCCAGACTCGTGTGGACCAAGTAGAGAAGTCACACTTGGGGCTTTCGATCTCCGCTGAAGCTTTGTCGGAACGATTTGATTCGCATCAAAAAGGTATGTAACTCTACTTCTGTTTGATCCGTATTGATTCATGCATGAGATCCTAATTAGATGCTAGAAAATAGTTTTATGAAATTCCGCTTATACGCATCTAAATCCCTACAGTGATATCAGAGCTTCTTGCATAAATTGATAGGATCAACAATTAAAAGAGTTAATTTTGATGCATGTCTTGATTCAAATTAAGTGATAAATTGATAAATAGGTTAATTTGCATGATTAAAATTGTGATTTTAAATGATTGGATTAGTAAAGTTGAGAACTTTATAAACAAATATGCATGTAAAATTGTATTACATAAAAGTTGTGAATTTTATTTGAAAAGGTTCATAATTTTATACGTTGATTTTACTCATACTTGATTCATGTGATTTAATTATACAAGATGTATGACTTTTGACATGTTTTAAATCATTAGATGAAAATTTTGATTTTCAAAAGATGGATCAATCCCCTAAATTTGTTTTTCCCCAAATTTGATTAATTTTATATGAAATTGTTTCCTACACGAATTTTTCGAATAAATTCTATGAATCGTGGAGAAAAACGAAGGACCAAACCAAATTGGATCCGGACCTGGCACGCACCTCGAACCAGGCTCGACGCAAGGCCATACCCAGTTGCGCAGTGGCGCGCGCGGTTCCAGCGCAATCGCGGCTCGAGAGGCCCGGTGTGGGCGCGGGTGGGCCCAGCAGGCGCAACCGCGGCTCACGCGGCTCGGTTCGGGCGTGGGTCGCCCCTGCAGAACGCAGCTCGCGCGCAGGTGGGCCCAGCAAACCGCGGCTCAGTTCGCGTGGCTGCGCGGCTCGACTCGGTTCATGGGTCTGCGCGGCTCGGTCCGGCTCGGTCCGGCTTGGGCGCGGGCTGGGCTGGCTGGTCCGGTAAGTTGGCTCGATCTCGCGTAGAAAATATTTTTGGTAGATTTTGCGTTTTAGGATATTTTCCTAAAACATTATGATAAGATCTTATTTGCCCAATTATATAATGTTTGATATTATTTATAATATATTTTCCTAAAGGTTGTTAGGAAAGAATCCCACTTGATTAAGATAAAGATATTTGATATCTTATCTTATTTATGCATATCTTATCCAATAATATATTTTAATGATTAATTATTATTAATTCTATATATTGATTTTATTTGAATTAAGATAATGATATTAAATTATTTATCTCATGAGATGATTTATTTAATTTAACAGTATTTCATTTACAATTATTTAAATTGTTAAATTGTTATTAATTAGATTAATATTATTTATAATATTTGATATTATTACTGCATGCATGATTTAATATTATGATATTATTGTTTGCATAAGGTGACTAGTATGACCCTTTTTAGGATAGAAAATACGATCTGCGTATCGTTATGTTTTGGTGTACACGATCTGCGTATCGTTATGTATTTATGTAATTTATTTTCCAGTAATTAGATTATTTAGAAAAATTATGTAATATAAGAAGAGAAGATCCTAAGAAGACCAATGATGGAGATCCATGAAGGGTACCAAGGATGGCGATCCATGAGATGTTCCAAAGGATGGAGATCCATGAAGAACAAGACTCATGAAGACTAGATCTTTATTTTCGGTTTTTAGGGGCCATACTAGGATCACATTTAATTATTGCATTTTGAATGCTTTATTTTTTTAAGCCTTGCATGATTGTTTGTTTATGCTATTTTGTTCACTAGTAGATAGACAACCATTGCATGATTAAGTCCCTAAAAGAATATTGAGTTATTGCCTTTCCATGTCACAACCCATGAGGCCCTTGTGATTCGTTGGATAGGTTTCGCCAAAGCGAGGTGTCCTTCTTTGACCTTGGGATAGTGAGGGTGGATCTATATAAGGGATTCATAAACCTTGATATGGTTATACTCAACAAGAGACCAAAATGCAAAGTTTTGAATCTTGAGGCATAGAGATGAGTCTAACATGGGATGTGGGCCATCAATCAAGAATTATAAGGAGTTATAATTAGTAAATGTTACTTACCTTGATCACATAAGACTTAAGGAAGTGCCAAAGTACGCTTGGGTCTTATCTGAGATAGGGTCTTGGAATCATTTTATTCACTAGGGACAAACTTAATTTGAATAAAATGTGCATTAGCTTAAATTTTAAAGCATGTTTAATTTTGAGCCTTTGCATGTCAAGCATAAACTTATCTGCGTATTACTTCCTTTGTAGATATCATGTCTAACAACGATAACTTGAAATTCACCCTTCACTCAATTGTTGAGAAGAACAAACTCAATGGAACAATTTTTCTCGATTGGGAACGAAACTTGAGAATTGTTCTCAGGTCCGAAGGACGTGAGGACATCTTAGATATCCATATCCCTACCTTGACTGACACTTCTACTGCTGAGGAGAAGGCGAAAGAAAAGGAGATAAGAGCTAATTCGGTGCCTGCCACCTGTCTTATGCTCGCTGCTATGGAACCTGGCCTTCAAAAGAGGTTTGAACGTCAGGATGCTCATACAATCATTGAAAACCTGAAAGTACTATTTCTGGAATAGGCTAGGATTGAGAGGTATGAGACTCACAAGGCCATATTAGAGTGCAAGCTTGAGAGGGGAAAACCAATAAGTACCCATGTATTCGACATGATTGGTCTCTTTGACCAAATGGCAACACTGGGTTCCCCATACAACCAAGAGTTGGCTACTGACATCATATTGCACTCCTTGCATGATGGATTCGCCCAATTCAAGATGAATTACCATATGCATGGAATTGGCAAAACTCTAAATGAACTCCATGGCATGCTCAAAACTGTTGAGCAAAATATCCACGTTGACAATAAGAAAGCAGTTCTCATGGTCAACAAAGGGAAAGGGTTCAAGAAGGGGCTTAAAGGGAAGCAGAAGCAATAAAACCAAGGGAAAGGCAAGAAAGTTGCCAAACCCAAGGTAGCTGAGAAGGTAAAGGTAGCTGTTGATCATGACTGCTTCTACTGCAAGGCCAAAGGGCACTAGAAGAGAAACTGTCCTAAATACCTCGAAGACAAGAAGAATGGGACTGTGAACTCCACTTCAGGTACTTTTGTTATTGAAGTCTTACCAACCAAGGCTACTACTTGGGTATTGGATACCGGATGTGGTTCTCACATTATTTCGAATGTGCAGGGACTAAGAAGTATGAGGCACTTAGAGAAGGGAAAGATAGACCTGCGCGTTGGAAATGGAGCAAGAGTTACTGCGCTTGCCATAGGAAATTATAGTCTATCTTTACCTTCTGGCTTAGTATTAGAATTAAATAATTGTTATTTTGTTCCTTCAATTACTAAGAACCTTATTTCGACTTCAGTTTTGGATCTTAAGGGTTTTGAATTTGTCATTAAGAATAGATGCTTTTCTATTTTCAAGAATGATATTTTCTATGCCAATGCTCCCATGAGTAATGGACTCTATGTGTTGGACCTTAAGTCTGAGATTTATAACATTAATACTAAGAGGCAAAAGTTGAATGATTTGAGTGAAGCATATCTATGGCACTGTCGCTTGGGTCATATTAGCTTGAACCGCATGAAGAAACTCCATAAAGATGGAATTCTCAAATCAGTAGATTGTGAATCACTTTAGACATGTGAGTCATGCCTAATGGGCAAGATGACAAGGTCACCTTTCATTGGAACAAGTGAAAAGGCTACTGAGCTACTGGCTCTAATACATACCGATGTCTGTGGACCAATGAGCACAGAAGCTAGATGAGGCTATCGATACTTCATCACATTTACTGACGACTTGAGTAGATATGGGTATATCTACTTAATAACGCATAAATCTGAATCCTTTGAAAAGTTCAAAGAATTTCAAAATGAAGTAGAAACTCAAACTGGCAAGAAGATAAAGGCACTTCGATCCGATCGCGGTGGTGAATATCTAAGCCAAGAGTTCGATCATCATTTAAGAAGTTGTGGGATAATAACACAACTGACTCCACCAGGCATGCCACAACTGAATGGTGTATCTGAAAGAAGAAACAGGACCCTGTTAGACATGGTCCGATCAATGATGAGTTTTGCTATCCTTCCAGTATCCTTCTAGGGATATGCCCTCACAACCGATGCGTTCACACTAAATATGACTCTGTCTAGGACTATAGACAAGATACCATATGAGATATGGACTGAAAGAGTTCCAAGTCTGTCTTTTCTGAAAATCTGGAGATGTGAAGCTTATGTAAAGCGTTTACTATCAGATAAGCTTGCATCCAAATCAGATAAATGCTTCTTTATAGGGTATCCTAAGGAAACCAAGGGATACTACTTCTACAATCCCACTGAGCACAAAGTGTTTGTTGCAAGAGATAGTGTCTTTTTGGAAAAAAAGAATTTATTTCCAAGAAGCCAAGTGGGAGAAATGTTCATCTTGAAGAAGTTCAAGATAAGCAACAAACCCAACAACAAGTCGACATGGACGATGTCGACGAGGAGACGCGAATATCCGGAGGCATAAATTCCCAATGGGAAGTCGTCCAGGTACCAGAACCAATACCTCAAGAACCAAATTCAAATGAGGACCCACAAACAGTTGTGGAAAGTGCTCCAGTTGTCTAACCCACACGTAGATCAAACAGGCCAAGAGCACAGCCAAGACGATATGATGATTTCATCCTGACTGCAAGCCTTGATGTTCTGCTTTTAGAAAGCGGAGAACCTGCCACCTATAAGCAAGCAGCGACGGGTCCAGACTCCGAGAAATGGCTTAAAGCCATGAAATCTGAAATGGATTCTATGTCTGAGAATCAAGTCTGGGACTTGATAGATTTGCCAAATGGGGTAAAACCCATTGGATGCAAATGGGTTTTCAAACTCAAGACAGACAAAGATGGAAATGTATCTGTTTACAAGGCAATGCTAGTTGCCAAGGGTTTTAAACAGATCCATGGTATTGACTATGACGAAATATTTTCACTGATCGTAATGATAATGTCCATCAGGATACTCCTAGCTATTGCCGCTTATTATTATTATGAGATTTGGCAAATGGATGTCAATACCACTTTTCTAAATGGATATTTAGAAGAGGATGTGTACATGACACACCTAGAGGGTTTTGAAGATCCAACAGACCCTAGGAAAGTATGCAAGCTTAAGAAGTCCATTTATGGACTTAAGCAAGCATCCAAGAGTTGGAACATTCGATTTGATGAAGCTATAAAAGAGTTTAACTTCATCAGATGCGAAGAAGAGCCTTGTGTTTACAAGAAATTTAGTAGGAGCAAAGTGGTCTTCTTAGTCCTGTATGTGGATGACATACTGCTCATTGGAAATGACATTCCGATGCTAGAGTCCGTTAAGGGATGGCTGAAGAAATATTTTTCAATGAAGGACCTAGGAGAAGCGGAGTACATACTGGGTATCAATATCTACAGAGATAGATCTAAGAGACTGCTTGGATTAAGTCAAGGAACTTATATAGATAAGGTTCTCGACAGGTTCAAAATGCAGGATTCCAAGAAAGGATTTCTACCCATGCAACATGGCATATACCTCAGCAAGAAGCAGTGTCCTAAGACACTAGCTGAGCTAGAGAAGATGAGCAAGATACGTTATGCTTCTGCTATAGGATCAATCATGTATGCCATGACATGTACACGCCCTGACGTTGCATTTGCTCTGAGCATGTGTAGCAGATACCAATCGAATTCCGGAGATGCACATTGGTGTGCAGCCTACTTGAGAAGAACCAAGGATGACTTCGTGGTATATGGGGGTGATGACGAGTTAGTCGTTTGAGGATATACTGATGCAAGCTTCCAGATAGACCGGGATGACTTTGAGTCCTAGTCAGGATATGTCTTCATCCTAAATGGAGGAGCTGTGAGCTGGAAGAGCTCTAAGCAGGACACAATAGCTAATTCTACGACAGAGGCAGAGTACATCGCCGCTAGTGAAGCGGCGAAAGATGCCGTCTGGATTAGGCAGTTCATTGCTGAGCTCGGGGTTGTTCCTAGCATATCAAGGGCAATTGACGTCTATTGTGACAACAATGGCGCCATAGCCCAAGCTAAGGAACCGAGCTCAAGCTCTAAATCCAGACACATACTACAGAAGTATCACGTCATTCGACACATCGTTGATAGAGGAGATGTAAGGGTGTGAAAAGTGCACACAGATGACAACATTGCAGATCCACTAACCAAGCCTATGCCTAGGCCCAAGCATGAGAGTCACACTAGGGCCAAGGGCCTCAAGCACATTGGAGAATTGCTTTGAAATTGCATTGTCTTACATTATGAACCTTGTTTTTTGAATATCAGACACGTTTTATGCTTGATTATATGATATACGACTTTCATTCTTATTTAATCATTGCTTGGTATTAAACAAAATGTCCAAATAATTTATAATTCGCAAATGGGCTCATCATAACTGTTTTGGTGAATGAAACCCTATTAAGTGAACTGAAATTATAAATTATTTAAAGTCCATGGTCTAAGTCATCAACTTGGACATAAATGACTTCATTAAAGACTGTATTGTAAGTTGACTGATAGCGCCATGTTTCATGGGCTATAGGGATATAGAGATGTCCAGTCAATTACATAGATATGTATGGATGATACATATAGGACTGACCCACCTTAAGACTCTCCAAAAGGGCTTGAAGAGTTTTAAGTCAAACCATGATTGGTGGATTCCTCAGACATGAGTATGTTATGGTTTCTCTTGATGATTGATATGTCTTTGACGCTGTTAAACGTTGACCGTAACAGGCAGTTATAAAGGCAGTGATTGGGATTGCCAAAAGTTGAGTGGGAGCTGTAGTCATACAAGAATGGAGAAGTCCTCCTCCTTCATGTATACTGTGATGCATGGACAGGAATGGTGTCTCGGCCACTTCAAGAGCGAGAACTGAAAAATGCATGGCCATGCTCGGATGGATTATCTGTAATCATCCGTTATTTTACAATTCAAACTCAAGAGTTCAAGAAACGCATTTAATAAGAGATATGAATGTCAATATATCATCAAATAAGACACTAAGAGACAAAGAGATTTAACATTGCACACTTGTTTTAAGGACAAGTGGGAGACTGAAGGAATTGTGTCCTTTAATTAAATGTGCAATTACCGAACATGGAATAGGACTATTAATGAAGATTTACAATCCGGGTATTTTAGGGATCGTAGTGCTTTGCTAGAAGCCAACTATGATTAATGGGCTTAATCGGGTTAGGCCCATGGCTATAATAACCGGGTCCTATGAGGTCACACACATAGAGTTATCGGGCTGGATCAAATTGGACCAAAAGCCCATGTTGGACATGAGATTTTGGCCCAATAGCTTAAGTTGGGAGATTGGCTTTTATTATTAATAGATAATAGTTATTATTAATAATAACTAGATATAAAGAAATCTTATTAGAAGATATAGATACAATATAAAGATATTATATCTATTACCAAAGATAAGATATGATCTTATGGCAATATAAGTAATGGCTACCAAAAGGCAAAAGGTACCACTTTTCTAATACACATACACGACCGACCCTCCCCCTGAAGCCAAGCTCGTGTATTTCGTTCTTTGTTCTAGCAGACGAGACCAAAGGCGATCCAGAATCCAGACTCGTGTGGACCAAGTAGAGAAGTCACACTTGGGGCTTTCGATCTCCGCTGAAGCTCTGCCAGAACGATTTGATTGGCATAAAAAAATGTATGTAACTCTACTTCTGTTTGATCCGTATTGATTCATGCATGAGATCCTAATTAGATGCTAGAAAATAGTTTTCTGAAATTCCGCTTATACGCATCTAAATCCCTACAGAGCTTTAACTGGCAACTACACTAGAATGAAAATAGAAACTAGTAGTGGATACTCCACTAACTAAAATGCAAAACATGAATATATAATAAAATTAATAAATTGCTTGCAAAGAGTTAAACTTTTATATGTAAAATTGTTATATGTTAAGATGAATTATTATTATTATTAGGAAAAATGTCTCTAAATAATACCAAATATCACATTTGAACAAAAAATAATATGAACTTTAAAAATTGAAAAACGTACCCAAACTATGACAATTTAAACAAAAAATGGTATGAGCATATTTTCCGATGAATTTTCTAACAGGTATGCTGAGATAGAGCCGGTGAATTTTCCTCATTAATCATTATTATTATATTCTTTCATTTAATTATTACTTTAGCTATAGACTTTTTATACTAGGCTTTTCTTTGACAGTTCAGCTGTTATTAACACATCACTCGTTACGCGTGGGGACAGTGAAACACATAGCAAGTAGTGAGGAGAAAATGACACGTGTCCTCTTTATAATCTTCACTTCAAGGGGCATGTACGTAAGAGACTGCAATCTCAGACTTTCAGCACAAAGGCAGTAGCTAGCTCCTAGAGAGAGAGACCACTGTTGCAGCATGGGCCATCAGTTAAAGTGTACACGTCAATTCAAGGTCACCCTCCTTCATTTTGTCTATTTAGCCTTTTCTAGCTTTTGGTGCTTGTTAGCTTCCATCGCAAGCTTCTATTATCACCTTTTGTATGTATTTGTACCCCTCCCAATGGAATATAGAGATCTGGTATTTTTCCATCTTTCCTAGCTCACTTTTCACTCACATAGTCACATGGTATCAGAGCTTAGGTCTTTTTTGTCTGATTTATCTTAGTTTCAACCTCCATTGTTGAACACTTAAACATTCTTCCTCATCATTCACATCTTCTTTGACGTCAAAATGGGTGTGTGTGGAGCTCAGTGGACTTGTTGGACGTCAAGGAGAAGCTGGACGTTTGATTTTGACTTCAAACGACTTCACGTAAGTGTCAAAGCCTTGGCTAAAGTTGTTTTGACGCAAGAAGCAAGGACGAAATTCAAGGGCTGGAAAGAGGATGTATGTGGACGGCAACCTTGGTTGGAGAGAGATTTGGAAGTGGTTAAGTTGTTGGAGGAAATTTTGGGAAGATTTGCCATAACCACCACTTGATCTCTTGCTAAAATCTAGGGAGAGATGGCTGGACATTTGTGTGGGCCGTGGGTGAAAGAAGCCAGCCGTGGGTGTAGGAGGGAAAAGAAGTGGGAGGCAGTTGGAGAAGATCTTGGGAAGATCTTGTGGAGTTGTGGGAGGATTTTGTGGAGATATGGCTCTAACCACTGACCCTTTTTTCTCTCTTTATTTTTTGACTCAAATAACCAACTAAAAAGAGGGAACTTTCAGGTTGGTTATGAAAGAAGTGGGGACATGGGGTTGTAGAGGTGTTGGTGGACGAAGTGGTGGGGAAAATGTTGGTTGGCCGCAAGCAATGGCCGGCCTCTCCGCCTATGGCTTCTCTCTTGCACGCCCACCTTTGGCTCTCCATGCCTTGAAGCACCAAAGATGGCTCCTTTGACGTTGCTACTGCCCTTGCTCCCAAGCAAGGTGTTCTCACATCGTCCAAGCCAAGGAAGGCTAAAACAACCACTTTTCTTGCCCAAAATCTGAAAGAGACAAGCCAATGAAGATCCCTTCGCCTTGAACCGCTTTGATACCAAATGATGTGCTCCGCACTTGAAAGGACCGTTTTTAACAAGGTGAAGGGAAGCCAAGATACTTCTTCAATGGTGATCTCGGCCAAGAACTCAAAAGGATTATGTTTAGTGTGTTTTAAGGAAAGGAAAAGATATAACTCACCTTGATGAATCAAGGAGAGTTTGGGGTAAGCAACTCAATTCTCTAGGATATGACGCACCTTGAAGAATCAAGAAGAGGGATAAACAACTTGAACTTCTTAGGATATAACCCACCCAAGGAATTCAAGAAGAGGCTAATCAATTGTAGATATGACTTACTACTCTCAATCAACCTTGCCAAGGATATGACTCACAAAGGCCATAAAATGATCATTTAAATATGACTCACTAAATACATCAAATCATTCAAGAACTCTCAAAAGAGAGAAGAGACAAGAATTCGCTCTCAAACATTCATTTTCCATTCAAGTCTAAAAAGCACAAATGAAGCCATCCAAATATTCATCAAAAATAACCAACTCTAAATAAAGCAAAACACATAAAACACTTCCAAAAATAGCCTTCAAGCATGGTCCGTGGGCTTTCCCTTGGCTCCTTGGTGTCGACACTAGCCTTGGCCGTGGCCAGCCTTGGCCATGAGCTCGGCCTTGGCTCTTACCTTGCGCTTTCACGAGCTGCCTTCCTCCTTCAAATGGATCAACCTTCTCAGTTGAACATGTCTTACATATGGGGCCCAAGAGAGCTCGCCCATGGTGATGGTGACTTAGTGTGTGCATGCCCAGCTTCGCTTGCTCTTGGGTAACTTCAATCTTTGTAAGGCTCTTGATGAGATCCATGATCACATCACATCCTCTTTACCAATTCCATCAATTTGTCTATCTTGGCATCCTATAAAGATAGATCATAATTTAGATTGAAGAAATGAAGACATATAATGTATACGAACATAATAATCAAACAAAATGAAGCAATGACGACTACCCAGACCTGACAATCGGGTCGGGCGAGCGGGTTCGGATATGAATACTGTCGGGTTCTGGTACATTTCGGGTCTAAAATTTATCGGATCAAACCAGATCGGGTTTATTACCGATTCGGGTCAACTCAATCGATCGAGTTACGCAATCTTTTCCTGCTTTTTTTGTTAATTTAATTTGTTTTAATTTACGAAATATTTATATTAATTTTTTTTGCGCATGACTATCTATCGTTCAATTTTAATCTCGGTAAAAATAATGTTATCATAATACCTTAACTCTTAATTTTAACATCTTAGTTCTATTTTATTAAAACTATCTTATAAACTTATAAACTTATACAGTTATACACTTATAACAACGCAATAGAACTTCGACATAAGATTTGAGTTTATACTAGCTAGTATATATTCCAAGATTTCTTCTCCCAAACAAACACTTGAGCTATCTCATATCAGACAAGTAGACAACCACATGCTTATTAATGATTCCAACTTAGCTGGTTGAGCTACCTTATATAGTCATATATATAATGAATTAATGATGATGCTGAATCAATGAATCCTCTAGTATTCTTGTCGTCTTATTATTCCTTCATCAAACAAGGAACAAACAAACATGTAAAAAAAACCCTTACTGCCTTACATATTCTACTTCCTAAATTCATGAATGGGCTTCAAAAAATGAGATCCAACATTGTAAGTGAATCTCCAAACTCTCAACAAAGTTATGAGCTTTAATGAATTTTACCCATACTCAACCATGAGATCAGACATACAACGCGGGTCCTACGACCTAAAAATTTATATACCAGTATATTATTCTCTTCAAATCTATCAAAATAGCAAGGTGAAAGAAGAGAAGCAGAACCCACCAAAATATGGAAGAGGGTGAGGATGAAAAAAGCAGCAAGCCGATTGAGATGACCAGCGAGCAACTGAGTGAGGACTACGACAGCATAGTAGGACAAGCCAACGATGGCGAGAACAATCAAAATCATCAAATAGCCCAAGTATTTGAGACAAGAGCAATACTTAAACGGGTTGGCGTCCATTTCGGAGATGGGTAGTCGGCCGATCCCGATCCCAATCCGGGGTGGTGGGAAGAGGGGAGTCGCCGACGGCGACTTTCTTGTTCGGGTTGGGAACAGGCGTTTCAAGTTGAAGGAAGCCAGGGTTTTCTTCAATCTAATTTTTGAAGTAAGAAATAGAGAAGTGCAGAAAAAGGGGTTTCTGGTTGATGGAATCTAAGGAGTGAGGGGGGGGAATTTTCCCAAATTTTAGGGTGAGCGCCTGAACTGTTTATTTTTTTCATTTTCCCGCCTTTTTTTTTACCCATCGGGTTGACCCGACCCGACCCGTTTTGGACCCGAAAATTTTCCGGGTCAATGGATTTGATTGAAAACGGGTTTCGGGTTCAACTTTACGGGTTATGACCCATAAAATTTCGGTCGGAACGGATCGGGTCATATTTTGCCAGGTCTGCGACTACCTGATTCTGAATTTTCGCAGTCACCTCCTTCTCAGAGACTCCAATTCCATGATCCTTGCTATAGAAAGAAGTCGGCCGACCTTGAGGTGCCGCCACCTGCTCTTCCCCACCACCTCCTGCAGCGAACTGATCGTTGTTCTGTTGATGATAGTACGAATCATATCATAATGACATTTAGACAAATAATCGATACAAATAGGAAAATGAAACAGAATGAAGGAAAATACATGTCTGATTCCGAAGCATCTCCGGAGAAAAATCGTCCAAAACCACTCGAATTCCATGATCCTTGTTATAGAAAGAATCCGGCAGACCTCGAGGCGCCACCACATTTTCTTCTCCACCACCGCCTGCAGCGAACTGATCGTTGTTCATGCTTTTTTGCCTACACAATGCCTTCTAATCATCAACAAATTATAGAAATATTGGTTTTGTTATTGATCTTGAGTTTATTGTTTGAGCATTAGTTTACTCTCAAACCAATTTCTTTGAATTGAATTATGCCATTATCTTACAGTCCTACACTAATATCATGTTTATGTTCTAACCACTTACAAACAAGTATATTTTTGCCATTTTGCTAGTGTTATAATGTCTTAACATCTCACTAGTATATTTTGTTATTTATGTAGGTAAAAAAAAGGGCAGTTCAAGCAACCCTCAAGTCAGACGAAGTCAGTCAAAAGAATTTTGATGATTTCTTTTTGTTTTAGATATTTTTATACTATTAATATCTTCAAGGATATATAATTTTATATACTTAAGAATTGATATTTGTAGAGTGATATTTGTAGAGTGATTATATATTATTGGATGTATATAATATAATTTTAAAATCAGCATATTGAACATCCTAATCAAATACTTGTTATTAGGGGCAGTAGTAGTCAAAGTAGCCTACGACTCTATCATGTGCAAACAGATTGTGCATAAGCAACATATCAATGGAAAAGGTTAGTCATATAAATGGATAGATTAATTCACTATAGATGAACAACTTTTCCTTGGAAACAGAGAGCAAACAGTTAATATCAAAAGATATATACCTCAAGTTTCTTCCTCAACTTATCTTGTCCTTTCAGCAGGATATGAATAGGGATGTAGAGAGAAAGGAATGTAATCCATCCTAGTGTCAAAACAAGAACTCTGCAAGTATTAAATTTGCAAAATGCTCAGTAGAAGACTAAGGTTTACAAGTCTCAGATACAAATTGCAAGGAAATCTTCAAATGCAGTGACAAGGAGCAAAATCCATCATCTTAATCAACATGAAATTTAGACTGGAAATGAATTGGTTCAGACTTCTTGGATACAGTCCAGGGAAAAGCGTAATATACCCTAAAAATATAATGGTTTTCCTAGCATGTGGAACTAAGATCTTGCCATTATGTCAGTCTCAACAAGGTTTTGCTTACATAAAGACAATGCAGAGGAAATATGAAAAAAAAGCCAGTTCTAAAGGTCTCGTCAATTGAAAATAGTTGATTAATCACCTACTTCACACATTGTTTACTTAAACAGAGGGGAATTAGACAGATTCACATAAAACATCCATTCAGAAACATAGTCCTTCATCTAAAAATGGGGGAATTAGACATAGTCCTTTTCTTTCCAGTTATTAAGTATCAGCAGAAACAGAGGGGAATTAGACAGATTCCAGTTATTAAGTATCAGCAAAAACATAGTCCTTCATCTGCAAGCCCTAATTTTCACAGCCTTGTTCAAACGCAGTTCTACCTCTTAGGTTTAGCAAAATCCATCAATCATATCTGTAAGCCCTAATTTTCGAAGAAGATTAAAGTAAGATGACTAACCAACACGATCGAGTTGTTGTCTCCTCCCGGATGAGCGTGAGCCATCACCGCCTTCACGATCGAGTTGTTGTCGATCTCCTCCCGCGCGCGGATGAGCGTGAGTCACCACCACCACACTGGACCGCTGTTACTGTTGAGCCAATCGACTGTTGTTGAGCCACCACCGACGACTACTGCTGAGCCACACTGATTCACAGCTGTTGATCGAGCCACGACCGCGGGCCTCTTAGGTTAGGAGTTTAGGGGTGATAGGCGAGAAGACATTTTTAATTGGAAATAGCACCCAATACCCCGTTTTCATATAAGCTTTGCAAAATTATCCTATCTTTTTTGATTTTTGCAAATCTATCCCAAAGACTTTTTTTCTCCTTATTTTTTATAATTATATCCCACAAATAAAAAATTAAATGAAAATCTGACTTTTCCTTTTTTTTGGAAAAGAAATTCTAACATGACACTATTTTAATTGGAAAATAAAATAAAATCCCAAATCATTTTGAATTCCAAAATGAAATGTGAAAAATTTGCTACAGGTAAAAAACCCCCAAATCATTTCCTTTTCTATTTCTCTCTCAGAGGTTTCCTCTTCGCCGGCGGAATCTAGATTTAATTTTTTCGGCGAGATTCACCGATTCCGGCGTGAAGCTTTCTCTTCCAGGTTTGTTTGCTTGAAACCCTTCTTCACCGTTCGAGGTAGCTTAAACACTTCTTCACCGTTCGAGGTAGCTTAATCCCTTCATCGTCGTTTGAGCTCCGAGTAAGGCCCTTGCGATTCCGCTTAAGGCTCTTGCGATTCTGTCGCGATTCCGATTCATCTGCCTCTTCTGTCTATCTCCTTCGAGCCTTGTTGTTCGAGGTAGGTATGTCAAGTTTTTCAGGTTCAAGTCATTTAACGCCATTTTAGGGTTGCTCCGTTGCTGTTCATTTGGTTTTTAGGGTTGATTCACTGTTGTTTGAGCTGAAATGAAGTGAGGAAGTGAGGTTGAATGCAGCGAATTGTATCAACCTGTGAAATCCGTGTTTGTAAAATGAGAATGTCAGATTATGTTTGTTTTTGTCACAATTGCAGGAATTATCATTGTATGAACATTTCTTGTCAGCGTTGATGAAATATTTGTCACATCGTATAGTGTTATTGTTGAAATGATTAATTTGATTGTCATGAATGTCAGATTATGTTGTGTTTTGAAATTCTAATGTTGTTATTTTCCTGACATTATAACTCTCTTACTCTTGCAACTTCCTTGTCTTCTCGTGTGATCTGTACATCTGGGTATGTTGAGTTGAGTTAGGTGCTTAGAAAAAGCTTAAATGTTGATATTTTTTGTTGTTTGTCTATCTCCCCCAGTACAGCTGAAGTGGTGTAGTTCTTCATATTGAAACGGAGGAGATTAAAATGGGTAAAAAGGTAAATTTTGGTTAGCTCATTGTGTGTAGTTTTCCATAGTTGACATCCTGTCATGTTGTGTTTAAGTATATGTTCGTTTTGTATATATTGACCTTGTATAATTTATTGAGATTTGAAGGGAAAAAATTCATCGGCAGAGTCAACCAAAACTGTCGGCGTGAATTGCTGAATCTTATTGAGAAATGCCTCTCCCCTGTGGACTGACAGAGGATAATAGATGGTCCATTTGGACCTACTGTGAAGATGGTTCGTCGACAAAACTTTTCATGCCAGCTTGTACATTACGTTTTATTCCGTCAAGTAGAAACGAGGAAGTTGTGGGAGACGTGGTATGACCTACAAGGACAGCTGTTGCGTTTTTCAATGAAGGAATTTGCACTTGTGACGGGGTTATGCTGTCACAGAATGAAAGATAATGAGCTGAACCCGGATAAAAATGTCGTGAAAGAGTTATTTGATGTACAGAATTTGACGTTGGGTGAGCTCGAGTCTTTATTTATGCGTACACAGCTTGATAGCCCTTTGAAATATAAGATGGCGTTATTGATTATATTAGAGGGCATCATTCTTGGGGTTGAGAAAAAAGTTCGCATAAGCACAGGTCATGTCAAATTATTGGCTGATATCGATCGATTCACGAAATTCCCATGGGACAGGGTTAGCTACATTGAAACTCACCAGAGATTGAGTTCAACGGTGAAGAATAGATTGGAAACGGTTGAAACAAGCAGAGACTCAAGTGCAAGGTTGAGTTACAAACTCAAGGGGTTGCCAATGGCCTTTCAGGTAACATGACAGGATGTAATGTATATTGTTTTGAAGTTGGTATTGTAGTTACAATATATTGATGGTTTGGCTGTTTGAAGCTGTTAAACCAATTGCTTCAGCGTTTGCACATTTGGTGGATAAGGAGGCCTATCCACGCGGTCTACGATGGTCATCAGATTCACAACCTGATGCGACGGCTGTGGAGTCTTTCTTAGGGAAGGCCACATCCCGTTTTATTCCAAATGTGGTGTTGATAGAGGAAGAAGCTGAGGTGGAGGTCTTAAAAGAATGCAAATTTTATGGGGAAGTGAAGGACACTTACTTTGACAAGGCAGTTGAGAAATTCGAGCTAAGTAATAAGAGGTCTATCAATGGTAGAAGAAAAGGAAAGAATGATTCGGACTCTGCCCCTGCTACAAAGTCCTCGGGCCTGGATGCAAGACAGGTGATGTGCGCTATGAAAGAGCTTCATGAGCGTATGATTAATTTGGAAAACCAAGTGGACGTAGGGTTTTGTGCTATGAATAAAACCTTGGGCATAATGCAACAGATGATCAAGGAGAGGGTATTCAACAAGTGTAATATCCCTCAATTTTTAGTAAGGATATTCGGGTAATTTTTCCCAACCTTCACTAATTAATTATTTCGCTTTCAGTGAAGTTCGGATTTTCTGAGATAACCATGACATCCATATTAATTCCTTGAGTGGTATAAAATACATTTAATGTATTTTCGGGACTTAGAATATTTGTTTGGAGACAAACAGATAATTCCCGGGTTAAATACCCATCCTCATTTTAATATTCTAAAACCCCACTCCGAGCCTCTCCCAGCATGCTCACCTCGAGCCACGTGCTGCCGAAAGCCCTCCCCGGATTTGCGCCGGATTTGTCACCGCTCGAGCTTCGTGTTTGTCGGACATTTGCCCCATGTTCTTAGCTATATATGGAGCTGGATGATGGAGAGGCTAAAGACACACGAGACCTCCTCTGTTCCTCGCTGGAGCTGCCGCCTCCCCTGCTCTGTTTTCACCTTCTCCCTCTCGGTTGTCCTTCCCGCTGGCGACCCGAGATCCGGCGAGCTCGACCAGCCCAGCCAACGGTCCCTTCTTCCCCGGCGAGCCGCGGCCAGCTTCGGCGTGAGGCCGCTGAGGTGCCGTGTTGCTGCCGTCGATCCGCGCCAGTGGAGTGGTGCTGCTGAGTTGCGCCTCCGGAGCCGCCACTGCTGGCTATTGCTGGTGGTCGCTACCCCCGACGTCG
Organism: Rheum nobile; assembly: GCA_027886185.1. Taxonomy (NCBI): domain Eukaryota; kingdom Viridiplantae; phylum Streptophyta; class Magnoliopsida; order Caryophyllales; family Polygonaceae; genus Rheum; species Rheum nobile. The sequence goes on along the minus strand of WOAB01000644.1, from coordinate 8,315,448 downwards.
ACGAGAACCTTCCCGGCGTGTCCATGGTGGAAGCCAAGCTCCCTGGGTTGATCGGTTTGGTTGCTGCATATGTTACGTGATTTGGGTGAGGGAGAGGTTGAAGATGAACAGTGTCGGGTGGGCCCCCTTTCATTTGTTTTGTTCTGATGGGCCGAAGGCCCATTTAGCCATCCAGTCCAAATTCAACCCGAAATTATTCGAGCGGTATAATTTCGATTCCCTTTCGTCCGTATTTTTTTAAGGAAAATTTAATAAATTATTTTATCATTTAATATCATAGAAATTTATTAAATATAAATTCCTTAAATTCGTCCAGTCATATTAATTGATGGATAATTAATTTGTCAATTAGAACGTGATCGGCTGGATTGCGTGTGGACTCGTACTCTGGTAGAAATATTCTGAAGCTTAAGCCATATCATCGGAAAGGATATTTTTGGTAGTCGTCTCGTCCAGATTCATCGCCGAATCTATTCCAGGCAAGTGGCGGTTCGCTCTTGCTCATCGTTCCATATTTACATTAATTATCAGTTGTTTATCTGAGTAATTAATTTGGAATGATTATTGTGTTCATCTGGAAACAGTTTTGTTAACTGCTTTGGAAAACTAAAATATGATATTATAATAGGTTGTATATCTGTTAGAACAACGCTATTATATATATATATGTATTTATATATATGTGAATTAATACAGATATTATAATAGGTTGTATATTGTTAGAACAACGCTATTTTATCTGTAACGGGCCTTGAGGGCATTGTTATGAGTTATTGCTGTATTGAACTGTTTAGTTAGCACGAGTATTCGTAGGAACGCTACTGTGTATCTCATTGCGAGTGCTAGTCGTTTCTTGATAACCTGGTGGTTAGGATTTAGTTCCTACCATCCTTCTCTAATGCCGTTTGTAGGGATTTAGTTCCCGACTCCGCCTTGAGGGATTTAGTTCCCGCGGGATTTAGTTCCCGATTCGACTCTTGGGATTTAGTTCCCGAGTCAACTCCGCTCCTAGGGATTTAGTTCCCGTGAGACTTAGTTCTCGATTCGACTCTTGGGATTTAGTTCCCAAGTCAACTCCGTCCATGGATTTAGTTCCCGACGGTATCTCTTTATCCCGATGGATGAGATGGTTTAAAAACCTATAACGTGATGTGCGTTTTGGAATTAAATAAGATAAAGTGCCCGAGTGCACATAATTAATATACCTTTGGCGAGTAGTGCAGCTAAGTTATAGTGCAGCTAGGAAACCTCGTCTCGACTTTGATCATAGTACGTTCTCTTCCAATCTGGATTCGCTGTATGCGATGAGGTTGGTCGTGAACCGAAGCATCTCAGTCAACTTTTAAATCATTGTTGTATGATGCTGTAACATTCCAGATTTGTCATATTTCCTTAAAGACTCAATCTCTTGGAGTCTCTTTTCGAGTCGATTTCTGTGAAGATGAAATCTTCCAGAATCTTCTCTCATGCATACCTCTTGTTGTTATTCCGTGAAAGTGCCGGGTTATGTATCGTCCCTTCGGTTATTATTCGAGGGACAATGATAGTAAACGGTTACGATCACTCGAACCATTCTGCTTTTTACCCTTGCTAGTCTATTCAAGTAGACTAACCCACGAACATTGTTCTCCGCATGTGGGCTGGTGTCATCCGTTCGATTCGGCACATCAGATAGAGTGAAGATTTGAGGAGACTAGATTGACTATGAAGACGACGGTTGTTTTTGGATGTTTTAATAATTGCTTTTAATCAGGTTGAGATCCTTGGGCAGGTGATCATCACGATCACAACCCCGTTTGTAAAATCTTTTATTTGTCTTCCGCTGTACTTTGTTTAAACTCTGTATTTGTCCTATTCGGGATTGGGATGTAATCCCGTAACTCATGTTTCATTTGATTGATGTTTTGATTTGGATACTTTGATCATTATGTATCATTGTATGCCTTAAATTGTATTTAATCCGGTAAAGCCTTGGGTGATCTCGGTAAGAAACACTGGGGTCACTGGCGGTAATACCTTTCCAGATGGGTTAAGATTTGGGGGTGTTACAGTTGTGGTATCAGAGCCAAAGGTTTTAAAACGGGTTTGGGATTTTATAAATCATTTATCCGTTTTTGAAAATGCTTTAAAAAGGGCTCTGAATTTTCAAAGTGAAAAGAATTTCAAAACACCGTTCATAGTCATGTCTTCTGTACAGTCTGATATAGTAAGCTTGCTTCTATGTCTAGAAAGACTAATTCCTTCCCCATTGCCCCGTTAGATATGGGTGCATTATGTTCTCTTCAGAGGAACCCAGGAGAAGCCGAGGTGATTTCGCCATCTCCAGTTAGGCTTGATTCCTAGTTCGCTCGTTGTGAGTTAAGATTGTAGAATCTAGTAACTCGGTTTGAGTTCATCAATAGAAATTACCAAGTTGATCTATTCTAAGTTGATTTTATTACAATAAGTATATCAGAATGATATTAATGTGATAAAATCCTTGGAATTTGATCGGTAAACAGATGGTGAACACGAGGAACGTTATCCATGCTGGTGCTGGGCCGAGTAATGACCCCAGACCAAACCCGAGGATTGATGCAGACCCGTCAGGAGAGCGTGAGTCTGTCTTCAATAATAATCCAAGAGGCAATGGCCAAGCTCAGGCCGACGCTCCAGTAGTGCTCGATGCAGCGACAGTCGCAGCAATTCGGGGGATTGTTCTGCAAGCAATCACCGAGATAATGAGGCCAATCGCACCTCAGGCACAAGGAGTGCCAGTACCTCCAGAAGTTCCGAGGTTTGAGGAACAAGAGAACCAGGTACTACAGGGAGGCGTGATGAGGGATAGAGGAGAGTATGGCCGAGCGCTGAAGGCCATTAACTCTATGAGACCTGACAGCTATGATGGAAATGGAGAGCCAGTCAGGGTGGCTCATTGGTTCTCACATATGGAACGGTTGTTTCGTAATGTTGAGTGCACTGAAGCAGAGAAAGTGCACATAGCTTCTCTACAGTTGAAGGAAGAAGCCAGTGAATGGTGGGAGAGTAACGGCTTAGCTGATAGCCCGGTGTTGACCTGGTCAATGTTTAAGACCAAGATGACGGACCGTTTCTTCTCTCGTGCTATGAGGGAGGAGAAACACAAGGAGTTCCTATACCCTAAGACTGATGGATTGAAGGTGACAGAGCTCGCCACCAAATTCAATCATTTGCTGCAGTATGCTGGACCTGAGATATCCAGTGAGGCACAGAAAATCTGGTATTTCCATGAGTGGATGGGCTCAGATATTAAGCCACTGATGGTGCGTCACGGATGCTCGACTTTGGAGCAGTACGTGGATGCAGCCTACAAGTTAGAGGTGACTCTGGAAGAGTCGACCAAGAAACGTGATAGCCAAAGGCAAGGGGAGAACCAGCCTAAGGCAAGTGGGTTTAAACGTCCCGCTCCACCATCTGATTTTGCCAAATCTGGCCGAGCAAAAACGAATATGACTCAGGATGGGTCTACGCAACGTTCGGGTCAGGGCAATAGCCTGATCCAGTGCTACAACTGTGGTACCTACGGGCACAAGAGTAATGTGTGTCCGAAGGAGGAGAAAACGTGCTATGCATGTGGAAAGGAAGGACACTTGCAGTTATTTTGTCCGCAGAGGAGACAGAAATGGGCTGAGTCACAGCAGGGATTTGTTAATCAGAACAACCAACCCAGGTTCAGTCCGGTGGAAGCCCCTAGTCCTTCAATGCAGACAACTGCGAGAAACAAAGGGAAAGCCCCGGTGGCTTCAGAAAGCCAAGGTCAACGCCTACGTGATGCGTGAGGCGGATGGACCCGATGCTCCATTTGCTTAAAGTACTTTTGTACTACTTTTGTTAATGTGTTGTTGATGTGGGTGCTACCCAGACTTTCATTTTGGATGGTTGTAAATTAAGTTGTGTGTGCAACGAGGTTGTGAACCTTTTGTTGTAACTCTTCTTATATATGAACCTTTGGTTTATACCAAGTTAATGTTTCGTTGCTTGGTATGGGGTAAGGTCTCGTGTTCGAGACTCACCAACAACCTCTTAGGAGATGGCTGCCTATTAATTAGGTGGAGCTACCAAGGATGGGTTGAGATGTATGGACAGAGGCTCATGGCAACAATGGACGCTGGTAATGGCTGGGCCTGGGCTCGGAGCCACTAGTGAGTCATCTGTGAACCATGTAGTGGGCTGGTCCAAGATGGTACCATTTAGTGGGAACCAATCGTCTGTTGAATTGTCGATTACCATCAAGGGTAAGAAATTCAAAGCGATTTGACCTAAATAACCATGGTCCCATACGATAATTATTCTCGGTATGGATTGACGGAAGCGTCACAAGGCAGTGATCGACTTCAGTTTTTGATATTTCTGTGGTTAGAGGATTTACGGGTGTCTTTCCAGAAGATATTCCTAGATACCCCGAATTGTGTCGTGGAGTTTGCAATTGATCTCGAGCCGAGTACCACGCCGATCTCTGAGGCACCGTACCAGATGGCTCCTGTTGAGATGCAAGAGTTGAAGAAGCAACTCAAGGATCTTCTTGACAAAAGTTATATAAAGCTGAGTGCATCACCTTGATTAGGAGTGCCCTAGTTTTATGTGTCAAAAAGAAAGATGGACCGTTTCGACTTTATTTTGACTTTCGAGAGTTGAATAAAGTCACGATCAAGAGCAAGTATTTGTTGCCAAGGAGTGATGATCTGTTGGATCAACTACAGGGAGCAAAAGTTTTCTCCAAGATCGACCTGAGATCTGGTTTTCATCAGCTCAGGATTCGTGAGGATGATATTCCGAGGATTGCGTTTCGGACAAGAGATGGTCACTACTAGTTTGTAGTCATGCCATCTGGGCTTACGAATGCTCCAGGAGTTTTCATGAATCAAGTGCATCGATGTTTTCACCAGTACTTGGATAAGTTCATAGTGGTCTTCATCGATGGCATTTTGATATTTTTTCCCGAGCAAGGAAGCTCACAGGGAATGTCTGCGGATTGCTTTATCTGTCCTTAGACCAAATCGATTGTACGCAAAGTGGTCTAAGTGTGACTTTTGGATCTAGAAGTGGCTTTCTTAGGCCATGAGAACAAGGAGAATGGGGTTGTGGGTAATTCCCTAGAAGAGTGGATCAGTAGTTGTTTGGAAGCGGCCTCAGAGGGTGAGCGAGGTGCGCAGTTTCCTAGAGGTTGCAGGACATTATAGACGGTTCATGGAAGGATTTTTCTAAGATCTCTCCACCTATGACCAGTCTGTCCACAAGGTTCAACAAGAAGTTGTCTGGGATGACAAGTGCAAGACCAGTTTTCAAGAAGTTGAAACAATGTCTGACTTATGCACCAGTTTTGGCATTGTCGGAAAGAATGATGGCTATATGGTCTATAGTTAATGCTTCGAGAAATGGGTTGGGATGTGTCTTTGATGCATAGGGGCAAGGTTATTGCATACGCATCTAGACAATTGAAAACCTATGAAGCAAACTAACCAACACATGACCTAGAACTAGCAGCAATAGTGTTTGCATTGGAAACCGAGGTTACTTGGGTGACCCAGAGGTCAGCAGAAGTGTTCCACCAGGAGATTATCTGTTTATATGGCATTCCTAAGACCATTGTATCGGATCAAGATGGCCGATTCATGTCAAGTTTATAGCAAGAACTTCACAAGGCCATGGGAACTAAATTGAGATTCAGCAGCGTTTCATCCTCAGACAGATGGTCAGTCTGAAAAAACCATCTAGACCCTGGAGGATATGCTAAGAAGCATACGTACTCGATCATCCGACTAGCTGGGAAGACATCCTAAGTCTGATTGAGTTCACTTACAATAATAGCTGGCATGCTACAATCAAGATGATTCCGTTCGAAGCTTTGTATGGTCATAGAGGCAGATCTCCGATTTGTTGGGTTGAGTATGCCGACAAAATTCTGCTTGGACCAGAGTTGGTCGAGAGGACAACTCCAAACATTTCTTTGATTAAGACAGAGAATGTTGACCATTCAGAGTCGATAAAAGTCTTACGCAGACCAGAAGCGTAGAACTGCCAAGTTCAAGGTTGGTGGCAAGGTACTTGTCAGAGTATCGCCATCCAAGGAGTATTCAGGTTTGGTAAGCGTGGGAAGCTTAACCCTCGCTACGTGGGACCATTCGAGATTCTGGTTAGAGTAGGATCTCTAGCGTACCGTTTGGCATTGCCGTCATCGGCACACCCAGTGCATAATGTGTTCCACGTATCATTGCTAAGGAAATTTGTGCCAAGATGAGTCTCGTGTGCTGAGCTATAAGGACATCGAGATTCAGGCAAATGGCACTTGAGAGGAGATGCTTGTGCGCATTCTCGAGTGCTGTGTGAAGCAACTGCGCAACGAGATCGTACTGTTGGTACGAATTATGTGGTCCAAGTCTGGAACATAAGAAGTTACTTGGGAAACCTGAGAAACTGAGGCAGATATGCTTAGACGCTTTCCCGAGTTGTTTTCGGCCAAGTTTCGGGGTCGAAACTTCTTTTAAGGGGGAGGTGATGTAATATCCCTCAATTTTTAGTAAGGATATTCGGGTAATTTTTCCCAACCTTCACTAATTAATTATTTCGCTTTCAGTGAAGTTCGGATTTTCTGAGATAACCATGACATCCGTATTAATTCCTTGAGTGGTATAAAATACATTTAATGTATTTTCGGGACTTAGAATATTTGTTTGGAGACAAACAGATAATTCCCGGGTTAAATACCCATCCTCATTTTAATATTCTAAAACCCCACTCCGAGCCTCTCCCAGCATGCTCACCTCGAGCCACGTGCTGCCGAAAGCCCTCCCTGGATTTGCGCCGGATTTGTCACCGCTCGAGCTCCATGTTTGTCGGACATTTGCCCCCTGTTCTTAGCTATATATGGAGCTGGATGATGGAGAGGCTAAAGACACACGAGACCTCCTCTGTTCCTCGCTGGAGCTGCCGCCTCCCCTGCTCTGTTTTCACCTTCTCCCTCTCGGTTGTCCTTCCCGCTGGCGACCCGAGATCCGGCGAGCTCGACCAGCCCAGCCAACGGTCCCTTCTTCCCCGGCGAGCCGTGGCCAGCTTCGGCGTGAGGCCGCTGAGGTGCCGTGTTGCTGCCGTCGATCCGCGCCAGTGGAGTGGTGCTGCTGAGTTGCGCCTCCGGAGCCGCCACTGCTGGCTGTTGCTGGTGGTCGCTACCCCCGGCGTCGACGAGAACCTTCCCGGCGTGTCCATGGTGGAAGCCAAGCTCCCTGGGTTGATCGGTTTGGTTGCTGCATATGTTACGTGATTTGGGTGAGGGAGAGATTGAAGATGAACAGTGTCGGGTGGGCCCCCTTTCCTTTGTTTTGTTCTGATGGGCCGAAGGCCCATTTAGCCATCCAGTCCAAATTCAACCCGAAATTATTCGAGCGGTATAATTTCGATTCCCTTTCGTCCGTATTTTTTTTAAGGAAAATTTAATAAATTATTTTATCATTTAATATCATAGAAATTTATTAAATATAAATTCCTTAAATTCGTCCAGTCATATTAATTGATGGATAATTAATTTGTCAATTAGAACGTGACCGGCTGGATTGCGTGTGGACTCGTACTCTGGTATAAATATTCTGAAGCTTAAGCCATATCCTCGGAAATGATATTTTTGGTAGTCGTTTCGTCCAGATTCATCGCCGAATCTATTCCAGGCAAGTGGCGGTTCGCTCTTGCTCATCGTTCCATATTTACATTAATTATCAGTTGTTTATCCGAGTAATTAATTTGGAATGATTATTGTGTTCATCTGGAAATGATTTTGTTAACTGTTTTGGAAAACTAAAATATGATATTATAATAGGTTGTATATCTGTTAGAACAACGCTATTATATATATATATGTATTTATATATATGTGAATTAATACAGATATTATAATAGGTTGTATATTGTTAGAACAACGCTATTTTATCTGTAACGGGCCTTGAGGGCATTGTTATGAGTTATTGCTGTGTTGAACTGTTTAGTTAGCACGAGTATTCGTAGGAACGCTACTGTGTATCTCATTGCGAGTGCTAGTCGTTTCTTGATAACCTGGTGGTTAGGATTTAGTTCCTACCATCCTTCTCTAATGCCGTTTGTAGGGATTTAGTTCCCGACTCCGCCTTGAGGGATTTAGTTCCCGCGGGATTTAGTTCCCGATTCGACTCTTGGGATTTAGTTCCCGAGTCAACTCCGCTCCTAGGGATTTAGTTCCCGTGAGACTTAGTTCTCGATTCGACTCTTGGGATTTAGTTCCCGAGTCAACTCCGTCCATGGATTTAGTTCCCGACGGTATCTCTTTATCCCGATGGATGAGATGGTTTAAAAACCTATAACGTGATGTGCGTTTTGGAATTAAATAAGATAAAGTGCCTGAGTGCACATAATTAATATACCTTTGGCGAGTAGTGCAGCTAAGTTATAGTGCAGCTAGGAAACCTCGTCTCGACTTTGATCATAGTACGTTCTCTTTCCAATATGGATTCGCTGTATGTGATGAGGTTGGTCGTGAACCGAAGCATCTCAGTCAACTTTTAAATCATTGTTGTATGATGCTGTAACATTCCAGATTTGTCATATTTCCTTAAAGACTCAATCTCTTGGAGTCTCTTTTCGAGTTGATTTCTGTGAAGATGAAATCTTCCAGAATCTTCTCTCATGCATACCTCTTGTTGTTATTCCGTGAAAGTGCCGGGTTATGTATCGTCCCTTCGGTTATTATTCGAGGGACAATGATAGTAAACGGTTACGATCACTCAAACCATTCTGCTTTTTACCCTTGCTAGTCTATTCAAGTAGACTAACCCACGAACATTGTTCTCCGCATGTGGGCTGGTGTCATCCGTTCGATTCGGCACATCAGATAGAGTGAAGATTTGAGGAGACTAGATTGACTATGAAGACGACGGTTGTTTTTGGATGTTTTAATAATTGCTTTTAATCAGGTTGAGATCCTTGGGCAGGTGATCATCACGATCACAACCCCGTTTGTAAAATCTTTTATTTGTCTTCCGCTGTACTTTGTTTAAACTCTGTATTTGTCCTATTCGGGATTGGGATGTAATCCCGTAACTCATATTTCATTTGATTGATGTTTTGATTTGGATACTTTGATCATTATGTATCATTGTATGCCTTAAATTGTATTTAATCCGGTAAAGCCTTGGGTGATCTCGGTAAAGAACACTGGGGTCACTGGCGATAATACCTTTCCAGATGGGTTAAGATTTGGGGGTGTTACAACAAGTCAGGTTCAACAAATGATGAACAAGAGGAAGGGGAGGTAAGATAACTGTCAACAATCGTTATTAAGTTATGTTTGGGAACTTAGATATATATATGTCGTGGAAGCTCAAGCATTTGTACTTGTGTAGAATAGTAATGTCATTTTGAATTGTAATTTAGTTATGCATAAAGCTCTGTTTTTGACAAACATTATAGAATGGTGCACTTACTGATTATTCTTTTGAGTTAAATCTAACTTGTAATTTATTGAAGCAGAATGGTGTACATGGTCGTGATGAGGATGTCGGAATGGATAGAAGGATGACGATGATGAAGGTGCCACTAAAGTCGACAATGGCAATTTAGGAAGCATGGTTGTTTATCGAGAGCAAAAGGATGATGAAGATGGTGCAGTTCAGAGAGATGATGTTGAGGGTGCAGTAGAAGATGAGAGGGAAAATGGAGAAACGATGACAAAAGAAGAAGACGATAAGAAAGAAGGAAAGCAAGTTGCAAGGAAGACTCATTCAAAAAAGAAGAAGGATGATAAAGATGGTGCAATTCAGAGAGATGATGTTGAGGGTGCAATACATGATGAGGGGAAAAGTAATCGCAAGGAAGGAAAAGTAGTGACAAGGAAGACTCGCTCAGAAAAGAAGATGGGTGATGAAGATGGCGCAGTTCAGAATGAGGCGAAAAATAAAATAGGGAGGACAAGAGGAGTTGAGGTATGCATCAATAAACCATCCTGACAGGATGGTCCCTCAGATCACCAACATGTTATTTATGAAAAAACTTATTTGCAGACGCAAAAACAAGCTGAGGTGGAAGGAGAGTCTACCAAAGAATCAATTGGACTCTCAACAAGAAAAAGCAGCTCAACAAAAACAATTGATACAACTGGTGAACTGAAGGACCATCCTGTCAGGAAGAGAGGACTGTCCAGAGTAGCCGATAATCCCAAACGATACAAGGTTTCAACACCCAAAGGATTTTCAAACATGAATAAATTGCAGTGTTGGTTAGACTCGAAGGAAAGGTTAGGAAGTTGTCCCTCCTGTCTTGATTATATGAACCTGTCTTGAAGATATGAATGCGTATTTGAGGTGTTAATTAAACCATGTTATGATGCAGTGAGGAAATTGTTTCTCCAACTGGAGAATATCTAAAGAGGGAGTTTTTTGAGCCATTGTTGCAACCAAAGGGGTGGCTGAAATCTAATGTAAGCTCCTTTCATTTTTTATATAAATTATCGTGGCATGCAGCAAATTTGTGGTATGACATATACTTTTGGTTTGTAGCACTTGGACGAATGTATGTATTATCTTGGGTGTCGCGTGCGTGACAAACCAGTGGCAATATTGGACACCTGGTTTCAGCGTAATTTGGACAAGGAAATGAATAGATGGTTATCAGATAAGCAAAGTTATGTTGCTAATGGAGGTAAGATGAGATACCTACGTGGAGAACTGCCTGCAATTTATGGGAAGGATTGGAAGGATGTGGATCCTATATACCTCCCCTTCAATTTGAAGGACAAACATTGGGTAGCTCTGGAGATACAACTAAGTAAATGGTGTGTCACTGTATACGATCCCGACGTCAATTTGTTCAAATTGTCGGAAGTCCATAGGCTCCTTGCAGAGTTGACATATATTCTTCCTGTCATGATAGCACAATATGAGCCTTTGGCAACAATTTATGAACATAGGCGGGGAAATCCCCTAAATGTGACTCGTGTTCCTACATTGGAGAGAAACAAGAGAGGGTAAGTTGTTTACATAAATTGTTCATTTGTTTGTGTGAAATTGTTTATAATATCAGCAAACCAACTACATTTTTTACTTGTGTGCAGGGGCGATTGTGGCGTCTTCACGATCAAGTACATAGAAATGCTAAGTTTCGGACGTCAAAACATCGTGAACGTGGGTGACAAATTTATGGATGAGTACAGAAAAGGGATAACCGATAGTATATTCGATATGAACTGGTTTGACTAGTGGAGGATATGTTATTTACTTTCATATAAGCTTCACTGTAGTTGGGATAGTGCTAGTGTTGTATGATTCCTTGTTGGGGGGTTTTCGCTAGAATTGACTTGTATTGTTGACAATAAGTTGTGTTGAGATTGTTTTGGAAATGTAGCAATATTGGTTGTTGCATTTCTTGTTCAAAATTCCTGCCAGTGTTGTTCAAAATTCCTGTCAGTGTTGTTTTGGAAATCTAGGGTAATTGCCAGTGTTGCACATATGTTATTTGTCACATTGTATACTCCTATTGTCGGAAATATCCTTTTTTTCTGTTGTTTTAGGTTACAAAATTATTTTGTAATATTATTTGTTCATCGATTTGACCGTTTTAATAATATTTAATTTAGAATAAAAAGCGTAAGACATACACCGATTTACCTTTCTTCGAAGTTCGAATTCTCCCAAAAGCCCCTCCGTGTTTACCTTCCAAAATTCCCTCCATATTTCTTCTTTTTCCTTCCCAAGAAGGCGACTCTGCAAACATCCATCATTGTTATCAGACATTTTCTTCTTCCCTAGAAGGCGACTCTTCAACTCCTCCATCTTTCTCGATTTATGCTTACTTACTCTTGAAGTCCATCTCCACATTTTCTTACTTACTCCCTCCTCCATCTTTCTCCATTAACGCGTTACAAAAGAACCCTAGAAAATGGTAGTGCTTAGAGACCGTAAAGAATCGACCCCAAAGAAGAGTGGAGAGAAAAGGAAGAGAAAAGAAGACGACAGCCAGGTTCGAAAGAAGAAGAAGCAGAGAGGCGTAGTGCAGGCGAAAGGCGGAAAAACTTCTAACAGTTCCATAGGGAAAAAAGCCGCGAAGGGCAGGTCGAGGCCAAAAGCGAATGATGAAGAGGGGAATAAACCCTTAATCTTTAAAGATGATGTAAGTTGTCTAAATTTTTTTGTTTAGGGCTTAGCGTAATTTTTCAATTGTCCTGTCACCCATCTGAAATGCTTTACTTTGTATCAGGAGTGTTTTTTTAGGGTTTTATGTTTTTTCATCTGTCGTCTGAGGCTTCTGAAATGGTTCGATTGCGTGTGTTTATGGTTATTTTCATTTGGCTTGCAGATTAGGTACAGTTATTTCAGAGGTGTACCTTTCTACGGCAGAATTAACATAAACTGTAGGGTGCACTTTGTTCGTGAGATTGAAAACAAGTTGACACATGTGGATTGACAACGGGTTTTGGATGGCCCGTTTGGAAATGTTTTGAAAATGTTGTAGCAGGTATCATTTTCTTCACAGACAGTGCATGCAGTTCTATTTAAGCAACTTGAAACAAAAAAGAAGTGGGAGTCTTGGTATGAGGTGGCAGGGAAAGAGTTGAGGTTTTCGATTAAGGAGTTCTCTCTCATAACTGGACTGAATTGTGGGGAACTTCCATTTGTGGATACTAAAGCAGACGGGCTAGTAATGGAGCGTTTTTTTGGTAGTCCTGGTGGTCCTAAGACGACCATACAAGATGTTTACAACAGATTTAAAGAACATCGTGAATTGGACAACTACAAAATGAAATTGGCACTGTTGTTGATAGTTGAGGGTCTATTGCTGGGAGGGGATAAGAAGAGGCTAGTGAAGCCGCTGCATGTTAGGCTGCTGGAGAATAAGGATAACTTTTGGGATTATCCATGGGGAAGGGTTGCTTATGAAGAGCTTCACAAGTCATTGACCACATCATTGGCCAAAAGGATGCAAACAGTAGAGAAGGCAAAGCTACTCTCCGACACACCAAGAATTCCATATTCCATTCAAGGCATGCCAGTTGTGTTTCAAGTAGTTTTATTTGCAGCATAGTAGTATACTTTATGCTATACTATGACAGGATATTTCAGTACTGAGTGACATGATCGTGGTGAATATACAAGAAGTTTTTCTTGTTTGATTGACACTACATAGTAGTTTTCCAACATACTTTAATTGCATTCCAGATTGTTTTAGGGTGACCTGATCTAAATGTGTAATGGTTGAAATATTAATTACTGAATGTGTTTTATTTGCAGCATAGTAGTATACTTTATGCTATACTATGACATGATATTTTAGTACTGCGTGACAGGATCGTGGTGAATATGCCCGAAGTTTTTCTTGTTTGATTGACACTACATAGTAGTTTTCCAACATACTTTTAATTGCATTCCAGATTGTTTTAGGGTGACCTGATCTAAATTATAGGGTGACAGGATAAAATGAAATAATGTATCTTAATTTGCTAATTCTCAAATCGCTTGTTATTGTAGATATGGGTATGGGAAGCTGTGCCAACATTTGGTCTCCAATTTGCATCAAAGTTGAGTGAATCTGCAATGCCTCGAGGTCTTCATTGGTTTTCAGATGACGCCCCTGAACATGGAGTGTTGGAGTTGTCTTTGGCTGATCCTACACATGTGGTTAAGCCCATTCTTATTCCCGATGAGGATGAGCTGTCCGACTGCTACTATGTTGTTGAATTGGATGACCCGCATTTTGACAAAATTGTGAAGGAAGCAATGAAGGGTTTGAAAAAGAAGGGGAAGGGGAAACAAGGAAAAGATGGAGCGAGCTCGAGTAATGCATCTGTGCAGTCATCAGAGATGATAAGTCAGATGTTCAGAATGATGAAGAGGTTGGAAAAAGGAGTGCTTGACAGGATGAGAATGCTGGAAAAGAGGGTATCAAAGGAGGAGGAGGTGCGTAAGCTCAAGAGTACTGGGAAATCAAAGAATTATTCGGATGAGGATGAATCCTATGGTGAGTCTGATGAGGAAGAAGAGGAAGTTTATAAGGATGATGAGATGGATGATAAGAAAGTTGAAGGTGTTTTATCTGAGAGTGATGAGGTTGAGAGTGATGATGATGATGATGATGAATCTGGTGATGGTGATGAGGCTAATGACAATGAAGAACTTCGGCAGGGTGGTGACAAACCTAAGGAGGATGACAAGGTAGATGTTTCTGATGAGGAGGAAGTTTCTGATGAGGATAATGAGACTGATGGTGAGGAAGTTAAGGAGGCTGCGGAGGAGGAAGTTTCTGATGACGATAATGAGACTGATGGTGAGGAAGTTAAGGAGGCTGCGGAGGAGAAGGCTGCGTTGGAGAAGGTAGAGGCTGAGGTTCAGGAGGCTGCGGTGGAGAAGGTACAGGCTGAAGGAAAAGAGGTATGAAAATTATTAATTTCTCATCCCTACTATGACATTATTGTTTGTACGAAGTGACAAGATTTATAGTTTATAGTCTGTGAGTTTTTATGTTTTACAAGAAAAGGCATGGTGACAGGATTTGTATGCATGCATGATATGGTTATTATGATTGCAAGATTTTGATAATTCCATTGAGGCTAACAATGATGTTGAGGGTGCGTATGGTGTTATGGCCCTTGTCAAAGACATAAATGAAAATGCTGGCGTTGGGGAAAAGGACCAGGAGCAGGATTTTACTAACGACATTGAAGGAGCACCGGAGGCTACCCAAGCTGAGGTAGAGGAACCTCTTTTAGTGCTAGCCGCTGTGGTTGCTTCATCCAAGAAGGCGAAACCCAGAAATAAACGAGAGCAGCATCTCCAACCGACGAGGTTTCTTCCTAGTCGTATGGTGAAGCCATCCGCCCAAAAAAAACACCTTACACAGATGAGAAAAAGGGGAAAATTGTGAAGAAGATAACCAAGAATCCACAGGTGAAGGAGATGACTGCTTTGCTGGAATGGATGAATGATGAAAGGTTAGTATCCCACGGATTTAACAATAATGTTCAACTATCTTTCATGGATTGAATTACGCCTTCTTTGTTTTTCAGCTCTATGCCAATAGTTGGACTGTGTGGTGAAGAGATGAGCAAGAAGTGGATTGGTCTAATACTGGAACCAAAAGCTTGGCTGGAAGATGGTGTAAGCTATTTAAGTATGATGTCAACATAGTTTACTGTTGGGATTTATTGCAATGCCTGACAAGATGAATTTTATTTTTTTGAATCATATCGATGAAGTTTGTGGTTATATCCGTAAGGCGCTTTTGGAGTCCGAAGTTAAAAGCAAGGCCACAATATTGGACGTTTTCTAGACTGCTGATTATACAGATGCATTGAAATACTATATGAAAAATGACTGCACTGTTCCACCTGCATCTGAACGTGCACTCGCATACTTTAGGGGAGATCGGCCTAAGACTTATGGGTCCAGTTGGGATGATATGGACTTCATTTACTTCCCCCTCAACATCGATAACAACCATTGGGTGGCTGTTGAGATCGATTTGCAGCAATGGCAGGCAAATGTATATGATTGTAATATGGCTTTGAACCCTGACTTGGCCATAGAGAACTGCGTGCATGCGATTTGTCGGTTTCTTCCTCACTTCATGACACAGTACCCCCCGCTTGGCAAGAGATTTGAACATCGAGGTACTAAAGAGATTAAATTTGAGAGAATTCAAGGACTGAAGCAGAACAAGCGTGGGTAAGTCGAAATATGAATCCCCTTACGAATTTTATTACATACTTCATCTGAGTAACAAAGTGCATGTTGTGTTCGTAGTCATGAATGTGGGATATACACTCTGAAACACATGGAGTTGCTAAGTGCTGGTTGGAAAAATCTGGACGCTGTGGCAGACAAATTTATTGACGGCTTCAGGAGCGACATGGCTCACAACGTGTTTGACGGGGTCTGGAGGTCGAGCCTAACGAAGTGCATCATTTAGATTACATGCAATGTTATTTGGATATTTGGATTGGATATTTGGATTACATACAATGTTATGACAACTTCAACTTGTTTAGATTGCATACCAACTGTTTCTGTATCCTGTCAATCTTGTCAACCGTCATGAAATTATCATTAACTGCCCCCCAACGCCATTGACTGACAATAAAAAATTAGTCAACCGTCATGAAGTTATCATTAATTGCCCACCAACTTCCGTCAATCAGTGACAGGATATTAACCCAATTAATTAAATTAAGCACCCTCATAAATGTAACCCTAACCGCCACCAACCCAAAAACCTCTTTATATACCCCCTCATACGAAACCATATTTCCTCATCCACAATCCGCTCCAAAACTTCTTCCACTTCCTCACCCTAAAAACTCTAATTTCCCTTCTCTTGTTTCGTTTGTTTCCATGGCTTATGAGCTTAACGACTATGAATGGGGCCTTAACGATCACATGGTTTACACAACTGTCCATACCGGTGGGAGACCCATCCCTTCAAGGGGACAAAATGCCAGGATTTCAAGCCATGTCTACCAAGGCGGGAGGACCCAAAACTGGAGGCCCTCGGCTGAAATGGTATAAGATATCCATTGGTTGTTGAACCAACTATTTCGTTTTAACGATTACGAACAGGATGCCGCTTACTTCTTCGAAGTTGTGCCCCCCCATGGCGGGCCTCGTACCTTGAGGGCCTTACAGCGCCGCGGAGACGCCGTCGCCCTTGCCGCCCAAGGTAGATCCGTTGCCTTCATAAACATATATGTCGTCACTGGAGATGTTGTTGATGAACTTCCGCAGCGCGACGGCCCATAATCATCTGTCTCCTCCGCACATATTTAGTATATGATGAAGTAATCGAGGTTATGAAGTCTGTTGTTTTATGATAGGTATGTCAAGTAGGAGAAGGATAATGTCATATAGTGACTATATATAGTCAGTAGGTTATGGTATAGTATGTTATGATATGTTATGGTAATGTCGCATGAATTAATATGTTATGTCAAGTAGGAAGATGATAATGTCATATTATGTAATTCTGTTTTATATAATATAGTATTTTATGGTAATATCTTATTATGTAATTCTGTTTTTCTTGTGTATTATTCAGATACCACTCATGTCGGTCTGTTGGTTATTTGAAGTCATGATAAATATGGAAGAATAATAAGTGGGAAGAAGTGTTAGGTACAGAATGGAGTGAAAGTTCTTTCATATAAATATAACCAAAAGTAGTCAATATTGACAATGTCGGGATATATATATAACGATGACAGGAGAATATTACATTAACATACGAATGCATATTAATAAAATACATACCATTTATACGAAAAGTAATATGAGTGGTAAGAGATCCTTCATCCATGTGGAACACTTACTACACATATTAACAAAATAGTAACACAATTAACGGCATCATGGGCCGGCTGAGGGGTAGGACAGTTTCGTGAGTTATGGCCGACAGCACCACAACTTCCACACCTTCTCCTTGGGCCCCTGTATTCTCCCCGTGATGGGATCCTTTTCTTCCTTGGTCTTCCGGATTTCCTCCTAACAACCGGGGGCAAACATGCTCTATTCAAGACCGTGTCAGGAACTTCCCAACGCTCAAATGCAGGAACCAGATATATAGTTTCCTTGTACACTTCCTTCCACATTTCAGCAGTAAAGAAGGGATGAACAAGAGTGACAGGATCCACACCACAATCCTTCGCGGCCGCTATAGCATGCGCATAGGGAATTTGGTCAACTTGGAAGACGTTGCAGTAGCAGGTTCGAGCATGCAGATTTACCAAGAGTGTAGTTCCACTGGCATGCACTTGAGACTCATATTGATTTAGCCTACTCACAACCATTGTCAACGATTTCAAATAATTACCTTCTAGCTCAGTACAAACTGTCGGGGTCAGAATATCCACATGTCCCTCTCCCTTAAATCGCCTGTCATAAAACCAATTACTCATGACATTTAGTATACCATCAAGCAACCCAATCAACGGCATTAGACGCGGGCCCAATAAGCGACTATTCACGGATTCTGCGTTGTTGGACGTCATAATGTTGAATCTGTTTGTGGGCATATGCGACCTTGTCCACGCTTCAAATCCAACACCCCTGAGGTACGTACCGACTGTAGGAGACTGGTTGCAAAGTCTTGCAAATTCTTGATTAAAGTCCTATTTGGTGTACGCTTGATTTGCCTTTTGGTACAGAATCCACAAGTCATTTCTTTTAAACCTCGTCTTCACGTTACCCCATAGGTGAAGTGTGCAACAACCATGCTTTGCGAAGATATAGCGCTCTCTTAAACCTTTGTATATACTTCCATGACGGTCAGACACAAATACGAGGTCATGATCGTCGGCAACAACAGAGTGTAGGTGTCGGAAGAAATACGACCATGAACTATCATTCTCGCTGTCAACAACAGCAAAAGCCACTGGATATATTTGTCTGTTTCCGTCTTGTGCCACTGCAACTAGAAGTGTGCCTCTGTACTTTGATCCTAGATGGGTACCATCCACAGTTATGACCTGCAGTAGTTTTCAATCAGCTCTACAATGTCATGTATCGATTTGACAATAGAATCGGGGAACGTGACAAGATGAAAATATACCTTTCTTAAAAACTGCATTCCATTGCGCCAAGCACCCAAGCTGATGAAACAATACTTGAATCGACGATTAGAGTCTACTTCAACATGTGTGACTGTCCCTGTATTTATCCTTTCGAGCATGTACATGTATCCATGAATCCTATTGTAGCTTTCTTCAGCTGTGCCTCTTATCCTGTCAATGGCGGTTAAACGTACTCTGTTTGCCTTGTCGTAACCAACTGCCACTCCCATTTTCTTCATGCTGTCTTGAATTTCGGCAGCACGAGGTCCGGGACATGTACCGGCTGTGTTAAATCTGTAACAGGATTGTATATGTAACATGCTAAGGTTAGTTCATATACATGCTCATATATGATCGTACTGACAGGATTGTTTACTTACCTTGACATAATATGGTCAGCAATTACGCTTGAACTTGCATGTCTGTGGTAATTATGCTTTAGCTTCATACCACATGTATGTTGTCCACAATACTTCCTTACTTGAAACAATCCTGTGCTGCCAAGAGCGGTCCCACGACAAAAAAATGTGCAACTAGGATCAATGCACCTTACCACATATAACTTCTTATCAGACTTATGGACGTGCATCTGGAAGCGCCTCTGTAATGCCATCAAGGATAAACGATCCTTAAGATCCTTCTTGCAATTGAAATGCTCTCCAACTTTTATTTCCAAATTATTGCCGCTCACCCCATTATCCTCCATTGGCTCATCCAATTGCCTTTTACACAACCGTTTGCTACGATAGTACTCAGCTTCAATCTGTTGTAGAACTTCCTCATCAATGTCTGTGAATAAGTTTTCAACTTCATTAGTGTCATCCAACAATGTCCCTTCTTCAACATACTCCTCAACATCATCCTCAAACTCATCCTCAAGGTCATCCCAATCAAAATCTCGCCCAACGTCTTCCCCATAATCACTCCCATCAGTTTCCGAGTCTGCCTCAGATTGGCTCACCAAGTCAACTATTTGTACTTCCCCATTGTTTACACGACAAATTTTTGGTTTAAGTTCATACATGTCACAATCAACGATATCCCGTAAAGCTTCAGTGGGATAATTGTCGCTTACCATATTGCTCTTGTCGGATTTGGTACGATCAGTGACAGGATGGCGACCTACCACAGCCTCGGGCTCTGCCTCTTGAGTTTGTGTTAACGGTGGCGGAGTCAGACACGCTGTTATGTCCTCTTCATCACTTGTACTTGGATGGCAACCTACCACAACCTCTGGCTCTTTGTTTCCCTTCTTTTTCATACTCTCATATAACTCGATAGGCCAAATGTTATCGTGCGAGTGGGCGTTCAAAAACTTCAACGCACCAAGGTCCTCGTCATCTTTGACATCGATTGGTTGTTACCTTTTCTAAAATACAAGGGTTTCCAACTATAATAAGCAATGATCGGGCACGAGTCAGGGCAAAATTTAACCTCTTCGGGTTGCTCATATATCCCATGCGGAAAGTCCTATCATATTCATCGTGGTTAGCGGTCGATCTTACGGTTGACAGGATGATCACTTCCTTTTCTTCACCCAGAAACTGCTCAACCCCGCCAATCTCAATATCCCTCATACGTAGAGACATGAGAGCCTTTCTTATCTTTAGTACTCGTTGTGGGAAAGGGGTAATAATCCCGATGTCTTGCTCAGGCACATTCCTTCTTATCAGCCTCTATACGAGCTCAACCACCTTGCTAGCTTCAATCCTATTAAACCATGATGGGCTGCCCTTTTCCCTCTCATCAAAGCCTTGGATGCCACAGAACATGAAAGGGAAGTTCCTATTGGGAAGCATATCAGCCCAAGGTAAGAAACATGTCTTACTATCTTCTCGATATGGCCTCAATGCTCCACTTTAAAATAGTCTTGAAGGAACATTGACAATAGCAGGGTGGCTCCGGTAATTGTTCAACAACATTGTGACATAATTACGATCCCCTGATCTGTAAACTTCAAAGTCCAACAACCTCTCTAGAAAAGATCTTCCCAAACCATAAGCCTCAGCTTGCTTTGAATAAATATCAGGCCCAAGTTGTTTGGGATCACCAAAAAGAACAATAACTGTGTTTTCTTCTATGAGGGTTGATATGGGGATCATTGTCTCTGGCTCTGAAACTTGGCTTGCATCATCTAAGATGATGTGGGAGAAGTGGCCACGGTTAACCCTTTCAGCATGATAGAGGTAAGATGCACTCGTGTATGTCGTTATTATTATCTTGTACATGCGGAGTGCATCTCGAGAAGGGCAAGTGAAGAAACCAGCACTGTAGGTGCAGAACCTCAACAATGAAGCGTTTATTTTTTGTAAGGGACGATGTGTGGCATTCAACCTATAAATATCTTCCTCCCTAAGTGAAGGACACTCACCAAGGATTTTCTCTAATATGTGATCTGCCGCGCAATTTGAATAAGCACATACCAGTATATGAGAATCACGTCTAGTTGTATAGAGTTTTAGGATCACCTCCACCAGTGTTTTTGTCTTTCCTGTTCCCGGGGGTCCATAAATCACATAAGGAGCTCCTCCTCTGCAGCCTAAAATTAAGCAAACGACATTTTTTTGGTCCTCATCAAGATGAAGTGAGATAGGCACAAAATTGTTGGTTATAATCCTCCGTTTTGACTGATACTCATGGGGAAAGAGGAAGTTTTCATGTAATGCCTCTGCAGATAGAATGGCTTCATGAAGCTTACGAAAATTTGCCCCGTTGAACACAAAATAGATTTCATACGCTATATGCCTTTGGTAAAATTCATCATTAAATTGCAATAATAATTAATCGGCCTCAACACGGTCGATCAAGCCCTGTTCAAAGAACATTAGCAAGTTCAACATGAGAACATAACATTGATAATGATAATTCGTGCAATTTTCATAATTCATACCGACAATAGTGTATTACACTTTGACAAAAAAACATAAGATACCTAACATTATTAACATACCTGATAGACAGAATATTATCCATAAACATTCACCACATCTCCACTGACAACTGAGGGCCTTCTTTCACCTAGTCCTGACACTTTAAGTGCTACAAGCCTGACATTATACCTTTGTCTCAAAGTAACAAACTTCATATTATAAGCTTTGACATACTCATGTAAACAAATATAAAAAAAATCATTCAACAACTTGGTACTACGACAGAACGATGCCATTTAGGTATCCCCTCAGTCCCCCAACCCCCATACATAGAAAACATAACACTTACCATAATCAGAAGTTCCTTCATCCCTAACAACTCATTGAAATACGACACATAATTTTCCTCTGTTAAGCCTTGTAAGACCACTTCAGGGATTTCCTCAAACTCTATCGCTTTCCTGATTTGTGTTGGTATTTTATATGGTCTCTGAGGTGCCAAAGCTTTGGATACCTCATCTTCAGCCAAGAGGAAGACAAGTCGTTCAATAATCCCCTGATCAGTTTGGATATGCAGTATAGATGTGAAAAGGCCAATCTCCTTAGGCACACAAGACATCCATATAGTCAAGCTACCATGTGGGTTCAAATTTCGTTCCTCCATATCAAAACAAGGGACAAAATCTTCCTCGGGTATGTCATCTGGCTGGCCAGATGGAGGTTTCATCAATGACAACACAAATGAATCTTCAGGATTTGAAGCATAAATCTTCACACCCCAAAGTAAAATATATTCATCTGTGGTGTTTTCTATGGTGAATGACGCCATGGCAATCTCGTTCACAGGAACCGATTAAGGCTTTCCTCCAGCGAATGGAAACGGCACAAACACCATGACAGGACCCTCCTCAGTTGGCGATGATGTTGTGACTGAAGGAACATCGATGAAGCCAACCTCTCCCTTGTCTCCAATGGTGGAGTATTCATCGTCCATACCTATTTGCCACTCAATTAAAATCCAACAGAAATTTGTGAGTCCACAGGAAAAGAACACAACCACACGAGCTACTCTAAGGAGAGGAAAAAGATGAAGAGTAGAAAGAGATGGGTAAGTTGAAGTGACACAACGAGAGAGTAGGACTGGAAGTATGTACAGTTAGGATAGTCAAACAACACACATTCCAATGAGATGGGGTGGATGAAGTGCCAATTCTATCTCCATAAAGTAAGATCTCTGTGAAGTAAATCAGTCTGAATACGGTCACATTTGTCAATCATACATTATTACACTGAAAATAGTATAAATAGTATGTCACAATAACAATATAAAATGTCACGCTTTGGAAATCATCAGCACTACAAGTGCCTCCTCTGTACCTAAAAATACTCAAACATGGACATTTTCTAATTAAGATATCTTTAAAGTAGATTGGTGAGATGAAGTGCAATTAATATCTATGTAAAGTAAAATTGTCAAAGAAGCAGAGCATCAGGAACGAGAGATCTAATTAAGACATCTTGTATTTAGATGAACTATCCAGCTTCTGAGAACAACTATTCAGCCAGATGTCACACGTCCTACCCAAATTAGGCAATAGACAAGCATGTAATATAGTCTAATGACTAAAAACTTTTAGTTATTAACTATGACATTATTCTGTGATATTTGGTATGACATATATCCAATTTAAACGGTGTAGTTATGACATTTTTATTACTAAGTATGACAATTGTTTTACTAAGTCCGACAAGATCTGTATATTATAGCAGGAAAAAAACCTTGTCAATATAACTACCAGTTCATCCAGACTAGAATCATTTCTTTACTTCAGAAAATTACCACTTCATCTCTTCACTTGGGTTTTACATTTGCTCCTTTCTGAATATTTGCTTTTACATAATTTAGCCCTACCCCTAACCTGGAAAACTGCTTCTGAAACAATCTGCTGAGTTCAACAATTCTTCGGGTTCATATGCTGAGGTTCAACCCTTCTCTCGCCCATCGCCATTCCTTTTTAACAGTTGCATAGTTCACCATGGAGATACATCGTCATTCCTGTTTACATCGCCATGGAGATACATCGCCATTCCTTTTAAACTCTAGCACAGTTCGCCATGGAAAAAAAATTGTGAATATAACTACCTACCAGTTCATCGCATCTTGTTTAACAGTTACAAGGACGTGTGCAGAATGGAAGGGAGAGGGAGGGGAGAGAGGATGGGTTTGCATCTTTCACTTTCAACTGTTCATGTACCGGCCGGCGGGATGGATGAAGCCGGGATGGGCGGGAAGTGGGCGGGAGAGTTGAAGAAGGGGGCGGGAAATATTTTGGGGTTTTAGAGGGAAATTGTAAAAAATATTATTTTACTATTTTGGGCTTTTTGTTTCCTTTTTCTTTTCATGCTTTTTCTTGTTTTTACTTAATTTTTGAATTAAAAGAAAAAATTTAATATTTTGCAAAAATTTCCCAAATGGTGTATATATGCAAAAAAAAAGTCAAAGTGATATTTGTGCAAATCACTAATGCATTTGGGGTATATATGCAAATCGGTGTTTTCAATTCACCGAATTGCAAAAATACCCCAAATGCATTAGTGAGTTGCATATATATCACTTTGACTTTTTTTTTGCATATATATACCAAATGGGGTATTTTTGCAAAATATTTAATTTTTTCTTTTAATTCAGAAATGAAATAAAATAAAATAAAACATGAAAAGAAAAAGGAAACAAAAAGCCCAAAATAGTAAAATAATAATTTTTAGGATTTCCCTCTAAAACCCCAAAATATTTCCCGCCCCCTTCCCTCCCACTTCCCGCCCACTTCCCTCCCACTTCCCGCCCACTTCCCGGCCATCCCGGCTTCCTCCATCCCGCCGGCCGGTGCATCAACAGTTGAAAGTGAAAGATTTAAACCCATCCTCCCTCCCCTCCCTCTCCCTTCCATTCTACAGACGTCCTTGTAACTGTTAAAGTGAAAGATTTGAATTGGTAGGTAGTTATATTCAGAGGTTTTTTTTCATGGCGAACTGTGCAACTGTAAAAAAGGAATGACGATGTATCTCCATGGCGATGTAAACAGGAATGACGATGTATCTCCATGGCGAACTGTGCAACTGTTAAAAAGGAATGGCGATGGGCAAGAGAAGGGTTGAACCTCAGCATATGAACCCGAAGAACTGTTGAACTCAGCAGATTGATTAAGAAGCATTTTTCAAGGTGAACTGGTAGTTATATTGACAAGGTTTTTTTCTGAAGTAAAGAAATGATTCTAGTCTGGATGAACTGGTAGTTAAAGAAATAATTCTAGGGCTAAAGTATGTAAAAACAAATATTCAGAAGGGAGCAAATGTAAAACCCAAGTGAAGAGATGAAGTGGAAATTTTCTGAAGTAAAGAAATGATTCTAGTCTGGATGAACTGGTAGTTATAGTGAAAATGTTTTTTTTCTGCTATAATAGAAAGTTCTTGTCGGACTTAGGAAAACAATTGTCATACTTAGAAATAAAAATGTCATAACTACAGCGTTGAAATTGGATATATGTCTACTAAGAAGGTGGATAGTTCATCTCACTAATCTAAATACAAGATGTCTTAATTAGATCTCCCGTTCCTGATGCTATACTTCTTTGGCAATTTTACTTTACATAGATATTAATTGCACTTCATCTCACCAATCTACTTTAAAGATATATTAATTAGAAAATGTTCTATGTTTGAGTATTTTTAGGTACAGAGGAGGCACTTGTAGTGCTGGTGATTTCCAAAGCGTGACATTTTAAATTGTTATTGTGACATACTATTTGTACTATTTTCACAGTGTAATAATGTATGATTGACAAATGTGACCGTATTCAGACTGATTTACTTCGCAGAGGTCTTACTTTATGGAGATAGTAATGGCACTTCATCTATCCCATCTCATTGGAGTGTGTGTTGTTTGACTATCCTAACTGTACATACTTCCGGTTCTACTCTCTCTTTGTTTCACTTCATCTTACCCATCTCTTTCCTCTCCTTAGAGCAGCTCCTGTGGTTGTTGGTGTTTTTTCATGGGGAGTCACAAACTTCAGTTGGATTTTAATTGAGTGGCAAATAGGTATGGACGATGAATACTCCACCATTGGAGACAAGGGAGAGGTTGGCTTCATCGATGTTCCTTCAGTCACAACATCATCGCCAACTGAGGAGGGTCCTGTCATGGTGTCTGTGTCGTTTCCATTTGCTGGAGGAAAGCCTCAATCGGTTCCTGTGAACGAGGTTGCCGTGGCGTTATTCACCATAGAAAACACCACAGATGAATATATTTTACTTTGGGGTGTGAAGATTTATGCTTCAATTCCTGAAGATTCATTTGTGTTGTCATTGATGAAACCTCCATCTGGCCAGCCAGATGACATACCCGAGGAAGATTTTGTCCCTTGTTTTGATATGGAGGAACGAAATTTGAACCCACATGGTAGCCTGACTATATGGATGTCTTGTGTGCCCAAGGAGATTGGCCTTTTCACATCTATACTGCATATCCAAACTGGTCAGGGGATTATTGAACGACTTGTCTTCCTCTTGGCTGAAGATGAGGTATCCAAAGCTTTGGCACCTCAGAGACCATATAACATACCAACACAGATCAGGAAAGCGATAGAGTTTGAGGAAATTCCTGAAATGGTCTTACAAGGCTTAACAGAGGAAAATTATGTGTCGTATTTCATTGAGTTGTTAGGGGTGGAGGAACTTCTGATTATGGTAAGTGTTATGTTTTCTATGTATGGGGGTTGGGGGACTGAGGGGATAGCTAAATAGCATCGTTCTGCCGTAGTACCAAGTTGTTGAATGACTTTTTTTATATATATTTGTTTACAGGAGTGTTGGATCGTTAGAGTTACGTCTGAGGGAACAAAAGCTTTGTTCCCACAGAAGGCACAACGGATTTAAATAGCAAGAAAGATAATGAACGAACTCACGATATATAGTGGAAACCCTGATTGGCAAAACTAGCTTCTCAAGGAAAAATCACTACCTTCAAGCTTCCGCTTGAGAGGATTTTGAAGCGTCTACTTGTCTTATTGATTTCTTGTTCGATTACACTTGTATCCTGGACTCCAACCTCTAGACTTCCCACCTAGATTTGAAATCTCTTCTACAACGATGAATCGAACTCAACCCTCAAAGAATCACAAACTCTTCACTCTCTTTTTCTTCTTAACTGAATGCTCTCAGTTCTTCGTTCTTCGTCGTCGTGGTTACATAGAAATGAATCCCACATTCCCATATAAATACAACTCGACCAAACCCTAATCATAACAAGATAATCCTATCTTCCTAAACTCGGTAACAAGATGATATTAATTGATTTGAAGAATATTATCTTAACAACCGATATTATCTAAGGAAATAATTCCTAAGATAATATTAACGGATTAAGATAAGATTCTTCTCTCTCCAAATATATTATCTTAGGAAAGTTTTCCTAAGATAACACATTCGGATTCTCTCTCCAAATCTTCTTTTCGGCGAGATCCTTCCAGCCGAAATCCTATCCTTTGACCGCGTGATTCTCCGTGATTTGTTTCCATAATCGTCACGCTGGATTTCTTCCTTCCATTCGCAGCTTTGATCTTGTTCGTCACTATTGTTCCTTGAGAGGTAACAAAGCACATGAATAGAGCTTTGTTCCCTCTGTGATCCTTTGCTGCAATGGTTCCCTGAGATAACCGTCCTCATTTTTGTCTTCAACTTGAGATAGGTCAAAGGCACATTCAACCTTCAAGGCAATGCTTTGAGCCTTCTCTTCTCCCTTTTTGTTCATCTTGTGGTTGTATACAGAGGCGTTGCTTTCAAGCTTGGCAACAACCTCTTCCATGGTGAGAGACTTGACGTCAGTTTGGGAGTACAGAGCGAGAGCAATTGCGTCCCACTGAGAGTTGAGGCCTTGCATAAAGTGATGAGTGAGCTTCCAGTCTGGCATCTCTTCATCAAGGAACTCCAATTGACCTACGATCCCCTGGAACCTGGAGTAGAACTCTTGAATGTGCTCATCCTCTCCTTGAGAAATTTGATCGTACTCCTTCATCAAGGAAAGAATTCTGTTTTTCTTGACATCTTCATTTCCATGATGGATACGTCTTAGAGGTTCCCAAATCTCCTTGGCGGTTTTGTAGCCGATGATTTTCTTGAGATCCGTGGGGAGAAGGGCCATGTGAAGGATCTTCTTGGCTCTGCAATTCTTCTCCAGCTTCTTCCAGTCTCCATCGGTGTAGTCGATCTTTGGCTTAGGCTTTGTAGCGTCCTTTTCATTTGGGATAGCCATGGGGCCAACCTCGATGATTCTCCATATCTGTCCATCGAGGGAACAAATATGGGATTCGATTTGCTCAACCCACCAGTCATACTCACCGGCCTTCAGAATTGGTGGCTTCCAGAATGAATCACCGATTGCATTGCTTGACGACGACATCTTTCCTGCAAATTCTGTAACGAAAACAATCTAGAGCACCAGGCTCTGATACCAATTGTTGGATCGTTAGAGTTACGTCTGAGGGAACAAAAGCTTTGTTCCCACAGAAGTTGCAGCGGATTTAATATAGCAGGAAAGATAACGAACAAACTCACGATATATAGTGGAAACTCCAATTAGCAAAACTAGCTAATCAAAGAAAAACCACTACCTTCAAGCTTCCCGCTTGAGAGGATTTTGAAGCGTCTACTTGTCTTATTGATTTCTTGTTCGATTACACTTGTATCCTGGACTCCAACCTCTAGACTTCCCACCTAGATTTGAAATCTCTTCTACAACGATGAATCGAACTCAACCCTCAAAGACTCACAAACTCTTCACTCTCTTTTTCTTCTTAACTGAATGCTCTCAGTTCTTCGTTCTTCGTCATCGTGGTTACATAGAAATGAATCCCACATTCCCATATAAATACAACTCGACCAAACCCTAATCATAACAAGATAATCCTATCTTCCTAAACTTGGTAACAAGATGATATTAATTGATTTGAAGAATATTATCTTAACAACCGATATTATCTAAGGAAATAATTCCTAAGATAACATTAACGGATTAAGATAAGATTCTTCTCTCTCCAAATATATTATCTTAGGAAAGTTTTCCTAAGATAACACATTCGGATTCTCTCTCCAAATCTTCTTTTCGACGAGATCCTTCCAGTCGAAATCCTATCCTTTGACCGCGTGATTCTCCGTGATTTGTTTCCATAATCGTCACGCTGGATTTCTTCCTTCCATTCACAGCTTTGATCTTGTTCGTCACTATTGTTCCTTGAGAGGTAACAAAGCACATGAACAGAGCTTTGTTCCCTCTGTGATCCTTTGCTGCAATGGTTCCCTGAGATAACTGTCTTTGTTCCTGAAACACTTAGTACCCAGATTAGTTGAATGTTTGTTACCATCAAAACCTAAATAATTCAACAAATTCCCCCTTTTTGATGGTGACAAACACCCTTGACAATAAAGCATACACGTACGAGATAAAGATAGTTATAGAGAGAAAGTCTTCCCACTAAGGCAGTATTAGTTCCCCCTCAACTCAGCAACATATGAAACCATGTTCTGTTCCCCCTTAACCAAAGCTACCTGTCATTTTCCCCCTTTTGGCATCATCAAAAACACAAGTAAAGAGATAGAGAGAAAAAGACCACAGCAGGATAAGCAAAATAACTCCTTTTGCATTAGATTGAAACGCACAAACATAGACTGCATGTAAAGACAACAACAAAATGAGCACATGTAACACATATGATTAACATGCCAATCATTGCAAACACATGAAATAGAAGCAAAGAAAAGCAAAGTAGTAGGGGAAGATGTGCTGGGAACAAAAGAGGGATTGGTTAGCCAGAGAAAGACGAATCAAGCACCACTGGTGCCTGCAGAGGGAGCTGAAATATGAATAGCAATTTAGGCATTCACTTACTCCGTAAGACGCCTTTGTTGTTCTGCCAAAAGAGATATTGCGTGAGACAAACTTCTCACGGTCATTCCTCAAATCAGATTCCACCTTTTGTTTCCCCTCAGAGTCTGCACCTTCAAACTCTTCTTCCTCCATACCAGCTTCCATCTCACGTCTAACCTTGACCCAACCAACACCTTCTTGTAACACAAACTACTCCTTGTGTAGGTTACAAACCTCAATTAGAAGAAGGATCCATTGGTCGCCTCTTTGTGTACCTTGGAGTGTTCCAGTATTTTTTTTTTTGGAACAGTACAAGGGAGCGATAAGGTAACTTTGCTGAAGTCGCCATATAGGTAGGAGGGGAGTAACCATGAGAATCATTCTCCATATCTTTTCAAGTGCAAAGGGTATTACTCCAAATCCTCCTCTTTCCTTCTTTTTCCAAGATCACAACCAATAAGATATCTTCCAAAAATAGATCTTGTAAAAGATTATGTCCAAATCCATCAAAGCCCACAAAATCTAAAGCGCAACAACCATCACGCAACCACCACATCACCTTTTATGCACGAACATTTCTCAAGCAGTTGCAAGCCATCATTACACATCATACCTGTCAAATCCCAGCCACAGACCACATAGGCGACAATTCATATTCTCGACTTTCCGAAAAAAATAGAGGAGTGTGATGCGGGGGTAATGTTACCAGAGAGGGTACAAAGAACATCACACATAAACATATACGAGAATTTTTAATAATGTTTAATCATGAATGAGAGGCTCCCAGATATGGATGATTAGAGGGGCTCATAGGAAGCATCAAGCATGATGGCTAAGGTAAGCTGTAGAGTCAACAATCATTTGGGCTTATAATGAGGGATCAATGCATCAAGTTGACTCTTTTAGGCCGAAAGAAAGCTGAATCATGTATTAACAAGATAGCATAGAGAATCATGCATGAGATTTTGCACATAAGTGAAGTATTAACATGAGTCTAAGCAAGGCATTCAACAAATGATCAAGAGAATGAATGCAGATCAAGACATGATGATTAACCTTTCACACTTTACCATGTAATTTAGCCAATCATCGAGGGAACACACGATAGACATAAGGTTAAGGGAACAAACCAGGCTCCGTATGAAACTGAATGTAGAGTTCCCCAATTAGTGCCCTAATGAGAAAATTGGCGTTCTTATTCTTTGTTCCACGAAATTCCTTGGATGCCAATCTTTCTCTGCATAGTGATGCCTTATCTCGATGTACATGGTACCTTTGTCACCAGGCCTTTGAGTCTCAAACATTCCTGCAGAAGTGAGGTGAGACTCGATTTGTTCCCTGTCAGGTAACTGAACTTAATACGAGTGAAATACCGGGAACTTTCCTCACTTTATCCTGCACAGAAAGAGTTAGTTCTTGCGAACCCAGACAAGCTTATGCTTTCTGGGTGTGGGAGCAACATATTTGATTTCTGGAGGTTTAGCATTCATTTTCTCCCTAGTGGTTCGAGCAAGTTCCTCATTGTGTTTCTTCAGGAGGCACTCTTGTTTGTAGTGACCAGAGTGCCCACAATACCAACATACTCTTTGACACTTTAGATCAACATACTTGCTCTGTCCAGGCCAAATTGTTTTGTTAGCAATCCTTGAATGAAAATCAATATTTTTGGACTTACTGCTTTGAGATTGCTTCAACCAGATGGCATGAGCCTTCTGTCCATGGTACCAAGCCTTTCCCTCCTCAGTCGAGTTTGAACAGTTTTTGCCTTTGTTCCCTCCGGAGGAACTTTCCCCTTTTTCTTTTACAGACTGCTTTCCTTCGACTTTAGAGCCTTTTTGCTTGGTGCCATCAACAGGAAGTTTTGGTTGATAGCCAATCCCAAAGCGAGGTACATCCTTTGACTCAGTCTTCTTTTCATTCTTGGCTGCAACAAAGACAATACCTTTTGGCTTATCCTTCTGTTCCTCACTGAGTTTGGTTAGATCACTAGACAGTTTTGCATTTCCAAGTTTTAACATTAAAGACTCGGACTCAAGTGAGGAGACAGAGGACTCACGAGACGTAATCTTCTCAGCGAGCTTAGGACATTCGACACATGAACTTGAAGGAAAAGATGAACCTTTCTCAAGCTCGAGCACTTTGTCTGCCCAACCCTGATTTTCTTCGATCAAACTTGAGATCGATTCATCCTTTTCTTCAATTTGCTCACTGAAAAGACTATTCTCATGAACAAGTTTCTTAATAAAAGATATCAAGCTTTCTTTTGATTTACTTTTCAAGCTTGAGATGAGTTCAAATTCACTTACCTCAGTTCCCTGTATGCCGCCTTTTGATTTGTCATGGTCTTCTATGGCCATCAAGAAGAGATCCCTAGAGCGTGACGAATCTTCATCATTTGAGTCGGAATCACCCCACGTTACGACCATTGCTTGCTTCCCTTCACGAACCTGAGGGTGACCAGCCTTTTTCTTGAAGCAGTTATTGGCAAAATGTCCCTTGTGTTGGCAGTGGTAACAAACGACATCTTTCATGTCTCTGTTCCCTTCGGAGGAACTCTGTGTGCCCTTGTTTTGAGACCATATTTTCTTCATAGCTCTAGTGATGAGAGTCACATCTTCATCACCGTCCTCATCTTCGTCTTCAACTTGAGATAGGTCAAAGGCACGTTCAACCTTCAAGGCAATGCTTTGAGCCTTCTCTTCTCCCTTTTTGTTCATCTTGTGGTTGTATACAGAGGCGTTGCTTTCAAGCTTGGCAACAACCTCTTCCATGGTGAGAGACTTAACGTCAGTTTGGGAGTATAGAGCGAGAGCAATTGTGTCCCACTGAGAGTTGAGGCCTTGCATAAAGTGATGAGTGAGCTTCCAGTCTGGCATCTCTTCATCAAGGAACTCCAATTAATCTACGATCCCCTGGAACCTGGAGTAGAACTCTTGAATGTGCTCATCCTCTCCTTGAGAAATTTGATCGTACTCCTTCATCAAGGAAAGAATTCTATTTTTCTTGACATCTTCATTTCCATGATGGAGACGTCTTAGAGCTTCCCAAATCTCCTTGGCGGTTTTATAGCCGATGATTTTCTTGAGATCCGTAGGGAGAAGGGCCATGTGAAGGATCTTCTTGGCTCTGCAATTCTTCTCCAGCTTCTTCCAGTCTCCATCGGTGTAGTCGATCTTTGGCTTAGGCTTTGTAGCGTCCTTTTCATTTGGGATAGCCATGGGGCCAACCTCGATGATTCTCCATATCTGTCCATCGAGGGAACAAATATGAGATTCAATTTGCTCAACCCACCAGTCATACTCACCGGCCTTCAGAATTGGTGGCTTCTAGAATGAATCACCGATTGCATTGCTTGACGACGACATCTTTCCTGCAAATTCTGTAACGAAAACAATCTAGAGCACCAGGCTCTGATACCAATTGTTGGATCGTTAGAGTTACGTCTGAGGGAACAAAAGCTTTGTTCCCACAGAAGTTGCAACGGATTTAATATAACAGAAAAGATAACGAACGAACTCACGATATATAGTGGAAACTCCAATTAGCAAAACTAGCTAATCAAAGAAAAACCACTACCTTCAAGCTTCCCGCTTGAGAGGATTTTGAAGCGTCTACTTGTCTTATTGATTTCTTGTTTGATTACACTTGTATCCTGGACTCCAACCTCTAGACTTCCTACCTAGATTTGAAATCTCTTCTACAACAATGAATCGAACTCAACCCTCAAAGACTCACAAACTCTTCACTCTCTTTTTCTTCTTAACTGAATGCTCTCAGTTCTTCGTTCTTCATCGTCGTGGTTACATAGAAATGAATCCCACATTCCCATATAAATACAACTCGACCAAACCCTAATCATAACAAGATAATCCTATCTTCCTAAACTTGGTAATAAGATGATATTAATTGATTTGAAGAATATTATCTTAACAACCGATATTATCTAAGGAAATAATTCCTAAGATAACATTAACGGATTAAGATAAGATTCTTCTCTCTCCAAATATATTATCTTAGGAAAGTTTTCCTAAGATAACACATTCGGATTCTCTCTCCAAATCTTCTTTTCGGTGAGATCCTTCCAGCCGAAATCCTATCCTTTGACCGCGTGATTCTTCGTGATTTGTTTCCATAATCGTCACGCTGGATTTCTTCCTTCCATTCGCAGCTTTGATCTTGTTCGTCACTATTGTTCCTTGAGAGGTAACAAAGCACATGAACAGAGCTTTGTTCCCTCTGCGATCCTTTGCTGCAATGGTTCCCTGAGATAACTGTCTTTGTTCCTGAAACACTTAGTACCCAGATTAGTTGAATGTTTGTTACCATCAAAACCTAAAGAATTCAACAAGGAGTATGTCAAAGCTTATAATATGAAGTTTGTTACTTTGAGACAAAGGTATAATGTCAGGCTTGTATCACTTAAAGTGCCAGGACTAGGTGAAAGAAGGCCCTCAGTTGTCAGTGGAGATGTGGTGAATGTTTATGGAGAATATTCTGTCCATCAGGTATGTCAATAATGTTAGGTATCTTATGTTTTTTGTCAAAGTGTTATATACTATTGTCGGTATGAATTATGAAATTGCACGAATTATCGTTGTCAAAGCTATGTTCTCATGTTGAACTTGCTAATGTTCTTTGAACAGGGCATGATCGACCGTGTTGAAGCTGATGAATTAGTATTGCAATTTAATGATGAATTTTACCAAAGGCATATAGATAGCAATGTGTATGAAATCTGTTTTGTGTTCAACGGGACAAATTTCCGTAAGCTTCATGAAGCCATTCTATCTGCAGAGGCATTACATGAAAACTTCCTCTTTCCCCATGAGTATCAGTCAAAACGGAGGTTTACAACCAACAATTTTGTGCCTATCTCACTTCTTCTTGATGAGGAACAACAAAATGCTGTTCGGTTAATTTTAGGCTGCAGAGGAGGAGCTCCTTATGTGATTTATGGACCCCCGGGAGCAGGAAAGACAAAAACACTGGTGGAGGTGATCCTACAACTCTATACAACTAGACGTGATTCTCATATACTAGTATGTGCTTATTCAAATTGCGCGGCAGATCACATATTAGAGAAAATCCTTTGTGAGTGTCCTTCACTTAGGGAGGAAGATATTTATAGGTTGAATGCCACACATCATCCCTTACAAAGAATAAACGCTTCATTGTTGAGGTTCTGCACCTACAGTGCTGGTTTCTTCACTTGCCCTTCTCGAGATGCACTCCGTATGTACAAGATAATAATAACGACATACACGAGTGCATCTTACCTCTATCATGCTGAAAGGGTTAACCGTGGCCACTTCTCCCACATCATCTTAGATGATGCAAGCCAAGTTTCAGAGCCAGAGACAATGATCCCCATATCAGCCCTCATAGAAAAGAACACAGTTATTGTTCTTTGTGGTGATCCCAAACAACTTGGGCCTGGTATTTTTTCAAAGCAAGCTGAGGCTTATGGTTTGGGAAGATCTTTTCTAGAGAGGCTGTTGGACTTTGAAGTTTACAGATCAGGGGATCCTAATTATGTCACAATGTTGTTGAACAATTACTGGAGCCACCCTGCTATTGTCAATGTTCCTTCAAGACTATTTTATAGTGGAGCATTGAGGCCAGATCGAGAAGACAGTAAGACATGTTTCTTACCTTGGGCTGATATGCTTCCCAATAGGAACTTCCCTTTCATGTTCTGTGGAATCCAATGCTTTGATGAGAGGGAAAAGGACAGCCCATCATGGTTTAATAGGATTGAAGCTAGCAAGGTGGTTGAACTCTTACAGAGGCTGATAAGAAGGAATGTGCCTGAGCAAGACATCGGGATTATTACCCCTTTCCCACAACAAGTACTAAAGATAAGGAAGGCTCTCATGTCTCTACGTATGAGGCATATTGAGATTGGCGGGGTTGAGCAGTTTCTGGGTGAAGAAAAGGAAGTGATCATCCTGTCAACAGTCAGATCGACCGCTAACCATGATGAATATGACAGGACTTTCCGCATGGGATATCTGAGCAACCCGAAGAGGTTAAATTTTGCCCTGACTCGTGCCCGATCATTGCTTATTATAGTTGGAAACCCTTATATTTTAGAAAAGGTAATTCCCGGTAAAAAAAAAGTAGAGTTGGTCATTGTTGTTGGTCATTGACAGGATTAACAAGGTTGATTAACTACGGTGTTTTTGGTCTTTGACAGGATTGGCACTAGCAAGAAATCCTAAAGGATTGTGTATTACGTAGCGCATATGAAGGCTGTGTATTCCGCGTGCATGAGTAGTTTGACAGTAGGTAGTTGTGATTCTAGTAATGTAATGATAGCATCCAGTTGACAACTATCCTTTTTGTAGAAATGTAATGGTAGCCCACGCTACAATATTGTAGGAATGTAATGATAGTATCCAGTTGACAACTATTCTAGTAAGGTAATTGTCGGTGTGTGTAGTGTCGACATTAATGTTTTGGCAATCTGACATGTAGATTACAAATGCTGAAACCATGCTTTCTAAAACTATTCGAAAATAAAATTCAGCCTCTTACATAAAAAACCAAAGTCATGAGGTACATACTTCATAGTCAATTCATCCTCAACCATGCCTACATGCTCGATTACAAATGCTGAAAGCACTAATCCCTAGAATCACACCAGCACCAAACGCAAAAATAGGAAATATTACATGGTTTCTGAAGTTTGCCTGGGAGTGTAGTGCCTTGTTTTCAGCTTCAAGTTCTGCCACCCTTGCATTTAGTCGCCAAATTGCATGATCGAATTGCATCTCAGTTGTATTGAGTTCCATGATTCTCTGTCCAAGTTCATGTATCTCAGTACGTAGGCGTGTGATTATTTCACCCAACATGTTGGAACGTGGGCTATTCGTTAGCAACATGTCTAAATCTTCTTGCAACTTCTCCTCTAATTGAGAAGGTGTAGGAGATGAAGGTGGATGTTCATATTTGTGGGGGTCCCCGCTTTGAAAACTTGAGGTGTCGCTGGATGACATTGTACTCGAGTACTGCAGAAACAAAGAAAGATTTGCAGCCAAAAATAAGTGATACGTGCTTACTGATCCAGTATGAAAACCACACAATAAACAAAGAGGGTTACCTTCAAGTTCGGCACAGAGAGGGTTTAGGGATTGTTGAGGAAAAATGAGAAGGAATGGTCGGGGGTCCCCGCTGAGGTTTATTTAGCTGTTTTTGTTGGAGAAATATTGCTTCATAACTATTCACCTGATATGACTTCTGAAAATGTAGTACACACTTAGAGGGAAAACAGAGGTTTTCCCTCTAAAATTTCCCTCCAATTTCTACCCCTTTACCCACGTGTTAGGGATTGTTATCCAAGCATAACCCTACCTGTAAACCTGCACAAAGCTTCCGTAACACCACAATACCTTAAATCCACAAAGCTTCAAAATAGATTGTGTAGCGTCTTCAATGTCTTTGGAATAGAAGAAGTTTAATAATGGGTGAGTTCTGACTTTCACGTTCTTATTCCTATTCTTCTTTACAATAAAATCTTTTGTGGTCTTGCTTACTCTTTCATGTCGGTGTTAGGGCATTGTCATACGGGGGTCCCCGTTTGGCCCTAATAAAGTATTGAACTTGTGTTTGCTTTTTGTTCGTGTAACAGGGTCAACATCATACTACTTGACTCTGAAAACAGGTGGTGAATGGACATGTAAGGGAAACAAGTGGGTTTTTGATGGGATCACAACGACAACAGGACTTCTTTTGTATGCAGATATGAATTACTCAAATCTCAGGAAAAAGTTAGCTGAGAAGATTAAATGCATCGACGAGATAGATGAAATGGAGATAAAATATCTGTCATCGTGGAAACCACTGGCACAACCAATCAATGTCAAAGATGACGAGGACCTTGGTGCGTTAAAGTTTTTGAATGCACACTCGCACGATAACATTTGGCCTATCGAGTTATATGCGAGTATGAAAAAGAAGGAAAACAAAGAGCCAGAGGTTGTGGTAGGTTGCCATCCAAGTAGAAGTGATGACGAGGACATCACAGTGTGTCTGACTCTGCCACCGTTAACACAAACTCAAGAGGCAGAGCCCGAGGCTGTGGTAGATCGCCATCCTGTCACTGATCGTCCCAAATCCGACAAGAACAATAAGGTAAGCAATAATTATCCCACTGACGAAATACGGAATATCGTTGATTGTGACATGTATGAACTTAAACCAAAAATTTGGCATGTAAACAATGGGGAAGTTCAAATAGTTGACTTGGTGAGCCAATCTGAGGCAGACTCGGAAACCGATGGGAGAGAAAAAAGGTCTTCCACAAGAACAAAAAGAATACAGGACTGTATTGACATTGAGAGTGATTATGGGGAAGACGTTGGGCGAGATTTTGATTGGGATGACCTTGAGGAGGATGTTGAAGAAGGGACATTGTTGGATGACACTAATGAAGTCGAAAACTTATTCATAGACATTGATGAGGAAGTTCTATAACAGATTGAAGCCGAGTACTATCGTAGCAAACGGTTGTGTAAAAGGCAATTGGATGAGCCAATGGAGGATAATGGGGTGAGCGGCAATAATTTGGAAATAAAAGTTGGAGAGCACTTCAATTGCAAGAAGGATCTTAAGGATTGTTTATCCTTGATGGCATTACAGAGGCACTTCCAGATGCACGTCCAAAAGTCTGATAAGAAGTTATATGTGGTAAGGTGTATTAATCCTAGTTGCACATTTTTTTGTCGTGGGACCGCTCTTGGCAGCACAAGATTGTTTCAAGTAAGGAAGTATTGTGGACATCATACATGTGGCATGAAGCAAAAGCATAATTACCACAGACATGCAAGTTCAAGCGTAATTGCTGACCATATTATGTCAAGGTAAGTAAACTATCCTGTCAGTACGATCATATATGAGCATGTCTATGAACTAACCTTAGCATGTTACATATACAATCTTGTTACAGATTTAACACAGCCGGTATATGTCCCGGACCTCGTGCTGCCGAAATTCAAGACAGCATGAAGAAAATGGGAGTGGCAGTTGGTTACGACAAGACAAACAAAGCACGTTTAACCGCCATTGATAGGATAAGAGGCACAACTGAAGAAAGCTACAATAGGATTCATGGACACATGTACATGCTCGAAATGATGAATACAGGGACAGTCACACATGTTGAAGTAGACTCTAATCGTCGATTCAAGTATTGTTTCATTAGCTTGGGTGCTTGGCGCAATGGAATGAAGTTTTTAAGAAAGGTATATTTCCATCTTGTCACGTTTCGTGATACTATTGTCAAATCGATACATGACATTGCTGATTGAAAACTACTGCAGGTCATAACTATGGATGGTACCCATCTAGGATCTAAGTACAAAGGCACACTTCTAGTTGCAGTGGCACAAGACGGAAACAGACAAATATATCCAGTGGCTTTTGCTGTTGTTGACAGCGAGAATGATAGTTCATGGTCATATTTCTTCCGACACCTACGCTCTGTTGTTGCCGACGATCATGACCTCGTATTTGTGTCTGACCGTCATGAAAGTATATACAAAGGTTTAAGAGAGCGCTATATCTTCGCAAAGCATGGTTGTGCACACTTCACCTATGGGGTAACGTGCAGACGAGGTTTAAAAGAAATGACTTGTGGATTCTGTACCAAAAGGCAAATCAAGCGTACACCAAACAGGACTTTAATCATGAATTTGCAAGACTTTGCAACCAGTCTCCTGAAGTCGGTACGTATCTCAGGGGTGTTGGATTTGAAGCGTGGACAAGAAGTCATATGCCCGCAAACAGATTCAACATTATGACGTCCAACAACGCAGAATCCGTGAATAGTCACTTACTGGGCCCGCGTCGACTGTCGTTGATTGGGTTGCTTGATGGTATACTGAATGTCATGAGTAATTGGTTTTGTGACATGCGATTTAAGGGAGAACGACATTTGGATATTCTGACCCCGACTGTTTCTACTGAGCTAGAAGGTAATTATTTGAAATCGTTGACAATGGTTGTGAGTAGGCTAAATCAATATGAGTTTCAAGTGCATGCCAATGGAACTACACTCTTGGTAAATCTGCATGCTCGAACCTGCTACTGCAACGTCTTCCAAGTTGACCAAATTCCCTGTGCGCATGCAATAGCGGCCGTGAAGGATTGTGGTGTGGATCATGTCACTCTTGTTCATCCCTTCTTTACTGCTGAAATGTGGAAGGAAGTGTACAAGGAAACTATATATCCGGTTCCTGCATTTGAGCGTTAGGAAGTTCCTGACACGGTCTTGAATAGAGCATGTTTTCCCCCGGTTGTTAGGAGGAAATCCGGAAGACCAAGGAAGAAAAGGATCCCGTCACGTGGAGAATACAAGGGCCCGAGGAGAAGGTGTGGAAGTTGTGGTGCTGTCGACCATAACTCACGAAACTGTCCTAATCCCTCAACCGGCCCATGATGCCGTTAATTGTGTTGTGTTGTGTTACCTCTTCAATTATGTATTTTGTTAATATGTGTAGTCAGAGTTCCAAACTCTTGAAGGATCTCTTACCACTCATATTATTTTTTGTATAAATGGTATATATTTTGTTAATATGCATCCGTATGTTAATATAATATTATCCTTTCGTCGTTATATATATATCCCGACATAGAGTATTCACCATAGAGTATTATTTCATGTGCCATTACCATCACCATAGAGTATTATTTCATGCGCCATTACCATAACATTCTATATTAAATAAAAGAGAATTACATAATATCACATTATGGATGAGGAACTTGACATATAATATTAATTCATGCGACATTACAACATACCATAACATACTATACCATAATCTACTGACTATATATAGTCGCTATATGACATTATCATCTTCCTACTTGACATACCTATCATAACATACCATAAAATACTACATTACATTGTCCCTAAACTAGATCACTTAATCAAATTATATATATTTGCGGAGGAGACAGATGATTCTGGGCCGTCACGCTGCGGAAGTTCATCAACAATATCTCCAGTGATGACATATATGTTGATGAAGGCAACGGATCTACCTTGGGCGGCAAGGGCGACGGCGTCTCTGCAGCGCTGTAAGGCCCTCAAGGTACGAGGCCCATCATGGGTGGGCATAACTTCGAAGAAGTAAGAGGCGTCCCGTTCGGAGTCGTTAAAATAAAATAGTTGGTTCAACAACCAATGGATATCTTGTACCATTTCAGTCGAGGGCCTCTAGTTTTGCTTCCTCCCGCCTTGGTAGACATGGGTTGAAATCCTGTCATCTTGTCCCCTTGAAGGGATGAGTCTCCCCCTGGTATGGACAATTGTGTAAACCATGTGATCGTTTTGGCCGTTAGGCTCATAAGCCATGGTTAGTATGAGGAAACAAACGAAACAAGAGAAGGGAAATTTTTGGAGCGGATTGTGGAAGAAGTTTTGGAGCGGATTGTGGATGAGGAAATATGGTTTGTATGAGGGGGTATATAAAGAGGTTTTTGGGTTGGTGGCGGTTAGGGTTTCATTTATTAGGGTTAATTGGGTTAATATCCTAATTGACAGGATTTGGTGGGCATTTAATGAAAGTTCATGACGGTTGACTATTTTTTTGTTGTCAGTGAAGTTGTCATAAAACTTGTATGCAATCTAAAAAAGTTCAATTTCAAGTTGTCATAGTATCCTGTCATTGATTGACAGGAGTTGATGGGCACTTGGGCAGTTAGTGAAAGTTCATGACGGTTGACTACTTTTTTCTTGTCAGTTAAGTTGTCATAAAACACATTGTGATCTAAACGATGTGAGCAATCTAAACAAGTTCAAGTTGTCATAAAACACGATGTGATCCAAATATCCAAAAATCTTATATCCAAATAAACTTCCTTGTAATCTAACCGATGCACACTCTCATATACTCGACCTCCAGACCCCATCAAACACGCTGTGAGCCATGTCGCTCCTGAAGCTGTCAATAAATTTGTCTGCCACAACGTCCAGATTTTTCCGACCAGCACTGAGCAACTCCATGTGTTTCAGAGTGTATATCCCGCAGTCATGACTACGAACACAACATGTACTTTGTTACTCAGATGAAGTATGTAATAAAATTCGTAAGGGGATTCATATTTCGACTTACCCACGCTTGTTCTGCTTCAGTCCTTGAATTCTCTCAAATTTAATCTCTTTAGTACCCCGATGTTCAAATCTCTTGCCAAGCGGGGGGTACTGTGTCATGAAGTGAGGAAGAAACCGACAAATCGCATGCACGCAGTTCTCTATGGCCAAGTCAGGGTTCAAAGCCACATTACAATCATATACATTTGCCTGCCATTGCTGCAAATCGATCTCAACAGCCACCCAATGGTTGTTATCGATGTTGAGGGGGAAGTAAATGAAGTCCAGATCATCCCAACTGGACCCATAAGTCTTAGGCCGATCTCCCCTAAAGTATGCGAGTGCACGTTCAGATGCAGGTGGAACAGTGCAGTCATTTTTCATATAGTATTTCAATGCATCCGTATAATCAACAGTCCAGAAAGCGTCCAATATTGTGGCCTTGATTTTAATTTCGGACTCCAAAAGCGCCTTACGGATATAACCACAAACTTCATCGATATGCTTCAAAAAAATATAATTCATCTTGTCAGGCATTGCGATAAATCCCAACAGTAAACTATGTTGACATCATACTTAAATAGCTTACACCATCTTCCAGCCAAGCTTTTGGTTCCAGTATTAGGACAATCCACTTCTTGCCCATCTCTTCACCACACAGTCCAACTATTGGCTTAGAGCTGAAAAACAAAGAAGGCGTAATTCAATCCATGAAAGATAGTTGAACATTATTATTAAATCCGTGGGATACTAACCTTTCATCATTCATCCATTCCAGCAAAGCAGTCATCTCCTTCACCTGTGGATTCTTGGTTATCTTCTTCACAATTTCCCCCTTTTTCTCATCTGTGTAAGGTGTTTTTTTTTGGGCGGATGGCTTCACCATACGACTAGGAAGAAACCTCGTCTGTTGGAGATGCTGCTCTCGTTTATTTTTGGGTTTCGCCTTCTTGGATGAAGCAACCACAGCGGCTAGCACTGAAAGAGGTTCCTCTCTTTCCTCTACCTCAGCTTGGGTAGCCTCCGGTGCTCCTTCAATGTCGTTAGTAAAATCCTACTCCTGGTCCTTTTCCCCACGCCAGCATTTTCATTTATGTCTTTGACAAGGGCCATAACACCATACGCACCCTCAACATCATTGTTAGCCTCAATGGAATTATCAAAATCCTGCAATCATAATAACCATGTCATGCATGCGTACAAATCCTGTCACCATGCCTTTTCTTGTAAAACATAAAAACTCACAGACTATAAACTATAAATCTTGTCACTTCGTACAAACAATAATGTCATAGTAGGGATGAGAAATTCATAATTTTCATACCTCTTTTCCTTCAGCCTGTACCTTCTCCACCGCAGCCTCTTGAACCTCAGCCTCTACCTTCTCCACCTTCTCCAACGCAGCCTTCTCCTTCGCAGCCTCCTTAACTTCCTCACCATCAGTCTCATTATCGTCATCAGAAACTTCCTCCTCCGCAACCTCCTTAACTTCCTCACCATCAGTCTCATTATCCTCATCAGAAACTTCCTCCTCATCAGAAACATCTACCTTGTCATCCTCCTTCGGTTTGTCACCACCCTGCCGAAGTTCTTCATTGTCATTAGCATCATCATCATCATCATCATCATCATCACTCTCAACCTTATCACTCTCAGATAAAACACCCTCAACTTTCTTATCATCCACCTCATCATCCTTATAAACTTCCTCCTCTTCCTCATCAGACTCACCATAGGATTCATCCTCATCCGAATAATTCTTTGATTTCCCAGTACTCTTAAGCTTACGCACCTCATCCTCCTTTGATACCCTCTTTTCCAGCATTCTCATCCTGTCAAGCACTCCTTTTTCCAACCTCTTCATCATTCTGAACATCTGACTTATCACCTCTGATGACTGCACAGATGCATTACTCGAGCTCGCTCCATCTTTTCCTTGCTTCCCCTTCCCCTTCTTTTTCAAACCCTTCATTGCTTCCTTTACAATTTTGTCAAAATGCGGGTCATCCAATTCAACAACATAGTAGCAGTCGGACAACTCATCCTCATCGGGAATAAGAATGGGCTTAACCACATGTGTAGGATCAGCCAAAGACAACTCCAACACTCCATGTTCAGGGGCGTTATCTGAAAACCAACGAAGACCTCGAGGCATTGCAGATTCACTCAACTTTGATGCAAATTGGAGACCAAATGTTGGCACAGCTTCCCATACCCATATCTACAATAACAAGCGGTTTGAGAATTAGCAAATTAAGATACATTATTTCATTTTATCCTGTCATCCTATAATTTAGATCAGGTCACCCTAAAACAATCTGGAATGCAATTAAAAGTATGTTGCAAAACTACTATGTAGTGTCAATCAAACAAGAAAAACTTCGGGCATATTCACCACGATCCTGTCACCTAGTACTCAAATATCCTGTCATAGTATAGCATAAAGTATACTACTATGCTGTAAATAAAACACATTCAGTAATTAATATTTCAACCATTACACATTTAGATCAGGTCACCCTAAAACAATCTGGAATGCAATTAAAAGTATGTTGGAAAACTACTATGTAGTATCAATCAAACAAGAAAAACTTCGGGCATATTCACCACGATCCTATCACCCAGTACTAAAATATCATGTCATAGTATAGCATAAAGTATACTACTATGCTGCAAATAAAACACATTCAGTAATTAATATTTCAACCATTACAAATTTAGATCAGGTCACCCTAAAACAGTCTGGAATGCAATTAATAGTATGTTGGAAAACTACTATGTAGTGTCAATCAAACAAGAAAAACTTCCTGCATATTCACCACGATCCTGTCACCCAGTACTGAAATATCCTGTCATAGTATAGCATAAAGTATACTACTATGCTGCAAATAAAACTACCTGAAACACAACTAGCATGCCTTGAATGGATTATGAAATTCTTGGTGTGTCGGAGAGTAGCTTTGCCTTCTCTACTGTTTGCATCCTTTTGGCCAATGCTGTGGTCAATGACTTGTGAAGCTCTTCATAAGCAACCCTTCCCCATGGATAATCCCAAAAGTTATCCATATTCTCCAGCAGCCTAACATGTAGCGGCTTCACTAGCCTCTTCTTATCCCCTCCCAACAACAGACCCTCAACTATCAACAATAGTGCCAATTTCATTTTGTAGTTGTCCAATTCACGATGTTCTTTAAATCTGTTGTAAACATCTTGTATGGTCGTCTTAGGACCACCAGGACTACCAAAAAAACGCTCCATTACTAGCCCGTCTGCTTTAGTATCCACAAATGGAAGTTCCCCACAATTCAGTCCAATTATGAGAGAGAACTCCATAATCGAAAACCTCAACTCTTTCCCTGCCACCTCATACCAAGACTCCCACTTCTTTTTTGTTTCA
Source organism: Rheum nobile (assembly GCA_027886185.1). NCBI lineage: Eukaryota > Viridiplantae > Streptophyta > Magnoliopsida > Caryophyllales > Polygonaceae > Rheum > Rheum nobile. Next base: position 8,270,595 of record WOAB01000644.1, on the reverse strand, counting down.
AGTTGCTTAAATAGAACTACATGCATTGTCTGTGAAGAAAATGATACCTGCTGCAACATTTTCAAAACTTTTCCAAACGGGCCATCCAAAACCCGTTGACAATCCACATGTGTCAACTTGTTTTCAATCTCACGAACAAAGTGCACCCTACAGTTTATGTTAATTCTGTCGTAGAAAGGTGCATCTCTGAAATAACTGTACCTAATCTGCAAGCCAAATGAAAATAACCATAAACACACGCAATCGAACCATTTCAGAAGCCTTAGACGACAGATGAAAAAACATAAAACCCTAAAAAAACACTCCTGATACAAAGTAAACCATTTCAGATGGGTGACAGGATAATTGAAGAATTACGCTAAGCCCTAAACAAAAAAAAATTAGACAACTTACATCCTCTTTAAAGATTAAGGGTTTATTTCCCTCTTCATCATTCGCTTTTGGCCTCGACCTGCCCTTCGCGGCTTTTTTCTCTATGGAACTGTTAGAAGTTTTTTCGCCTTTCGCCTGCACTACGCCTCTCTGCTTCTTCTTCTTTCGAACCTGGCTGTCGTCTTCTTTTCTCTTCCTTTTCTCTCCACTCTTCTTTGGGGTCGATTCTTTACGGTCTCTAAGCACTACCATTTTCTAGGGTTCTTTTGTAACGCGTTAATGGAGAAAGATGGAGGAGGGAGTAAGTAAGAAAATGTGGAGATGGACTTAAAGAGTAAGTAAGCATAAATCGAGAAAGATGGAGGAGTTAAAGAGTCGTCTTCTAGGGAAGAAGAAAATGTCTGATAAGAATGATGGATGTTTGTAGAGTCGCCTTCTTGGGAAGGAAAAAGAAGAAATGTGGAGGGAATTTTGGAAGGTAAACACGGAGGGGCTTTTGGGAGAATTCGAACTTCGAAGAAAGGTAAATCGGTGTATGTGTTACGCTTTTTATTCTAAATTAAATATTATTAAAACGGTCAAATCGGTGAACAAATAATATTACAAAATAATTTTGTAACCTAAAACAACAGAAAAAAAGGATATTTCCGACAATAGGAGTATACAATGTGACAAATAAAATATGTGCAACACTGGCAATTACCCTAGATTTCCAAAACAACACTGACAGGAATTTTGAACAAGAAATGCAACAACCAATATTGCTACATTTCCAAAACAATCTCAACACAACTTATTGTCAACAATACAAGTCAATTCTAGCGAAAACCCTCCAACAAGGAATCATACAACACTAGCAATATCCCAACTACAGTGAAGCTTACATGAAAGTGAATAACATATCCTCCACTAGTCAAACCAGTTCATATCGAATATACTATCGGCTATCCTTTTTCTGTACTCATCCACAAATTTGTCACCCACGTTCACGATGTTTTGACGTCCGAAACTTAGCATTTCTATGTACTTGATCGTGAAGACGCCACAATCGCCCCTGCACACAAGTAAAAAATGTAGTTGGTTTGCTGATATTATAACCAATTTCACACAAACAAATGAACAATTTATGTAAACAACTTACCCTCTCTTGTTTCTCTCCAATGTAGGAACATGAGTCACATTTAGGGGATTTTCCCGCCTATGTTCATAAATTGTTGCCAAAGGCTCATATTGTGCTATCATGACAGGAAGAATATATGTCAACTCTGCAAGGAGCCTATGGACTTCCGACAATTTGAACAAATTGACGTCGGGATCGTATACAGTGACACACCATTTACTTAGTTGTATCTCCAGAGCTACCCAATGTTTGTCCTTGAAATTGAAGGGGAGGTATATACGATCCACATCCTTCCCATAAATTGCAGGCAGTTCCCCACGTAGGTATCTCATCTTACCTCCATTAGCAACATAACTTTGCTTATCTGATAACCATCTATTCATTTCCTTGTCCAAATTACGCTGAAACCAGGTGTCCAATATTGCCACTGGTTTATCACACACGCGACACCCAAGATAATACATACATTCGTCCAAGTGCTACAAACCAAAAATATATGTCATACCACAAATTTGTTGCATGCCACGATAATTTATATAAAAAATGAAAGGAGCTTACATTAGATTTCAGCCACCCCTTTGGTTGCAACAATGGCTCAAAAAACTCCCACTTTAGATATTCTCCAGTTGGAGAAACAATTTCCTCACTACATCATAACATGATTTAATTAACACCTCAAACACGCATTTATATCTTCAAGATAGGTTCATATAATCAAGACAGGAGGGACAACTTCCTAACCTTTCCTTCGAGTCTAACCAACACTGCAATTTATTCATGTTTGAAAATCCTTTGGGCGTTGAAACCTTGTATCGTTTGGGATTATCGGCTACTCTGGACAGTCCTCTCTTCCTGATAGGATGGTCCTTCAGTTCACCAGTTGTATCAATTGTTTTTGTTGAGCTGCTTTTTCTTGTTGAGAGTCCAATTGATTCTTTGGTAGACTCTCCTTCCACCTCAGCTTGTGTTTGCGTCTGCAAATAAGTTTTTTCATAAATAACATGTTGGTGATCTGAGGGACCATCCTGTCAGGATGGTTTATTGATGCATACCTCAACTCCTCTTGTCCTCCCTATTTTATTTTTCGCCTCATTCTGAACTGCGCCATCTTCATCACCCATCTTCTTTTCTGAGCGAGTCTTCCTTGTCACTACTTTTCCTTCCTTGCGATTACTTTTCCCCTCATCTTGTATTGTACCCTCAACATCATCTCTCTGAACTGCACCATCTTTATCATCCTTCTTCTTTTTTGAACGAGTCTTCCTTGCAACTTGCTTTCCTTATTTCTTATCGTCTTCTTCTTTTGTCATCGTTTCTCCATTTTCCCCCTCATCTTCTACTGCACCCTCAACATCATCTCTCTGAACTACACCATCTTCATCATCCTTTTGCTCTCAATAAACAATCATGCTTCCTAAATTGCCAGTGGCACCTTCATCATCGTCATCCTGTAGGGGATTTGAATCAGACCCCCCCATTCTATCCATTCCGACATCCTCATCACGACCATGTACACCATTCTGCTTCAATAAATTACAAGTTAGATTTAACTCAAAAGAATAATCAGTAAGTGTACCATTCTATAATGTTTGTCAAAAATAGAGCTTTATGCATAACTAAATTACAATTCAAAATGACATTACTATTCTACACAAGTACAAATGCTTGAGCTTCCACGACATATATATATCTAAGTTCCCAAACATAACTTAATAACGATTGTTGACAGTTATCTTACCTCCCCTTCCTCTTGTTCATCATTTGTTGAACCTGACTTGTTGAATACCCTATCCTTGATCATCTGTTGCATTATGCCCAAGGTTTTATTCATAGCACAAAACCCTGCGTCCACTTGGTTTTCCAAATTAATCATACACTCATGAAGCTCTTTCATAGCGCACATCACCTGTCTTGCATCCAGGCCCGAGGACTTTGTAGCAGGGGCAGAGTCTGAATCATTCTTTCCTTTTCTTCTACCATTGATAGACCTCTTATTACTTAGCTCGAATTTCTCAACTGCCTTGTCAAAGTAAGTGTCCTTCACTTCCCCATAAAATTTGCATTCTTTTAAGACCTCCAGCTCTGCTTCTTCCTCTATCAACACCACATTTGGAATAAAATGGGATGTGGCCTTCCCTAAGAAAGACTCCACAGCCGTCGCATCAGGTTGTGAATCTGATGACCATCGTAGACCGCGTGGGTAGGCCTCATTATCCACCAAATGTGCAAACGCTGAAGCAATTGGTTTAACAGCTTCAAACAGCCAAACCTGAACAGCCAAACCATCAATATATTGTAACTACAATACCAACTTCAATACAATATACATTACATCCTGTCATGTTACCTGAAAGGCCATTGGCAACCCCTTGAGTTTGTAACCCAACCTTGCACTTGAGTCTCTGCTTGTTTCAACCGTTTCCAATCTATTCTTCACCGTTGAACTCAATCCCTGGTGAGTTTCAATGTAGCTAACCCTGCCCCATGAGAATTTCGTGAATCGATCGATATCAGCCAATAATTTCACATGACCTGTGCTTATGCGAACTTTTTTCTCAACCCCAAGAATGACGCCCTCTAATATAATCAATAATGCCATCTTATATTTCAAAGGGCTATCAAGCTGTGTACGCATAAATAAAGACTCGAGCTCAACCAACGTCAAATTCTGTACAACAAATAACTCTTTCACGACATTTTTATCCGGGTTCAGCTCATTATCTTTCATTCTGTGGCAGCATAACCCCGTCACAAGTGCAAATTCCTTCATTGAAAAACGCAGTAGCTGTCCTTGCAGGTCATACCACGTCTCCCACAACTTCCTCGTTTCTACTTGACGAAATAAAACGTAATGTACAAGCTGGCATGAAAAGTTTTGGCGACGAACCATCTTCACAGTAGGTCCAAATGGACCATCTATTATCCTCTGCCAGTCCACAGGGGAGAGGCATTTCTCAATAAGATTCAGCAATTCACGCCGATAGTTTTGGTTGACTCTGCCGATGAACTTTTTCCCTTCAAATCTCATTAAATGACCCTAAAAAATACAAATTATACAAGGTCAATAAATACAAAACGAACTTAGACTTAAACACAAACTGACAGGATGTCAACTATGGAAAACTACACACAATGAGCTAAACATAATTTACCTTTTTACCCATTTTAATCTCCTCCGTTTCAATATGGAGAACTACACCACTTCAGCTGCATTGGGGGAGATAGACAAACAACATAAAATATCAATATTTAAGCTTTTTCTAAGCACCTAACTCAACATACTCAGTTGTAGAGATCACACGAGAAGACAAGGAAGTTGCAAGAGTAAGAGAGCTATAATGTCAGGAAAATATAAACATTATAATTTCAAGTAAGGAAGATAATCTGACATTCATGACAATCAAATTGATCATTTCAACAATAACACTATACGATGTGACAAATATTTCATCAACGCTGACAAGAAATGTTGAAACAATGGTAATTCCTGCAATTGTGAAAAAAACAAACATAATCTGACATTCTCATTTTACAAACACGGATTTCACAGGTTTATACAATTCGCTGCATTCAACCTCACTTCCTCACTTCATTTTAGCTCAAACAACAGCGAATCAACCTTAAAAACCAAATGAAGAGCAACAGAGCAACCCTAAAATGGCGTTACTTGACTTGAACTCTGAAAAACTTGACATACCTACCTCCAACAACAAGGGCCTTAATCGGAGCAACCCAAATGAACAACAAGGCTCGAAGGAGATAGACAGAAGAGGCAGATGAATCGGATTCGCGACCGAATCGCAAGGACCTTAATCGGAGCTCAAGCGGCGATGGGATTAAGCTACCTCGAACGGTGAAGAAGGGTTTAAGCTACCTCGAACGGTGAAGAAGGGTTTAAGCTACCTCGAATGGGTGAAGAAGGGTTTAAGCAAACAAACCTGGAAGAGAAACCTTCACGTCGGAATCGGTTAAATTCGCCGGTAAAAAAACAGATCTACACTCTGTCGGAGAAGATGGACATTCCGCCGGAAAATATCAGATCTGGGAGAGAGGCTTGGTTTTTTTTCCTGTTGCGAAATTTTCAGATTTCATTTGGGATTTCAAAATTATTTGGGATTTGCTTTTTTTTCGCATTTAAAATAGTGTCATATCATATTTTATTTTCCAAAAGAAAAGATAAAGTCAGATTTTAATTTACCTTTTTATTTGTGGGGTATTTTTGCAAAAAACAAGCCAAAAATAAGTCAATAGGGTATATTTGCAAAAAAACAAAAGTACTAGAGTAGAATTGCAAAGCCATATATGATTTGGGGTATTGGTTGCTATTTCTCTTTTCACTTGGATGAAATTGAAGAGCTAAACTAGGGATTTTGATATCTTTTTTTTGTTGAAATTACATATAATTAATTAGATAAGACCCTCCAATTTCGATCCGTCCCCATTTCTTGCGCGAACTTTTTATCAACATTACATTTGTTATACATCAGCCATTACTTTAGGTATTTTATTTTTTATTTTTCACAACCATATGACCAATGGGCAACTTCACAGAGAAATCGTCACGTGACCATACATAACTACAGGAGACAACCACATCCATCCATGCACCACCTCGTTTCTCAGATGGCCGAGAAAATGGATCAAAATAGAAGTATGCAATTGGACTTCCAGAAGAGGAATCCTTGATGCGATAGAATTTAACATCACTATTCCAGACCTGAAAAGTAAAAATCATTCTTTCAATCAGACAAGAAAACAAAATTCGTTTCATAATAGATACTTGAATCAACACTATAGTATCAACTTACGGGAGCTAGACCATCAGCATGTTTAATATCAACTCTAAACAACTTTTTGGCAAAAGAAAATAATCTGTCCATAATGTTTGGCAGGGAGAAGTATGGACGCAACTCCTCCTATAGAAGTCAAAATCAACAACCATAAGCTTAAAAAAAATCAGAGGCATTGCATATTGCATTAAAAAAATGGATAAAAAGTAATTATGATTCAAAAGTGCCTAACACTTCTAGTATACTATTAAATAGTTTACTCCTTCCATGCAGTGTGAAAACATAAGCACAACTTCAACAAAGAGAGAACTAACCTCATTTATGTCATACTTAGACTCACGAAGCATTTCACTCCAAAAAATAATATCCCAAAGGGTTAGGTCATCAGCCTCTACTGCACCTTACTCCTTGGCAAAACTTTTTAATGTCATTCACATCTAGATGATAATGATGAGGAGTGAGAAATTACAAACAAAAATCAGGAAAAACCTACAAGAATAAGTTGTAACAAACAACCATAGTACTGAACTTCAAGATGGACCTGAAAAATTGATCGATGCTCTATCATGGGTCTAGTAGGCTTTAATATGAGCAAGTACATTTCAACAACATAATTGCATTTTTACATTTGACTGACACAAATATATTTTCTCCAACTGAATTAAACAACCTTCTAGTAGTTGATGATCAAAGTTTTCATTATGAACTACACCGTTAAAACGTTTAACTTTAATGAAATAATAAAAAAAGTTGATGCACATTCTGTTACACAAGGAAAAAATCCAGAAGTAAATAAGACAGAAGTATTTAGGCAAGACATCAAATGTGCAATATAAGAATGCATTGAGGTAGTTTTTTGGGGGTTACCGGGACATAATAGAGATAGTTCATGTATGAAGCACCAGGATAGACAACACAAATTTCTATCCAATAATACCTTGGAGTGCAGGGCCCCAAGATGCAGCACGAAGCTTTTCTAGAAGTTCTCGTGCTTTGTTAATAGTAGCCATTTTCATTGACATGCTAACCTACAATAATCTTTGTAAGCACTAAGGCACGAAGTACTTATCTTTTTGGAAGAAAAAAATAGTCATACCTCAGCGTAATTGTTGTAGCCGAGAAGTTTGGCTTTTTCCAATTTAAGATTTACTATTTGGCTGATCAATTGAGTATTATCAAGATCACCACTAGATGCCTAACATGGAGTTGATCAGGCATAAATTATCTCCTTCAATTTCGATTTTTTGTAGGTTAAATTGTTTAGCTTTTCCTACACTATTTTTAAGTGCTAATGTCTTTGTCATGAGAACAGTGTTATTTCCATATTGTTTGCAATCCATGTGGATGGTTTCTACATGCTCATTCCTGATAATAAAGCATGTACCTGTTTCCCCGTTAGATAGTTTGGTATCTTCGTTCACTCGGTGATAACTTCTTCCTTCTTGTCTGCAAGATCTTACAGTTGTGATTTTAGAAAATTCATGTTTGGGTGGTTCCCACTTTAGTTTATTAGTTTTCATGCGGCTTTTTAGTAGTTTCATATGTTGCGTGGGCTCCTCGGTATCTCTTGTTTTTGTTTTGTTCCAGTTTAGGATCAAAGTTTTAATATGTAGTGATATCTTTAATTTTGTCTGAGTTTTGGGTGCTAAATAAGATTTGGTTTCTGTGGGTCCAGATACCCCACCATGTGGTAGCGAGGCAAATGAGATCTTGCTGATTTAGCATTGTTTGGATCTCGAAAAATAGTTCTACAGGTTTTTTGTTGTTCGTTATTAGGTTTTGTATTATCCTTTCTGTACTTGGGTTTTGAATTTTGATTTGTTTTAGGGTAGTTGGGCATCTAAATAGTAGGTGGGTTAAATCTTCATATGTGTTGGTACATGAGTTACAGTTGAGTGGAACAACTACTTGTTTTTGCGCTAGTCTGATCTTAGTTGGTAACCCATCATGACATACTCTCCATAAGAAGTTTATGACTTTCGGATAGGTATCAAGTTTCCAAATCCAAGAGTAATCTTTCAATGGGTTAGGTGTGTGGTTTGTGATGAGTTCAAAGGCTGTTTTTGTGGAGAACCAACCATTTTTACTGGGAGTCCAGTACATTCTATCAGTAATATTATTAGTGGGTAGGGGAATATTAGTTATGATATCTATCGTGTTTTTATTCAGAATATCCACTAGCTTGGTTTTATTCCATTTTTTATTTTCAATGAAATCACTCACTTTCGCTGTGAGATCAATTACACTGTTAGGGAGTATGTTATCTGTAAGGTTAATGGAATCTACTCACTTATCTTTCCAAAAATTAATAGCCTGACCATCACTGATGAACCATTTAATTCCTTTTTGAAATTCTGATAGAATTTTGGGTAGATGTGACCATTGCCAATAGTGATTTGGTTTCTTGTTATAATTAAATAGCTCTGTATTTTTTAGATACTTTTCATTAATAATCTTAACCCATATGTTGTTTGGTTCAACTAGGATTTTCCAGATAAGTTTCATTTGCAGCGCCTTATTCGTATCCATGGACTTGCGTATACCTACATCACCATTTGATTTGTTTTTGCATATTTTATCACATCCTATTAGTGGCTTATAATTAGGATCTTTGTTCTAGAAGAAGTTTCTATTTGTTTTATCAAGTTGGTTGTGTATGGACGAAGGTAGCATAAAGCTTTGCATGATGTAGTTTGGTTTTACAGCAAGATTTGATTTGATGAGTGTGGCCCTTCCTTCTAGTGAAAGCGAATTGGCCTTCCACTTGGCTAGTTGTTTGGTTGTTGCTTGTATGGTATCCTGAAATGTTGTTTGGTTGACTCTCCCGTTGATAATTGGGCATCCAAGATATTTTTCAAGAGACGTTGAACTCGGGATATTGAGGACTGATTGGATTGTATTTTTCATACTGCTGGAAGTATTAAATGTGGTTTGGAATGTTGATTTGTGATAGTTCACACACTGGCCTGAGATGGAACATTAATCTTCCATTGTGGATTTAATCTTTGAGCACGCCGTTTGATTTGGTTTTGCAAATATTAATATGTCATCTGCAAAAGGCAAAAAAGGGATATTTGTCCCTGTTCGGCTAAGATTAAATCCTAGCTGTTTATCATTCATATTTGCATCTTGTTATAGTTTTCTTGCTAGAACTTCCGCGCCCATTATAAAGAGGAATGGAGATAGGGGATCACCTTGGTGCAGACCTTTTTGTGGATAGAAAACGTATGTGGATCCGTTGTTGACAAGGACTGAGAACGAAACTATTTCAATACATTCTTTAATCCACTTAATGAATGTTGATGCAAATCCAAATTTGCCGAGCATAGCAAGAATGAATTCTCATTCAATTTTGTCATAGGCTTTTTCCATATCCAGTTTAATTGCTACACATCCTTCTTTACCTTTTTTATCTTTAAAGGAGTGAAAGATTTCATGAGCGATTAAGATGTTGTCTTGTATAGCGCGGTTAGGGGATGAATGATAATGTTTAAGATTGGTTTTAATCTATCTGTCAGTATTTTAGATATGATTTTGTAAATCGTGGAGCATGGGCTAATTGGTCTATAATGGTTTGTTGAGCTCGGGTTGTCACATTTGGGTATTAAGGTAATGAATGTATGATTAATTTTTTGAGTATTTTTCTAGAGTGGAAGAAGCTTTTTACTGCTTTGATTACTAGTGGTCCAACAATGTGCCAATACTTCTGATAAAAATATGCCGACATTCCGTCCGATCCTGGTGATTTATCACTACCAATGCTAAAAACAACTTTTTTGATTTCTTCATTAGTGATTTGTCTGGTTAGCTCAATATTATCTTGGTCTAAAACTTCATTGGTTACATTCTCCAATAGTTGTTGTAGTTTGTTATTATTGATTACGCCTTTTTTGAATCTTCTTTCAAAATCGTTTTTGATTTCGTTTCTGATATTTTCAAGTCCAATAATGATTGTCCCTTCTTGTGTTGTAATTTCCTTTATTATTTTTCTACTTCTTTTGCCCGTGGCTATTATGTGGAAATAGTTGGTGTTAGAGTCTATTAATTTAATGTGTTTGGTTTTGGCTCGTTGACTCCAATACCTTTTATGGTATGCTAATAGGCATTCTTTCTTGTTTAGGAGTCTGTTTTGTTTGTCGATGAGAGGTTGTGTTGGATTATTAATGATCTCTTTTTGGAGTATAGTAAGTTTCTCTTCATTCTCTTTGATGTGCGTAAATATATTTTCGAAGGTGGTTTTGTTCCACTTTTTGGCATTGATCTTAAGTGTCAAAGTTTTTTTCACAAGATTATACATGTGCGAGCCTTTTACGTCTATTCGCCAGGCTTGTTTAACAATATTTTCAAAATCCTTTCTTGTTGTCCACATTTTTTCAAATCTGAACGGTTGAGCTTTAATTGGATTCGGGTTTTCCAGTTCCACAGATATGGGACAGTGGTATGAGGATGTGAATGCGTGATTTTTGGTGAATATACTCGGAAACCATTGAAGGATTTGGTGGTGGATGAGGGTTCTATCTAGTTTTTCATATATATATTGTTAATTTTTGTTTTATTTTTCCTCCATATGAAATCCCCTCCTTGTGTTGGGATATCTAGCAGGTCGCAATCATTTTTAAATTGAGTTAGTCTTATGAATTGGAGGCGTTGCATGCAATACCCCCTATTTTCTCTTCTTTATAGTTAATTTCATTTAGGTCACCAATTATGATACATGGTAGTTGTGTTTGGTTAATAAATCTAGTCAATTTGGTCCAAAAGTGTTGTTTTTCATTTTATTTTAGGGGGCATAAGTAAAGATGATTATCATACAATAGTTTTTATCTATGATTTTGTATTTAACGGTAATAAATTTGCTGTCAATGTGTGCAATTTCGCACACTTCGTTGTATAGTTGGTATGATTTCCACATGACACAGATGCCACCGGAGAATCTTACTGCCAGAGAAAAATGGAAGGTGTCGAATCCCGCTTTTTTCCATACTGATTGTTTTGGTTCTTGGTTGGTCCTAGTTTTCACTAGGGCTATGATTTGTATTTTTTCAATTTTACAAAATGCTTCAATATCGGTCCAAATATTTTTCCGACCAATACCGCGACAGTTCCATATGTTAATCTTCATAAAAAAACATTATAGTGTTTTGCAAGTGATTTTGGTCTTGCTCTGTGAGGGTTAGGGTCCTGTTGTGTGGATTAAACTTTATACAATTTTGTTTAATCAAGGTTGGTGATAGTTGTATATTATAAATGATTTTTGTACTCGGTTTTATGTACTTATTCGTCCGAATCTTGTGATTGTTTCCTTGGATTTGTATAGTGATTTTTCTGCTTGTTTGTTTTTGTAAAGTTTTGCGATGGTTCTGCTTGTAATATTGTTTCCAACTTACTGTCTTCAGGCCGCAGTTAGCACCTGCCCTGTTTGCATCCTGACATCTGATATAGTCGTTTGTCTATTTGTAGTCAATTGTTTGTTTATATTCATGGTTCTTTCTCGTGTTATCATGTGTATTTGGGTGCCTTTTTCTGTCATTTTGCGATTGTTTCGCATTGGGTTTTTTTATACTTGATCTGATATTGGGTTTGTGTATTAAAAAAGTATATTTGCTTATACTGGAAAAGTAGTACAAATTTTAGATACAACAAATGGCAGGATCTTCTACACTTTTTTGTTCTAGTTTGAGGCATGATAGGGTGGCTTGTCCACATGAGTACGCATGTTGTGGTCTTATTGGATGTAACCTCTTGGCTTTGGTGGTGTTTTGTATTTTTAGGAAGTCGTGTTCATACCCTGGCCTGATTCGGCCCTTGCTTCTCATATTTTTTATGGAGTCTGAGCAGTTTATATTCATGCGAATTAGGATCAGTAACCGAGGATATTTGTTGTACTAAAATAGATCGTTTTTTACTTTTGTGACTTCGGGGCTTACCACTGATTGTTAGGTATCCCTGAGTGAGACTGGTCTTGTTTTGGTTCCTAATTTTATCCCTTGTGTATCCATTTTTTTTTCTTTTGTATTTCATGTTGTTACTTGTCTGTACAAAGACTCAAGTCTTTGCCCTTTATGGGAGCTTGTACCGTGTAGATTTGTCCTTGTCAACATATTAAGACAACTCATAAGCCAAATACCATTGTGTAAAAATATGTCATAGTATATATCCATTATAAATGTTGAGTTTGCAATGCTCATCTTTTTTCCATGTTGTTGCATTATATTGAAGGCTCTTTCTGGTTTCTTTTGTTCCAGTTTTGCTGCCTTTTTCTGAGTATTAGCATTCCTGTAGTCAAACATACACTTTTCAACTGATAATAAATGTATATTAGAGAGTAATCAGTACAAAGTAAGAGTAATTTACCCCATATTTTCTTTTTCTTTTTTTGATAACGATTAAGGTTTGCTTGTAGGCTTTCAATGTTAAAGCATGCATAGTGGATAAACATAGAATAACATGAACTAGAGATGGTTTTCATAGCCATAACTGAAATACAACTGTAGGGTTCATACACCTTCTGCATCATAATTTTAAAGACATTGGACTGGGAAATAACAAGATAAATGTGATTACACCAAGAACTCAAACAAGGGTGCAGAATAAAAAATTAGAGGCCTTTAGAGGCTTTCCCTTCACACCAGTTGATGGAAATATGGCTTCCACGGGTGGCCAAAAGTGTTTGACTTCTTACTATAATCATGAATAGACTTAGAGATTAGTGTTTTGGTTTCTTGCTCCCCATCAGCACTGAGGAGGCAGTGTCGCCATCATATTCATGCATCTTCCTCTTGTTGGAGCCCGAGGTTGATGTAGCAGCTGCATGGACAGTCATGACACCCAACTTTTGCACCATGGAAGTGTTGGATGAGTTTGTTTGCATTGAGTTCAAGGACTGGTAAGAATCTTCAGAAAAATAGTCATCTTCAGGTTCTTCTTCAGCATCTGATTTGAGAAGGGTTTGTAGCTCTCCTTCAGGAAAGGGTGCCCCATTATCCTCATTAATGAGGATGAAGGGATCAGCCTCATCCAAAAGGTCATCGTCATCCATGTTAAAACTGCTAGCATGATTGCCATTTCCAGCATCCTCTTCAACCTTTTCCAGCAAGGGGGTTTCCAAAGGAAGAGGTGCCTCTACCACCATCTCAGTTTCTTCATCATTTGGGGCTGAAGTAATGATAGAGTCAGTTGGTTTTGTGGGAATTATGTTGGGGTAAGATGAAGTAATGACATGATTTCCAAGGGCCAAGGGGGTTGAGAGAGTTGGTGGAAGAGTTGGTATTGGCTTCTATGTGGCCTCACTCTCCACTAGGGTGGGAATTTCAGTTGTGATATGGATAGTATCTTTTTGAGAGGCAGAGGGATTGGTGTCTAGGGTTTTGCTCTCATTGACTGCATGACAGGCAGGTTTTAGTCGTATCACCTGATCAAAATTATCCTAACGAACCTAAACAAGTAGTTTGGGCAAGCAAGGGTCGAATCCCACAGGGAAGAGTTGTCTTTCTTTATGTAAGGTTGCATGCAAAAGTAACAAAGGGGGGTTTTAAGGTTGATTGTGAAACAAGTAAACAAAACAAACAAAAGCAAAGGGTTTTATCAAATAGGGAAAAAAACTTAGCCAAACAAATATCCACCATTCATTCGATTGATTGGTCCTAGGTTATCTCTATTCCTTCCTTTGATTATTCCTGTCCCTATTCTGAGATAGTCACCAGTCCAACTCGGTCTGCCAACCCTTACTATTGAACGCACGAGAAACTATCAAGATTTAGAACAACAGCAGCATAGAGCATAGGAATTAACCAGGATACATACAACACCGATGTTTCACAGCATTTAGCACATAATCAATTCTCTTTCATAATAAACTAGTCCAACTAGTCCTAGAATATCATGGATGCTACACAAGATAAGGGATTTCAACTCGAAATATCCAAACCCTAGCAATAGACAATTACTAATATCAACTAGTTGGCCAGGCTAATCAAATCAATAGGAATAAGCTCAAGAGAAAAGATATATACCAAAGGAATAGGAAATAGAGTTATAACCTCACAATCATATATCAAATGAAGGCTTCAATTATCGGACTAAGCAAAGGGTGCTTAGTTCTTCGTAGTCTTGGAAGAAAAACAATACTGAATGGAATAAACGATCATGAACGATGATAGGGAAAATTAGGTTAAATAACCTAACCCTAAAACTAAAGTGAAAAGATCACGAACCTAATCTAAAAGGAAATAATATTAAAGTAACAAAAATAAGAAAAGAAAATAAAAATAAAAGAAAACGTAAAAGTAACTTCGCGGAAATTGAAATGTTGCTCTCGACTTCGCCTCGCTGAAGGATATTTCCGCGGTCGCGGAAGAAATTCCGCGGTCGCGGAAATGGCTTTGTAGACCCGACTGGGTCTATACTTCGTCTTCTTGGGTGGCTTCCTTCTCTCTTCAATATATCTTCATTTAAGCTTCTCCAAACCACCATATCTACACTTCTACTCCTCAACTTCATTCTCCATAGTTGTGCTCTAAACCCCTACAAATAGCACCCAAAACACCGGTAACAACTCCTAGATAAGCCCTACAAAGTAGAGCTGATCAAACTCTCCCATGCTTAAACCTTGCTCATCCTCGAGTAAGCTAAAATAAAACCTACTCCTCCAATCAAATCCCCAAGGTTTCAGGAAGCACAGAAAAATCATCTCCACCAAGAATTGCAGCTAAACATTAATCTTCAAGGCACCAACACAATATGCGCAACACAACACAACAAATAATACCAATCACATCACCACACACAACCAAGCTAAAAGGAAAGCAGAGTAATTTCCCCAAGCTTATCCTGAGCACCATAGAGTGAAATAAAATCTAATCCTAGCCTCCATCTATCTTTTTATGCCTCCCAGAGTGACCTACCCGAATTCTCCTTATATCTCCTCTTCTTATGTCACCTCGCCAGGAAAAATGATGATTCCTAATAATCACTCTTCTTCTTTTCACTCATTTTGCCAAGGCGCCCTTTCGGGTTTTCACCAAGCCACTCATTTCATTTTTCAATAGATGGGCTCACATATACTCACATCACTCTTGACCAATTATTACCCCAGCCTAATGTTGGTCCAAGCCACCTGCTTATTACCTAAGCCGCCCTTTCGGGTTTTCGACTTATCCCAGGATTTCTATTTTTGCCTTTTTTCAATTTTGGCTTTTTCTTTTTCTTTTCTCCTCAACGACATAGCAAGTATAGAACACTCCCCCATGCTTAAACATTGCATTGTCCTCAATGTAATGAAAGACAAAAAAGAATGAAGCACAGGGAAAAGTGGAAAGGTACTCACAACCGTCGCCGAGTTGGCTTGGACTTGGAAGTTGTTGCTAGCGGTAAATCAATATAATCATAGGTCTCTGGTGTTGCGCCGGTCTTCAAACTCAAACTCTACCATGCAACCAAATAAATCCACTGTAAGGTGTAGTGGTACATCAAAGAAACGGGTTGCACGGCCTTCAATGAACACATAATGGAGCCCAGATGTAATCGTGGTGTGGGCTCTAGTGTTCCTCCTCCTCCACAACTGTCAAATGTCGGGCCATCATCGTTGCCAAAATAAAGATGTGGGGCGAAAGACTCCTCCTTGGCAGCATGATGCGCAAAAACTTTTTTTTTTTGACGAACAGTACCGCGGTCGCGGAAACTTTTCCGCGATCGTGGATAATTTTTTTTTTCGCTTTTTTTTTTTTGACTTTTTTTTTAGGTGCAGGGAACTAGGAGGACTTACATTGGTGGTTCACACCGTCTTCAATATGGTTCGGGCCTCCTTCCTGCAGGTTAATCCAAATTCACAAAAACAAAAGCAAAAACAAAAATAACACACAAATAACTAAAACAAAGAAGGAAAAGACAGGAAAGAAATACATACCTTGGGTTTCCTCCCAGACAGCGCCTTAGTTAACGTCGTGGCTCGACCTTCTACTTTCCCGCTCAACTAGGTTCGCTCACATCAATTGAGCACTCGGGGTTTCTGTAACACCCCCAAATATTCCCTTTTGGAAAGGTATTACCGCCAGTGACCTCAGACGTTCTGTCCGATGTCACCCAAGGCTTTACCAGTTGATATAAATCATCAAACAACAATTATGATACAAAATATCATAACCTTCGATTAAAATCATTATTTCGGCATTACATCCATAATCCGAAGTACAACCAAAATACAAAATCAGGTTCATTACAGCGGAAGTCTTTAAGTATAAAATATAATTAACACAGCGGAAGTCTTTTAAATAATTAACAAAGGGTCTTGATCGCAATGATCACCCGCCAAGGATCTTAACCTGAATAAACTTATCAAAAAAACACCGTTTGCCTTCATAGTCGTTCTAGCATTCACAGGACGACAACTTATCTGATGTGCCGAATCGAACGGATGACACCAGCCAACCATGCAGAGAACAATTACGGTTGGTTAGTCTAATGAAAGACTATGCAAGGGCACAAAGCAGAATGGTTCGAAGTAGTCGTATTAGGTTAGACTCATCGCTCCTCGAATAACAGTCGATAACGATAGTCAACCACCATACTCCTACTAGAATATATGAAAAGGCATGATCAATAGAAGATTCTGGAGACCGAGTCTCACAACAATCAACCCAAAGAAGACTCCAACGAATTGAGTCTTATCGGAAGCATGACAAATGTTGGGGAACATTAAATAATCATAGAATCACAATATCGCATACGAGCGATTTAAAAGTTAAGACGAGCTTTCCTAGTTGTACTATCGCCTAGCTGCACTACTCGCCGAAGGTATATTAATTATGTGCGTCAAGAGCACTTATCTGATTTAATTCCAAAACCCACATCACGTTATAAGCTTTTAAATATATGTTATGTCACGCAGGACATATATTGAAGGAATGGACCTCGTAGAGTCCAAGCCTCTGGACCTATATCGAAAGAATGGACCTCGCAGAGTCCAAGCCTCTACATCCGTAGGGTCTTGATCGCCCTTTTCCCCAAGTTATAAAGAAACGAATGGACCTCACAGAGTCCAGGCGTTCCTACGAATACTCGTACTACCTAACAGTTCAACACAGTAATAATCCATATTAAAGCCTTCCAGGCAATTAGCATAACCATATATCTATAATAGCGTTGATCTAGCAAATATACAACCTATTTCAATATCATATTCTTTTCATCATATAATTTATCAAAACTGTTCCCAACATAAACAGTAAATCATTCCAAATTAATTAACAACTAACAATTGATAATTAATTAAAATATGGAATGATGAGCAAGAGCGAACCGCCACTTGCCTTAAATCCGCAAAAGCTTAAACGAAGCTAGGTACGACGACAACTGGTTTCCGGGCTCGAAGCAGGGACATATCTGGCAACACAGATTCCTTCGGATCGACCCATAAAGAAACCCTAAGTTAGATTCTACAATAACGAGTATGAATCTAAAGAATAACGAAAGGAACGAAGCCCAATTGAAACCACAGAAGCCAAGGCCGAAACAAGCCAAGAGCTTCTGGGCGGCGGGCGCCGCTGTTCGTGGCGGCGGTCGCCGCCTGCCTTACGGCGGGCGCCGCTACGAACACCAGAAAATATACACGAGAGGCAAAAACTCACCGACTTCGATTGTTTTGCTTCTCCTTTCTTTTTCTTTGGATTCTAAGCTTCTAAGGGCCTCCAAAGCTTCACTTTGCAACTGGAATAACACCAAATGGAGCTCCGGCGATCGATCTCAAAGTATCCGGTGAGAGCTTAATATTCCGACGAGATGATTGTGAGGGATTTGAGCTTCGTTTCTGTGCTCAACTCGATCCCAATCCATCTCCTTTTATAGTCTCAAGCCAAGGGAGCAAGAAATGACAAGCCATGCACGTGGAGGGCCGAGATTAAGCCGTCCCCCGATCGCCGGCAAGCCCCTGCAACTTGCCCTGCAGTAGTGGCGGCGGTCGCCGTTGTCGGGAAGAGGTCGCCGCTTTGAAAGGTCTCTTGCGGCGGTCGCCGCATTTCTGGCGGCGGTCGCCGCATTCCCAGGCCACTTGCCAACTTGCCGGGAAGAGGATGACGATGTCAGAGCATGTCAGGCGGCGGTCGCCTCCTGCCTTACGGCGGTCGCCGCCAAGCCCATTTTTCGTCCGTTAAGCTTGGAACAACAAGGTCTTAATCCGGGATAAATAATAATCGTACACGAACGAGTATTAAGTCCCAAAATACGTCGACTGCATATTATTTCACTTTGAAAAATATTACAGAGATTAAGAACATTACAGAATGTCTTTCTGTCTCCGAAATTAAATCGACGTACACAACATACGTTCAGGTAATTTCCAAAATACCCTTACAGAAATACGGGGTATCACATCACCTCCCCCTTAAAAGAAGTTTCAACCCCGAAACTTAGGTCACAAATAACTCGGGAAAACGTCTGAGCATATCTGCTTCAGTTTCCCATATTTCCCAAGTAACTTCTTCAGTCCCTGACTTGGACCACAGAATTCGTACCAACGGTACGATCTTGTTGCGCAATTGCTTCTCACGACGCTCGAGAATGCGCACATGCATCTCTTCGTAGGTACCATTTTCCTGAATCTCGATGTCCTCATAGCTCAACACATGAGATTCATCTGGTACATATTTCCTTAGCAAGGATACGTGGAACACATTATGCACTGGGTGTGCCGATGGCGGCAATGCCAAGCGGTACGCTAGAGATCCCACTCTATCAAGAATCTCGAATGGTCCCACATAGTGAGGGTTAAGCTTCCCACGCTTACCAAATCTGAACACGCCTTTCGATGGTGATACTTTGACAAAGACCTTTTCACCAATCTCAAATTCAACATTCCTACGCTTCGAATCAGCATAAGACTTTTTGTCGATTTTGAGCTATCAACATCCTTTGTTTTATCAAGGCAATGCCCAAGGCAGTCCTTTCGACTAGCTCTAGTCCGAGCGATAAGCAAAGCCACTACAGTCTCATGTAGTATCTTCTGGTCCGATGCATCGGCTACTACATTAGCCTTGCCCGGATAATATAGCAATTCGATGTCGAAATCTTTAAATAGCTCCAACCGGCGGCGTTGTCTCATATTCAACTCCTTCTGTGTGAACACATATTTGAGACTCTTGTGATCAGTGAAGACTTGGCATTTCACACCATAGAGATAATGCCTCCAAATCTTCAACGCAAACATTATTGTTGCTAACTCTAGATCATGCGTCGGATAGTTTTCTTCATAGGTTTTCAGTTGTCTTGACGCATAAGCAATAACCTTGCCTTTTTGCATCAACACACAACCTAAACCACTCTTTGAAGCATTACTATAGACCACATAATCATCAGTTCCTTCCGGTAGCATTAATACCGGTGCAGAGATCGGGCATTCTTTCAATTTCTGAAAATTGGCCTCGCACTTGTCATTCCAGACAAACTTCTTGTGGACCTTGCGAAGCAGACCGGTCATAGGTAAAACGATCTTAGAAAATTCCTCTATGAACCGTCTGTAATATCCAGCAAGTCCAAGAAAACTGCGCACATCCTTCACATTCTGAGGCCGCTTCCAATTAGCTACTGTTTCAATCTTCTGGGGATCAATCATAATCTCATTCTCATTAATCACGTGGCCTAAGAAAGCCACTTCCTTGCTCTAAAAGTCACACTTAGACAATTTCGCATACAGCTCAGTTTGTCTAAGGACTGACAAAGGAATCCTAAGATGTTTCACATGAGCTTTCACGCTCGGGGAATAGATCAAAATGCCATCGATGAAGACCACCACGAACTTATCCAAGCACTGGCGAAAACATCAATGCATTAGATCCACGAAAATCGCTAGAACCTTGGTTATTCAGATCAAATCCTCTTCGAATTTCTTACCCTAAATGGTAATCGAAAATTCCGACGGACGATAGGTTCTAACCAAACATTTATATTAGAAAGAATATTTACAACAAAAGGTTTACAAACCTTGTTGCATACTTAAACTTACTAACATAACTATCTGAAACGAAGGACTGGGTAACACCCGAATCCGCAACATACAAACAAAAGTAGGATGAAAGTATAAGGCATTTTAAGCATTTGGAGCATCGGGTCCATACGCCTCACGCATCTCGTAAAGGTGTTGACCCTGACCTCCAGAAGTCATTGGGGCTTTTCCATTGTTCTGTGCAGTTGTCTGCATAGAATGATTGGGAGTCTCTGCCGATTTGAACCTAGGTCTGTTGTTCGGATTAACAAATCCCTGTTGTGACTCCGCTCCCTTCTGCTTTCCTTGCCGATAGAACCTCTGCATATGCCCTTCCTTCCCATAACCAAAACATGTCTTCCTTTCATTCAGACACGTAAAACTTTTATGCCCAGATGCACCACAATTGTGACATTGGAATCAGACTCTTGCTGTGGCCCGATTGCTGTGTTGACCCTCCTTGAGTCATTTCCGTCTTTACTCGGCCAGAGTTGGCCAAATTAGATGGTGGCGCAAGACGTTTAAATCCACTCGCCTGAGGCTGGTTCTGCACCTGCCTCTGGCTATTACGCTTCTTGGTCGACTCCTCTAAAGTCACCTCCAACTTATAGGCCGCATCCACGTACTGCTCCAAAGTAGAGCATCCATGACGCACCATACATGGCTTAATGTCTGGGCTTATCCATTCATGGAAGTACCAAATCTTCTGCTCCTCGTTGGACACCTCTGACCCAGCATACTGCAATAGATGATTGAACTTGGTCGCTAGCTCAGTCACTTTTAATCCCTCTGTCTTTGGATAGAGGAATTCCTTATGCTTTTCTTCCCTCATAGCTCGAGAGAAGAAACGATCTGTCATTTTTGCCTTGAACATTCCCCAGTTCAAATCAACATGATCACCTAGACCGGTGTTCTCCCACCATTCGATAGCATCTTCCTTCAATTGAAGGGAAGCAATGTGCACTTTCTTTGCTTCTGTGCACTCAATATTACGAAACAACCGTTCCATATGTGAGAACCAATGAGCCACTCTGACTGGCTCTCCTTTTCCATCATAGCTGCCAGGCCTCATAAAGTTAATGGCCTTTAGTGCTCGGCCATAATCACCTCTATTCCTGACTGCCTCTTCACAGTGTACATGGACATCTTGTTCCTCAAGCCTAGGAACTACTGGAGGAATTGGCACAGCCTGTGCCTGATGTGCATTTGGTCGCATTATATCTGTAAATGCTTGCATAATGATTCCCCGTATTGCTTCAATTGCTGCAGCATCAAACACCACTGGAGCGTCGGCCGAAGCTTGTCCATTGCCTCCTGGATTGTTATGAGAAACAGACTCGTGTTCCTCCACAGGGTTCGCAACATTCCTCACGTTTGGTCTGGGGTCATTACTCGGCCCAGCACCAGCACGGATAGTGTTCCTCGTGTTCACCATCTATTTATCGATCAAATTCCAAGGATTTCATACATTAATATCTTCCAATGTACTTAACGTAATGAAATCAACTTAGAAAAGATCAAACTAGGTAAATTTCATTAGATGAACTTCAAACCGAGTTATTAGGTTCTACAACCTCAAATCATAACGAGGGAACTGGGAATTCAAGCCTTACTGGAGATGGCGAAACCACCTCGGCTTCTCCCGAGTCCTTCTGAAGAGAAACGAAAGCACTCAGAATTACGGGTGACGAACAGAGAATTAGTCTTTCTAAATATGGAAGTTCGTTTCCATATCAGACTAAAGAAGAAGGCACGACTATGAACATTGTCATTTCAAATTCTTTTTATTTTTGAAAACTCAGAGCCCTCGAAAACATTTCTCAATTTAAAACGAGTAAATGATTTATAAAATCCCAACCCGTAAAAAAAACCTGGCTCTGATACCAAATCTGTAACACTCCCAAATATTCCCTTTTGGAAAGGTATTACTGCCAGTGACCTCAGATGTTCTGTCCGATTTCACCCAAGGCTTTACCAGTTGATATAAATCATCAAACAACAATTATGATACAAAATATCATAACCTTCGATTAAAATCATTATTTCGGCATTACATCCATAATCCGAAGTACAACCAAAATACAAAATCAGGTTCATTACAGCGGAAGTCTTTAAGTATAAAACATAATTAACACAGCGGAAGTCTTTTAAATAATTAACAAAGGGTCTTGATCGCAATGATCACCCGTCAAAGATCTTAACCTGAATAAACTTATCAAAAAAACACCGTTTGCCTTCATAGTCGTTCTAGCCTTCACAGGACGGCAACTTATCTGATGTGCCAAATCGAACGGATGACACCAGCCAACCATGCAGAGAACAATTACGGTTGGTTAGTCTAATGAAAGACTATGTAAGGGCACAAAGCAGAATGGTTCGAAGTAGTCGTATTAGGTTAGACTCATCGCTCCTCGAATAATAGTCGATAACGATAGTCAACCACCATACTCCTACTAGAATATATGAAAAGGCATGATCAAGAGAAGATTCTGGAGACCGAGTCTCACAGCAATCAACCCAAAGAAGACTCCAACGAATTGAGTCTTATCGGAAGCATGACAAATGTTGGGGAACATTAAATAATCATAGAATCACAATATCGCATACGAGCGATTTAAAAGTTAAGACGAGCTTTCCTAGCTGCACTATCGCCTATTTGCACTACTCGCCGAAGGTATATTAATTATGTGCGTCAAGAGCACTTATCTGATTTAATTCCAAAACCCATATCACGTTATAAGCTTTTAAATATATGTTCTGTCACGCAGGACATATATCGAAGGAATGGACCTCGCAGAGTCCAAGCCTCTGGACCTATATCGAAAGAATGGACCTCGCAGAGTCCAAGCCTCTACATCCGTAGGGTCTTGATCGCCCTTTTCCCCAAGTTATAAAGAAATGAATGGACCTCACAGAGTCGAGGCGTTCCTACGAATACTCGTGCTAACTAATAGTTCAACACAGTAATAATCCATATTAAAGCCTTCTAGGCAATTAGCATAACCATATATCTATAATAGAGTTGATCTAGCAGATATACAACCTATTATAATATCATATTCTTTTCGTCATATAATTTATCAAAACTGTTCCCAACATAAACAGTAAATCATTTCAAATTAATTAACAACTAACAATTGATAATTAATTGGAATATGGAATGATGAGCAAGAGCGAACCGCCACTTGCCTTAAATCCGCAGAAGCTTAAACGAAGCTAGGTACGACGACAACTGGTTTTCGGGCTCGAAGCAGGGACATATCTGGCAACACAGATTCCTTCGGATCGACCCATAAAGAAACCCTAAGTTAGATTCTACAATAACGAGTATGAATCTAAAGAATAACGAAAGAAATCGAAAGGAACGAAGCCCGATCGAAACCACAGAAGCCAAGGCCGAAACAAGCCAAGAGCTTCTGGGCGGCGGTCGCCGCCTGCCTTACGGCGGGCGCCGCTACGAACACCAGAAAATATACACGAGAGGCAAAAACTCACCGACTTCGATTGTTTTGCTTATCCTTTCCTTTTCTTTGGATTCTAAGCTTCTTAGGGCCTCCAAAGCTTCACTTTGCAACTGGAATAACACCAAATGGAGCTCCGTCGATCGATCTCAAAGTCTCCGGCGAGAGCTTAATATTCCGACGAGATGATTGTGAGGGATTTGAGCTTCGTTTCTGTGCTCAATTCGATCCCAATCCATCTCCTTTTATAGTCTCAAGCCAAGGGAACAAGAAATGACAAGCCATGCACGTGGAGGGCCGAGATTAAGCCGTCCCCCGGTCGCCGGCAAGCCCCTGCAACTTGCCCTGTAGCAGTGGCGGCGGTCGCCGTTGTCGGCAAGAGGTCGCCGCTTTGAAAGGTCTCTTGCGGCGGTCACCGCATTCCCAGGCCACTTGTCAACTTGCCGGGAAGAGGATGACGATGTCAGAGCATGTCAGGCGGCAGTCGCCGCCAAGCCCATTTTTCGTTCGTTAAGCTTGGAACAACAAGGTCTTAATCCGGGATAAATAATAATCGTACACGAACGAGTATTAAGTCCCAAAATACGTCGACTGCATATTATTTCACTTAGAAAAATATTACAGAGATTAAGAACATTACAGAATGTCTTTCTGTCTCCGAAATTAAATCGACGTACACAACAGACGTTCAGGTAATTTCCAAAATACCCTTACAGAAATATGGGGTATCACAGTTTCCATCAGGAGGGTGTCTTTTTGTATCATCTATGTTAAATCCGACCCTCATCCCGTCAAATTCCATTGTGAGCGAATTGCCGCTCACATCAATCTTGGTCTTCGCCGTGTTCATGAACGGCCTTCCTAGCATCACAGGGGTTGTGTGTTTGTCTTGCCCTGTATCTAGCAAAAAGAAATCTGCAGGGAAGATAAGTTTGTCCACTTCTACCAGCACATCCTGCACAACTCCTTTGGGATACACATAAGAGTTATCCGCCAATTGCACAATCCCTGACTGCTGTAATGGCCCAACTTCTAGCGACTCATACAGTGAAAGAGGCAAAACATTGATAGAGGCACCCAAATCCATCATTGCTTTATCGAACATGGTGCCTCCTATCGTGCAGGGAATGGTGAACATGCCTGGATCGCTGCACTTCTTTGGTAACCGCTTTTGCAGCATAGCGGAAACGTTCTCACTGACCTTGACCTTCTTTTTCTCTTTCACAGCTTTCTTGCTCTTTAGTTTGCACACCTCCTTCAAGAATTTAACAAAGCGAGGGATGCTTTTTTCAAGTTTTAGCAAGGGAATATTTACCTCGCAATTGTTGAAGGTCTCGAATAATTCCTTGTCATTGGTTGGTCGTCTCGTGTCCGCTAGAGCCTCGGGAAAGGGTGCAGGCGGCTTTACTGATCCGAGCGGAGGGAAATTGGGGCGCACGTACCTATCATGGTAGTCGTCGAGAAGAACAGACGCCTCTGGAGCATTTCCGCGGTCGCGGATTGGTGGCCGAGGTCGCAGAAATTTGTCGAACAACTCACTATCTTCAGCACTTTTTCCGCGATCGCGGAATTCAGTCCGTGGTCGCGGAAAACTCTCGACCAGCTCCTCTTGGATTTTTCCGCGGTCGCGGAATTCGGTCCGCGGTCGCGGAAAGACATCGATTTCGTCTTGGTTCTCCATGATCAATCCGCGGTCGCGGTCGTCGTCTCCGCGGCCGCGGATATCTCTCTGTTGTGCTCGACTGGCCTCCAGTTCTGCTCCGCTCCTTAGCGTCATGGCACATACGCTCTCTCTCTGGTTCACTACCGTTTGAGATGGTATTTGCCTGGACTCCCTGGCCTCCCATTTACTCAACAATTGAGCGACTTGTCCAAACTGATTCTCCAAGTGATGAACGTTAGAATTCGTCTCGTGCTGATGTTGGACCACTGCTTGAATTTTGACCCCATCGAGGTCACAGTGTTAGTCATGGCCGCTATGCTCTGCATGATAGTGTTGAGCATGTCATCACCGGGCATGGGTGGCCTTGCGTTTTGGCCTTGGGCTCTATGCGCGTGCGGTTGCCCGTACTATTGCTGACTACCATACGGACTGAAATGTTGTTGGTAGGGATTGAACTCCTGGTTATCATGGCCCTGGGAAGGATATTGCTGATTTCCGTATCTTGGAATGTTGTGATCCCTCCATCCTGAGTTGTAGGTGCTTGAATACGGTTCATATCTCGGCCTCTGCGGACCGAAACCTCTTACAGCGTTCACTTCAGCTTCAGGATCTCCGAGTATTGGGCAGTCATCAGTGGGATGCAGCGGATCGTGACAGATTTTGCAGGCTTTAACTGGCCTTGCTGAACAAGGGCTCACCCTTTTGTTGAATTGTCGTGAGCTTTCAGATAGCTCAAAGATCAACTTAAATGCTGCAGCTGGCGTCTTGTTCAGAATGCTACCGCCACAGGCTGCGTTCACTAGTCTACGGTCATCATCCAGAAGTCCTCCATACAAATAAAGTATGAGGTCTTGGTCAGCGTATCCATGATAGGGGCAACTTGATATCAACTTCCTGAATCTCTCATAATATTCATACAACGTCTCAGTAGCATGTTGTTCAATGTTGTTGATGCTTCGCTTCAGGCTATTGAGTTTCATTGCAGGAAAGTATTTCTCCAGGAAGGCTTTCTTCATGTCAGCCCATATGTCTATGCTCCCTGGGGCCAAATAGTAGAATCAATCATTGGCCGTATCCTTTAGAGAAAAAGGAAAGGCCCTCAGCTTGATTTGGTCCTCTGTAACGTTCCTTGGCTTCATACTGGTGCAGACAGAATGGAACTCAGAAAGATGTTTGATGGGGTATTCTCCACTCATCCCATGGAAATGGGGTAATAAGTGGATTAACCCGGATTTCAGCTCAAAATTCACGCCCTCATCTAATGCAGGGAACTGTACGGCAAGCGGTTGCTGTTGCAGATTCGGGGCAGTTAGCTGTCTCAAAGTTGGTACTTCTTCAGCCATCTCTAAATCAAAATCAAAAAGAAAGCCAATTAGTAGCACGGGTGTGGACCGTAAGATAGGTCCACACAAAAATTTGCACACAAACACACAAAAAGAAAAACAAAACTTGCCTCCCTGGCAACGGCGCCAATTTGACAGGCAGGTTTTAGTCGTATCACCTAATCAAAATTATCCTAATGAACCTAAACAAGTAGTTTGGGCAAGCAAGGGTCGAATCCCACAAGGAGGAGTTGTCTTTCTTTATGTAAGGTTGCATGCAAAAGTAACAAAGGGGGGTTTTAAGGTTGATTGTGAAACAAGTAAACAAAACAAACAAAAGCAAAGGGTTTTATCAAATAGGGAAAAACACTTAGCCAAACATATATCTACCATTCATTCGATTAATTGGTCCTAGGTTATCTTTATTCCTTCATTTGATTATTCATGTCCCTATTTTGAGATAGTCACCAGTCCAACTCGGCCTGACAACCCTTACTATTGAACGCACAAGAAACTATCAAGATTTAGAACAACAACAACATAGCGCATAAGAATTAACCAGGATACATACAACACTGATGTTTCGCAACATTTAGCACATAATCAATTCTCTTTCATAATAAACTAGTCCAACTAGTCCTAGAATATCATGGATGCTACACAAGATAAGGGATTTTAACTCGAAAAATCCAAACCCTAGCAATAGACAATTACTAATATCAACTAGCTGGCCAAGCTAATCAAATCAATAAGAATCATTAGGAATAAGCTCAAGAGAAAAGATATAATCCAAGAAATAGGAAATAGAGTTATAACCTCACAATCATATATCAAATGAAGGCTTCAATTGTCGGACTAAGCAAAGGGTGCTTAGTTCTTCATAGTCTTGGAAGAAAAACAATACTGAATGGAATAAACGATCATGAACGATGATAGGGAAAATTAGGTTAAATAACCTAACCCTAAAACTAAAGTGAAAAGATCACGAACCTAATCTAAAAGGAAATAATACTAAAGTAACAAAAATAAGAAAATAAAAGAAAACGTAAAAGTAACTTCGGAGAAAGACCCGCGTGGCTCTGCCGTGTGGTTCCGCGATCGCGGATGGAATTCCGCGGTCGCGGAAATTGGAATGTTGCTCTCGACATCGCCTCGCTGAAGGATATTTCCGCGATCGCGGAAGAAATTCCGCGGTTGCGGAAAATGGCTTTGTAGACCCGACTGGGTCTATACTTCGTCTTCTTGGGTGGCTTCCTTCTCTCTTCAATATATCTGCATTTAAGCTTATACAAACCACCATATCTACACTTCTACTCCTCAACTCCATTCTCCATAGTTGTGCTCTAAACCCCTACAATCGGCACCCAAAACACCGATAACAACTCCTAGATAAGCCCTACAAAGTAGAGCTGATCACTGCAGCTGGGACATTCTGGACTGGAAGAGATTGTGTGTTGAATAGAGGAGGGGCTTGCTGATAAGTAATGGTGATTCCACCATTTGGAGCAACATAGGGTTTATGGCCATGGACATTTTGATTTTCATTCCCAACTGCTTTGGAATTTTTTGAAATAACTTCAGTCCACCCACTCTCATCATTCCCAGCAACATGAATAGAGGTGGATGTGTTAGCTGAGGCTGTAAAAGGTGTTGTTTGGATGGAAATGCTAAGTTTAGGGGGTGTGTATTTCCTTAAGGGACAGGCAGTAAAAATGTGGTCAGGATCTCCACAATTTCCACACCTTGCAGGGATATCCTTGAACCATATATTGAACCTTTCATTGGTTCCATCTTCACTAGGAATGTTCACATAGCTTGGTATGAGATCAGAGAAGTCTATATGAGCTCAAATCCTAATGTATTTAGCCCATTTTCTCTTATGAGCAAGGGGGTCTAATCTTATGAGGGAACCAACTTTGGGCTTGCCCATGGGAAATAGAAATGGTTATCGCTGATATTCTTATCGATCTTCATTCTTTTCAGGAAGTCCTTATTAGGCACGTGTTTAGAGAGGTCAACCAAACAACTGATATGATTGCAAAACTCAGCTTCTCTCCCTCTGTGTCTGCCCTTGATTCCAATCCCAAACTTCGTGTTCTCATCCGCAAGGATGCTCTAGGCCAGACCGTGCATAGTCGCTAGGTCCCGTCTAATTCTTTCCTCATCAAAAAAAAAAAAGATCACCACTAGATGCACGAGTAACATAAGCACGGTATACTTTCTCCCGCAATGCTCGATTTCTAGCATGTTGCATGACATACATGTAACTTTGAGCATCTAGAGTTATAACCCATGGTTCATTCTCGACAGTGACATTTTCATGTCCCTGTTATAAACAACAACAAAAAGGGACGCTATTATTAAATTTAGGAGTTAGGGCATCAACAGACTACAAATTCACCAATATGGAACAAAGAATTGTAACTACACAAAAAAACGCATCTAATGAAGATTCAGCAAAAAATATACCGTGGACACAACTGTTTGAGCAGCAAGCTGCAGTGAAGTGCTTGGTAATCCTTCAACATCTTTCTTATATGTTATAAGTTTCTCAAACTTCTTTGTAGCATCCAGAACATTCTCGCTGAACTTTTGAGACAGCCTTTCCAGTTCCTGTAGCAGAGTAGGACCAATATTATCAGCATGGAAATTGTCAAGAAGTAGGGTCATAATTCAAACTCTTTTATTCTAGGACTTCATCATAAAGCATACAAATTGAGATCCTCCATGATTTCATCTATACTAGAATACATGCCACCCTATTTGCCACTTAAGTAGTCAAACCTTAAGTATACTATAGTTAAACTAATATGAGACATGTTTTGGTGTACATAGCTAACTAGGAATTGGTTATATCTTCAACTGCTTGAATAACATGACATTAAGAGTAATTAAGAGGCGGGAAAGAAGAAAGGCAACAGAGACACACTTGCTGAATTTTGTTAAATTCTTCCCTTTTGTCATCTCCAAGCAAAACACCGACGACCTCCTTGATATGGGCTGCAAGGCATAGAGAGTTGAACTCAATGAGACAATACGCCATTTAAAATTGAAATATCCAAATCTCCACTAATCGTTCATATTAATGGGGAAAATGTATGGAGATACGAGATGTCTAATCTGGCGAACATATATGGTAGGGCCGTAGGGGTAACGAAGTCGAAATGGGGAAAATCAGAGTCCAGAAAAGGATTAGGGTTAATGTCCATTGCGACGAGACTGGAAGTGCGAGGAGGAAGAGGATGACGAAAGATTGAATGAAGAAGAAGGAGGCCGGGACTCGGGAGAGAGCGAGTGGGAAATGTTGGCGGACTCGAATTGGGAATTTCTGGAAGCGCTAGTTCGGTTCTCATTTTTTGCCAGTTTTTATTTGGTTTAGATCTGACTTTAATTCGTAATTCGGTTAAAAAATAAAATAAAATAAATTCGGAAAAATTATAAGAAATATTACTATGTGTTTGAAAATTATGTAAAAAGAATTAGACCTTAAATCAAACATTAACCGAATTGCTATCATATTTTATACTTCTATAAACCAAGTAGTTAAATGTTAATGGTATTTAACAAATAAAAAAGGGTTTGAACTTAATAGTGTTTATTAACTATTAAGTTGCCTACATATCCTTTTGAGGTTAGAGAAATAAAAGCTTACGTCCAATTCTCTTACCTTTAACGTAAGCAATTAAGTAAAAACAATATAATCTAAGATTATTAAACTAATTAAATAAAGCATTTAGAGAGACTGGTATATCAAAGATTTAGAAATATAATCTTAGAGAGAGTAAGAGAGTAATTAGATAATGGTGTGTAAAAAAATGAAGAGGTGTGTGGGTCGGGCAACGTCATGATGGTCGAGACTTCTGAAGATCCCTCGTCTAGGTGGGGGCAGTGTTATGGTGGTGCATTCAGCACTTCCGCATGATTGATTATGTCTGACCCGTTTTCCGGTGGTGCCTTCCTTCGATCGTGCTTTGCTAACCTCTCTCCCTAGGTCGTTTAGGCTCTTTGTTTGCTATTTTGTAATTTCCTTGCTTGATTTATTATTTTATTATGTTTGGTTTTGTCCGACACCGATTTATCGGCCTCTCGATTTACCCAATATTACTATACCGGGGAAATCGAATTCTTACCTTATCAAAGAAGAGGGGTGTGAGTATTTATAGGATTTCCATGTAATTTTAGGGGTTCATTTAAAAAACAATATGTGAGAAGTTGGTTTATAAACATGACTAAAACTAAGAGTTGCATCATTACAAACTTTTAGAAGTTTCATAATTTTCAAACAAGTTTGCCAAACTTCATCGTTAAACATAAATGCGGAATAAGTTGAGAGACACAAGAAGATATAATTTGTTTATATTGTATTGATTCATAAAGTGATTTGTAAGTAGAGTTTCACCGATGACCAACGTCTTTTGAAAAATGTTTTTGATGTGTTCAATTTTGATAACAAAACTTCATCCATTCTTTTAAAACATTTCCATGCACATAAATATACTTAATAACATCTTTTAAAACATTTCCATCCAATCATTAAAACCTACATACTCACTAAATTGAAGTGTTAAATAATCAACACTAATAGATTTGGCTAATGCATAACTACTACTAGTATGATCATAACGAAATAATGGAGATTGAGAAGATGATGCAAACCCATAAAGTTAAGATTTTCCTCGTTGCATTATCATCTTGTCGGGGTGTTTTGGCATCGTGTGCCTCCTCAAAGTGTCATACCCTCCTCCCTTCATCCAAGAATATTTATTGTCACAATACCTACAAAAAACATCCATTTTGTTATTATCACGCAAATCTCCCTTTCTAAAATGAATTTTAATCGGTCATTAGAATTCTCCTTTTTCCATCCGCATCATCTTGTCCTTGGGTGGTGGAAGGAGTGACATTTTTACTCTCTTGGGTGCCAATAACACTTTCAAAATGATCTATTTTTACAAAATAAGTAAAAACAATAAGAGTATTAGAATTATAAATAAAGATAATTAAAGAACTAAATAAGAGCAAGTAAATAAAATTATAAAATAAGAAGAATATAAACTAAGACAATTGTGAGATCAAGTAAATAAAATGTAAAAAGAGTATTGAAATTCTTGTAAGAGAGCTTGGAAGCTTGAGATATTAGAGAATATAGAGAGATAAGAGATAGTTTGGGGGGTGTTAAGGGTATTAATTACAAAATAAATTAAAAAATCGGTCAAATGGCTAGAAAACTAGCCGTTTGAACTTGAACCACCGGTTTTGACCGTTGTGAACCGTCGGTTCACCCAGTTCACATGGCTAATTTTTATTTTTTATTTTAAGGTTTTGTAGAGTTTAGGGTATAAGTTTTTTTTTATTTTTAAGGGTCGATTCACCGGTTGAACCTCAGGTTTAAATCGGCGGTTCTAGGGAGGTGTGAACTGGAACCTAAACCGGCCAAGACCTTGAACCTCCAGTCCGATTCCAGTCTGGTTTAGAGTTTGACCGGGCCTGTTCGCAGGTTCCGGTTCATGCATAGCCACCATTAAGTAGGAGGGGGAGAGCGCTTGCTGATGTAAACATGGGGGATGGAAAATAAGAGGAGGGTCCCATACTTTTAAAATATAAAGTAAGAATTATTAATTTCGATCTATTGGATCAAGGAAAATGAAGAGGTGAGATTAACTGGAACATGACACTTTCGTAAATATCGTGAATCTTTTTTTCCATGTCCATAAATTTAACATATATACACTAGATATTTATTTATTTGTACTATAAGGTTCATATACTCATACTAGATGGTCATACAATTTATACTAGAAGTTTACAAACTAAAGTAAACTAGAGATGTATAAATACACATGGATCTCTATTGTATTAAATGTGAACCGTAAACATAGTTTTTTTTACTTGGTCTTTGAGGTTCATATGTAACATGAATGTGTTCATATATTATTTCTTTAAGGTGGGGGCGTATAGTTGGGGGAGTTGAATCCACGACCTCTTCTTCCCTCCCACACTCCAAAACCAGTTGGGTCAAATACTTTATGTGTTTTATTTAGGAGGCAAAATAAATATAACATCACGTGAGGGGAGGTTGGAGCGCGTGAAATGTGCAATTAGAACTAGTTCGTACTTCACACGATAGGGATAATCTACACCTGATCCCCAATCTTTAAAGTAGCAATGACGAGGGCGATACAAACAGAGAAATATAGAGGTCGACATGACCAAACAAGATAATTGAACCGAATTACAAAGCACTCGCATTCTTTCTTACTACTATAGTTTGTACACAAATGTGTTTTGTATCAACTCCAAGAAAATCATGTCATTATTATATTTGCTTGGATATGTGTTATTATAGGAAATTTGACTATCTGGTTAATTGCATCCTTGTATTTAGTAATAATGTAAATTTCCATGTTGTGCCATATGAATTCTGAAGTATGTTGCTATGATCATATAAGAAGCAATTTGAATGGGGCATTTTGTGACTGATCACATGAACATTGGTTTGGTCTTTTTGGCAAATTCATGAACAAGTACTTTGCCAAATACATCACATAAGTGCAGACCAAGAGATGAGCGTTAATGGTGTGAAATGAGTCACAAGTTGGAGTGTAGTGTGTTCCTAAGGTGTTGAAGTAACGTACTGAATTTTCTGCCACCTCTAGCAAATTCCTTACACAATTATCATTAGATGTCAGAGTGTTTTGATTACTAGTTTACTACGAATGCCTTCATGTCTGTGACTAAGGCACGGTTTAAGATTTAAACATTATTTTCCAATAATGATAAAGTTACATATGAATTTCATGTGTTGGATCGTTAGCGTTACGTCTGAGAGAACAAAGGTTTTGTTCCCACATAATATGCAGCAGAATAAACACACGAAAGATGAAATAAAATACTCCCGACTTAGAGTGGAAACCCCAATTAGTCATATATATACTTAATCATGGAAGAACGACTACCTTTAAACTTCTCGCTTGATAGGAGTCTAATAATTTCTTGTTCGATTATACATCTAGCTCGGACTTCAAACCCTAGACTTCCCACATAGTCTTGAATCACTCCTACATGGATGAACTCGACTCAACTTCAGAGACTTCGTAAACGACTTCACTTGCTTGCACCAGAATGATTTGCTCAAAGTCTATACCTTGGAAATGATCAATCCACTCTAATATATCCTCACCTGAAATCC
This sequence comes from Rheum nobile, assembly GCA_027886185.1. Classification (NCBI taxonomy): domain Eukaryota; kingdom Viridiplantae; phylum Streptophyta; class Magnoliopsida; order Caryophyllales; family Polygonaceae; genus Rheum; species Rheum nobile. Next base: position 8,236,706 of record WOAB01000644.1, on the reverse strand, counting down.
TAGAATCAATGAATATCTTTTTCCCACTTTCCCAGTATGAAACATATCTTCCTTAACCATAAAAGATAATATTTTAACCATAGAGAATTACCTAGAGAAACTATCATAGAATAACTTTAAAAGATAAGATACATCAATCTTCTTTCCATATCTTTCCATCAACCCTAGAAATGTGATCTTTCAAGTCTTCATATCGCAGTCGCATATTATCCTTGACGAGATCTTCTCACATCATAAATTTAACTTTTTAGTAGATGCAATCGTCATTGTATGAGCAACATTGTTCTTCCGGGGTAACAATACATCTTGAAGACATTGTGTTATCTCGTCGAAACCAAGTCGTTGTTTGTTCCCTATGACATATGATAGGACAAAAACCTATCCAGAAGCGTATGGGATCAGTTGTAGGTTTTCAAGTGTCGTTCCCACGAGGACTATGTGGTATCTTTTGTAACTTAAACTAGTAAACTAAGCCGTAAAAAGAGAATATGTGTGATTATCAACTAAAAACTAAGAAACAAGAATTGCAAAGGATGGTTGTAAACAATTGGGGAAAGGTTCTAGGACCACTACTACATATCGTTGCTATTGTAGCGGTTGAAATCCGCCACATAAGGTTTGAAAACCACCACATTAGACCTATTGTGGCGGTTTTTGCCCGTTACATCTGCCGGCACTGCATTAGCTCTATTGTAGCGGTTTTTTAGCTTATTGTAGCGGTTGTGAGTTACATAGAAAACTGCCACATAAGATTACACAACTGTCACTATATACACCCTTTTGTAGCGGTTTTTGTTTGCATTTTTTTTAGAACCTAATGTAGCGGTTGCGTTTCAATAGTTTACCATTATAACCTATTGTGGCAGTTTTACTAGAATTATTATAATTATGATCAAACGGCCTGTACACAATTTAATTATATATATATACCAACATGATATAAATTATAAAATATAAATTCTGCATCATTAAAGGCTCAAATTAAGTAGAAATATTTTCATATTAATAACATAAGAAATACCATACAAATGAGTAATATATGTTGAAAAAATGACATGCATTTAGCTAATAATATTTAAACCCAAAAGTAATAATCACTTCATATGTTAGCCTATTTTCAAAATGACTTCTTAACCCTAATCAATCTATAACCTAATCCGGCTAATAGTTCCACCAAATGCCTTGTCTTCAACGTTTGTAGTAGTCACACTAGCTCCACCTACACATATATACGAAGAAAAATGTTAACAAAATAGAATTAGCTATATAAATAAAAATAAAAATGTTAACGAAATAGAATTAGGTATATAAATAGAGTTTTCGATTAGAATGGTAAGGCAAATTAAGATTCGTTTATATACATGTTGAAAATTTATTTCCCCTACAATTCCCTACACCATTCAATTAAGCTTTTGATATCTCAAGTCAAAGCTACACAAAATTGAAGAAAGTGCAATCACCATAACCGTACCACTCAAGTTCCACACAAAGCAAGGAACAAATATCAGATTAAAGTTTTATCTTGCTAAGCATCTACTGGTCAAAATCTAAAAATGTTCCTATAATCCCACCCTACAAATATATAATGTTATGCTTTTATTGATTGAAACTCAAGTAAGCCCATCCATTGTGCCAAGAACAAATAGCTTATGTAATTTCATCTAGACCATATATTTCAACTTATCAGCCTCAGAATAAACCCATGCAAAGAGGTAGAAAGCTAGAGTTACGGGCACATATATATATATAAGTAATATTCATCTGCCACAAATGAAGGAAAGTAGTACAGCATACACAGAGAAAGAGTGGGTAAAAGCATATCAGAAGAAGAAAATAAAGCAACTAACAGTAAATTAAAGACACAATTAATTCATTATTTTATAGGAAGAAAAATACCTTTATTGTGAACATGACGGGACCGTTGATTCAACAGCTTCATCATCACCTTGACTGGATGCATCATCTCCATCAGCAACTTCATTCGACTGGAAGTCTGGAATAATAACATCATCTTCATTAGCTTCTCTTATCCTTGATACAAAATCAGAAAATTTCTTCTCCAATAATTCCTCCATATCTTTCTCAAACTTTTTTGTGATGTTTTCTAAGAGCATTGGGGGCAATATATGGAGTGTCGGGATCCCTCTTTTCTAATGTAGACTTTGTGACACCTCGTCCATACAAACGCACACGCCCACCATGTTCTTTCTTAGTGATAACATCAAAATATGGATCAATCTTTGCACCTCCACCATCTTGTGTCTTAAGTGCTTTCAATTTCTCCTATTTAACCAAAAACAAAGAAACATTCCATAAAAACAAAGATATGCAAAACCTAAGTATTCTCATCCAAAACAACAACCCAGAAATGCACAAGCAAATTTATCTCACAATGTTTTTTAGGGTCTCTTCGTTTGGTGTTAAGTATTCCCGTCCAGCTTTGCGCTTTCTAGACTCAATGTAAACTTCTGCTTGTGATGGCTCTTGATTGTCTGGGTTTTTTTCTTTCTGAACAAAAACATCAAACCAGAAACTAATATAATTACACAATTACTAGGTTAGCACGAAACATTGTTGAGCTTTAAAACTAATATAATTATACAATAATACAATTACCAGGTTAGCACGCAACATTGAAAACGAACATGGTCCCATAGTATGCATATCACCTTGCTTTTGTCGGTTTTCCTTGTTGATCTTGCTGATTTCCTATATAATAAAACACGATAAATATGGTAGTTTACATTACGAACATACTATTTCAAGGAAAGAATTGGTAGTTGTAATAAGTACTTGTGCTTCTTTTGAATCCCAATACTTCAGAAGGTCTCTGAATTGATTATCAGGTACATGCTCAGGCCGATTAGCCAACCTCTCTTCCATGGTTGTATACTTGGAGTAGTGTTCTTTTTTTATTCTTGATTTGTAAGTGCGCCAATCTGCATTTATAGTCTCAAGCACATGTTTCTTTCCTGACACTGAAATATCAAACCTTTTCTAAGGAAAAACAAATAATGTTAAATTAGTAACTGCATACATATATGTTTAAAATAGGGAGAAAAAACATAATAAAAAAAATATTACCAGCACATATTCCCAGATTTTATCCTTCGTAGGAGTAGGAACATATTTCCAACTTATGAAATTCAATGGTACAAGGGCTGCATCTTTAGCTATGGTTCCTAGGAAACGTGTAAAAGTTTCAACTACTTCTTTGGTAGGACCTGCTGGCTCGCCCATATCATTCAAAAGAATGTATTCACGCTTTTCCCAGTTATGAACATGTGCCAAAATGGTTCTTCCTCTACACTTCTTCTTTTGAGTATCTAATTTGGATTAGAGTAAATGTCAAACTTTATCACTAAACAAATGAAAAATGCAAATCTAGACAATCAAACATGTAAAATACCTGGATGTGCTTTTTCAGCCAGCATATCAGTTTCACTTGCTATATCATTATTGCCATTTGATGCATCTTCCATAAAGTCACCTTCATGGACATCTCTAACATTGTTGCCATTTGATGCATCTTCTACAAAGTCACAATCATGGACTTCTCTAACATTGTTATCATCAAGTGCATCCAAGTCACCTTCATGTAGACTTCTAACATTTCCTTGATGCATTCTCAAACCTCCAGCAGACAATCCTAATTCCTCCTCCAAATTTTCAAACTCTTTTTCGAGAGCACCTTGTTGTTCTTTTAAGGCTTTTCTTTTCTGCAACTGCACATATAATGAATAAGACCCAGGAGCACAAAAATTCTTCTGATTTTGCGCGTGAGTTGAGCTCTTGGAAATCTGATGTTTCTTTTGGGGATTTTTATGTTGCTTCTTTTGCTGAATTTCTGGTTGATGGGTGATGCTTTGTTGCTGAGTTTGCTTTGGACGTTGTTCATAGATCAATTCGTGTGGCTGAGATCCTTCGGCCCGCTTGCTTCTTTGTTGTCGCTCTTTAGCTTTCAGTTTTGCAAAATCAGCCATGGGTAACGTTTGGATAAGGGGTTGTTTTTCTTTCTTACTTCTCCCATGATTGACATCTATTGAAGCCTGCACATAATGTCAAGAATAATAAGGGTAGTTTAAATTACAAAAGACAATAATTAAATATAAGAAAATATAGAGATAAAATACATACTGCGTTAGTTTCACTCAAAGCTGGTTGAAGATTACTGGTATCTGTTTGAGGATGGCATATTTCATTTGTGACACCATTAGCAACCCGATCACACTTCTTTTGCAATTCTTTGCCCACCAAACTGCCAAAACCTTTAGCTTTCATCTTATAATTATTAGCTGCTATTGTTTTCATCCGCTCGATTTCATATTGATTTAGCTTATTTTTTCCAGTAGCTTGCTTGTCCTTCTCCATTTTCTAAGGCTAGTAATGCCTGGAATCAATGACAGCCAATATAATGTGTCAAGAGTTTAACTTGGACAGATACTCTTTAACAATCAAGTGGTTATTCAGTTTCATACTTGTGGAATTGTATAATGAGTTGTGGAACCTGCCTTTGTTTCTACTCTCTAATAATCTCAACCTAGCTATTAATTGTAAGAAAATAAGTATAAATATGACATCATGAAAATAGGTACAAAACTCCAATGTCAGGTTAGAAATACACAAACCGGAATTGAATCTGATTTCAACAGAGTTCACAGAGCTCTAGAGACCGACCCACTGCAGCTGCATGCGCTTGTGCTTCCTTTGCTTGCCTGCATAGGGAATATTACCAAAAATAACTCAGTTGCTGGATAGTAACTAGATGAACAAAATTTAATAAGTATGGTTAGAGAAGATTAATTTTTTGCCTTGCTGTTAAAGAGTATCTATAGTATCTGCAACAAGATTTCCTTCTATGTCAACAATAGTTGCAGGCAAATCCCCTCTTGTGCGGTTTATTTCAAGATCAGCATTAGTGTTCCCAGACATATTTTGATAAGAACTGTGAGTTTCCTTCCAATATACATCAGCAAAATTATCACATCTTTCATCCTTAGGAACAAAATGATCTCTAGGTAGTTGCTCGACAACATAGGACCAATCCTTTGATGAAGGATCCTCAACATAGAAAACTTGATGTGCTTGAGATGCTAAGATGAATGGTTCTCCTTCATAAATCAACTTCTTGCGATTAACTCGACGAAGTCCAAAATCATCCCCTTCAGAGTAAAACCAGACACATCCAAACAAGACAACACTAGAATGGTCTTCATAGGAAATTTCGATAATTTCTTCAATTGAGCCATAGTAAGTAACATATCCCATGACAGGATATTGATCCTTTGAACTAGCAAAGCTAGGAGTTAAGGCTTTTAAAGTCACTCCACTATTTTCAGTGACACAGTTTCTATCACGCTTTTGGGTGTGAAACTTATAGCCATTGACAGCATATCCACTGTACCTTTTGATAAAAAAAGAAGGCCCGACAGATAAAAATTTCACACAATCCGACATCGGTTTACCTTCACCAATCTCATACTCAACCCTTTCTCTAAACCATGTAATGAATTCCTTGTTATGGCTTTGAGCAGTGTCCCACTTTCTTTTCTTTTTGCTACTAACAAGTGTTTCATGATCACTGCATTATGGTAAAAGTACAAATAAATTACAGTAAAATATAGGCTGAAACATATACCAAAATATAATAAATAAATTAATATACTACCTTATATATCTCTCAACTTCTTCATTGTTGCAATTAAATACTACGTATCGATGTGCTTGAGCCCACTTTTTATGACTAATTCTGACATGCTTTTGTGTTTTCTTGCTTCTCCTTCCTCTTGCCGGAATGGGATGGCCTGTCTTTTGAAAAATAGATTGTGAATCATTCCCCTCAGTATGATCATCTGTGACGAAGGATCCACGATGCAGATATCGCTCACAAAATGTAATACATTCATCAACCAAATATGCTTCTGCAATCGATCCCTCTGGACGACCTTTATTTCGGACAAAGCCCTTCAACTTTTGAAGGTCTGTTTCAATAGGATACATCCATCTAGTATGAGGAGGTCCCCATAGTCTAATTTCCTCAACTAAGTGGAGAGAAAGATGAATCATAATGTCAAAAAATGCTGGAGGAAATATCATTTCGAATTGACAAATGACCTCTGTAATTTCAGATTGTAGACGATTAAGATCTTGAGGATCAATAACCTTACTGCATATGCCCTTGAAGAATGCACTCAACCTGATCAAAGGTGCCGCAACATCCTTATCAAGAGTTGCCTTGACAGCAATTGAAAGTAAATACTGCATTGCAAAATGAGCATCATGGATTTTATAGCCTGAAATTTTCCTCTCCTGGACATTAACACACCGTGCAATGTTGGAATCACAAATTTGTGGAAGCCTAGCATTTTTTAACACACTCAAAAATCTGCGTTTCTCATCCGCTGTCATCCAAAACCGCGACTTTGAAACTGTATACCGCTGACCATCATCACACAATTTAGGTTGCAACTCCTCCATTATACCCAGTTGTACAAGATCATTTCGTGATTTCATATGATCCTTCGTCCTCCCAGGAATGCCCAACAAAGTCGCAATCACACTATCAAATATATTCTTCTCTATATGCATCACATGTCGACAATCAATATGCATCCAATAAGGCAAATCAAAAAAGATGGACTTTTTTTTCCAAGGGCAGAATTCATCTTTGTTGTTGCTCTTGTTTTTATCCTTGGGAAATTTTCCGAAGTCATTTACAAAATCAGCCAGCAACTCCAAAGTTTCAGCTCCTGTCAAACGGACTGGTGCATCTTCAAGCTGATCATTCCCATTAAAGTGTCTCTTTTTACGCCGATATGGGTGGTCTTTATCCAAAAACCTACGACTTTCCATGTAACAAAACTTGCCACTGCATGGTAACCACAAGGAACGAGTCTCATAATGACAGTTAGGGCATGCCCATCTCCCTTTAGTGCTCCATCCTGATAACATTGCATAAGCTGGAAAATCATTTGTGGTAAACATCAAGGCTACATGCAGCTTAAACATTTCATTTGTTGAAGCATCATATGTATCTATACCAAACTCCCATAATTCCTTTAGATCCTTAACCAAAGGTTGCATGTATACATCGATATCTTTTCCTGGGGATGAAGGACCTGGAATGAGCAATGCTAACATCAAAAATTCAGACTTCATTAACATCCATGGTGGTAGGTTGTAATTACTGAGTATAACTGGCCATGTACTATACGATACACTCATTGCGCTGAATGGATTAAATCCATCACTAGCTAACCCCAACCTTAAATTTCTTGGATCTTCTGCAAACGATGGAAATACTAGATCAAAGTTCTTCCAAGATTCACCATCTGTTGGATGTCTTAGAAGTCCATCCCTTAGGCGCCCATTTGCATGCCATGTCATGTGTTTTGCAGTCTCCTTGCACGTGAACAATCTTTGTAACCTTTTCTTGACAGGAAAGTACCTAAGAACCTTTGCTGAAATCCGACGAACCTTACCGGTGATCTCATCTTTCTCATTTTTTATCCAACGAGAAGCCTTACACTTATGACAAAATTCTACATCAGCACTTTCCTCCCAAAACAACATACAATCATTAGGACATGCATCGATCTTGATGTAATCAAGACCTAAGACCTTAAGGACATTTTTGGCTTCATTAAAAGAGCTAGGCAGTTTCGCTTCAAGTTGCACATCTTTTACGATTTTCAACAAATCACTGAATGCACCATTGGTCAACTTGTGGTCACGCTTGTACACAAATAACCGGATTATAAAGGAAAGTCTTGAGAAATTCTTACAACCTGGATACAATTCTTCTTGGCCCTCTTCAACTATCTTGAAAAAAAATTTAGTGTCTTCATCCGGACCATATTGAAATGTGTCATTCAGCAAATCATGGATGTTATCATCAAAATTATAGATCACTCCATCACCATCTACCCTTTCAGAACTCATTTCCCTTGTAACTTCATAAGGCAGTTTTTTAAAACCCTTCGCAATCATGTGATTTTTTACAATGTCTCCATGCAGCCACTTCCGCAAACAACAATCCTTACAAGGACATCGAATTTCTTCTCCTTGTCCTTCAATTGAAAATGCTTTCTGTATATACTCATCTACCCCTCTTTGAAATTCCTTGGTCCAACGAGGAAACATATACCAGCTGATGTTACTATCATCCATCCCTTAAATTTATTTATAATGGTAGATACATGCAAATTCCAAAATCAGTATATACCTCAATATTTAAATATACTATTAAAATAAGTATTGATATATCTATTTATTTTTTTATAAATTACGAGCTTATATGACTAACATATTTATTGGTAGTGAATATTGTTTAGAGTCATACCCATAGCTATTAAGAAAAGAGCACATTATAAAAAGACAAAAGCAATTTCAATAGAAGTGAGAACTACATACCAAGAAACAAAATTCACAACAGCATCTTGACATAGATTAGTTGCAATAAATAACAAGAGAAAAGCAATGGCTCGTCCAGAATACAACCAAGGGTTTGTTTAGTATGACATTTTATAAAGGCCTTTTCATTTATAAATGCATTTATTTGGAATAAGTATTTTTATGGCTTTGGAATAAGTATTTTTATCATAGCAGAACATCATTCTTTAACAGCTACAAAAGCTAAGGAGGAAAAGGAGAAATAAGAACAAAGGGAGCGTTGTGACTTGTCATACTTTTTGCTTTGCATGGGGCAGCAAAATACCTATTCCATTATGAGCTTTGCTGCTATACTTCGCTTCATAAATGCCGTTTTGTAAGCAATTGTCCAACCACTAGATAAAATTCTATTCTTTGTTGCTATCTTGTACTCCCTCCTTTAACACTAGAACACTAAACTTTTCCTAAAATTTAGGATTTAATTAAATAATCCCGTAACTCATTAGTTAATCATTACTTAAATTTATAAAATAAATTTTATTACTGATTTTACGTAAGTCATTAATAAATTATTAATTAAGACTCTAAAATTACACTTATCACTGATTGGAAAGGTCATAACATCCAGAAGCGAAGGACTTGTGGTTTACTAGAAAATTCATTTGAGCCTCTTTGATTAGGGTAAGAAAAATTAATTAGTTTTTAATGCTTGTTAGGGGCCAATAAAGCAGACACTGGTTTTAGGGCTCGAGCAAATATCATAGACTAAACAGTAGAGTCCATTGTAAACCAACCACCTAAATTAGAAGCTGAGCAGAGCAGCAAGGCAACCACGTACAACATGCCATGGAAAATTACAACAGAAAAAGGCCTAAAGTCAGATTATGAAGAAGAGAAGCAACGAAAAAAAGAGTTTAGAAAACCAGAACAAGCATGAGATGCAAATTCAAAAGCAAAAATCCTTTCATTCACTTGTAGGTAAGGTCGAAATTAACATATCTATCAAATTGAAAGAGCAGTTGAATCACAAGCATGAGATGCAAATTCCAAACTCAAGGGACACCATTTTCATCATTGTAACCAATCAAATTGCAAGTGAAAGGTATGGAATTTTGGGGAAATTTCAATTAGTATAGACACATTCTGTAATTTTAGCAATTCACAGGTGAAAAGGCTATACAAGATGAAAATCTGACAGCTTTTATCAAACCCATATATAGAAACACAAGTAGGGGTTTATACACAGCAATAGAACATTTGAGATTTCAAGTGTATTATCATATTTAATTAGCTTAAAAGGGCAATAATTGACTAGCTTATACATAAAATATATACATAGAAACCCAATTTTGGCAAACATTGAAACTAACCTGAAAAGTCTGCTTCAGTGAATCATCTTCTGCATCAAGAGAAAAAGAAACAAAAAGATCATAGATTTTCCGAAGTCACAGATCAACAAAATGACAACTACCTACTTCAAATAGAAACTCAAGGGGAGATTTAGGAAATAAAGGAAGAAACTCATGCTGACCTTCATCCACCCCAGAAGGCTGATCTCTTGAAATTCCCAGTCGGAGCACACCAGTCGGCGCGCAGAGCAGTCGGCGCACACCAGTCGGTTCAGGTCGCCGGTGGCTGGAGACGAACGGAAGGAAGAGAGGTTTGTTGGTGCAGAGAGAGGAAGAGGGATAGGCGGCCTCAAATGAATTCGCCGGAGAGGACAGTCCAGGGCAACAATTGGTGTCGCTGGCGGTGGAGGACAAAGGGCGCACACCAGTCGGAGGGAGAGGTGAGCGTCGCTGGCCAGTCGGAGGGAGAGGTGAGCAGCAGGTGTGCCGTGTGCAGGGAGAGGTGATCGAACAGTGGGAGATCGATCTGGAACCCTAAATTCAATCAGGCTTTTTTTAACTTTGGGTCGAATTTAGGCTTTTGATTTCGTGGGGAATTTCAGCGCGCGAGTATACTAAACCGCTACATTAGATAATTTAATTAAAACCGCCACTTTAGATTCAACTACCGCTACAAAAAAAATCTAAAACCGCCACATAAAATCTATAATATATTTGCCACGACAAACCACCACATCAACCGCTACAAAACACTAAAACCGCCACATAATGCGCCACAATACCAAAACCGCTACAAGCAACCGCCACATAAACAACAATCGCTACATTTAACCGCCACTTAAATACGGAATTGTAATAGTGGACTAGGGATCTCCACAACTATGCTTCAATAAACTCAACCAGATAAATGCCTGAAATTAGCCTTACTTCGTTAAAGGTAATTTTCTTGGGTAATTACTAAATCCTCTGGAATGATAGTAAATGTTCCTAGATTCAATTAACGTCCACTCTCGCGATTTGCTAATTAAGATCTAGACCCTTTGAGTATTTAGAATCTAAGGTCAAATTGAACTTACATCCACTCTCGTGACCTGTTAATCCAATCTAAACTTAGGGTTTCTATGATAGTTATTAATCCACAAGAGAAAATAAAACACTCTCGCAATAATAAAATCTCAGATTCATATCCTAGGAATCCAATAGAAGTTATTACCTCTCGGTCTCAAATCCTATTTGACTACCCATTAACGTTATCACCTCTCAGTCTCAAACCATAATATGATCCAATTTGCGTAAGCTACTATGAGCATTAAGCATCTAGGTATGAATCAACAAAGTTTCAGATTCCCATTCAGGCAAATATAAAACAAGTCTATCTACACATAGATGGGATCACCCAATCCCTAGATATGTGGAATTAGCCAGACATGCTTAGAGAAACAATCAAAAACATCTTAAGAAGGAATAAAATCATTCAACTAGATTAGAAGAAGAAAATACTTGATCGAATCCAGAGTAATAGTCTCCAATATGTAGAAATCTCATAAAGAACTCTAGAAACACTCTAGGGCTAAAGCGGCGATGTAGAGAATGAAAAACGAAGTCTGGAAATTAATCCCTAAAAAGTATTTAAACCATCTAAAAATAGTCATGGGATGAAGCCCAAAACTTCAGAAAAGTATGCGGTGCGGACTAAGGCATAGTCCATGCAATTAACACTGCTTCACAACCAATGAAAGAAAAGTAGCTAGTTTCTCTACTCCAAACCTCACAAGGATAAAGAAATCAAGTCACTCTACTCACGTGTTTGGGTTTGTGTCTCGCTCAATTCTCTACTTTGAATGTCAAACTACCATAGGCTTGCAACATTGTCCTAAAATTCCACCACTAGAGAATACGTACACAATAAATATCATGAGGTCTTTATGAGATTGTAATGGAGCCAAGGTATAAGTGTAAGGTAAGAATATTTAGGCCATGTGGTGCTAAATCCAGAGAAAAGGAATTCGCCTAGACGACACCAAGCTTAAAAAGGACCCTACATCCCAAATTTTCGTCCTTCACACCCATACAATATAACTCATACTTGTCTTTTCACTTCTTTGTTTGCTTTTTCTTCTTCCTTGCTTTTATTCTCTTTTTTTTTAGAAAAAGGAAGAAAAGGAAAAAGAAAGGAGAGCACTACAAGACAAAATCACATCCAACCATTAACATATGCAACCTCCCCTAAGCTTGGCTCAAGTCCACACTAGCAAGACAAATCAACTATCGTAATCCCCTAAGGTTGTTTTGTTAGCCTGACCTTCCACCAGCCTTAAGTACTCGGATCAAGAGGGTCAGTGGTGCTCGGCTTGATCGGATTAAGATGGGCATCAGGTCCGGACCGACGGACCGTAAAACTTCAAAGGTCCGGACCGTGGACCGGACCGGACCGATACGGTCTGGTCCTTTACGGTCCGGTCCACGGTCCGGACCGGAAAGACCGGATTGCATATATTTCGCGTTTTAATTGGTTGCTTACGGACCGGACCGTAATTAAAAAAACACATGATGAGTTTACAAATTACAACCAAAGTCCAAAATTCCATAGTCACATTCACATAGAACAAAAATACCGAAATCATTCAACTAAACAAAAAACAACAATAGTGTCTTCATTTTTAGTAATGTCCATAAAAGTGATAAAACTTCATGACTTGAGGGGTGACTTGTTTGATAACTAGCATAGCTCTCTCAATCCCATGCATATGTGTCTCGCCTACAATTGACAAAGTACAAACGAAGTTAATAAACTAATTCAATTACTAAGAATTACAAATCAAATATGATCATTTTAAACAAAAATTGTGTATCAAAAGTCTCATACCTGTATGGCTATACATCAAGCAAAGAATGTGGCCTCATCAAGCATAGAATGTCCCTTCATCATTCTCCTCTAGCAATTAATAAAAGACATGAATTTCAATTTTAAGTATATCAAATAAAATAACAAGGTTCAATATATATAAAATATTATAATAAAAAACATGTTTACCTTCACTCTCATATTCTGATTCATCATCATCGTTACTTTTCTTTGTCCTTGTGCGTAGTCGTAACCAATCTTGAGTGCATACAAGTGCCTGCACATTCTTTTATCAATAATAACATAATATTAGTGTTTAGTACATAATAGTATAGTACATCTAAGTATTAAAAAAAGGACTTACAAAATGAGCTTACTTTGGAAGACAAACGACTTCTATACTTCGTGAGGTAACGTCCTCCCACGCTAAATGTAGATTCAGATGGAACCGTAGTTATGGGAATGGCTAGAACATCACGAGCCATACGTGAAAGGATAGGATATCTAATCCCACTGCGTCTCCACCATTTTAATACATCACCCTCTTTTGGTTCATTTCTTTCATGCAAATACAAATCAAACTCAGATCTTGAAGCATCATCTCGATCTAAATTATCTCTTGTCATTCCTTCATTAAATTCTTGCATCCAACTTGAACTTTCATCTTCATCAAGCAAAGGATTTGATCCCGACCCAACATCTTGACTTTCCGAGGTAGCATAACAGTTTGCATAACGATAAAACAACTCATAAGCAACATCCTTGACTAAGGAGACCAACTGTTTCACATTATCTCGGCCAAACATCATCTTAAGAGCAACACTCACCCCATGGAGCTTATAAAAAGGATCAAGAATGGCAGGAATAAATATCACAACATTCAACTTATCAAAAGAACCCCAATACTTGTCACACTTCCTTTTCATCTCACTCGCCATCTTTTTTAGAGTAGGGTCCTCACTAGCAGCCAATTTATCTAGTACCTTCACAACTCGAGCTATATTGAAAATCAAGTAGTTACTTGTGACATACAAGGAGCCTGAAATACGGTTTGTCAAATCATAAAACTCCTTCAAGGAAGAAACAAGCACTTCAATCTTACTCCAATCAGAAGAGCTCAAAGGACCCAAATCTGAATCATCCAAATGTGGAATTTCCATTCGAGATAAGACAACTTTATAAGGTAGGGCACTACTCAACATCTCATATGTTGAATTCCACCTAGTACACTATACACACATCAGGCTTCAAAGCAATGTTGCAATCAACCTTGCATTTCTCAACTAATTGTTTAAAAGCAAGCTTTCTACCAGGAGAAACTTTAACATACTTAACCACAGCTCGAAGCTTATCAACATATCGACTACACTCCGTAATACCATCCTAAACAATCAAATTTAAAATGTGTGTCATGCATCTCATATGCAAAAACTTGCCCGCACTAATACAGCCCTTTTCTCTTGCCATTTCAGTCATGTAAGCACAAGCAACATCATTTGAAGAAGCATTATCAACCGTCACAGTAAAAAGCTTCTTATCCAACCCCCAATAGGTTAAGCAATCATCAAGAGCCCTACCAATATCATGTCCCTTATGACTAGAAATGAGACAAAAAATAATGACCTTCTTTTGCAAATTCCAATCATTATCAATGAAATAGGCAGTGACACACATATAACTATCCCTTTGTGAGGATGTCCAAGTATTCGTAGTTACACATACCCGCTGACATGAATTTGTAAAAAACTCTTTCAACTTTTCTCTTTCCCTAGTATAAGGCTTAAAGCAATCACGTTGAATTGTACGACGTGAAGGCATCTTAAACTGAGGACAAGCAACAAAAAATGCCGTTTTCAAGCCTTCCTTCTCTACGGATCTATACGGCATCTCATCTCTAATCACCATTTCAACAATAGCCTCTCTCACCACATTAGCATCAAAGCTCCAATTTTTCATTTTCATGCCATTTTCACCCAATTTTTCAAGGACAAGTTGAGTTTCTGTACCTTTTCCCTTATTTCCTGGATTGCTCTTGTAGTTTTCAAAATGGTTCTTCACATTCTTTGTGCCATTCTTGTTAGAATCGCATGCATAAGTAGCTCCACAATATTTGCACCTTGCTCTTCGAAGATTTTTTTCATCAAAATATTCTTCATAGGCAATCCAATATTCAGTTGTCGTCTTTCTCCTCTTCTTAACATGTTCTCGAACACTTCTTTGTTGTGAGGAGCCTCCACTAGGCTTCTCTTCAACCTCTTCAACATTGACTTCTTCAAAATTTTCTGGAGAATCATGGCTTTGCTCAGTTTCCTCTTCCATAGGGGCAGGACTTCTAGTTGATCTAGTGTGTGTCATAATATGTTCGTCAATGATCAAACAAAAGAAACGTTACTTTTATCGCAACGATAAATAATCATTTATCACATATAACAACATGCGAAAAAAAACCCCACCAACTTACGTTGCAAGAACGTTTCGTAGACAATTCCATGGACAGTTCTTTACTCATAATTCTGTATTTTTGTTTGCAAAATCATTAAATTTAGTCAATCAATTAATTGAATTCAAAGTTCAAACATGAAATTATCTTTACTATTATTCAAACTTCAAAGAATCAAATTTGTGGATAATATCAATTTAAATATGAAATTATAACCTTGCTTCTTTACTCGACTTGGTTCCCCCCACTAACACCAGAGAAAGAAAAAAAATGATTTCATAAATTCATACCTAGAAAATACCGTGGAAATTACGAATATATGTAGCATGCAAGTAATCAGTTCCACCACTTGAAAGCAATAAGACATTAACAAACAATGCATGATCAATTTGATATGTTTGGTAAACATGCTTACAGGATGCCTTTGTTTACCAACCGCATGATTATTTTCTTTATTAGAACACAAATATTAGGCGGTCAATATATCTTTGAACATTTCATACACTTAGTGCATATGAGTCTAATATCTACACCAAAACCCAACTGCTTCTTTTATCAAACAATTTCTTATACATCAAGTACACAATGGATTAGGAAATGTGACTTCATAAAACTACAGTAATTCTGTTACACCAAAACCGAACTCCCACAGTTGACGAACTATAGTAATTCCGTCCTTTAGTGATGGTATCTCTCCAATAACATATGACTTCAGTACTTCACGAAATTGAACAAAACAACAAAATCTAGTTAACATCACAAAAAACTAGCACTGATAGAGAAAAATATATATCGTGTGGCAACTCAGAACAATGGACGGAAGACTGGAAGAGGAGCGTCGAGTAGTGGACGGGGTCGGACCGCCAGAAGAGATGAGCAGTGGGTGGAGGGGCCGGACCGCCGGAGAGGACTGCGTGAGGGAGCGTCGAGCACTGAAAAGGCGAGGACTACGGGAGTGCGTGAGGGAGAGGCGAGACTATGAGAGGAGAGGATTGCGGGACTGAAGAGGAGAGGACTGTGGAGTCACCGCAGAAGAGCGTTGAGCAGTGGACGCCGGCCTGCCGGAAGAGACGAGCAGTGGGTGGAGGGGCCGGACCGCCGGAGAGGACTGCGTGAGGGAGCGTCGAGCACTGAAGAGGCGAGGACTGCGGGAGTGCGTGAGGGAGAGGCGAGGACTGTGGAGTCACCGGAGAGGAGCGTCGAGCAGTGGATGACGGCCGAAAGACTGAAGAGGAGAGGAGTGACAGAGTCTGCGTGAGGGAGAGGCGAGAGGAGGGCCGGAGAGGAATGCTCGACTGTGTGAGGGACGTAGGTCACGTAACTGATTAGGGAATTTAGGGTTCCCTTCGGGCTTCGGCCTTCACAGTTCACGGCTTCACGCCCATTTTTTTTAAATGTTTACGGTCCGGACCGGGACCGGACCGTAAACCGGAAATGTAAAATTTATGGACCGTGGACCGGACCGTAAATTTACGGTCCAGTCCGATCTTACGGTCTGGTCTAATTTTGCCCATCCTTAGATCAGATCATGTGTGACAACAAGCTTCAATCGACATCTCTGAACTTTGAACTTTCCAGAGTTCTTATGCCATAACTCAAATGTCCCACCTATCAACACTCAAGTCACTCGAATAAAAGTCGGTAGACGATACATAACTCGGATATCGGGTGACTCGAGCGTTGAGAGGTGGCATAATTGAGTTATGGCCTAAGAACTCTGGAAAGTTCAAAGTTCAAAGTCGTCGATTGAAGCTTGTACGTGCAGTGTTAATTCACATATTATGCCTTAGTCCGTGCACCGCATACTTTTCCAAACTTTTGGGCTTTGGCCCATGACTATTTTTATATGGTTTAAATACTTTTTAGGGATTAATTTCCTGACTTCATTT
Organism: Rheum nobile; assembly: GCA_027886185.1. Classification (NCBI taxonomy): domain Eukaryota; kingdom Viridiplantae; phylum Streptophyta; class Magnoliopsida; order Caryophyllales; family Polygonaceae; genus Rheum; species Rheum nobile. Next base: position 8,219,792 of record WOAB01000644.1, on the reverse strand, counting down.
TTCATTCTCTACATCGTCGTTTTAGCCCTAGAGTGTTTCTAGAGTTCTTTCTGAGATTTCTACAGATTGGAGACTATTACTCTGGATTCGATCAAGTATTGTCTTCTTCTACTCTAGTTGAATGATTTTATTCCTTCTTAAGATGTTTTTGATTGTTTTTCTAAGCATGTCTGGCTAATTCCATATTTCTAGGGTTGGGGTGATCCCAACTATGTGTAGATAGACTTGTTTTATATTTTCCTGAATGGAAATCTAAAACTTTGTTGATTCATACTTAGATGCTTAATGCCCATAGTAGCTTACACAAATTGGATCCTATTATGGTTTGAGACCGAGAGGTGATAACGTTAATGGGTAGTCAGATAGGGTTTGAGACCGAGAGGTAATAACTTCTATTGGATTCCTAGGATATGAACCTGAGATTTTATTATTGCGAGAGTGTTTTAATTTATCTTATGGATTAATAACTATAATAGAAACCCTAAGTTTAGATTGGATTAGCAAGTCACGAGAGTGGATGTTAGTTCAATTTGACCTTAGATTCTAAATACTCAAAGGGTCTAGATCTTAATTAGCAAGTCGTGAGAGTGGACGTTAATTGAATCTAGGAACATTAGGATTTAGTAATTATCCAAGATAGTTACCTTCAACGAAGTAAGGCTAATTTCAGGCATTTATCTAGTTGAGTTTATTGAAGCATAGTTGTGGAGATCCCTGGTCCTAGAACATGTCCCCAATTATTTACAACCATCCTTTGCAATTCTTGTTTGTTAGTTTTTAGTTGATAATCGAACATATTCGCTTTTTACGGCTTAGTTTACCAGTTTAAGTTACAAAAGATATCACATAGTCCTCATGGGAACGACACTTGAAAACCTACAACTGATCCAATACGCTTATGGGTCGGTTTTTGTCCTATCATATGTCACATGGAACAAACGATGACTTGGTTTCGATGAGATAACACAAAGTCTTCAAGATGTATTGTTACCTCGGAAGGAACAATGTTGCTCATACAATGACGATTGCATCTACTAAAAAGTTAAATTTATGATGTGAGAAGATCTCATCAAGGATAATATGCGACTACGATCTGAAGACATGAAAGATCACATTTCTAGGGTTGTTGGAAAGATATGGAAAGAAGATTGATGTATCTTATCTTTTAGAGTTATTCTATGATAGTTTCTCTAGGTAATTCTCTATGCTTAAAATATTATCTTTTATGGTTAAGAAAGATCTTTTTCGTACTGGGAAAGTGGGAAAAAGATATTCATTGATTCTAGGATTTCAGGTGAGGATATATTAGAGTGGATTGATCATTTCCAAGGTATGGACTTTGAGCAAATCATTCTGGTGCAGGCAAGTAAAGGTGTTTACGAAGTCTTTGAAGTTGAGTCGAGTTCATCCGTGGGAAGTCTAGGGTTTGAAGTCTGAGTTACATGTGTAATCGAACAAGAATTTATAAGACAAGTAGACCTCTTCAAAATTATCTCAAGCGACAAGCTTGAAGGTAGTGGTTCTTCCATGGTTAGTTATATGACTAATTGGGGTTTCCACTCTAAGTCGAGAGTATTTCATTTCATCTTTCGTGTGTTTATTCCGCTGTATATTCTGTGGGAACAAAGCCTTTGTTCTCTCAAACGTAACACTAACGATCCAACACATGAAATTCATATGTAACTTTATCATTATTGGAAAATAATGTTTAAATCTTAAATTGTGCCTTAGGCACGAGCATGAAGGAATTGGTAGTAAACTAGTAATCATGACACTATGACTGGAACCCCGAAAAAGAGCTTTTGAAGGTCTATGAGATCAATGCTAGGAAAGCATAAACCTGACTTTCTCACGTTGTTTGAAACTCACATTGCGGGGGAAAGAGCGGATGGTATTTTCCAGGACATGGGTTTCTTATATTGGATGAGAGTTGAAGTGCAGGGCGAAAGTGGTGGGATTTGATTTCTCTAGAACGATTCAGCATGTACCATCAACCTCATCACAAAATCTGATTAGCATATTCATGTAGTTGTGAAGGATGTTGATAGGTGCTTCCATCTCATTGTTGTGTATGTGTGCCCTACTGCTTAGCGAAGGGCGGGTATATGTGACCTATTAAGCACTGAACTTCTCATAATTTCATATCCTCTCATTATAGGTGGTGACTTTCCATATTGAGGTTGGAGGAGCAACAACGGGGGCTCTGGAGGTCTATCTCCTTATTCTCTTCGGTTTGGGGATTGGGTGCACAATCATCAACTGATCGACATGGGTTTTATCAGTACACTTTTCACCTGGACAAGAGGAACGTAACCTCAATAGGGACACTTGTATCTAAGAGACTTCGTCGTGTTTTCATGAATGTTGCCGCTCGAGCTTGTTGGCCGGAAGCCCAGGTTCACCTCCTTCCTCGGATGTCGTCTGACCACAACCTTCTTCTTCTCTCCTTTGATGGGAGGGATAGGGGGAATCCCGGACGAAGGCCATTTCGTTTCTAAGCAGTGTGGTTCACTCACCCTCAGTTCAAAGATTTTTTTGGCAATCGTTGGAATACTGAGGTTGATCTCCCTGATGCTCTTATCAACCTCAAGAATCACCTCCTTGCATCCAACTAGAATGTGTGTGGAGACATCCATTGTAGGAAAAACTTGCTTGTTGCTCAACTCGGGAAGGCAGAGTTGGACCTTGCTTCTGATCCTAGCCAAATCCTGCTCCAACTGCTCGAAGAAACCCGCTCGGAGCTCATTAACGTCCTCAAACAAGAACTGATGTGGTACATGAAATCTAGAGAAAAGTGAATCAACTATGGTGATCGTAATACGCCGTTCATCCATACCTCCACTGTAATCCGGAGGAGGGGTAACCAAATCCATGCGCTTCGGCTTGACAATGGCGAGTGGTGTCATGACCAACAGATTCTGGAAAACCATGCCTTGTAGTTTTTCAGATCCTTATATGCACCAGAGAACCTTGATGAGTTGCCCTTTCTCCCTAGGGGAGGTTTCCCCGCCAATAACAATTCTGACTTGGTGATGCTCTCACACCCCTTCTCTGAGGAAGAAACCCATTGTGCCATTGATGACATGAGGGCTTTCAAGGCCCTGGGAATTGATGGGTTTCAAACCATTTTCTACCAAAAGCTTTGGAAAACTGTTGGTACTTCTCTGATTTCAGCAGTTCAAAGATTCTTTTCTGATGGCATCCCCCCTTTGCAACTAAAGAAACACTCATTGTGTTAATTCTAAAGTTGAAAATGCATGAGACTATTAGTTAGTTTAGACTCGTAAGTATTTGTAACGTTTTCTACAAAACCATTACGAAAGTGTTGGTCAATTGGATCAAGCTTATTATGAGCGAACTTGTTAGTCCTATGCAAAGCAGTTCCATTCTTGGACGGCTCAACTCTGACAATGTTCTTATCTTGCAGGAAGTGGTCCATTCTATGAGAAAAGAGAGAGGCAAGAAAGGTGGATGTTACTCAAACTCGACCTCAAGAAGGCCTATGATAGACTCATATTGGAGTTTATCAATGATACTTTATTGGATGCCAATCTTCCACCTTCTTGGGCAAACTGGATCCATCATTATGTCTTTCGGATCGATGCAATTACTTTGGAATGGCAAAACTACGCCTAGTTTTGACATGAGAAGGGGGATTAGACAGGGGGACCCCATTTCCCCCTATCTTTTCATACTTTGTCTGGAGAGGTTGGGCTACTGCATCCAAAGGGATGTGGACCAAAGGAGATGGAAACCTATCCAGCTTAACAGAGAAGGCCCTAAGATTTCCCATTTATTCTTCGCAAACGATATTCTTTTGTTTGTTGAGGGCTCAACAAATCAATCCAGGTAACTAACGAATGCTTAGAATCCTTCTGTAATGCCTCGGGGCAGAAAGCGAGCAGAGAGAAAATAAAAGACCATAATGTTTGGGGTAGCCTTGAATATGCTCTTTCAAACATCAGTGGGATTCCTTGCTCGAGAAGTATGGAGTCGTACTTGGGAATTCTCTTATTTCCAATGTTCTAAAAGTTGCTAGGTGGGAGCTGTGTGATGAGAGGGGGGGGGGGGGGGGGGGGGGGGCTAGCGCCTAAGCGGCTAGGTGGGAGTCTAGGCGGATTAAAATTTAATGCGTGATTCATGTGATTATTTGACTATGTTCTCCCAAATCTATTAATGTTAATAAAACTATGTTTGAATAAGGTTTGATTTATAATAATGGGCCTTATTTTACAAAGTCTCACCTAAAACTATGTTCTATGCATCCGCCATCTCCTAAGATGTTGCTTTCACAACATCTGAGACTTCTTCTCGCCTAGACGGTGGATGACCGCCTTGCGCCCAGGCGGGGCCTAGGCGGCCCTAGGCGAGGGTTTTTAGAACACTGTTTATTTCACAAAAGAGTTTCGAAGGAGGTGTCAACCCATTGATTGAGAATATTCAGTCTCGGCTTGCATGCTGGAAAGCTAAGACATTAAGTACCGTGAGGAAGGTCACCCTTTTCAATTAGATGCTTTCGACGCTCCCGCTATGTACTATGCAGTCCGTTGTTCTTCCTGTTAATGTCAGCAACAACATTGATTGCATATGCCGTGAGTTTTTGTGGGGCACCAATGAGACTTGTAGAAAAATCCATCTCATTTCTTGGAAGGAAGTTTGTAGGCCAAAATGCTTTGGAGGTTTGGGACTGCAGAGAGTAGAGTGTGCAAACCCGGCGACGATCATCAAATTAAGTTGGATAATTCTGACTAGCCCGTCTCAGCTATGGGCTCGACTTCTCTCCTCTAGGTACCGTATTTAGAGAGAGGGTGGGACCTTGAAGTTCAATGTTAAACCAGGTTCTTCTTCTATGTGGATAGGCATTGCTCGGGGCTTCCAGCCTTAAATGGAATGCTATAAGTGGAACCAAAGTACGATTTTGGGAAGACATTTGGCTTTTGGACTCAAACCTCCTTGACCTCAGCACCACTTTGGTTCCCATCTCTAATAGGGGAGCGACTATGAGAAGCTATTGGCATATTAATTCTAGCTGATATTGGGGTCGTTTAGCGAAGTTCGTTTCTGGTAACCAACATTTTGAAAAATGTTGGTTACCACGCAAAATTTGCAAAATCTCAGGGTTACTATGCGAAATTTCCCTTATTTGTTTTTAAGTTTTATCATTTCTAATATAGCGTATCCGTTTCCTGGTTTAGATTTTTATCCTATGTCCTAACAATATCCAATAATCAAATGAGACTATCCATGAGAAATTAGGAGATGAGTTGGATTAGTAAAAACATTTCCTCCTTTAACTAGAGGTCTTGTATAAAGCTTATTCGGTAATTTTGAGGAGAAAAACAATCAAATATAGCTTTCATTTCTAACATGTGAATTCTTGTAATGGTGTATGTAGTGTTAGAATCAATGTTTATTAAGCACATTACACACCCTATTTCTTTGTTAATGTGTGTCGATTGTGGGACCAATGATGCATTAATATTAAATGATTAGGGGCTAAAATAGAATGAATGAAAGGTTAGAGACCAATTTAAGAAACAGATTTTTCGACTGGTAATCCTGAGGTATTTCTTAATTTATGCGGTACACCAAAGTTTGGCATATCACATGGTAACCCCGAGGTCTGGATTTTTTCGCGAAATATCCAAATCATTAACTATTCACAATTTTCGTTTATTTTTTAAAAATAAAAAAGCCCAAATCAGACTCTCCTCCTCGACGCTCGTCTTCTTCGACTCTCTTCCACTTCTCTGATAATCACGAGCAAACTGGTTCGAGCAACGATGACACCTGGTTCGAGCGACGTGCAAGGGGAGGCGCCGGCGACCGAGGCGACGACTCTTCCTGGTTCGACGTTCTCAAGCCTCGTTCGAGCGTTACAAAGGTAACAAAGCATCGTTCGAGCGTTCTCAAGCTTAAGGTAGGTAACTCCAATTCATTTAGGGGTTGTAAGAGGCTTCATGGATTGTAAGGATTTAGGAATTTAGGGACTTAGAGATTTAGGATTTTTTTAATGAATTTGGAGATTTTTGGGTGCCTTAAAGTTGTCATGATTCCCTGTGGAAGTCCTTGTGAACCTAACTGATGTTCTTGAACGAAGTTCTTTGATAAAATCCATTTGCTTGTGTCATCTTCGTATTAGAAAACAATGTTTTGATCAATTTTCTTAAGTTGAGGTCTATTTTGTTTAGCAATTTTGACCTTGCCTAATGCCTTTTATTTTGGTTAGTTATAGTTTGAGTATCTGATCTATGTTATTCCCTTACCCTTTTTGGTTCAGCTGTTTTGCATCATGATGACGGCAAAAAGTATTTCTTGGCATAAATTTGTGGCTAGAATAGACTGGTTATCCCAGTCCTACTAAACACAATTCTTTTGCGATACCAATTCTTCTAGGTCATTTTATTTTATTAACTTGATATTTTAACAGCTATTCACAAGTAGCAGTCGGTTGGAATTTGGATTGTATCCTACGAGTCACCTAAATATGAATGTGTAGTCGGTTGGAATTTGGATTGTATCCTATGAGTCACCTAAATATGAATCTGTAGTCGGTTGGAATTTGATTTTTAAGCACTATGAATTTACTTCTTCTTGTTTCAAATCTATGTTATAATTGTGAACAATGAGTGGTCAATCATCAACAAGTTGACGAACATATGACAGAAATTATGAAAGGGTTCTCTGCTCGCACCAACTTCCCATTGTGGTTTTGAGGGTGATTGACCATAACAAACCTAGCTATGGAAAACAATTTTATAGGTGTGTTAGGCAGAAGGTATCTATGTCTCTTAAAACTTATCAAATTCATTTATGTAATTTACTTACTTTATGATTTGATTTTAGGGTATATATGACTGTGGTTTTTTTAAATGGTGTGATAATGAGACTTTCATTACGGGGTCAAGTATACCACAAGTGGATAATGAGTATGAAGATTTTAACTTAAAAGCGAAGACACTTGAGGAGAAGGTTACAAAGACAAAAGAGAAGAAGAGGAAATTGAAAATGAAGGTCAAGGATCTCACAGCTGAAAATTGTGCCTTGAAGAATGAAGTATGTACCTTGAAGACATAGAATTGAATGACTGATACAAGAGGAAAAAATGCTATAAGACTTGTTCTATGTTCTTGGGTTATCGGTGTTGTTGTAATACTAGTTTTGTATGTCCTTTTTAAGCTTAAGTAGCTTATCGTATTGGTCCGAATATCTTTGATTTCAGATGTCAGATGGCATGACTTGGTCTAGTGACATCTACTTAGTTTTACATGTGTGGCCTAATGAAAGAGTAGCTTGTGCTATGTTAGTATGACAATGTCTATGTGAACTTCAACCTTCTTCTAAGCTTGGCATGTAAAAAAAAGCATATGTTTCTTTGCTTCAATTTTCCATTTACAGATGCTTGACCATAATAAAATAAAATGTCATATAACCATTAGATAGAGTAGACCCATTACTTCATCAATGCATCATTTATCATTATTAAGTATGTTGTTTTAAACTTAAGAAATTGCACACTTAGCATAGTGTTATCCAAACTCACGTTGTGCTACGTAGGAAGGATGCTTAAGAAAGGCAAAGAAACATAAGCAGTAGCTTTACTGAATTAAAGCAGTAGCTTTACCAAAACATAGATAGTTTACTTAATATACGCAGTAGCTTCAACAAAATGTAACATGATCCCAATACCTTCAACAAAATTTGCATGTGCCTGGGCTTTACTGAATTTAAGCGGTAACTTCAATAAAGTGTTGTTAAAGAACAACATACTAACCTACTAACATTTAGAAATCCTAAGAAACAAGGTTATATTACGTTAGTCTTTAGAATTGCATCAGTCATTTACTCTTCATACATCCAACAAATGAGTCTTCAATTGACTTCCAGGAATCCATGAGGCTAAGCACATCACGTTGTCCACAAATTGGACTTGTTCCTCGCTATTTGTTTCTTTTTCTTTCTTCATTTGGCTCCGTTAAACTCGAATGTCTTGTTCCTTAAGTTATCTAACAGTTGCTCCACCTTTACAAGTCTTCACAATATGTTCAAATTCCTTGAATAGCAAAAATAAGTTAGTTATGAACTGCTGGGGAAAAAAGCAAGAAATGTGATCTGTAAGAGTCAATAACTTGCACCTTCCACACCACACGACGTGAGACCTCTTACCAGGCGCAGCTTCACCCTCTTGTCTTCTCCTTTTTTTTTTCTGGAGGTCATCCAACTCCCCTTTTCATGTTTGGTAGGTTGACTCTTGGAAGATCAAATATAGGCCATTGTTCTTCATCTGGAACGAGCCTATAATTCACAAAATATGTTGTCTTGTACATTCTTGTGGAATACCAGTGAGAAACATAATACTCTGAATGTCCCCTTATTTCTAGTATGACTCTCACTGCATATTGACAATGGATGCCTCAAATTTGTCACTCACCACATCCACAAGTTTTGTTTGCAATGTTGACAGCTAATGATGACTAACCTTCTGTAACTTCAAATTCTATGGGTGTTGCCTTGAAAATCTAATATTTAGATCAAATTGCAAGAATAATATAATTGCACACTTAACATAGTGATATTTAAACTCATGTCGATTGATTAAAGTATATTACAACATACGAGGGTTAAGCGTGTTTGTTTAGCAGAATCTCCAAGGATTTTCTTAATTTTCCAAGTTAATTCAAATTAACAGAATGAAAGAAGAAAATAGATGAAGTGATTGGATGGGAAGACCTCAAATTAGTTATTTTCATGTGAATATCCAACCATTATTAATGATCCAAATTTGTTACATAATATAACTTAAACGTGCTTAGTAATGACATCCAATAGAGTAATTAAACATCGATGATTAACTTGAAAACAACGTGATGCCTTCTCGCATTTGCCAATTTTCATTTCGCATGATCACTAATGCCATCCAAAGGGAGGTTCAGAACAACTTATCTCTTAATGACATTGTGACTCTAAACAAGGCTTTTCATCTTGTTCGGCATATTGAAAAGCATAAGCAAATCATTGGGCAAATCAAAATTGGTACTGATGCAACTTCCATGAATGCCAATTGAAGGGGTTATTGGCAATCTGACAAAAAAGATGGTATCTTTAGACAAACTGACAGTAGAGATGATCAAAGAACTTATGCAAGAACAAAAACGTTTTGTGACCATTGTCATAGAAGGGGGCATACCAAGGAGACTTGTTACAAGATTATAGGTTACCTTTTTTTAGTGGAGATTATAGGGTACCCTGAGAGAGGAATGAATTTGAAAGGTAGAATTGGCAGATATGCTCACAATGTTGCGATGCAAGAACAACAGTTGGTTGGCCCTCTTGAGACTCCTCCACAAGCCTCATCCTATGAATCAAGGGTGAATCATGCTCCTGTCAATACAGTATGTCTTGAGATGGTCAAAATGTTCAAAGGAAAAGGGGCACTTAGTGGTCAAGAGGCATTTGTTCATGCTAGCTTTGAAGGTAATGTCACTTCCCTTGAAAATTCTTTGAGTGACATGATTGCTAATACTATTTCTAGTAAGCTAAATTGAATAGTAGACATAGGAGATACAAATGACATAGGAGATACAAATCATATGATTTATGATGATGGTCTACTATTACAAAAGTAGAAGATAGATAAGCCAGATGAAAATTTCAAAAATGTAGATGTTACAAGTTGAGTGATGCCTAATTCTGAATAAATATTATGTGATGTATTAGTGGCTCTTGGTTTCAAGCATAACATGTTGTCAATAGGCAAGCTCCTTGATGATAGTTGATTGATTGTTGTCTTTTACCCTAGACATTGTGAATTTCAGGACCATACGACTAACGAAGTTGTAACTGCTAGAAGAAGGGTTGGCAAACTTTACATGATCAAGTTTCTCCCTTTTTCAGTGACAAGGAAATTTCAAGGTTGTGCACAAGGGAGGACCAAAGCTTTTCAGAAACCTGCTCAATTACCTCCTCCAAGTGGTCATGTTAGATTTGGTTACAGTTCTTTAGTTTAGTTGAAGCATCTCTCTTGTTGTAAGGCCATTGATTTTACATGTTTATTGTGTGAGTCATGTGCAATGTTCTAAAAGTCACTAGGCGGGAGCTGGGTGGTGAGGGGGGCCTAGGCGGATTAAAAGTTAATGCGTGATCTATGTGACTATTTGACTATGTTCTCCCAAATCAATTAATCTTTATAAAACTATGTTGGGATGAGGTTTGATTTATAATAATGGGCCTTATTTTACAAAACCTCATCCAAAATTATGTTTTATGCATCCGCCATCTCCTAATTAAGATATTGTCGCTTCCACAACATTTGAGACTTCTTCTCGCCTAGCGTCCAGGCGAGGCCTAGGCGCTAGGTATTCATGTATAAATACCTTCAGTAGATTCTTGTATTAGCTTCAATTTACTTTCTTCTTTCGGTGACTATCGATCTATTGGTTTTTTCAAATACATAGTATACGACATACAGTGGGACTTGAGATCTCTTGGAATGCAGTAGGTAGTGTTAACCCTAGCTAGTTATGCTGGGGAGATTGAGCCAATTGCTCATTTGCGTTGGGTTGTTAATAAGACACCATCTTTTGTACACTCAAGTTTTCCAAGTGCGTGTGACTCCCAGGGACCACTTTTTCTTATAGATCAGATGACCGAAGTTGCACCTGTGCTGCCTTCTTGACTCCCTCTCAAGGAAAGCTTCTGGGTGTGAAAGAAACGCCACGTAACTTATCAGCATCCTCAAAATCCTCGTAAGCGGTACCATTGATGATTGATCGATCTTGATCATTCGACCCACGGCTTCTTTGGATCGATACAGATCTCCCAAACTACATCCGCGCGATATAACAGTGGCCGGCTAGCGAGCTATGTATTTATAACGTTGAATTAGTGCTAATGATCGGAGTCAGAGCTAATCTGCAGATCAATTTAATGTTAGCTGTTAAGTAAGTTGGTGATTAGCTGATCATAAATATTAATAGGATAGGATTCTCGCTTAATATAATTGTCTTGACTCTACTCAAACATCGAGTTTGATGATGAACATTGACATCTTGTACGTGGTTCTTGTACTAACAAACTTCTACTGATTACCACCGATCATTATCGCTAAATCAAATAATGATTAAGCCTTGATGTATAATTGGCCGGCCTCAATTAGTATATAAAATGAAATTGTTTTATATATTTTCCTATTCATGATTGATGAGCGTACATCTGTACAAGTACATTCATTAAAAAAGGAACTAATTAATAGAAGAAGATTAGTGTATTGAATATAGCAAGCTAAGGAGAGTTGTTGAAGATCAATGAACATACGCACATATATATATCATTAATTATACTATATATAAAGCGGTTGAAGCTACAGCATGAAATTGAGATCCAATAATAAAGGGGAGGATATGAATCCGAATCCGAATCCGGATTCGAAGCCGGATTGTGAAGGTGGAGCGGGGGGATTAGACAGAAAGAGAAATGCTGAGAGGAGGAAGCAGAAGAGGGTTGTGATGGGTACCATTTCTAATTTCTTCCTTCTTTCAGGCCTACTACAAATTATCAAATGCTTCTACGTTTTTTGTACATATATATATATGTGAATCTGCCTATGCTGTGTACTTGTGTTGTGTTAGGAGGATTCATCATTCTCGTGTTCCAATATTTCTGTCAGTAACGCCTTCGGCCCGTTCTTTAAGATGGATAATTGCTCTTCTTTTCTTCTTTTTCTTTTTCAATGAAAAAAGGGTTTAACTGGTATTTTTTGTAAGACTAACATAAAACAAAGTTTGCACAATTTGTGACTCTTTTTTTGGCTAATTTGTGACTTTTTTTGGGTTGAGTGGAGAAAGAGATCATTCCCAATGGTAATTATATTAGTAGAGAAGTGGATTAATTCTACAAGGTTGGTATTAGGGGTGAGCAAAAAAATCCGATCCGGCCGCTCCGAACCGATAATCCGCCAACCCGAATCCGAAAAATCCGTATCCTAAAAAATCCGTTTAATTTTTATACGTATCCGATCCGATTCGGGTCATTTTTTCGGATATTCGGACCGGATACGGATATCTAACCGGATATCCGCGATCCGAAAATATTACGTAATACGTATAATAAATATATTTTTGAAAATTAGAATGATACATATAAGTGTTTTATTACCTAATATTTTGAATTGAACAAATACAAATCAGTAATAACATTTAACACCAATTTCAGCCTTTTCAGGCAAGCCCAATTATACTTACAATTTCAGTCAAGGCCCAACCCACCTTTCACTAAAACCTAATCTCCTAATCTTCACTTTTCCTCCGCCACTTTCTTGATTCTTCGTCTCCTTCACAGCTTCACCTTTCTCTTCCTCGCAGCTTACCAGGAAACCTCGCTCTCGATCGAGTCTTTCTCTTCCTCGCTCGAGTCTTCATCATTGGAGTCTTCCTCGCTCGAGTTCGTCTCTGGTCTCCTTCACTCACCGACTTCAGAAGCCACCTCTCTTCTTCGTCTCCTTCACTCGCCGGCTGGTGTTCGACTTCAGAAGCCACCTCTCTTCAGAAGCCACCTCTCTTCACTCGCTTGAGTTCATCTCCGGTCTCCTTCACTGTTCGCTCGTTCAGTTCTGGTCACGGGTTTGATTATCTCGAAAGGTGAGTTTCTAATTTCTAATTTTTCTATCACTTTTGAGGTTCTATTTAGTGGAATCTTTTGTTCATTTACTGATGTCTGAGTGTCCGGTTGATGATTGAGTTTCCGATTTCTTTTTCGAGTTATGTTCTCTTGCAATTGATAATTTAGGTCGCAAATTGCTTCGTCGTGCATTATTAGCTGAGATTCCTAGACATCATTGACTCGTGATATAGTCGTTTGAAATGCGTAATTTGTGGTTTCATTGTCGGAATTAGCGATTAACTCGGCTGATGTTGGAAATGGATTTCTGTCGTGGCACTTAAAAGATTTGATTGCGATTGTTAGTGCTTATTGCTCTGCAGTAGATCAAGTCTTGTTTGAATGCAGCGTAATATGTCTAGTTGTATACAGTAACTCAGATCTTGTTAGAATGTTGAAGAATGAAATACACTCTAACTTAACTAGTTGATTATGTCTTGTTTGAACAATTACACAATATAGTGTCAAATTGTCAATTACTAGGATATATTCAGTTCTGTACTTGTATGATGTATCTTTTCTGTGTGATCAAAATGCTAAGACTTAGATCCCAGTATACTTGATAGTTGATATGCTACTGCTCTTACTTGAGATTAACACCGATTAAGCCCATGCTTTATTCTTTTACATGGGCATGCAACATTCCAGCAGAAGCCAAGTAACCAACAGTCCAACATACCTCTTCAGCCAGTGAAAGAAATTTCTCTTTATCTCCAGGGCCATAATCAATTGATCCCAAACCCAAATCATGGTAAGTTCTATTAGCATCATTTCTTATTTTCTTTGTTTGTCTTATTGTTTTTGTGCAATTTAAAACCTGTTTACTCTTGAAGATTAGTGTAATGAGTAATGACTTTATATAAACGTAGTTAATTTGATGATGGAGCTAGAATATAATTCTGTTTTGTGCAATTTTTTTTTATCCTCCCTATAATGATGAAGCTAATATGTGTAATCACAAGATCATATTAAATCATCCTCAACAAGTATGCCATCTCAAGACTCTAGTGATCCAGAAATGCAAGATGATGTGTTGATTATTGAGGATAAACAATATGCACGAGGAAAGCCTCCAAGACACCCTACTTCTTCCTCTTCAACTGATCCTCTTGCTTGCACATCGGGTAAGAGAAATAAATATTCTCTAAATTGGGCTCAGTATTTGAATCTGTTTTGCAGTAGCTAGTCATCTTCATCTATGAAGTTTCTTTTTTACACCAGTTGGTTATTTGTTTTTGTTTTGTTTTTGCAGCTTTCAAAGGTTATATGTATGTGTTTTGGGCCTTTTGGCAGCAACTAGACTAGTTATTCTGTTTTGGCAGCAACTTCAGATTTGTAATATATGATTTGTAATATGAAGTGGATTAAACAGGTATTGTGTATTATGAATGATGTTGAATTAGTTGTTTTAGAAGTGGATTAAACAGGTATTTGGTTTAATTTCAGTCACATGATATCCGACTATTTGGTACATGATTTTTAATTTCAGTCACAGGATTAAACAGGTATTTGCCTATTTGGTACAATCCGGATATTTTGGATATCCGGTATAATAATCTGATCCGATCCGAAATAGCCGGATATCCGGCTTGTAACGAATCGGATACGGATCATTGTTTCACTAAAAAAACCGGATATCCGGTATAACGGATCAAATCGGATCGATCTGAATGCTCACCCCTAGTTGGTATAGTTGAGTATGACATATTCGATAATTCAACAGAAATATATTTGACTCTCATTTAGTTTTTTTTTGAGGTATATATATAAACGTTTCTATAAGTGTTGTTTTAGTTTGGATGCCTTGGATTGCACTATCATTACTTTATCCTAATTTTTATAAAAATAGTACAAAAAATTTGGTCGAATATAAATTAGTAAATTGTATATAACGACTATATAAATTTTCACAGTACAATTGATCTTACATAAATTATTTTCTATCAAATTATGATGCATTTTATGGGAATATAGTAGGCTTTTATATTGGTGCATTCTGTTAGACTGTAGTTTCACGTGTGCATTACATTTTATGTTGTATATAAGTTCATCGGAGTAAGCTGGTGAGTTAGTTGAATGTAACAAACTTCCTTTCTTCCTCTATAAGCCCAAACTCTCCTTTCATGGAGTTTTCTCTCTTTACTGATTTAATTACTTGAGATAGTTCTCATGGTATCAGAGCACTAGGAATCGATCCTAGTTGATATTTCGCATTTTCTTTCTATCTTTCATCTTCGATCATTTCATTCAAAGATGGAAGGCATTTTGAACGAATTGACAGATAGTAATTAATTGAGCAAGTGCGGAAAGCAATCCGATCGAATTATCAAATTCAGATCATCTAAGAGCTCAATTGGTGACTAGCTTATTCAATGGAGAATTTTTTTCAGTTGGAGCAAGGGGATTAAGCTCGCGTTAGGAGTAGGCATGTCAATAGGGCGGGTTCGGGGTGCAACGTAGTATCCCCGTCCCCATCCCCATTTAGAAAAGCAATCTCCGTCCTCGTCCACATTCCCACGTGGGCAGCTAAAGTTGTCCCCGCCCCCACTGAATTCCCGTCCCCATCGGGGATTCCCCATTCCCGTTAATTTTTCTCAATTAACATTCGTTTTAGGTCTTTCTGTGAAAATCATGCGGATTCCCCACTTATATTCAAGCAAGTTTCCCATGAATATCCTTATTTAACCCCCCATGAAATTTGTCTCACTCGTTTTCATGTTATGATCTACATTGTCAAACAAAAGACAATTATATAATACGTGAGTTAAAGTCAATAAAAACAAGTCACTAAACTTTATGAATCAAAGTTGACTACCATTATAATGTGCTCAAAATAGTTAATTTATGTCCTTGTGGTTGAGACTCTAGCTAGAAGATCATTTTTCAATGGTTGATTAGTTCTGAAAAAGAAAGTGAAACTTTAATTAGAAAGAACTCTAAGCTTAATAGTTACTAAATTATAAATCGTATTTACAATATGATTTTTCCATAAATTAAGAAATAATTATTTTCTATGGTTAAGGATATAAGTGTACATTGCATAGTACATGCGTACTAATACTTATAAAGGTTTATTACACAAAATTATCAAATAAAGAATCAATTACCAACTATAACTTATGAATATGAAAAAATACCACTTAAGCTCCCGACTCACCCAAGAAAACATCCCCTGGGAAATTCCATCGAGTGTCTAAATGGGGATATTCATTGGGTAATCCCGTGGGGAAACCCAATGCGTGATACCACGGGAATTACCAATGGAGATACTCGAGGGGATCTTCGGCGAGGATGGGAACGGGGTAGGGAGTGGGGTGGGGTCTCTATCACCGTCCTCATCCCCATACGGGGATGTGTTTTTTGCCCCATTCCCGTTCTCATTTAGAATCTCAATCCCCACCCCCGTAGTAGGGAATCCCCACGAATAATGGGGAATACCTGCCCCATTGACATCCCTAGTTAGGAGCAACGAACAAGCTAGGGTTCATACTTGGAACCGTGGCTTAACCAGAAGTTGGTTCGCAAGAAGAAGAACAGTGGATTCGTGCTGATTACATGGTACGATGTGGGATCATAAATTTTTTGAAATAATCAATTTCCAATTGCTTCATGAATGTAACAAGGAAAAAATTCTCTTATTGATTACTTTGGGAAACTTAAGAGAATTTGGGATGATATTGTGAATCTTGAAGAATTTCTAGGTTGTGTGTGTAAGAATTGCACATGTGAAGTTAACAAGAATATCATGAATATGAACAACAATGCTAAATTGACACAATTTCTGATGGGGCTCAATGACAACTTTGAAATTGTACGTAGCCATATGTTATCCATGGATCCGCCCCCTTCTGTTAACAAGGGGAGGCGGAAAATTGTCACTTCTGGAAGCAATAGAACTCAAGAATCCAGTGCACTGAATGCTATTCGAGGAACAAGTCATCCTGGAAAGACAAGTTCAAGATCCTCTAGGTTTGGCAGTGGCAAGGGGAACTCAAGCTCATCAAGGAGTTATCTTGAATGAAAGGAGGTTGCAAAGAAGGCTAAGCTGGAGAAGCATTTGTAATATCCCACTTAAAATAGAAGGATAAAATGGTAACTTTAAAGTGATAAAAATAAAAGTTTTGAAATTTATTCATCTCTTTTAGAGGAATAATTTAAACTTTCATGAACTTAGGTTCAAAGTGATAATTTTTGGTACAAATTATCATATGAATAATAATAATATGGTGTTAAAGTAAATAAATAAGATAACAAAGAATGTAATTTTAGATTTTTAAACAATAATAAAGGACATAAGAATTATTATGTTATCCATAAGGGGATAAAGTAATAATTGTCCTAAGTAAGTTATTTCTTTAAGCTAAGGATGGTTTAAATTATGATTAACTTTATGTTAATTATAATTTAGATAAAACTTATCAAATTTGACCTAGAATATTTAAATCAAGGTTAACAATTTTTTGTTAAAGGATTTAAGTATGGTCAAATTCATAAGAATAATAACTTAAGCATATCTTAACCTAAGTTAAATTTTCTATAATATAATTATGGGGTTAAAAGAATATTATAAACTTAGGAAATTAAAATAAATAAGTTTGGGTAATTTTAATAATTTCTAAAAGTTAAAATAAGGGCATTGTTGCCACAACTTAAGAAAGTTGGGCAAAAATGTGCAAATAGGCCGAAAGGGGGGCGTGTGTAATTACCCCAAATTGGGGTTGTCTTCTTCCTCACATCAGCCATCACCATTAACGTGAGCTTTATAAGCTCTTTAATGGAGGAATTCGACCCTCCTTGGATCCGATTGACCCTAATAACTATTGGGAATTCAACACAAACTAATCCTCCACGTAATTCATCCGTCAATTGGATTGAATGTCATCCAAAATCATGGAATTTCAGCCACAAAACCCACGCGTCAGCTAGGTGGCCGAATTGAACAAATCCAAAATTGGATTAATTCGTCTTCCATTGGAGAGATTAATGAGCGAGGTTTTGTTAATGGCATTCCCACCTACAAAATACCTTTAAATACCGCTCCAATGTCTTCCCCAAATCATCCAATTTCGAAGTCCAATCTCAAGAACCCTAAGAACCCGGAAATCGGTTGTTCTTGGAGACCATTCGAGCAAGTTAGAGATTACATCTTGCAATTGGTTGCACCACAAAGACCACCTGGGAGCCCTGTACAAAATCCTTAAGCTTCCGACGCCGGATAACCACCGTCGGCCGCTAATTTGGCCGGAATACAAGGACAGCTCCACCGACGAACCAATTTGGGTATTTTTCGGGATTTTTGTCCGATTTTCAGTTTATTTTTATTATGACTTGGCTTAATTAAGGTTAATTAAATAAATATTAATTACTAAATAATAAGTTGGAATTAATTTGATTTTAATAAAATTAAAATTACTTTGGGTATTATCTTAGAATGTGAATGGTTAAAATATTAACTTTTCATTTGGATAATATTTTGGAGTAAAATTTTTGGACTTATAAATAAATTATGAGATTTATTTTATTATGAAAATATTATTTAGAATATACGACTAATTGGGTTTTTATCTCATAAATAATCGTTCTACCGATTAAGCCTTGAAATTGAATTTTTGGAGATAAATTAATTCAATTTAAATCTTGAGACATATATCCCTCAAAATTCAATATTAAATAAATTATTTAATTATAATTTATTTTTGTGTGTGATTCGGGTACATCTCGGGTTTTCTTCTCGAACGGAAATAGAGCAGAGATTCAAGTTGCTACTCGAAAACAGCCATCCTCGTGATATCGTCCATCTCTCTGTGATTCAAGGCAAGTGGCGGTTCGCTCTTGCTATGTTATTCCATATTTTTATTAATTGACAATTAATCTATTGTCTTAATTAAGTTGAGATAAATATTCTTAATTTCTCGTTTGGGAACTCGTGTGTTAAAGTGTTGTGTAAAATGAACTTTTTTATTATGTTGTATATATGCTAACTATAACTCTTATATATATTATTATTATAGGGTGCTTGATAATAATTGGTGTGGATTGTTGTGCTTTGGTGTGGATAATAATTGCTAGTTAGCACGAGTATTCGTAGGAACGCTATTACATTGCAAGATTTAGCTTTTTCTTTATAACTTGGTATTAGAAGGATAAATGCCCTAATACTTTTGGTCATGACCTACCCTTATTTTATATAAGTGGTGGTGCACTTAGTTAGTGCCGAAATTCGGGATTCGTCTCATGTTATATATATCTCATTGCGAGATTGGTGTGGATTAAAACCTTTTACTTAAATGCGCATTTTGAATTTAAATAAGATAAGTGCCGTTTTGCACATAATTAATATATCATTGGGAGAGAAGTACAACGTGGAACCCGCCCGATCTCTTGTTTAAAGTAAGTCCCATTTCCAATCTGGATTCGCATTATGCGGTGAGGTTGGTCGATGATCCAAATATGCAATGAGATGTTTTTAAAACTTTGTGTGTGATAATATAATGTTCCCAAGCAAATTCATGTAATTTCCCATAAGACTCAATTCATTGGAGTCTTCTATTTAATCATATCTCTTCATATACCGTTTATCGAGTTTTAATCGGGAAACAACGGTAATGATTATATATGATTACGAGAACCAATCTGTTGTCATCCTTGCATAGTCTTTCATTAGACTAACCAACCGATTTTATACCTTGCATGGTTGGCTGGTGTCATCCGTTCTATACGGCACATCAGAGGTTGATCCTCGACGATTTGAAGTAACCAATCGAAGAGAAGGCTTGCAGTTGAAGGTTGTGACCTAAAGTTATATTATTTGAAAGAGTTTAGTATCAATGTAATATTCTTAATAAGGTGTATTACTAGTCATGTATTAGGGTTTATTGTAAAAGTCTTCCGTTGTAATTTCAGAAGTCTTCCGCTGTGATTTAACTATGTTGTATTACTGTCCTTCTCGTTTATGAGAGGAATTTTAATAAAGATTGAGTTCCTATATAAAAGTTTTCCGCTATTCACTATGTCATTATTTAACATTTATTTATTTATTTACGCTTAATTATTCCGATTAAAGCATATGGTGACTTTGGACATTAACGTCTGAGGTCACTGGCGTGTGGCACTACCGACATAAGTCGGGGGTGTTACAACATTGCACTCAATGCAATTAAAAGGATCACACAGTAGATTAGTGCTTCAAAATCCATGGATATCCGGATTGGTTCAAAGAGCAGAAAAGTAAAGGAAATGATAAGGTTACTAATGTAGCTAGAGCAAGTGAGAATTCTTTTGAGTTTGATGCAACATAGAGCACTAGTTATTCATCTAGAGTTGATCTTGATTTCCTCAATGTGCTATGTCAAGAAATGACAAAGATGATGAAAGGGAAATCACCTGCAGAGTTCTCATGTATTGCCTTTGTTATGACTTTGTCTAGATCTTATTCAAATACTTTGTCCTCTTGGATTGTTGACACGGGGGCTTCAGACCATATGACATGTAACATGTCATTACTTCGATCTAGAAGGAAACTTAGTAAATCTGTGAGTATCTGTTTCCCTGATGGAACATTGAGATGGGTTTCAGAAATAGGAGACATTGTGTTTTCTACTGGATTGAGATTAAAGGGAGTTCTTCTTGTGCATGAATTCAGGAAAAAAATGTTGTCTGTTGGAAAATTGCTTGATGACACATTTGATGAAAGTGAAAATTGACAAGGATGCTTGTGTATTTCAAGACCTTGATCATGAGAAAGAACTCCTCCTTGCTAAGAGACAGAGGGGAGGCCTATACATAGATGAATTGTTGCCTTACAATGAACATTAAGATAATCTTACTTCAGTTTTTCATGTTTCAAATAAAAACGATCATGTTGATCATCATTCCAATAGTACTAGTTTTGGTTTAATACATGCTAGATTAGGGCATGTTCCACAGTCTAAACTGAAACACATATGTGAGTTTACTATTTTTGCTTATGATCATGTGCATTGTGAAATTTGTACTTTGGCAAAGTTTCATGCTCTAACTTTTATCTGAAGTGAATCTATAGCAGCTTCCTTATTTGAGCTTGTGCACTTAATTTGGGGTCCTTACAAGTCTCCTACATATTCTGGAGCCATCTATTTTTTTTACTATTCTTGATGATCATAGTAGGGCTACCTAGACACATTTAGTGCAAAATAAAGATCAGATTAGAAGGATAATTAAGTCATTTGTTGCTCTAGTAGAAACACACTTTGGAGCTAAAATTCAAAGAATCAGAACTGATAATGGCACTGAGTTTGTGCAGAGAACGTGTACTGAGTTTTTTGATGAAAAAGGGATTGTTCATCACATATCAGTTCCATATGTTTTTACAATAGAATTGCAGGATTGAGAGAAAGCACCGACACCTTCATGATACTGCTAGGGCCTTAAGGTTACATAGTGGATTTTCTATACGATTCTGGGGTGATTGTATATTGGCAACAATCTATATCATTAATCTTTTTTTCCTCAGCTATCCTAAACTAGGACACACCCTATTTCAGATTACATGGCTCTCATCCTTACTATGACAGGCTGAAAGTGATTGGTTGCCAGTGTTATGCTTTGACGAGGAGAGCTCAGAAAGACAAGTTTGCACCTAAAGCTAGAAAGGGTGTATTTATGGGATATCCACATGGCCAAAAGGCTTACAAAATTCTTGACCGGGATACTAGACAACTGTTTGTCAACAAAGATGTTTTATTCCAGGAAGATATATTCCCCTTCAAAACCGAACCTAACCTATCTATTACTTCATCTCCACCTTCTTTACCGCTTTTCAATCATGTGCATATACCTGCTCTTGATAATTTACCCACACCTCCCATCATACCACATAATTCTGATCACATTTTACCGAAAGCTCCTTTAGTAAGAGCTTCTCCATCACCTACCATTCCACAACCTTCTAGCCCTCCCATTTCTTCCACAACATCTCCTAGCACTTATATCATTCCTTCTTTACCTACTAGAAGATCCACTAGACCTATTGTTCCTCCATCTCACCTTCACAACTATATGTGTCCCACTTTACCCATTCGCAATCCTCCAACTTCCTTTTTAGCAACTAATATCACAGACTCTAGCTACTATACCTGTGATTATGTTGCTTCTCTAGCACATATAATGGCCATCAAATAACCCAGTACTTATAAAGATGCATGTACATATCCATTGTGGATTGAAGGAATGAATAAAGAGCTTGATCCTCTTCAAGCTAATAATACTTGGTCTCTCACTGATCTACCTCCTTGACACAAAGCTACTTGTTGCTAATGAATTTTCAAGGTCAAGTTCAAACCCGACGGCATAGTTGAAAGGTACAAAGCTAGATTAGTGGCTAAAGGCTACAACTAAATCAAGTGTAAGGATTATAAACATACCTTTTATCATGTAGCTAACTTTACCACTATCACATTATTTCTTGTAGCAACCATGAAAAAATGGCCTCTCCACCAATTAGATGTCAATAATGCATTTCTCCATGGATTCGTTGGTGAAGATGTTTACATGCTACAACCTGATGGGTATTCTAAAGGAGCTTCACACCAGGTATGTAAGCTTTCTCGGTCCCTTTATGGCTTGAAACCTTTAGGCATTGGAACCTTGAATTTTCAAAGTTCTTGATTAGTTTGGGTTTTGCACAATACAAGTATGATCATTCTTTATTCTTATGGAATTCTCCTCAAGGTTCTTGACGGTTATTATTGTCTATGTGGATGATTTACTCATCATTGGTGCTTGCACAGAGCTTATTGCTTTTGTCAAATCCGAGTTACATAGAGCTTTAATTTTACAATCAAAGATCTTGGCCTTGTGCGTTATTTCCTAGGCCTTGAGGTATTTCGTATTGCTAGAGGCACATTGGTGAATCAAAGGAAGTATATTTATGATCTTATTATGGATTCTAATCTACAAGACTATAAGGCTCCTACAATCCTCTTGCCTCGATGACTCAACTTATCCATTGATGATGGTGATGTTATGAAAGATCCTGAGCAATACAGAAGACTTGTAGTTCACATGTTGTATTTGAACATGACTAGACTTTATATATCTTAGAAGTTCAACATTTGAGTCAATTTATGAGTGAACCCAAGGAACCACACTACAAGGTTGCCTTACATCTGGTAAGGTATCTTCGAGGGACTCTTGACTTGGGACTCTTCTTTCCTACTTCAAATTTTGTATCCTTAACAACCTTATGTGATGCAGACTGGGGTAATTGTCAGTTTAGTGGTAGATCACTAACAAGGTTTTGTGTTTCTTTGTTCACTCCCTGATCTTTTGGAAGACTAAGAAGAAAAATATTGTGTCAAAATCTTCTGTTGAGGCTGAGTATAGAAGCATGTCTAAGACTACTAGTGACTTGGTATGGCAGACTCCATTGTCAATTCCTCTTCACTGTGACAATAAGGTTTCTCTGCACATTGCTCAAAATCATGTGTTTCATGAGCGAACAAAGCAAATTCGCCTCGACTGTCATTATGTTAGATATAAGCTTCTGGAAGGTTTTGTTCATTTCATCCATATCAAGTCTTCTTTTTAGCTTGTTGATATTTGCACAGAGCCTTTGGGTGAGGTCCAACATGGATTTCTTGTCTCCAAGCTAGGCCTTTTGTGCTTGTCACCAATCCTTGCTTGAGGGGGGGGGGGGGGGGGGGGGGGTATGGGAATATAGTAGGCTTTTATATTGTTGCATTTTGTTAGACGGTAGTGCAACGTGTGTGCATTACATTTTCTGTTGTATATAAGCTCATCAGAGTAAGCTGGTGAGTTAGTTTAATGTAACAAACTTCCTTTCTTCCTCTGTAAGCTCAAACTCTTCTTTCATAGAGTTTTCTCTCTTTACTGATTTGATTACTTGAGATAGTTCTCAAGTTTTTTTTATTTTGTTTCTTTTGGAAAAAAAGATGGGCATGTATACATGAGCGGTTTCAACTTTCAAGTGAATGTGGGCACATGGTTTTCCGAAGAGTCCATGATGTAAGCCCATGTTTATCAAAGGGCTTTTCAACCCACTATTTCACAACGGTAGTGTAATAAGGGGGGGGGGGGTATGGGAATATAGTAGGCTTTTATATTGTTGCATTTTGTTAGACGGTAGTGCAACGTGTGTGCATTACATTTTCTGTTGTATATAAGCTCATCAGAGTAAGTTGGTGAGTTAGTTTAATGTAACAAACTTCCTTTCTTCCTCTGTAAGCTCAAACTCTTCTTTCATAGAGTTTTCTCTCTTTACTGATTTGATTACTTGAGATAGTTCTCAAGTTTTTTTTATTTTGTTTCTTTTGGAAAAAAAGATGGGCATGTATACATGAGCGATTTCAACTTTCAAGTGAATGTGGGCACATGGTTTTCCGAAGAGTCCATGATGTAAGCCCATGTTTATCAAAGGGCTTTTCAACCCACTATTTCACAACTTTTTCACTTCGTCTATTTCGATCTCATACTCGTTTCTACCATTTAGCAAGGGTCCCTCCAAGGGGCTCTACAACCCACTATACCCCTTACATAACAAATTTTAAAATTTATCAAATACACTAAGAATAGGTGTCTATGGATAAAAAAAAAATGAAAGTAGAATTATCATAATTTTTTAGGCAAAATTGCAGAAAACCACCCGTTATATAGGCCTATTTGACTATAACTACCCCTTATATAGCTATTTATTTACAATCACCCCTTACTTCATTTCGTTAACAATCAACCACCCCTCGTCCCAATCTGTCAATTTTCTCCGTTATCCCATGGGAAGGTACCAAAATACCCTCCATTTTGAATTTTTTTGCCGGTTTGTGAATTTTTTGGGTTTGGGTTTTGTTTGGGTTTGGAACCCAGTTTGGAGTGGGCGGTTTAGGGTAATTAAAGCCACCGAATTACCTTCTTCTCTCCTCACCTCAATTCAGTTGATTTAGGGCGATTTCAATTTGGGGCGAATTAGGGTTCTCGAAATTAGTGTTTAGTGATGCGAACAACCCCTGAAGTGTTGTCTGCAACGCAGGATCTTGGTTCCTCAAGCTTGAATTCGATTCCCTCTCTTCCATAGCCAAAGTGATGGTTTTCTAGGGCTAAAGAGATAACCCTCAAACGCGTTCAAAGTAATGAACGAAAGGATCAAAGAGATGATCATAAACACCGAAGAGACGATGAACAATTGCTCGAAGCGACGAGCTACGGGATAGACGATCCGTGGGATCGAAGAGTTGACGTTGGAACTCAAGGGAAGGAGCGTACTCAACTTTACTACTCAAATTCAATGTAAAATTTACAAACTAGGGTTTCTGGGTTTAAATAGCGACAAAGAGAAATAATGAAAAATATAATAATAAATTGTTCAGCAAAACGACGAAAATTGAGATCGCTGACGCGGACAGGAACTCGGTCAGGAACTCGGTCGAGTTCTTGGCCGAGTTCCGATCTGGAACCAGAACTCGGTCGAGTTCTGGGTCGAGTTCTTATCTAGAGCAACAACTCGGTCCAGAACTCGGTCGAGTTCTGGGTCGAGTTCTTGGCTAAAGCAATAACTCGGTCGAGTTCTGGGTCGAGTTCTTGGCTGCTTCATTCTGCTTCCGCGATCTCGTCGTCTTCGTCTTCTTGGCGGGATCAGCTAAGGCGGAACCTCACCTAATCCTTCATAGGTCAAGAGGAGGACCCATTTAGGACTAGATGAACCCGCGTCACTTGCGTGCGCCCGCGAGACTAATGATTGTGTGGCTCGCTCCATTGCCCTTGCGCGGGCTCTTGTCACCGGGCCATTCGAACACACCTTCATTGCTTCCTCTTCGTCCTTCGCCGTCATCGAGGGGATCATGGAGCTATCATTTAGGGAATTCAATTTGGGGCTGGATTTCTAGGCATAATCGAAGGGCGACATTAGGTAGAAAGATATCAGTATAATCGAAGGGCAATTTCTATTGTTATGTTTGAAGAAGTTGTTGAATGTTTAGTATTGGCAGAATTTTATACAAACTTTTTTATTTTCGTTGTGTTTGATTTGGTTGATTTTCGTTTTGTTAAGGTTTAGGGTTGAGAAGATTTTGGGTTTGGGTTTTCGTTGTGTTTGATTTGGCTGATTTTCGTTTGATTGTGTAATATTTATCTGTGGAAAGGAAGAGAGTTTTGAATTGATATAATCTCACTAACAAGTATGTTAGGGTTAGAGTTTGGGATTCTCGAATTAAGGTTTATGTCATTGTAAACTGTAAGCTTCAACTATGTGTGAATTGATATAATCTCACTGACAATGAACACATTGTGCAGCTGTGATGTAATTATGTCAAGCATCAGCTATGTGTCAAACAACTCTGGCACAATTTGCATTTGTAATTGCAACATGAGGGCAAGGATTTACACCGCTCACACTCGCTCAAATTATAGAAGAAGATTTTATGGTTGCACAAGGTATGAAGCCAATGGAGAAAGAGGTTGTGGATTCTTCAACTGGCTAGATGTACCCTTTGATAGCCAAGAATCAAATGTCATCAGAAATCTTGCTAACTAAAAAAGGAGTTGGAAGAAAAGAATAGTGTTTTGGAAAAACAAGTTCAAGATAAGGATGCATAAATTGTCCAAATGAGAGCTTCTTCTAACTTGAACAATGTAGTAATCTTTGGTGTTATAGTTGTTGCTATGTTGCTTAATGGTGTTGTAGTTAAGTAGTACAATTGTAAGTTTGGTGTTCTTGTTGTTGTGTTATGTTGTCTAGCTATTTATGTAAGATATCAACTAAACCTGGTTTTACAAGAATGTTGGAATGTTATTGCTACAAGATTGATATGCTTCAGTTGTTATGTTCTTGTTGTTTTTACGTGCATTAAGAAGCATGTTGTTCTTGTTGTTTAGCTATTTTTGTAGACAAATTTACAGCTTCATACATATATAAAGTTGTGCATGAACCAAATATCCTACAAAGACAATATGCATCCAGAGAACATAGATAGAAACATGTTCATATAGTCATACAAAACACAAAACATAGTCTTGTGCACATCCATGTACAAGTCATGCCAAAACAAAGAACATTGTCTTGTGCACATCCATGTGCAAGTCATGTCATAACATAAAACATTGTCTTATGCACAACCATGTGCAAGTCATGCCAAAATACTAAACCATAGTATAGTTATATCAACATCACAGATGGATAATTGGAAACCTAAACTTTACAGCTTCCACCTCTTGCTAGACCTTGTCATAACTGAAGAGTGTTGGGCCCTGATTGTCATCATATTCCCCTTAGGTGGTCATCTTATAGGGTACAACTTACCCACTTTCCTTCTCTTTGAAGCTGATGTCATTGAATGCACTTCATTGACATCAGAAGTAGTCAAGTGGGCAGGATCTTCAAGTTGTTACATTAGAGAACAAACATTAGGATACATTTACATAGTAATGCACATAAAAAGCTATTTTATTTGTTCATACCATTGTAGAATCTGGTTCAACAATATCTTGTGCAATAGAACCTTGTGTTGGGATTAAGGGCTCTTGTGTTACATTAGACTCTGGAATGAAAGGGTCATCAAAGGACATTTGATCTCCAGCTTCAGTTACAGCATGCTCATCCCTCACCTATTCAGTAACAAAGTAGATAGGAGTCACCAATTATAAATAAATTCTGACAAAAAATAAATTATATACAATAATGATGAGAATTTTACCTTTCTTGTGTATTTTCTCTTCTTAGTATTGAATTGCATAGTGTTTTGCTTTGTTGGTTGACCTCCTTTGTTAGGGTTCTCTGGGGGTGGTTGAGGTTGCTTTGGAGGATTCTTGCACTTGTTTCTATAATGACCCTCCTCCCCACAGTGAGAGCACTTGTTTTTACCTTGCCTTAGTCTTGTTATTTTGGAAGACTTGCCTTCTCCTTTCTGCGAGCTTTCTTAGGCTGTCCTGGTTGAATGATAAACTGTGGCGGTAGTGAGGGTGTTTGATCAATTTTCTCTCATTGGTCCTTCCCATGCATGGGATGCACTGTGTGGCTATAAGCTCGTGCATAAGTCTCCTTAGTATAATAGGGATCCACAAAATGCACCACATTCAATCTTTTTTTCAAAATGCAGCAAATTGCATGACTACATGGAATTCCAGTTAGATCCCAATGGTTACATCCATAACTCCTTGCAACTAGGTCAACCACATATGTCTTGCTCACATGGTCAACCTCATACCTATCATCTTGGCCATAGCATTTGCATTTGTGTAGAGCATCCCTCTTAGCCACTTCTATCTTCTTAACCACATCTGGAGTTAACTCTTCAGGGTGTGATCTCATGGCATTCCTCTTAGCCACAAACATATTCATAAGCTTCCTTCTAATCCACTCACACATGGATAATATAGGCATTTCTCTTGCCTCTAATATACATCTATTAAACGACTTAGAGCCATTATTCAACAACATATCAGACTTACAATAATGTCTGAAGCCATGCAAAGACCAAGTGTTTGGGTTGGCATCCATCAAGTACTTGTATGCACCCTCATCCATGTTTTTAATCATTTCCATGTAAGTAATGAAATCTGGTGATGTAGAAGCCCCTACAGCAGCCCAAACAACATCCTTATAGGACCTCCCATGCCACTTGACCTTGAAGTTGTTGTACAAGTGTCTCACACACACTCTAGTATCAGCCATTGGTACTATCTGGTGCAATGCCTCAATTAAACCTTATAGTGAAAGAAATACAAAGAGTTAGAAAGTAAAAATGGAATAAAGCAAGAAATTTAATCCTACTAATATACCTTTTGCCTATCAGATATGAATGTCAAGTTGTCTGAGCAAATATCCTGGATTAAATTTTCCAAGAACCAACACCGAGTCTCTTTTCTCTCTACCTCAACCACATCATAAGCTAGAGGGAAAATATTTTCATTCCCATCCTTTGCAACTACACTAAGAACTTGTCAGTATAGGCCCCTTTCAAATGACACCCATCAAGCCCAATAATAGGCCTACAACCCAACAAAAAGCCTTGTTTGCAAGCATTTAAGCACACATAAAACCTTTGAAATAAAGATCTTTTAGGATGTTCATTAGAAACCTTGACATATGCCCTCCTACCTGCATTCCACTTGATAATTGTGGCTACATAATCCCAAACCTTGACATATTGTTATGGTGCATGACCTTGTGTCTACAAAATAGCCCTAACATGGCCCTCCATGCTTGATGGTATGTTATTGTCACACCATGTTCCCTCCTAACTGTTTGAATGAAGGCTTTAATCCTCTAATGTGCATCAGCCCTATAATGTTCAATGTACTGTTCGGCCAGCCATATTAAAGTTACTTTTGTGTTGACATCTTGCCAACCAGTCATGGCTAGCCTAGAAGGACTTCAGCTAGAAGCTTCCTTCAGAACCCATCTTCCTTGCACAAGCTTTGAATCCACACAAAGTTTTCTTATAAACACACACTATCCTTCCATGTTTGAAGGGGCAGTCACACTTGTTTTTACAATAAGCAGACACTTTTTTCTTGTCATTATGCAAGTAGTAAGTCAAATCTATTTTCTAGAGCAAATTGCCTCAAGGACTTTCTAAATATATCATTAGACCCAAATCTCATACCAATTTTAAGGCAAATATGACTCTTAAAATCAACCAAGGGGTTAAATTCCGGATACCTGACATGGCCTTCACCTTCAGACCCAAAGTAGCTCAAAAAATCATTAGATCCATGCATAGTTTAGAACACATCTTCACCTTCAGACTGAGGTTCATCAACTCCCTCTGCAGTTAATTCCTCATCAATATCCACATTCACATTGTCATTGAAAATTTGATCATCATAAAATGCAGGATCACCATCAGAGGATGAATCTTTCTCTACCACATCTTCACCATCAAAGTAAGATGATTCTGACAATAATAAATCTCAACCAACACCATCACCATCACAATCAGATGAAGATGAATCTGATCCTAACAAACTATCAAGATTAGAGGAGGAATCTCTAGAGGTGGAACAATTTGATTGAGTTTTGGTAGGTGATGCTCTCTTAGGGTTTCCTCTTCTAGCATTTACTGTAGTACTTTTTTTGGAAGTGGGTGTTGATTGTTTGGCAGTAGAAATGGGTGGAGATTTTGGGCCTTCACTACTGCCACATGCTCCAGAAAACAATTTTCTTTCAATATGGATTGGTCCTCCACAATTTGGGCCTCTAGACAAAGGTCTAATGGTGGATGGACTTGGCTCATTTTCTTGCACAACATACAGATGAATAGTTTTATCATTTCCAATGCATGCAAACATTTGTATAATGTCATTGTCAACTAATACTTGCCTCAAGCCATCGTGCAAAAAACATTCCAGGCTTTGGATACCACAACTCCTTCACTTTCTCAATTCCCACCCCCTCTTGTAAAAACACTTCTAATTCCATCTTGGATAACAAATCTGGATCAACATCCTTTTTGCAATACACCAACTGTTTACTATAATAAAGATGGTCTCCATTACCCTTGTAAAACTCCCCATCGTACAGATACCTAAGTAATACACTCATCTGGAAATTAAACACACACACACAGTTTAACATTACTCAATGTCTCACACACACACAACATTTGGATTAAACAATTAGAGAAAGGGTCAAATAGAAAGAAAAAAAAGCAAAGAATATTCCCAACAACTTTGGGACCACATACAAATCTCTGACCACTCACCTCGAAAAGCTTCAATTCGAATGACAAATCTTCCATCTTAAACAAGCACAACAGAAAAGAAGACAATATAGTCTCATTTACTTATCTCTGGCCTTGAACAAGCTCCACTAAATATGTTGAGTCTTCGTGCTCCAAAAATGCCTCGAATAAGCTCCACAGAAACGTAAACCCTAAATTCCTCCCATGTTCGATTTCGATCGCAGAAGTAAACTCGACTTCAACAATCTGCTTTGCTCTTGGATTTCGTCTTTCGATTGTAGTTGAAGAGAAAGCCCTAATTTTTTCGCCCCTAAATCGCGAGATTTAGCCCCAAATCGCAGAAGTAAACTCGACATTGCAGAGATGGAATCACAACAACTCCACTTCAACAATATGATTTGCCATTGGATTTTGTCTTTCGATCGTAGTTGAAGAGAAAGCCCCAATTTTTTTCGCCCCCAAATTCGCCCAATTTCCCCAAAATCTCTAACCCTAACTTTTTCACTCCTGAAATGATTTAACTACAAGGTAACTCGGTCGTTTTAATTACCCTAAACCGCCCGCTCCAAACCGGGTTCCAAACCCAAAAAATTCACAAACCAGGAAAAACTTCAAAATGGAGGGTATTTTGGTAACTTTCCATGGGATAACGACGAAATTTGACGGATTGGAACGAGGGGTGGTTGATTGTTAACGAGATGAAAGTAAGGGATGGTTGTAAATAAATAACTATATAACTGGTGATTATAGTTAAATAGGCCTATATAACGAGTGATTTTCTTTAATTTCGCCGTTTTTTACATATATGGAAAAAAGGAGATAAAACATTTTTAAGAGAACTCTACTTTTGGAAAGCCCCGTGGGAGAGGCCTTCCATTTGTTAAATAGGAGGACCCTTACTCCTTTTCTATTTCTGTAAGAATAAAAAATGGAATACCCGTGAGAAAAATGCCCTAAGTCCTAAAGTCTAAAAGTGTAAAGGGCATCAACAAACTAACTACGAAAAAATACTCAAAATATTACCGACTATTAATTATCAACTGAAAATAATTTAAAGTTCAAAAATTACTAGTAGCAGTACCAATTATATTTACATTTACCAATAGTAAATTATTTACAATACAATTGATCTTACAGAAATTATTTTCTGGCCAGATTGTTTTTCTCAGAAAAAAGGATGGGCTACATTCAGGGGTCGTTTCAAGTTTAAACTGACTGCGGGCACATGGTTTTTCTAAGAGACCATGATATAAGTCCTGAAGTCTAACGGGTATCAACAAACTAACTATTCATCTAAACAAAATACCCAACTAGAAAATGGGCCTGAAATGGGCTATGTTTATGAAATGTAAAGTGGAACGGTGGCCCAAAAGGCATCATCGACGCCTCATTTAAATTATTTGGTTGGATATCCGATTAACATTTTAACACCTTAGATCGACACAAAAAAATCCATTAATCTCTAACGATTTTCGTAATTTTGACAAAATGACACAACATTAACATATATTCATTGTTCGGCGAAGTTTTCATCGTTTGCACTTTCCTTGGCTTTTGTTGGAAAAGTTAGGACGAGCTTGGGCACCTTTATCCGATTAGAGACAATTACAATTAGAACACACGATTAATGTATAATTAGCTATTTTAAAGAGGTGATCAATGTCCTTAGTCAATTTTAATAGAGCACCGCAGTTGTCATTTAGTTTAATAACTAGTAGATTGACTAGTGTCTTGCACGAGTTCTTGAAATAAAAAAACACATGTAATAATATTAAATAAATAATTATAATGTATTATTTTTAAAAAATCAATAATTTAGTACCAGTAATGCTATATAATAATAACGATGAATATCAAATAAATCTCTCAAAATAATGAAAAATGTATGATAATAATGTTGATAAAAAATATGTGGATAAAATATATAACCTTATAGATCAATTCTTCGTGAAAGATCGAAGATAAGGTTATACATGTAAGTCTTTATTTTTAAAGTTGTAGCTATTTCCGACCTTCTTTTGCATAAGAGTGAAAATGTAAGAGAACGAAAAAGATGGGTCACACTACCTAGATTAACTCATATATCAATAAGAGTTTGTTTGGTCTTGTATTTATAATGTCTTTATTTATGAAAAATACTTTTTATCCTCCCTTCACGTTTCTCTATACCATCCAAAATTCAAAACCTATTTTTCTAAAAGAAGAATTTATAAACAAAAAGTCTTTATAAATACATAACCAAACAAACCCTAAATTATAAGGATTAATCATGTAAAAAAATTACCCATAAATATTTCCTAATACTAAATGAAGAATTTATTGTGAATATTTTATGATTATAGTTAAAAACAGATGGGTCACACTACCTAGATTAACTCATATATCAACAAGGACTTGTTTGGTCTTGTATTTATAAGGTCTTTATTAAATACTTTTTTTTCTCCCTTCACGTTTCTCTATACCACCCAAAATTCAAAAACTATTTTTCTAAAAGAAGAATTTATAAACAAAAAGTCTTTATAAATACATAACCAAACAAACCCTAAATTATAAGGATTAATCATGTAAAAAAAGTACCCATAAATATTTCCTAATACTAAATGAAGTTGGACATTAACTATACAATACACATACATAATGCACATGCCATATTTGAGTCATATATAATTGTTAGATGTTTTCATATGCTAATTGTCGGGTTTTATGTTTTATATATTTACCCAAAATTCAAAAAACTGTTTTTCTAAAAGAAGAATTTATAAACAAAAAGTCTTTATAAATACATAACCAAACAAACCCTAAATTATAAGGATTAATCATGTACAAAAATTATCTATAAATATTTCCTAATACTAAATGAAGTTGGACATTAACTATAAAATACACATACATAATGCACATGCCGGCCATATTTGAGTCATATATAATTGTTAGATGTTTTCATATGCTAGTTGTCGGGTTTCATGTTTTATATACTTACATTACATCACCGTTGAAATCAATGGACAAATTTCCCGGCTTTAGTATACAAATGATTTAAGTGTGAATATTTTATGATTATAGTTTAAAACATACATTATCCTAATTTACATGTATAAAATATGATATGAAAATATGTCAGTAGCATAAGGGTTTAGTTGTATTTTTATAGGTAATCATTAGGCTAATTTCAACTGCGATTTGAAGTCCAATCTAGAGTTTTTTTCTTAAGAAGGGCGACCACAATACTAATAATTGAGTTAACATATAAATTAAGACCAAACATAAAAGAATGAATAAATCATTGTATACGACTAAGTTTTTTGTTTTTTAAGGTAATTATTAGATTAATTTCAAGTGCGATTTGATGTCCAATCTAGAGTTTTTTTTATGGACGACAACTTCAAATACAATAATTGAGTTAACATATGAATTAAGACCAAACAAAAAAGAAGGAAAAAATCATTATATATTTTATCCTAATTAAATACATGACTAAATGTATTTAATTTTACATTATGTTGAAGGTTTGATATACACATCTATAATTAAGAATCCACTAAAATTACAGTAATATGTAAAGACCATATATTATAAAATTGAACATAAGCTAACCAAAACCTAAATTCTTGATTAAAAGACTATTAAGGTAATAAGAATGGAAAATAACATCCATATACTAACCAAAACATAAATTCCTACGTGTCAATCATTTAGGTATGTCACGTAGGCAAGAGTCTAAAGCCAATTACATGTTTACCCTTTTCATTTAATAGTTTTCTTTTTCTTTTCATAATTTTCAGCAACATTTTTAAATTTAATATCTCTTCAAATATGAACATGAACGTGTTTTACATCTTTCTTGAAATTGTTTCTAAATATTACTATAAGCAAATATTTAGCTTAAAATTTAGAATCACTTTATCCTTCATTTTTGTTAAAAAAACGTTATCTTCTTCCTATACCATTTCCGAATATATTAAATATCACTTACTATATATAATAACCATATACATTAATATTTTAATTAACTTTTTCTCATTTTTATATTGATTTCATATAAAAGTTACCTTTACATGTCTATAACATATTTTTAAGGTTACGTTTTTTACATGAATGGAAATTTTGTTTAGTAATAATATATATCTTTTTTCATTCAATTATCATCTTATACGTTATCTAGCTTCTTAATATAACCACCATTTAATATCTTTTAAAATAATAATTATTTAGGATCTACTTTCAACTTTGTTGAATAATCTTGTCCGAGTTTAATTTATTTTCTTACTGTTTTGACATAATTATTTTCTTGTTGATTTTTTAATATCTATCACTTAAATTGTTAAAAAAATGGAGGTTACATTAGTTAAAGGACATTCAGATTTGTCTTGCAAAATATTAATTAAGGTCTTACAAAATTTTCAATTTTACTAAATGGATTACGAATATAGTGTATAAATGAAAGATTATCCCAACTTTATATAATTTTGGTAAGTAATAGTATTTCTTGTTTACTTTGTAATGTATATAATCAAATATTATAATATATGGATGATATCTTGTTAGGTAACTAAGGAAAGTTGTGTAGATGAAAATGATGTAATTTGGAAAAAAATAGAATGGTGAAGAGGTAAATGAACAATTAAATTTGATGATGTGGCATAGCTAGAATGGTGACACATAGGATAGATAATAAAAACTTTAGTAGTAGTATATAGATTAAGCCTTAAGCAAGCTCTTTATGTATAATCGCGCGTAGCCCCATCAGGTTTGGTGACACATCTCTTCCTGTACCAAAAATGATCAAACCCTAAATTATAGTACTCTACTAGTATTATGCAATTGCTTAGAAATTACTTAAAGGGGTTTGATCATGTGAGAATGATTATCTACCCTGATATAATAGAAGAGAGAAACCATCTCTTTGTTAAAAACTGTGCCACGTGGCGTATTTCGTGTGTAACATGTGTCCACTTATTTTAGAAAAAAAAAGGAAAATAATTTGTATAATTCTCTACACTCACTTCTATCCCCACTTCTCTTTATTAAAAAAATATTTTTTAAAAATTAAAAATTGTGCCACATGGCGTATTCTGTGTGTAACATGTGTCCACTTATTTTAGAAAAAAAAAGAAAAGAATTTGCATATATCTCTACAGCCACTGCTACCCCCACTTCTCTTTATTAAAAAAATATTTTTTAAGAATATTTTTATACAAATTTGATATGATTAGTAGTACTAACAAAGTTTTTATTAATTAATCAAGATATACAATTTTGTTAATTAATCAGGATATAAAAGCATATAATCTCAATAACTTGAGTTACTTGAAAGAGCTAATATATATGTACCGCAAAAAATTAGTTGTTTTAAATTTGTTAATTAATCATTTATCTTGTATGTACGGTAGTTATTAATTACTAATTAGTCATCTTTAAAATTTGCTATTTTTAACAAAGTTTTTTTTATGAGAATAAATTTGCCAAATATTTCTTTATGTTACCATTAAATAAAGATCTCTACTTGCTTCCAAATGGAAATATCTAATTTTGTAATTTTCTACTTGTATTACGTTTAAAAATTATCACAAGAAATCTATATGAACAATTTTATATGTATTTCACAAATTTTAATCAAGAAGTTTTTTCCTTCAGTTATATTACGAAATCCTTTTATTTTTTACTGTTATATAATTAATCAATTAATAATGGCTAAAACATAACTAAATAGTGGCAAGGTAGATTATACTATCACCTCACCTCTTTTTAGTATATAAATCTGATTGATTATCATTATAATATCTCATCACCTCTTATATCCATTAAATAGTTTTATTTTTTTTATTAATTTATCTCTTACACTCCTATTCTTTTAATAATTTTTTCTTATTTTGAAATCTCAATTAATATTCAGCTATAACAAACTAAAAAAATAGTATTCACTAAAATCATCCTTTATATTTACTTCATCCCACTAAATCACTAAGTAATTAATTTTTTTCGTCGGATGGAATAAAACAAAACATATAAAAAATTATTTTTCAGCCATAACAAACTATGAAAAAAAAACTTTTTTGTCATCATTTATGTGCCTAAAAGTTGTAGAAAAAAATAGCAAATTATGGTTTCATTTGTTGTCGTACTAGGTAGAATAAAACGACCCCGTATTATTTTTGTATTTATCTTTTAACTAATTTATGCAAATAAATTTATAAAAAAAAACATGATAGCTTTTTTAAACAAAGCTCGTGTAATATCTTCCTTTCAATGACAAAAATAATGTGGGGTCGTTTTGCTATGAAAGACTTGGGTTTGTTACACTATGTATAATAACAACCACTAAGTCTAAGTTTAATAGTATTTTAACTTTTAAAAAGTTAAAATATTAATTAACAAGTTAAATTAGGTTAAACGCCTGAGATTCCTCCTCTGCCATAGAATGCCCACGTTCATCACCATGAAGAGAGAGTGAGGAGTAAACTGCAGAATTGCTCTCAACCTCCCCCTACACTCCAAGAATAGTTGCAAGCCCTCTTACCCAACTTGTCCCCCTCCCTTTATGTCACCCAATTCAACTTCTTTAGCCTGGATCAACTCAACTTCTTCAGTGAGTGGAGGATCTCAAGGACCGATCAACAAGCAGGTGTGTCCTCACTTTACCTATCTCTTTCAACTCTTGTATACTCAAATCCTTAGTTGTTAGATTGAACAAATTTTAATTGTTTGGGATCATCAAAAGTAACGCACCAGTTGTACGACAAAATGCCTCCCAATTTTGTAGGGTGCTGTATTTCCTATTTTGTAGTCCCTTGCAGAAATTACAGCGGCGACCATATATGGTGGTTGTCATCCTCCTCGGCATAGACGACGTTCTGAGCCAAGCGTTCGCCTCTACCGCCCAACTGCATTCGTGCCCAATTCCATTTCCCCCTCTCCTTTCCCGATATTTACATCGCCGCCCTCCTCTTCAAACTCCACATGGAATCGGCCTTCGAATTCTTTGTTGTCGCCATAATTTTTGTAGCCATTGTGCCTTTGGTAGTGGTAATCGACTACCAATAGTTCAAGAACAGCGAAAACGCGGCCATTATTATCAGCGTCGTGTTGAGGCGGCGCTTGAGATTCTTCCCCGACATGAAATACCCGACGATCGCCACCGTCAACCACGCCATGTCCTCCGACACTGTGTGCTAAAGGAAAAATTCCCCAAAGGTAGAAAGGAGTAGGGCTGAGCACGGTTCGGGTAAACCGAATTTTTTAACCGAACCGGTGTGATACCCCGTAATTTTGTAAGGTTATATTGGGAATTATGGAATTTTCCCGGGTACCCGTTGTGTACGTCGGATTTAATTCAGGTAGTTTGAGACATTCTGTAATGTGCTCTGTATCTATAATATTTTTCTCAGTGAAATAATATACAGACATCATGCCTTGGAGTTTAATTGTCGTTCGCGTACGATAATTTTTATCCCGGTTTATCGTCAAGCTCGTTCAAAGCCGAATGGGCGGGAAAAGGGGGAAACGACGACCGCCGTTCAGAAACGACGACCGCCGTGGTTGGGCCCGAGATGTTAGCGTGTCAGCTTCTAGCTGGCCGCGACAGGCCTAACGACGGCGACCGCCGCATTTACGGCGACCGCCGCGTGCCCGCCGCAGGCAAAATCACGGCGACCACCGTAATTGTCCAGTGGACATTGCCCGTTGGTCGCCGGTGTCGTTCGAGGCGTGCCGTTGCGTCGTTTGCCGCGTCTGAGGGTTTGCAGATCACTCCTTGGGGTTTGCCTATAAATAGATGAGCTTGGACATGGGTTTTGGGTCATCTACAACCCCGAATCGCTGCCAAATTCGCCTTTCGCCGGAGTTGTGTTTTCGCCGGAATTTGGAGGTCTCGTCGGTGTTGCTTTGGTGTGGTTCCTGAGTGCCTTTGTGAAGCTTTTGGTTAGCCTTGGAGGTTAGAAGCCAAAGCAAGTCGAAGGAGGCCGAACCGCTCGTGTTTTGGGGTGAGTTTTCTCTCGTTCTGTGTCGTCTGGGTTCTTTACGGCGATCGTCGTGATGAATACGGCGACCGCCGCCAAGAACAGCGACCGCCGCCAGTGCCCAGAATGCCTTCGTGGCTTTGGCTTGGTCGGTTGTCGTCGTGGCGTCTTTCCTTTCGTGTTCTTTCGCCGTGTTTAGATTCGTACTGTTTATGTCGGATCTAACTTAGGGTTCCTTTTATGGGTCAACTCGAAGGTTGTTGTGCTGTCAAAACTATACCGTGTCGAGCCCGGAATCCAGTGACGTCTTTAGACTATTCTGCGGAGTAAGGCAAGTGGCGGTTCACTCTTGCTCTTTCGTTTCATATTTACATTAATTATCAGTAGTTTATCTGAGTAATTAATTTGGAATGAATATTCTGTTTGTCTGGAAACAGTTTTGATAAACTGTTTTGAAAATCATATAATAGGTTGTATATCTGTTAGAACAACGCTATTATCTGTTATCGCCTTTCAGGCCTTTATGTGGATTTATCCTGTAAATGTTGTGGTGTTGTAACTGTTTAGTTAGCACTATTAGATAGGAACGTTACTCGGACTCTGTCCAGTCGTTTCTTTATAATCTGGTATCGGGATGGCTCGTCCCCATCTGGTACTATTCTATGATCATGATCGGTCTCTTACACATGTGTGTAGAGACAGGACATTTAGCTGGTGTCACAAACCTTTCGGTATACGTCACTCTCGACGAAACGTATACTAAGATGTGTCGTCCCATTGGTGGGGTACACATGTAAAAGTCTATAACGTGATGTGTGTTTTTGAAACATAAATCAGATAAGTGCTACCTTGACGCACATAATTAATACACCTTGGGCGAGTAGTGCAGCTAAGTTCAGTGCAGCTAGGAAAACTCGTCTTGACTTGAATGTAGTACGTTCTCTTTCCAATCTGGATTCGCTGTAGGCGATGAGGTTGGTCATGAACCGAAGCATCTCAGTCAGTTTTAAATCATTGTTGTATGATTCTGTAACTTTTCAGATTTGTCATTACTTCCTTAAAGACTCTTTTCCGTTGGAGTCTTCTTTCGAGTCGATTTCTGTGAAGATTCAGTCTTCCAGAATCTTCTCTTGTGCATATCTCTTGTTTATTCCAGTAAGAATATGATGGTTGACTACCGTTATCGGTTATTATCCGAGAAGCGATGAGTCTAACATAATATGACTGCTTCGAACCAGTCTGCTTTTTACCCTTGCTAGTCTATTCATTTAGACTAACCAACCAATATTTTCCCTTGCATGGTTGGCTGGTGTCATCCGTTTGATTCGGCACATCAGTTAAGAAGTAGCTCAGAAGATTAGAAGGACTATGGAGTCGGCGGTGGTTTTTGAATGTTTTAATTATTTCTTTAATCAGGTTATGATCCTTTGGACAATAACTCCGATTGTAATGTACTTTCTTAGTCTTCCGCTGTGTTTGGTTTAAACTATGTTTTGACCTATTCGGGATTGGGTTGTAATCCCGTAACTCTTATTTCCTTGACAATGTTATGTTTTAGAATTTAATGCTTGATCTTTGTGTATCAATCGCATTTCATAAATTGTATGTCTATGGTAAAGCCTTGGGTGATCTCGGTAAGGAACACTGGGGTCATTGGCGGTAATACCTTTCCAAAAAGGGTTAAGTTTTGGGGGTGTTACAGTTGTGGTATCAGAGCCAAAGGTTTTAAAACGGGTTTGGGATTTTATAAATCATTTATCCGTTTTCGAAATGCTTTAAAGAGGGCTTTGAATTTTCAAAGTGAAAAGAATTTTAAAAACACCGTTCATAGTCGTGTCTTCTTTATAGTCTGATATAGTAAGCTTGCTTCTATGTCTAGAAAGACTAATTCCTTCCTTATTGTTCGATAGGATGGGTGTCTGCTTTTCTATTGGTAGGGGGTCGGAAGACGCCAAGTCGGATCAGCCGAGGCTAGATTTTCCGTTACCTCAGCGATGTTTCGAGGTTGGAGGCCCGAGTAGCCCACCCGAAGACGTCAAGCACGTTCTCCCCGAGTCAGTTGTCCTTGTAGCCAGGAATGCTATGGTCCCTAGACATGCACCTGTGCCGCCACCAAGGGTGGAGGAAGTACAGGAATGAGAGCAGGAAGATGAGTTATCAAGGTATGAACAAGGGGTTTACCAAGACGACTTTCTGCTGGGACCAATTCCAGAGGAGATCGAGTACGAAGACGAGGAAGAGGAGATGCTGGAGGTAGATCCTGTCGAGGACGAGGATATGATCAAGGATGATTCCGAGGATGAGGATCCCATCGAGGATGATCCCGAGGATGAGGATCCCATCGAGGATGATCCCGAGGATGAGGATCCCATAGAGGATGATCCAGAAGAGGATCTAGAGTTGGACCTTGGAGGGCAGATTCAGGAGCCCGGTACAGGATTGTCACCAGTGACAGAGTACGCACCCATGTCAGAAGCTGATTGGGAGGCACTGTATACCGAGTACGGTATTGGGAGAAGTGACAGGGAATCTCAGCCTATCCCTACTCCAAGGAGATGGAGGTCGGAATCCGAGCTGCAGGAGATTCTCCGCCAGAGCGAGGTAATCTCCACAGAACAGCAGCGTCAGAGGGATGAGTTGACCACCAGTACCCAGAGGAGGGCTGGAATAGGAGGACCAGTCATGGATGACCCATACTTTACCATGACTGAGCTAGGACTATGTGCTTTAGGGTCAAGCAGGGTGCGAAACCGATCGCCAGAGCTCGATGGTGAGCCTAGCCCGAAGAGACCATGCACGAGTAGCGAGTCGTATGGGAGACGTTTTGGAACGCCTTGAGGAGGAGTGGCATTGCCTATCGTAGTAGTTTCGTTTCTTAGTATTCCAAGTTGTACTTTGTGTAATATTTCAGTATTACGGCAAGTACTCTGAGAAACACTTATATCTTCGAGCAATGTTGTCCTAACGCTCGAATGATAAACTTATGCGTAACTTGTGTAAGAATTCGAAGGTTCATCTATAAAATACCAAGTTGATCTATTCTGAGTAATTTATTTACGTTGGTATATTGCATAAGTATATTGCATAATATTAATGTATTGAATGCTTGGAATTTGATCGGTAAATAGATGGTGAACCCAAGAAGCACGAGGAATTCGACTCGAGCCGGTGCTGGGACTAGCCAAAACCCCAGACCAGCAGGAAGAAGTGTTCAGGATGAACACGAGTCTGAGTCTCGCGTCCAGCAGAGGCGTGAAGGTCAGGATCAGACCCAGGCGCCGACGCTGTTTGATGCCGCAGTTGTTGAGGCAATCCGTGGGATCGTGATGCAGGCTATTACAAATGTCTTGAGACCAAGTGCGCCTCAAGCACAAGAAGTGCCTATTCACGCAGCGGTTCCTGATGTTGTGGAACCCAGAAACCCTGTGATTCAGGAGACTGCCGTTAGGGCGAGGGACAGCTATGGTCGCGCTCTTAAGACCATTACTTCCATGAGACCCGACTGCTATAACGGGAAAGGGGAGCCAGTGGCAGTGACTCATTGGTTCTCCCATATGGAGAGGCTGTTCAGGAACGTGGAGTGTGCGGAGGCCGAGAAGGTCCATATCGCGTCTCTTCAGCTGAAGGAGGAGGCTAGCGAGTGGTGGGAGAGCACTGGTTTGGCTGAGAGCCCAGTGTTGACTTGGTCGATGTTCAAGACCAAGATGGTTGATCGCTTTTTCTCTCGTGCTATGAGAGAGGAGAAGAATAAAGAGTTCTTGTACCCTCAGACTGATGGTCTGAGAGTGACCGAGTTGGCATCTAAGTTCAACCATCTTCTACAGTACGCCACTGCCGAGATCACCAGCGAGGCTCAAAAGATCTGGTACTTCCACGAGTGGATGAACCCGGATATCAAGCCATTAATGGTGCACCACACATGCTCTACGTTGGAGCAGTATGTGGATTGTGCCTATAAGCTGGAGGTAACTCTCGAGGAGTCGACCAAGAGGCGCAATCGACAGAAGTCGATGCAGAATCAGAACCAGGGAGATGGTTTTAAGCGCCCTGCGCCACCGTCTAACTTCGCCAAGTCCGGCCGAGCTAAGACGGAGATGACGCAAGGGGGATCGACTCAGCAGTCAGGGCAGACCCGGAGTACAGTTCAGTGTTATAACTGCGGTACTGCTGGGCACAAGAGCACTGAGTGTCGGAAGGAGAGGAGGCCATGCTTTGGGTGTGGACGTGATGGTCATCTGCAAAAGTTCTGCAAGCAGGGGAAGCAGAAGGGAGTAGAGTTGCAGCAAGGGTCAGTTCATCAGAGCAACCGACCTAGGTTTAAGCCTGCCGAGACTCCTAGCCCTTCAGTGCAAACGACTGCTCAGAACAGGGGAAAGGCCCCAGCTGTTTCTGGAAGTCAGGGCCAACGCTTGTACGAGATGCGTGAGGCAGATGGATCCAACGCTCCAATTGCTCAAGGTACTCTATACCTTCACTCTACTTCAGTGTGCATTCTGTTTGATTCTGGTGCTACGCATTCCTTTATTTCGGATAGCTGTGTTAGCAAGTTAGACTTAGTGTGCAATGATTCGTGCGGCCCTTTCGTCGTTAATCTTCCTAATGGAGAACGTTTGGTGGGAACCAAGCATTTGTCCGACTTTCCGATTATCATTCAGGGTAAGGAATTCGAGGCAGATTTAATCTGCATAGCCATGGCTCCATACGACATTATTCTCGGTATGGATTGGCTGACGCGTCACAAGGCGGTGATCGACTTCAGTTCAAGAATGGTGACGGTGTCATCCGGGGGCCAATTCGTGTGCAAGTTCAAAGGTCGAAATGACGCTGATGACGGCAAGCTGATTAATACGATGGCTGCGTTTAAGCTACTACGACAAGGATGTGTCGGGTACCTTTGCTACTTGGATTCGCCCGAGAGGGATGGACCTGAGGTTCTTGATATTCCTGTAGTTAAGGAATTTTCGGATGTCTTTCCGGAAGGAATTCCTGGATTACCCCCGAACCGCGACGTAGAGTTTTCAATTGATCTCGAGCCTGGTACGGCGCCGATTTCCAAATCACCGTACCGGATGGCTCCGGCTGAGATGCAAGAATTGAAGAATCAACTTGAAGATCTTCTTGATAAAGGTTATGTCAGGCCGAGTGCATCGTCGTGGGGTGCTCCGATATTATTCGTCAAAAAGAAGGACGGATCGTTCCGACTTTGTATCGACTATCGAGAGTTGAACAAGGTGACGATCAAGAACAAGTATCCTTTGCCTAGGATTGATGACTTGTTGGACCAATTACAGGGAGCAAAGGTTTTCTCCAAGATCGACTTAAGATCTGGATATCATCAACTCAGGATTCGTGAGCAGG
Organism: Rheum nobile; assembly: GCA_027886185.1. NCBI lineage: Eukaryota > Viridiplantae > Streptophyta > Magnoliopsida > Caryophyllales > Polygonaceae > Rheum > Rheum nobile. Next base: position 8,176,156 of record WOAB01000644.1, on the reverse strand, counting down.
ACATTCCTAGAATTGCGTTTAGGACCAGATATGGTCATTATGAGTTCGTAGTGATGCCTTTTGGGCTTACAAATGCTCCAGCTGTCTTTATGGATTTGATGAACCGATGTTTTCACCAGTACTTGGATAAGTTCGTGGTAGTTTTCATCGACGACATCTTGATCTATTCTCCGAATGAAGAAGTCCACGAGGAACATCTACGGATTTCCTTGTCGATCCTTAGACAACACGAGCTTTATGCTAAATTATCTAAATGTGAATTCTGGATAAAGGAAGTGGCTTTCTTAGGCCACGTGATCAATAAAAATGGGGTTATGGTTGATCCCCAAAAGATTGAAGCGGTGGCTAAATGGACACAGCCCCAGAGCGTGAAGGAGGTACGTAGTTTTCTTGGACTTGCCGGGTATTATAGAAGGTTCGTAGAAGGATTTTCAAAGATCGCTCTACCTATGACCAATCTACTCCGCAAAGTCCACAAGAAGTTTGTCTGGAATGACAAGTGCGAGGTCAGTTTCCAGGAGTTGAAGCGACGGTTGACCTCGGCACCCGTGTTAGCACTCCCAGAGGGGAATGACGATTATGTGGTCTATAGTGATGCTTCCAAGTGTGGTCTTGGTTGTGTTTTGATGCAAAGGGGCAGAGTCATTGCTTACACATCTAGACAACTCAAGACTTACGAAGAAAACTATCCGACCCACGATCTTGAGTTAGCAGTGGTTGTATTTGCGCTGAAGATTTGGAGGCATTACCTCTACGGTATAAGATGCCAAGTCTTCACTGACCACAAAAGTCTCAAGTATATATTTACTCAGAAGGAGTTAAATATGAGACAACGCCGCTGGCTAGAGTTGCTCAAGGACTACGACATGGAGTTGTTGTATCATCCGGGCAAAGCTAATGTAGTAGCTGATGCACTAAGCCGGAAGACAACGCACGAGACTGTGGTTGCTCTACTTACTGCTCAGACCAAGCTAAACCAAGAGTCATGCGACATTGGAGTCTTATATGACCAGCGTAGAGGGTACCTGAGTATGATGGAGATTCATGCTACACTGCTGGATCAAATCAAAGAAAAGCAAGTCGATGACATCATCTTGGTAAAGTTAAGCAGTGAAGTGATGAATGGGAAAGCTCCCAGTTTTGTGGTTCAGGATGATGGATCACTTTGGTTTCAGGATCGGATCTGTGTGCCTGACACAGAAGGTCTTCGTCAGTTGGTGATGAGAGAAGCTCATTCATCTGCTTATTCTGTGCATCCTGGCTCTAGCAAGATATACAAGGATCTCAGGAAGAAGTTTTGGTGGCCAAACATGAAGTGGGACGTAGCAGACTTTGTGGCAAAGTGCTTAACTTGCCAAAAAAATCAAGATCGAACACCGCAGATCAGGTGGTGAGATGCTACCTCTCCTCGTGCCAGAATGGAAATGGGAGGACATTTCCATGGACTTCGTCACTGGGCTACCCAAGACTCGAAGTCAGAGAGATGCTATCTGGGTATTTGTGGATAGGCTTACGAAGAGTGCTCATTTCATAGCCATCAAGACCACATGGGAAACCCAGAAGCTAGCCGAGGTTTACCAGAAGGAGATTGTCCGCTTACATGACATTCCTAAGACCATTGTATCGGACCGAGATGGCCGTTTCATGTCAAGATTCTAGAAGGAACTTCATAAGGCTATGGGAACCGAGTTGAGGTTCAGTACAGCGTTTCATCCTCAGACAGATGGCCAGTCTGAAAGGACCATCCAGACTCTGGAGGATATGCTTAGAGCTTGTGTGCTCGATCGTCCGACTAGCTGGAAGGACAGCTTGAGTCTGATTGAGTTCACGTACAACAATAGCTGGCATGCTACAATCAAGATAGCTCCGTTTGAAGCTTTGTATGGTCGCAGATGCAGATCTCCGATTTGTTGGGACGATAATGCCGACAAAATTCTGCTTGGACCAGAGTTGGTCGAAAGGACGGCTTCAGACATTGCTTTGATCAGACAAAGAATGTTGACCGCTCAGAGTCGACAGAAGTCCTACGCAGATCGGAAGCGCAGGACTGTCGAGTTCGAGGTCGGTGACAAGGTTTTTGTCAAGGTATCGCCATCCAAAGGAGTTTTCAGATTTGGTAAGTGTGGGAAGCTTAACCCTCGCTACGTGGGACCATTCGAAATTCTGGATAGAGTGGGATCTCTAGCGTACCGTTTGGCGTTGCCACCATCGGCTCACCCGGTGCATAATGTGTTCCACGTGTCTTTACTCAGAAAGTATGTACCAGATGAGTCTCATGTACTTAGCTATGAGGACATCGAGATTCAAGCTAATGGTACTTATGAAGAGTTGCCCGTGCGCATTTTGGAGCGTCGGGAGAAGCATTTGCGCAACAAGATCGTACCTTTGGTACGATTGCTGTGGTCCAAGTCAGGGACCGAAGAAGTTACTTGGGAGACGTGGGAAACCAAGTCAGATATGCTCAGGCGTTTTCCCGAGTTATTCTCGACCTAAGTTTCGGGGTCGAAACTTATTGTAAGGGGGAGGAGATGTGATACCCCGTAATTTTGTAAGGTTATATTGGGAATTATGGAATTTTCCCGGGTACCCGTTGTGTACGTCGGATTTAATTCAGGTAGTTTGAGACATTCTGTAATATGCTCTGTATCTGTAATATTTTTCTCAGTGAAATAATATACAGACATCATGCCTTGGAGTGTAATTGTCGTTCGCGTACGATAATTTTTATCCCGGTTTATCGTCAAGCTCGTTCAAAGCCGAATGGGCGGGAAAAGGGGGAAACGGCGACCGCCGTGGTTGGGCCCGAGATGTCAGCGTGTCAGCTTCTAGCTGGCCGTGATAGGCCTAACGACGGCGACCGCCGCGTGCCCGCCGCAGGCAAAATCACGGCGACCGCCGTAATTGTCCAGTGGACATTGCCCGTTGGTCGCCGGTGTCGTTCGAGGCGTGCCGTTGCGTCGTTTGCCGCGTCTGAGGGTTTGCAGATCACTCCTTAGGGTTTGCCTATAAATAGATGAGCTTGGACATGGGTTTTGGGTCATCTACAACCCCGAATCGCTGCCAAATTCGCCTCTCGCCGGAGTTGTGTTTTCGTCGGAATTTGGAGGTCTCGCCGGTGTTGCTTTGGTGTGGTTCCTGAGTGCCTTTGTGAAGCTTTTGGTTAGCCTTGGAGGTTAGAAGCCAAAGCAAGTCGAAGGAGGCCGAACCGCTCGTGTTTTGGGGTGAGTTTTCTCTCGTTCTATGTCGTCTGAGTTCTTCACGTCGACCGCCGTGTTCTTCACGTCGACCGCCGCCAAGAACAGCGACCGCCGCCAGTGCCCAGAACGCCTTCGTGGCTTTGGCTTGTTCGGTTGTCATCGTGGCGTCTTTCCTTTCGTGTTCTTTCGCCGTGTTTAGATTCGTACTGTTTATGTCGGATCTAACTTAGGGTTCCTTTTATGGGTCGACTCGAAGGTTGTTGTGCTGTCAAAACTATACCGTGTCGAGCCCGGAATCCAGTGACGTCTTTAGACTATTCTGCGGAGTAAGGCAAGTGGCGGTTCGCTCTTGCTCTTTCGTTCCATATTTACATTAATTATCAGTAGTTTATCTGAGTAATTAATTTGGAATGAATATTCTGTTTGTCTGGAAACGGTTTTGATAAACTGTTTTGAAAATCATATAATAGGTTGTATATCTATTAGAACAACGCTATTATCTGTGATCGCCTTTCGGGCCTTTATGTGGATTTATCCTGTAAATGTTATGGTGCTGTAACTGTTTAGTTAGCACTGTTAGATAGGAACGTTACTCGGACTTTGTCCAGTCGTTTCTTTATAATCTGGTATCGGGATGGCTCGTCCCCATCTGGTACTATTCTATGATCATGATCGGTCTCTTACACATGTGTGTAGAGACAGGACACTTAGCTGGTGTCACAAACCTTTCGGTATACGTCACTCTCGACGAAACGTATACTAAGATGTGTCGTCCCATTGGTGGGGTACACATGTAAAAGTCTATAACGTGATGTGTGTTTTTGAAACATAAATCAGATAAGTGCTACCTTGATGCACATGATTAATACACCTTGGGCGAGTAGTGCAGCTAAGTTCAGTGCAGCTAGGAAAACTCGTCTTGACTTGAATGTAGTACGTTCTCTTTCCAATCTGGATTCGCTGTAGGCGATGAGGTTGGTCGTGAACCGAAGCATCTCAGTCAGTTTTAAATCATTGTTGTATGATTCTGTAACTTTCCAGATTTGTCATTACTTCCTTAAAGACTCTTTTCCGTTGGAGTCTTCTTTCGAGTCGATTTCTGTGAAGATTCAGTCTTCCAGAATCTTCTCTTGTGCATATCTCTTGTTTATTCCAGTAAGAATATGATGGTTGACTACCGTTATCGGTTATTATCCGAGAAGCGATGAGTCTAACCTAATATGACTGCTTCGAATCAGTCTGCTTTTTACCCTTGCTAGTCTATTCATTTAGACTAACCAACCAATATTTTCCCTTGCATGGTTGGCTGGTGTCATCCGTTTGATTCGGCACATCAGTTAAGAAGTAGCTCAGAAGATTAGAAGGACTATGGAGTTGGCGGTGGTTTTTGAATGTTTTAATTATTTCTTTAATCAGGTTATGATCCTTTGGACAATAACTCCGATTGTAATGTACTTTCTTAGTCTTCCGCTGTGTTTGGTTTAAACTATGTTTTGACCTATTCGGGATTGGGTTGTAATCCCGTAACTCTTATTTCCTTGACAATGTTATGTTTTGGAATTTAATGCTTGATCTTTGTGTATCAATCGCATTTCATAAATTGTATTTCTATGGTAAAGCCTTGGGTGATCTCGGTAAGGAACACTGGGGTCACTGGCGGTAATACCTTTCCAAAAGGGTTAAGTTTTGGGGGTGTTACAACCGGACCGAAAAAACCGATCCAAACCGAAACCGAAATATTTCGGTTCGGTTTTCGGTTTAGGTAATTTTGGATTTCGGTTTTCGGTTCGGTTTAATTTCGGTTCGGTTCGGGTAAACCGGATTTAAAAAAAATAAGCCCTGCCATTTTTAATTTCTTACTAGGCCGACTGCCATTCATTTGGGCCCATCTCGGCTGCCTCGGCATCTCTTATTGAATTTGAATCCTCCCAGTTCCCACTTGCAGTCCGCCGTCTTGCACGTTGCCCTAGCCCTGCCGCCCCTGCGTGTCCAGTACTCCAGTGTCCCTCCCAGTCCGCTGTCTTGCAGTTGCACGTTACGACTCCGCCCAGTCCGCCGTTGTTGCCCACTGCCGAGAGTCCTCATTGACTGAATTGTCGTCGTCATTGGCTGCTGCTTCACGCCGGTGGGTGGCTACTTGCTCGTTGCTGCTGCTTGATGCTGCCGGTCGCCGTCTTTCCCAGTTCTTGGATCGCATCGCTCCCTCGGTCACCGTCATTGGCTGCTGCTTGCGATTGCGTCCCCTCGCCCCACTCACTCCCAGTCTCCACAACTCCACCGCCTCCATTGTGCTAGAATTCATTAATTCATTTTTTTTGGGTTTTTAGACGAATCGAACCGGATTCAGACTGAACCAAACCAATATAATTCGGTTCGGTCTTCGGTTCAATTTTTGTGGAGTTTCGGTTTTCGGTTTTTTCGATTCGATTCGATTCCGGACCGATGCTCACCCCTAGAAAGGAGCTCGGCGTTTCTCTCTTTTAGGTTGGTGTGTAATTTCCTTCAACAATCCTATAATGCATTTATCCATCATACTGGTGTTGTTTGGTTAAAAAAAATCTTACTGATGTTGTAGACTTCCCTTTGAATGTATATTTTTGCTAATTTCCACCTCCTATACTAGCTTAAATAATATTGAATTGATTCGTCCATAATCTCAATATCGCATTGTGAATTATAGGTTGATTAGAAAATGAGTTTAGAATTTTTTTTAGCCTTCACACTTGAGGTTTTTTGCAAAGTATCATAGGAAAACAAAGACTAGAGAGCTAGAGCAAATGTCTTCCTTTTTTTCAGTGGAAAATGCCTTGATGTGCTTTTATTGGTCAACCTAAACGTGTTAGTGGGAAGCAATCATTAACATATGAAACACTTCATAATATATAGTTTGATAATTTTTTGCTATATATTGGTTATGTTATAGCTTCTTTAGCCTGCTATACAATGGAAAGAATATTTATGTTAATGTCTCCGGCTTCTTTGGCATGTTTCTTATGGGTTTGAAGTACACAACTTCACAATAATTTGTTATATATTGGTTATTTTATAGCTTTTTTGGCCATTGATTTTAAATAAAGTAGCCTAATGTAGCTTATTTGGCTCATAAATACATAAAAAGGAATCAAATTTAATTCAAGCTCTATACAACACAAAAGAAGACTAACTCTAGATAAGTTGCTTACTATACAAGTCAGCCATGGCAAGTGCCAAGTGGGTTCATTGAGGACTCTGTTTCGGTCATCAGAAGGGTTGTTTCATGTAGTTGTCTCAATGTGTTTTGTTTCAGCCCTTGGGTAACTTTTTAATTAACAATGTATATATTTTTAAACTTGGACTTTGATAGTTGATGGAGACCTTTAATTAGTGTAGTAAGATATTTCTACCTGGTGCAATTGTAACGACCAATGGATTCGCGTATACTATGGTCAAAACAATTGTAACTAATGTGTTTTGAATTCTTCCCTCAAATGTAACATTAAAGTATTATTTTATTTGTCTTATAATTATTATATTTAGTTGTGTAATTACCCGTACATGTTACGGGTTCAGCACTAGTTACCATGTAAAATGAGAATGATGCACATACAAACAAAAACTTACGCACATACAAGCAAATACTTATTCACTTTTAAAACTTGTGCACATAAAAGCAAAAATTTATGCACTTTTCGAATGTGCACAAGTTTTTGCTTGCATATGCATAAGTTTTCGACTGTATGAGCGTGAATTTGTGCACATTCGAAAAGTGCATAATTTTTTGCTTATATGTGCATGAGTCTTAAAAGTGCTTAATTTTTTGTCTATATGTGCATAAGTTTCTGATTGTATGTGCATCATTCTCATTTTACACGGTAATAATTATTCTCGCATGATCAATGCCCTTACTTAAATATATATTAAATGTCAGGTGACGTGGACGACTCACCCGGTCTTATAAAAAAATAGCTAATGTTATTCATCAAAATATAGCTAATGTTATCGATCACCCGTTAATCTAGGAGAATAAGGTGTTCGGTGTTTTTAAACGTTTATGTAGAAATGAGGGTTCAATCTCGTTAGCAAGGTAGACTGAATTGGGAAGTCACACCCATCAAATTATCCATTCCATATGTCAAAAGAAACATACATGCATGCATCAAGCTAAGTAAATTTCGAGATTCTGTATGTAGCCTTGAAGTACATGACATAAACGCATTGCCTTAATATTATCTTCTTCTGCTAAGTCAATGAGCTTGCCAATAAATTAAAGGTTTGATTGGTATGATCCGAGAATCGGATTGGAAGCGGAATTATAAATGACTCATTTTGTATCTCGTCATTTGGTATTTGTCTGAATGAGTCAGTTTTGGACATACGTTTTATCAACGGGAGATTATTTAGACATGTTAACTGGGTCGAGCGGGTCGGGTTTTGATGAAGTTGGGTTCGGGTCGTTAAAATTTCCAAGTTGATCGGATCGGGTTATAACGGGTTTGGCTCGGGTTCGGGTTGACCCAACGGGTTGAAAGTGTCCATTTATTATTATAATTATATTTTGAATCTAAAAAATAATTAAAATAAATAAATAATATTAATTAATTATTTAATAAAATATATTACAATATTTAATATAAATGAGATAATATATATGAAATAACGGGTAGGTCGAGCTCGGGTCCGAGTTTGGGTCTTTTCAGTTCGGGTCCGCCGTGTTTTGGTCCTTCTTGACTCGTTAATTTTTGGGTCAGGTCGGTTTTTGACATGTCTAGTTGGAATGAATAATAATTCAAAAATTTTATTAGAATCAAATGTTTCATTAAACTTGGAATCATCCATTCCTTGGAATGAAATCCATTCCCGTTCTTATTCTTATCAAACATAATTATGAATATTAGTCATTCTCATTTTCATTTATGATTTTAAGGAATGAGAATCATTCGAGCCCTTAACTAGTTCTTCATTCATGTTTTCCGTTTTGATAATCCTTTAATGGCAATTGGTTGTCATTTTTCCTTAGTGACAATTAACTATAACATTAACGCCAATACATCAAAATGTCTCAATTTCTGTGAAAGTTCGAGGGTCCAATAGATTGGAGGTGGGAATGCATGAGTGTATATGCGCGTTAGGTCTAGTACATAAGTCAGTGAGGTTTAATCATAAAATCAATTGGTAATTGGAGGAGTAATCCATTAAGCTTATATATTAGGCATTGATATCCACCAATTTCCGATGTAAGCTGGACTTTGTGTTCCAACATGCCCCCGCAAGTGAAACGGCGGACAATTAGCTTGACTTAGTTGACACTTGAACAAATGGGTATGAGCGGGCATCTCAATCTCTTTCTAGTCAGACCCAATCAATCCAATAAAGAAACCCATGACCGAACCGCTCTAATATCATGTGAAAGTCTGAGAATCCAATAGACTAGGGGCAAGAACGTACTAGAACATATACGCATTATATATAGAATTTGTGATCGATATTGTTTGAGATCCTCATTGATGAAATTAGAGAACAAAGAAGGATTGGAAATACACTCTATTATTGATTACACCATAATCTTACGAAACATAATGAACAAGCTCATCTAACTATATACAAGAAAGTAACCTCTTATAAGTAGACACTAACAACCTAACTAACCACCTCTAAGTGCCACGTAAGTGACAAGATAACAACCTCAAATTTCCGAGTTAATTAGCAAGTCTCGAGCCCGAATTATTGGAATATCAAAAAAGGCGTTCGGTTAAGGTTTTTAATCGAATTCGAAAATTAAATGCGAATCAAATCAAATTAGATGTCGATTCTGTTGTTGGAGTATCTAGTCGTATTCTCCTATCTAATCCCCACACCCCCCTATAAATTGGACCTTAATTGAGTCGAATTTATCATCCAAACCGAACAAAATCTCCTCGTTCTCTGGTTTCTCGAGCGGTCTGTTGTGGTGGTTTTCCGACGTCGGCAGTCTTCCTCCGCCGCAACGAAGCATACCTAGAGATAGCTTGCAGCTCCACAAACCCAACGTTGTCGGCCCCGCTCAATTTGGTTTCCGATTGATCCCGTACGAGCACTCCAAACCCGAATACGCGTGTCCTCTATTTTTCTAGGCGGTTGCTTCTGCAGTCCAGTCCGTGGCCACCGGTGCCACCAGCGCAGCTCGCCGCCACCCAGATCAGCCACGCCTACCCCGACATCGTGCTCGCATCACCAGCCACCATCGAGCCCCTTTGAGCTGCCTCCGAGCCTGAACGAGCCGTGTAAGTAATGTGTGTGCTTGGTACTGCATGTTGGTCGTGGTGTACACATTAGCCTAGGCTTAATCTTGATTAAATTAGATTAAGGCCTGATTAGCTTAAGCAAAATAAAATAATGGTAATTATTTTTATGTGCTAAAGAAAATAATATTGCATTATTTTATAATAGTAAAATCAACAATTAGAGTTCATAAATAATATTTATAAAATTATTGAGTAAGTTTTTATATTGAATAAAATATGTTAACTAGTCTTAATTTAGTTAAATTAGGATTTTTATTAGATTAGGTGAAAAAATTCAACAATTAATCTTTAAAATATTCTTTATAACATTTTGTTGAATTTGTTCATGAGATTTATTTTAAAATAACTTGAATTATGGTAATGTATTTTTGGGAACATCTCGCAATTACTTTTGGATGGGATTGGAGTAGAAGTCGAGCTCGCTGACTAGAATCAACTCCAGTATTACGCCAACCCGACATTATTGTGAATTAAGGCAAGTGGTGGTTCGCTCTTGCTTTTATTCTAGATTTTCTTAATTGACAATTAATTAATTTATTATAATTAAGTTAGGATAAATATTGTCATATTATGTTTTGGGAACTTATATGTTATAATGTTGTAATAAAATGTGGATATACTTAGGATTTATATACTATATACTGCTAGAAGCTATGCGTGTGAATATATTATTACCGTAGAAAGATAGTTGGACTTTGTTGTGGACTTATATGCGTAGTTTACACAAGTATTCATAGGAACGCTATGTACCTTGCGAGGTTTAGTTATTTTTGTGTAACGGTATTATGAGGATTTTTTCCTAGTACTTTTGGTCATGACCGTACCCTTATTCAAATATAAGTGGTGGTGCACTTAGCTATAGTCATTATTCGGGATTCATGCCATAAAAACTCTCGTGTCGAGATAGTATGGATTAAAAGCTTTAACGTAAATGCACGTTTTGAAATTAAATAAGATAAGTGTTTTTATGCACGTAATTAATAAACTCTAGGGCGAGAAGTACAACATAGAAACCGCTATTGCTCTTGTCTAAGTAAGTCATCTTTTCAATCTGAATTTGCACACCACGCATGCAGTGAGTTTGGTTGGCGATCCAATTAGTGAAAGGAGGCTTTTCAAAATTAAGGTGTGTAATAACTATAAATGTTCCCAAACAAATACATATAATTTCTACAAGACTCAATTTCATTGGAGTCTTCTCTTGAATCATATCTCTTCTTATGTTTTGGTAGAAGTGTCATAGTTACCTATTGTGTATTGGCTTTTATTCGAGAAACGATGGTAGTGGCTAGACAAAAAAACCTCTTATAAATACCATTGTTTAGTCTTTCATTAGACTAACCAACCTTTCTTTTTCCTTGCATGGTTTTCTAGTGTCGTCTGTCCCATCCGATACATGATGTAATTCTTCTCATGTGTGAAGAATGGATTCCCGACACTGGTGGCAACTGATATTTTCAAGTGTTTTGTTTAATAAGGTTGAAGATCCTGAATTTAGATTATAGGTGTTCAAGACCTATTATGTAATTTTGATATTTTCTAATAAGTCTTCCGCTATGACATTTTCTATAATTTTGTTATTTTCTATCTTGCAACGTCAATTGTAAAATATTATTATGGAATTTATACAAGTATTATGTTTTGTTTATTCTGTCTTTGTGTTCAATACTGTAAGTCTTGGATGACTCTGGATATGTGTTCTAAGGTAACTACGATAATACATCCATGGTAATTTAGGGGTGTTACAATATTTTCTAACCTATGCTAACCAATGGCATTTTGTTGATCAAGTAGGTGGAAAATAGTATGCACTCACCCCAAAATTTCTTAGGTAAGTTGACCTGAAGACTGATGGATCTAGTTGTATCAAGAAGATGACGATGTTTTTTGTTAACTATGAAATTTTGTTGAGGTCTATATGGCATAGTTTTCTGATGTAGAATGCCTAGACTAGCAAACAACTCTTGAAAAGCATTATTTACAAGTTCATATCCATTGTCAGACCTTATTTCCTTAGGAGTTTTCTGAAATTGGTTTTTTACCAAGCAAAAGAAATTTCTCACAGTGTCAACAACTTGTTTCTTTTTATATAACATGTAGGTCCAAGTGGCCCTTCTCATGTCGTCTACAATAGTGAAGAAATACCTTTCTCCACGCAGATTAGCAGCACCAAAGAGTCCCCATAAGTCCATATGCAACAAATCTAAACAACCAGTGGCTCTATTAAAACTGTTTGTTAAAGGACATCTATGGAATTTTGTCATAGAACAAATGTCACAAAAAACATATGTAAATGATAGATGTCTAGCACAAGGCACATGATACATATTGGAAAAAGATACATGCCCTAGCCTATTGTGTAGTACATGAGCATCTACATTGTCTTTAGCTGAGCAACATGCTTTATTGCTTCACTAAACTCCATTATACTGAGCTTTCATCCCGTAAAGACCTACATGTTCCCTGCCAACAACCTCGGTCTTTTTACTCAAAAGGATTTGTAGTTCAAAATGAGAAGTACTAAAATAAGCAAACAGGTCCTTTTACTTAATGATTCTACGGACATATAACAAGTTAAACTTGAATTCTGGTACAAACAACACATCAGTGATCACAAAATCATAATTTATCACTACATCTCTTGTTCTGCCAACTCTCTTTGTTGAACTATGAAACTATTTAACCATAATAGGAACTGCAAAGGTTTTCACATGGATCAAACATTTAAGGAAAGGGATCATATGATATGTTTCCCCTGTGTCCAAGATCCATTCATGCTTACTAGGCTCAAAGGTAAAAAGATTAAGGTAGGAAGTACCTGCAAAGTTCATTGGTGAAGAAGGCATGACATCTTTTTCTTTAAACACCTTCATCATTTCCTCACACATGGCTTGGAAAAATCCAGGTCAAGATTTGAATATTTCCTGCTTGCTGAATTTTCCTCAAGGCCAAGTGGTTTAGCATGTATTTCTGACTCCAAAACCACATTAGTTGCTAACTTTGAACATGTTTTCCCTTTCTTTCCTTTGTACCAATTTTGATAACCTATCACCTCAAAAGAACCCTTTGCATAATGAACATCCATCTTGCAAACCAATACGATCCTTCTTCTGACCACTAGCAGACTTTTTATCATCCATTCTAAAGTTGTTCACTCCACTAACATTTTGTGATCCATCCATGAACGCAACAGGTTCAATCACATTGGTGGAGATTTGCTTTTGTTATCCAACTTGAAGTACAAGATAGTAAGCCTTGTTAAGAGTGGGAATTGGCTCCATAACCAATATCTGGTTCTTAATAGGATCATAATCCGAGTTCAAATTCACAAGAAAGTGTAAGAGTTTATCTTGATTCTCCAAATGTAACACTCTTTATAACACTTTACATGTACACTTGCCAAGAAAAAATAAGTTACATGTTGGTATGGCATTTAGACATTGCAATTCATCCCACAACGTTTCAACTTGGTGTAATAACCTGTCACATGCTGATTTCCTTGCACAATCTTCATCGATTCTTGCTTTAATTGAAATAAGATTGGTGCATTAGTTTGACTATACCTGTCTTCGATCTTCAACCAAAGATCTCTCGCCGAACTCATAAGGTTGAATGAGTTTAACATTTTCGACGCCATGGATCTCAAGATTCAACAAGCGATCATCTCGTCACATCGAATCCATTGAGCCAAATCCTTGGATCCATCAGCTGGACGTTCGATTGAACCATCCATGAAGCCAAGCTTCATTTTTCCTCCCAAGGCTCTTCTCAACTGTCTGTTCCAGGTGACAAAAATTGGGGCATCGAACAACGTCTGTGTCAATTGAGGATTTTGATTTTCTGAATTCAAAATCGAGAATGGGTCACTTGAGTTCATCGCATTGACCTGCATTTTCTGCTCGTTCGTTGCCAGTACTCTTGCCTAGATTAACGGATCAATCTCAACTTAGGAAGAAATCTAGATCTTGCGATTTTGTGAGAAATTGAAACGAAAAAGAAACTCCAAATTCTTACTCTCGCTCAAACAAAACTCCCACTACTACAGATTTTTTAATATAACTCGTAAAAGTATATCACGGGCGTTACCATTATGATTTATAAAGTGGTCAAAAAAAGAAACAAACATTTGTAACCCGGATATTAATAACCCCGGGTTATAAAGGCAGTTGCTTATACAAAAATCACCAACTTTAATTTTATAACGTGGGCGTATGTATGCATTTTTCATGTCCGAATTATAAAGCTAATTTTTTATTTTAATTTTATACTCATACGGGTTATTATGCCTTGGTCTTCCTCTTGGCTCCAACCCTAACTTCACGTATTCACATCGCCTCACTCTGAATCCCACAAGTCACACCCGTTAGAATGATCGAGATCTAGCCTCTCCTCACGCTATCATCTGTTTACTCATCTTCGGCCTTCCCCTTCACCTTTTTGTACCCCATAAACCAAAGAGATTGGGAGAGCCTTCATTCAAGACTTCATAGAAAGTGAGAGAGAGAATGAAGATGAGCAATGTGGCGTTCACAACTCTAGTATCAAGGACACAAAGCTTGTTCAAATGGCCACTGGAATTTTTAGTTCTAGGCACTTCCACCTTAAATTACTTCGATGATAACCACATCCAACTCACCGATCGATTCCTCATGTTATAGCGGTGGTAGGAGAAGGCTAGTTCATGCGAATGCCTTCAAAGTCTCTTCTTGTTTTGCCTCAATTTGAAGATCTTAACATCACCAACATGCTTCTCCGCCCGAGAACCATCTTCACCGACTCTTAGATTTTACTGTGTTTTCTCCTCTATGCTTCTTTCCCTTTCAATGCATATAATTTTTCTTTGTTGTTGATTGTGAATATTAGGGGTTAGGGTTGACGAAAATAACAGAGATCAAATTATCCTTAACGAATGGTTTAGTTTGCGAATTAATTTTTATATGGTTCAAAAGTAGTATTTTATGAGATAATTTAGTATTATTCGTAACTTGGTGTTGTTAGTCTAGTATCATGAATGAATCCAATTTTGATGTAACCATCTACTTGATTTCCTTGAATTGGTCGTTGGAAGTTGGAACCATATGCAGTCATAAGAGTGTGAGTTTATGAATCATTTGTTAATACATTATATGCTTTAACCATGGGCTTGTTTTTGGTGCTTGATGGAACCTCTAATTCTGCTTCTTCTGTGGAAAACCTCTTGATTCACATTAACGAAATTCTAAAAGTTTATCAGCTTCCTTCAATAGAGTTTTGGGTATTGTTTAGGTAGATTTATTATGATTATCATTTATGTGCTCCGTTTCTCTTGCATATTCTACAATACTTGCTTATGTGTTGTCGGAGTTGAATCTCCCTCATAACTATGGCCTGGATCTATTCCTCTTATCTTTAGATGAAGGGATCACTGGTTATAGGGTCATAAGGATGATTCATTAGAAACAGTGAAAATAAATGAAATCCAGGTATGCGTTTGTTTTAACAGGTTCATCCTCGTGAAAATTTGCACATGTTTTTAACCATCCACAATCTGGTGTTGTTTAGGCATCATCAAGATTATATGGTAAACTACAACCTGAGTGACTTATGTCATTTATTTCACTACATTTTTCTCCATGGTCAAATGACTACCTTCTTCTCAACAGTCATGCAATGCCTGACTTTTATGTATGATGGGGCTCTTCACTCTATATTATGTTGTTGTCATTGTTTTTTAGTTCCTGGAGTCATTGGAGCTCTTCAAGATTTAGAGGCTATAAAGAAATGGATTAGGCAGTTCACGTCCCTTCGGTCATTCATCATCAATGGTTGTCCTAATCTTGTGGCTTTGGATGCTGGATTTTCTGAGCTGAAGTCCCTTCAGAGGTTGGAAATCAAAGAGTAGTTTGTCTTGACTGAAAGGTGTGCAAGACTTGGAAAGGACTGACATATTATTGAGCATGCTCTACTGATTGAGCTTGATGGAGAGAATGCTTGAACTCTTTATTCTAAAGCTTCTATGGGGTATATGGTATGTTCTATCTGGCTTAGACTAGTACTCAGCTTCGTTATGTCCGCAGGTTTCTCTGCTGGGTTACCGCTCAGTATGTTCTACTAGTTCCTATCTTTAGGTTAAGTGTATGGTTTTAAGTTGTGCTTGCTCTTTCTTGTTTAAGATACATCCCTTTGTTTCAAATGTAGAAAAAAAGGGGGGGGAGGGACAGAGAAAAAGAAGAAGTGTTTTTTCTTAAGAGTTGTGTGTTACCACTTTGTATGTTTCTTCAATCTTTTGTTGTGAAGTGACTTGTTTTGGCTATAAAAAAAAGTGTTTGTGTTTGTGCTGTATAATTGTATTGCTGCTTGTATGTTTTTTTTATTGTTCATTTTCTACATCATTGTCGTGTTTAAAGATTTGAGTAGTTTGTTACGATGCTTCCAACATCGTTAGACTACAAGTTTGATATGGAGTAATTGCTTGAATCAAGCAAGTAAGAGAACTTCATCTACTCTCCTAATTTGTGATGAATCTGGACAGTTAAAACCAACATTTGACCATAGAGAAAAATGTAGTCAAATAAATGAGAGAAATTTAATCTAATGAATCAAATAACCCGGATTTGGTTTTTAATTAACCGGTGTATTTGTTTAGGGAAATAACCCAGACATGTAATAACTGGTGTATTTGCTTCTCAAATAACCCGGATTTGGTTTTATATTAACCGATGTATTTGTTTTTTAAATAACCCGGATGTGTAATAATTGGTGTATTTGCTTCTCAAATAACCCGAATTTGTATTTTTTTTATAACCCGGATGTATATATATCCGGGTTATATAGTATCCAAATAACCCGTATGTCAAAACTATGTGGGAAAATTGTGGGAGGCAAATAACCTGGACGTGTCAAATTTAGGTTCGGGTTATTTAATCCAGGGAAATATCGCGCTGACCATTAACCCGGATCTAGTCTGTAAACGCCCGGGTTATTTGGTGTTTTTTGTAGTAGTGTCCACGCGCTCTGATACCATATAAAATCCGTGATCAATATTTTTGAGAACCTCCATTAATTGATGGAATTAGAGAACAAAGAAGAATTGGGAATGCAATCTATTATTGATTACACCAGAACCTTACAAAACATAATGAACAAACTATATGCAAGAAAGTGACCTCCTATAGCCAATAAACACCACCTACTACAAGCGGTCACAAACAACCTAACTAACTACCTCTAAATGTGACCCTAAACCCTAAACACACAAGCCACATTAGTGACAAATAAACACTTCAATATTGGCCTAATACATAAGCTTAGTGAGATTTCATCCTAAAATCAATTGATAATAGGAGTTATTCACTACTTATATACTAGACATTGATATTCATCCATTTTCCTACAAATTTATATTCCAACAATTTCTAAACTTATAGAAGTTGCCCGATTCTTGCCATAATTCGACTTAGGGCGCTATTATGAACTTTTTTCTAAAATAAGAAGATCAACCCTCTTGCATTGGCAGTTTGCTCTCTACACTACTACAAAATAGGCCTTTTAACCCGAGCATTTTTTTAATATAACCCGGATATATGACAAAATAGGACCGGGTATCGTCTTGAGGGGATAATAGATCAAATAACCCGGATGTAAAAAACACGCCCGGGTTATATAGGAGTGACTTTTTAACCCGGACCTTCACACATCCGGGTTATAAAGTGTAGTAGGTTTTTTTTTAAATGGGGACTTTCTAACCCGGACATGTACATGTCCGGGCTAAAAAATCCCATTTTATATATGAAAAAAAGAATCTATACCTTCGTACCTCTTCCAATTACCCACCACTTCCGCCTCTTTAAATGAAGTAAAGATAGCAAAAAAAACTTTGCATAAATTTCATTTATGTTGAATCAATTCGAGAAATTATGAAACTTTAAAGGCAAAAAAATGATGAGACATTCCAAAAACTACATTCACTAGTTCAAAAGTATAAATATAATTACACAATAATGGAGCAAACCATAACAATCTACTAAAAAATGAAAGCAAAGTTATAAGAAAAAATTACACAAATATCTACAACAAGGAGAAATCTGTAAAATATAAATTGCGACTGCGGTTTTTCACAAACCCGTGGTAAATTGGGACCGCAGTTATGTTTACAACCGTGGTCCACTGAAATCGAGCAAGAAACAAAAGAACGCCACTAGTAGTTAAATTTGAGGAAAAGAACTTTCAGTCAGAAGGATACCCCATAATTTTTTCAGGAGAAGAAAAGCGAAGAGTTTCCAAGATTCTAGAGGTATGCATCGTCGATGGACCACGACCATCATGCGCCCTCAAAATAGTTGTTAAAGCTTGAGCAGCAATTCCATAGCCACTGCTCAGAAAAGCATATTATTATGTTAACATCAAAGTACAGATATGCAGCATAAACAAGTATATTGTGAGTTATGACTTAACATAAATGAGCACCAACCTTCCCCAATCGCCAAGAATTGGTCCACCACCACCGGCACAGACTTCCCTTCCATCATCTGTGAATCCATAAGAAATGTTTCTTGTACCAGAGATCAAAACACATTCGTGAAGCTTTCCCATAGTCCCACTACCCAGAGCAGCTACTGCATCATTATGTACATAAGGCTTTACAGGCTTGGGAATATCTGCCTGCAAATACATCATTTTGAGCCACTAAGCATTACAAGAAGTGACGAATATATAAAAACTAAACCAAAGCACAAAAATGATATTGTCGAACAATACGAAAAAACATCTATTATATATAAATATATATGCATGCAGCACAATAGTACAAAGAATACATCAAAATACAACCACATGCTCACTTAGGGCAGATATCATCACATGTCCATGGTAATAACATATAATGCATAGTGGCAGGTCATGGCACCATGCAGACCATTAAATGGAAGATTACTTTTACTAGTCCAATGCGGCAATACTTATTGATCGACCATTGATATTCACACATAAATCTTTTTGAGATAGGAGTTAGATATTAAAAGCTCAATTTCAACATCAATACAGCACAATTCTCTCCTATTAAAATCCAATAAGAACTGAGACACCATACAGAGCTCATATACAAAGAGCACACTTTTAGGATTTAAATCTACACAAATAAATCATGCAGAAGAATAAGATTACAAACAAGATGATGACATATATACATACAGGATAACATATTACATATATGATAAAATCTAGAGATTATATACTGCAACCAATTGAATATCCTCTCTTGATCATTTGGATGATTAACACCTGAAATACCTAGACAAACAACTCGAACATCGTGTATTGTTGAACCTGACTTTAGCAGGGCTTCTTTCATGACCATCTCTAGAGTATCCTTGGTTGCAACTTCTACATAAGAAAAAACATATATTTATGTAGCAAGTGTCAGTTACAACCTCACTTTCTCCATAATCATTTCAACAATTTCTGCAACACACAATGCAAGCACACAATTATCATTGAATGTGCTATTTGTCATTTTACTGAAGGAGACAAATAAATCTAATTTAAGAGCTAAAGCAGAACCCAATGATTAAACACATGGTTCAAACTATTTTTTCTTTCCAATACATGTTACTCCACTTCATAAATGCAAAAATTTGGTATAAGCTACATCAGCAAATCACTAAACTTATCAGCAAATCAGGCGTTTTTGATGTTTTAATACCACGAGCAGCAAAATCATCACAATTGCAAAATTAGAGTAGAGGGGTAGATAGAAATTAGAGTAGAGGTACAACATAACTGAGAGAATTGTAGCCTAAATCTCTATCTTGGACTAGATTATAAAATGTGATAGAGACAGTCATGTCTAAGGAAAACGCAACATTTTGGGAAGCTAAATCCAAGAGCTAGTTTCAGTGCACTTAAAGTACAAGGAATTACAAATATATCATCACACTACGAGTTATTTGCTGCAAACATACAAATCATGGGAGTAATAAACATTGGCAGCATGCATGTAAGAGCATTATTAATTTCCACCAGAACAATTATCAAAATCTGTAGACTTAGATAGGATAAGGATTATTCCAAAGTATACAAATCTTAAGAAATATCTTCACTCTATAATTTACAAGACATTACCAAAGCCTAGTGAGTAAATTTGACAAGTGGAAGAGGATAATGACCAAATATTCACAGAATTGGTTGTTGCATTTATAAAGAAGTCTAACGTAGGAAACACATTCCCAACTTTGTAACTGTAACAATAAATACCTAATTCATTATCAACAATTTTCAAGTAGATTGCCAAATTTTAGGCAAGTTAGTTCTTTATGGAAAGTTAGGGCCCAAAGCCTCCTGAGCAAAACAAACTAAACTATAGGTTTTGCAACACCTAAACATCTATGAAATCGTCATTCAAAAGTAACATTTCAAAGAACGTGGAAATTAATAGACACAAATGAGCTACAAACACCATGTGCATACCTAACAAAGCCATTATTGTCAATGTCAGTAGCCAAAAACTGAGCCACGGTAATCTCTTGCCCAAGCACCCATTTGGCCACCCTCTTGTGCCTCTTATCAACCCTAGCCTCAGCAAAAAACAGAAACGCTCTGGCAACAGCAAGCGTCGACACAAGTAGCCAAATCGAATCGAACAGACGACCTTGAAGCGGCAATTCACTGTAATTAGAAGCATTGGATACTAATCTGAAAGAACTACTTCAAATTGGGCATGAGATGCATACAAAGGAGCTTCAATTCACTTTAATTATAAACTAAGTATGTAGCTAGAGTAGAACCTACCAAACGACGCAACACCTTGAGCAGGAGCATGTCAGAATCGAAGACGGAACACCAGATTTAGAGCAGCAGAAGAAAAACAAGACTGAATTCATAGAAGAACACCAAAAGCAACGCAGTAGATGAACACCAGAATCGAAGAGCAAGACCCAATTCATTCAAGCGCAGTAGAGCTCAATATAGGGTTTACGAGGCACAAACAATTCGTAGAAGACTTAGCACAAGCAATGTATCGGGCTGGATTAGAGAGCAGAAATTGGGTTTTTTTTATTATATATCCATGATCCGCATAAATCCGGGTTATATACTTTCAGCATATATATTAAAGAATCCGGACATCACACATCCGGAACATATAATGACCGAATTTAGAAAATACATAACCCAGGCGTTGTTCCAATATATATATACATGATATATTCTTAAATTACAAGACAATAATCTGGATATATCAAGCCAAAACACGTCCGAGTTATTCTCGTACATGGTCCAAAGAACAATGTATTCAAATAATTCGGGCGTGTTGCCTTAAATCCGGGTTATTTGATAATTTTATCTAAAAATTTAAAAAAAAAATATTTTTTTATTGTTTTAGACCCCTATAATACCGGATATTTAACATCCAATTTATTATATTACGGGATAAAAGAGTATTTTTGTGGTAGTGCTAGTACCTTATTTTGACAAGTAGCTCGATCAGTAATAAAACCAAATCAAAATTTCTCCAATTTCGGAAGTTTGCATCGACCAACCTAAAAATTATAACTAAGGCTATGTTCAGTAAAACAAGGTTTTTGAAGAGGTTGAGGTTTTTTGAAAGGTTTTTCACAAGATTAGGGTTTTTTAGAGATTTTTTCTAACCTTTCAAAACCTTGTAGAAACCTATTTGAGTGTTTGGTGAGACAAAGTTTTTCAATATATTTCAAATAAAAATTACCATAAGGGTTGTTTTTTTTTTAAAAAAAAAAACACTAGTATGGGATTTTGGATATTTTGGGAATAAAATTATAATAACCTTGTAAAACCTTCAATAACCTTTTTCTTAGGAGGTTCTTATTTAACCTCTTCAAAAATCTCTTAAAACCTTAATCTTTTAAAAAATCTTGTACTACCAAACACATAAAAATATAGGTTTTGAATAGTACAAACCTCTAATAATCTTTTATAACTTGCGCTGAACATAGGTTACATAGCCTAAATCATTAGTATATTAAACATAACAGAGCAATTAGCAAGCTGCTATATATACGTTTTTTCGTCCATGAATTGAACTGACATGATCTTATCTTTTGCTATTAATTGGTATTAATTATTATAGGTAATGTATGAATTTTATAAATTTGATACAATTTCCTACCATACGTATTAGGAAGACAACTAGGATAAAAAATCTGAATTTTCAGATTATGTGGGATCTCCTAGCTGTACAGGATATCCGGACCACATGCATATAAAACCATACAATAAATATACTGTCATTAATTAATTATATTTTGTATATATATAGTATATCTTGTATGGATAATAAGGGTGAAACATTTGTTTATTTGAATATTGTATGTGTATAACAAAAACTCATCAAATCGCAGGTAGGAGGAGGAAGAAATTATTTTTTTGTGATCTGGATTTTTTTTTAAGTACGTATGTTGAAGAGGTAATTTATTTATTTAGAGAATAATATTATTAATTCTCTTTAATAATAAAGGTTGGTGGACAATTAAAAATATGCTTATTAAGAAACTTGAGCTTGAACCATTACTAAAAAAAAAAAGTATTTATACCCCAAGCTGCCATAGTCTCATTCATTCTCTACTCATTCTCGAAAAACATAATTTCTATTGTGATTTGACTTGAGTGTTGGAGAGGCTTTAGGGAGATTCGACCCTTCAGTTAACTCGTTTTTTGGTGTAAATTTAATTCGTTGATAAGTTCTTGGAAACTTTATCGTCGCCGATTTCATTAATCTTCATGGTACAAAAATCTACTATTACACATACATGTAATGACACAGTGTATGAAGATATATAGAGAGAGAAATACTCATGTGATGAGCACCCTTAGGGTGAAATCTGATGAGCATTCTAGGTCAATCATTTCAATATTATCATACACCCTACCACATCCAATCCCTGTCAACGGTCAACGTTGACTGACTGTTGACCAGTCAATGCCCATTTTTTTTTCAATTTTGTTCATTCAATTTTCTTATTTTTGTTTTCCTACAAGTTTTCATTATACTTTTTATGAAAAAAAATGAACAATTAGTTTTTAAAGTTGAACAATTGTAAGTTAAAAGTTGAACAATTAAAATTTGAACAATATTAAAATTGAACAATTATATCGAAAAGTTGAACAATTGTATCTTAATGTTGAACAATTCATTTTTATAGTTAGACAATTGTGTTCGCTTTGTATATAAATTTAAACAATTGTATCTTAATGTTGAACCATTTCATTTTTTATAATTTTTTAGGGGGTGATCGTTTTTTGCCGGTTTTACAATTCTTGTTTACCTACACATTTAAGATTTAGGGCTTATGGTTTATGTTTTGAACTTTTTGAGTTATATTAAGTTTATACTACCTTATAAACAAAACTTCAAATTTATTGGACAATTGTTCAAATTTTAATGAAGTTTTTTTTTTTTTGCCAGAAGGTAAAATTGTATAGATGGTTGGGGAAAAGGCCCAATGTCCTATAATTTTAATGAAGTATTGTTCAATCTATATTTTGTTATAAGTTTGAATGTTCATGCCATAGAAATATTCAACTTTTTTGGTATAATTGTTCAACTTTATATATTGTTAACAAAAATAGTTCAACTTTTAAGATACAATTGTTCAATTTTTCAGAAACAATTTTATGAGGAAAACGTGTAGGAAAACAAGAATAAAAAAATGTTTTGGCTAGAAAAAAAAACTGGTAAAAAAAAAAAAAACTAATCGTTGCATAGTGAAAACATATGTCTAACTTTAAAAATAAAAAAATTCAACTTTAAGATACAATTGTTTAACTTTATATATTGTTAAAAAAATTGTTCAACTTTTAACATACAATTATTCAAATTTAATAGGGAATTGTTCAATGTTTTTCTAAAAGTATTATGATAAAAACGTGCAAGAAAACAAGAAATAAAATGAAGAGAAAAAATTTGCCCGAAAAATAAATAAAAACAAAAACATTTGCTTAGTGAAAACTGTTGTCTAACAATAAAAGTGACAAATGTTGTTCAACTTTTTTGGTACAATTGTTTAACTTTATATAATATTTAAAAAATTATTTAACTTTTAATATACAATTGTTCAATTCAATAGGAAATTGTTCATATTTTTAGAAATAATTTTATGATGAAAATCTGTAGAAAGATAAGAATAAAAAAGTAAAAAAAATTGATCCAAAAAAGAAGAAAAAAGAAAAAAAAACTAGACAAAGTCAGTTTGATCAGTCAATATTGACTATTGACCGGTCAATAACGAATGTTGATAATAGAGTGTGGTTGAGTGTGAGAAGATATATGTTTACTATAATAAAACATTCATCATCGCCTTCAATTATCCGAAAATGATTGACCGTAAATATCTATTTTACCGAAATCTATATATGACTTTGAAAGAGAAAAGGACTCTTTAGAACAGAGTGCAAATGCAGAAAATAAAGAGTGTCTGATACAGTTGTTTCTTATCATCTTATCTGTACAACAATATTCTACTGAATTCGGCGCATTCTTTGGATATGCCATCTATGCATGATGCATGCTATATTTGTCTAGCTCCGTATTCTCTTTCTAATGTATGTGAAGCACATGCATGCTTGGACCATGACATGCTAACCATCAAAAGATTCGCCTACACATAAATCAATCAATAAAAAATAAAAAGAAACAGATTAATATAAATCTTGTAAGTTACGTATCCAGATTTAGTTATATAATTCGATTTCATTATTTATCTTAAGTTATAAACTGATAGAGGGCAGAATTGTTGAGCAGTTTAATTATATAGTATTAAGAGTTTATTTATTTATTTTGATCAAATTATATTTTATTTAGTTAGTATAGCTAGCAAGCAGGATGGAGCTAAGTCATTATTAACATAGACTATTATAGTGGATGTCATTACCTATTAACTAGCTAATTAAGTTAGTAAGGCTTGAGTATTGTTGGTCGAATACATATGATAAATAGCATATTATAGCTCAGTTAGTAAAGCTTTGATAATTAAGTAACATATTATTCTTACTATGATCAAATTTGATAGATAGTAGTAGTATGGAAGAATAAATATATTGTACATGAAACTAAAACACGTACACACCAGTTCTTTTTTTCTGTCTCCTGACACCAAACCTTTCCCATGAAATCATGTTTCATGAGAACAAAGTACATGAAATTACAACTCATCAACGTACACAGACCGACATGAAAGGGGATCGTTCGTTCGATTTGGGATTGATCCATCACTAATTAATTAAAATGTACTTAATCAAGCAGAAAATAAAATGACATTATTTTTCCGATCAGGCGCTGCTTCTGAAGGATCCCAAGGCCTTAGCACCTCCTCCCCTCAACACGAATTGGTGGTAGAATGCTGCTATGGCCGCTCCAATGAACGGTCCCGCCCAGAATATCCACTGTACGTATATATCCATCAATACCATTCTACGTTACGTTATTAATTAGTAGAATTTGTCACATATTTTACTCCTTTCTAAATCATGCAATCAACTAATTAATTTATTTGTGGAGCTAGTGCTTGATCAATATATATATATATATATAAGCTAGCTAGCTTACGTGGTCATGCCAAGCCTTGTGGTTGTTGTAGATGACGGCGGCTCCAAGACTCCTAGCGGGGTTAATGCCGGTGCCGGTGATGGGGATGGTGGCCAGGTGAACCATGAACACCGCGAACCCGATGGGTAGAGGTGCCAACACCTTCATTCAATTCCATATGAATTAATTAGTCTATATATATTCATTCTTCATAATTATAATCAGCCAGCAAAGAAGATGTTAAGCAAGCTAAGATTAGTGTCAACCAAATTTGGATTAGTCTATTTTGCGCCCATTTTTTTTACAATGCCTAAACCATGTACGTGCAAAGATATATATATATATATATATATATATATATATATATATGAGGATTTCTGAAAGAAAGTGAATGCTGTGTGTTTTGTCACTATTCTATGTTATGAACTTATGAGTCATAAAGTGGGCCCCAGTGAGGCTCCAAGTCCTCCCAACCCATTACCCACCACACAATTTTGTAACTTTTTTGTCAAATAAGAATGAGAGAATAACGTTCAAGGTTCGTGACTTAAATAAACTCCAACTTACAAAAAGACAAGATCCGTTAGTTCGTTCATTTCACTCAAAGAATGTGCACTACTTATCTTTTAGTTTTCCAGATAAGAAACAAGTCTGTTTTAATTTCTTGAAACTATATTGTTAAAACATTAGAAAGAAATTGAAACTTGTAAGAAATTCATCTCTCCCAGACATAATATATACTATAAATAAGAAAGGTAAGTAACCCAGCAATTAATCGTATATATATCTACATATATAAGTATTGGATAGAAAACATTCCGTCCATTACTAAATCCATTAATAGAGTACTCGATCCGTAGCATATATATTTCTTATGATGTACTATCATTAAACCATAAATTGGGATTTTAATTCGAATCATGTCCTTGCACTGCAGCTAGCAGTAGTACGTTTTTAATTAAAATGAGAGGGGTGGAAAAAAAGGAAGGGAGGGAGGAATTAAGTGAGCGTACAGGAACGTGGGAGTCGCGGGCGTTGCGCTTGGGGTCGGTGGCGGAGAAGACGGTGTAGACGAGGACGAAGGTGCCGATGATCTCGGCGGCCAGGCCGGTGCCCTTGCTGTATCCGGCGGAGAGCTCGTTGGCGCCGCCGCCGAACTTGTCGTAGTAAGCGCTCTGGAAAGCCTTGACAAGGCCCACGCCGCAGATGGCGCCCAGGCACTGCGCCACCATGTACAGCGCCGCCCGCACCAGCGACACCTTCCGCGCCAGGAACAGCCCGAACGTCACCGCTGGGTTTATGTGCCCACCTGCTCCCCGCACCAACCAATTTTATTAATTAAATATTGACATCATATCCCAAGGTCTAGTTTTTTCATAAAGCGGAGTTGAAATCTGTATCAAAAGATAAGATACTCGTAGAAAGAATGATTAGTTTATTTAAGTCATGGAGATTAATTATATATGTGTACGTATTTCTGAAAGTGAATCATACTTTTGTGTTTCAAAATAGATTGGCTTTTTTAATTACCGGAGATGCCGGCGGTGCAGTAGACGAGGACAAAGATCATGCCGCCGAAGGCCCAGGCGATGCCGAGGATACCGACGCCGGCGCACTGGTCGGCGGCGGACTGGGCCTTGTAGCCGATGACGGTGAGGACGGTGATGTAAAGGAAGAGGAGGGTGGCGATGAACTCGGCGATGAGGGCCCTGTAGAAGGACCACTTGGCCAGCTCGGCCGGGTCAATAAGGGGCGCCGGCGGCGGGTCATGGTAGTCCTTGGCCGAGAAAGATCCCTGTTCTCCCGCCATATCCTTGCCGCTCATCAACTAATTAAGTAATTAATTATTAGATTTGATGGACAATATATCAGCGCTAGCTTTGAAAGTATTGGAGCTGGACAAATTAGAGAGTTAGTAAGAAATGAGTGGGGGTGGGGGACGCTCTTTCACAGAGCCTAGTTTCTGTATTTATGCTGCGCGCTCTCTGAGCTGGACGGGATCGATAATACTTACTCTACCCTTCTTTTTTCTTTTTATTACAATACATTGATTTTCAGCCATAAGTTTTTTCTTTTTCTTTTTATCGGGCTAGAAACGGGACTAATCTCAAACGGAGAGACAGTCCCTACCCCACTCAATTAAATTGAGGGGGTCATGTCGCTCCCGGGGTCGAACCCCCGACCTGTGGACAAGAGGCTAATGCCCCCTCTACCGGGCTATAGGAGCCTCGGCAAGTTTGTTTTATTTCTGTACATCAAAGGATATCACCACTACTATTATTTTGATAAAAAAAACAATAATATTAAACATGTGACAAGTGTTTTCAAAGATTTAATTTGAACACCTATCTTTCGTATGGCAGTACATCTAGAATTATTTAAATATTATATTATTTAGAAATAGAACGCGTGATAAAATAATATTTTATCAATTTTATAGGAACTTCACAGGGTGAAAACATGCATAAGGGAAATCATCAATCCACAATTAAAGATTAAACTTGCATTACATTTGTTCTAGACCATGCTATGACAACAATTCTAATGATGTTATAAAGTGATTAAGGCAAGATTATTTAAACCTTTATAAAGAAACACTTAAAATAATTTTAAGTATTAGGAGATAGGGAGAGAGATCAAGAACTTTAGAGATGTATTCTTGCTCTTTTTTGGTGCATATTTCACAATGATTAAGAACTCTATTTATAGGTCAATGGTAACATACAATTCTTGACTAATATCAATGTAAAGAAGATGAATAACTTATCATTACTTACATTCAATAATCTACCTAAATTGTCAAACTTATACAACACTTGTGTTCATACTTAATTAAACATGTGTAACACATTAGCATGACAATTTCATAACACCCCCTTGAATATTCACCTTTGAATCGTTGTGGGATATGGGTGTACGTTGCCTCGTTAAAAACCTTGTCAGGAAAAACCCAATGGGATAAAAAACCCGATCGAAGGAAAAAAGAGTACAACTATGAATCCCATAATACGCTGTTGATGTTGCCTCATTAAAAACCTTGCCAGGCAAAACCCAGTGGGATAAAAGCCTGATCGAAGGGAAAAAGGGTGCAACGCGTATGGTGCTCCCCCTGAGATCAACGTATGTCTCGGAGTCTGCACGTACATTCCAATCTTGGATACCAGCTCTGCAAATTTCTTAGGAGCCAATGACTTTGTGAACATATCTGCCAAGTTGTCGTTCGATCGGATTTGTTGGATATCAACTTCCCCAGCTTCTTCCAGTTCATGAGTAGAGAAGAACTTAGGCAATAAGTGTTTTGTGCGTTCTCCCTTGATGTAGCCTTTCTTCATTTGAGCAACACATGCTGAGTTGTCTTCATACAACAATCCTGGGTTGTCAGTGATAGGCCTCATTCCACATTCATTTGGATGAATTTGATCATTGCTCGTAGTGCCACACATTCTCTTTCTGCTTCATACCAAGCAATCAACTCTGCTTGATTTGATGATGTGGTAGTCACAGTTTGCTTTGTTGATCTCCATGAGACAGTTGTGCCTCCATATGTGAACACATAGCCATTTTGTGACTTGGCTTTATGTGGGTCTGATAAGTACCATGCATCTGCATATCCGACCAAGGTAGTGTCTCTTTGGTTACAATAGAATAACCCAAGATCATGTGTGCCGCGGAGATAGCGGAATATATGTTTGATCCCGTTCCAATGTCTCCTTGTAGGTGCATAACTAAACTTGGACAATAGATTCACAGCAAAAGGGTGAGCCTTGTCCATATTAAACATAAGAGCACCTATTGCACTTAGATATGGTACTTCTGGACCAAGAACATCTTCGTCCTCTTCTTGAGGATGAAATTGATCTCTTTCTACGTTGAGAGATCGAACTTCCATGGGAGAGCTCAAAGGATAAGCCTTGTCCATATTAAACATTTTCAATACTTTCTCATTATAATTAGACTGATGGATAAAAATTCCATCCTTAAGATGCTCAATTTGTAAGCCAAGACAAAGCTTAGTTTTACCAAGATCTTTCATCTCAAATTCTTTCACCAAATATTTCGCAGTATCTTGAAGTTCATGAGAAGTTCCGACGATGTTCAAATTGTCTACATAGACTGCAATAATAGAAAATCCATTCTTGGATCACTTGATGAAAACACATGGGCATGTGGCATTATTCTTATATCCTTCTTTCATAAGATATTCACTAAGACGATTGTACCACATCCGCCCTGATTGTTTCAATCCATACAACGACACCCTCACTTTATAGAAAACATTTCCCGAGGTTCAAAGTTGTTGGACTCATGCAGTTTTAGTCCTTTTGGGACTCTCATGTAGATGTCTGTATCAAGTGACCCATATAAGTATATATGCAGTCACGACATCCATAAGACGCATCTGTAGTTTTTCAAACACAGTCGTGCCAATTAGAAACCTCAACGTAGTTGCATCGACTACCGGAGAGTATGTTTCTTTATAATCAATTCCAGGGATTTGAGAAAAACCTTGGGCTACAAGTCTAGCCTTATATCTGACAATTTCATTTTTCTCATTTTGTTTTCGGACGAATACCCATTTGTAACCGACTGGTTTTACACCCTTTGGTGTATGGACTACAGGTC
This sequence comes from Rheum nobile, assembly GCA_027886185.1. Taxonomy (NCBI): domain Eukaryota; kingdom Viridiplantae; phylum Streptophyta; class Magnoliopsida; order Caryophyllales; family Polygonaceae; genus Rheum; species Rheum nobile. Next base: position 8,146,544 of record WOAB01000644.1, on the reverse strand, counting down.
CAAAGACTTCTCGCTTTTCAAGCGATTTTAATTCTGCATGAATGGCCTCTTTCCATCTCGGCCAATCTTTCCTTCGACGACATTCATCAACTGATTTTGGCTCAATATCATCATTGATGCGCAACCACCAGGCCGATGACCGCGCGACAGCGTGACCATAGGGACCACGACCTTGGCGTCCCCCTTGGCGTTTCTTATAGTTTCCATTTTTAGCACTTCTATAGTTTTTGGACATTTTGAGACATTTTCTATTTTTGGCAGTTTCCACTTTTAGTATGTTGCTAATTGTGGATGGTTGCTATTTTTGGCACTTCTTATTTTTAGTACTTTCTACATTTAGTAACTTTCCATTTTCGGGTGCGGGCCTCTCCTATGCTTAGGAGAGCCGACCCATTAGCTAGCTCAAGGCCCATGGTCGAGCTCTAGGTTATTTTTTGCTACTATAAGTGCCGAACTTGTATATCTATTCCATTACGTTGAAATTCATGCCTAAGCTTCGTAGTTGAGTTGAACTCCTCCCCTTAGGCCTCGGCGTCACAAAACTAGTTAGACCCGATTGAACCACATCACGGTTCACAAACACAACCTTCACTCTCGCCCCACTCTCGCCCAAGCGAGCATAAGAGAGCCGTGGACCATCCTTCCCGGTGGTTCGTACTTATCCGGTCACCAAGAGAAGGATCCGAGACCATTTCCTACCTAGATCCGACTTCAGACGAGATCCGAGACATCGGATTCGTATCAAACACGAGGCCGAGATGACCTTATATAGAGGTCACGGGACTCAGATGGGCCGAGTCTCGCCTAATGGGCTAGCCCATTCAACATGAGTGGAGCGTACGCCCGAAATAGAAAACTACTAAAAATAGTAACTTCTAAAAACAGATAGTGCCAAAACTAGAGAAGTCTAACAATGGAAACTATAAGAAACGCCAAGGGGGACGCCAAGGTCGTGGTCCCCATGGTCGCGCTGTCGCGCGATCGTCGACCTGGTGGTTGCACATCAATCATCATCAGCCACAATATCTATAGCCACTGAGTAGGCAAATATATCATCAACAATGATATCATTTCTATTCCATTGTATACCCGTGTATACATAATTTATGGAAATCTCGAAATTATCAATATTTCGATCTTCATCCAAGATATCATTTTTTTCGAGATGTTTTTATTTTCAATCTATTTGCCTTTATCATTGCTCTCCAGGGCAATTGTGGCATCTCCTGCCATACCCTTTTGGTTCTTTGGCTTCCTTGGTTTCAAGTTCTTTGAACCTAGTGGTCTACCACGCTTCTAGCATGTTATAGACTTATTTGTAATGGACGCTTCTGGCTGTCCAACGAGTATTTCAATCCTTGCAGGAGCATTTTCTGCAGGTATATATGACTTAGTTACCCTTTTTGTATCGATGAATGCATCAGGTAACAGATTTGCAACATTTTGCAAATGAATGATTCGTTGAACTTCTTGTTCACACATTTTTGTTCTTGGATCAAGGTGAGATAATACAGTTGCATTCCATGTAACCTCTTTCATACATGGGTCCACCTTTTTCTTTTCTCCCCCTAAGTTAGGGAATGTACTTTCGTCAAAATGACAATCAACAAATCTTGCTGTAAATAAATCACCAGTTGTTGGTTTGAGATATTTAATAATCGATGGGGATTCAAAACCAACATAAATTCCCAATCTTCTTTGTGGACTCATCTTTGTACGCTGAGGTAGAGCAATAGGAACATAAACAACACATCCAAATACTTTTAGATGCGAAATGTTCGGCTCCTTACCAGATATTAATTGCAGTGGGGAATGTTCATGGTTTGCACTTGGTCTCAACTGAACCAAGGCCGCAACATGCAATATAGCATGTCGCCACGCTGATGGTGGTAATCTGGATTTCATTAACAATGGTCTAGCGATTAATTGTAATCACTTTATCAATGATTCAGCAAGACCATTCTATGTGTGAACATGAGCCACTGGATGCTCAACATCAATCCCAATCGACATAAAAAAATCATTGAAGGTTTGGGATGTAAATTCTCCTGCATTATCAAGCCGAATTTTCTTTATGGCATAATCCGGGAACTGTGCCCTTAATCGGATTATTTGAGCAAGGAGTTTAGCAAATGCCGCATTTCTAGTCGATAATAGACTTACATGTGACCAACGTGTGGATGCATCAATTAGCACCATAAAATATCAAAATGATCCACATGGTGGAACAATTGGTCCACATATATCTCATTGGATTCTTTCCAAGAATGCAGGCATTTCGCTTTCAATTTTGCCTTTTGAAGGCCTTATAATTAGCTTCCTAAGTGAGCAAGCAATGCAATTAAAATCACTGGACGATAGAACCTTAATGTTCTTCAATTGATGTCCAAGTGAACTCTTTATGATTTTGTGCATCATTACTGATCCAGGGTGACCCAAACGGTCATGCCATAATATGAATGCAGTTTGGTCATATGACATTTTACGTATCGCTGCATTGACCTCACACGGATAAATATATGTATGATATAATCCGGAGGTTTGCCCTGGCATCCTTTCAAGAATCTGTTTTCGGCCAGATTCATATTTTATGATGCATAGATATTCTCTCCTATTTTCATCCATGGTTTCCATATGAAACCCATTATGACGCATATCTTTAAAACTCAATAAATTCCTTTGAGATTTACTCGAATATAGTACGTCATTTATCACTAATTTTGTCCCTCTTGGGAGTAGAACAATAGCTCTTCCAGAGCCTTCAATGAGTTTAGACACACCCAATATTGTAGTGACATTGCCTTCATAGGCTTTCAAATAAGTAAAGAACTCTTTGTTTTTAAAAATGGTGTGTGTTGTTGCACTGTCTAGAAGACATTGCTCCTTTCCATCAAGTTTCACTTCAGGTGAGTTCATCTTTTCTAGATAAAGGGGGAAAAGATGAATCAAGACATTAGTAAGAAAAACTTCATATATATTACACATGGATAGTTATATTACACAATATTCTTACGAGAGAATGAGAAAAACATAGTGCAAGGAAATAGAAGACATTACATAACGTCATGCAACAACAAATAACATAGATATTTAGAGGTCATTATTTTCATTTAAGCCTCTAAGACGAAGTCATCGTAATTATCAAAATTGAGGAAATTTTCGACATCCAGACTAGTCACGTGTGAATTACTCACACCTTTCAATATGATTGGTCTCGGTAGCCTTTTCTTTATTTTTCTCATTTTGGTATAGCTTCACTAAGTGTGGAGCTACACGACATACCCTTGACCAGTGACCAGTCATGCCACATCTGTAGCAAGTGGATTTAGATTTATGGGAGGGTCTTATTTGACCCGTCTGGACCTTTTGCTTGTCATTCCCCTAGTGGCCATAATTACCACGATAATTAATATGGCCCTTGTTATGGCCTTGACCACGACCATAGCCACCACGACCACCACGGCCACGACCACGACCATTATCGCATCGTGACTGTTGCCCATATTCGTTGGCATCCCCATCTGGGAACCTTTTATCCATAAAATTTGCTTCTGGAATTGCTATGGAGCCAGTAGGCCGTAGATTATGGTTTTTCATCAAGAGATCATTATTCTTTTCAGCAACCAACAAGACTTTCAATAAGTCAGAGTATCTCTTGAAGCCTCTCTCTCTCTATATTATTGTTGTAACACAACATTAGAGGCATGGATAGTGGAGAAAGTTCTCTCCAACATTTCTTGGTTGGTTATCACATTACCACATAGTCTCAACTGAGACGTGATCCTGTGTATAGCACTATTGTTCTCAGATATGGACTTAAAGTCCTATAACCTTAGATTGTTCCATTCGTACAGTGCTTGTGGGAGCATGACCTCATTTTGATGTCCATAACGTTCATTCAAGCTCTCCCACAATTCTCTTGGATCTTCCACAAACAAGTACTTAGTTTTGAGACTTTCATGTATATGGTGGCGGAGGAACACAATGGCTTTCGCCTTCTCCTGGGGCGTGGTATTATTATTTTCCACAATTGTTCTCTCAAGGCCATTTGCCTTGAGGTGAGCTAAGGCATCAACCCTCCATTCGAGGTATTTCTGGCCTGATAGCTCAAGGATGTCAAATTCCCTCTTTGTGATGCTTGTCATTTAGTTACTAGAAATCAAGAGTTGTATAATATAAATTAATTAGCATGTTCAACATTATGCATGTATGATTTATGAGTCATGTATGAAATGATATGGCCGAATAATTAGAGAGTTAGTAAGAAATGAGTGGGGGTGGGGGACGCTCTTTCACAGAGCCTAGTTTCTGTATTTATGCTACGCGCTCTCTGAGCTGGACGGGATCGATAATACTTACTCTACCCTTCTTTTTTCTTTTTATTACAATACATTGATTTTCAGTCATAAGTTTTTTTTTTTATCGGGCTAGAAACGGGACTAATTTCAAACGGAGAGACAGTCCCTACCCCACTCAATTAAATTGAGGGGGTCATGCCGCTCCCGGGGTCGAACCCCCAACCTGTGGACAAGAGGCTAATGCCCCTCTACCAGGCTATAGGAGCCTCGGCAAGTTTGTTTTATTTCTGTACATCAAAGGATATCACCACTACTATTATTTTGATAAAAAAAAACAATAATATTAAACATGTGACAAGTGTTTTCAAAGATTTAATTTGAACACCTATCTTTCGTATGGCGGTACATCTAGAATTATTTAAATATTATATTATTTAGAAATATAACGCGTGATAAAATAATATTTTATCAATTTTATAGGAACTTCACAGGGTGAAATCATGCATAAGGGAAATCATCAATCCACAATTAAAGATTAAACTTGCATTACATTTGTTCTAGACCATGCTATGACAACAATTCTAATGATGTTATAAAGTGATTAAGGCAAGATTATTTAAACCTTTATAAAGAAACACTTAAAATAATTTTAAGTATTAGGAGATAGGGAGAGAGATCAAGAACTTTAGAGATATATTCTTGCTCTTTTTTGGTGCATATTTCATAATGATTAAGAACTCTATTTATAGGCCAATGGTAACATACAATTCTTGACTAATATCAATGTAAAGAAGATGAATAATTTATCATTACTTACATTCAATAATCTACCTAAATTGTCAAACTTATACAACACTTGTGTTCATACTTAATTAAACATGTGTAACACATTAGCATGACAATTTCATAACACCCCCTTGAATATTCACCTTTGAATCGTTGTGGGTTATGGGTGTACGTTGCCTCGTTAAAAACCTTGTCAGGAAAAACCCAATGGGATAAAAAACCCGATCGAAGGAAAAAAGAGTGCAACTATGAATCCCATAATACGCTGTTGATGTTGCCTCATTAAAAACCTTGCCAGGCAAAACCCAGTGGGATAAAAGCCTGATCGAAGGGAAAAAGAGTGCAACGCTTATGTTGCTCCCCCTGAGATCAACGTATGTCTCGGAGTCTGCACGTACATTCCAATCTTGGATACCCGCTCTGCAAATTTCTTATGAGCCAATGACTTTGTGAACATATCTGCCAAGTTGTCGTTCGATCGGATTTGTTGGATATCAACTTCCCCAGCTTCTTCCAGTTCATGAGTAGAGAAAAACTTAGGCAATAAGTGTTTTGTGCGTTCTCCCTTGATGTAGCCTTTCTTCATTTGAGCAACACATGCTGAGTTGTCTTCATACAACAATCCTGGGTTGTCAGTGATAGGCCTCATTCCACATTCATCTGGATGAATTTGATCATTGCTCGTAGTGCCACACATTCTCTTCCTGCTTCATACCAAGCAATCAACTCTGCTTGATTTGATGATGTGGTAGTCACAGTTTGCTTTGTTGATCTCCATGAGACAGTTGTGCCTCTATATGTGAACACATAGCCATTTTGTGACTTGGCTTTATGTGGGTCTGATAAGTACCCTGCATCTGCATATCCGACCAAGGTAGTGTCTCTTTGGTTACAATAGAATAACCCAAGATCATGTGTGCCGCGGAGATAGCGGAATATATGTTTGATCCCGTTCCAATGTCTCCTTATAGGTGCATAACTAAACTTGGACAATAGATTCACATCAAAAGGGTGAGCCTTGTCCATATTAAACATAAGAGCACCTATTGCACTTAGATATGGTACTTCTGGACCAAGAACATCTTCGTCCTCTTCTTGAGGATGAAATTGATCTCTTTCTACGTTGAGAGATCGAACTTCCATGGGAGAGCTCAAAGGATGAGCCTTGTCCATATTAAACATTTTCAATACTTTCTCATTATAATTAGACTGATGGATAAAAATTCCATCCTTAAGATGCTCAATTTGTAAGCCAAGACAAAGCTTAGTTTTACCAAGATCTTTCATCTCAAATTCTTTCACCAAATATTTCGCAGTATCTTGAAGTTCATGAGAAGTTCCGACGATGTTCAAATTGTCTACATAGACTGCAATAATAGCAAATCCATTCTTGGATCGCTTGATGAAAACACATGGGCATGTGGCATTATTCTTATATCCTTCTTTCATAAGATATTCACTAAGACGATTGTACCACATCCGCCCTGATTGTTTCAATCCATACAACGACATCCTCACTTTATAGAAAATATTTCCCGAGGTTCAAAGTTGTTGGACTCATGCAGTTTTAGTCCTTTTGGGACTCTCATGTAGATGTATGTATCAAGTGACCCATATAAGTATATATGCAGTCACGACATCCATAAGACGCATCTGTAGTTTTTCAAACACAGTCATGCCAATTAGAAACCTCAACGTAGTTGCATCGACTACCGGAGAGTATGTTTCTTCATAATCAATTCCAGGGATTTGAGAAAAACCTTGGGCTACAAGTCTAGCCTTATATCTGACAATTTCATTTTTCTCATTTCGTTTTCGGACGAATACCCATTTGTAACCGACTGGTTTTACACCCTTTGGTGTATGGACTACAGGTCCAAAGACTTCTCGCTTTTCAAGCGATTTTAATTCTGCATGAATGGCCTCTTTCCATCTCGGCCAATCTTTCCTTCGACGACATTCATCAACTGATTTTGGCTCAATATCATCATTGATGCGCAACCACCAGGCCGATGACCGCGCGACAGCGTGACCATAGGGACCACGACCTTGGCGTCCCCCTTGGCGTTTCTTATAGTTTCCATTTTTAGCACTTCTATGGTTTTTGGACATTTTGAGACATTTTCTATTTTTGGAAGTTTCCACTTTTAGTATGTTGCTAATTGTGGATGGTTGCTATTTTTGGCACTTCTTATTTTTAGTACTTTCTACATTTAGTAACTTTCCATTTTCGGGTGCGGGCCTCTCCTATGCTTAGGAGAGCCGACCCATTAGCTAGCTCAAGGCCCATGGTCGAGCTCTAGGTTATTTTTTGCTACTATAAGTGCTGAACTTCTATTCCATTACGTTGAAATTCATGCCTAAGCTTCGTAGTTGAGTTGAACTCCTCCCCTTAGGCCTCGGCGTCACAAAACTAGTTAGACCCGATTGAACCACATCACGGTTCACAAACACAACCTTCACTCTCGCCCCACTCTCGCCCAAGCGAGCATAAGAGAGTCGTGGACCATCATTCCCGGTGGTTCGTACTTATCCGGTCACCAAGAGAAGGATCCGAGACCATTTCCTACCTAGATCCGGCTTCAGAGGAGATCCGAGACATCCGATTCGTATCAAACACGAGGCCGAGATGACCTTATATAGAGGTCACGGGACTCAGATGGGCCGAGTCTCGCCTAATGGGCTAGCCCATTCAACATGAGTGGAGCGTACGCCCGAAATAGAAAACTACTAAAAATAGTAACTTCTAAAAACAGATAGTGCCAAAACTAGAGAAGTCTAACAATGGAAACTATAAGAAACGCCAAGGGGGACGCCAAGGTCGTGGTCCCCATAGTCGCGCTGTCGCGCGATCGTCGACCTGGTGGTTGCACATCAATCATCATCAGCCACAATATCTATAGCCACTAAGTAGGCAAATATATCATCAACAATGATATCATTTCTATTCCATTGTATACCCGTGTATATATAATTTATGGAAATCTCGAAATTATCAATATTTCGATCTTCATCCAAGATATCATTTTTTTCGAGATGTTTTTATTTTCAATCTATTTGCCTTTATCATTGCTCTCCAGGGCAATTGTGGCATCTCCTGCCATACCCTTTTGGTTCTTTGGCTTCCTTGGTTTCAAGTTCTTTGAACCTAGTGGTCTACCACGCTTCTAGCATGTTATAGACTTATTTGTAATGGACGCTTCTGGCTGTCCAACGAGTATTTCAATCCTTGCAGGAGCATTTTCTGCAGGTATATGTGACTTAGTTACCCTTTTTGTATCGATGAATGCATCAGGTAACAGATTTGCAACATTTTGCAAATGAATGATTCGTTGAACTTCTTGTTCACACATTTTTGTTCTTGGATCAAGGTGAGATAATACAGTTGCATTCCATGTAACCTCTTTCATACATGGGTCCACCTTTTTCTTTTCTCCCCCTAAGTTAGGGAATGTACTTTCGTCAAAATGACAATCAACAAATCTTGCTGTAAATAAATCACCAGTTGTTGGTTTGAGATATTTAATAATCGATGGGGATTCAAAACCAACATAAATTCCCAATCTTCTTTGTGGACTCATCTTTGTACGCTGAGGTAGAGCAATAGGAACATAAACAGCACATCCAAATACTTTTAGATGCGAAATGTTCGGCTCCTTACCAGATATTAATTGCAGTGGGGAATGTTCATGGTTTGCACTTGGTCTCAACTGAACCAAGGCCGCAACATGCAATATAGCATGTCGCCACGCTGATGGTGGTAATCTGGATTTCATTAACAATGGTCTAGCGATTAATTGTAATCACTTTATCAATGATTCAGCAAGACCATTCTATGTGTGAACATGAGCCACTGGATGCTCAACATCAATCCCAATCGACATAAAAAAATCATTGAAGGTTTGGGATGTAAATTCTCCTGCATTATCAAGCCGAATTTTCTTTATGGCATAATCCGGGAACTGTGCCCTTAATCGGATTATTTGAGCAAGGAGTTTAGCAAATGCCGCATTTCTAGTCGATAATAGACTTACATGTGACCAACGTGTGGATGCATCAATTAGCACCATAAAATATCAAAATGATCCACATGGTGGAACAATTGGTCCACATATATCTCATTGGATTCTTTCCAAGAATGCAGGCATTTCGCTTTCAATTTTGCCTTTTGAAGGCCTTATAATTAGCTTTCTAAGTGAGCAAGCAATGCAATTAAAATCACTGGACGATAGAACCTTAATGTTCTTCAATTGATGTCCAAGTGAACTCTTTATGATTTTGTGCATCATTACTGATCCAGGGTGACCCAAACGGTCATGCCATAATATGAATGCAGTTTGGTCATTTGACATTTTACGTATCGCTGCATTGACCTCACACGGATAAATATATGTATGATATAATCCGGAGGTTTGCCCTGGCATCCTTTCAAGAATCTATTTTCGGCCACATTCATATTTTATGATGCATAGATATTCTCTCCTATTTTCATCCATGGTTTCCATATGAAACCCATTATGACGCATATCTTTAAAACTCAATAAATTCCTTTGAGATTTACTCGAATATAGTACGTCATTTATCACTAATTTTGTCCCTCTTGGGAGTAGAACAATAGCTCTTCCAGAGCCTTCAATGAGTTTAGACACACCCGATATTGTAGTGACATTGCCTTCATAGGCTTTCAAATAAGTAAAGAACTCTTTGTTTCTAAAAATGGTGTGTGTTGTTGCACTGTCTAGAAGACATTGCTCCTTTCCATCAAGTTTCACTTCAGGTGAGTTCATCTTTTCTAGATAAAGGGGGAAAAGATGAATCAAGACATTAGTAAGAAAAACTTCATATATATTACACATGGATAGTTATATTACACAATATTCTTACGAGAGAATGAGAAAAACATAGTGCAAGGAAATAGAAGACATTACATAACGTCATGCAACAACAAATAACATAGATATTTAGAGGTCATTATTTTCATTTAAGCCTCTAAGACGAAGTCATCGTAATTATCAAAATTGAGGAAATTTTCGACATCCAGACTAGTCACGTGTGAATTACTCACACCTTTCAATATGATTGGTCTCGGTAGCCTTTTCTTTATTTTTCTCATTTTGGTATAGCTTCACTAAGTGTGGAGCTACACGACATACCCTTGACCAGTGACCAGTCATGCCATATCTGTAACAAGTGGATTTAGATTTATGGGAGGGTCTTATTTGACCCGTCTGGACCTTTTGCTTGTCATTCCCCTAGTGGCCATAATTACCACGATAATTAATAGGCCGTAGATTATGGTTTTTCATCAAGAGATCATTATTCTTTTCAGCAACCAACAAGACTTTCAATAAGTCAGAGTATCTCTTGAAGCCTCTCTCTCTCTCTATATTATTGTTGTAACACAACATTAGAGGCATGCATAGTGGAGAAAGTTCTCTCCAACATTTCTTGGTTGGTTATCACATTACCACATAGTCTCAACTGAGACGTGATCCTGTGTATAGCACTATTGTTCTCAGATATGGACTTAAAGTCCTATAACCTTAGATTGTTCCATTCGTACAGTGCTTGTGGGAGCATGACCTCATTTTGATGTCCATAACGTTCATTCAAGCTCTCCCACAATTCTCTTGGATCTTCCACAAACAAGTACTTAATTTTGAGACTTTCATGTATATGGTGGCGGAGGAACACAATGGCTTTCGCCTTCTCCTGGGGCGTGGTATTATTATTTTCCACAATTGTTCTCTCAAGGCCATTTGCCTTGAGGTGAGCTAAGGCATCAACCCTCCATTCGAGGTATTTCTGGCCTGATAGCTCAAGGATGTCAAATTCCCTCTTTGTGATGCTTGTCATTTAGTTACTAGAAATCAAGAGTTGTATAATATAAATTAATTAGCATGTTCAACATTATGCATGTATGATTTATGAGTCATGTATGAAACGATATGGCCGAATAATTGTTAAAGTCATGTCATATTATCTTTTCATATCAACATAGGTATGTATATAGCATGTAGATAGACTTTATATAAAGAATGCGTATAGTATGCAATCAGAAGGCGTGAATTAAAATAGTGATCATATTGTATAGACATAATGCAAGTAAGAAATCATACGAAGATAATTTTGGCGGGAACAATTAAAACCCAACCTTTTTCTTTTACCCTCTTTTATTTATGGTCACTCGTTATTACCCTTTTTCACCATCCTTATCTTCTTCTTCTTGTCCCCTTCCATTTTCTTTCAACCATTTCCATGGTCGACGATGATATTTTTTGCCGCCTTAGAGCTAGTAATGATCGGTTCTTAATCAAGCTTTTGATTTGCCTTGTTCTTATCATGATTATCAATATCATTCTCATCATATTTTATTGCAAAAACTTACTTACGTTTCAAGTGGTGAAATCAAGGATTAACAAAGAGAGTTCAAGGCTAGACATCAAAAGAAGGTAAGCAAATCTAGTGTTTTGTTTGTACCTTGTATGAATCTAGATATTATGTTTCCATTTTTGGTAAAAACGTTGTTAGATCTAGGATGACAAATCGAGTTTCTGATGTAGAAGATCCCGATTTGGGCAACTACAGAGCATACTCCTCAAATCGAGTTTATAATAATCTTCTTGCATGATTAAACTAATGTAATGGTAGAGATATGTACCTTGATGATTCCCGAAGCTCAAGTGGTATTTAGAGACTCGTGCTGATAACGTGTTATAAAGTGATTAAGGCAAGATCACTTAAACCTTTATAAAGAAACACTTAAACCAATTTTAAGTATTAGGAGATAGGGAGAGAAATCAAGAACTTTAGAGATGTATTCTTGCTCTTTTTTGGTGCATATTTCACAATGGTTAAGGCCTCTATTTATAGGCCAATGGTAGCATACAATTCTTGACTAATATCAAGGTAAATAAGATGAATAATTCATCATTACTATTTACCTCCAATAATCTACCTAAATTGTCAAACTTATACAACACTTGTGTTCATACTTAATTAAACATGTGTAACACATTAGCATGACAATTTCATAACATTTCATAACAAATGAAAATTTAACTTTTAATAGAGGAGCAATAATTTTGACTTAGCCTGCTTTGCCTGGTGGCACATATTTGGAATTTCAGAAATGCGGTCATCTTTCGTAACGCAATAAATGACAACCCTAGACATGATCACATTTGTGCCTCATATCAGTTATTCAAAACCATGGGAGCGGATAAACCAGGAAGGAATAATAACAGAAATGACAAGCATATTGCTTGGGTAAGACTGGCACGGGATCACATCAAATTGAACTTTGACGGATCAAGAAATGGCAATGGTTACACGAAAATTGGTTTTATTCTTAGGGATAAAAATAGTAATACTATCTTTATGGATAGTCACTATATTGAACCCACAACCATTTTACACGCATAAGCGACTGCGATGTGGGTGGGTATAGCTCAGGCGCATCGACTGTGTATTAAGAAACTTACAATTGAAGGTGATAACCTTACCGTCATTAATGCTCTACAAGGCTTATGTGATATACCTTGGGAAATTGATATGATCATCAATGACGTTCACTAGAAGATTTTTACGATATTTTGAGGAAGTCAAAATCAGGCACTGCTTCAGAGAATCCAACTAAGTTGGGGATTTCCTAGCTTCTAAAGAGTGCGATCTACATATTTTACGTAACTTACTTATGAATGGCAAAATTAGCCAAAATGGGACCCTTTACCTTATGTTAAAGACTTTTCTTATGATTGTCCGCAAGGACAATTTAGGCTGGTCCTTTCTAAGAAAAGTCACCTAGTTCTTAACCATGTAAAAAAAAGACAATTAAAAAAGAAGAATATAAAGGTAAGGTGGAAGAAATCAATAGAACGTCACATCAAATCCAACGTTCAATGGATAAAAAAAACAATAACAATAGTCAGTTTGGCTACATCATTCGGAGCAGTCAAGAAAGGATAATTTTCATGGACAAAGGTACTATTCTAGACACCTCAGTCCTATAAGCCGATCAAGGCGCTTATCTTTTGAGAGGATGTAATAGAGGCTCACAAATTAGAAGTACTTAAAATGGTTGTTATTGAAGGTGATAAATTCATGGTCATCAACTGTCTTAAGGGTACATAGAAAACGGCTTGGAAAATCGGGATGATCATTGGGACGTGAAGCGGTACTAGGAGTGAGCATTAGTCCAAAACTAAACTGGACCTAAAACTGAATTCTAGAAAAATGTAGACCGAGGACCGGATTGAAAAATACCGGTCCGGTCCATCTTGGGCCGGTCTTGGATTGAATTCATATTTTAAAAAAAAGTTTCTAAAACTTATATTTTAAAATTTTAGTTAGAGTATGTAGTAATATATTAATATAAAAATATATGAATCACATCAAATATATTTACAACATACATATAATTAAGATTTTATAAAAGAAAATATATATCTTTAAATAAAATCGATCCAGACTAGACAAGAATCGAATTCTTAAAAATCTTGGACAAATGACCGGGCCGATTTTTATTTACTTTGATGATGTCCAGATTTTTCACTGCTACGAGAAAGCTAATAAAGTGGCAGACTTCCTTGCAACCACAAAACTAGATATTCGAATGTTGCAATCGTACATCCTCCAAGAAGGACATTCAACATGATCCTCGAGTGAAGGATTTTTTATGAAAATTATACGTATGAATAATTTAAGATAGTGTTTTCTTAGACCACCTAGCGATTATCTTGTATATAGAAAAATCTTCTTTCATCACCTGTTGGAATATAACATCTCACATCGAAAGTTGAGACATGAAATACCTAGTATATAAGCTTAAGCGGATTACTCCTCATGTTATCAATTGATTTTAGGATGAAACTCTATTGGACTTATGTATTAGACTTATATGTGCCTATGCGCTCCTGTCGACATGACTCCCAATTTATAGGCCCACAGACTTTTAAATCAAACCACAAACGACACAAATTAAGCTAAGGTTATCAATACATACAACTTGATCAATTTAATAAGGACTTTTTTGGGAATAAAAGTAACCCTAAATTTCACTCTTTGATTAGTTGAGATAATATTTGTCAAACAAAGTCCCTTGGTGGGTTGGATTTGCACAAAGTTGAATATATGAACAAGTCCTTACAAATGAAATTGTTATGGAAACTCCTTGTTGAAACAGATAGTTTCTGGGTCCTTATCATTACTGAAAAATACCTTGGATCTAAAGATTTTTTTTTTACAAAAAGAAAATCAAACAATCTTGGCAATTTTGTAGGCTTCTTCATATTCGTGAAAATTTCAGAAAAGGAATTGCGTGGGAATTAGGTAACGGTAAAACCATTAACTTTTGGACAGACTCCTAGATCCCAGATTGCGACTTACAACCCTACATTAACAAAAATTCTTATATTTCTTTAAAGGTCTCCACTTCATTACTCCTATTCATTAATGGGATATCCAAAAATTGCAAGTTATTCTCCCACAATATGTTATCGCTAAAATCATGAGAACTTATATCCCAACGACTCCAGTTGAAAACCGAATAATTTGGAAACTCTCGACTGATGGAAACTTCATAGTTAAATCAGCGAGAGCTATAACAGAACCCCATCCTGTAATCAACCACCATGACTACTCTTCTTGGATTTGGAAATTGAAAATTCCTCCTAAGATCTAACATTTTCTCTGGAAAGCAGTTTCTTATAGTCTTCCTACTATAGAAAGGTTAAATCGGCACTTCTCTAAACTTCTTTCACACTGCAGTTTATGTAATTTAAATAATGAAGATATCAACCATTTTTTTCAATGAATGCTCATATATCCAACAAATGATCTCTAATATCCAATCTCATCTACACGAAACATTCTCCATCCAATCAACATCAGACTTCCAAACGAATATTCACTATTTCATAACATCGATTGCGTCTCCTGAACCCATGCTCTTCCACTGGTGGGCTATTTGGAACCATCATAACACGATAATTTTCGGTAGAAACAATAGCAATCAATTTTTTTTACCTTCTGACCAAGCTTATTTTCAATTCCAATCCTGGTACACTTCGACCCTAAGTTCCACATCTACTTCTAAACCTTCCATCAAACGTAGTAGAACTCATAGAACTAATCGGATTTGGAAAAAACCTCCTCTTGGCTGGGCAAAGTTAAACTTTGATGGGTCCAAAAAGCATAACGTCCTCCCACATTGGCTACATATACAAAACTCTAATGAAAATATTATGTCCATTTTACGTGACCATATTCCGGATACCACCGCCTTACAAACAGAGGCTTATGCAGCGTTGTTCGGTATTCGAAGAGTTATTAATTTGAATATTAAACATTTAGTTATAGAATTAAATAATTTAACTCTTATAAACTCAATTCGTGGAACTTGGAAGATACCATGAGAAATCCACCCAATTATTCTTAACATTTATGTTTTACTTTTTTTTTTATTATTATGTACATGTACACCATTGCTTCAGAAAAGAGAATCATGCATCTAATTTTCTTGTTACACATGAGATTACTTCAACTGACATTGTAAGGTTGCAACGAATCCTCTCCTCCACCACTTTTTCAGAGCAAACGCTACGTACTTCTCGTTATGAATTCTACTGTTTGAACTCAATGTATGATAACTTATGTACTAAATTTGTAAAGATCATCCATTGCGATTATTCATGGTTGTCATTTTGTTATTGAATTGGCCCTATTATTTGCTTTGTATAAAAAAAAAAAATTTAAGAAGCCTTTGAATGATAGACAGATAACGACTCCGGCCGGTCTATATTTATGTTGATCCGAATAAGTTTATTTTTGAAATGAACTTTTAATTAACCTCAATATAAATTGTCCAAGAGTTTGAGTGGATGGCAATCCAAGACGCTTTCTCCAGCTGGCAGAGTTACTCTGGCGAAATCGGTCCTAACAAGTATGCCTTTACATGTAATGCAATCGACCCTTCTTCCCCGTGGAGTTTGTGACGCAGTGGACCAAAGGGTGCGGGGTTTCATTTGGGGTTCATCTCCGGGGCATCGTCGTGCTCATTTGTTATCCTGGAATTTGGTGACTCGTCCTAGAGAAGAAGGGGGACTTGTTGTTCGTTCCATGCGCCGCTCGAATTCTACTCTTTTGGCAGATTGGTTGGTGTGTGTTGCAGGAGCCAGAGACTTTATGGGCACATATTCTGCGTGAAAAATATTGTCGGGGCCGGTGTGATGTGGATATGTTTCGGGTTGACTCGGGTTGTTCTCCTATGTGGCGGGGTATTCTCTTCAACATGGGGCGGAGCTTCTTTCTCGTGGTGTGCGTTGGGGTGTGGGTAATGGTTTGCGTACTAACTTTTGGTGCCATGCATGGTTGTGTGACCGTCCATTGATTGAGCATTCTCTTCAACATGTTCCTGCGAATCTTCTTCAGACTTGTGTTGCTAACTATTGGTCGAGTTCAGGTTGGAAGTGGAATGTCTTGGCTCCGTTTCTCCCAGTTGCTTTTCGCCATCAGCTTGCTTCCTTGATTTTGACTGATGATGATGTGGCTTCGGATCGTTTGTTTTGGGAGCCGTCTGTTCCTGGTTTGTTTATATCAAGATCGGCTATTAACTTGTTGCGCCAGCCCAACTCTACACCAGTTGAACCTCTTTGGAAGATAATCTAGAGATCACCAGCCTAGCAACGCCTACGTCAGTTCCTATTCTTAGCTGCTCATGAATGTTTTATTTGCAATAGCAATTGGCTTCGTAGTCGGTTAGCTTCTTCGGCTGCTTGTCCGCACTGTTCAGAGGAAGAGTCGTGTTTACATCTTCTGCGTGATTGTGCCCAGGTTATGCAGGTTTGGATTAATGTCGGTGCTTTATCTTATGTCCCGTCTTTTTTTTTCACTCCTATGAAGCCTTGGCTTCTCCAAAATTTGTCCGCTGTCGGTTCCTGGTGTACTACGTTTTCTTACCTTGTGTGGCATGTTTGGAAGACTAGGAATTTTCTTGTCTTCCATGGTTCTGATGAGCTGGCTGGCCTCCTTGACCGAGTACACTCACTTGTAGCTGCTTACTAGTCTGCGAAATACAATATATTGTGTCTAGGGAGCTTACCACCTGTCTTCCAATCGGGTCTTGTGAACTGGTCGCCTCCTCCGCATTTTTGGCTGAAATTGAATACTGATGGTGTTTCCAGGGAAATCCGGGAGCTGTTGTCGGGGGTGATCTCATTCGTGACTCATTGGGTGGTTTTGTTAAAGCATTTATCTTTCGTTGTGGTCATTGTTTGACACTTCGTGCGGAATTATGGGCTGTTTTTTTATGGTTTGCAGCTGGCGGAATCTTTGAATGTCTCTCAACTGGTGTTGGAATGTGATAACCTGATCATTTGTGCTCTACTGCAGCAGCAAAGTTTGCAGACCCCTCACGACTTTCATCTTTTGGTCTAGTGTCGTCGTCTGCTACGTCGTCCTGATATGATTGTCAAGCTTCAGCATGTTCGCCGCTCTGGGAATGTAATTGCTGACACCTTGGCAAACTATGCACTCTCATTAGATGAGGCTTTTGTTGCCATATCTGCTCCCCCGTTTTATATTAGTTCCATGATTTCTTCTTCTTTTATGGCAACTAGCTCTAGTTTGCATGTTGTAACCTTGGTTGGGATTGCTTCTTAGTTAATTATAAAGTACTACAGGGCTTTGCCCTCTTGTAGACCAAAAACAATTAACCTCAATATAAAGTTTTGCTTGTAAAATTGGGTTTTTACTTTTAATGAGTGATAACCTATGCACTCTACAGTCATCTACATAATCAGCATATACTAGTTAACAAATTGAAGATATATAAACTAATAGAAGTTTGAAGAAATTGTGTCCTTTAATCAAAGGTGCAATTACTGATTATGAAGTGGGACCAATTATGGAGATATTTAATCTGGTGATTTTAGGTAGTCATAGTGCTTTGCTAGAAGCCAACTATGATTTATAGACTATATGTTATAAAGTATGTCATAAAGTCTATTGCTATTATTATTGGATCCTACGAGGTCACACCCTTAGAGTTTAGACTGGATCAGGTTGTTGGGAGACATATTATATAAAGTATATAATATAAAGTTATATAAGATATAACTTGGGAGATAAGGCTTGTTAATAATAAAGTATTATTATTAATAATAAAAAAAATACTTATTTAGGAAATAAGATATCTATACATGGCAATATAAAAGGAGGGCTTTTAGGAAAAGCCTATAACCCTAATTCACTTGAAGAAGTACGGTTGCCTCCTTCTCCTTGTCTCTCTCTTCGTTCACCTTCGTTCCTCGCTCTAGCAACCGAGTCCCAGGCGATCCAGATTCAAGCTCGGGTGGACCAAATAGAGGAGTCACACGTGATGCTCTATTCTCTCCATTCCAGCAGATTGAAACACGCATCAAGAGGTATTTGATTTTTACTATCTATTTGGTTTATGCATGAGATCCTTGGTTAGATGTTAGGAAAACGTTTCCTGAAATTCCGCTTTACGCATCTAAAATCCCATCAGTGGTATCAGTTGCCTCTTGCATAAATTGATTAGATCAAGTTTAATGTTTTAAATTTTGATGCATGTTCATAATTGTCTTGATTCAAATTAAGTGGTAAATTGATATATAGGTTAATTTGCATGATTAAAATTCTGATTTTAATTGATTGGATTAAGTAAGGTTGAAGAACTTTATGAACATATATGCATGTAAAATTGATGATTCATGTGATTTAATTATGTAAGAGATATAATTTTTTAACATATTTTAAATCATTAAATGAAGATATGATTTTCATAAGATGAATCAACTACCCAAATTCTGATTTTTATCTAATTGTTCGAATTGTTCGGAATCTTCGATGGCTGATTTCATAAGATGATATTCTGCTTTCAATTGTTCCCGCAGTGTTGGTCAGCTTTCCAGAATTGATTTTAATAAGATATCATATCTACTTAATTTTATAAGATATATGCTTTCAATTGTTAAATGCGGCATGTTAACTGTTTTCAATAAGAAATCATATCTACTTTATTTCAATAAGATGATTTTATGCTTTCCACTGTTAACTGCGGCATGTCCTGCTTTAAGGAATTGTACGGCTCTCCTGCAGTGGCTGGTTCGGGCCGGACCCGGGTCGGCCCGCAGGGGCTGCGTGGTTCGGTGGGAGCGGGTTGGTCCGGGTTTGACTCGGGCGCGACTCGGTCCGGTTGGGTAGATTTGGCGTTTTAGGATTATTTCCTAAACTATAAGATAAGATCTTATTCACCTAATTGGATAATATTTGATATTATCTAAATTACATAATTTCCTAAAAGTTGTTAGGATAGATTTTCACTAGATTTAGATAAGGATATTTGATATCTTATCTTGTTTATACATATATTATCCAATAATGTATTTTACTGATTAATTATGATTAATTCTATATATTATTTTTTAATTTGAATTAAGAATTTGATATTAAATTATTTATGTCATGAGATAATTTATTTAATTTAATATGGTTTTATTTAAATTACTTTAATTGGTTATTACTATTAATTAGATTAATATTATTGATAATATTTGATATTATTATTGCATGTATGTGTTATAATATTTTGATATTATTGCTTGCATGAGGTGACTAGTATGGCCCACATTAGGATAGACAAATACGGTCTGCGTATCGTTATGTTTTTCTTGTACACGATCTGCGTATCGTTATGTATTTTTGTAATTTAAATTTCTGCAAGAGAGTTTATTTCAATTATATGTAAGACAAGAAGAAGAAGATCCTAAGAAGACCAAAGGATGAAGATCCATGGAGGATACTAAGGATGGAGATCCAAGAGTAACAAGAGCCATGCAGATTAGATCTTTAATTTTGGTTTTTAGGGGCCATACTAGGATCACATTTAATTACTGCATTACTTGAATGCTTTATTTCCCACTTTGCATGCTTGCTTGTTTGTTTATGCCATTTTGTTCACTAGTAAATAAACAACCATTGCATGCTTAAGTCCCTTAACAGAATATTGAGATCATGCCTTTCCATATCATAACCATGAGGCCCTTGGGATTCGTTGGATAGTTTTCGCCCTAGCGAGGTGTCCTTCCTTGACCTTGGGATAGTGCGGGTATGTCTAATAGGGGCATGCTGCCTTGGTATGGTTACACTCAACAAGAGACCAAAAGGCTCAGTTTTGGATCTTGAGGCATAAGGATGAGTCTTACATAAGATGTGGCCATCAACCAAGAATTATAAGGTGTTATAATTAGTAACGGGTTTACTTACCTTGATTACATGAGACTTGGGGAAGTGCCTTAGTACACTCGAGTTTCATCTAAGATAGGATCTTGGAATCATTTTACTCACAAGGGACAATATAATTGAGTAGAATGTGCAATAACTTACTGTTTATAGCTGGTCTAAATGTTAAGTTCTTGCATGTCAAGCATAATTTATCTGTATGTTTTATTCCGTTTTGTAGTTACTATGTCTTCTGAACACCTCAAATTCACTCTCCGCTCAATTGTTGAGAAAAACCGATTGAACGACAAGAATTTCCTTGATTGGGAAAGGAATCGGAGAATCATTCTCAGGTTTGAGGGCCAAGAGGATGTCCTTGAAACCCCCATCCCAGAGCTGAATGCCACCTCATCTAATAAGGACAAGGCACGTCATAATAAAATATGCGAACGGGCAATGCCAGTCACTTGCCTGATGTTGGCTGCTATGGAACCTGCTCTTCAACAGAGGTTTGAAGAACAGGATGCCCATACTATTATGAAGAATCTTAGAGATCTTTTCAAGGAACAAGCCATAATTGAGCGGTACTTGACCCTCAAGTCCATATTACAAAGCAAGCTCGAGAAAAGGGAAACCAGTTGGGCCACATGTTTACAACATGATAGGCTTGTTTAACAAGATGGCTCGACTGGGTAACCCTTACAATGTTGAGACAGCTACAGATATGATCTTATACTCCCTACATGATGGATTTGCCCACTTTAGGCAGATGTATCACATGGGAGCCATGAGCAAGACTCTCAACGAGCTACACGTGATGCTCAAAACAGCTGAGCAAAACGTCATGGTTGACCCTTTGAAGGAAGTTCTAATGGTCAAGGGAAAAGGGTTTAAGAAAGGGCTCCAGAAGAAGCAACATCACCAAGGGAAGGGCAAGCAAGTTGCCTAACCCCAAGGGAACACCCCTAAGGTGAAAGTGGCTGCTGAGCACGACTGTTTCTACTGCAAAGCCAAGGGGCACTGGAAGAGAAACTGCCCCAAGTACTTGGAAGACAAGAAGAGGGGAACAGTCTCCACTTCAGGTATTCATGTTACTGAAATCTTATCAACCAAGTTTCATTATTGGGTATTAGATACCGGATGTGGTTCTCACATTATTTTGAATGTGCAGGGACCAACAAATAAGAGACGGTTGCAGAAGGATGAGATAGATCTGCGCATTGGAAATGGAGCAAGGGTTGCTACGCTTGCCATTGAAGATTATAGTCTACCTCCACCTTCTGGCTTAGTTTTAGAACTTTATAATTGTTATTTTGTTCCTTCTATTACTAAATATTTGATTTCAATTTCAGTTTTGAACCTTCAGGGTTATGATTTTGTCATTAAGAATTGATTTTCATTTATAAGAATGATATTTTCCATGCTCGAGCCCATATGGATAGTAATGGACTATACATACTGGATATCAAATCTGAAAACTATAACGTTGATCTTCCTACATCCTTTTGGGGATATGCCCTCACCACTAATGCGTTCACACTAAATAGGACTCCGTCACGATCAGTTGACAAGACACCATATGAGATATGGTATGGAAAAGTTCATAGCTTGTCACTTTTGAAGGTCTGGGGATGCGAGGCTTATGTAAAGCGTTTACTATCTGATAAGCTAGCACCCAAATCAGACAAATGCTTCTTTATAGGTTATCCCAAGGAAACAATGGGATATTAATTCTACAATTCTGCTGAGAACAAAATGTTTGTTGCTCGGGATAGTGTCTTTTTGGAAAAGGATTTATTTTCCAAGAAGCCAAGTGGGAGAAATGTTCAGCTTGATGAGATTCAAGCTGAGCAACAAACCCAACAACACGAGGACATAGATGATGTCACTAAGGAACTTGACTATGGAGGCGTACCTTCTCAAAGGGAAACCGTCTAGATTCAAGATGCAATTCCTTAAGTTGATGAAGCACCTGAGGTCCCGCATACAGATGTGGTCAACCCAGCAGCTGAAGTCTCTCATATTGTTGGACCACTTTGGAGATCAGACAGGCTAAGGCAGCAACCTGGACTTATGAGGATTACGTCTTGACTGCTAGCATTGACGTTCTACTTTTAGAGAACGGCGAGCCTGCGACCTATAAGCAAGTGATGGCGGACCCCGACTCCGAGAAATGGCTGGATGCCATGAAATCCGAAATAGAATCCATGTCTGAGAATCAAGTATGGGACTTGATAGATTTGCCTGATAGGGTAAAACCTATTGGATGCAAATGAGTCTTTGAGATCAAGACAGACAAGGATGGAAACGTTTCTGTCTATAAGGCAAGACTAGTTGCCAAAGGATTTAGACAGGTTCATGGTACTGACTATGATGAAATGTTTGCACGGTCGTTATGATCATGTCCATTAGGATACTCCTAGCGATTGCCGCTTATTATGATTATGAGACTTGGCAAATCCTAGGAGAATATGCAAGCTCAAGAAGTCCATCTATGGACTTAAGCAAGCATCTAGGAGTTGGAATCTTCATTTTGATGAAATGGTCAAAAAGTTTGCTTTTGTCAGATGCGAAGAAGAGCCCTGTGTCTACAAGAAGTTTAGTGGGAGCAAAGTGGCCTTCCTAGTTCTATATGTGGATGACATATTACTCATTGGGAATGACATTCCTATGCTGGAGACAGTTAAGGAGTGACTTAAGAAGTATTTCTCAATAAAGGACTTGGGAGAGGCTGAGTACATACTAGGCATTAAGATCTATAGAGATAGATCTAAGAGACATTGGTCTAAGTCAGGGAACTTATGTAGATAAGGTCCTTGATAGATTCAATAGGATGAACTCTAAGAAAGGGTTCCTGCCTATGCAGCATGACTTATATCTCAGCAAGAGCCAATGTTCTAAGACACCTGGTGAGACTGAAAGGATGAGCAAGATTCCCTATGCATCAGCCATAGGATCCATCATGTATGCAATGACTTGTACTCGCCCAGATGTTGCATATGCTTTGAGTATGTGTAGAAGGTACCAATCAAACCCGGGTGATGCACATTGGTGTGCATCCAAGAACATCC
The DNA here is from genome assembly GCA_027886185.1 of Rheum nobile. NCBI lineage: Eukaryota > Viridiplantae > Streptophyta > Magnoliopsida > Caryophyllales > Polygonaceae > Rheum > Rheum nobile. Next base: position 8,123,146 of record WOAB01000644.1, on the reverse strand, counting down.
TGGAGTACTTACGAAGGACTAGGGATGATCTCTTGATATTTGGAGGTGATGACGAGCTGGTCGTCAAGGGCTATACTGATGCGAGTTTCCAGATAGACAGAGATGATTTTTTGAATCTTAGTCTGGATATGTCCTCATTCTGAATGAAGGTGCCGTCAGTTGGAAGAGTTCCAAATCCAGACATGTTCTACGGAAGTACCACATGATCAGACACTATGTTGATAGTGGAGATGTGAGGATGTGCAAGGTGCACACAGACGACAACACTGCAGATCCTTTGACCAAGACCATGTCTAGGCCCAAGTATGATAGTCACATTAGGGCCAAGGGACTCAGACACATTAGAGAGTTCTTTTGAGACATTGTTTGTTTTATGATAAACCTTGTTTATTGTTATTACAGACATTTATGCTTGACTTATATATGAGTTTCATATTATTATTTAATCATTGCTTGGGATTAGATAAAGTATCCAAACAATTTATTAGTTATCAAATGGGCTCATCAAAACTGTTTTGGTGAATGAAACCCCATTAAGTGAACTGAAATTATAAAATTGTTAGAAGTCCATGGTCTAAGTTGTTAACTTGGATACAAATGACTTAATCAAAAGACCATATGTGAGATTGATTGATAACACCAGGTTTCATGTGTTATAGGGACATGGAGATGTCTAATCGATTACATAGATGTGTATACTGATACACATCGGACATACCGATCTTAGGATTCCTCGGGACTTTACTGCGGAGTTCTAGGATTATTCATGATTAGTGAGTTCCTTAGACATGAGTATGATATATCTATCATTTGACTGCTGGTATGTCTTTGACGCTGTCAAACGCTGACCGTAACAGGCAGTTATAAAGGCAGTGATTGGGATTGCCAAAAGTTGAGTGGGAGCTGTAGTCTTACAAGATTGAATATGTCCTCCTATTCCATGTATACCATGAGACATTTGGAAAGGATTGGTGTCTCGGCCACTTGAAGAGTGAGAACTGTGAAAACGCATGGCCATGCTCAGATGGATTATTAGTAATCATCTGTACTAACAGTTTGATCTCAAGAGTTCAAGAAACGTATTTGGCGGTAAAGATGAGTTTCATCATATAGTCAAATAAGACACTAAGTGACAAAGGAATTTTAACATTGCACACTTGTTTTAAGGACAAGTGGAAGATTGAAGGAATTGTGTCCTTTAATCAAAGGTGCAATTACTGATTATGAAGTGGGACCAATTATGGAGATATTTAATCTGGTGATTTTAGGTAGTCATAGTGCTTTGCTAGAAGCCAACTATGATTTATAGACTATATGTTATAAAGTATGTCATAAAGTCTATTGCTATTATTACCGGGTCATACGAGGTCACACCCTTAGAGTTTAGACTGGATCAGGTTGTTGGGAGACATATTATATAAAGTATATAATATAAAGTTATATAAGATATAACTTGGGAGATAAGGGTTGTTAATAATAAAGTGTTATTATTAATAATAAAAGAAATACTTATTTAGGAAATAAGATATCTATACATGGCAATATAAAATGAGGGCTTTTAGGAAAAGCCTATAACCCTAATTCACTTGAAGAAGTATGGTTGCCTCCTTCTCCTTGTCTCTCTCTTCGTTCGCCTTCGTTCCTCGCTCTAGCAACCGAGTCCCAGACGATCCAGATTCAAGCTCGGGTAGACCAAATAGAGGAGTCACACGTGAGGCTTTATTCTCTCCATTCCAGCAGATTGAAACACGCATCAAGAGGTATTTGATTTTTACTATCTATGATCTATTTGGTTTATGCATGAGATCCTTGGTTAGATGTTAGGAAAACGTTTTCTGAAATTCCGCTTTACGCATCTAAAATCTCATCAAAGTTCTCCTATTCACAATATATCGATCAACAAGGATTTCTTTTAGAACTTAAGAAAGGGATTAGTTATCAGATATCTGAAGTTGCATGACGCGACTTCTGAAAATATGTAAAGATTAGTTCCGACTTTATTCATGCTTGTGTTTTTCTTTATAAAAGGAACGAACATTCGGGACACTGTTATAATATTATATATGGATGTACATTAGAATATTGTATTTCCCATAAACCCTAGAGTTGCCTTGTTTCCCAAGGATTGTAACATCTATAAAAGGCACTCATTGGTGACCTAATAAGATATCAAGTCTCTCATTACTCTCATTCCCTACTCTCTACTCTCTCATATCATAACACGTTATCAGCACGACTGCTCAAGACTCAAGGTAATTTTTCTTAACTTCTTTTTCTTTCTCCCGTACGACCATTCACATTCCTTACCCAATCCCTCTCATACGTACATATATATAGAATTAAATAACTTCTTCCACCATCATTAACTTCTAATATATTGTTAGCCTTAATCAAGCTTTCTTTCTTCTTCTTACTGATTTTTACATTACGCATGCTATCATATTACTTTCTTTTCATTTTTCTTCTTATTGTATTACTTTATTAGTAATCCCTGAAGCGATAATTTCCAATCCCTGAAGCGATAATTTTCAATCCCTGAAGCAATAATTTTCAATCCCTGAAGCGATAAATTCCAATCCCTGAAGCGATAAGATAATTTTCAATCCCTGAAGCGATAAGATAATTTTTAATCCCTTAAGCGATATAATTTTCAATCCCTGAAGTGATATAATTTCCAATCCCTGAAGTGATATAATTTTCAATCCCTGAAGCGATAAGATAATTTTCAATCCCTGAAGCGATAAGATAATTTTCAATCCCTGAAGCGATAAGATAATTTTCAAATCCCTTAAGCGATAATTTTCAATCCCTGAAGCGATATAATTTTCAATCCCTGAAGTGGTATAATTTTTAATTTCCGAAGTGATAATTTTCAATCCCCGAAGTGATTTTCAATCCTGAAGTGATATATATGTCATACGTACACTTTTGCTTACTTTATATACGTATATATGTATGCCATACGTACTACACTGTTGCTTACTTTATATACATATATATATATATGCCATACGTACATTGCTACTTACTTAACATATATATAGCCATACGTACTGTTGCTTACTTTATATATATATATATATGCCATAATCCCTGAAGTGATAATTTCAATCCGTAAAGTGATAGTTTTTCAATCCCTGAAGTGATAATTTTCAATCCCTGAAGCGATAAATTTCAATCCCTGAAGTGATATATTTTATTTTATTCTCCTCTTGTCGTTACATTTTCTACTGTTACATGATTACTTTTTATATATATACGTATTTATTTCTCTTCTCGCCTATTTGCCATTTTTTTTACTGTTGCATTTTATATACATGCATCAAACCCTCATATATACATGTTTTCGTATTTTGCATATCATATATACTTATACTGTACGACAGACCACATATATTACATATTAATTTATACCTATCTTATTTTATATGATAGATGACAAACCTTTCAAGGTTGGAGTTTGCCGCCCTTGACGTTTCCGGAAGAAACTATTTAACATGGGTACTTGATGCGGAACTCCATTTGGCAAGCAACAATTTGGGAGAAACAATCAAAGAGAATTCTAGTGCATCCCTGCAGGATTGTGCTAAGGCTATGATATTACTTCGTCACCATCTCCATGAAAATTTGAAGTCTCAATACTTGACAGTCAAGAATCCATTTGAACTCTGGAAGAACCTAAAGGATAGGTTTGATCACCAGAAGACTGTTATACTTCCTCGTGCGAGGTATGAATGGATGCACCTGAGGTTGCAAGATTTCAAGAATGTCTCGGATTATAATTCTGAAATATTTCGTATTGTTTCAACTCTGAGGCTTTGTGGAGAAAACATAAAAGATGAAGATATGCTTGAAAAAACTCTCTACTTTTCATGCATCCAACCTCATACTCCAACAGCAGTATAGGGAGCGTGGATTCAAGACATATTCAGAGCTCCTCTCTTGCCTGATTCTAGCTGAAGAGAATAATCAGTTGCTTCTGAACAACCACCAAACTCGTCCTACTGGATCAGCACCACTCCCAGATCGGTCTCAAACATTGCCTGAAGCAAATGCTACCTCCTCTCGTAGAGGACGTGGGAGAGGTCAAAGTCATGGTCGTAGTCGTGGTGGAAAGGGACAAGGACAATGGCGCAATTATACAAGGATTAACTCAAATGTCCAGAAGAACATTGGAAACAAGCCCAAGAAGCAAAACCAGCAAGACAAGCCAACACCTCGAGGTGAAAGTAGTTGCTACAGATGTGGGGGGACTGGGCACTGGTCTCGCACCTGTCGTGCACCATCACATGTTATGGCATCATATCAAGACTCCCTGCATGATAAGAGTAAAATGTGGAGACACACTTTGCTAATACCAGCCCCGATAACACAAATCTTGAGGCACACAACATCCAGTTGGAGACATCTGATTTTCTCAATGAAGAAGAGAATGACGAAAGTTTGCTCGAAATGAACTCCAAGTTTGGAGATCTCCCAATTGATGACAATTTTTTTCTTGGTTAAAACCATGGTCCCCTAGCTAGACACTTGTTTTTTTTTCACTTTCAGTAGTGTTTTAAGTTTTGCTTGGTTGTTAGTTTGTTTTTCTTTCTCGTTGTAATAGGTGGTCTTCTAGAAGCCACCTTCTTAGATTTTCATCTTCTACTTTGCTTTGTTGTCATTTACATTTCCGTTATAATCAAACTTTACTATTTGAATTAATCTCAGTCATCATTCATCTATTTATACATCCTTTTTCTTTTTATATAGAATGGACCAACCAAATGGGTTTCTCAATGGTGGAGAACCATGTCTCATTGATAGTGCTACGACTCATACTATTTTGAAAAACCAGAAGTTTTTCAACAACATTCAAATGAGAAACACTAGTGTCAATACCATTTTTGGATCAAGCAATCTCATAGAAGGCTCTGGTGAAGCCTCAATCCTATTACCTAAAGGAACAATCTTACACATAAGAGATGCTTTATACTCAAGTAAATCACAAAGAAATTTGTTGAGCTTCAAAGATATTCGTGAAAATGATTATCACATTGAAACTATGAAGGAAAACGGAAATGAATACTTGTTACTTACTTCTCATCAAACTGGCCAGAAGCAAGTTTTAGAAAAAATGAGAACGTATACATCTGGTTTATGTGGAACAAGGATTCATCCTATTGAATCCTACAATGTCACTAACAAGAAGTTAGTTGATCATAAAATGTCTTCTTTATGGCATGATAGACTCGGTCACCCAGGTGAAACAATGATGCGGAAAATCATTAAAAATTCACATGGACACCCACTAAAGGATCTTAAAATCCTCTCAAAGGATGACTTGACATGTACGGCTTGTTCTCTTGGCAAATTAATAACAAGACCGTCTATAACAAAGGTAAACGCTGAATCTCCCATGTTCCTTGAACGGATCCAAGGTGACATATGTGGACCAATAACACCACCATGTGGACCATTTAGATATTTTATGGTATTGATTGATGCATCAACACGTTGGTCACATGTAAGCTTGCTATCAACACGGAATGTTGCATTTGCAAGACTTTTAGCCCAAATCATCAAATTAAGAGCTCATTTTCCTGATCATCCGATCAAGAGCATCAGGTTAGACAATGCTGGAGAATTTACATCCAAGTCCTTTATTGAATATTGTCAATCAATTGGTATAGTGGTTGAGCATCCAGTGCCCCACACTCATACACAAAACGGACTTGTAGAGTCATTGATTAAGCGGTTATAATTGATAGCTCGACCAATGCTTATGAGGTCAAAATTACCATCATCTGGATGGGGACATGCAATTTTGCATGGTGCATTATTGATTCGTCTAAGACCGACTGCTTATAATAAGATCTCCCCATTACATCTTGTCTCCGGAAGAGAACCTGATATTTCCCACTTGAAAGTTTTCGGATGTGCGGTGTATGTCCCTATTCCTCCCCCACAACGAACAAAAATGGGTCCACAAAGAAGGTTGGGAATATATGTTGGTTTTGAGTCCCCATCAATCATCAAATACTTAGAACCTATGATAGGTGACCAGTTCACAGCTCGGTACCTAGATTGTCATTTTGATGAGACCAAATTTCCAACTCTAGGGGGAGAAGAAAATAAGATAATTAAGAAAGAGATTGTATGGAATGCAACTACTCTATCATTCTTAGATCCAAGGACGAACGAAAGTGAATTTGAAGTTCAACGGATCATACATTTACAAAGTGTAGCAAATACACTACCCGATGCGTTTACAGATGCCAAGAAAGTGACAAAGTCACATATACCAGCTGAAAATGCACCAGCTCGTTTGGAAGTCCCAGTAGTACCGCAAAACCAACAAATAGCAAGTGACTCTCAAATACGCCGAAAGCGTGGGAGACCACCAGGCTCTAAGGATGTAATTCCCCAGAAGAGGAAAGAGCCAATAACAACTCAAAAGGTTGTTGATACGTCGACTATGAACATCCATGAAGGAAGAACTCCTGAAGAAGTTCCACTAAAGGATCCCGAAAACAAAAACAAGGACATTGAAGATAACTTTGAAATGTCAATTAACTATGCAAGCACCGGTTTAGGGTGGCAACGAAATGACATAGTCCTTGATGATGTTTTTGCCTTTTCGGTCGCAATGGAAATTATGGATGAAGAGGACAATGATCCCCAAACGATGGAAGAATGTCGACATCGAAACGATTGGATGAGTTGGAAAGGAGCAATTCATGCGGAACTGGATTCTTTGAATAAACGTGGTGTTTTTGGACCAGTAGCTCTAACACCTAAAAGTGTCAAACCAGTCGGCTATAAGTGGGTGTTCGTATGAAAATGCAATGAACATAATGAGGTTGTACGCTACAAAGCCAGACTAGTCGCAAAAGGTTTTACACAAATACCAGGAGTGGACTATATGGAGACATATTCACCTGTAGTGGATGCAACTACACTTAGATTTCTAATTGCTTTAGCCGTCGTTGAACGACTTCAAATGCAACTCATGGATGTGGTAACTGCTTACCTATATGGGACATTAGACACAGATATTTACATGAAAGTCCCCGAAGGACTAAAATTGCCAGAAGCATTGAAATCAAAACCACGTCATATGTACTCCATCAAGTTAATTAGATCCTTATATGGACTAAAGCAATCCAGTCGTATGTGGTACAATCGTCTTAGTGACTACTTAGTAAGACAAGGATTTACAACAGATCAAATAAGTCCATGTGTATTCATAAAAAGATCAAATCCGGGTTATGTGATTATAGCTGTTTATGTAGATGACTTGAACATCATAGGAACTCCAGAAGAGATCAAACAGACAGCAGATTACTTGAAAAGAGAATTCGAGATGAAAGATCTTGGAACTACCAAGTATTGTCTCGGCCTGCAGTTCGAACATACAAACAATGGAGTTCTTATCTACCAATCAAATTATATTGAAAAGGTCCTAAAGCGTTTTAATATGGATAAAGCTCATCCATTAAGTACACCAATGGTCGTACGGTCACTTAATGTAGAAAAGGACCCTTTCCGCCCTTGTGCAGAGAATGAGGAGATATTGGGTCCTGAGGTACCATATCTTAGTGCAATAGGTGCATTAATGTATCTTGCTACTAATACCCGACCAGACATAGCCTTTGCAGTGAATTTGCTAGCAAGATATAGTTCAACCCCAACAAAAAGACATTGGAGTGGTGTCAAACAAATCTTGCGTTATTTGCGCGGAACCAGCGACATGGGGTTGTATTTTCAAAAACCTGAAGGGGGACAAACTGCAAAATTAGTTGGCTATAGCGACGCGGGTTATCTATCTGACCCACACAAAGCTATTTCACAAACAGGATACTTGTTCATGTACGGTGGAACAACTATTTCATGGCGTTCAACAAAACAGACCTTAGTAGCCACATCATCAAACCATGTGGAGTTGATAGGACTTTATGAAACAGGAAGAGAATGTGTGTGGCTTAGATCTTTTACACAATATGTTCAAATGTCTTGTGGATTGAGATCAGTTGCAGAAGGCCCAACAGTCATATATGAAGACAATGCATCTTGTATTGCCCAAATCAAAGACGGCTACATCAAAAGCGATCGAGCCAAGCACATATCGCCAAAATTCTTCTCCACTCATGAACTTCAAGTCCAAGGCAAGATTGATGTTCGACAAATTCAGTCAAGCAAGAACCTATCAGACTTGTTTACCAAATCGTTGCCCACCAGAGTCTTTAAACAACTCATTCATTAAATTGGTATGCGCCGTTTGAAGGAGATATGCTAAATTGAGGGGGAGAATTACAACTGCACTCTTTTTTCCTTAGTCTTGGTTTTTATCCCATTGGGTTTTTTTCTTGACAAGGTTTTTAACGAGGCAGTTAGTAATGTACATCCAAGGGGGAGTGTTATAATATTATATATGGATGTACATTAGAATATTGTATTTCCCATAAACCCTAGAGTTGTCTTGTTTCCCAAGGATTGTAACATCTATAAAAGACACTCATTGATGACCTAATAAGATATCAAGTCTCTCATTACTCTCATTTCCTACTCTCTACTCTCTCATATCATAACAGACACATTTATTTCTCTGGGCAATTATTAGTTTTGAGGTGGCTGGTCATTTATTAATTTAATCCAAAATTTATTTTTTGGCGTAAGAACTGAGAAATGATTTCTTTATTTTTGAATAAATGTATCATACACTATACTCCAATTTAGAACGTAAGGCTCATATATATATGTTCCCTAGCTAAATTATATATTTAACGCTAGACCTGAATTTTTATCCACATTATTAATGCAAATTTCTCACACACTCCGAAATTAAAATTTCATATTCCATTCCATACTTGTAAGTCTTTTGGCCGAAAGAATAATTTCATAATATTTAGGGTTTTTTCACATAACGGTTTATTATATGGATGATTTTGCATTTAATTATTCGCTATATCATTAGTTATTTTAAGCCACTTATAAAAGGCAATCAGTTAACCAAAAGCCATACACGAGCTTCTTCTGTAAAATTGGCCGTTAATCTGTGCCAAAAGACGCTTTTACCCCTGAGTTGTTTTACAAAATACAGGTAATACCAACTCCGTTGTAACCCGATCTAATCGTCTTCCTTGATAGCTCATTAAGACTTCATCACCAAATTTCAAATTTAATTACCCCATAATTTCCATAAGTTCTTTTCACATAATTTGAATGATCCTTAATCTCCACCTCGTTTGATCCAACTTTCTACTTCTCTTTTTAATCTATCTTCTTAGAAGACTCTTGTTGAATCGTAGTGTTTTAGACAGGGAACGGTGAAACTATTCCCTGAGCAACGGAAATAACAGAGATTCAGTAGTAACAGTAAGACAGTTCCTTAGAGAGGAAACTCTATCAACCAACTAGTTGAAAAGAGAAAACCTCTACCTCTAGGTGTTACCCTAGAAGGATTTCAAAACATGTACTTGTATTATTAATAAGTTGTACAATCTCACAAGTCTTTTCTCCACCTATTCTCACACAGATCCTAGGTTTCTAGACTTTGAGTGCAATCAACTAGTAACAACACAAGAACACAATAAAGACTCTAAGCAAATACTCACAACACTAGTTCGTACCTTGCCTTGAACCTTCGATCTCAACTGCAATAACTCTTCTGTATGCTTCCTTAGTGATGGTTGAGATACCTTTCCCTAAGGCAAACTCATGTACTTATAGTGGTAGCAAATATCTTCTTACCAAATACTTAAATCATCTATCGATTTCTATACAAGGTAACGGTGTAAGATTTTCTTTCCAACTAAACAATTTAGCTCATGATCACATGGTTTCCATGTAAAAACTTTCCTAAGACATGCTATTTAGCTCTTCTCTCTCCGAGTAGATCTTCAAATACGGTTTCCATATGTAGCGGTCTTCACCTGGTAACAGTTGGCAATTCCTGCATTCTGCATTGTTCCTTAAATGATGTTTCCATGTATAAAAGTTTCCCTATATGAAATATATGTGCACTTCATTCTTCAATTTGCTTTCGCGTAACAGTTCCATGTTTTCACAACGTTCCTTAGCAATCCTCTGCCTTCTCTTCTTCATTATTCTCTAATTCTTTCATAAAACCTGAAACTCATAGGAACAATAAAAACCATAAAAACTAATGATGTTTATCATCATCAAAACTAGAGGGAACGTCAAGGTTCCAACAATTTCCCCCTTTTTGGTGATGACAAACCCATTAAAAAATTGTTCGATCAAAACAAAGAGTAATAAGCAGAAAGACATAAATCATCACGCATCTAAGATCAAGTGTTAAGTAAAATTTTATGTCAAATGAATCAAACCAGTTCATACCTTCAAGTTGCATCATCGTTCCCCCTCAGCACTAGCATCGTTCAAAAATTCATAAAGAATTAGGAACAATAAGACTGTTATCTCTCTTTACTGAGTTCTTCGCACAATTTTCCACACTTCCCCCTTTTGGCATCATCAAAAGATCAAAAGATAAACAAGGGAACAATAGGTAAATGATTACACAAAATCCTAGACAACTTGACAAACAACACAAAAGATCAAAGAGCAAGCAAAGAAACAAGATAACATAAGAAATTCAAGAGAAATAGGAAAGACGGGCTAGGAAAAAAAGGGGTTCCACTCAAGACTCAGAATCCTCATTCTGGTCTTTGTCCTTTTGGAGAAAATGTTCAAGAAGCAGCGACAAAATATTCTTTATCTCGCGCAACTCAGCCAACATTTGGCTTTGCACAGAGCCGCCTCTCGAAGTTCCCTCACCATCTTCTCGCTTCAAAATCTCGGACATAGGCAGAGTTCCCTTGTCATCTCCCTGATACTTCATCTTATTCACATTAATCATATCCAGCTCGGTAACCATGGGTGTAACACCCCCAAATCATAACCCATTTGGAAAGGCATTACCGCCAGTGATTTCGGAATTTCACCTCCGAAACCACCCAAGGCTAAACCGGATTATTCAAATCATACATAACATTTATATAATCCATAAACCAACGGTTCAAACATAAGTCAGGGGATTACAACCCAATCCCCGTAGGATAAAACATTGTTTCAGAGTTAATACATAGCGGAAGTCTTTAAAGGTAAAACAAGTTTTGACCATAGCGATCAACGCCAAGGATCTCAACCTGAATAAACTTATCAAAAACATTGTCCGTCATAGTCGTTCTTAGCCTTCACTGGGTGGCAACTTGTCTGATGTGCCGAATCGAACAGATGACACCAGCCCACATGCAAAGAACAATGTTCGTGGGTTAGTCTAATGAAAGACTAGCAAGGGTACAAAGCACATGGTTCGAGTAGTCGTATTAGGTTTAAACTTATCGTTTCTCGAGTAAAAGCCGATGACGATAGTCAACCTTCATACTTCTACTGGAATGGACAATTATCATAGATATGATCAAGAGAAGACTCCAAGTGAGCTGAGTCTTATAGGAAAATCCAAGAGAAGACTCCAAAAGAACGAGTCTTATCGGAAGCATGATAAATGTCTGGAACATTATAAGTTCATATATATATATATACATATACATTTAAAGACTGACTGAGATGCTTCGGTCCACGACCAACCTCACCGTATAATGCGAATCACCGCATGATACGAATCCAGATCGGAAAGAGAACGTACTACATTCAAGTCAGGGCGAGTTTCCTAGCTGTACTATCACCTAGCTGCACTACTCGCCGGAGGTAAATTAATTATGTGCACTCGGGCACTTATCTTATTTAATTCCAAAACGCTCATTCACGTTTCAAGCTTTTAAAATCTCATCCTCGGCGGATATTGAGATATAGAGAGTTGAGATTAAATCCCAGAGATTGGCACCAGCTGTTGTGCACATCTCCTATACTCGGATAGGAGAAGGTCATGACCAAAGAAAAGTGTTGGGGCCTGGACATCCCATCCACTTGGTTATAAAGAAACGACTAGTACTCACTGAGAGATACCGAGTAGCGTTCCTACGAATACTCGTTCTAACTAAACATTTCAGAACAATCAAATAATAATTTCAAAGCCATCAAGGCTAACATTCTAGATATATTTCAATCTAGATCATATATATAATAGCGTTGTTCTAGCAGATATACAACCTATTATAATATTCATTTTATCTTTCCAAAGATATTTCATAAAACGATTCCAGACATGAACAATAATCAATCCAAATTAATTAACAATTAAGCAATTGATAATTAATAGAAATATGGAATGATAAGCAAGAGCGAACCGCCACTTGCCTTGGATCTGACGAAAGCTTCTAAAGCTTAGAACGAAAGGGTTTCCGAGTCCAGAACGGGAACAGATCCTGGATAAAATCCATATGGAACGACCCATAACAAGACCCTAAATTAGATTCAATATCTATATATACGAATCTAATGGAATACGAGTCAAAAGAACAAAGCCATAGCCCATGCCCAACACCACAACTCACAGCCGGCATGGCCGCCGCAGGTGCGGCAGCATACGGGCGAGGGTGCGGCACATGGACAGGGCAGAGGACAGAGGCGGCAACGAGCACAACTCACCCAAATCGAACCCCTCTGGCTTCGATTCTTCTTGGTTCGATCCTACCACCCTATTAAGCTTCCAACAAGCTTCAAAAGCCTCTTGAGAACGGATCAAAACAAAGCCAGCACAACCACGAAAATCGGATTCAAAGTTCAGCAAAAGTCACAAAATTCGAAGGTGAAAACAGTGACTTTCAAGGGTTTTCTTACCAACTTTCGATCGACTTCTAGTTCGAATCGAGCTTGGCTATTCTTCTCACCCTCTTAAGCTACACTTCACCTTCAATATGCAACTTTGATCTCGCCAAACAACTTACAGAATCGATCAGAAATTGAATTCGAAGTTCAGCTCAAGAACGGATTTGCTGGTTTTTGACAGAAAAGAGGAGGACGAAGATGGTGAGGAGTGATTTTCCAGCTTCTCCCATGGCGTCTCCTCTTCTTTTATAGCCAAAACACGAAGAGCCCTTGATGGACAGGTATACCAGGAGGTGGACAAGCTAGTCCCCCTAGCCTTGGCGAGTCAGCACGGCCAATTTCCAAGCCCGCCAAGTTGCCTGCAGGTGCAGATGTCCGTGCTTCTGTCAGCGGCCGTGGGGCGTGGTGAGGGCATGCCGTCGGGTGCGGTGAAGGCCCTTGGCCGACTCTTGACCTATTTTGGCTTTATTTACCTTAAGTGGTAAATTTACTTAACCCCAGATTAAATATATTTGTACACGAATGAGCTTTTAAGCCAAAAATACCTTAACTGTATTTTATATTGCTCAGAAAAATATTACAGAGGCCAAACATTATACCGAATGTTCATACGTCTCCGAATTTAATCTGACTTGCAATACGGGCTTAAGAAAATTCGAAATTTATTCGTACAAATATACGGGATCTTACATCACTCTCCCCTTAAAAGAAGTTTCGACCCCGAAACTTAGGTCGCAAACATCTCGGGAAAGCGTCTACTCATATCCTTTTCCGTCCCAAGTCTCCCAGGTAACATCCTCGGTTCCTGACTTGGACCATAGAATTTGTACCAAAGGTACGACCTTGTTGCGCAACTGCTTCACACGACGCTCTAGAATGCGTACAGGTGCCTCTTCATACGTACCGTCTTTCTGAATCTCAATATCTTCATAGCTCAGCACATGAGATTCATCTGGAACATATTTCCTCAAGAGAGAGACGTGGAACACATTATGCACAGGATGTGCTGATGGCAGCAATGCCAACCGGTATGCTAGAGATCCTACTCTATCAAGAATCTCAAATGGTCCCACGTAGCGAGGATTAAGCTTTCCACGTTTACCAAATCTGAATACTCCTCTGGATGGAGATACCTTAACAAACACCTTGTCGCCAACCTCAAATTCGACATTCCTACGCCTCGGGTCTGCGTAAGACTTTTGTCGACTCTGGGCTGTCAACATTCTTTGTCTGATCAATGCAATATCTGTAGCAGTTCTCTCGACCAATTCTGGTCCGAGAAGAATCTTGTCGGCATTCTCATTCCAACAAATTGGTGATCTACACTTCCGACCATACAAGGCTTCAAATGGAGCCATTTTGATCGTAGCATGCCAACTATTATTGTATGTGAACTCGATTAGACTCAGGCTGTCTTCCCAGCTAGTCGGACGATCGAGTACACACGCTCTCAGCATATCCTCCAAAGTCTGGATAGTCCTCTCAGACTGTCCATCCGTTTGAGGATGAAAGGCAGTGCTAAATCTCAGCTCGGTTCCCATAGCCTTGTGGAGTTCCTTCCAAAATCTGGATGTGAAACGACCATCACGATCCGAGACAATGGTTTTGGGAATACCATGTAACCGGACAATCTCGTGCAAAAATACTTCGGCTAACTTCGGAACTCCCCACGTTGACTTAATATCCACGAAGTGAGCACTCTTCGTGAGTCTGTCAATAATCACCCATATAGCATCCTTCTGGGTTCTAGTCTTGGGTAATCCAGTGATGAAGTCCATAGCAATATCTTCCCACTTCCACTCTGGCACTGGAAGAGCTAATAGTTCACCGCCTGGCCTACGGTGCTCTATCTTGACTCTCTGACAAGTCAAGCACCTTGCCACAAATTCTGCCACATCCCATTTCATGTTTGGCCACCAGAATTTCTTCCGGAGGTCCTTATACATTTTGCTAGAGCCAGGATGTACAGAGTAAGCTGATGAATGGGCTTCTCTCATCACCAATTGGCGAAGACCATCAATGTCAGGCACACAAATACGGTCTTGAAACCAAAGTGATCCATCCTCCTGAATCACAAAACCGAAACCCTTCCCATTCAACACCTCACTGCTTAGCTTTACCAGAATGATATCGTCGATCTGCTTTTCTCGTATTTGATCAAGTAGCGTAGCCTGAATTTCCAACATACTCAGGCATTCTCTACGTTGATCATACAAGACTTCGGCTTCATGCATCATCTGGTTCAGTTGGGCTTGAGCAGTGAGAAGTGCCACTACCATCTCAGGTGGTGTCTTTCGGCTCAGTGCATCGGCTACCACATTAGCCTTGCCCGGATGGTAAAGCAGTTCAAGATCATAATCCTTAAGTAGTTCTAACCAGCATCGCTGTCTCATATTCAATTCCTTCTGAGTGAATACATACTTGAGACTCTTGTGATCAGTGAAGACTTGGCATTTTACACCATAGAGGTAATGCCTCCATATCTTCAATGCAAACACTACCGCTGCTAGTTCAAGGTCATGTGTCAGATAGTTTTCTTCATAGGTTTTTAGTTGTCGAGATGCATGAGCAATCACTCTGCCCTTCAGCATCAACACACAACCCAAACCACTTTTAGAAGCATCACTATAAACCACATACCCATCATTCCCTTCTGGCAGCGCTAGAACAGGTGCAGAGGTTAAGCACTGTTTCAACTTCTGAAAACTGGCCTCGCACTTGTCATTCCAGACAAATTTCTTATGGACCTTGCGGAGTAAACTGGTCATAGGTAGAGCGATCTTAGAAAATCCCTCTACGAACCGTCTGTAGTATCCAACAAGTCCAAGAAAACTGCGCACATCCTTTACATTTTGAGGACGTTTCCAATTTGCCACAGCTTCAATCTTCTGGGGATCGACCATCACCCCATTCTCATTGATCACGTGGCCTAAAAAAGCCACTTCTCTGATCCAAAAGTCACATTTAGACAATTTCGCATAAATCTCATTTTGTCTAAGAATTGACAAGACAATTTGCAGATGTTCCTCGTGAGCTTTCTCACTCGGAGAGTAAATCAAAATGTCGTCGATGAAGACCACCACGAACTTATCCAAGTACTGGTGAAAACATCGGTTCATCAAGTCCATGAAGACGGCAGGAGCGTTGGTAAGTCCAAATGGCATAACTACAAACTCGTAGTGACCATATCTCGTCCGGAATGCTATCCTCGGAATATGTTCCTCACGAATCCTGAGTTGGTGGTAACCGGATCTCAGATCGATCTTGGAAAAGACTTTTTCTCCCTGCAATTGATCTAACAGATCATCTATCCTAGGCAAAGGATATTTGTTCTTGATCGTAACTTTGTTCAACTCATGATAGTCGATGCAAAGTCTAAACGATCCATCCTTCTTCTTAACAAACAAAACCGGAGCACCCCAAGGTGATGCACTCGGTCTTATATATCCTTTGTCAAGAAGATCTTCCAGCTGCTTCTTCAGTTCTTGCATCTCGGCAGGAGCCATCCGATACGGTGCTGTAGAAATTGGTGCAGTACCAGGCTCAAGATCAATCGTAAACTCTACGATGCGATGCGGGGGTAATCCAAGAATTTCCTCCGGGAAAACATCCGGGAATTCCCTAACAATTGGAATATCAAGTACTGATGGTTCATCTTCCTTGGGCTCATCCAGGTAACAGAGATACCCAACACAACCTTGTCGTAGTAGCTTAAACGCAGCCATCGCATTGATAAGCTTGCCGTTATCAGCTTCATTTCGACCCTTAAACTTACATGTATGCTGGCCCTCTGATGAAACCGTTACAGTCCTTGAATTGAAGTCGATTACCGCTCCATGACGCGTCAACCAATCCATACCAAGGATAATGTCAAAAGGAGCCATATCAATGCAGATCAAATCTGCGTCGAATTCCTTACCTTGAATGGTAACTGGGAATTCTGACAGACGTTTGGTTCCCACTAATTGGTTTCCATTAGGAAGACTCACAACAAAAGGCTCACAAGCTTTGTTGCAAACTAATCCTAACTTGCTAACACAACTCTCAGAGATAAAGGAATGGATAGCACCCGAATCAAACAAAATGCATACAGGAGTAGAGTGGAGGTATAGGGTACCTTGAGCAATCGGAGTGTTGGGTCCATCCGCCTTACGCATCTCGTACAAGCGCTGACCTTGTCCTCCGGACATAGCTGGGGCTTTCCCCTTGTTCTGAGCAGTAGTCTGAGTCGACGGACTGGGACTCTCTATTGGCTTGAATCTAGGCCGATTTCTTTGATTCACAGATCCCTGCTGCGACTCAGCACCCATCTGTCTGTTCTTCAGACAAAACGTCTGCAAATGTCCTTCTTTGCCACAAGCAAAACAAGTCTTCTTCTCCCTAGGACACACGTTACTCTTGTGTCCTAGCGTACCACAGTTAAAACATTGGATAGGCTTCTTACTTTGGCCAGACTGCTGTGTAGACCCACTCTGAGTCATCTCAGTCTTTGCCCGACCAGACCTTGCAAAATTTGATGGCGCTACAGGACGCTTGAAACCACTCGCCTGAGATTGATTCTGCATAGATCTCTGGTGGTTGCGTCTTCTAGTTGACTCCTCGAGAGTCGCCTCCACTTTATAGGCTGTATTCACATATTGCTCCAAAGTAGAGCAAGTGTGGTGCATCATCCATGGCTTAATATCAGGACTCATCCATTCATGGAAGTACCTGATTTTCTGCTCCTCAGTGGATACTTCTGGTCCAGCGTACTGCAATAGATGATTGAACTTTGAAGCAAGCTCAGTCACCTTCAGCCCATCAGTCTTTGGATATAAAAACTCTTTGTGTTTCTCCTCCCTCATGGCTTGAGGAAAGAAACGATCAATCATTTTAGTCTTGAATATTGCCCAGTTCAACTCAGGGCTGTCTGCAAGACCACTACTTTCCCACCATTCACTGGCATCTTCTTTCAGTTGAAGAGATGCTATATGCACTTTCTCAGCTTCAGTGCATTCCACGTTACGGAATAATCTTTCCATATGGGAAAACCAGTGAGTTACACGAACTGGCTCACCCTTCCCATTGTAACAGTCGGGTCTCATAGAAGTTATGGTCTTTAGAGCTCGACCATAATTGTTTCTATTCCCGTCTGCATTGTCTTGTATCATGGGTTCCTGAACTTCTGGTGCTCCAACCCTGGGAACTGGTGGAGGAATTGGCACTCCTTGTTCCTGAGGTGCATTTGGTCGTAGAGCGTCAGCCATTGCTTGCATCACAATCCCTCGGATTGTTGCAACTGCTGCCTCATCGAACACCATAGGAGCATTGGCCGGAGCTTGGCCATTGCCCTCAGGGTTAGCATTGGATGCAGAGTCATGCACCTCTTCAAGGTTTGCAGCATCCCTTCCAGCTAGTCTGAGATGACCACTAGGTCCAGTACCATTACGGTTGTTTCTCGTGTTCACCATCTGTTTACCGATCAAATTCCAAGGATTCGTTACATTAATATCTCTTCAGCATATTGAATGTAATAAAATCAACTCAGAATAGATCAACTTGGTAATATATATATATGATGAACTTCTTAACATCGCCGCAAGGTTCAACAAAATTAATTCTTTAGAGCTTTTGACAAAATTGCTCTAAGAATTTAGTACTACATCATATAATATCCGACTATTATACATAAGTACTACTATTTGTTATACTGGTCCTTTCTTCACAGACCCCTAAAACGCTTCATGTATGGAATGCTACTCATGCAAGGCTTCTTTGGACGAGGCTCCTCATCAGAATCAGATGACTGATCTCTCGCCTGACTTGGCCCTGGGGCACACAATTCATTCTTGGATTTCGGTGTCCTTGGCCTTATACGAGAATCCTGACCATTCTGACTTTCCTCTCCAATTCTTGCCTGTCTTTGAGCACGTTCCACTTCTTCAATCTCACGTTGACCTTCCTCTCTCCTCTGTTGGCTCTGACGAAGGATCCCACGTAACTCGGGACTTGACCTTCGCCTTCTTCGAGCACGAAGAGGCGGAGCGTCTTCCGAATCATAGCGTGAGTTGTTATCCTCCCTGAGACCATACTCAATGTAGAGTGCTTCCCACTCTGCATCAGTCAACGGTACATACTCAGGCTCAACTAATGGGTCTGGGTAGATAGCTTGTATTCCAGGGTCTTCCTGGTCCACCAGTAACTGCCTCATCTCTTCAAGCTCTTGTTCTTGTCCCCCTTGTACTTCTTCAGGGCTTTCCTCTTCCTATGGATCCTCTTCTTCGGGATCTTCCTCAGGATCTTCCTCGGAATCCATCCCGGGACTGACTCAATTTCTACATCTTCATCAAGATATTCTCCGGTGTACCCTGACGTATCACCGTCAATGTCTACCTCCATAGTCTCTTCATCTTCCTCTTCTTCTGCTTCTTCCTCATTCCCTTCCGGAATAGTGTTAATCGTGTAATCGTTGTCGTAATAGCCTTGGGCATACCTCGATGGCTCAACCCTTGATGGTACAACAGGTTCCACGACTGGAATCACCGCATTATCGGACCTCAACACCACTGATTCGGGAAGGACGAGCTTCACCTCTTCCTCATCCTCTGGTGATTTGCTTGAGCTTCCGATTTTGAAATGCCGCTGGGGAATAGGAAGGTTAAATCTGTCGGGAGATGATGGAGCTATCTCAATCTCCTCCGAGTCCCTTTGAAAGGATAAGCACACGCCCATATCCTATAGGCGACGAGAAGGAAATTAGTCTTTCTAAATATAGAAGTTTGTTTTCCATATCAGACCAAAGATGAAGGCACGACTATGAACGATGTTAAAATACAATTTTACCAAGCTTAAAACAGTTTCAAAGGCTTTCTCAATATAAAACGAGTCAATGGTTTTTAAAATACCCAACCCGTTTTAAAACTTTAGCTCTGATACCAGATCTGTAACACCCCCAAATCATAACCCATTTGGAAATGCATTACCGCCAGTGATTTCGGAATTTCACCTCCGAAATCACCCAAGGCTAAACCGGATTATTCAAATCATACATAACATTTATATAATCCATAAACCAATGGTTCAAACATAAGTCAGGGGATTACAACCCAATCCCCGTAGGATAAAACATTGTTTCAGAGTTAATACATAGCGGAAGTCTTTAAAGGTAAAACAAGTTTTGACCATAGCGATCAACGCCAAGGATCTCAACCTGAATAAACTTATCAAAAACATTGTCCGTCATAGTCGTTCTTAGCCTTCACTGGGTGGCAACTTGTCTGATGTGCCGAATCGAACGGATGACACCAGCCCACATGCAAAGAACAATGTTCGTGGGTTAGTCTAATGAAAGACTAGCAAGGGTACAAAGCACATGGTTCGAGTAGTCGTATTAGGTTTAAACTTATCGTTTCTCGAGTAAAAGCCGATGATGATAGTCAACCTTCATACTTCTACTGGAATGGACAATTATCATAGATATGATCAAGAGAAGACTCCAAGTGAGCTGAGTCTTATAGGAAAATCCAAGAGAAGACTCCAAAAGAACGAGTCTTATCGGAAGCATGATAAATGTCTGGAACATTATAAGTTCATATATATATACATATACATTTAAAGACTGAATGAGATGCTTCGGTCCACGACCAACCTCACCGTATAATGCGAATCACCGTATGATATGAATCCAGATCGGAAAGAGAACGTACTACATTCAAGTCAGGGCGAGTTTCCTAGCTGCACTATCACCTAGCTGCACTACTCGCCGGAGGTAAATTAATTATGTACACTCGGGCACTTATCTTATTTAATTCCAAAACGCTCATTCACGTTTCAAGCTTTTAAAATCTCATCCTCGGCGGATATTGAGATATAGAGAGTTGGGATTAAATCCCAGAGATTGGCACCAGCTGTTGTGCACATCTCCTATACTCGGATAGGAGAAGGTCATGACCAAAGAAAAGTGTTGGGGCCTAGACATCCCATCCACTTGGTTATAAAGAAACGACTAGTACTCACTGAGAGATACCGAGTAGCGTTCCTACGAATACTCGTTCTAACTAAACATTTCAGAACAATCAAATAATAATTTCAAAGCCATCAAGGCTAACATCCTAGATATATTTCAATCTAGATCATATATATATAATAGCGTTGTTCTAGCAGATATACAACCTATTATAATATTCATTTTATCTTTCCAAAGATATTTCATAAAACGATTCCAGACATGAACAATAATCAATCCAAATTAATTAACAATTAAGCAATTGATAATTAATAGAAATATGGAATGATAAGCAAGAGCGAACCGCCACTTGCCTTGGATCTGACGAAAGCTTCGAAAGCTTAGAACGAAAGGGTTTCCGAGTCCAGAACGGGAACAGATCCTGGATAAAATCCATATGGAACGACCCATAACAAGACCCTAAATTAGATTCAATATCTATATATACGAATCTAATGGAATACGAGTCAAAAGAACAAAGCCATAGCCCATGCCCAACACCACAACTCACAGCCGGCATGGCCGCCGCAGGTGCGGCAGCACACGGGCGCGGGTGCGGCACACGGACAGGGCAGAGGACAGAGGCGGCAACGAGCACAACTCACCCAAATCGAACCCCTCTGGCTTCAATTCTTCTTGGTTCGATCCTACCACCCTATTAAGCTTCCAACAAGCTTCAAAAGCCTCTTGAGAACGGATCAAAACAAAGCCAGCACAACCACGAAAATCGGATTCAAAGTTCAGCAAAAGTCACAAAATTCGAAGGTGAAAACAGTGACTTTCAAGGGTTTTCTTACCAACTTTCGATCGACTTCTAGTTCGAATCGAGCTTGGCTATTCTTCTCACCCTCTTAAGCTACACTTCACCTTTAATATGCAACTTTGATCTCGCCAAACAACTTACAGAATCGATCAGATATTGAATTCGAAGTTCAGCTCAAGAATGGATTTGCTGGTTTTTGACAAAAAAGAGGAGGACGAAGATGGTAAGGAGTGATTTTCCAGCTTCTCTCATGGCGTCTCCTCTTCTTTTAAAGCCAAAACACGAAGAGCCCTTGATGGACAGGTATACCAGGAGGTTGACAAGCTAGTCCCCCTAGCCTTGGCGAGTCAGCACGGCCAATTTCCAAGCCCGCCAAGTTGCCTGCAGGTGCTGATGTCCGTGCTTCTGTCAGCGGCCGCGGGGCGCGGTGAGGGCATGCCGCCGGGTGCGGTGAAGGCCCTTGGCCGACTCTTGGCCTATTTTGGCTTTATTTACCTTAAGTGGTAAATTTATTTAACCCCGGGTTAAATATATTTGTACACGAACGAGCTTTTAAGCCAAAAATACCTTAACTGTATTTTATATTGCTCAGAAAAATATTACAAAGGCCAAACATTATACAGAATGTTCATACGTCTCCGAATTTAATCTGACTTGCAATACGGGCTTAAGAAAATTCGAAATTTATTCGTACAAATATACGGGATCTTACAATGGGAACTTCCCCTTCTGCTTGTAGAATAAGCTTGATGACGTGCGGGTAGGCTTGGAAGTGAGTCTTGGCACTGCACTTTGCCATGTGCTGTATAATGACCCTAGGAAGGTCAATTTTCTCCTTGTGCCAAAATCTATCCAGCAGCAGCAGATCGGTGGCAATGATCGTGTTCCTCTTCTCTTGCCTAAGAACAACAACCTTCATAATGATATGATGTGCTATTCGCTGAGGCAGAGTGAGTGTAGACATGTGAGTGGCTCCAAATGTGGACTTGAAGAGCCTCTGAGCACTAGCCTCCTTGGCCTTCTTCTGAGCATCAATAATCTTTTCACCAGGAACTTCACAGTACCCTTCAGCAGAGACACCCAGCAGTCGAGCGACCTTCGACACAGTGAATGACAAATCTTCCCCATTGACAGACGACGTTCCCACCATGGTGGAAGAGGTGTTGAGTTGGAAGAAACGATAGAACTCGCGGACTTGGTCAGGATTGACCATGACGCGGTTTGAGAAAAGATGTTCCCAACCTTGAAATATAAGCCTCTCCAAGACTTCCTCGAAATCATTTTCAGCAAGGAATCCTCCAGGAATCAAGAGCTGGGGAAGGATCTTTTTCCCTTCAACGGATTGTTCCTCCACCTTCGCTTTCTTTCTGGACTCAGTTTTCTTCGCCTCGGTTTTCTTGACCTCGGTTTTCTTAGCCGACCGCAGGCGTTCCTTCAAGGTGCCTGAAGTGGTCTCATCGACGACAGACTTTGTCGGAGTTGAAACAAGTGGACACTCGTTGTTCCCCATTAATCTCAACATCAGGTTCTTCCTCATCATCCGCAGAACCGATGGTGTGCTTGCGCTTGCGACTGCGCTCAACAGCTTTAAGAGGGCGAAGACCTAATTCGCCTTCCACCTCAGCCATGGCCTCATCATCGTCATCCTCTTTTGTCTTAGGAGGGGAGTTGACCTCTTGATCAGTGACAGCCACCAGTTCCCTGGATGCCACTGTTTCCTAAGGTTGTTCCTTCTAAAGTTTGGCGATAAAGGATGCGGCCTCTTTGGCTATTTCCACCACGGCAGCAATGGAGGTGGCTTCCTTAGAGGTTGGAGTTCTCGCAGCCTGATGTGCCTCAATAGATTGCTTGAGTGCAGCCAGTTGCTCCTCAGTGAAGCCGGAGACATCAATGGCAGGGGCAAAGGAAGAGGTTGGGGTAGACATTTTGGTTATGGTTGTGTTTGAGAAAGGAGAGATTGAGGGTAATTAGGGTTGAAGATGACAGAAAGCAAAGAGAGAATTGTAGAGAGCAAGAGAGAATTAGGAAGAGACAGAATAGGGTAAATTGGATTGAAGAAGGGAATGAAGATTTATAGAAGGGGTGAGATATTGGGAAGAAGGTAATTATGGAAAATTAAGGATTGACTTACCAAAAATCTCGCCATTGATATCATCCAGCCTACAATCAAATCTTTTCTCTCTCTTCAGGTAACGGCTCACTTTCTCTCGTTTCTCGTAAAATTGATTGTTCCTCGCTGTAGAGCTATCAAATCAGCATTCAATTTAAGCGTCGCAGAGAGCAACGTTCACCTGCAAATCTCAATGTTCAACACACTATTCCTGTTTCAGTTCCCCCCAAGGCAAAGATCCATCAAGACGACTTCGAATGCATAGGAGTCATATAACAACGACGAAGGCATAGGAGTAGTAGATGTGGTGTGGCTTGAAGGATGTGGCAGCGACGACAAAGAAGTTGGAAGTGGCGGTTTGGACGTCGATGGGGATGAATTCGACGGATCTGGAAGGAAGAAGCTGGAGAAGGAGATGGTGGGATTGTATTCGGTGCCACAGACAACAACGACGGATGTCAGAGAAGTTCTTATAGACAGGAATTGAATGGTTCGTCTTCTTATTCCTTTTAGGCTCTATATTTTGGGATTGTTGTTTTCTCTATTCGAGAAACTGCTTTGTCTCTAGGTCCAGATCCAACAATGGCGGTGAGCAGCAAAATTGAAGAAATAAACGGATTCATGATAAGGACAACTAGATCTGAAGGATTGATGATTGGAAAGTTGATTTCGGTGAGCATTGGTAGTGGCTTGCAGCAACAACAAGAGGAGGCGGCTAGGGTTACGAGAACAAGAACTCAACCACATGCAAGTGATGACTCACAACCGACATGGATTTCGAGGGATTTGGATAAGGTGAATCGATGGCCATTGGAGGTCAAGAGGAACACAAGGTTCTTGGAGGACTCGAATACGTGCAAAGCTAGCCATGAAGACCCCTACTTCACCCACCAACCAAAGGAGTCATAAGTTGTGTTTTCTCACCCACATGCAAGGGTTCTTTGCATGTGCGTGAAAGCACATGAACCAAAACGAACCACCTACTTCCATGGATGTGTCACATGGAAATGTACAAAGCCAAGTGGCGAGAACGTGTCTCAACCTTGTTCATCCATGAACGAACCACATGTAGGCTAGCTGAGAACAGAGGAGCTCCTATCCACCATAACATACAAATAGACGGGGTAAACACGTCACAAAATCTTGGTATTATCTAGTTATTTAAAAAAAATGATGGCTAAAAGGGTCTTTCCACGCAAGTTAATGAATAAACGTACATCTGACACAAGCTCGTGGGTGGCTCTTGGTTAACAGATGGCTTTTTATGGGTGGTTTAGAATAAATAGTGATATAGTCATTGGCAAACCCATGTGGGGCCCAGTGGATTGTAGCCCCCATATTTTCAAAAAAAATAATGTTTTTTTTCTAAAACTATTTCCTTAAAAATTAATTATGTATTTTTTAATTTTTTAAATAAAAAAATTAATTAAGAAATTGTTATGCATAACCGTAAAAAATACTAAAAAATCCAACTTCATCCAAATTTACACACATGTCCTTCAATAAAAAAATACACTATCTCCTCTATATCTACCCTTATTTGTGTTAGAATTTTCGAAACTTAGGGTTTATTGGTTTTGAAATTTTGTAATCAATTGTTTATACAGTTTTGTTGAAATTACATAGAGAAAGTAGTAAGTAATGATGAAATTTATTTAAATTGTGTAATTTTAGATGAATTTTGAGCAAACTTCCATTTGGGGTTTGAATATAGGGTTTGTTTTTTGTAATTGGGGTTGCTTATATAAGGTAGACGATAGACTTAGAGTAAACAACAACCTTTTAGCCATTGGTAAAATATTCCATTTATAAGAACAATAGAAAATTGATGGGACTTTTTATTTGCATTATTGAAATTCAGCGTGATACAGACTTTCCTCGTTCGAGTTGGTAATCGATTTTTCCCATTTTCGATTTAAGGTTTTTGCCATTAACTCAATAGTATTGGGTGGTTAAAGTAATTTCACTTGGAAAAATTTGGTGAGCGTTTGTATTTTGCACTTCAAAATTTTAGCTTTCACAAGACTAAAATCCTATATTTATCCCTAAATATAACGGGTGATTTTGTGTAAAAATACATAATATTTAAAAAAGTAAATGAACTCCCATGAAATGTGACAATTCAGACATCATGCATTCCGAGATAAAGTTGCAGAAATAAATGGAATATTTGAAATTAACAAGTTCCTAATTTTGCCTAAATGTCGGTGCCTAGTTCCTAACATATATTATAGAGTTGGAAATTCATATCCTTGAGTAGTTTTAGTTTTTCGGGAAGGGAATTTCTTGATAAGTTTAGAGAAGATAAAGGTTTATATAAGTAAAGTAGAAGATGTATATGATGGATCTAAACTTCAGAACAATGCAGATGGATTTGGATATGTAATTGGGGATTATAATGGGGAAGTCATAGCTATGAAGAATGGCAAATGTTGTTACAACTCTGTCTTAATGGTCAAGACTATTAGTTTATGGGAAGTAGTAAAAGAGGCCAAAAGATTAAATCTTAGGAAAGTGGAAATTGAAGGTGATAATCTATTTGTTATTAATTCCTTAATGGATAAATGAGAATGCCCATGGGAAATAGAAATAATTATATTTGACATTAAATGGGATATTACTAGTTTTACGAGAACAAAAATCCAACACTGTATTAGAGAGGCAAATAGGGTGGCAGGCAAATTAGCCAATTTAACCCACCAAAATATTTTTGCAATAGATGATCTTTTTAATGTACAAGAATTTCAAATTTTTATCCGAAAGGATGCACTAGGATGGTGGACTCTGAGGGGTCAATTATCCTAATTACCTTGCCTTATAATAAAAAAGTAGAAGATGTATAATAGTCCAGTAGACAACATGTGTCATTTTGCCGACCATATTCCAAGCTTTCAATCACCTTCCATTTCTCTCGTACTTTCAGCTGGCCTGCTACGTACCCACAATCTGACTCTCTCTAGGTTTAACCACTCCAAATCTTATGCATGTCTCCATTTATACACAAAAATCTGTCTATAGCTAGCTCGAATGCGTTTTGTTGTAAATATTGATGACAAAAGATATACTCTCATCTGTTTTTACTTGTCGTTTGGAGGGAATGTATCAAGTGTGAATGAAATTTAATGTACGGCGCACAAACAAATAAAAAGGTAAAAAGACGATACAACTGAAATTTGTCCGCATAATTCGCATAATAAAATTTATTGGCAAAAAACCACTTTTGTGCAATAAGTTGTACCAATTTGTGCACCGATGTCGGTTGAAAAGTGCACTAGAATATATTGAATTGTGCACTAGAAACTTATTGAATTATGCATTTGTATTTTCACAAACACATCAACAATCTCAGTGCCCAAACACATGAACTGTGGTGCACAATTATCTGTAATATGATGCACATTTATTTATGACATGATGCACCATAATTTTATTTAGTTGTACATTTGCATTTTATTTAAAATGGTGCATACTTATTTTCAAATATATGCACAATTATTCATAACATAATACACATCCAAAACGGTGCACAATCTAGTGCACCGATCAGGCAAGGATGGGTCAACGTCGATCAAAAGTCAGTCAACACCGGAGCTTCAG
This sequence comes from Rheum nobile, assembly GCA_027886185.1. NCBI lineage: Eukaryota > Viridiplantae > Streptophyta > Magnoliopsida > Caryophyllales > Polygonaceae > Rheum > Rheum nobile. Next base: position 8,095,960 of record WOAB01000644.1, on the reverse strand, counting down.
TAGATCAATGAAAGAAGCCAATTGTGTACCGATGTATACACAATTGTGTACCAAAATACTTGTTCACTAGAATGCACTCAATTATACACCCCATCCTCTTTTGCACCATAAAGGCATAAAGCACAAACATGTACACCATAATGCATAAACTTATGCACAGTTCATACGTTTACATATAAAAACCTGTTCGTACCTGATTAGCCAGTCATTTGGAAACAAACTTTTGTTCCATCTTATTTACCAAATTTACAATCATTTCACAAATATGTTCATTTATATAACTGACTCACGAAACAATTATTAGCTCCAAATTTCTAATACTCGCCTCTTATCTGATAAATTAGTTACAACCGAATGGATTTATTATTCTTATCAATATGGAGTACGTTCCCAAGAAATATATAAAAATAAATAGTAGGAGAATTAAGTGATAGAGACGTGGAATAAATCCCTAGAAATAAGGAAGAAGTGATTATGATTCGGTCGATTGCCCACCCACCAAGGAACAACAAATTGGCGGGGAAAACGAGTCTGGCAGCCATACGTCGTGATCGATCGAGGGTGCTTCACTCGTGAAACACGCTAACCAGCTACTTCCATTACATATATGCTTTCGAATTTTGATCATCTCGTAGCTATACTTGGCTTATCAAACGGGGAAAATAAAAAGATGGACGACTTCCTTCAAAATTCATATATGTACGTAACAATATAACTAGTTTCTTTATTTAAAATAAACGTACTAATCTAATTCTTCTAGCATACTCAAATAAACGAAACAAATCTGTCTTAGACGAGGAAGGTAAATTAAATAAGGATAGATGGACTGAAGCTGGAATTAGACATGTACAAGTCCGGGTCCGGGTTTGGGCTGGATTTTTTACATTTTTTTGTCCGGTTGACTGGGTCGGGCTAAACCCGTCCAGTCCAATTGGGTTGGATTTTCTGTCCAAGCTCGTCCGGTCAACCGGGCCGGGTTACCCGACAGACCGGCCCGATTCAGATTTCTGCATTTCTTGATTTACACATTCACAAAATAGAGGTATTTGGTAACAACTTAAAGTAGATCCAGTCAAGAGGCAATACTAAGAAGAATCAAAGCTTTAGGTTACACAATGAATCAGCCCAGTCAAGCAGCAATCACAACTTTAGGGTTAAAACTGAATCAGTCCAGTCAAGCATATCTAGTTTTTGGAACGATTCAATTTTTATGAACTAAGAAGAAGATCTAGCTTAAGGTGGGTTACCAAATGACAAGGGGTATTTTTCTAGACTAAGAACTGTTAAAGTTCGTGGGCCCAATGACTGGGGACGTGCGGACACTAGCGAATAGGCGCATATAGGCCTAGTACATAAGCCCAATGAGGTTCCATCCTAAAACCAATTGGCAATAGGAGGAGTAGCCCATCAAGCTTATATACTAGGCAAGTTATGTCCCAACTTTAGATGTGGGACATTTATATTCCAACAAGAACTTCGCTCGGTAGCTGGCAATACCTAAAGCTCGGTGGAGTCGGACCAGTCGGTGTACTGAAGCTCGGTGGAGTCGTGGCTCGTGCAAACCAGGTGGCTGGATGGGCGGTGGTTGGCGCAAATATAATCGAAGCAGCAAGACCACGTCTCGGTGGCTACCGCTGGCAAGGGCTCGTGCAAATTGAAGAAGCAACGACCTCGGTGGCTCGGTGGCGACTGGCTGGCGCAAATCGGATCAGCAACGACTCGCGCAAACCAGGTGGATGGCTCGGTGGCTGCCTGGCTGGCGCAGCGTGATGGAGATGGAGGGAGGAGGATGAAGATGAAGGAGGATGGAGATGGAGTATTGGAGTGTCCATTATCCAGCGTGATGGAGAATGGAGGCGGCGAGGAGCGTCTGTAAGGAAAAGAATAGAGTGAAGAATAAGGAAAGTTAGGGTTACTTTTTTTATTAATTATATATAATAAATATTATTTATTAAAATAGTAACGGGTACCGGGTCGGGCCTCTAGACCCGTTCGGACCTAGAAAGGTGTTCATGCTCGGCCCGTTACTGTATCGGGCTGGCCCGGCCCGACCGGGCCAATATTACTGTCCAAGCCCGATTTTTAAACTGGGCGGACGGTCCGGGCCAGGCGGGCTAGCCCAGACTTGTACAGGTCTAGCTGGAATGTATAATAGAGATTTCTGGTCTAAATAAAATCACATGTCAATCAAAACCACCCATTTGATTTGCTCGGTTGCCTCACCCTCCCTTCCAACTAATTTCCTTGTTAATTTCCTCTTTTCTTTTTTGTTTAAATTACTTCTTCTATTTATATATATATATTAACCCTAGTTTGGATATGCTTCAATCATTCTGATTAAATCATTTGACAAACCCCAAAATAAAAACTTAAAAACTAAAATTAATAAAATAGTTCTTTAAGTAGTTCGGACTGAAGTCCTACATCTACAGAACCTCAAAAGGGGAGACTCACCCAATCCACTAAGCAACATATTTGCCTCAAACATACATTTATAGTTACATGCAAGAACACAGACGACAACGGCTAGAAACAAGGAACACAAGCAAGATGAAAAACAAAGACAAGAGGAGAAGAATGTCCCATGTAAGGACACCACAAGAGTCTCTGATGAAGCCTTTCACCAGAACAACCACAGTGCTCCCAAACTCCCTCTTTCTCACTTTGTTCTCGCTTTTTTCTTTCTCTTCTTTTCTTGACCTCAAACACCGTCGGAGCCCACAATGGAAACAATGGAAAAGGAGCTCACAATGAGCGTTTTCTCAATGGATTCACAAGTGGCGTTGTAAATGAAGGAGATGCGAGCATATATACTCCTTTTCCAAAATGCCCCAAAACGTCGCCATCTTTCAATATGGCCAGAGGAGAGCTTCGCTTAATGAAATACAATGCTTCAACATAAGAGAGATGCTTCAACATCGTCCGGTCAACCGGGCCGGGTTACCCGACAAACCGGCCCGATTCAGATTTCTGCATTTCTTGATTTACACATTCACAAAATAGAGGTATTTGGTAACAACTTAAAGTAGATCCAGTCAAGAGGCAATACTAAGAAGAATCAAAGCTTTAGGTTACACAATGAATCAGCCCAGTCAAGCAGCAATCACAACTTTAGGGTTAAAACTGAATCAGTCCAGTCAAGCATATCTAGCTTTTGGAACGATTCAATTTTTATGAACTAAGAAGAAGATCTAGCTTAAGGTGGGTTACCAAATGACAAGGGGTATTTTTCTAGACTAAGAACTGTTAAAGTTCGTGGGCCCAATGACTGGGGACGTGCGGACACTAGCGAATAGGCGCATATAGGCCTAGTACATAAGCCCAATGAGGTTCCATCCTAAAACCAATTGGCAATAGGAGGAGTAGCCCATCAAGCTTATATACTAGGCAAGTTATGTCCCAACTTTAGATGTGGGACATTTATATTCCAACAAGAACTTCGCTCGGTAGCTGGCAATACCTAAAGCTCGGTGGAGTCGGACCAGTCGGTGTACTGAAGCTCGGTGGAGTCGTGGCTCGTGCAAACCAGGTGGCTGGATGGGCGGTGGTTGGCGCAAATATAATCGAAGCAGCAAGACCACGTCTCGGTGGCTACCGCTGGCAAGGGCTCGTGCAAATTGAAGAAGCAACGACCTCGGTGGCTCGGTGGCGACTGGCTGGCGCAAATCGGATCAGCAACGACTCGCGTAAACCAGGTGGATGGCTCGGTGGCTGCCTGGCTGGCGCAGCGTGATGGAGATGGAGGGAGGAGGATGAAGATGAAGGAGGATGGAGATGGAGTATTGGAGTGTCCATTATCCAGCGTGATGGAGAATGGAGGCGGCGAGGAGCGTCTGTAAGGAAAAGAATAGAGTGAAGAATAAGGAAAGTTAGGGTTACTTTTTTTATTAATTATATATAATAAATATTATTTATTAAAATAGTAACGGGTACCGGGTCGGGCCTCTAGACCCGTTCGGACCTAGAAAGGTGTTCATGCTCGGCCCGTTACTGTATCGGGCTGGCCTGGCCCGACCGGGCCAATATTACTGTCCAAGCCCGATTTTTAAACCGGGCGGACGGTCCGGGCCAGACGGGCTAGCCCAGACTTGTACAGGTCTAGCTGGAATGTATAATAGAGATTTCTGGTCTAAATAAAATCACATGTCAATCAAAACCACCCATTTGATTTGCTCGGTTGCCTCACCCTCCCTTCCAACTAATTTCCTTGTTAATTTCCTCTTTTCTTTTTTGTTTAAATTACTTCTTCTATTTATATATATATATATTAACCCTAGTTTGGATATGCTTCAATCATTCTGATTAAATCATTTGACAAACCCCAAAATAAAAACTTAAAAACTAAAATTAATAAAATAGTTCTTTAAGTAGTTCGGACTGAAGTCCTACATCTACAGAACCTCAAAAGGAGAGACTCACCCAATCCACTAAGCAACAAATTTGCCTCAAACATACATTTATAGTTACATGCAAGAACACAGACGACAACGGCTAGAAACAAGGAACACAAGCAAGATGAAAAACAAAGACAAGAGGAGAAGAATGTCCCATGTAAGGACACCACAAGAGTCTCTGATGAAGCCTTTCACCAGAACAACCACAGTGCTCCCAAACTCCCTCTTTCTCACTTTGTTCTCGCTTTTTTCTTTCTCTTCTTTTCTTGACCTCAAACACCGTCGGAGCCCACAATGGAAACAATGGAAAAGGAGCTCACAATGAGCGTTTTCTCAATAGATTCACAAGTGGCGTTGTAAATGAAGGAGATGCGAGCATATATACTCCTTTTCCAAAATGCCCCAAAACGTCGCCATCTTTTAATATGGCCAGAGGAGAGCTTCGCTTAATGAAATACAATGCTTCAACATAAGAGAGATGTCAAAGCCAAGAAGTTGGAGATCAGCCCATTAAGCGTAGACACATACATAGAGAAAAACAGGCCCAAGTCTCCAATATGTCATAACACTGAGTCCAAGTTGCACCAAGGGACCATTAGCCATCTTGGCTAAGTGCCCAAGGTGCCATCATGGCTCGGTGGTGACTCATAGTGACTCATGTCCAATATCCATAGCCCCAGGCCTCTACCTAGCCATAGTTCTTGCATTAAAACCGAGTACAAATTTAAGTATGTTACAACACAATAAGATTAATACAAAGCTTTACAATTGCTCTCTTAATCCTTGTGATGGAACAAATGCCAATGTCACCAGTAGTGGAGTGACTCATCACCTACCGCTTGTCGTCGGCCCAAACCCCCAAAGTACCTCAAGCCACATCCCAAATATTCAAGAAGTTCCTGTAAAATGAGAAGTTGTCAACATTGACAATCTTGGTGCCAAAATTTGTGGGATTATACTTCTCTTTAACCTTCTTGACCTCCAACACTTTTTCTTCCACCTTATTTCTTATAAAGTGATTTCTGACATCAATGTATTTAGACTTTTCATGGAACTTGAGATTTTTGCACAAATACAATTGGATTGTCCATATACAGCACATGTATCAATAGAACAATTTAAATTTCTCTCAAAATTCCAGTCGACCAAATGGCCTCTTTGGTTGTCTCGATAGCTTCAATATACTCAACTTTAGTTGAAGTTGAAGACAAAGAACAAACTTATTGTTGTTGTGACTTCCTAGATATACAATTTTCATTCCAAGTATATTTAATAATATGTAGTTGTGAATTTCCCATTGTTTTTAAAACTAGTATAATCAGAATCAAGATAACCATGAAGTTTAGCTCTAAAAGAATGCTCAAAGTATACAACACATAGATTTTTGGTACCACAAATTTATCTAAGCAAGAATTTCATGGCATACTAATGACAATCAGCAGGATTAGACATGAATCTACTATGAACAATAATAGCAAAGGATAAACTGGGTCGAGTGCAAAGCATTTCATACAACAGAACCAACACAACATCATAAGACACATGAGACATTTTAGCAATTTCTGTAGGTGTTGTAGACACAGTTTTTTAGAGAATTCCAAGTGCTCGCCTAAAGATATAAAGGTGCGTTTAGAGTCTAACATACTGAATCTTTCAAGCACGTTTTCCACATAATTACTTTGAGAAAATCACATATTCTTTAATTTCCATCTCTAGTGGTTTTTATACCAAGGTTTTTTGGGGAAACCCCTAAGTCTTTCATGTCAAAGTACAACTTTAAGCCTCTTCTAACACCGACAACAAGAACTTTAGAATTGCACAATAATAGAATTTCATCAACATATAAGAGCACATACAAAGGGGACTAATTAGACTTAACACCCTTGAAGTAAAAGCATGTATCATACCTTTTGCTCTAGAAACCAAGTTTCCTCATGTAAGAATCAAATTTTATGTTCCACTGTCTAAGGGACTGCTTAAGGCTACATATAGATTTCTTTAATTAACAAGCACACATGATCAGGCTTATCAGAATCCACAAAGCCCTTAGGTTGTTTCATATAAATTGTTCAATAGTTTTTACATCCATTTGTTCAAGTTCTCAGTCAAACACAACAATCATGGCAAGTAAAAGTCTCAAAGTCTTATAGTTTATGACATGAGAAAATATGTCATTATAATCAATGCCCTCTTTTTGCGTGAATCCCTTAGCTACAAGCCTAGCTTTGTATCTAGGAGGATCATGAGGATGAGCTCCATCGTTTAACTTGTAAATCCATTTACAATCAATCAATCTAGCATTAGTAGGTTCAGGGACAAACACACAAGTTTTGTTAACATCATTGTGTTTGAAATCCTAATTCGAATTTACAATTCTAGCGAAGTTACAATCCAAAAGTGGTATAATGACTCTGATTCTGTGTAGAATCTTATTGAAAGTAGGATCTTAATACTTTGATATAAAATTAGTAGAATCTTGTATACGATCCCGATCCTACATACGATTCTAACAATCTATGAACGATTCTTACGATCATATTACAACATGTTTATTATATGACACAATTTCATTATGAAATGAAAATGTATACTTAAATATATGCAATTTTCCCTTTTATCTATAATAATATGATTATATTAGAATCCCGATTTGAATCTCCTCTTTCATAGCACTCAACCAATACTAGGCATGCAAGCATTTCATGGCAAGTTCATAAGTTTTAGGAGTAAATGAATATGCAATCTCAACAGCAAGGAGACAAACTCAATCAAAGTGACATTATACTCAAAGCAATTGTACATAAATAATCTGTTAGGAATCCCATTGCTAGGTTGTCCATCTCTTGTCAACATATAATTATGCAAGTCATCCACAACAAGAGAGTCATGCTCATAGATAGAGTCATAAGAACTTACTTGCCCGTCTAATGGTCTATTAGATGTACCTTCTCTTGCACTATTTTGTCATCTTGACCATTTTGTGGCCCATTTTCATTAGCTTGGCCTTGCTCATTTGAGTCCATTGACTCATTTGGACGGGAATGTGAGTTTTAGCCATTGTCAAACTCATCTTCTTCTTCCAGTTCTGCTTCATGTGGCAGGAAAAATCTTGTATTATGCTTAGTAGTACATGTATTCTCAACTGAAGTGTCAGTATGAGTTTTGAAGTGAAACTCACTCTCATTAAAGGTCACACTCCTTGAATTTATTACCTTGTACCCATGATGTTGAACAATTATCAACTTGTAACCTTCAACACCCTCTGGATAGCCTAACATAAAAAACTTTTGATCTCTTGGTTGCAACTTATCTTGAGAAATTTAAGTGTATGCAATTCAACCAACATGTTTTATGTGGGTCAAAATGGGCTTTCTTCAAGTTCACATCTCATGCGGTGTCTTAAAATTTACCACAGAAGATGGAGATCTATTTATGAGTTAGCATGTAGTGGTGTATGCCTCTCCCCATACTCAGGGTTTCATCTCAGCACAAATGAGCATACACCTTGCTTTTTCAAAAAAGGCTCTCTTCATCCTCTCAGCAGTATCATTCTACTAAGGGGTTTTAGGAACAATAAGATGCCTTTTAATACCATTTTGAAGACATGAATCATAAAAGGCATAGTTACAAAACTCAAGGCCCAACACTTCAACTTGTGGTTTTACTCATTTCCAACATAAGCCTTCTAGTTATTCTAGGTCTTAAAGGTCTCATCTTTACACTTAAGCAAGTATACACACAATTTTCTAGGAAAATGATCAATAAAAGAGATAAAGTAATTTCTCTCTCCTATAGTATCAACCTGAGCATGCCCCCACATATCATAATGCTTATATTCAAGGGAACATATGTTGACATGCTAAGGTTGTGGCAAGTTTTCTTTCCAAAGACACAATTTTCACAAAATCTCAAGTCAACAGGCTTTTTTTATCAAATCAAAACAGTTTTAAACATATAATTTAAGCCTTTCATTCAAATGTGACCAAGCCTATTGTGTCAAATGTTTGTATGATCTAGACTCATACCAACACTCTCATATGAGATGTTTAGTTCGAGAGAGGTTATAACATAGTACAACCCTCCTTTCTTAACACTCTTGATAAAGAAGAGCCATTTCCGATGACTTCTTTGATGTCATTGTAAGTGATGATATGGCAACCTTGGTCATCAAAGACTAACTCAAATATGAGGTCCCTCCTCATGCTAGGCACCCACCTAACCAGTTAGATGACCCTAATCTTTTCATTAAAAACCCTTAGAGGCGCTCTACATATTCCTTTCATGGACAAAGCAGTGTGATATCTACATATGCCTTTCATGGATAGAGCAGTGTGATCTCCTTTTAAGACATCACTACCATCACATTCATGCAAGGATTCAAACAAGGATTCATCAAAAGTAGCATGCACAGTGCAACCAAAATCAAGTATCCAATCATCACAAGTAACATGATAGGCACACATGAGTAACTCATAAGGATAATCAGAATGAGGTTCCATGACAACAACAAATATTTCATTTCCAAATTTACTTTTGTCATCTCTAATCTTCATATGACAATCTTTAATAAAAGTACATTTTTTCCACAATAATAGCACTTTTAGTGTCCTTTTCCTCATGCTCATTCTTCTCAGTTTTATCAAACTTTTTAAATTCCTTTTTTCTAAGTTTTCTTATTTTTTTAGTCATGCTTTTAGCCATCTGATGATTCCCAAATCGATAGTTGCCTGCTTTTGAGGAACTAATAAGATTGATCACTGAATAAGATCGGTGTTTAGGCCTGGGCCTTGATCGCGTTTAGTAAAGCAAAGCTTGAGATTGCACCTCGGGGAATACCCACCCGCAAAAAAAAAAGTTTATCGTGATGATTTTGTGGAATGATGCTTAATGAGGAGCACCAAAAATTGAAATTCGCCACCTTTCTCGAGAGCCTCATTCAAGCTCTCAAAAGAAAGCTCCTCTTCAAATGGCATTCTTTCCACTATTTATAGGATTCAAGAGGAGAGAATCAAAACGACACTTGTCCACTCATACACACCACATGTCTCGCGTGCCTAAGGAGTAAGCTCTTGCACGATCACCACGTGTCGGAGTGGATTACACACTTGAACAACATGCATGCCACTAATTGATGCGAAGGGCAATCACCGCGTTTCTAGTCGGAAATTGTAAACTGTCACCGCATACGACCATTATCTCGCTAGTGGATATGTTGCATGTGTTCCAGAGTCGTAATATGATGATACTCAAGGGATTAATATGTCTTCTAACGTGCAAACAATGCGCTTTTGGCCCAAGGTGATAGCTTTGAGGTTTGTTTCCATGTGGCGGCTTATTATTACGCCTTGCGACCTATACGAGGAGACACGTGGGCGGATATGTCGCTGTTTCGTCATAGCCCCTTGCTTTGAATAGTCGTTTATAAGACAAATCCAAGCAACCTCCAATTAGGGAAACAACGCATCGCCCATGCATATCGTTCTCATTGCTCATGCTTCTTCTCAAGTTCCAGAAAAATGCCTTTTCATCACCACTTGGCAATAAATTGAGTTTGGGCCTTCTTCGTACTTAAAATAATGTGATGGGAGCCCCAAGCAGAGCTTGAGGAGTCTCTTCCACTTACAAGAACGCGACTTAAACCCCAAGTGGAACTTGAGGGGTCCTTTCGACTTACAATAATGTGACGAAATCCCCAAGCGACGCTCGAGGGGTCCCATAAACTTAGACTAGGGCGATGACAGCCTCAAGCGAAGCTTGATGGATCTTGTCAAGTTACAAGAACGCAACGGCAGCCCCAAGCAAAGCTTGAGGGGTCTTGTCAACTTAGAATAGGGTGACGACAACCTCAAGCAGAGCTTGGGGGATCTCGTCAACTTACGAGAATGCAACAGATGCCCCAAGAAAAGCTTGAGGGGTCTCGTCGACATAGAAGAGGGCAATGACAGCCTCAAGCGGAGCTTGAGAGATCTCGTTGACTTACAAGAATGTGACGGCATGCCCAAGAGAAGCTTAAAGGATCTCATCGACTTATGAGAATGCGATGACATCAAAGCTAGAGGGGCCTCGTCAACTACAAGAACGCGACGACAACACCAAGCGAAGCTTGAGGGTTCTTGTCGACTTAGATTAGAGAGACATGAGTCAGAGCTTGAGGGATCTTGTCGAACAAAAAATGTTTGTCGTGAGGATTTTGTGGAATGATGCTTAAAGAGGAACACCGTAATCAGGGATTCACCACTGTCCTCGAGAGCCCCCTTTCAAAATCTCAAAAGAAAGTCCCCTGCAAATGGCATCCTCTCCACTATTTATAGAGTTCAAGAGGAGAGAGTCAAAAAGACATTTGTTAGCTCTTACGCTCCACATGTATCACATGTCTAAGGAGGAAGCTCTTGCATGATCGCCACATGTCAGAGTGGAGTACAAACTTGGAGAAGATGCATGCCATTAGCTAATGTGAAGGGCAATCGTCGCGTTTGTAACCGGAAATTGTTAACTGTCACCGTGTACAGTGATTATCGTGCTTGTGGATATGTTGTTTGTGTTCCAGAGTATTAATATGACTATACTCAAGGGATCAGGATGTCTTCTAATGTGCAAACAACGCGTTTTCCCTCCGAGGAGAGAGCTTTGAGGTGTATTGCCACGGGTCGGGTTATTAGTACGGAATGTGTGCTATATGAGGCGACACGTGAACGGGTGCATCACAGTTATATCACCATCAACATCTCGTTTTAGTGTCTTTGTGTCAGTTTTGGACTTGAAAATTTTCATGATCTTATTATTTTTGAGAGATTGCCTAAATAATATTTTTCTTATTCAATTTCACTAAACTATATTGAATCACATCCTTAAAAGTATCAAACTAAGAAGACAATGAGCTCAACAACAACACAACTTAATGATGGGTGTCTTTAATCTTGTCATCACATCTTTCAAGTTCTTGATCTTGTCATTCAAAGACAAGTTGACATCCATCTTAAATGCAAACAAGCGGCACAACAGAGATATTCTACTATGAAGGGGCTTAGGAAAGTATAAATCTTCTAAAGCCTTCCACCGAGGCATAAATTTAGTACTTACAACCTAACGAGCCATGTCGTCATCCAACCTAATCGTAATCTCAAAGTGAGCTTGTTCATTCAGCTCATGGTTAGACTCAACAGAAGCATCAAGGGCATCTTCACCCTTCCCAACTTTCCAACACTTCTCCTTTATAAGCATAGCTTTCATATTTACTTGTCATATGGAAAAATTAGTGGTACCATCAAAGGGTTGGACCCTTATAATTTATCTACCATCAGTAATCAAAGCAAGAAAAATGGAAACCACATTAGCAGATGTCTCTCACTTGAAGCATTATTCGAATGTGAGACCACACAAAAATGCATTTGCAAGAAGTTTATCACACAACACAGTCAACAACAAGAGTACAAAACACGCATGAACTGCGAAATAAAGCTTAAACCTAACAAGCTTTTAAAAGAAAGCAAGTTGGGGCATCATTTCTGTAGATCTAGGGTTTTTAAGCATCAACCACTTAGTAGGTCTAGAGGATTTGTGAGATCTAGAGAGATCACCAGACAAGGGTAGTTTTAACGTCAACAAAAGTTAAGAATGTGAGCAGATTCAAAACTTAAAGGGATACAGAGGTAAAAGAGGAACGAAACACAAGACTCTCAAAGTTTTCCAAAATATGAAAAGGGCACCTTGACACTACCTCTCAACATGATGAATTCACAAAGCAACTGTTTGCTCAGAGTGGTAAAATTTTTCCTTTTTCATGTACAAGAAGAACAAGAGAAGACTTTCTAGAGAACACCATTCTTAAACCAAAAAAACACAAACGAAAGCACAGATCGAGTGTAACACCCCAGACTTGAGATTGGTTTATAAGAATTGAAGTGCTACCCATGTCAAGAGCTCTTCCTTTTCAAGGTTCAAGTAAGCACAAAGAACTATGAAGTTAAGCATGCTAGGGCGAGAGTAATACCAAGATGGGTGACCTCTTGGAAAGTCCTCGTGTTGGCATGAGCTCGCGCTTCTAAGGCCTCGGGCCTTACAAATGGTATAAGAGTCAACTCTTGGTTAAGAGTAGACTTAGCATGGCTGGCAGTCACTCGACCTAGAGGGCGGTCTTTGGGACTTGATGGAGATGTCAAGGGTTTAAGTGAGGAAGTTTGTAACATCCCAGACTTGAAATTAGTTTATAAGGATTTAAGTGCTATCTATGTCAATAAGAGCTCTTCATTTTCAAGGTTCAAGTGAGGACAAAGAACTATGAAATTAAGCATGCTAGGGCGAGAATAATACCAAGATAGGTGACCTTCTGAGAAGTCTCGTGTTGGCATGGGATGTCGCTTATAAGGCCTCGGGCCTTACATCGAGAGCCACAACTCTGATACCAATTTGTAAACCCTAGTTTGGATCCGCTTTGATCATTTTGACTAAATCTTTTGACAAACCACAAAATAAAAGCTTAAAAGAAAAAAAATGGACACAAGAGTTATTGACACAGTTCGAACCAAACGCATACGTATGCGGAGCCTCAAGAAAGGAGACACCCAATCCACAAAGAAATAAAGGCCTCAAACCAGTTATAGTTACGTGCAAGGATACATGCGACAAAGAATTGAAACATAGAAAAAATAAGGCACACAAGCAAGACGAAAAACAAAGACATGAGGATAAGAATGTCCCATGTAAGGACATCATAAGAGCCTCTAATAAAGCCATGCACCTATAAACAACCACATTGCTCCCGAAGTCCCTCTTTCTCACTTTGTTCTCGCCCATTTCTTTCTCTTCTTTTCTTGTTCTCAAACACTATTGGACACCATCATGGAAGCAACGAAGAACGATCTCACAGAGAGCGTTTTCTCATAGGATTCACAAGCGGCGCGACAAATGAAGGAGATGAGCAAATTAAGGTTAAATGTGCTCCCAAAATGCCAAAACGTTGTCGTCTTCCACTCGAGTCAAGGGAGAGTTCCACTTAATGAAACACAAAGCTTAACATAAGAGAGACGCCAAAATCCAAAAGTCGAAGATTGGCCCAATAAGCATACATATACACAAAAACAAGCCCAAGTCACCAATATGTCACAACAATAAGTCTAGAACCCACTTGGTCATCTTGGCTAAGTTCCCAAGTTACTAGCATGGCTCGGTGGTGACTCATGTCCAATATCCTTAACCCGAACCTCTACCTAGCCATAAAACTTAGTAATAAAACCGAGTATAAGTTCAAAGGACACTTATCTGGTGCGAACGGTTCTTACAATGAGACGTGCGGACAAATCTAACCGTCTAAGCTGAGGCAATCCAACGGAGCAGAAAGCGCGCTTCCAAGAGTAAAAAATAAATTGACACGTGCACGTGCACGTGCAAACATTCATCCTTTTAGTATGCATAAAGCACTAGATTTTCAAGTAAATCTCAAATCTTTCAAAAATATCACACAAATTCTCCTTACGGAGACTATGCACAATGAAATCGCCTTTCAAAATCAAAACTAAAGCTTGAAAATGTTGTGCACAAAGAATTCAATCACAAAAACACACAAGTGAGGCTCTTGTGAGAAAATGTAACAACAAAAACATGAGTTCAGGTACGGTGTTTGATCAAAATTAAAAAAATGTAGTATCCTTGAACGAAAACTGAATAAAAGCATAAATTATGCATTTGATGAATGAAAAATAACAACAGACATCGATAAACAAAACAAAACAAAGTATGTTTGAAAATTTTCTTGTGCACTTCATTACTCTTAAGTAGTGCAACAAAAGTGGTTGTTTTTTGCATCAGATATTATCTCTTTTTGTGCATCAATGTGCATCGTGTAAAAACATCATTGTGCATCATATAAAACATTTTTATGCATCAGAAGTACTTCCATTTGTGTACTACTGTCTTATTTACTGTTTGTGCATCAAGTAATGAACATTTGTGCATCACGATATACTAATTTGTGCACCTTGAATTTTTACAGGGGGTCCCCCTCTATAAAATTATTTGTGCACAGAATAAACATGTATAAAAAACTATGTTTTTGTGCATCATGTAAAAACATTATTGTGCATCATATAAAGCATGTATGTGCATCAAATTAAGAGAATTTGTGCATCAAAATTACTTTAATTTGTGCACTGGTGTCTTATATATTGCTTGTGCATCAAGTAATGAACATTTGTATATCACGATATACTAATTTGTGCACCACTGTACAATGATTATGTGCACCTTGAATTTTTACTGGTGAAGTTATATAAAGCTTGTGCATCACCTAAGTAATAATTGTGCACTACTTATTCAAATAAATGTGCATAAAAGGATCTGTTTTTGTGCATCAATGTGCATCGTGTAAAAACATTATTGTGCATCATATAAAACATGGTTGTGCGTTAAATAAAGAGTATTTGCGAATCAGAAGCACTTTATTTGTGCATTGTTGTCTTATTTAATGTTTTTACATCAAGTTATGAAGATTTCTTCATCAAAATAAATTAATTTGTGCACCATTGTACCTTGATTATGTGCACCTTTCATTTTTTGAGGTGTATTTGTGCAATACTTTGTCGAATGCTTGTGCACTTCTTATTGAGAATTTTTGCATCATATAAAACATGCTTGTGCATCAAATTAAGAGAATTTGTGCAACAGAACCATTTTAATTTGTGCATTTTTGTCTCATTCATTAATTTTGCATCAACGTATACTAATTTGTACACCACTATACATTGATCATGTGTACCGTGCATTTTCTTTATAACATGATTTGTAGCTACTGGTGTATTCGTTGACAACTCAACAATTGTTATATCCCCTGGAAGTTTAAAATTGTACATCCCTATTTGTGACAAAGAAATGAAGTCATTTATAGGACAAATCTTCCATCTTGTTGAAATTGCAATTGAGTTCTATAGAAAATATACAACTACATGTGGATTTGATATGCGTCATAGCACAAGCAAAATGCACAGAGATGGTTCAACAAGATGGAAATATGTTGTTTGTAGTAGAGAAGAGTTCAAGACGTTGTCATATAATTTACCTAATAGTGGGAGTGCGAGTTCACAAGCTACTCCTAGTGCTCAACACAGTAATATGGAAAGGACAATGTAGAAGAATATCGAATAGATGTGGATGCATAGCTATGATATGCTTATGTCATGCAGGAGCTATGGATTATTCTGTCAAAATATTTGAAGAAAGGCACAGAAATCTTTTAACCAATGATAAAGACAAGCAGTTTGCAAAAGAAAATAAACAGATTAGCACATTACATGAAGATTTTATAATGAATTATGCTAATGTCAATGTGGGTGTATCAAAAACTACAAACTGGTACAAGGATCTTGTCTAGGGTTAGGCAAACATAAGAGCAATAGTTAGTCACTTATATACTTCAAAAAATTTAAAAGAAATCTAAATGCCTACATGGTGCTCATATGACAATGGACAATTCCAAGAAGAAACATGAAACTTGCAAGGCATTTGACTTCAACTGTGACATTGATAATGAACAATAATTATGCCGCTTGGTTTGA
The DNA here is from genome assembly GCA_027886185.1 of Rheum nobile. Classification (NCBI taxonomy): domain Eukaryota; kingdom Viridiplantae; phylum Streptophyta; class Magnoliopsida; order Caryophyllales; family Polygonaceae; genus Rheum; species Rheum nobile. The sequence goes on along the minus strand of WOAB01000644.1, from coordinate 8,080,020 downwards.
TCCTATAAGTAGAAAGAGCTCTAGTTTTTTTGGAGATGTGGTCTCAGCTGATGCCACGTACAACAATAACAAGTAAAAAAAGATGATGCACATTCTTATAAATAGAGGTGCATATTTACTATATTATGGGTGCACGACCATGTTAAGCTTTAGTACACAATCTTGCTATAGTATAACTGCACAATTTAGTGTGTTATCAGTGCACAACCTTTTATACTTTGATGCACAATCTTGTTATACTTTAATGCACAATATAATGTATTATAGGTGCACAATCTTATTATGCTATGATGCACAATCTTGTTATACTATACTACATTATTTACTGTTTTCTAGGTGTACAATCTTGCTATGCTATGATGCACAGTTTGTTGTGAACAAACAAAGTGCAACTCGTGAATAACGTATTCTACTGCAGTCTGCAGTGCACAACTGATACTAATGTGGTGAACAAATTGTAACACCCCCAAATAACCTCTTGAAAGTATTACCGCCAGTGACCTCAGACGTATTGTCCGATGTCACCCAAGGCTTTTCCAGTTGATATAAATCATCAAACAACAATTATGATATAAAATATCATAACTTTCATTTAAACCAAAGTCTCGGAATTACAACATAATTCCAAATACATAATCAGAATCATTACAACGGAAGTCTTTAAATAATCATAAAAAGGGTCTTGATCGCAATGATCACCCGCCAAGGATCTTAACCTGAATAAACTTATCAAAAACATCGTTTGCCTTCATAGTCGTTCTAGCCTTCACAGGACGACAACTTATCTGATGTGCCGAATCGAACGGATGACACCAGCCAACCATGCAGAGAACAATTACGGTTGGTTAGTCTAATGAAAGACTAAGCAAGGGTACAAAGCAGAATGGTTCGAAGTAGACGTATTAGGTTAGACTCATCGCTCCTCTTATCAAAATCGATAACGATAGTCAACCACCATACTCTACTGAAATCTATGAAAAGACACGATCAAGAGAAGATTTTGGAGACCGAGTCTCACAGCAATCAATCCCAAAAGAAGACTCCAATGAGATGAGCCTTATCGGAAACATGACAAATGTTGGGGAACACAAACTTTTCACACAAGCGTTCAAAAACGACTTGATGTTTCGGCTCACGACCAACCTCACCGCTCAAAGCGAATCCAGATTAGAAATAGAACTTTACTCTGATCAAAGTCAAGACGAGCTTTCCTAGCTGCACTATTCTTAGCTACACTACTCGCCCAAGGGTATATTAATCATGTGCACTAAAGCACTTATCTCATTAAATTCCAAAACGCACAACACGTTATAAGCTTTTAGATTCTCTCATCCCTCAAGATAAAGAGATACCGTCGGGAACTAAATCCCTAAGGCGGAGTTGACTCGGGAACTAAATCCCTAAAGTCGAATCGGGAACTAAATCCCTCAGGAACTAAATCCCAAACAACGGAATCGGGAACTAAATCCCTCAAAACGAAATTGGGAACTAAATCCCTACAAGCGGCACCAGCTGTGTACACAGACCCAGAGTAAGGAGGATGGTAGGAACTAAATCCTAACCACCAGGTTATCAAGAAACGACTAGCACTCGCAATGAGATACACAGTAGCGTTCCTACGAATACTCGTGCTAACTAAACAGTTCAACACAGTAATAATCCACATCAAAGCCATCATGGCCAATAACATATAAAATAGCGTTGTTCTAACAATATACAACCTATCACAATATCTGTATTAAATCAAATATATATATATAATAGCGTTGTTCTAACAGATATACAACCTATTATAATATCTCCTTTTTAAAATCACAAACAGTTATCAAAACTGTTCCCAACGAAAACAGTAAATCACCCCAAATTAATTAACAATTGATAATTAATTGAAATATGGAATGATGAGCAAGAGCGAACCACCACTTGCCTTAGATCCGCAGAAGCTTAAGCAAAGCTTAGAGACGACGAGTTCCGGGGTCCGAAACAGGGACAGATCTGAGACCACAGATTCCTTCGGATCGACCCAAAATGAAACCCTAAGTTAGATTCAATATCCACATATATGAATCTAAAAGAATACGGAAAGAATCGAAGGAGCCAAGCCTCGCCCAAGACCACACACCCACGAGCCACAACACGAACCCAACTCACCGGGGGTGCGGTGGGGTCCTTGCCGCGGGTGCGGAGAGCTAACAGAGGCAGAGGGGCTTCAACGAGAATTCAGAAAACTCACCCAAATCGAGTCATTTGCTTTCGATTCGATTAAGGTTCACTCTCCAAAGACCTTAAACCTTCCAACATCACTTGGGAGTACTTTCTCCACTCAAGGGAAACTCCGGCGAAGCTCCGGAGAAAGCTTGGAAGCTCAGGCGGCAATGGAGAAAACAGAGGAGGAAGAAGACGTTCAGCACTCTCCTCTTCAGCTTTCTCTCCCTTTTATAGGCCCAGCTAAGAGGGGAACAAGCAGGGGACAAGCCCTCGACCAAGGGAGGCAGCCACTTGCTGACAACCAGCGCCACTTGCAGTGGAAGACGATCACGCTGCAGAAGAAAAATATCCCACCGTGGGGTGCGGCAGGGGTGTGGCAGCCTCCTCTGACCGCCTCACAGATCGGCCTTCGCCGCGGGTGCGGCCACTTGACCGCGGGGTGCGGTCAAGGCCATTCTTCACCCTTTTTGACCGTTTTGACTTTGGGTTAATCTTCTTAACCCCGGGTTAAATATATTCGTACACGAACGACTATTTAACCCCGAAAATACGTCAACTATATTTTATATTACTCAGAAAAATATTACAGAGATCAAACATATTACCGAATGTCTGAACTTCTCTGAAATTAATCCGACTTGTAATACGGGAGTTGGAATAATTCCAAAATACCCTTATAAAATGAGGGATATTACACAAATATGGTTCATATGTTGAACAAATATATAGTAATGTGGTGCATAACTTATAATTATATGGTGAACAATCAAAGCGAATTTGGTGCATAAAATACTATTAAGTGGTGAACAAACAAACTAAAAGTGATGCACAAACAAAGTGCAACTGGTGTGCAAAATATATAGTAATGCGGTACACAACTTATAATAATACGGTTAACAATTAAAGCAAAGTTGGTGCGCAAAAACTGTTTTTGTGCATTAATGTGCATCGCATAAAAACATTATTGTTCATCATATAAAACATGTTTGTGCATCAAATTAACAGTATTTTGTGCATCAGAAGTACTTTAATTTGTGCATTGTTGGCTTATTAAATTTTTGTGCATCAAGTAATGAACATTTGTGCATCACGATATACTAATTTGTGCACCATTGTATGATGATTATGTGCACCTTGAATTAAGTGATGAACAAACAAAATAAAAGTGGTACAAAAACAAAGTGAAACTAGTGAAGAAATATTTAGTAATTTGGTGCACAATTGCAATCAAAGAGAAGTTGGTGCACAAATCGCAATAAAACAAGCAAAGAAGCAAGTGAGAGTGTACGAAATGCAATAAACGAGGTCATAACATTAAAATATGCAAGCAGGTAGTGAACAAATAAACTACACTATGAGATATTTTATTTTCCCTCATATATGTGGTGAGCAATTTTGTGTGATTCTGATGCACAAGACTTTATATTTGTGATGCATAAGTCTTTGTATTTATTTTGCACAAGACTTTATATGTGTGATGCACAATTCTATGTGTTTCTGATACACAAGACTTTATATTTGTGATGCACAATTTTAGTTGAATCAATGCATAAAACATTTAGTTAATGGTGCACAACCATTAAAATAAAGGTGCACAAAGTTTATTTATTGTGGTGCTTACACAAACATAAGACATGTGCACAATTTAAAAGAAATATGGTGCACAATTTAACAGGAAAGAGTGCACAAGACTAATATTACGTGGTGTACGATGAAGCATTGTTTGTGCGCAGTAGAAAGCAGTTTTATGGAAGGTAAGTAGGTGGGAGATGAGGGGTAGGTGGGAGGGGGCACCTCTATGAATATTTGTATTATAACAAATACTTATGCATCAACTAAGTAACATTTGTGCACTACTTATTCAGATAAATGTACATCAGTTAAGTAAAATTTGTGCACCATTGTAAGATTATTATGTGCACCTTGAATTTTTAGAGGTGGTGTGGGGGGTCCTCCCACCTCTAAAAATATTTGTGTACTATTTTGTCAAAAGCTTGTGCATTAGCTAAGTAACATTTGTGCACTACTTATTCAAAAAAATTATTTGCTTTTGTACATCAAGTGGTGAACATATTAAAATATAAAACTGTAGAGACGACGCACAATTTAAGGTGAACCAGTGCATAAAACATGTAGTTAATAGTGCACAACCATTAAAATAAAGGTACATAAAATATATATTGTGGTGGTTAAACAAACATAAGACATGTGCACAATTTAATAGAAAAATGGTGCACAATTTAACAAGAAAGAGTGTACAAGGCTGATATTACGTGGTGTACAATTCAATAAAACATTGGTGCACAATTTAACAATAAAGAGTTCACAAGACAGAAATTAAGTGGTGTACAATTCAATAAAGCAATAGTGAATGATAAACTTGTATTAATAAGAATCATCCACAATAAACATAAAATGATTTGTACTAATTGTATCAAGAAAAACTCAAAAAAAGTTTAACAAACCATCCAAAAATGTTATTTACACGATACGTCGCTTGCAACAACTATGCTATCTTTCTCTTCTTATTTACCAGTGGTAAAAACTTTTTGTCATGAGTAGATGACTTTACACTGTCTTCAAGCATGTTACGCTCACTCATCAAGATTGCTAAGAAATATTCATCATGCAACATATTCATTTGAGATTTGTTATTCACTGCCAAACTTGACTTAAAATCAACTTTTCCATTGCCCTTGTATGTTTTAATATATAATATGACATAGACACCACAATCACCTTTATTCTTGGGATATCTCTATGGCATAGATAGTGATTCTGTTTTGACATTGGACTTGAACAAAGAGGCTTTTGATTCTAACCCTTGCCGACCGAAATAATTGGTCATCAATTTTCTCAGCAAATCATTGCCAAGAAAAAGATGAATGAAAATAAAGATTATTCAGATGCACAAATTAAACAAAACAGTTCAAACAAAATAATTAAGTATTATTGCACAATGACTACATAACATATGCACATACAGTATTACAATGGTGCACAACTTAGAACAATTGTTGATGAAATGTTAAATGATGAACAAATGTATAATCTGAGATTGATGCACGACTATTGATAGAATAATACACACTGCAACTTACCAACTCTGAAGGAATATGCCCATATATATCTTCAATTGAAATGTCCGCAACTAAATTGTAAAGAATTTCAAATATGGGATTCTTGACATTCATTACGATAATGTAAAAATGCGAAAATTGTATGATTGGAAACACAAACTTTAAAAATATAATAAAGTAAATAATAAAATACAGTTAGAGAATAACTTCATTTGTGAAAACTAAACACATAATAACACAAAAATCAATAAGCATACCATCTCAATCTCAAATGGTTTTAACCATGGTGTACGACCCATGTCTTTGTTAACGGAATTATAAAACCATTCGGATCTTTTGGCAAATTCGAGATCATTATTTATCCCCTTCAAGAGCTTCATCAAATAAGTGCATAAATTCGGAAGTTAGTTTACCAATCACATGCAAAAGACTGTAAAAATGAATCACAAAATATACTACAATCATTTTGTTCAAAAACATAACGTATACTAATATGGTGCATAAAACTAAGTGAAATGGGTGCACAACTTATTGTTAAGTGTTTCACAAAAGCGAGTCAATTGGTGCACAATGTATAATAGTGTGGTTCACAACTCATAGTAAAGCGATACACAAAAATAGTGAAACGGGTGCATAAACTTTTGATAGTGCAGTGCACAAAACAAAATTAAGTTGGTGCACAAATAAATAAAATTATGGTGCACAAGTGGCAAACAAAGAAAGTGAAATTGGTGCACAACTATTAGTAATGTGGTGCACTAAAAACATAAATGGTGCACAAGAAATAATGTTTATACCAACGGTGGAATTGCGCAAAAGTATCTCAATGGGGATTTGTCAGTCTTTACTGTTTCGCCGTAGCTCATAAGCCTTGACCATATGGAATAATATCATCAGTAATATATTGGCCAAGACCCATACTCTAGAACAATCAACGACTGCCTTTCAGCTCATCACAACTAAAAACAATCTCACTATAAGAAAAAGAAAGCAAGTGAAGGAATAAGAATGTGTACAAATTACATGTAAAAATGATGCATGTACAAAACAGTAAAATGATAAAAAGATCAGTCTTCTCATCATTATCCTCATCAATTATCCACGAGAAAATCTTCCTCTCAGCATCATTGAGCTTATTTACAACATCAACTCTTCTCGCGTCACATAAGGAGATTTACAAGCATTAGATAACTTGATTGGGAGCTTCTCCTGCACATGATTTTCCAAATCACCCTAAGGGCATCAAAAGGTTGTGAAGGTTCTACAACAACATCCTGAAATTATTAAAAGAAACAAGGAAAATGAAAAAAAATTAATACAATTGTAAAATAATATAAATAAAAATCATATTAACAAAGGTACACAACTAGATGGAAACATGGTGCACAAATTAGAGAAGATGTGGTGCACAACATAAGCTCATGCGGTGCACATTTAAAACACTGACTCGAAAAAAGTAATGCACAACATTTTAAAATATGGTACACAAACAAAAGGAAAGTAGTGCACAACAAAAGCTAATGTGGTGCACAAAATCAGTAGAAAACAAAGATGGTACACATAAGTGAAAAAAATCGCTGCATAAATCTTTAAAAAACCAATGCGCAAATAATATGACACTTATACCTTTCCAATGTTGATAACTTTCTCAAGAGTGAAATCGTTCCCCAAATCAAAGGAAGGAGAGTGAAATCTCCTAGAACTGAAGACTTTTTCAACTTTGTTGAATGCTCAGATTTTTCATCTTTAGTTATCATCTTTTCACCCTCTTGATCCTTACATCGCATTCCATAATCCACATTCTTCTCGGAAACATCGGTTTCAATGTTCTCTTTTCATTCCCCTTAGATGCATCATCCTCCCTCTGATCCTCTTTTCCTCCATCCTCCTCCATACCTTCCTTATTTTTCCTTACATCCTTCTCCATGTCATCCTTCCTTTGCTCGTCTCCTTCTTTCCATTGATCTTGATGTTCATAACTATCTTCCTCATTACCATCATCTCCGTTGTTAGCTTCCTCTTCATATAACTATGATGCAAAAAAAATAAACATATTTTAATGGTGCACAATAATAATAATAATAATAATAATAATACGAGTGCATACAAAAAACTGTAGTGCACAACTTAAGAAAAAACGAGTACACAATATACAACATATAACTATGATGCACAAAATTCTTATATTATGGTAAATAAAGGTTACACAACAGATTCACAACCCTTTAATTTAATGGTGCACAAACTATTATATAAGGATGCATAAAATTGACATATGATGATGCACAACTCTCTTATATCATGGTGCACAAAAACACATATACCATGGTGCATATAGACATATAATGGTGCACAACTCTCTTATATCATGTTTAGCATTACAATGCACAAAACACTTTTGTAAAAATGATACACAATAATTAATAACATGTGCACAATTAAGACAAACTATGATGCACAAACCTCTTATATGATGGTGCACAAAAGATTACAAGACATATGCACAAAACTTTATATAATTGTGCACAAACTCTAATATCATGGAAGACAACACTGTTATAAAATGGTGCACAAAATTATTATATCATGGCACACAAAACCTCTTGTATAATGGTGAATAAATCATAAATATCATGGTGCACAACAAAAAAATGGTGCACAATAATTAAAAATAGGTGTGCAATAAAGACAAATTGCGGTGCACAAACCTCTTATATGATGGTACACAAAAGATTACAAGACAGATGCACAAAACTTTATTCAATAGTGCATAAATTCTAATTTCATGGAAGACAACACTGTTATACAACGGTGCACAAAACTAATATATCATGGTTCACAAAACCTATTGTATAATGGTGCACAAATCTGGAATATCGTGGTGCACAAAAAAAAATATACGGCATAAAAAATCTTATATCAAGGTGCACAAAAGTATTTTATCATGGTGCACATGAAAATAAATTGCATTGCACATAACAACATATACGAGATGCACAAAAATAACAATATAGAGAAAAATGTAAATAACTTACAAGTAGAAAAATGAGCGGACCCTTGTTCGAAGCTATATTGGGAGCCAAAATCCTCAACTCATAAAGCTTACTCCGTAGTAAATCACACCAATTGTACTCTTCCATCTGATCGCTAGCAAACCAGTTAAACCACTTCAAAATCTTTGAAATTGTCGAACCATTGACATTAATCTCTATAACAATTGAGTAAAAAGTACAATGAAATCCAAATCAAACATGCTATTGGCCTCCTTATTTGCAAGAAGCTTATTTTTCACATCAGTTGGTGTAATAACACCATCTTTGTCGAAATTGTCCCTCCAATGCCTAAATACACGAGGGACAGTATCATTTGTAGCAAGAATTTTCTTGTCTCCCCTCGACAAGCCAAGATATTGTTGGATAGTGTGATCAGTTTATCGGATGTCAGGCAAACCATTACCTATTCGTAAAGAGCAAGATGGTGCATGAAAATTCTGAATCAGCCAATAGCACAAGGCTCCAGGCAACTCCTTCAGCTTCCAAGAAAGCAAGTGTCTTAAACCCATACGGATCAATGCAGTCCTCTGAGCTGCAATAAATGCAGTTATGGTATCAACCAGTAATGTAAAAGAACCCCTTGCCTTAAGCCTTCTCTAGGGGGCATTCCTTTTCCTATCCACAAGCACAACAACTTTACATTCTTTTTTCAGAAATGCCTGAAACATATACCCGTTTGCTCTTCGACGATGGGACTATATCAAACGTTGCCTTACATTTATCTACAACAATATTAATAAAAATTGATAATATTGATCAACAAATGCACACAATTATATAAACTATAAAGAGCAATTTGCTGAATAAAAAAAATCCAAGATATTACCCTTGTTTTTTTTTCTTAGCAGGGATATAAGTGATAACAAGTGCACCACTTGAGTGCTTGTGCTTTGTTCGTTGCTCTAAAAACAAACCATAGCATAAAAAAATCATCAATAGTAATCACAACTTTTCTCCACTAATAAATATAGTTGAAACGTTTAATATATGACCTCTTTGAGCATCCTCATTTTCACTTGCAGAATTTTCTAATGATTCATTAGTTTCACGCTCATATTGTGGGAAGTGGAACAACTTCAAAAATGGCAAAAGCGTTACAGGGAACAACATCCTCACCGCCATCACCGGACATTCCACCTGGATTACTTGTATTCCTCTCAAGTCCAACAATAGTGTTATTCTTCTTGTTCGAAGCAGAATGTTTAACAGATTTGCTTCATTCATATACTGTGAAGATTAACACGATTTAGAAAACAAGTGCACAACATAATCAAAATGAGGTGCACATGTAAATCAAAATGAGGTGCACAAAAACAATACAAAAGCAATGCACACTTAAAATAGATAAAAAAAAACAATAGCATAAAAGGGCTAAAGTAGTGCACAAAAATATAGTAATGTGTTGCACAACACATATAGTAAGGCGGTGCACAACATTAACTTATGTTGTGAACAAAAAAGTGCAACTGATGAACAACTATATAGTAATGTGGTGAACTATCAAGGCGAAGTTGGTGCACAAAAATACTGTGAAGTGGTGAACACACAAACTGAAAGTGGTGCACATACAAAGTGCAAATGGTGAACAAATATATAGTAATTTTGTGCATAACTTATAATAATATGGTGAATAATCAAAACAAAGTTGGTGCACAAAAATATCGTGACGTGGTGAACAAACAAATTGAAAATGGTGCACAAACAAAGTGCAATTGCTGAATAAATGTATAGTAATGTGGTGCACAACTTATAATAATAGGGTTAACAATTACATCAAAGTCGGTACACAAAAATACTCTGAAGTGGTGAACAAACAAACTCAAAGTGGTGCACAAACACAAACAAAAAATTAAACGCATACAAATAACCATGGATATGTGATAAACAAGATAGAAAAAAAAACACAAAAATATCACAAAATATCAACTGAACACAAAATTCATCCCAAAAACACAAAAATATGAACAACAACCCCAAACATCAACATAGAAAGATCAAAATAGAAAACTAAAACAACATCTACATCAAAATATAAATGAAAAGTTACAAAATCAACAAATAAAAACTGATCTCTAGGGTTTAGAAGACGATTTTCACCTTGCTTCTTGGGCAGTGAAGAGTCGACTTGTTTCCCAGACATTTCAAAGATTTTAAGTGGAAATTCAAAGTTTACAAGAGAAACAAATGAATCAGAGAAGATAACTTAGATTAAATGAAAAAATCGCTTGAAAACCGACTTGAGAAGAGAGAGTTGGAGAGAGCAAAAGCAAGTGAAGAAGAAACGATGTTTCAAATGAAATAACTTTTTTGTTCAACGCGGGGCTCGTGTTGTTGACGCAAGCTAGTACGTGTTTTAAATCTTTTCATTTCCAATCGCGAGATACCAACCACACGATCTAAGCACATATAACAACCAGAAAACGTTCATTTGCACACATAAAAAATTGTTAGCACAAGACGCATTCTCTAATTTAGTTTAAATATCCATATATATATATATATATATATATGTTACAACGTAATAGGCTTAATACAAAGGTTTACATTATGTACAATTCATAATATAGTGAGCACTTTTATATGATAATGTCTCTCATATGCAAAAAAGTGTTTATCCACAATATTCATGAATATGTTTATTTTTACATTTATTCTAATTTTTTTATATATGGCAAACCAAAGGTATCCTTACATATTAGAAGGAATACCTAAATCATCACAGCGGATGATTTTTATAAGCTTCTTAATTACAAGTAAACTGAATAGTAGAGTTACAGTTAAAAAGCTCAAAATGCGATCGTTGTAACCGTTGATGCTGAAGATGAAGTGCACTATTCCCCATTAAAGATCTTCGGAGCAGAATAGGATAGAGGTTGGTGGTAGCCAAGAAATCTACAGTTTATTGTTTTCCCTATAGCATTGGTAGATCTGAAAACCACAAAAACTATGGGAGAGCATTAATATGTCAGAGATAATAGCTCTAATTTCCCACCGGATCTTCCAAATACCTCTAATAGAGTTAATGACAGTAAGATTATCTTCCTTCATCATTAAGAACCTGATGTTAAGGTAGATAGCCCGACGAATACCTTCTAAGCCTGCAAGGGCCTCAACTTTTAGTGGAGAGAATCAAATAAACTGCTTGCGGTCTAAGAAGACCACTTCCCCAAAGTGATTCCGAAAAATGATACTGATATGGCAACGAGAATTGTTCTTTACTGAAGCATCAAAGTTTAGTTTTGTCCATGATTCTGCAGGTTTAGACCAACAACCTGCTAATCATTTTCTCTTCTTGGTCTTAGTAATATGATGAGCATGATAAGAAGCAACCCAATCTTTATGTTGGATTAACGTAGTGTTGATAAGGTTACGAGTATGGGTCTGTGTATTTCTAAATATTAAAGAATTTTTGTGTTTCTAAATGTTCCACCAGAGGAAGAGAATAAGTTGTATATTGGAGTTATTATTATGGAAAAACTCATGTTTGTCTAGAAATCTGATTGGAAAGTAAAATAGTATCCTATACATTGTTGGAGTTGCTATATCAGGTTAACTGTCAAAGGGCATTCAAAAAATAAGTGATTAGAGTCTTCCGTAGTCGTATTACAAAAAGAATACATTGTGAAGGAACTCCAGAGTAAAACCTGTTGAGACGTTCAGTAGTAGATAGGGAGTCTAAGAGTGCTTTCCACATGAAATTCTTTATTTTCGGTGGAATGTTTTCATTCCAAAACCAAGTAGGGAAATTTGGTTGGGAATCGAGGCACAAATTATTATCAGTTCATGATCTAGCACTTTTAACGGAGAAACTTCCATTAGGAGAAGGTCTCCATATAAGTTTATCATATATGTGTATATGTGGAAGATATACATGTAAGGAGTAAAGATACAGTCTGGAATCCAATGGTCAGTCCAGAATTGCTATCAGTAGTTATATAATCTGACACATGAGTATTAAGATCATGTCGATCAGAGTAAGGAGTTAAGATACAGTCTGGAATCCAATGGTCGGTCCAGAATTTAACTTGCGTGTCGTCACCAATTTGCCAAAGGACCTCCTTTTCAAATAAGTGACAAAGCTGAAGAAGTCTAGAGAATTGCAAAGAATCGGTGTTTTTCTTATTGTAAGAAAAGAGGTGGGTTTGTCAAAGGTATTTTTCAGTGATAATGCAAACCCACATGTTATCTAGTTCTAGTGGCGGAACTAGGAATTTTTAAAAGGGGGGCACGCATGCTTACAGTTTTAGATATAGACGGATCAAGGGAATAAGGCGATCAACTGAATATTATTATTATTATTAACTATAGAGTTTGAATGATATAATTATTCTAATATCTAATAGTTTTATATGTAAAATTTTATTCTCTTTTATATATACAAATAGTCTTACATATAGTTTTTATTGTAGCTAGTACATTTAAACTGTTTTATATATACCTATACAACATTTATTCTCTCTTTTTGGAAAAGGAGCTAAGATAATTAATTAATACATATTTTATGTGATACTTTTCCATTTTTTTCATATGAAAAATAGTTTTATTAATCCTAATTTTAATTTCTCTCTTATTACAATTATCTCCTAATAAAAGAATAATTTTCAATAGATAATATAAATTAATTAAAATGAGATTGTATGTTAGAGTGGTTAAAATCAAGTGATGTTGAAAAAAATCAAGTGATGATAAAGTATAGAATATATGTTAGAGTGGTTAAAATCAAGTAATGTTGAAAAAAATCAAGTGATGATAAAGTAGGATGATAATATAGTTAATAAACAAATATGTAACATTGGATTTTCTACATGCACTGAGGTGGGGAGAGAAAACATTAATTGATTTTACAAGTTCAAGGATGGAACACTAGTCTATGTGCACAAATGGTGGGAAGTGGAACAGCTGGGCTAAATCTTGTCTTTGTTCACAAATTGAGTTACAAACTATACGTAACAACTAGAGTGAAAGGGGGCATCAGACTTTGATGTCCCCCTCAGTTCTTCCTCTGTCTAGTTCTATAATTAATTTTCAAAGAAGTTTCATTTGCATTGCGCTATTAATACTAGAGGACTGGTGCAAATCAAGTCTCCCGTAAGATTTAGGACAACAAATCGTATCCCAACTAATGAGTGGGTGATGATTTGCGGAGGATTTATTCCATAAGAAATCCTTATTTATGTTATCAATCTCTTAACAAATTCCCTTAGGAAGTAAAAAACTTTGCATAAAAAAAATTAGATTTAGAGAGAAGATTGGATTGATTAGGAAAAATCCTTCTAGCCTGGGAGAGGGAATTTGTTTTTCATTTACCTAATTGTTCCTTTAAGCTAAAAATATAATCCTTAAATATGTTATTCTTGACTTTGCCTCTAACAATAGAAATGTCTATGTATTTTTCCATTGAGCGTGTAATTTGTATGTTTAAAATACTAGCTAAAGACTCAAATTGTTGACTAGTGACATTGCAAGAAGTTTGGAACATACTTTTGTGATAATTAATGGATAAACTTAATTTGTTTGTGAAATCATCGAGAATGGATTTGATATAAAGCATATTAGCTTAGGAAGCGTTGACTAGAATAAGTGTATCATCGACGAAGTTTAAAAAAGGAATATGAGTACCTTGAATAAGCGTATTCACATTTATTCTAATTGAGTAAGGTGGACAATATTTCTACTTATAAATATTCCATCTATTTCATAATACTTGTCATTTTAGCTTTTGATAAAAATTATTAAATAATGTAATTATTAAATTAAAATACTACAAACTTTTCATAAAATCTATAAAATAACAATAACTCACCTTATTTTTAGCCAATAAGTAAATAAAATTGGGTTGAGATCCGGTGAGGATGGGAATGGAGGAGAGGAATGAGGATGCATGAGAACCGTTGGATGGAAAGCAAACGGAGTGTCCATATCACTTTTCAAAAATTCGGCAAAAAATCGACACGGCCGAATTATTCGCGAAAAAGACAGATTCGCGTACACGCGAAGTGTAAATTTGTGTGCATGCCAAATACACTACGATGTGCAAGTGAAATTCATTTTTGTGTGCATGCATAAAACGCGTGTGTTCATATGGAATGAACAAAACGTGTGCACATGAAAACAGATTGTATGCATGCGAAGTATACTACCGTTTGCATGCGAAGTATACAACTGTGTGCATGTGAAAATGTCATGTTTGTTCATACGAAATGCACTATGTGCTATATGTGCATGTGAAACAACGTAGTGTGCATGTGTGCACGTGAAAATAACATATGTGTGAATGCGAAAATGACTCAAAGCGCATACGAAATAACATGTGTGCATACGTATGAAAACCAACGAAAAATAACTTACGTGTGCATACGGAAATGACCTGGGTGTGCACATGAAAACAACGTGTGTGCATGCAAAACAACGTATGTGTGCATACAGAGTTACAGACTAAAATGCGTATGCACGTAGGACGCGTTTTTTTCGCCGAAAATTCGGCCGTGCCGAATTGTATCCGAATTTTTTCCTTGGCTAATCTGGACGCTCTTTTTCTTGATCCGACGGTATTGAAACGTCTTCACTCCTCTCCTAAGCCATCATCCTCACCTTATCTTTTCCCAATAAAATTTATATAAAAAGTTTTCAATAACATATATTGTAGCTCACCAATAAATCATTACATGAAATCTTAAATTGACAAATGGTTTTAACAAAAATAAATGGTTAAAACGATACTTACTACCGAACGGGTGAAATACTTTGTAAAGTTTACAAAAATAAGTTTTATTAACAAAACTACAAAATCTCAAATAAATATAAGAGAACACTAAATTATACTTTTTCCGTTCCATGGATTTCTTTCCGTTTGACTTTTGTATACTATTCATAGTTGAAGAGAATCTTTGAGATTTCTTTCAATATATAAGAAAAAATATAATCATGTGGGATCTTGTTTAATTCGTCTTAACGAGTACTTTGATAATATCAAAATTTTATATTTTTTATTAATATATAATTAAAAATATTAACGATACAAAACTCGCATCGATGAATATACCCGATCAAATCGGGAGGAACTACATGGGACGGAGGTAGTAAATTTTTGCATTAAAAAAAAAAAGAAGACGTAGTGTTTATCGATATGGTGAGTTATTTATGAGAAATTAGGTAGGACTTAGGAGGTAATGCTGGACAAAAATCGACGTTTGTGGTGGAAATTCAATCTGGACTGGGGGAGTCACAGATGAGGAGTGGAGCGACGGACACGTGGACGAGACAGAACAAAAAGGAAAGGCTCATCCTTACCTGGCGGTTTGTCTTGGCACAGCCGCTAGGTTGTGCTATTTTGGGAGTGTGTGTGGGTCCCAGCCTTTCTTTTCTGAGTTCTGATTGGTGGCTTGTCCACATCACTTTTTTTTCTTCTTTTCCTATGCATAATTTTGTCTTTGAAATAAACTAATCAAAAAATTTTGGGTTCAGTTTATAAGCATAAATTAGTAGACATTTATGCTGACACATGGTTTTTATTTTATAGATATTTTAAAAAAAACTTATTTTTATATATCATGATAAACATATAATAAAATTATTTTAATTTTTTATTATTCACACATTTTAAAAAAAAATTACACATATATTTATAAAAATTATTTTTATCAATTTTTTTTCTCACAATCATTTTTTTCAAATACTTATCAACAAAAACCTCTTTATAAATATTATTACCTTACAACCTCTCATGCTAAATGTAGATGGTTATGAGTTTGTTTGATAGATGTATGTAGGGCTCTACAGATTCGGATCGGACCGGACCGAAAATGACCGGACCGGACCGGGGGAATTACGGTCCGGTCCCCGGTCCACATATTTTAAAAATTCTGGTTCCGGTCTGGTCCGGTCCAAACCCGGCCGATTTCCGGTCCGGACCGGATGGATCGGTTTTTTATTATTTTTAATTTATTTTTATATATTAATATTTTATAACACTATTAAAAATTAGTTTTTACTATAAATATAAATAACTAATAAAATATATTGTCTAATATTATACACAATAGTTATAAAAATATGAAAAATAATTAATTTTTTATTTATATAAAACTAAAAATTAAAAAAATATGTATACCGGTCCAAGATCGGACCGAATCATACCGGTCCGGTCCGGTATCCAGTCCAAGGATTATAAAAATTCCGGTCCGGTCTGGACCGGATGCACAACCCTAGATGTATGTTTATTTATAATAAATTTTGGGAAAAAAATTGTTTTTGAAATTTGGTTGGTATAAGAAAGTGTGTAGGGAGGGAGAAAAATTTTTGTTTATAAATAAAGTCTTTACGTGTAAGTTGCTTTGGCATAAACTAATTTCAAAAGATATTGTTATTAATCGGGTGCGATGAGGTGCGGACAATCGTTTCCGTGACGATCAACGTTTTCGTGCGGATAGAGATGCATAATTTAGTCGGCTCTGGTGCATATTTTCTTGTAATATGTGTACATTAATTTTTTTTAACTTTGTGGATATTTATTTGAAAGATGGTACATGTTCATACGTCGATGCACATATTAGTATGATATGGTGCACATCCATGTTTAGGGGTGAGCACGGGCCAGAACCCGACCCCGAAACCCCAAAAATACGGGACTGAAGACCGAACCGAAGTCTTCGGGTTCGGTTCGGGTCGGGTTCGGGCTAAACAACCCTCGAAGAAGAAAAAAAGGCAAAACTAGGCTAAAATCCGAAACTCGAACCGAACCCGAACCGATCCGAAACACTAAAAAGGTCAGACCGAAACCCGAACCGAAGTAATGTGGGTTCGGGTTCGGTTCGGGTTTTTCGGGTCGGGTTCAGGTTCGGTTCGGTCGGCCTGTGCTCAGCCCTAGCACAATTATTTGTAACATGACACATATTTATCTCAATACATATTTATTTATACCATGGTACACATTCTTAGCATGTACATACTTATTTATAACTCTATGCCATTCATTTGTAACATTGTGCATATTAAAAAACAGTGTACAAAATATGTAGCTTTGATGCACTAACTAGTCAACATCGATTAACGGTCGGTCAATGATAATAAACATTGGTGGACGACCAATCAACCATGCTCAACGTCACACCAATGTAGTAATGCACAATTATATAACAATATAGTGTAGCACAATTCTACACCAATATAATAGTGCATATTTATGCATCACATTACACATAAAACGTATACCACATTAACTTTGTGCATCGAATTACACACATTATACACTTTATTTGTATCTAGGAAAATGTATACACCTGACACTAACTCCTTATTAATCAAATTATAATAACTCCCTAGCAAATTTGATTTTTATCTGCTCATAAATATTTCAAAATTTTTGTATGGTACCCTTGAGTTTTTGCAATTTTCACGAAATATCCGAAAGTTTGGACAATTTCGTGCGATACCCCTGAGGTTTGTACAAATTTCGTCAAATTCCATTAACGTTATAAAACGTTAATTTTGAAGCATTTTGCCGTCTATTCCTACAAATAATGCCAAAAAAAATAATTAAAATCATATATGAAAAATCAGAGAAAAAATATTTCACTTAAAATTTCACATTTTATGTGAAATATTTCACTCTCTTTCAAATATTTTTCCTCCGATTTCACATTTTATGTGAAATCAAAAGATCTGATTTTTCATATAGGATTTTAATTTCTTTATTTTTCTTTATTTGTAGGAACAGACAGCAAATGCTTAAAAGTTAACGTTTTATAACGTGAAGGGCATTTAACAAAATTTATAAAAACCTTAGGGGTACCACGCGAAATTTTCCAAACCTTCGGGTATTTCACAAAAATTACAAAAACTCAAGAATATCAAATGAAAATTCCAAAAATATTTTAACTTTGAAAAAAAGTTACAAATTCTAGTGCTTCCCACAATTTTTGTTATAATTGTTTAATGGTAGAAGGTTTGGAAATTTGGAAATTTGGATTAGCGGTAAAGGCAGAATAGCTTTACTTGTACCTAATCTAAGCAGATAGGCCATAGGGGCTGATGGATCACGCTATTTTCATATAGCACTCAACGCGTTGAATGTCCACATTTATTCTCTTCATAACCTTCCATCTAGAAAGATTGCGAGCCAACATGCTATCTCGTCCACATGCCATGATGTCATTCAACCAATAAAGAGAAGCCACGAGCCAACCGCCATTGAATGCCGCCTTACTCGCACACGACACGTCGCCCCATGCAAGCCCTCGACGTGACACGTTACTCCATGCAAGGCTCCGTTGAGTGACACGTCTCCTCTCCTTGTCAGCCGCCACAAGCAGGACTCGGACACTATAAATAGGCTTGAGATCGCATTTTTTAGAGGACCTTTTGTTGGATCACCCATTTTTTGGGAGGAAAACGAGAGGTCTGTGTATGGTTCTCGTGTACAGATTTGTTGAAATGTAATCGTCAAATGAGGTTATCGCGACAAGTATGAATAAAATGCATTCTTTTCAAATGTGTTCGTGCTTTGATCCATATTATATTGATCGCGTTCTGTTTAAGAATGGTCTATGTCGCGACGATTTTATATTCTAGCAACTCGAAAATGCGGGAACCATCACTGGTGCCGACCATGGGGACTTGTTCTCACAATAGGTCAACTAGACCATCCCAGGTACGATCTCGCGATCTTTCTTAACGGGTGAGATCCCCCAACTCGCTTGGGGCTGCCACCACATTCTTCTTAACGGGTGAGATCCCCCAACTCGCTTGGGGCTGCCATCGCGTTCTTCTTAACGGGTGAGATCCCCCAACTCGCTTGGGGCTGCCACCGCGTTCTTCATAACGGGTAAGATCCCCCAACTCACTTGGGGCTGCCATCGCGTTCTTCTTAACGGGTGAGATCCCCCAACTCGCTTGGGGCTGCCACCGCGTTCTTCTTAGAGGGTGAGATCCCCCAACTCGCTTAGGGCTGCCACCGCGTGTTATTCATCGAGATAGTTTACCACGTCAATCGAGAATGGCCACTACCTAGGAAGATAACGAAGTTCAAAAAGTTGTTTTTCGTTCATCTGCATATCATACTAATTGTTTCATGCAATATCATACAGGAGGAAAAGTTGAAGAAAGTCTACAAATAGCTAGTGGGAATCAAGAAGCATCGCGATCCTCGGGCAAGGCTGTATTGGGTGTCGCGGCATTTGCATCTACATCCATAGTTTGATCATCTCCCTCCTCGGGGTCTTCGATCGGGGGCTCGCCAAAAAGATCTGTGTAGTCTGGAGTGAAATAAACAATCTTGGGGTCGATCTCGCTGAACCTTGCCACCGCTTGCCTGACTCCAATCCTTATGCCCTGCTCCCAGTGGGGTCCCACCTCGTCAGCCAGCTTCATCTGATAGTCTTTCGACTTGAGATAGTCAGAAACAGTGCGTTCTGCCCTGGCGCGCCACTTCTCAGCTTCAAGGTTGGAAGCGTCGCGTTGCCTTTTGAGCTCGGCCACCTCGTCATCTTTCTCGGACATGGCGCGCTGAAGATTCTCAACATTCTTCTTAATCAGCGCGTTCTCCTCCTCAAGCTTTGCCCTTTCACCCTCAAGCTTTGTTGCATTAGCATTCACCTTGTCGAGTTTTGCGGCATATTGCTCAACCTGCTTGGTTAACGCGGCCACTTTTGTACATGCTTCATTCTCTTCACGAATGCCTTTGCATTTGGCATCTAAGACATTGCAATATGACATGGCCGCCAACATGCTGAGACGAGCCTATAAACTCAAACGTGATAAGAGTAGAAAAGTAAAATTGATGTGCCAAAAAGCAAGAGCAAGCATGAAAGCGCGTACCATTTCCATGTATTTCATGCCCTCCAGTTGAAGGACTGGAGGAGGCAAGGAAGTCAGTCATTCTTTCTCTTTGACACATACACCATTTGGAATGGCCAGCTTACGCATGTCGGTCACAGAGGGCACTGGCGTGGCAAAAATGGTCCTCCATGTGGCACAAATTGGCGCAGGGTCAACGTTGCTCTCAGGCCTTGATCTCTTTTCCCCGCGGCCTACTTGAGAAGGGTCATCGCGCTTATCTCCTCGCGTCTCTGCCTCGACTGGACTGCCTAGTGGTAGCGATGAAGCTGTTGTCTCACACACGACCATCGCGTCGGAAGTTGGAGTCGGAGCCTGCTCCGACGTGGCCTGATCATCAGCTGCTCTGGCCGACGATTTTGATCCACTCGCGATCTTCTTGGCCCTCTTTAGCAAGAAGTCGGATTTCATCCCTGAGAATACAAAAGTTAGCTAACACAACGCGTGGAAATAAAGAGTAGTGAAAGATCAAATTACCACCCGACTCATCGCGTCCAACGGAGCGCGGCAAACTGAGCCCCGCTTTCTCCAAGTTCTCTTGAGTAATTAAGCGCTTGTAGTCAGGGGCATCTCCCTCATTGCGAAACTGACTTTTGCACGCGTCAATCTCTTTCTGATTTGGCTTATCCGGACGCATGAAAGGGCCAGGAAACAGTTGGCAGTTGAAGACCGCGTGAGAAGAACACCCCGCTAAGAACCATTTGTCCTTCCATTTGCCCACGTTGGAAGGCTTACTAATCACGTTTAGGGTGGGTAAGCTAAGATTGCAAAAGCCCTTGTCATACTTCAGAGTGAAGAGCTTAAGCATATGTTGTGCATCGGGAGAGAGGCCAGAGTGATAACGTCGCATCTTATACCCACTAAGATACCTCCATGCGTTAGGATACAGCTGGGCAGGGTTGAGATTGATAAGCCTCAAGAAATTGCGATAAAAGTCAGGTAGAGGAAGACGGAATCCAGCTTCGATGCTAGCTACAAAGATGACCACGCAATTTTCCTATCGCGCCAAAGAAGTCCCCCATTTCTCAGGAAGACAGAGTTCAATCTCGGCCGGCCACGGAATTGATCGTGCCAAATCCTCTAGGGCGGATAGCGAGACAGTGGTGGCCGTTCCAAGGCTTCGCATGTCCTTTCCTGGATGATCCTTCGTCATGGGAACCTCATTTGGAGTCACCGCGGGAATCGGTGGAGGATCAACTTTCAAGTGATGACTCACAAAGCTCTCCACGCTATGCGGTCTTTCTTCTTGGGGATTGCTTTGGGAGATATTGGCCGCATGAGGAGAAGAAACCACACCTTTTCCCCTTACCTGCTCAACTCGCAACGCTCGTCTCTTTGAAACAACTTTGGTTATGATCTGGCGCGGTGATTCACTCAAAGATGAAGACGCGGCCTCAGATTCCGGACTCGAGGCGGATTCATGCTCTCTGTACGCGTTCCCCAGTGCCCTACCATATGCATCGCCACTCCCTGAATTCGTTTCGCTTGACATGACGAAGAGGTGAGGAAGGACAATTGCGCGCGATAAAACAAGCCCTCTGAAAAAGAGAAAAGTATTTAGTCACTAGGAATGAAAGACAACGCGCGCAATCAAAACAAGGCAGAAGACGGTCCTAAGAAAAAGAACGCGATCAAGAAGAAGATCCAGGCTATAGGAAGAGAAAGTTTAGTAACCAGACTCAAAAAAGAAGGAACGCGCACAACCGAGATAAAGCAAAATAAAGCGCTACTAGGAAAACAACGCGATCAACAAGAAATTGAGAACAGATGAGGCTATCGAATGATCTAGAGGCGGAATTTTAAAAGTCAGAAAGAAGATGAAGCAAAGGAGAGGAAAAATCACAAAGTGAGAAGCGACAGCAAATCCTTACGCTCCATGACCTAAGGGAACTCGCCGAATCAGGTTATTCAATCTCTCCCCCATATCTCTATTTTCACCTTCTCAGGAGAATACTCATTTGCATTATCATCACCGCCATTGTTACCCAGAAGAGCGAGAAATAAGAAGATGAAGCGGTGAAGGAGAGAGAAGAAGAGGAGAGTGCAATCATCCACAAAAACACTGAGAAATCGAGCAAAAAACCAAACACATTCGAAAATTAGAAAGCAAGGGAAGTTGATTTACCTGAGCGATTCCGAGAAAGACGATAAAGAGGGAGTGCCTGTGAACGAAGCAACTATGGAAGAAATCCAATCGGCATAAAGCTCTAACGAAAAGAGAGAGAAGAAGAAAGGTAAAGTGACGGCATCCCGCCTCTGCCTTCTCTTATATAAGGGGACTGTTGGGCCGATCTGATGAGGGCCCATTAAGCAAGGGCCCACCGTTGTGGAACCAAAACGTCCTTGCCTCAAACATCTTGAAGTGAAGCGAATAAACGCGGTAATTAAATGCGTTTTCCTTGAATTGCCTTGATGTCTCACGCGTTCACCATCAATGCAAGGAGCTGTGATGGATCACGCTATTTTCATATAGCACTCAACGCGTTGAATGTCCACATGTATTCCCTTCATAACCTTTCATCAATGGGGAGGACCACGAATCAATGAGAAAGATCGCGTCGCGAGCCAACGGAGAAGATCGCGAACCATCTAGAAAGATCGCGAGCCAACATGCTATCTCGTCCACATGCCATGATGTCATTCAACCAATAAAAAAAAGCCACGAGCCAGTCGCCATCGAACGCCGCCTTACTCGCACACGACACACCGCCCCATGCAAGCCCTCGACGCAACACGTCGCTCCATGCAAGGCTCCGTTGAGTGACACGTCTCCTCTCCTTGCCAGCCGCCACAAGCAGGACTCGGACACTATAAATAGGCTTGAGATCGCATTTTTTAGAGGACCTTTTGTTGTATCGCCCATTTTTTGGGAGGAAAACGAGAGGTCTGTGTATGATTTTCGTATAAAGAATTGTTGAAATGTAATCGTCAAATGAGGTTATCGCGCCAAATATGAATAAAATGCATTTTTTTCAAATGTGTTCGTGCTTTGATCCATATTATATTGATCGCGTTCTGTTTAAGGATGGTCTATATCACAATGATTTTATATTTTAGCAACTCGAAAATGCGGGAACCATCATGGGCCACTCATCATAGCATATCAGCATTTCATTGACAGCCACTTTCAATTGTTTGTTGCATTAGACACCACGAAATTTCCAGACATCTTGAAAAAAATACACGTGAAGAAATAAATTTGCATGAGATCGAGGAGGGAAGAATATATGTAGCAAGCTCTACACGCTACAAGAAAGTTATGATTTCCACCAAAAATAAACAAAGTTATAAATGATTTCCACCAAATATAAACAAAGTTATAAATGATTCGAGTTATCGGGTCTACTGATTGGCAAGCTGGCCGGTGTACAAATATATTTAAGTTGTAAGAATTTAAATTTATTTAGTGATTTAATCTTTACTAAGTAGTATTTAACTAGTTTTAAGTACCGCTTTGATGTCCACAAGGAGTATTCTTACATATCAGAACATTGAGTATTCTTACATATGTCAACAAGGAGGATTCTTACATATGAGGACAGAGAGTATGCACTCCTCATCATATTTTTAAATTTTAAAAGAAAGTGAGTGGTTAAGGGACGTAATTTTATTAGTCATTTGATTTACTTTTTTCAAAATATGAGTAATTTGGATTGCAAATAATAATTTTTTTTTTTTTTTTTTGCCGGAGCCGGGTGTCGGGCCACCGAAGTGAGCCCACTAATCCCGTCCCCCCTCTGCCAGGCCCACGTTGGAGCCCAACCGCAGGTGCCCCCCAGCTCAGAAACGTTAAATTCGTGGGCGCGTACATCTCCGCTTCCATCCCTCCATTTCGAACACAGGGGGATTGCCCACCCCATATTTCTACTCCCCTGGATTGCAAATAATAATTATAAATGAATCAGGATATCAGAATTGATCATCATTTCAATTTCCAATAGCAGCTACGTACAGATATGTTTAACTGAATTAATAACAGAAGTTATCTCATTTTATATCACTTTTTCTTAGTCCGAGTCATTTTACACTAATAACATTATTTCAAAGGACCATGGCTTGTACAATTAGAATGGAATTTGTTCCACATTTTTTAACACACATAGGGATATATTCAGCCAAGTGATGCTGAATGATAAAACCTCAAGTTGCTTTATCATTTCTTTCTTTTTCTTTTTTTTGATAAAGTAAAAATTCAAGTATCCAGAACAACCAAATCTGGAAACTCGAGAGGCCGAACAAACGGCGTCGGAACAACCGACAAGAGCAAGCAACCAACAGAAACAACAACAAACAGAAAGAAAAAAAACGAAAATAAAAAACAACAAACGCAACAAAGAAAAGAAATAAAAATACAGACACAACCGAGCAAGCAAACCAACAAGGCTTAAACAACGAGAAAGGCTTCAAACACGGGTTGGAAACCACCAACAAGGCGTTTAAAGCAGCCGGAAAGAAGAAATAAGATACAATCTGGAGGCATTTCGTCAGTAGAAACCACCAGGGATCACACGATCACTATCTTGTCTCGAACCGAAACAACAATCTCAAATCAAACCAAAAGGAGAACCTGCAACAGCACAGAGACAAGGAGGAAGTCGGGAGACAGGGGAAAGAAACGCACTGCGGGGGACAGGGGAGGGAGGAGGTCGGCGGAAGAGGAGGAGGGAAAAGGAGGAAGACAAGGGGAAGGGCGGCGGCTGGCCAGAGAGGGAGGGCGGAGAGGAAGAAGGCAGGCCAGAGCAGACCCATGGACGGGTTGGCGACAACGGATGGGGGGAGGCGGCGGCGTGGTGGCGAGGCTCGGTCGGAGCGGGGCTCGGTCGGTGAGAAGCAGTGCTCGGTCGGAGCGTGGGCTCTTCTGGGAGCAGACCCCCTCCGGTCGGAAAACGAGACGTCGCGGAGGGAAGCGGCGGTCGGCCATGGTGGAGGCTCGGAGGAGGCTCATTCTTTTAGGGGGAGTTTCTCCCTTCTGCGCCAACACTTCACCGGCGGATCTGGGCTTGGAGTAGCTCGGACTCCTTGGCGGCGTCGGCGGAGGCTCGGTCGGAGCTGCGGGGGTGAGGGCTCGGTCGGAGCGTCGGGGAAGGGGAGGGGCAACCACAGTCAGCCCAGCCAAAAGCTAGGGCCGGCTGGGCTCCCTGCAACCTGCTCCTTGGGAGCGTTTTTTTGGGGCTGTTTTTTGGTAGTTTTATCATTTCTTCCTTGAACCGTCATAACTGATTTTAAATTTTAAATTATCTAGTTGAGGCCTAGTTCACCGGATGTTTCTTTTTTTACTGATCATTTCGTCGAGTTAGCATCATCTATTCTTCTGTAACCAATTTTTCTAATATTTTCTAATATAGCCTATCATACCCTTAATAATATGGGTAGATCCTATTTGCACCGGCTGTAGAGTGCCAAATTGTACCTCCAGTCCGTGCGGCAGTGGCTGCCACGCGGCGGTGGGTGTCGGCGGTGGGTGCCGGCGGTGGATGCCGGCGGTGGCCGACAGTGGATGTCGGCGGTGAATGTCGGAGGTGGTCGGCGGTGGATCGATCGAGTCGTACAAATTTTCGGGTTGAGTTCGGGTTGGGTTTAGGTCGAGTCGGGTTCTTCTTCGATATTTAAAAAATATTGAATTTTAAAATTATATCGAGTCTTAAAAAATATCGAGTCGGGTTCTTAAAATTCACCGAAAAGTTGTGATTGAAATCCACCGAAAGTAATTCATTCACGGACGCAACAATAATTCTGATTGAAATCCACTGAATATTCTACTCTAAACCCTAAACCCATCACAGATGCAACCCTAAACCCATCACCGCGAGATCGTCGCCGGCACCCACCGCCGGCACCCACCGCCAGCCGGCACTCACTGTCGCGCGACAGTGAGTGTCGGCTGGCACTCACTGTCGCGCGGCAATGAGTGTCGTGCGCCACTGACACGGTGCAAATAGCACCGTGTCAGGGCGCAAGTAGCTCACCCGATAATATGATATGTTCTATTACTTTTTGGTGCCAAAGAAACATAGAACTTTAATTTATTTTTGTGAATTCTATATACATGCACTTTATTGCCTTTTCGCACACACTTTGGTGCGTCATATGGAGGCGTACGCTAATATGAGACGCACAAGGGAAAAAACATTAAGAAAACTGTGTAAAATGCCCCTAAAGCTAGTGTGCTTTTGGTAGGCGTACGCTGCACAGAGGTGTACAACATAACATTGGTGCGCCATCTGATGGCGTACGAAATATAGCCGTTGAACTGAAATTTGAGGGTGAAATTTCGCGGTATTTTACAGTTAATTATTGTATTAACTTTCGACGATTGCAATTTCAACGTTAGTAATGCATAAATGTCCGTTAAAGATTAATATTTGTGTTACATATATTTATAGGGGCCTATACTATTAGGTATGAATTATTAGTTATTTAATTTAGTTATGGATGAATAAAACTTAATGGTTTAGGGTATGAATAATAAATTCCTTATAGTATTTTTATTTTTTTTATTTTGATATAGTATTAATATGTTAGTGTTTTTATCATCAAATTCAACTGAATATATTGTAGGTGTAGGAAGATATGATTTTAACTAGTATAAAATTGAAGAAATTGTAATCCAATTTTTCTATATTATTATTGATTATGTAGACATGTATAGGGGAAAGACTATGAAGATGGATTTCGTACTAGTCTAGTGTGAGATAGTAGCGAGGAATTGGTTGATTGGGCTAAGAAGAGGGGAAGAGATTTGATGATGGTTTGGTCCTTCGTAACTCAAATGCTAGAATAATTAGTTTGACATGTGAGAACTTCAGTGAATATAGATTGGGGAGGCCACAAGTTAGTAAAGAAGATTCGGAGAAGAATGTTGAGGTAATTCGTCAAACTAGATCGAAGAAGTTCGGGTGCACATTTGAGGTGTATGGGGTTCGGTTGAAGAAAAAGGCAGGGTCAGATACTCATAAATGAATCTTGGATGTGCTAGACTGTCACCACAACCATAGGCTTTGGACTTGCTTCCTTGGGCATACATACATAGGTCGAATGACCCCGACGTAGGAGAAACTTGGTAAAACTACATTCATGACGTCGAGCACTATTGTTGCAAGGTTAATAACATTCTTCCCCGAAAATGTAACATCCTCGAAACAAGTTGCCAACTTTCTGGAAATGATGCAGTACAAGGATCATGGGGAAATGATGGTTACCCAATGGACCCTAAATTTTATACAAGAAAGAAGGTATGTAGTACATCCTCTGAGGAAGCGGTTTATGGGTGAGGTGGATATCCTATTTTTGCTCATTCGGACTTGTTGCACATGTTGAAGTTGTTCCCATACGTGGTAGTTATAGACGCCACATACCAGACAAATAGGTATCTAATGACTTTGTGTCTTCATTTTTGGTACATTTTTATATAATACTAGTTTTATCTATGTACTAAATTTTGGTTGCTTAATTTTTAATACATTTATTTTCTTAATATAATAGTAGTTTTCTCTTCTTACATTTATATATAGGTATGATCTGCCTTTGGTGGAGATTGTTGGTTTTACTTGCACTCACAAGACGTTCAACATTGCCTATGCATTTACCCGGGGGAAAGGTTTTGCATTACAAGTTCATAATGACACAACTTCGGCAATTGTTTTTAGATTTGGGAGTAATGCCAACGACTATAATGAATGATCGAGAAAAGTCCCTCATCAAAGAAATTCGTATAGTTTTCAAAGGGGAAGTTCAACACCTTTTGTGTTGGGTGCATATTAGACACAACATCAAGGCATATGCTTCAATTGCGGGGAAAAGCTACGAAGAGAGGCTCCAAGGATTTAGGAAATCATGGCATAGTGGCCTCGTTGGGTACCTTGAGATGCAGTGGCTTAATCCTTACAAGGAAAACATAGTAAGAGTGTGGACGGATCGTCATCTTCACTTCTTCACGAGGACTTCAAACAAGTATTATTTGCACATTGCTTAGTTGATTATTGGGTGTGGTCCTCAATGGCATAATAACACGAGGCTTTTTATGTGTTTTTATAGGGTTGAGGGTATGCATAAGGTGTTGAAGGACATTGTGGGTTCTAGTAGAGGTGGATTTATTAGACTGGTCATGAGGATCCACCATGCGATCGAGGGTCAAATCATGTAGGTTGGGGAGAGCATGGAGATGTCACGAACGAAACAACCAACGGTGTTCGATAACATGCCATCATAAATAAGAATGTTGTTTACAAGCTATTCTACAGAGTGTCGGATAGGTGCTTTGATTTGTTGATGGGCATGTATGAGCATATATTAGAAGAGAATTATTCTGAAGATTGCATTGATCAGTGGATGAGAGACTATTTTGGTTTGTCGTGCATCCACAAAATTGTAAATGCCATCATTACGAGGACGTCTATCATGCCGGGTGAGATACACGACTTTTGGAAGCAATTGGTATAGGAAGGGATTTCAAGTGATGTGTCCATTGAGGACAATGTATCAATGTCCATTCCAGAGTTGAGAATTCATGAAATGTATTGGAGATTGCAAAAGGGTGACTTGAGAGCAA
The DNA here is from genome assembly GCA_027886185.1 of Rheum nobile. Classification (NCBI taxonomy): domain Eukaryota; kingdom Viridiplantae; phylum Streptophyta; class Magnoliopsida; order Caryophyllales; family Polygonaceae; genus Rheum; species Rheum nobile. Next base: position 8,051,299 of record WOAB01000644.1, on the reverse strand, counting down.
ACACTATAATCCAAATAGGTGAGTTGTACAATGACTTGGAGTATTCGGATGAAACTACGTTGAAGGAGCTGATAGGGATCGTTGCAAAAGGAAGGCCAAAGGGTTCAATAAAGTATTCCACCAAGAGGGAGAAGAACTTCTTTGAGCACAAAAGTAATGAGTTAGAGGAGTATGAGAAGTAGAAGGAGAAGGCGAAGGAGAAGGCAAATGGGAGTCAAGGTAGAGGCCGGAGCCGTCCTAGAAAGAAACTAGGTGGAGCTTCGTCATGCATTGGGACCCGATTTGAAGGTTTTGGATCGCAATTCTCTGAACAACCCATGGTTCATATAGGGTGAAGTCCGGGGTTAAGAATGTGGATTACTTTTGGTATTCGTACATTAAATAGGCTAGAGATGTACGTCCAGACGGACACTGTGGGTACTAGACACTAGTTGTACTTTTGGGCATGGAAGAGAATGAATACCCTACAGTTCGACACAAGTTAGGGGCAAAGTTATTTGACAACCCAAATGTATACATGCCCATAATTCTTAGACTACAGACGGGGTTGGAATATGAGGACCTTATGTATCAAGTGAACTATGTCATCAATCCTTGCTCCTCAAACTATTGGTTTGACATGCCCCTGATTGGCTTAATGTTTGCCACGGTTTATCAAGTTGCTCAGGTCTTCTTATCCTGGGTTGGTCCGTGCTTGTGCTTACCATTGAAGACGTCTGACACAAGCCCCGACCCTCCAAAGAAGATATTGACGATGGCCCACGTAGAGAACCATGACCTTTTCATACCGGAAAAGCATACTCTTTCTATTATCTCGATGTACCTGCTCAATGGTTTAGGCTAATTAAAAAAAATATTGTGTTTGTATATAGGTGTAGTTCAAAGATGGTTGTCCATTACCTCCTCATCCGTACGTCTGGAGCAAATACAAGGACCAAAGCGTCAATGGTTGGGATGCTGAGTTTGAGTCGAGCTTTAGAGTGTTTCGAGAGTACTGCACGAGATGTAACCGTCCACCTAATCCTCCAGCGTAGTTGATTGACCTTAGTGATATAATACGTAATAATCACGTGCCTTGTAATATACTATTTTTATATTAGACGTATAAAGGCTGGAAAGATTTTGTTGATAAGTACTCAATTCGATGTGGGTATTTTAGTGTTCAAATTTATAGAGCATATTTGGTATGTCTCAATCATCGGCGCTAACAAGTGCATTAGTGTAAGAAACATTCAAATTCTAAAAAGATATTATATGTAAGAAATTAAGTTTGATATTTATGTGAAAAGGGAAGAAACAACATTAGCTAGAAATCCTATAGGTTTGGTGTGCCTCTCTTGGGCATGCAGCTACGCCAGATGAAGGCGCATCAAACCCCAAACTCATAAACTGTAAGGGTTTGGTGTGCCATTGTAAGATGCCCAAACCCTTAGGGTTTTTAGGTTTAGGGTTATAAACCTCAAACCCAAAAATTTTAAGGGTTTTGTGTGCCAGTGTAAAGCGCCCCAAACCCTTAGGGTTTTTGGGTTTAGGGTTACAAACCTATAAATTCTAAGGATTTGGTGTGCCTCTGTAGGGCATGTTTATATGCCTTCCTCTGGCATAACAAACCCCTTATGCGCCTCATAGAGGCGCATACAATATCTAAGGGGTTTTAGTTTAGGGATTGGGATCTAGCATTTCATAGATTAAACCTTAAGTATTCGTAGCAGTAAAGGAAAGACTAAAAAGAGCAAACTCATAGTAGGAAAATCCAAGGAATTGCAAATGGCAAAAGAGTCTAGTAAGTATAGTTTCATACTTGTATTGTTATATTCACAACTGCAAAAGGTAAAGGTAAACAAGCACTATTTAATATTATGTGATTGGCATATTGATGAAGCTCAATTCAGATCTCTACGAGTTGGTTACTGCTAAAGGTAAACAAGCACCACCGGTGATATTCAAGTTCACCATATATCCAATTACTGATGATGATGATTTTAAGTTCAATAAAAATGACCTTAGCGTTTATGGGTTTAGGGTGCTTATTTCTATATTTATATACTATAGTCATAGTTATATACTATGAAAAAATGGTTGTGTGAAGACATTTGACCTTGCTAAACCTTTTTTTTTCTAAACCCTAAGATAAGCCATAAATTATTGTCTTAAGGTTTAATCTATAAAACCTTAACCCATCCGAATTAAGGCCTTTAATCTCATACCTTAAGGATTAATGTAGGAAACCCTAAACCCAAAGACCCTAAATGTTATACCCTTAAAATCGAAAGAATTCCCCATCATACAGAGGATGCGCCTCATGGTGGCACATACTGTGTGTGAGGGGGATTTATTTCGGTTTGTTAGGGTATAGCATTTAGGGTTTTTAGGTTTAGGGTTTTATAGATTACAATATAAGGTATGAGAATTTTGGGTTTAATTCGGATAAAGGATATTCAGTAGGTACATATGGCCCTAATGTTTCAGAAACTTGTTTTCAATCAAGATGAGCTATTTGTATAGCCTTGGACGGATATTGTTGTGAATCCAACAGTCTTAAAATAATGTCCAACGTAGAGCGCGTATATTTACATATATATTATAGTTATAGTTATATAATATGGTTATATGCTATAGTTATATATTATAGTTATACACTATAGTTATATATTATAGTACTATAGTTATATGCTATAGGGTATGGTTATATACTATAGTATAATTTCATAGTTAAATACTATAGTTATAAGTTATAGTTATATAATATAGTTATTCAGTTTTCATTATTATTCAATAATGTCCAATGTAGGGCGCATATATTTACATATATGCTATAGTTATAGTTATATACTATGGCTATGTACTATAGTTTTATATTATAGTACTATAATTATATACTATAGTTATTTATGTTTGACAATGACATTGACAACTACTAAACCGAAAAACTATAATAGTTTTGAAATAAACACAATAATATGTAACACTGGAATGCATAACAACCATAATAGGTTCAAAAAATTCACAACCAAAACAAATCCACAAAAGTCAATCCATCAAAATATATATTGTAGACCTAATCTTCACCGGGTTGTGTCACACTCCTCTAACCTTACTCGTGTGATACCCCGTATTTTTGTAAAATTATTTTGGGAATTTTGGGTTTTTCCCAAGTGCCCGTTGTGTACGTCGGATTTAATTCAGAAAGTTTGAGACATTCTGTAATGTGCTCTGTATCTATAATATTTTTCTCAGTGAAATAATATACAGACGACGTGCTTTGGATTTTAATACTCGTTTGCGTACGATAATTTTTATCCGGGTTAATGTCTTGCTCGTTCAAAAGCTGAATGGGCGGGAAAAGGCAAAAACGGCGACCGCCGTACAGTAACGGCGCCCGCCGTCGCTGGGCCCGAGTTGTCAGGCCGTCGTCTCCTACTCTGGGCTCGCCAGGGCTAGGAACAGAGACCGCCGTAATTACGGCGCCCGCCGCGGCCCGCCGTAGGCAAAGTGGCGGCGCCCGCCGTGATTACCCAGAAGTCATTACCCATTGGTCGCCGGCGAGCTCTGGCCGCGCCGATCTAGCCCTGCTCGGCCTCGTCTAGGGTGATGATGATGTTCCCATTGCTTTGGCTATAAAAGGAGGTGTTGGGGGAAGGGTTTTGTGCCATCCCAGCACCGAATCTCTGCCAAAATTTTGCCTCGTCGGAGTGTTAGTTTCGCCGGATTTTGGAAGCTTCGTTGGTGTCGGTTGGTGGTGTTTCCAGAAGCCCTTGTGAAGCTTTTGGGTAGCCTTTGAAGGTTAGAACCCAAAGCAAGTCGAAAGGAGGCCAAGTCGCGTGCCATTTGGTGAGTCTTTCTCGCCGTTCTGTTTCTGGGGTCTTCACGGCGCCCGCTGTGTTCATGGCGGCGACCGCCGTGATGAACACGGCGCCCGCCGTGATGAACCCGGTGCCCGCCGCCAGAGGCCAGAATGCCGCTTTGGCTTTTGGCTTTGGTGGTCGTCGTCGAGGCGTCGTTTCTTCGGTTTCTTTCGTCGTTTTTAGATTCGTACTGTGTTTATGTCGGATCTAACTTAGGGTTTCTCTTGTGGGTCAACTCGGAGGTTGTTGTGCTGTCGGAGCTATACCCGTGTCGAGCCCGGAATTCCGTCGTCGTTAGGCTCGTTCCAACTCTGCGGATTAAGGCAAGTGGCGGTTCGCTCTTGCTTAATCATTCCATGTTTCATTAATTATCAATTATTTAATTGTTAATTAAATTGGAGTGAACTGTTGTTTTGTTGGAAACTAATTTCATAAATAAACGTGATTAAAGTAATGTTAGGATATGTTGTATATCTCTTAGAACAACGCTATTATGTGTGATAATTACCGTGATGGTATTGTTGTAAATTTAATCTTAATGTTAGAATAGCATGTGGGTTAATAGGAAAACTAATCCAAGTAAGGATTAGCCGTTTCTATTATCTCTATGTTTAAGTTGATTGCCTGGATGGCTTTAATGTGATTAATTGTTGTGTTAGACTGTTTAGTTAACACGAGTGTTCGTAGGAACGCTAATCCAAGTAAGGATTAGTCGTTTCTTTATAACTTAATGTTCATGGGAACGCTAATCCAAGTAAAGATTTGTCGTTTCTTTAAATCGTAATACTCCTCGGGTATATTTCCGGATAATAATTTAAGGGTCATGACCTATGCTTCTTATCACTGTTAAGGATCTGAAGTGTTTTAAGCGCCTTGCAAGTGCCATTGGATGAGCATAATTGCAGTCCTGTGTATTAAGCACATAGCTAGTGCAAGTGCCATTGGATGAGCATAATTGCAGTCCCGTGTTTCAGTCCTGTGTATTAAGGATCTGAAGTGTTTTAAGCGCCTTGCAAGTGCCATTGGATGAGCATAATTGCAGTCCCGTGTTTCAGTAAAGTGTGTTTGGTAATTAAATAAGATATGTGCCCGAGTGCACATGATTAATAAACCTTCGGCGAGTAGTGCAGCTAAGTTATAGTGCAGTTAGGAAAACTCGTCGCGACTTTGATCATAGTACGTTCTCTTTTCACTCTGGATTCGCTGTATGCGATGAGGTTGGTTGTGAACTGAAGCATCTCAGTCAACTTTTAAATCATTTGTGTGTATAACTTTAATGTTCCCTAGCAGTTGTCATAATTTCCTATAAGGCTCATTTCAGTTGGAGTCTTCTCTTCTGTGCATATCTAATTGTTAAATCATTCCGTGAAAGTGTCGGGTTATATATCGTTCCTTCGGTTTTTATTCAAGGGACAATGATAGTAAACGGTCACGATCACCCGAACCACTCTGCTTTGTACCCTTGCTAGTCTATTCAAGTAGACTAACCCACGAACTTTGTTCTCTGCATGTGGGCTGGTGTCATCCGTTCGATTCGGCACATCAGGAGTTCATTCCCGGAGTTTAAGTAACCTATTGAAGGATAAGAACCTTGCAGACGAAGATTTAAAGTCAGTATTTAAGTTGTTAAGTGTTTTAAGTTTGTTAAGTGTTACCTTGATGTATCTTCATAATTTAGCCATGTTAAGTTGGCTCTTTTAAAAGTCTTATGCTGTGAATTTAAAGTCTTCCGCTGTTTAATCTTTCAATTAATATGTAATTATGTTGTGTATTTGAGCTTAATTGTTCTGGAAAAGCCTGGGGTGACTTTGGACGGTAAAGTCTGAGGTCACTGACATGTAATATCTCCGATATAAATTGGGGGTGTTACAGATTTGGTATCAGAGCAATGGTTTTAAAATTCTTGGCCTATTGTTAGGTTTGAGAATTTTCGAAAATTAATTTTGAAACTGTTTTCAAACCTATTTCATATTAAAAAGAAATTTTGAGAATTTTAATGTTAAGAGTTATAAGTAACTCGGTGATTTAATTTAAATGATTTAGCTTTTGAATTTCAAATGCTACTTATAATTGGTTTATAAAAGTGTTGTGTTCTAAGCAAGTAAATTAAAGTTTAAAGGTCTGAAGTTTGAAAGTGAGATTGTTAATAAGTGGTTTCAAACTTCTGCAAGCTTCAAGTGTTACTTATTCCTTAGATCCATTCTTAGGAATATTGTCTATTCTCGGGATTGATGTCATTTAAAGGTTGACATTTCTCCTAGGTTCTCAGTCTTTAGTGAGCAGAAGAAGGTCGTTCTTGCAGTTATCAGTGAAGGATAGTCAGACTAATATAAAGTTATTAGTTTGGACCCCTATAATCTGTATCATAGCGTATTTGACTATAGTGTCATAATTAAGTTGGAAAAGTTCTAAAGTAACGTTATGATTCGCCAACAGATGGTGAACACAAGGAATACATCTCATGCTGGTGCTGAACCAAGATTGATTTTGAGGAGCGTCGCTAATCAAAGGGAAGAGCGTGAGGCTGCTTCTAACAATAACCAGGGAGGCAATGGCCAAGCTCAGGCCAACGCTCCGATGTTGTTTGATGCTGCAGCAGTGGAGGCAATTCGAGGAATTGTCATGCAGGCAATCACAGATGTTATGCGACCAGTTGCACCACAAGCACAAGGTGATCCAGTTCCTCAAGCTATTCCTGAAGTTGAGGAGTCAGTGGAGCAAGTACCACGGATCAATGTTGTTAGGGACAGAGGAACTTACGGGCAAGCGTTAAAAGCCGTGAGTTCAATGAGGCCCGACAGCTATGACGGTACTGGAGAACCGGTCAAGGTGACATATTGGTTCTCGCATATGGAACGGTTGCTCCGGAACATTAATTGCACTGAGGCTGGGAAAGTGCACATCGCCTCTCTTCAACTCAAGGATGTGGCTAGCGAATGGTGGGAGAGCACCGGTCTGGCAGATCATCCCGAGCTGAATTGGAGCATGTTTAAAACAAAGATGACTGACCGTTTCTTTTCCCGTGCTATGAGGGAGGAGAAGCATAAGTAATTTTTGTACCCGCAGACTGATGGGTTAAAGGTGACTGAGCTCGCAGCTAAGTTCAATCACTTGATGCAGTACACTGGACCTGAGGTGTCAACCGAGGAGCAAAAGATCTGGTACTTCCATGGATGGATGAATCCAGAGATCAAGCCTCTAATGTTGCGTCATGGTTGTTCTACGTTAGAACAATATGTGGATGCAGCCTTCAAGACAGAAGTCACATTGGAGGAGTCTGCCCTTAAGCGGGAAAAGCAAGTTAAGGGAAAGGGTGGGCAACAGGATCGCCAGGTTAGTTCATTCAAACGACCGGCATCGCCTACCAAGTTTGAGAAGTCTGGTCATGCTAAGACCGAGACAACTCAGTCTGACTCTGCCAGAGGCTCAGGTTGGAGCAACGGAGTAATTCAGTGCCACAACCGTGGTGAAGCTGAGCATAAAAGTTTTAATTGCCAAAAGGACAAGAGAGTATGTCATAATTGTGGAAGGGAAGGCCACATAAAAGCATACTGCAGACTGAAGGGTCAGGGACCAATGCAGTCGTATCAGGCGTCAAATGTTGGAGGTGGGCAGAACCCAAGGCCAAAAGTATCTGCTCCTGAGCAATCTATGGCTCGTAATAAAGGCAAAGCGCCTATGGGATCTTCAGGCCAAGGGCAACGACTCTTCATAATGAGCCAAGCCGACGGAGAAGAACCCTGATCCATTAAGTTGTATTTGTGTTAAGTCTTTTTGTAAGATTAAGGAGTAACGACGTGTGTCGGTAATCTCCGTAATATCGTGATCTGGTTGTTCAACTTTTGTCGGTTAATGTAATGTTTAATGACATGAAGTGTTTCTTTGTTTTGGAAATTTCTGAATGTGTTATCAGTACGGATTAGTTGTAGTACATACGAAACCCCGTAAGTGTCGAGAATAGCTTATGCCAAGTAAGGATAAAGACTGTCGGACTTATGGTGGTGGAGTATTGTGGGCAACGTAGATGTTCGTCCCCTATAAGGTTAATCGGAAGGTCGACTCTACTGTTTAAATCTAAATCCATTCCTAAAATTCTTCTTCATACATAGAGTATGTCATCTACAAGGCTAGGTGCAACTCTTTGAGGAAGATTAAGTTGTGGAGTTGTTGTGTAAGAGGAAAGGTTGCAGTTAAGGATGGGATATGTTGATGATCCCGATATATTAAAGATTCAGTATGAAGGATTGTCTATATACATCTAAGGAGTACAGTGGTAAGCGTTATCTCGTACATTGAGTTCTCCCAAGATTTATTAAGGATAAGGAGGAACTTGTGGAGTTTTGTTCGGAGAGATTAGGAGCTATCTCTCATGCGTGAGTTTGTGCCATAAGCATTGAGGCGGATGAATCATTTTCAGAATGATATCCTAAAGAATTAAGAGTAATATCTCTTGTGATCCATTTCAAGGATGAAGTGATTAAGGATATTGGATCCAGGTAGTAAGGTTTGTGTTAAGGCAAGATCCTCATTGGCTTAATGCAAGTTTCGGGGTCGAAACTTCTTTTAAGGGGGAGGTGATGTGATACCCCGTATTTTTGTAAGATTATTTTGGGAATTTTGGGTTTTTCCCGAGTGCCCGTTGTGTACGTCGGATTTAATTCAGAAAGTTGGAGACATTCTGTAATGTGCTCTGTATCTGTAATATTTTTCTCAGTGAAATAATATACAGACGACGTGCTTTGGATTTTAATACTCGTTCGCGTACGATAATTTTTATCCCGGGTTAATGTCTTGCTCGTTCAAAAGTTGAATGGGCGGGAAAAGGCAAAAACGGCGACCGCCGTACAGTAACGGCGCCCGCTGTCGCTGGGCCCGAGGTGTCAGGCCGTCGTCTCCTACTCTGGGCTCGCCAGGTCTAGGAACGGCGACCGCCGTAATTACGGCGCCCGCCGCGGCCCGCCGTAGGCAAAGTGGCGGCGCCCGCCGTGATTACCCAGAAGTCATTACCCGTTGGTCGTCGGCGAGCTCTGGCCACGCCAATCTAGCCCTGCTCGGCCTCGTCTAGGGTGATGATGATGTTCCCATTGCTTTGGCTATAAAAGGAGGTGTTGGGGGAAGGGTTTTGTGTCATCCCAGCACTGAATCTCTGCCAAAATTTCGCCTCGTCGGAGTGTTAGTTTCGCCGGATTTCGGAAGCTTCGTTGGTGTCGGTTGGTGGTGTTTCCAGAAGCCCTTGTGAAGCTTTTGGTTATCCTTTGAAGGTTAGAACCCAAAGCAAGTCGAAAGGAGGCCAAGTCGCGTGCCATTTGGTAAGTCTTTCTCGCCGTTTTGTTTCTGGGGTCTTCACGACGCCCGCTGTGTTCATGGCGGCGACCGCCGTGATGAACACGGCGCCCGCCGTGATGAACCCGGCGCCCGCCGCCAGAGGCCAGAATGCCTCTTTGGCTTTTGGCTTTGGTGGTCGTCGTCGAGGCGTCGTTTCTTCGGTTTCTTTCATCGTTTTTAGATTCGTACTGTGTTTATGTCGGATCTAACTTAGGGTTTCTCTTGTGGGTCGACTCGGAGGTTGTTGTGCTGTCGGAGCTATACCCGTGTCGAGCCCGGAATTCCGTCGTCGTTAGGCTCATTCCAACTCTGCGAATTAAGGCAAGTGGCGGTTCGCTCTTGCTTAATCATTCCATGTTTCATTAATTATCAATTATTTAATTATTAATTAAATTGGAGTGAACTGTTGTTTTGTTGGGAACTAATTTCATAAATAAACGTGATTAAAGTAATGTTATGATAGGTTGTATATCTGTTAGAACAACGCTATTATGTGTGATAATTGCCGTGATGGTATTGTTGTAAATTTAATCTTAATGCTAGAATAGCATGTGGGTTAATAGGAAAACTAATCCAAGTAAGGATTAGCCGTTTCTATTATCTCTATGTTTAAGTTGATTGCTTGGATGGCTTTAATGTGATTAATTGATGTGTTAGACTGTTTAGTTAACACGAGTGTTCATAGGAACGCTAATCCAAGTAAGGATTAGTCGTTTCTTTATAACTTAATGTTCGTGGGAACGCTAATCCAAGTAAAGATTTGTCGTTTCTTTAAATCGTAATACTCCTCGGGTATATTTCCGGATAATAATTTAAGGGTCATGACCTATGCTTCTTATCCACCGTTAAGGATCTGAAGTGTTTTAAGCGCCTTGCAAGCGCCATTGGATGAGCATAATTGTAGTCCTATGTATTAAGCACTTAGCTAGTGCAATTGGGATGGACGTAACTGTCATCCTGTAATTAAAGTGTAAGCACTGTGGCAGTGTAATATGGGTGAACGTAAGATCACCCTGTGTAATAATAACTTTCGTTGTTACTCGGAATAATATTAAGCCTCGTGCGTGCGTTTGCGTGTGTGTGTTTGTGTGTTGTGTTAAATTTGGGTCGACATGATTGTCACCCTGAGATTTAAGCTTTGTGCCGCTCTTAATAACATTAACGTGTTTCAGTAAAGTGTGTTTGGTAATTAAATAAGATATGTGCCCGAGTGCACATGATTAATAAACCTGCGACGAGTAGTGCAGCTAAGTTATAGTGCTGTTAGGAAAACTCGTCTCGACTTTGATCATAGTACGTTCTCTTTTCAATCTGGATTCGCTGTATACGATGAGGTTGGTTGTGAACTGAAGCATCTCAGTCAACTTTTAAATCATTTGTGTGTGTAACTTTAATGTTCCCTAGCAGTTGTCATAATTTCCCATAAGGCTCATTTCAGTTGGAGTCTTCTCTTCTGTACATATCTAATTGTTAAATCATTCCGTGAAAGTGTCGGGTTATATATCGTTCCTTCAGTTTTTATTCAAGGGACAATGATAGTAAACGGTCACGATCACCCGAACCACTCTGCTTTATACCCTTGCTAGTCTATTCAAGTAGACTAACCCACGAACTTTGTTCTCTGCATGTGGGTTGGTGTCATCCGTTCGATTCGGCACATCAGGAGTTGATTCCCGGAGTTTAAGTAACCTATTGAAGGATAAGAAGCTTGCAGACGAAGATTTAAAGTCAGTATTTAAGTTGTTAAGTGTTTTAAGTTTGTTAAGTGTTACCTTGATGTATCTTCATAATTTAGCCATGTTAAGTTGGCTCTTTTAAAAGTCTTCCGTTGTGTAATTTAAAGTCTTCCGCTGTTTAATGTTTCGATTAATATGTAATTATTTTGTGTATTTGAGCTTAATTGTTCTGGAAAAGCCTGGGGTGACTTTGGACGGTAAAGTCTGAGGTCACTGACATGTAATATCTCCGGTATAAATTGGGGGTGTTACAACTCGTGCACGGAATCCTGAAACATTTGTGATGCACGCGGCGGGGCGGGGGCCATTGGTGGAGCGTAATCAGTCACATGGTGAAACCGTTGTCTGATCAGCTCAACAAGGTACCTAGGTCTACTATCCTCCGGTGTCATGAGAAACCTACGCATCTCACCAACAACTTGTTGGTTGCGTTGTATTGATAATAATATGCATTAGAAAAACTACATAACAGAAAACAAGAAACAAAAAAATGTAAACGAATAAAACATAAATGAAAAAAATGTACCGCAAGAGTGCCATTAGAGGAGTTGGATGGATAGGCCCGAACGATCCTTCCTGGGGGATCTGGGATCCACTAACACATGAGACACCTCATCCAGCCAATCCAAGTAGTCATCGCTAAGATTCTAGAACGAGGTCGCATCCTGCCCCTGCAACTCGATGAGAGGTCTCGGATCCGCATAACACGCGCCTAAAAGCTCCGGCTCAAAGGCCACGGTGTAGTACCGCAACCCGGCATGTCGGACACAATCAATGGGTACATGTGGCGCCTGAGGAACCCCCTGCGTATATCCAAACTGGCGGAGGACTCGGTCCAGCAAATACGGCTCTTGCACATCGAGACACCGTAGTATGCCTCGAAACAGCAAAGGAGAATATTCGGTACCACGTAGAAATCAAGGTGGGCTGGACATCTAGGCATGTAGCAATGCGCTCTATGATCTCAGCGTCTTCCATCTCGGAAGTCATGCTCCTCCCGTATATGGACACCTGGAGGATTTGATGAGCATCGTGCAACGTAATCGTCACCTCCCCCCACGGCAAATGGAACGAGCTCGTTCACCTACGGGTGCCATTGCTCGACAAACACCGGGATCAGGCAAGCGTCTATACTCTTGTAGTCAAGCGACCCGAGAGTAGTGATACCGCTGCGTTGTGCAAGGCCGCACCACGTATCCAGGCTCTCTATCCGTAAATCATAGAGGTCTGCATAATGTGCTTTCCGGACTTGCACCTTCACAACCTTCCTCATCTGAACCAAAAATATTTTTATATGAGTTACGAATAAATACCAAACAATAAAATAATAACCACAAAGCTAAAAAAAGAGGTAAAATACGTACCAAATCCTGCTCAGCCTGGCGGCGCCGACGTCCTCTAAGAGCAGTATCCTGGGCAAGTGCCCGTCCTCTGCATCCCCTTGTCGGCGGGGCAATGTGATCGAGCGGGGCAGTGGGAGCCGCCTCGGCGGCAGGAGCCAGCTATAGACCGATCATATCATATATAGCCTTTACAATATGGGTTTCTTAGTTGACAAGGAGGGTAGATACGTGCGGCCCTCCGGGCATCCATGGAACGAGGGATGGTGTAGGAGCGGGATCTGAAACCGGCTCCGAAACGGGAGTGGGAGAGGAAACGGGAGTCAAAATAGGACCGGAAGTAGTAGGGGGAGCGTCATCCATCCTCAAACCCTCGGTCGTCAAAATAGGATCAAACGACTCAATATAATCTCGATACAAGGCGTCCTCATCACCCGTCATATCAACAGGAGAAGACGTGACGGCAACGTCCTCCATGACTGTATCATCGTGGGAAGGGACCACGGGAGGGGGGGTATGCGCAACCCCTAAAATCTTTGCGCTAACAAGCTCTTCGCGACGACGTGTCTACTCTAACACACGACGTCTCCGCCTTAAATGTGGTACCGTTGTCGGACGTCTCACTGACAACGAAGACATCACCGCTCGTACTACCTAAATTACAGTTTATTCAGATATTTTATTACACAATAATTACTACTCTATTTTTCAAATCATAATAACTGAATTTTATAAAATAATTTATTCATTCACAATTTAATTAGTGTTTTAAGTTTTTTACATTTATTTTACTGAATTTATTTAATTATTCAATTTTATTAAATTATTTTTATTAATTACATTTTTTTCTAATTTATTACAATATATTCATTCTAATTCATTTCAATTTATTCATTCTAATTTTTTTATAACTTATTCTAGCTTATTCTAATTTATTTCAATTTATTCATTCTAATTTAGTGCGGCTGTCGAACGTCTCACTAAAAATGAAGAATATCATAAATATTAAAATTATGTTATAATATATTACAATTTATTTCTAATTTTATTTTTTTCATCAAAAAACTCCATCATTAATACTATCATTAATTCCATCATCAACCTAATTTACTAATTTTGTCATCAACTTAATTTACTAATTCCAAAACTATTTCAAAACCTATTTGAAATGCACTATTTTCATATCTAATTACAAACCTAATTCCAAAACTATTTTCAATAGTATTTTACTAACGTTTTTCAAATCTAATTCTACAACTATCTATATATATACTAAAGGAGAGACCTAAATCCTATGTGTCGTCATCACATTCAATATATTCACCTATGTGTCATCAACCATCCAATCAACATCCGTCATAACATCTAACTTATTAAAAAAAATTATAACAGCGGGTCCATTTTAATTATTTTTTAATTTGTATTTAATTAAAAAAAATGATAACTAAAGATAAGGTAAGGACGGGGGATTAGAAGAGAAGTGATGACGCTCAAAGACCGTTGGATCAACAAAAAGAGCGCCCAGATCAGCCCAGGAAAAAAATTGGATACAATTTGACACGGCCGAATTTTTCGCGAAAAAAACGCATTCTGCGTGCACACGCATTTTAGTCCGTATGCACACATACGTTGTTTTGCATGCACACACGAGTCATTTCCGTATGCACACGTAGGTTATTTTCGTTGGTTTTCATACGTATGCACACATATTATTTCGTATGCACTTTGAGTCATTTTCGCATGCACGCATATGTTATTTTCATGTGCACACATGCACACCTACGTTGTTTCACATGCACACATAGCACGTAGTGTATTTCATATGAACAAACATGCCATTTTCACATGCACACAGTCGTGTTTTCATGTGCACACGTTTTGTTCATTCCATATGAATGCACGCGTTTTATGCATGCACACAAAAATGAATTTCACGTGCACATCGTAGTGTATTTGGCATGCATACAACAGTGTATTTGGCATGCACACAAATCTGCACTTCGCGTGCACGCGAATTCGTCTTTTCGTGAATAATTCGGTCGTGCCGATTTTTTTGCTGAATTTTTGAAAAGCGATCTGGACACTCTGTTTACTTCTCATCCGACGACTCTCATGTGTTCTCATTTCTCTCCTCCCTTCCCATCCTCACCGGATCTCAACCCTTATTTTAATTAGATAAAGATATCAATTAGAAAAATCTTAACAAGTTTGTCGGTCTAAATCCTTTAATTATTTTAATTCGTATCCTAAAATCTCTACATGCTCATATCAACAAATTATTTTAATTCATATCTTAAAAAGCTATGTTTTATTCCATTGATTATTTTACATAATAAACTAATGATAATTAATTATTTTGATTAGATAAAAATTGTCTGTATTAACTATCAATTTTATATTATTCAATTTATTTCAATAAAATGTATTAGTTGAACAATGAAATATATCACATACCACAACTTATCCAAAACTAGAATTAGAATTAAATTGTAAATTAATCAATTTGAATGTATATATTTGAACAATATATTTAGTTATAAGGACATAAAATAATTTCAAAACAAAATTTGTTTCTTTTTGAGTTTATTGAACACATTTTTATCCATAATTAACTTTTTACCATATTATTAGAGAAAAAGTTACAAAGTAATAATTTAAAAGTATTCCACTAAATTGAAAAAAAAACCTCCATGAAATTGTATAGAACTCAAATAAATAAAATTTATTTTTTCTCAAAATAAAAAATTTCACTTTTGAAAATTTTATATTCAAATATATTTATATTGTATGGGCAGTTTTGAATTGATAATATATTATTGTATGGGCAGTTTTGAATTGATGTTGATATGGATCCTTTTTATAAAAATTATAAAGAAAGAAGGAACATAAATTATAAATTATATAAGATTGGGGCGAAATATAAGGGAAGAACTAAATCCATTAATTGTTTTAATTCGTATCCTAAAATCTCTACATGCTCATACCAACTAACTATTTTAATTCATATCTTAAAAGCTATGTTTTATTCCATTGATTATTTTACTTAATAAACTAATAATAACTAATTGTTTTGATTAGATAAAAATTGCATGTATTAACTATAAATTTTATATTATTCAATTTATTTCAATCAAAAGTATTAGTTGAACAATAAAATATATCGCACACCAAAACTTATCCAAAACTAGAATTAGAACTAAATTGTAAATTAATCAATTTGAATGTATATCGTTAAACAATATATTTAGGTATAAGGATATAAAATAATTTAAAAATAAAATTTGTTTCTTTTTGAGTTTATTGAATACTTTTTTATCCATAATTAATTTTTACCATCTTATTAGAGAAAAAGTTACAAAGTAATATTTTAAAAGTATTCCACTAAATTGAATAAAACCTCCATGAAATTGTATAGAACTCAAATAAATTAACTTTATTTTTTCTCAAAATAATATTTTTCACTTTTGAAAAATGTATACTCAAATATATTTTATATTGCATGGGCAGTTTCGAATTGATGTTGATATGGATCCTTTTTATAAAAAATATATATAAAAAAAAAGGAATATAGAGTATATAATATATGAGATTGGGGCAAAATATAAGAGAAGAACTCAACAAATTATTTCTAAAACATATAATTAAGAACATGTCCTTCTAAAAACCAAACAAGCACTTGACATGAGAAATAAATTATTTCAACTTCGAAATAAGAATAAATTCATATGATAAAAACTCTCTAAAATCAAGATTTGAAGAGTTCAAAAAGATCATAAAGCATATAAGAATATATATTGAAAATCAAATCAACTTAATAACGCTATGAATTTATTCGATATTATATGCTAAGGATTAAAGTTTGAATTATAATAATTATTATCTTCGGATTCACGATATCTCTAAGATTTTGTTTAACTTTTACCCGTTTTATCAAATAAATTTTATATAACTACACTTTTTAATATTATTATCAACACCAATTTGAATCTATAATTTTTTCAGCACTCATAATTAATGTAAATTGTTATTGTCAAGACCAAAATCCATATCTTATATATAGTTGTGTCAATTATATAATTATTTGTATACGTATATATTGTAAATAGTGGTTAATGAATTTGTTCTATTAGATTGTTAAATAGTTGTATGCATAAACCATAAACATAGAAAATATAATAAATATATAGGAGAAAAACAAGAAGAATTGGTGGTTAGTCTCAGTTTAATCTTTATCTTATTATAAGCATTAACAATAATTCATCTATAATCCATTATAATGTTTTTGCATTCAAAAAATAATGAGATTAAATATGTATTCGTTTTATAATTTTGGCTTACGTAAATTTAAAAAAGAGAGCCAAAGATACGAAGATCTCTACGTAGCAATTTAAGATATGTATGTATGTTCATATTCATTCACTCGATTTTTTATTAACAATATAACAAGATGTTTTTATGAACATTGTTGTATGAAAATCAATCATTTTTAAGTACAAAAAATGTATTTGACTTCATAAATTCTAATGTCATATTATTAAAAGAATTTAATCAATTCAGTCCAGTGCTTGACACGGGCATTATACTAGTATATTTCTAAATTAATTCCTAAAGTAATTCCAAATTTAATTCCTAAACTAATTCCAAATCAAATTCTATATCTAAATCTAAACTATAAATATCACTAAATTCTATTTATCAAATTTCATTACATATAATAGCATTATTAATACAGAATTTTTACATATAATAGCGTTATTAATTAAAAAATATACCTTAGGAATTCGAAAATTACATACCTCTTGGCTTCCCCACACACGAAAAACGGGTGGACTCTTGACATCGTCTCCACCCGGTGTGGGAGTCGCAGTAACGTCAACGGCCGCACTACCCATTGTCATGCCTCGAACCCGTGCCCTACCTTGGATTCCGCCCCGGCGTCGTCCTCCACCACCACGGTGCACCTCGACCTCGGCTTCCATCTCGTGCCCTCCTCCACCTCCGGCAGCCACCACCTTCGCATCGCCTCCACCTCTGGCAGCCACCACCTTCGCGTCGTCTCCACATCCGGCAGCCACCACCTTTGTGTCGCCTCCAGCTCTGACAGCCACCATATCCACCACCATATCCACCTCATGCAAGCCGCCTCAACATCCCACTCCAACCTTCGCCTATGAGCCGCTCTATGCCGCAACCGCAAAATTGCCCACCACCGCCACATCCGCCAGAAATGGAGCGCATCCACTGCCTCCGAGGTCGCCAGAGTGAAGCAGGAAACCTGCAAATCCCAACTAGGAGTTCCAATGAACTCGAAATTAGGTTTCTCAGGTCTAGAACTCAATCACAAACAAGAAGGATCGAGTCGAAGATACCAGAAGAAATTGATAAACGAGAGAGAGTAGGGTTCTAGAAAGAGATTCTGTGAATTGATGAATTGGGAAAAGCAACCCAATAAACTACATATACTGTTCAAACCGAAATTTAAAAGCATGATTAAGAAAAGGAATTTAAAGTTGAACCGGCCATTAGACTCGAACTAGGGAAATAACAGAAATAAAAGGCGGTTTAGTGAACCGCTACACATCTTCTTGTAACAATACTCCCTCATTCACAGGATCCTTGTCCTCAAGGATCAAATTCGGGGAACTTGCTGATGAAGTCATGATAAAATTCCCAAGTAGCTTGATTAGTTGGATAACCCTTTCACTGAACCAGAACTTTGGTAGCCACACCATTGCCATGTTTGACCATTTTACGCTCGATGATAGCCTCAGGTTCTTTGAGCAACCCAAGGTCGAGCAGGTACTCAGGGAGATTGGAGCTGAGAACGGTAGGTTGACACATCGCTTCATCTGACTGACGTGAAAAACATCATGAATGGCCGCAAATAGAGGCAATTGCAATTTGTAAGACACTTCCCTAACTTTATCAACTACAGGAAAGGGACCATAGAACCTGGGTGTCAGCTTATGTAGGGCTCGTGTCTTCAGTGAATGCTATCGATACGGCTTCAACTTGAAATACACATGATCACCAATTTGGAAAGAGCGAGGTCATCGGTGGGCATCAGTGGTTTGTTTCATCCGATTTTGAGCTCGTAACAAATGAAACTTTAGCATGTTGAAAACTTCCTCTTGTTTATGTAAGCTGCGGTCAACCAGAGCAGATTTGCTTTCGCCAGGCAAGTAGGGAAGATGGTGGGGTGTTTGCTGCCCGTAGAGGATCTCATAAGGTGTAGCCTTGATAGCGGAATGATAGGTGGTATTGTACCACCATTCAACAAGTGGCAGCCACTTGCTCCAAGTGTGAGGCGCATCTAAAGTCATGCAGCAAAGGTATGTTTCAAGAGTTTTATTGGTGACTTTAGTCTGCTCATCAGTTTAGGGGTGATAGGCGGTGGAGAAGGTAAGGTCTACACCATGAATTCGGAAGAGTTCCCTCCATACTTCACTCAAGAAAATGGGGTCACGATCACTCACAATGGTTTGAGGCATACCATGGAGTTTAAAAACATTACCAAGGAAGACTTAGGCAACTTTCAGAGAAGTGTAAGGGTGAGATAAGGACAGGAAATGTGCATTTTTGCTGAAGCGATCAAGAACAACCGGATGGTGTGTTTCTTAGAGGATGGCGGTAAGCCTTCAATAAAGTCCATGCTTATGGACTGCCAAATCCCCTCAGGGGTAGGTAGGGATTGCAACAACCCAGGCTTTGCAGTAACATCATATTTATTCCTTTGACAGGTGTCACAATTGCGAATATACTGATGCACTTCTTTACTCATCCTTGGCCAGTAGAAGAGTGACTTGACACGATGAAGAGTGGCATCCCTGCCCGAGTGGCCTCCAATAGCAGAATCATGTAACCACTTTAGAACATAAAGCTTGAGAGAAGGGTCATTGCCTACAACAAGTTTGCCTATACGTCTCAACTCACTATTGACAAAAGTATATTATGGGTGAGAGTGGCTCTTAGTCTGTAAGTCAGTTATGATGCGCTGTAGCATGGGATCAGTTTTCTAGAGTAATTGTAGGGAGTCATAAAACCCTTGGTGGGATTGTGGAAGCGTGATGTGTAAGAGCTGAGAACCAGTAACACGAGATAAAGCATCGACAACAACATTTTCCTTGCCCTGCTTGTATTGTATCTCGAAGGAGTAGCCCATCAACTTGGATAGCTACATATGCTGAAAGGGAGTAGTGACACGTTGCTCAAGCAAGTATTTTAAACTCTTTTGGTCGGTCTTAATAATGAAAGGTCGATGGGTGAGATACGAGCTCCAACTCTGCACAGCATGAACAACAACCATTAGCTCTTTTTCATACACTGACAAGGACTGGTGTTGAGGGCCTAATACTCTACTGATGAAGCTAATTGGGTGGTGGTCTTGCATCAGTACAACACCAATTCCCAAGTTAGAGGCATCAGTCTCCACGATGAAGGTCTTCTCAAAATCAGGCAAAGCTAAAACTGGGGCAGATGATAAGGCGACCTTGAGAGCAGAGAAAGCAGTAGCTACTAATGTATCCCAGGTAAAATTATCTTTCTTCTGCAAATTGGAGAGGGGCTTAGCAATGAGACTATAGCCCTTAATAAAACGCCTATAGTAATTAGCAAGGCCAAGGAAGCTTCAAAGTTGTTTTTTTGTGGTTGGTACAGGCCAATCTGCAACAGCTTTGATTTTGGCTGGATCTATACTCACACCCTTATTTGAAATAAAATGCCCAAGGTATTCAACTATTGTGGCATCAAATGTGCATTTGGAAGCTTTCAGGAACAATTGTTGCTCCTTGAGAATGAGGAACACTGCCTTGAGATGCTGAAGGTATTCATTCCAGGAAGAGTTATAGACCAATATGTCATCGAAGAAAACAAGTACAAATTTCCTTGCTATGGCTTTAAACACATGATTCATCGAGCCTTGGAATGTGCAAGGGGCATTGTTCAAGCTTAATGGTATGACTAAGTATTCGTAATGTCTCGAATGTGTGTTGAAGGTTGTCTTATAGACATCACTGGGCTCCATTTGAAGTTGGTGGAAACCTGATCTCAAGTCAAGCTTGGAGAAGTAAGTAGACCCACAAAGTTCATCAAGTAAGTCTTTGAGAAGAGGGATAGGGCACTTGTCTTTTACAGTTTGCTGATTTAAACCCCTATAATCAACACAAAGCCGCCAGGAGTCATATTTCTTTTTGACAAGGACTACAGGTGAGGCATATGGGCTAGAACTGTATTGGATGATGCCTTGATCAAGCATATCCTGTACTAATTTCTCGATCACATCTTTCTGCAAATATGAATACATGTATGGACGTTTACTGATGGGGTTGGAATTGGCTTGCATGGGTATCTGGTGATTGAAACCATCTCTGAACGGTGGAAGATCAGTTGGCTCCTCAAACAAATCAGAGAAGGAAGTCAATAACTACTGTAACTCAACATCAGTGTTGTTGCCCTCTGAAGCTGCAATGTGACAAAATTGGAAATCAAAAGCAGTGGCCAATGAAGTTGTGCAAGCTTGTAACAAGGTGATATGAGGACCACTCTTCATAATTTTGTTAAGGCTACTATCCTTAACAACCATTGTACTAGGATTACTAACTCCACATATCACGTGTTTAGTTCCCTTGTGAGAGAATTCCATACGCATCTTAACGAAATCCCACCAGACAGGACCAACAAATGTAAGCCATTGGATGCCCAGGACTAGATCACAACAATCTAATGGTAATGTCCTAACATCTGTAGTAAACACATAACCTTGCATCATCCAGGTGAAATTGTCACATTTAAAATTGGAGCACATGATGTTGCCATTAGCTGCTGCCACAAGCATGGGTTTAGCACTTTCTAATCTGCATCCTAAGTCCTTGGCAACGTCCAAATTGAGGAAGTTATGTGTACTTCCTGGGTCGATGAGGTTATTAAATCTTTGTTTGTTGAATTGGCCAACTACACATATGCAGTTAAAGGTAAATTATCCACTTACAGCATTGACAGAGATCTGAGGTGAGTTTGGCTCCTCAGTTAGGGGCTCTTCCACAACATGGTCAATTTGGTTAACAGAATCCTCATCTATGTCGTCATCACATTCCATGACATAGATCTGCCCTTTTCTATGTTTCAAGCAGTGTCCTGGAGTGTAAGGCTCGTCACAGAACATACATAACCCTTTGTTCCTTCTCTCCTGCATTTCCTCATAAGTATAACGTCTAGCAGGATTATCAGTCAACAACCTTGGAGGGGTATAAGGTAGGCAATTTTGTGGAGGTTTGGGAGTGTTAGGAGTAGGTAAGAGAGGGGTATTTTTTTGGTGAGATGGGAAGGAAGATTTGTCATGAGGGGTTTGTTCTTGTGGAGCTAACTGCAAAGATGACTCATGGAGCTTGGCTAGCCTAGCTGCTTCTCCGAGTGTTGTGGGATTAAATTGGCAAACGTGCATTTGCAGATGGGGTGACATATTGGCCAGGAAAATACTGAGGGCATGTGGAGTGGGTAGATTCAACCTAGTCAATGCACATTCAAATTTATACAAATATCCATCCACAAATTTAGTTTGCTTCAAACTTACCAAATCAGCCAACGGATCATCAAATAACTTTCCAAATCTAGCAGATATGTCAATAATGTATTCAGGCCAAATGGGATACGGATTGAATTTACCTCGGATGTCATTGTGATGCCACTAGAAGGCTTTGCCTTCCAAATGCAGATACACAAGCCTCACTTTCATCTCAGGGACAGTGTTGTCGAGGAAGAAGAACTGCTCACACATGTAAATCCACTCGTGAATCATAAAGCCATCAAACTTAGGGAATTCAACCTAAGCAAGTCGAGACGCCATCCCTCCGAGGAAGATCTAAGCTACTGGAACCACGTGTTGTTGACGTTGAGTGTTTACTGAATTGGATCGATTCAGATCTGGTGGATTTGGCGCGAGATTAGAATGGATCGATCGATTATGTTGAGGACTTATTGAAGAGTCCCCAGCTACGTGAGCATTCAAAGGGGTTGACGAAGGTCTCTAGTTCATCGCCATGGTGACGAGAAGTTCCTTCAATTCTGCCATCTCTCGCCTGGAATTGGCCACTTCCTTGCGCAATTCGAGGTTGTTGATCTTCACTTCTTCGAATTGACGAGCTCTGTCAACTTTCATCTTCTCAAACTGGCGATTTAGATCTACCAAAGTTTGGTGGCGAGTGTCGTCGGCCATGGAAGCTGGTCACAAGAGTTGACGCTCTGAAACCAATGAAACAGGAGACCTGTAAATCCAACTAGGAGTTCCAATGAACTCAAACTTAGGTTTCTCATGTCTAGAACTCAATCACAAACAAGAAGGATTGAGTCGAAGATACCTGAAGAAATTGATAAACGAGAGAGAGTAGGGTTCTAGAAAAAGATTTTGTAAATTGATGAATTGGGAAAAGCAACCCAACAAACTACATATACTGTTCAAACTAAAATTTAAAAGCATGATTAAAAAAAGGAATTTAAAGCTGAACTGGTCATTAGACTCGAACCGGGGAAATAACAGAAATAAAAGGCAGTTTAGTGAACCACTACACAGCTTCTTGTAACACGGAGCCTTCTGGTGTCAGATCCATCATCAATTTGATGATTGGATATGATGATGATGAAGAAGAAGAAGAAGAAGAAGAAGAAGAAGAGGGGGATCAGAGATTTGGGGTTTTTCGGCGTCGCGAGAAGAAGAAGAAGATGGAGGCGCCAGATTTTGGCGTTTTGATTTTAACCTAATATGGTGCGCCAAAATCTGGCGCATCATATTGGCGTTTGGTACGCCCCACATAGGCGCACCAAATTATAGGTCTCTAATTTGGTACACCTCCATAAGGCATACCAAGTTTCGGGCCTTTAATTTGTACGCCTCCCTTAGGCGTACTATATGATGGGCCTTTAAAGGCCTAACATATGTTACACCTCCATTAGGCATACTAAATTTATTCATTTCTTATCAGAAATACGCCTATGCACCTTCTTTGAGCGTACACTCTTGTTTGGCGCACCATTGTGCCTGCGGAAAGGAAAAAATGTGCATGTATATAGGATATCCCTAATTTTATGTCTTGAAGCTTTAAATATTCTTTTGACTTTTATAGATTTATGGTCGTTCAATAAATTAGATTAAAAAAAATCGTAAAAAATATATAACAACATAAACCTAGGTAAGAATTTGAAAAATATGTTCTTCAACCTTTCCGGGTTTTTGAAAGTAGAATTTTCCGATCTCTTGATTTACATAAACTGGCACACCGAAATTTTATTTTTAATATAAAGTTAATATTCTCCTTTTAATACAAAAGCTTAAATTATTGTATAGGGTTTCACCCTATTTTTATATATTATAATTTTTTTCTTCCTCTTGGTCGATGTGGGACAAAGCCTAACATTTCAACACGTTCCTTTGTGTAACTAGTCTGGTCTAGTTGACACTTGACAAGCCTTTAAAGATGGCTATCCTAAATCGAATGCGAACTTCGCCCATGTTCAAATCAAGCCTTAAGACCGGCTTGGCCAATTCACTAGGGAACGACCTTGGGACTGGACCTGCTCTATTACCACCTTAAAATTCTGGTGGGCCACACTTAATTCGGGAATGGTGAAATTAAACGATATATTGTATTTATTTATTTTTAATATAAAGGCAATGATTCGGAATCCATCTTCAAACACAAAAATTTGAATTAATGTGTAGGGTTTCACCCTATCTTATTTATGATGCAGTTTCTTCTTCTTGGTCGATATGGGATAAACCCCAACATCTCAACAAGACAAATACTATATAGCTCATTTTATTTCAGAAAGTTAATTTCACAAAAACCTATAATTAAGTTGCAAATTAATTCACGAGATAGTCCAAAATATGTGTAGATATTGTTATGATTAATGGATCAAATAACTATTGTAGTGTATTGTACAAATGTTGTGCAAGAAAACATTCGGTTGATACCAAATATGCATAATTTGCATAATTAATGGGATCACGGGGTACACCGATACAATCACATGGAGTTAACAAATGGAGCAATACCGCTAAAAAAAACAAATGGAGCAATAGAATTAAACTATAATTTAAAGCTATTTAGTTCAAATGCTGTGGTAGTTTAGTGGCCACTTCTACTTGCCTGTTCTTGTACGTTAGGCCAAATTGCAGGTTGAAGCTCATAAAGTATAAACGGAGGGAACAATTAAATTCAGATAAAAAAAAATTTGTCGTTGTTCCACGTAAAAGCATAGTTAGAACCCCTCCAAAAGGCCGGAAATATGTTGACTCATTAGTCAAAAAGATTCGCGACGCAAACAAATTTGCTGGCACTTTGCTGATTCCGTCTAAAAACTAATTGCGCCAAGGTATGGAATAATATGAAATTATTATAAGTAGAATTCCTAAAATCAATGCAAGAATGAAACTAAACTTGTTCACTATACACAACCGGCAAGTGAGGGGATCGTAATGTTTATTTCTATGTTTAAAAAAATAACGATTGATTCATTCATTGGTAAAGAGATAAAAGGAGAAAAAGAGAAGATTACACGAGACATGGGCTAGATGCGTTTTATTTATGCTTTAAGATACGTACTTTATAATTTCATTGAGTGTTTTTGTTGGATATTAATCCCTTTAAAACTTAAGACACCAAGATCAATCATGCTAGAATTATTAAAAATACTCTCTAGACATACTTGTATTCATGATGACAATCGAACCTTTTGCAGAAGGACGAACGAGAACCGTGTAAGTATATCGTCTTCCTCAATCAAATCTCTAGATACTTTAGGGTTTTGCCTTCTCTCTGATGGGAAGAGAAACTGGAGGCTGCTGAATGATTTGATGTATAGTGGATCATAACCTAGTTGTCCTTATATATTGACCTAATAGAATCACATTAAGCATATTGCCTATTGGGCCAAGTCTGGTATCCACCCATTAAGCCCATACCGCTTAATTGAAGTCTATCGGTTTTTTCTCAATTGAATCACTTAATTAAGTCAACTACTAATTAGTCATATAGTATAATTGTATTACAAAATATGTAAGCCCACATAATATAGATTAAATAATCTAACAATCTCCCACTTGGGCCACATATGACGAAAGATAATTATACTATCCAAACTCTTTATGTGTACACGTCTTGGCTAATTTTATAGATATCTCTTTTATTTCAACCTGGTCCATCTCCTATATCAATATGAGATCACGGCGGCATTCGTAACAAAACATCGTAACTAAACATTCTGTGTTCACCACACTAGTATATTCAATGAGATAGGTCAAGTATGGATGAGTGGCATGGAAATTACATGCAAAGTGATATCAAAACATGTCTATTTCCAACTGGTCCTACTTTATTTGGAGATCCATCCAAAAATTCACAAACAAGTTCAGAAATAATATTATGAATAAAATCACAACATCTTTATTATGCATAAACTTAACTTAGAACATTCAAACAAACTCCCACTAGACCAAGGTTTTACAGAAAATGCCAACACCTATATGAGTAGTGTGCTCATGAAAGACTTTAGGTGTCAATCCCTTGGTTAACGGATCCGCTATCATTGAGTCTGTCTTGATGTGTTCTATAGAAATTTGAACATTCTGAACTTTTTCCTTCAATGATAGAAACTTGATGTCAATATGTTTCTCCTTCACATAGCTTATGTTGTTGTTGGAGAGCAAAACTGCAGACTTGTTGTCACAAAATAACTTCAGTGGTCTTTCAATGCCATTGACCACTTGCAACCCAGTGACAAAATTACGCATCCATATACCATGACTGGATGCCTCAAAGTGGGCCATGAACTCTGCAGTCATGGTTGAAGTATCTACAAGTGTTTGTTTGACAGTTTTCCAAGATATAGCTCCTCCAGCCAACATAAAAACATAGCCCGAAGTGGATCTTCTACTATCGAGACATCCTGCGAAATCGAAATCAGAACATCCAATGATCTCCAAACTGTCCGATTTCTTGTAGGTTAGCATGAAATTCTTCGTTCTCTGCAAATACCGCATAACCCGTTTTGCTGCTTTCCAATGATCCAGTCCATGATTGCTTAAGTATCTGCCCAAAAGTCCCACAATAAATGCTATATCGGGACGAGTACAAACTTGAGCATACATCAGACTTCCTATCGCTGAGGAATAAGGAATCTTTTGCATCTCCTTTATTTCAAGGTCAGTTTTGGGGCACTATTTGAGACTGAATTTGTCTCCTTTACCTACAGGTGTATCTCTTGGTGAACAACTTTTCATCCCAAATCTGTTCAATACCTTTTCGATATAGCTCTTTTGTGACAACCCAAGGATACCTTAAGAACGATCTCGTAGTATCTTTATACCTAAAACAAAATAGGCGTCCCCAAGATCTTTCATCTCAAAATTTCTAGTGAGAAATCTCTTGGTTTCGTGCAATAAGCCTATATCATTGCAAGCTAGCAGTATGTCATCGACATATAACACCAATATGATGAATTTGCTCCCACTGAATTTGTAATATACACAATCTTCAACCTTATTTACCTCAAAACCAAATGAGGTAA
This sequence comes from Rheum nobile, assembly GCA_027886185.1. Lineage (NCBI taxonomy): Eukaryota > Viridiplantae > Streptophyta > Magnoliopsida > Caryophyllales > Polygonaceae > Rheum > Rheum nobile. The sequence goes on along the minus strand of WOAB01000644.1, from coordinate 8,024,494 downwards.
TCACTTGATGAAATTTATGATTCCATTGTCTTGAAGCCTGTTTCAGTCCATAAATGGATTTCTTTAACTTACATACCATAGATTTCGAATCTTTGGATTCAAAATTTTCTGATTGAATCATATAAATCGTTTCATCAATGTTTCCATTGAGAAACGTTGTCTTTACGCCCATCTTATGTAACTCTAAATCAAAATGATCTATCAATGCCATTATTATTTTAAAAGAGTCCTTTAATGATACTGGAGAAAATGTCTCTTTAAAGTCAATGCCTTCCTTTTAAGTGAATCATTTTGCAACTAGATGAGCTTTATATATTTCGATAGTTGAAAAGTTCAAACTTTCTTTGATCTCATGAAGAAAATTTACAATACACCGTACAAAATAAAGAACTATATATTAATATATATAGTGATATCTATCCTTTTTTGAATTGATGTAAATACGCATGTGGTTTACAATATTGTAAATTGAAGTGTATACTATGTGTACAATATTTTAGGCTGTTTTAAAAAAATTATTAAAATTGTGGTAGATAGTATACATGTTGATGTTTGAGTTGCCTAACTATGTGTAATATTAAGGACTTAATTACACTAGGTATTGTTAAAAGTTTAAATTATTTTGATTGAAACAATATGTTGTCAAAGTAGCTTTTGTTGTGTAAATTAATTTAGTTTAACTTTATAAAGTTTTGTGTGTTCATTATTTATGCAAATACTGATCGGCCCAAAAGAAGGTTAATGTTTGGACAAATAGTGAAGGCACTTGCGATAATAAACATTGATAATTATAAAGATGTTGTCCATATAAATGAAAGTCGGTCCAAAGAAAGGCTATTATTTGACCGGATATGTTATTATTGTTTGATTATTGCGTTGAGAGTACCACTTACAATTGATATTTTGGTACAAACACTAGATGTCAAGTTGTGTTAGGTATCTTGTATATAATTCCATTATTTAATAATTGATTACATGTTTTCCTTATTCTATATATAGTTTCAGCAACTGAAAATAATGTTTCTGCTCAAGTTAGTTCCATTCCAATGCTTAATGGGACAAATTTCAAGGTTTGGAAAGAGAACGTGGAAATTGTTCTCGGTTGTATGGATTTAGACCTTGCGCTAAGGACTGAACGACCCATCTTGGTTGAAGATAATTCCAATGAAGCGAAGGTAGAAAGATGGGATCGCTCTAACCACATGAGTCTAATGATTATGAAGCGTTCCATCCCGGAAGTGTTTCGGGGCTCTATTTCTGAGAGCACTAATGCTAAGGTATCCCTTGAGGCAATTCAACAATATTTTGCCAAGAATGAAAAAGTTGAAACAAGTAACCATTTGCCGGCTTTGATTTCTATGAGGTACAAGGGAAAAGGAAATATAAGGGAGTACATAATGGAAATGCAAATCTTGCTGAAAAACTAAAGGCACTAAAGTTAGAGATAAATGATGATTTACTCGTGCTAGCGTTGTGCATCTGGTCTACACCGGACCGGACTGCTTTTTCCGGTCTGGTCCGGTCCGATGGACCGGAATTTTTACAATCCTTGGACCGGAGACCGGACCGGACCGATATGATTCGGTTCGGTTCCGGTCCGGTACGGTCTTGGACCGGTAAACGTTTTTTTTTATAAAAATTTAATTATTTTTTCTATTTTTATAACTAATATGTATAATATTAGACAATATATTTTGTTATTAATTTATATTTATAATAGAAACTATTTTTTAATAGTGTTATGAGATATTAACATATAAAATAAAATTAAAAATAATAAAAAACCGGTCATCCGGTCCGGACCGGAAACCGGCCGGGTTTGGACCGGACCGAAAATCGGAATCCTAAAAATCATGGACTGTGGACCGGACCGGAATACACCCAGTCCGGTCCGGGCATTTTTGGTCCAGTCCAGTCCGGTTTTCCGGTCCGGACCAATTTTGCACACCCCTAACTCGTGCATTTAGTTCTTCTGTCTCTTCCCACACAATTCAGCCAATTTAAAGCGAGTTATAATACTCAGAAGGAGAAGTGGACTCTTAATGAGCTCATTTCACAATGTGTGCAAGAAGAGGACATGATCCAGAGAGATAAGACAGAAATTGCTCACTTTGCATCAAGCTCTCAGAATAATAGAAAGAAAAAGGCTAAGGATACTGCAGGAGCACACTTGCAGAAAAAGGTGAAAAAGCAAAGTGATGAACTCACTTGTTTCTTCTGCAAGAAAGTCGTACATATGAAGAAAGATTGTCTTAAATACGCTGCTTGGCGTGAAAAGAAGGGTAATGATTTCATTTTGGTTTGTTCTGAAGCAAATTTATCTATTGTATCTATTGACACTTGGTGGGTAGATTCTAGTGCTACTACACACATATGTGTGTCAATGCAGGGTTGCCTATGGAGCTGACCACCAAATGATGCTGAAAGATTCATCTATGTGGGCGATGGCAATAAAGTTCATGTGGAAGCAATAGGGCATTTTAGATTACTTTTAAAGACTGGTTGTTATTTGGATTTAGTTGATACTTTTATAGCTCCAACATTTAAGTGAAATTTGATTTCTACTTCCTCTTTGGACAAAAGTGGTTATTTCTCTGTTTTTGGAGATGGAAAATTTAGTATCTCTTTCAATTCAAAAATTATTGGTACCGGTACTTTAATTGATCGTCTATATATGCTAGAAGTTGTTGCTTCCCATAATGAAATTTTGCATGCTAGCTCAAAAGGTACAAAACATAAATTAAGAATTTTGCATCATTATGGCATAAGCGTTTAGGCCACATCTCTAAACAGAGAATTCAAAGGCTTGTGTCGGATGAGATTCTTGATTCCCTTGATTTAACAAACTTTGAGGTTTGTGTTGAGTGTGTTAAGGGAAAATTAACAAACACAAGAAGATTAAGTGCCAATAGAAGTACGGAGGTCTCAGAACTAATACATACGGATATTTGTGGGCCATTCTCTACAGCTGTGTGGAACGGTCAACAATACTTTATTACGTTCATAGGTGATTACTCCAGATATGGGTACTTATACTTGATACGTGAGAAATCACAATCCTTGGACGTTTTCAAGTCTTATAAAGTTGAAGTTGAGCTTCAACTTGGTAAGAAAATTAAAGCTGTCAAATCTGACCGTGGTGGAGAATACTATGGTAGATATGACGGATCGGGAGAGCAACGTCCAGGACCCTTCGCTAACTTCCTAAAGGAATGCGGTATCGTCCCACAGTACACTATGCCGGGCAAACCCAACATGAATGGTGTTGCTGAAAGACGAAACTAAACACTCTTAGATATGGTGAGAAGTATGATTGGTCACTCTTCTTTACCTGAATCACTTTGGGGAGAAGCACTAAAGACTGCGGTATATATCCTTAACAGAGTACCCAGCAAAGCGGTAACTAAAACCCCATATGAAATGTGGATTGGGAAAAAGCCCAGTATATAGCACTTACACATTTGGGGATGTTCAGCTAAGGCTAGGTCTTATAAACCTAATGAAAGAAAATTGGACTCTAAGACAGTTAGCTGCTATTTTGTTAGGTATGCAGAACGCTCTCGAGGATTTAAATTTTATGATCCCACAACCCGCTCTCTTTTTTAGATGGGAAATGCCAGATTTCTTGAGGATATAGAGTTTGGAGGGGAAGGATTAAGGAACGTCTCTTTTGACGAAGTTGCTCCTGAAGAAGAGAATTTAATTTATCTTCCTAATGTTGTTATTGAGAGTGATCAAGGAATTATTCCTGACATTCTTCAAGATACAACTCCAGTTTTGGACAACAATGAAGTTTCTTCCATAGAGCAAACTCAACAACCTCAAGAAGTGCCATTAAGGAGATCCAATAGAGAAAGGAGATGTGCAATTCCGGATGATTACATTGTATATCTTGTGGAGCAAGAAGATCCTGTGGGTGTAATTTCAGATGATTATTTCGTGTACCTTATGGAACAAGAAAATTCTGTAGGAATTGTTAAGGATGACCCTATCAATGTTTTTGAGGCTCTTCAAAGTTCTAATTCTCTAAATTGGATCAATGCTATGCAAGATGAGATGAAATCCATGAAAGACAATGACATTTGGGATCTTGTTGAGTTGCTAAAAGGGGCGAAACCCATTGGTTGCAAATGGATATTTAAGACCAAAAGGGATTCAAAAGGCAATATCGAACCTTTTGCGGAACTATGAACGAGAACCGTAGGTATATCATCTTCCTCAATCAAATCTCTAGATGCTTTAGGGTTTTGTCTTCTCTCTGATGGGAAGGGAAACTAGAGGCTGTTGAATGATTTGATGTATTAGGGACCATAACCTAGTTGTCCTTATATACATTGACCTAATAGAATCTCATTAAGCCTATTGGGCCAAGTCTGATATCCACTCATTAAGCTCATACCGCTTAATTGAAGTCTACGGGCTTTTTCTCAATTGAATCACTTAATTAAGCCAACTACTAATTAGCCATATAGTATAATGTATTACAAAATATGTAGGTCCACATAATATAGATTAAATAATCTAACAATTTTTTTGTTTTTGTTTAAGTAGATGCATGTATCCCTGTTCGTGATGTGTGGTTTAAGAAATTTTAAACACGGGAAAAAGATGTGTGGTTTAATTAAGGAATTTTAAACACGGGAAAAATCGAATATGTGATCTCTCGTTAAATAGAACGTACTTTTTCCGTGTAAATGCAATGAGATTTTACACCACTGCATCAACCTGTTAAATTATATCGAGCTTTAAAATATACTTCCACACATTGCGTTTTTTTTTTGGGCTATTTGATCATAAAAGATTCCATTTAGATTAGTTGGAAAAGCTCACAGGCATGGTATATATTGGCCGAGACTTATGTATTTTGTTTGATATAATAGTTTTTTATATATGCGGCATTAATCCAAGCACAAGCATGCTCGTTATTAGGTGAGCGTCGTATTTGCATTTGATTTTTGATTAGTGCCAACTAGGTATAGGTACTCCGTAGTATGTATATTAAGGATATATAAAAGATAATGCAACTTGTGCATATTATATATTTTGTTATATATAGATCGATAGTGTATTGCAAGACCAATTAAGATATAACGTACGTGCATAATCAATTGTAAGGCCCTAGTATATGTATACGAGGATTACTAGCCATAACTAGTGTTGCTTATATGCATGTAAACCTTAGAATGAATGAGTTCAGGCTGACCTTCTAATACACACCGTATATAGATATATTTGTTAAAAGGTTGGGTTCTTATTTCACAATGACCAAACATAAAGAAAAACAATAATATATAAACATACATATTAACTTAAGCTTTTGTGTTAAAAGGTAAATTTCGACTTTATATTTAAAAAAAATTGTCGATTAAGCTCACCGTTCTTCAATTAACTATGGTTCACCGGAAATTTCACATGATTGAATATTTGTATCTATTATTCTAACATACACTATAGAGTTATAGATTAAGAACCTTATTTTTTGAATTATTAGATTTTATTAGTCTAGAAATGTTTCAAATTTTAAATCTTTTTAGTGGAACAATTTCCAAAATAATATTTTAATAGTTCTTGTATATCAGTATAAATGTCAAGTTAGACGATATTATGAAACCAACGAAAAATTAAGTCCATGTTCTATTGATTTCAGGGGGGGAAATGTACAACGAAAATAATATGAATTCAAGCTAGTTTGGACACTGTGTACGTAGATCTTATGACGCGTATATATATACACAGTTTGCATTGTGGGCATCAAATCTAAGAGGATATCGGAAGACATGGGGCATATATATATATATATATATATAGTTATACATCAGTCTCATCAAATTAATTTCAAACGTTCGCTTTTCCAAAGTTAAAAAGAATGATGTAACACATTTGTTTAATTCACAAATGCATGTATGGGACCCGTAAAGCACTTCAAAATCCCCACATCATGTGGTTGGCTGGCCAATAAAAATCGGTGATTTTATTTTCTTGAGTTTTGCCAGTTAAGTGCTTGAACTTACTACGTACTGTTCGTGTATATATATATGGAGCATCTATAGATATAAATATATACATATATGACTTTTTGGTGACCTCGCAACGGCTCCGACCAAAAAGCAAATTCCAAGTTTGCTTGTCTATTAGCTATCTGATTAGTGTGTATTAATTAGTAGCTCTAATCAATCCAAATTAATTAAATATAGCTAATGGTTTAGCTCATTTGTCCTGCATTACAAGTTGATCGATCCATGCATATGATAGTTTTCTAAATTTTTACAAAGCTGGCAAAAGAAAAATAACTAATTACCACTTGTACGCGCGTGAATTGTGATATAATTAATTACTCAACTACCTTATTTGATCCCAAGATATACGTACTTAATTACCCTTACGGTGTGAAGAGCCCAAAATGAAAAGATTCTCATGTGGAATTGGAGGCCATGTGAGAGTTAAATTGTTAATGGTTTACACACGCAATGTACAGTAGAATAAAAGGCGCGCATTCATATATATATATATATATATATATATTGTAGGTATATGTCATATGAGAATCACAGACATGGAACATACAATTAGGCAGACTGCAACAAATTAACAAGATTATTTTGAACTTCATTTGTTTATCAGTACACTGAATTACAGGATGAGTGGTTGTTAAATTATACATCTAAGAATTTGAAACATAATTAAACTTAGTATATAAAGTTGATGGTACATTTTAGATCAAGAAACTCTTTCATATTCATCTATAATATAGAAGAAAAGTTTATTTACAAAAGGCTTAGCAAAGCGGAATCGTAACCATCAAGCAAGCAAGTAATATAATTAGTGTAGATAAAACTTGGAACCTATAGGAATTAATGCTAAAGTATAATGCACGAGAGAAATAATTGCTCTCATTGCTAAATTTCGACTATAAAAGTTCCACAAATAACATAAAAGTCATGGATTTTACAAGGATTATCATGGTAATTATCATCATATAATCATGATTATTTACGATTAAGCTGATATAATTAATTACAAGTTGGGTAATTGAATGGAATCATTAGTTTGTCTTTACCAAAGTTCTCTCTATAGATGTAGCTTTATACCAATTTAGTAGTTGAGATCTCAATAATTAAATAATATACTCCATCAGGTTAGCTAGCCAGGAATTAATTGAAAGAGAATTTTCAGAGGGAAGCTGAAAAAGTATAAAAAGAGAGAGAAGAGAGAAGAGAGAGAGAGAGAGAGAGAGAGAGAGAGAGAGAGAGAGAGAGAGAGAGAGAGAGAGAGAGAGAGAGAGAGAGAGAGAGAGAGAGAGAGAGAGAGAGAGAGAGAGAGAGAGAGAGAGAGAGAGAGAGAGAGAGAGAGAGAGGAGGTGATAGTGGAGGTAGTGGATTTGAGTGTGGAGGTAGTGGATTTGAGTGTGGACTCTGTACCCAACGCGTGCTACCGCCCCTGCCCCATCTCCTCTTTTTATCATATCTTAATTTTACTCTGCACATCTTAATAAATATTTTTTAACCTCTACATATTCTCTTAATTACAGTATAACCCTTAGTTTCACTTAATCAACATTTCCTTCCCGTGCGAAATATTTCAAATTCAATAAAATATATAGTTGATTCGAGTTTGATATTTACAAACTATCATGAATTCCTTACAAAACTTTTTTGTAAGATAAATTGATCAATTTATCTTTAGGTGAATTTGTGGTGCTATTTGAGGTGCATGTTAGAGATATTGATGTAGTATTTCGACTTCAGACGTTGAAGTTATTGTTTTTTTATGTTGTTTGGGGGGATTTTAAACTGATTTCAAAGATATTAAATCTATTTTAAAATGATATATGAAATCAAAGTTGTCATAATTAAATGAGATTGAAATGTTGCTTAATTTGGATATATTAATCCTAAACAAATGACAAGGATTTCAAACTTTGCGGTTTTAAATTAACGATCGCATGAAATTAGAGCAAGTATATGTGGTTGTAGATTGTGATCGAATCGTGGGGAGATCCAATTCCAATCTCTATTCGCTTGCATGCCACCATCATCATCACCCTCCTTGAATTCTCTTGTTTAATTTGGCTTTTGTGGAAAGAGAAAACAAAAGTCTGAGAGCTTTGTGGAAATCGAACTATAGTTCAAGTGGCTATGATTTTACGTTGACAATACAAAACATCTTTATCATACAAATATAGCACTAGTCATATACTACATATGATAACAAATGAACTCGCTAGGCTTGACTTTCGACCTAATATATATTGTACGAATCAACCTTTGATAATTAAAATGGTTTATGTTAAGATTTCAATTTCTTAATTTCAAAACCGTACAGAGTAAAATTGACAAGAGCCAGAATTATTCGAACATATGTACGTAATATTAAGGAAAGAAAGAATAGAAGAAGAAAAAAACGAATTGTAACATAACAAGATGATGTCAGCGCAGCCAAGTACTAATTAATGCATAGAAAGTTACCTGATATATACAAATTAATTTAAGTACGATGTGAAAAAAAAAAGTTATTATGGATTGGAAAATTGGGACTAAAATGTCTAATATATAAGATTGGTGGATTATCCTACTAGGCTTAATTATATGTTAGACTTTAACGTGTATGTGCGCACAGACTGACATGTACTCCGTCTATTGGTCCATTGGACTTTAACATGCGAGACTAAGACGTTACGTACGTACCAATCGATATGGAATACATGCGTAGAGACATAATACAAGAATCTTAGGCTAAAGATGATGAAGTTGAAGCAAGGAATATTAAATTGATTGCCAAATCTCCAGCCATATCCTCAATGTGGTCCTCCTCATGTTATATGCCACCTCTCAATTCCAATATACGTACGTATTACACCCCACCCCACATATGCATGCATGAAATTAAGCTAATATACCTAACACTGATTAACACATCCCCGAAACGAAACACATGCACATATGTTTTCCACTCAACTTGGAAGTCAGACATATTAATTTGGGGTCCAATTCAACCTAATTAGTTTGATATATGAGCGAGCGATATGCTTATCAGTCAAGCCGAGGTGCGCGTGAGAAAACAAGGTTGAGTTGATTGCGCATGTTATTTGATGTGTGAGGGTGAGGCATCCACAGATCTCAGATCTCATCACAATTAAAGCTAATATGTGTTTATGAAGAAGAGTTGTTGACATAGACATATACATAGACTAGTAGGGAAGACAAGAGGTAGTTTTCAAAAAACCCATTTGAAATTCCATATTCATAATTTACAATTTTTGATATTCGATCTCTAGCTTTATTATGTGCAAAAGGGAGGCTGTATTGACATAAAGATGGATGAAATATAATTAGTTTTCAAGGGTCGCTTTACACCTGAATATAATAATATGAAGTAAGGTCTAATATTGTCTTGCATCTTTCACTTTGAGTATGAGTTCGTTTAACAAATAAGTGAGGTATAAGCCTGTACTTGACTTCATTGTGACGACCCAACTATGGTTTAGAGGTAAATAAATGAACATCAACTATCATGGGATTTCCTGCCACGACTCAAAAACTGATTGAGAGCCCAAAATCTTAGGCTCTACAATTTGTTTTGAGTTTTGAAGCCAAGACTCAGATTCTACATATTGCTAAATAGATACCACGAAGAATATTTCCTAGTCTAATTTGTCAATGACTAATTCCTACCCATTATTATACTAAAACGACAGAGAGTGTATATATGGTGAAAGTTTGGACTATGCTGATCGCAGGTAGTACAGAATACACACAGATTGCTCAAAGACCATTCTAGGAACTTAAATTGATTAATCAGGCAAAAGACAGATTCCAAATCCCACAGTATGAGAATACAATCAAAAGACACCACCGAAGGATTAGCTGAGCGAGCGCCTCAGGACAATCTGCACTCTGCACTCTTGTTGGTTTGGTAGGTAAGCCTGTACTCCACCCCTTCCTCCAGGGATTCTAGGGGTCGTTTGGGTAATATACTCTTAATTAGGAAAATACTAGACATGTTTTCATATTAAAACTCAGATAGCTCATAGTTAAAGAAAACAAAAATCAAACCAGTGTAGATGTTCAAAGTTCAAGCATCTAAGTAGAATCAATACCATGCATACAGATGAAGACTTCGGATTTCTGCCTCAAAAAAGACAGCTGTTGGTAGCAACGTTGTCTTTAGCTTCTTTGGTTTGGGACAGGAAGCGACTGCACCGCAGCCAAAGGGTTCACCTGATGTGAAAATGCAAGTTGCCACAAGTCCACGAGCCCCTGCTTCAGTGACAACAAATGATTTTTGGCATACCTGAAAAAACAAAATCATAACCAGTTAACCCAACAAAATGTGCTGTTCATAGATCTCTCAAGTACCCAACCCCAACAACATGCTTTGAACAATCCAGGGTATTCCTCAGAGCGGGAAAATTACGGATTCAGATTTTTAAGAGCAACCCAAAACAACTCGAAATGCTGGACATTATTTAAAACTAAGGCAAGGTAGGAAAAGTCTCTAATTGTATTTTTTAGGTATCGTGCTCAATGCACTGAAAATCATTCCAGATTGCATATGGAAAGGTGAATTTTCAGAAGAGGAAGTGGACTGAGAAAGTAAACCTTGACATCTTATATGTAGCATAATTTACCAATCAAGGTTGCAGTCTATAAATTTAGATGTCATGAATGCTGTATAGGTCACATCTAGAAGCAAAAAAAATCATTTTGCTAGTGTCATATCTGAAATAAACGTCTTGAATTTAGCTGAATAGTAACTCAGAATCTTCCCAACCAGGCAAATAAAATTATAATAACAAGTTTGCATTACACTGTTACCATAAAATGCTTTCTTGGAATAACAGACAAAGAAAAGGATTCTGCAGTTTCACCTTATTATGGCACGTCGCTGCTTGTGTAGCCTGTAGCAGAGAATGAAGATCAGACAGCCTAGTAACATCCTCATTTTAGATGCAGCTGTACAAGAATTCCCATGATTAACAATAACATTGCGGAACCAGCAGAAACATTGCTCTAAACGTCCAGGCCATTTTAAAATTGATTGCTTCGTATTGTATGCTCCATCTGGGTATGAACCATTCTGTACTTTCAGAGATTTCTCAGGTTCATCGATTTCTTTTCCATGAAAAGAACCTATCTCTTGCTCTTCCACCAGTGATGATTTAATTGCCTCACTAGTTGATTTCAGAGAACATAAGGACTCGACTCTCCTTATCAGATCCTAAGAGGAAAAATGAGAAAAGGATTAAAATGGAAGAAACAGCAGCAGAGATGCACAGAGAAAGCCAGGCACTGAAAATAGGGTAGAAAATTATTGTTCTTGACTTCTTGATACAATTAAGATGAAGACTCCGTGAAAAGAAGCATTGAAACAAAGAAATCCATTAAGCTAGATTAGAGGCTTGTTCACCATTTAGCTTCCAAAATCATCAACCTCAGTCTTTCAATGCATTATCTAAGTTATACGTTTCACAGCTGAAACATAAGAGACTATTATACACAGAAGAATTTTGTTACAGTAATACCAAGGGATTGCAAAAGTCACTAGCCCTGCGTTTCAAGAGATTTGGGAGCTATCATATTATTTATAACTTTGTACAATTGATAAACTATAGTTACAGATGCACAGTACCCTTTACCCATACCTCACCCCTTGCTAAAATCTCACCTTTTTCCCCTACTTATTAAGCCTAATTTTAAGTTCTCTTTCACACACCGGGCATACATTAAATAGATAAATGCTACATGTCCAATTCTGAAATTCAAGTGGTAGTATGCAACACCTGTCGTGCTTCCTCAGGCATATGGGCTTTCTCTATCCAAAGGGTAGCACGGCCTGGATTGTTAAGAATCATGCCAAGAAGAGTCACAACATAAAACTCAACAACTTTGAGATACTGATCAACTTCCAACACAAGATTAAGACCAGCTCCTCCTGCATAAGTTACATGCAAGTTTGAATCTGCAACAACAATGTACTTTCCATTTTCAAATTGCCATTTCGAAAGGAAGTCCTCAAGAAACTCCTGAGCACTAGAGGAGAAGCCACTTGAGACCTGAATACACGCCCTGAAAAGGTAAATTCAGGCAAAAAGTTGAAGCCTGTCCCAACAGAATCATTTACCTGAACTAACTCAATATAAGTTATACATAGGGTGTCTACTGTCTGCAACCAATGCAAGGCAGTAGAAATTCAGCAATAAAGATCCCAAGACCGCAAGTTATTAGGGGGTTAATAAATTCTACTAAATACAATGCAATCAAATACTTCGCCATAAAAACAACTGAACATCCTATCACATAAACTCAAATCAACAAATATAAGCCAAAATCCAAGACGGAAGATGCAGGGTACCTATCGTGTTCAAATCCTTGTTTCATATACACACATCTGATGAAGAGGTTGATAAAATGAGTAGAATTTTTATGGTGGAACAAACATTACGGCCCAAGAGGGAAAAAAGTTGTCAGTTGTCATCCGTTTTTCTTTCTATTGATTAAATACAAAACTGGATGTGTTCCAGATTTCATTTCTAAAAGAAAATCTCATGAATATTCCCTATTTTCTTCTCACCTTCATCAGTTCATCAGTCATTAATCATTATCTTTGCATAAGCTCCAATTTCTTTTCCTTCTATGTGAAGTAAAGAGATGCATGTCTCAAAACTTCTATTTTCAGAAGTATTCTTATGGTTGAGAGTTGGAAGAGGAGCTTCTTTACTCCTCTGGATGAATTCATACACTATAGCTTATCCTATCTTCCTGATAGAAGAGCCAGGTTATAGCATGTTGATTTCTTCCACAAACAATGATATAGTCTCGTCAAGGAGCTTTATTGTTTCAACACCCCAACACAACAGTTGCCCCAAATTTTCTATCAGGTTTCACGTTCTACTTCTTAAATGCTAAAAAGACTTTACAACAATGCCTCCCCATTTCAGCCAGAAATGGGATCAGCATGAAAACTTCAATATATCTTTATGACTTGCGCTATTCTAGTAGTCCTTAAACCACATGGTGTTGTGTGTATAGGTAATAGTTTAGAGTGTAATTTTTACTCCTAAGAGCTAATAAGTAATATGAAAAAAATGAATATTAATCCTGAGATGGAATTCTTCAGCCCGCAATCGTTTTCCTGAATAAATTTGAAGTTTGTAAATTCATAGTTTGAAAGCTTGCAGCAAAAATATAGACCATACTTCTTTACCCTTCTCTCTTTTTCAAATGAATTATACACAGTTATATCTCCTCTTTCATTTCACTTATTGGTTTCATGTAATTCTTAAACACATATACCCATTAAAACTAACATACTGCGAGTATTCGGCCAAAAAAAAGAAATTTGCTTACTGATGTTTGACATCAGACAAGCTTGCTTTAAGTGCATCCTATGGACCCAAAAAAACCAAGACAAGCTTGCTTTTGATTTTACGAGACACTGATTGCCTGTGATTGGAAAGTCAAAAGTCAAAACCAAAAGAAAATATAAAAAACGCAAAAACGTATGAGACGGAACTTAAGTATTCAGGAGATGCATCACCAACATAAAGTATAAAATATAGAACTTAAGTATAAAAGCAACAGATAAAAGATACCCGGTAAGAACAACTTCAACAGGAATTGCTGCAGTTGATCCATAATAGTTTTCAAGTTCATTCAATAATTCTGATGTCCTGTACAAGAAAAAGGAAATCAGACAAAGCAGCAGACATATAATGCAACATATTCACGAGTCAATAATTAATTAAAAAGTGCAGCCTTGCCTCTCCAATTTTCTTAGGCTCATCTGCAAGTTCTGTTAGATGATTTTTCTTACATAGATATAGGGAAATCAACACGTTTTATTAGGTTTCTGTTCTGCACACCTTACGTGGTTCCTTTCACAGAGGTCGGCGAGTGGAGTTCATTGTAAAAAAACGCAGTAAAGTAGTTTGCAAAGAAGGAAAAGAAATGTTGTTTACCTTCCTAATTCTCTGGAGGATTGAACCAGCACCATTGCAGCTGATTCCATCATGTCTTGCAGGAAGACATCATGCAACCCCTTGCACAAAGACTGATTCTCCACTACACGTGTTAAAATTGTAGTAGATAAAGCTGCTGCCTCTTCAAACATATGGCAAAGAAGGTAACTGCATAAAGAGTGGAATAATAAAGTTATATAGGGATCATAAGAACTGCTTGTGACAGCAAATCTCAAATGTGAATCTTCAATTATCAACACGACAAAATGGTTGAATAATTACCGTATGCAAAGATCTTTGTATTGTTAAACACAAATGTAGGTGAGTAGGAGTAAAAGTTGTATACAAGTACCATAAAAAACTCCCATGGTAGCAAAGTAAGAGGATGCAACTACAGGAGAGCATTTGTACTTCATAATACCATTTGCAGAAGCACAATATAAAAAAAGGCTTTATCTGATTCCTATCGCCAACATTTAGAGGTACCAAGAGTATTCATGCTAGAAGCATAGCCAATGCCAGCCTCCCCTTAAATTTACTGCGCTACTTACCTGCTGTAACATCAGCAAGGGCGGTTTGAGAATCACATGGATGGTCTCAATTTTTACATGTCCAGTGTACCATAAAGTTTCACGTTGAAGGCTACGCTAAGTCGCTAACTTACAAATTTGGGATGACAAGGCTGCGCTAAGTCGCTAACTTACATATTTTGGATGACTTAAAAACCTCTAGTTCAATGAAAAAGCTTAGTGTTATTGAAAGAAGAGCAAACATATGGAAGAAATAAACTGAGAACACAGGATCTAAAATCGGTGTTTATGATTCATCAAACTGTAACTGCTGGCAGGAGTGAGAACTGAATAGATGCACCATGTCATGGAAAAGTTGCTTAAGTTCTCTATTTAAGGAAAATATCAACCAGAGATAATATTCATAAAAGCCACTCTCACAAGAAGCCTTAGATATACAATTACTGATCTTGAAAAAACCAGGAACTCTTCTGTTAGTGGTATGTTCATCTTATTAAGCAAACAATTTCCCCAGAGAGACAATATATATACTTCATTCTTTCAATACAAATAAGAAGAAGCGACCGACATCCCATCAGTAGCCTAGTCAAATATTCTAAGAGATACTTTTAGTTAGACTTGCTCATAAGTTGTTTTCCGTGATAACAATGATTTTTAACGACTTGAAATACCATTTATCCACCCTCATGGCCTCATACTTGCTCTTAAGGCACTTTCCTTATTGCTAGAAAATCAATTAACTATTTTGATAACAATCTCCACATTTATTGTTTCAGGTATAGAAGGCAGAAGGACATTCCATGGTATAGAATCCACACAAGATCAGTACTTATTACTTAACATTATGACCCTAGTACTCTCAAAATCAAGTAAAAAGGCAGATAAAGATCCTTTGCACTTGCAACTTCCTAAGAGTATGTAGTGATTAACTGTTCACTCCATGATCAAGTACGAAACCATCTACCAAATTATCATAATTGATGGAAGCACCATTTTCCTCGCACTAACACTTTCTGTTAATACTTTAACGTATGCCAACCAAAGAAAATTAGAGATTTCAACAAGGATATCTCTCAATTGAGCAATGGAAACCAGAAATACAGTACACCTCAAGCAGGATCTTCGCATGAAAAGGGGATATCAGCCCCATCTGAAACTGACTGAAGAATCGAAATGAACAAGGGAAGATTGAGGCTGCTTACTTGCACTAGAAACTAACGAAGCGCAAATATAAAGGCAATGAAAGGGGAAATTGGTAGATCATTGAGATTCGAATAGGTTAGAGGATTCTACCTTTCGCATAGCTCAATTTCTTCACAAGTGACAAGTTCTGAAGCCGAATCAGCCATCCTCGTCCTGTTCGTAATCAATCGAAGGAGATCAAAAGCGATTAGGAGCAGCAATTTCGCGAGGAAGTGGGCTATGAGTAAAGAGCGTGACCGTTACAGAGCGCGTGGCGTCTGAGATCCCTAAATTTTGGTTCGATTAACAATCTGACTATTTTCAAAGTCGATGCAAAATACATATATTTCGATTAACAACCCTGATGTCACCTACAAATCCAGACTAATTGAAAATCACAAAACTAATATAATAAATAATTAAATGCAAAATATCAAACAAAAAGTTAGTTTATTAATTTTGTGGTTTTCACATTCGATATGAAAAATACATATATTTCGTATACATCAAATTTTTCGTTTAATAATTAGGAGAGGTAAGTGTTTAGTAATTTAGATTAAGTATTAGTGTAATACCCGTACCTTGCACGGGATTTTTTTATTTTATTTTACAGTTGTAAAAATTATATATTTTTATTATCAAATAATGATTGTTTTAATATATACTTGATTAGTTATTTAAATTAAAAATGACAAATTGACTAAACAAATTAAAGATATAAAAAATTACATTATATAAAGAGAGACGATACTCTCCATAACTTTATTAATCGTACAAATTGGTTAAGTAGTCTTACAAACAGGAATAGCTACAGTCTTTTACATCAATAATTCTAAAACGATAAAACATAATAAAAAAAGTCATTTAACTCTAATACATGAAAATGACATGCTAAACATAATAAATGGCGCGATGTTCAAAATTGCTACAAATTATCAAAAACTTCCTTGTATACTACATTAGTTGTAGTATTATATCTCTTATTGTCTTTGTCACAAATCAAGATCTTCAAACCTTTCTTGCTAGTCACCCTTGAAGAAGCAACATAAAACTGACCATGACTGAAAACAGAGCATGGAAGATACAAACCAACATTGGCAAGAGATTGGCCTTGGCTCTTGTTTATGGTCATAGCAAAACACACACTCAAGGGAAATTGTCTTCGTTGAAACTTAAAAGGAAATGAAGTGTCTGACGGTGACATTATCATGCGAGGAATCAAAACCGTATGTCCAATATTGTTGCCTGATATAATTCTACCTTGTATGACATGACTGCCGAGCTGCGTGGTTATCAATCTCGTCCCGTTGCATAAACCCAAAGTCTGATCAATATTGCGAAGCAACATAATAGGGACCCCAACCTTAAGTTTCAGTACATGATTCGGCAGACCAGAACATCTAATACTATTCAAGAAGTCAGACGAATAATTATCAGCATGACTATCTTTAACAGAACATGTCTTGCACAAACTATCGGAACTGAGATAGACATTTTCATCACCAGGCAACGAAGACAATATATACTCATTAACTTTATCTACCTCTTCGTGTGTTGGAGCAAGAATTGCTCGTTCTTCAAAGTATGCCGGAGTCAACTGATCTTCCATAAGAGAGGGATAAACAGATTTGACAACTGTTGGAATTGGATCTAAATCAAAATTCTTCACCAATAGTTCATCAGGAATTTCAATTTGCGCTTCCCCATCATTGTCAACACCTACAGTCCCATCTCCGATGCTTAATACCCAAGCAGAAAATTTATTTGCCTCTTGGATCTCAGATTCAGATGTACCTTGTTGAATCCTCATGTTTCTTGTTAGAGTAAGAACTTTGCAATGATCCCACAAATAAGAGGAATTAATTGTAGCAAAAACAACATCTTGCCTGCTACCTTTTGAGATAACGGGTAGGATTTGCCTAAAGTCTACACCAAATACTTTGATTTTCCCTCCAAAAGGTTGTTCTAAACTAAGAGGATTTGTAGCCCGTAAAATATCTCGTAATGTCCTGTCTAAAGCTTCAAAACATAACTTATTCGTCATGACAGCTTCATCCCAGATAATAAGTTTGGCGGCACATATCAACTCAGAAAGTTCCGTACCTGAACATATATGACACGTTGAATCTTCATTAACTTGCAAAGGTATTTTAAACCTTGAATGAGCAATTCTGCCACCGGATATTAGGAGAGCCGCATTTCCACTTGAAGCAACAGTAAGGACTATTTCACCTTTTGACCTTATAGCCGACGAAAGTGCCCTCCATATATAAGTTTTGCATGTTCCACCATAACCATATAAGAAGAAGACACCCCCGTTATTTGATATAACAGCATTCATGATCTCATCATAAACCCTTTTCTGTTCCATTGTAAATCTAGAAAGTAATTGAGCATGCTCCTCAGCTAGAATTGTCGTGTCATATCGAAGTTCATCTTGTATAAGTTTGTTGACACCTTCACTAATAAGACTTGAATCTACAGGAGGCATGGTTTTGTAGTGACTCAAACTACTACCATTCCGTTGTAATAACTTGTCAATTTCGGCAAGTGCATAGTTTTGTAGTTGTTCATCTGTTAGATGCAAATCTGCATATATATAACATGCACGTGTCACAACAATTAAATGAGTACAAAATCTGCATGTAAGAATAAATGCAGTTAACATTATGATCATTTAAATATTAATATTGAAATGCATACCATCAATTCGTAGAATTCGCCTCTGTTTGTTGAGAATATCATCTGCTAGAAGCCTCCATGTTTGTTCCCAAACAAACTCTGGTTGTGTCATGCTATCAGACAACAAAAGAAAAACATATAGACTCCTAATGTAGTGCACCGATCCCCAAAAACTTGCTTCAGTTATCCCGTCGATGCATAGCAAGCTTCTTTAAATGTAGAATAAACTATACCCTCAACAGTACGTAAATCTTCGTAGCATGTGGGTCCTTTAATATGATTCAACATAATTCTAAGATAGTACTTCTCGCCACTACCTGGAGGTACATGATAAATCCTTCCAATTGAACCACGTCTATCACGTTTTTTCCAATGTTTAGATGAAGGTACCCAAACAAATTTCTCTGGAAATTCAGAATATGTCAAGTCTTTACCTTCTGGAAACTTCTTGTTAGAAGCCAATTATTGGAGAAACATTGATTTTTCACTTTCATGATCATTTAAGACTACATCAATAGGATCATCATCATCAAATAAAACGTTTTCCTCACCAGGAAGGTGCAAATTCAATCGTTGAACAGCAGGAGTCCTGTAATGAATATCAAAGCCAAAAATCCTCCAAGCTGCTTCACACGCCGATATATAGCGGCAATTGTAGTAGTTTTTGATTTCGTCAATGCCATCATCACCCAAATTGTTTGCATCAGACCTTGTTATTGCAACAGTGACGCGATCATGCCTTTTATTTATGTACTTGAACAGATACTTGAAAGAGCCCGATCGATTACACCATTCAACGTTTATATGTGCATTGTACTTTAATAGAAGAAATGCATTGTAAGGAACCACATACCGATTATCAAGAGGAACTCCACTCTTTTCGATCGTTCTACCATCTTCACGTCGTCTATATACAGGGTATCTATCTTCATCAACAATCGTATGTTCAACAAATTGTTTTGGAAAGTACTTTATACACTTTCCATCTGTCATACATGGAGATGATGGATTAGAAGCTCCGCATGGATCATGCATCATGAAATTTGACACCGCATTGTATAACTCAGCATCCTCTGTTTGGTGTGGTATTTTAGCCGAGATGACCTTATCAATATCTGTAGTGGTTGGCAACTTAGATTCTTTATCCAAAAACAACAAAATATGGGCATGATGCAAACCACGCTTTTGGAATTTGATTGTGTAAATAACTGCACAACATCCAAATGACTTAATAAATACAACTTATCAAATATATTAAAATAAATAATAAATTGAAAAATATATAGAGAAATTACCCGAATTAACCTTGCCAAATATTTGTTTAACTTTGAAATCTTTTACCATGGACTCCAGTTTCATGTGGAAGACTCTACATATAATGTATGGACGATCCTTTGGATGTAGACCCATTTCTTCGCAAAACTTCACAATTTCAGACCATTTTGAATTGCATGTGAATGTTATGAATAGTTCGGGATAACCATGGTGTTTGCATATTGCCATTGCATCTTGATAGTTATGCTGCATGTATCTCGGACCGCCTGTAAATGAAGATGGCAATATTATTCGCTTTCCAGATAAAGCTGGTGCTGTCTGACCCTTGCTTGTTGTCGTTGAAAGATTTTTATATGAATCAGCCCATATGATATGCTGATTAGTTCGATGGTAGTTCAACCTCTCTGCTTCAATCATCGTATAAACATCAACCAAGAATTGTTGATACAATTTTCTAGATAACCTCAGAGTCCCGGCTTCGCCTCGACGCTCGTGGATTCTAAACTGACAGAATTCTTTAAGCGTCACCCTTGTCCTCTTCCTTGCAGAAGTACTGCATCTTTCACTTAAACCTATGTCAATCCTGTAGCCATCCTCACCATAAGGGAATGCCAATGGATATTGAAGTGCAAGGTACGAAGGATGCAATTTGTGAATCCGTTGTAATTGACCAGACCTTGTCTGAAGTATAATGTCCATGTGCGTGTGATCTGTATCAATATCACCAAGAATAAGAGCAGCAACCTCGGAGCACGTTGGGAGATTATATCTCCGAGCATCAGTGTTTCTTGTGCTAAGCAGGCGCAACTTAAGATCTGCCACACCTTCATCCTTAAATCTATCTCTGGCCATTCTAAATGCCTTTGCATGGGGGTTGTGTTGATCTATCATCTTTCTCAACTCCGTCACAAGAGAATCATCAACTTTTTTGACCCTAGAGCTGTCATAATTAAACATCACAATAATATCTTAATAATAAAAATTATATTAAATAATCATCCATATTAACAAAATGAATATAAATATACAGAATCGACATACCTAATGGCACTGATTCTGTTTGAATCCTCGTTTTGAGTATCATATATATAGAGTTGCGAAAACTTTGGTGTTACGCCAGGAACTGGTAACAAACTCTCTATTCTGTGAAAATTCTGGCCATGCATTCGGTAACAATAAGGTCCACGACCTTTCTTGATGGGTAAGACCTTTCCTCCCAAAGATGTAAAAGCAAACATCATATTATAAGCTATAATATTCTCACAAAATTGTTTGCTTTTTGGATGCCTATTTGTCAAAAGATTCTTCAGCAACGGTGGTGGCTGTTGCAACAATGGCAGCTCAATTTTTCCTTTCATGCAACATAACGAAGATATATGACATATACCTTCGCTTGAAGGGTCTTGTATATTTAATCTTTCAGCATGCCACAGTAATGCACCACAATGTAGACATTCATACACAGCTTCACCGTGATCTAGGTATTGCACTACGAAATATAGATGAGCATTAAACAATATACAAACTAATATTACAAATTCACCAAATAATACAAATGAAGTACCTGGTTTACTAGTATGATTTCTCATTGTTCTATTCACTTCTGAGACAGGAACTGTTGAGTATAATATTGTAATAATGAATAAATGTCGATAAATCAAGTATTTAAAAATAACAAACACTCCTAAAAGTTGTTTATTTTGAAATCAAGATAGGACATTATAACGTGTTAAACAATCTTAATGCAATACAGAAAAAATGGTTTTATCAGTACATAATGATACATATATTGATATAAAAAATACCATTACGATTGTTTGGTAATCTAGATGAACGGCCTCGCAACGCAGACGAATTGGTAGGACCTGAAAATTACGTACACATAAAATGACATATTATAAACAACATCGAAATTAATATAATATATGTATGTATATCGATATATGCCCGTGGAAAACTTCCTAAGGAATTACCATTAACCGTAATAGATAAGGGTGTAGCTTCGTTACGTACAGAGTTCGCAATATTTCCAAGTATAACTCCTGCACAAATGTCGATACTTGTATGTTATATAATATTTTGTAATGTTCATTTACTAAGAATATTTTATGTTTACCTGATTCAATTAGTGGTGTTCCATGCCTCTTATGCCTAATCGTATTCATTCTCAACATTCTCTTGCGTCGAGCTAATTTGTAAAAGGAAAATAATAACAAATATTGTACGACAATAATTGACTTTATTTATTGAACAACATCATACCTTGTTCAGCTTTTGTTACATCAATTTGATTGGTAAGACTCGCGTTTTGTAACGGATCTGTAAATGATAAATAAATATATCATAGTATAAATATTGATGTAAGATAAAATATAGTATAATCCTTAATATACATGACTTTATAAAACATAAATTTGTTACCCTCGTTTTCCTTGTCATTGAGGCTTATAGGTGGAACCAAGTTTGTATGAGTTTGATCCACTAATGGTAAATGTAAATCTGTCGGCGTAACGTTGACGCACACTATATAAATACATGGTTATTAAAATTTATATTTATAAATTAAACCTAATCGACGATTATAACATAACTACTATATTTAGTATACTTATAACCATAATTGAATACTACCATCACTTATTTGTGGTACATTAGATGAACATCCTGTCAATGTAGATGAATTTCTTGTACCTGACATTAAAGTATTACATAATGATAGATTAGTAATAATCTAAATATAATGATCATGCATGTGTACCCATTAAAAACTTATAAAAACAATGTAGGTTAATGACTAACCATTAAATGAAATAGACAATGGTCTAGATTGGATAAGTACGGAGTCGCTCATATTTCCAAGTATATTTGCTGCATAAATTTATGGTTACGCATGCTATCCTGGAGTGTTTTACATTATAATTAAATATAATATATGTTTTCTAACCTGGTTTGATTAGCGGTGTTCCATGCCGCTTATGCCTTATCACATTCATTCGCAATTTCCTCCTCAATCGAGCTGATTTGAGCATGAAAATAAATATTAAATATTATAAATTAATAAATCACTCATTCATACCACTTTAAAAAATACCATACCTTGTTCGACGTTTTGCAGAAGATTTTGTTCTGTAAGCATGACATTTTGCAATTGAGCTGCAACATAGTTTTCTTTTTCTCGAACACTAATAGGTAAATGTGAATTATGAACGTTTTCATAAGTTCGGTATTGCAGAGTCGTCGGAGTAGATGAATTTCTTCTACCTGAACATTAAAGAATTAAATAACTATATATAGTTTTTGTTTATAAATAATCAAACAATCTAATTTACATAATTTTTGTTCTCATTAACAAAACGAAATTAAATTTATTTTAAACATTAATTATTTTCCGAAACAATGATATTATGTCTTCAAGGAGTATCAAACAATAACTACCATATAAATGAAAAATTAAAGTAAATAGATAATATATTGTAACAAACATTACTAACCATTTGAAATATCGGACGTTGGGATACGATCATTAACGGAATAATTGGAAGTACCTAAACATTAAAGTATCAAAATAAGGATAGATTAGTAATAATCTCAAACTTCAAGATTATGCATGTATACCCATTAAAAAACAAGAAAAAAAATTCATTCATGACTAACCATTAAATGAAATAGATAATGGTCTAGCTTGGATAAGTACGGAGTCACTCATATTTCCAAGTATATTTGCTGCATAAAATTATGGTTACGCATGATACACTTTAGTGATTTACATTGTAATTGAATATAATATATTTTTTCTAACCTGATTCGATTAGCGGTGTTCCATGCCGCTTATGCCTTATCACATTCATTCGCAATTTCCTCCTCAATCGAGCTAATTGTAACATGAGAATTAAATAAGGAATAATATAAATTAATAAATCACTAATTTTATACCACTTTTAAAAATACCATACCTTGTTCGACATTTTGCATATGATTTTGTTCTGTAAGCATGACATTTTGCAATTGAGCTGCACCATAGTTTTCTTTGTCTCGAACACTAATAGGTAAATGTGAATTATGAACGTTTTGATCAGTTCTGTAGTGCAGAGTCGTCGGAGTAGATGAATTTCTTCTACCTGAACATTAAAGAATTAAATAATGATATATAGTTTTTGTTTATAAATAAGCAAACAATCTAAATAATTTTTTTTCTAATTAAAAAAATAAAATAAAATATATTTTAAACTTTAATTTTGTTCCGACACAATGCTATTATGTCTTAGAGAAATATTTGACACTAACTACCATATAGACGAAAAAATTGAAGTAAATAGATAATCTACTGTAACAAACATTACTAACCATTTGAAATATCGGACATTGGGATACGATCATTAACATAATAATTGCCAGTACCTCCAAGTGTAGATCTTGCATAATTAGTATTTATATTAAAGTTCATATTACTATTTAGTAGACAAAATTTCAACAAAAAATGCAAAATATTAACCTGATCCATTAGAAACTGTCCGTTGTCGTTTCTCTCTAACAACAGGCAATCTCAACGTTCTATTATGTCGGGTTAATTCATCCATAACAAAATCACCCTGATAAACTAAGATATAAATATTTAAATAAATATATCTACATAAGAATCATCTTATTCAAATACATTAACATGTTTACCTACATAATTTATAATATTAATTAAATAAGACATATTATTTTACAAATCTAATATTGGATATTAAAAATAAAAAATTAATACATGAAAGTACTTTAAAAAAATCATTCAACATTGCATTAATAAATGTCAATATTTATTTATTATTTAATTACTATATAATTGCAAAAAAATGATAAAAAAATTATTGACATTTTTTACCGAATTTACTTATGGATAAATGAGTTATTAATACATCATTTTGCTATTCAATAAGAAGTTTGCCATTAAATCAGAAGCCCACAAAATTAAATAGTGGCCCAGCCCAAAACTCACTCCCTCACTCTGGACCACATTTCCAAACCAAGCCCATTTGCCCAAAACCCTAACCAATGTAACTCGATCCCTATCACTAAACGTTTGCCTCATTTGTCTCGGTCAAACCCTAGCTTTCCTTTCCAGAATTCTCTTTCCTTTTCCAGATCTCCTTACCTTTCTCTCGTTCCATTTCCAGATCTCGACCTCCATGGCGATTTCGATCCGAGCTGTCGCCATGGCCAAACCTCTCGTCATCCTCGCTTTCGCTCCATTTCCAGCCTCAAACCCTAGCTTTCCAGAAATCTCGACCTCCATGGCGATTTCGATCCGAGCTGTCGCCATGGCCATACCTCTCGTCATCCTCGCTTTCGCTCCATTTCCAGCCTCAAACCCTAGCTTTCCAGAAACCTCTTTTTCCTTTTCCAGATCTCGTCACCGTGTCTCTCGTTCCATTTCTAGATCTCGCGATCCATGGTGATTTCAAACCGAGTTGTCACCATCCATGGCGCAGATCTGTTAGTCGGAAGTTGTGCAGAGATAAATAACCCCAAAAAAAGCGTAAGATCTCTCTCTCTCTCTCTCTCTCTCTCTCTCTCTCTCTCTCTCTCTCTCTCAGTATATTTCTTTTTTTTTTGATTCTCTGGATTTTCTTTTCGATTTTGCAGATCATCTGGAAGTCGGAGGTTGTGCTCAATATTATAGAAAAAGCAAGATTACACAAGTAAGATTTCCTTCTCTATCGATAAATCTGTATTTTTCTATTTCTATGGATATAATTTGTTGCTTGATATCATAAACTTCCTTCTTTTAAAAATTTGTACATATTTTGACAAATTTCAGTGATTTCGACTGCTTCTTTGATTTCATTTTTCTCAAATTTTACAAACTTCGGATTGAGATATCGTATAATATGAGGCTCGCATTTCATATTTTTTTTAAGTTTGAAATATTTGCTTCATCTAGATTGTTCTTCATGAAGTTCATGTTCATGTATATTTTTCTTCCATTATTATTACATCCGAGTTAGTACAATATAATAAAACTGGGTTCAATTATTTCATATAATTGGTTTAGTTATTCATATAATCGGGTTGAATAAAATCTACTATATCTATTAATGGGTCTGAATATAGTAGATTCTTACCGGCCTACGTATTTTAATTAAAGAAAATGGGCTTATTGGCCCAATACTGCTACTTCAATATGTAATTAATGGGCCTAATGGGCCTGGTGATATACTGCTTACACAGATTTGTTTATAATATCGGCCTTTATATAATGGGCTTACACAGATTTGGTTCTAATGGGCTAAAACAGCCTTTATATATTGGGCTATTGGTTATTATATCGGTCCATGACCGTTGGTAAATACAGACCATTCACTTTATAAAAATAAAACAGAAGCAACAAAAACCCTAAATCATTTCTAACTTTCCTTCTTCCGCAGTTTCCATTTTTATACTTGCCACCTTTACTCTTTCATCTTTCAATTTAGAAATCACACTGATAGAAACTAACTATTTGCTTTTCCACCGCCACAACTGAGATCTGTATAACACAAAGCAAAACGAAAAGGAGATCGATAGGAAAAATATTGATGAGAGAGTCTCAATGTTCAAGAGGAGACATGGAAGAACATTGTTCTTCTGAGATCCACAGTGATACGGGGATTAGCCGCGTCGGGATGGATCTAGGCAACGAATCTCAAAACAATGAAAAACAAGAAGAATTAGAATATGGCGGAAGTGAAACAAATGAAGGAATGATAAGAAAGAACCAATAGAAACGACGAGAAAACCCTCTTGCGTCGGGTGCAAGGAACCTTGTCGAACGATCTACCGACCCGATCTCTACAACGCCACACAACCAAGAATCGCTAACGAACTTGGAGCACGGAGAGGATGCTTAAGATGTACGAAATCACCAACTCCAGAGGAACTTGACAAAGACGAAAACAACTAAGCGAAACAATCGATTGAGACTCTCACGGGGAGCAAGGTTCAAAGCAAACAAAGCTCTGTTTTGTGTTTAACAAATAGGAGAAATCTGCCTCAGGAAGAAGACAAGGAAGCCTTTTAATACCCTAAGGTGGCCGGCCCTATACTTCCCAAAAAGGCTACAATTATTTCCGAAATATCCGAAAATAGAAGGCTTAACACAATTAAATAATAATCCTAAAAATATCCAATGCAGAAATTAATAAGACTATTAAACATAGGTAACGTTGACCATTAAAGTCAACGCCTTGACTTTGGACTTGTCCTCTTCGTCATGTGATAGTGCATGTGCCATAAACGTCTCCAGCTCTTGACGCAGTTCCTTCAACCTTGACCTAGTGATCGGTCCATCAAAGGTTGACACTAATGGCGGGGTCGATTCCTCATCATTCTCCCCTTCTTGAAAAGGACTCGTCCTCGAGTCATCAACATCAGCGGCTGCATAAGGAGTAAGGTCCCCGACATTGAATATCGGGCTCACTCCATAGTCGTCGGGCAGCTCCAACACATAGGCATTGTCGCCCACTCTCTTCAGCACCTTGAACGGTCCATCACCTCCTGGAGACAGCTTCGACTTCCTCTGCTCCGGGAACCGTTCCTTGCGCAGGTGTAGCCACACCAAGTCGCCGGGCTCGAACAACACTTGACGCCGTCCGTGATTAGCTCGGGTGGCGCTCTTCTCTGCAGTAGCCTCCAAACGAGCCTTAGTCCGCTCGTGCAGCTCCTTCATGAACTCAACCTGTCTATCAGCATCAAAGTCTGCTCATTCCGGTAAAGGCAACGGCTTAAGATCCAAAGGGGTTAGGGGATTCAAACCATACACACACTCAAAAGGGGACATCTGAGTAGACGAATGAATAGTCCGATTATAAGCAAACTCAACATGTGGTAAGGCATCTTCCCAACTTTTCAGATTAGATTTAATAACAGTCCTAAGGATAGTACCTAATGTCCGGTTAGTTACCTCAGTTTGACCATCTGTTTGGGGGTGACTAACAGTAGGGAACAACAATTTAGTACCAAGTTTACCCCACAAGGTCTTCCAAAAGTAACTCAGAAATTTAACATCCCTATCACTAACAATAGTTCGAGGGACACCATGCAACCGAACAATCTCTCTGAAGAACAAATCAACAACATTCCTAGCATCGTCAGTTTTATGGCATGCAATAAAGTGAGCCATCTTAGAGAACCTATCAACAACCACAAATATAGAATCTCTCCCCTTCTTAGTCCTAGGCAATCCAATAATAAAATCCATACTAATATCAACCCAAGGATAGCAAGGAATAGGTAAAGGAGTATAAAGGCCATGCGGTTTCACTTTAGATTTAGCATGTAAGCATTCAACACAGCGTTTGATAAAATTCTCGACATCCCTAAGCATGTGTGGCCAAAAGAAATGAGTATGCAACATGTTATAAGTCTTATCTCTACCAAAATGACCCATCAATCCACCCCTATGGGACTCATCAACAAGTAATAAACGTAGAGAACAAACAGGAATGCACACTTTATCAACTCGAAACAAGAATCCATCAAACAAGAAGAACTTATCAAATGAACCCTTTTCCACACAATGCTTATAAATCACACCAAAATCAGCATCCATATCATACAACTCCTTAATATACACGAATCCAAGGACTCGAGCATCCAAAGTGGTCAACAGTGTATGTCTCCTAGAAAGGGCATCAGCTACTACATTATCTTTTCATTTCTTATACTTAATCACATAGGGAAATGTTTCTATGAATTCCATCCACCTACCATGCCTCCTATCCAACTTATCTTGACTCCTAAAATGCTTTAAGGACTCATGATCAGTTTTAAGCACAAATTCTCTAGGCCATAGGTAGTGTTGCCAAGTTTTCAGCACTCTAAACAAGACATATAATTCCCTATCATAAGTAGAATAATTCAAGCACGCACCTTTCAACTTTTCAGAAAAGAAGGCAATAGGCTTACCTTCCTGCATGAGGACTCCTCCAATACCAATGCCAGAGGCGTCACACTCCACTTCAAAGGGGCGAGTGAAGTCAGGCAGAACCAGCAATGGCGCGTGTGTCAAACGATCCTTGAGAGTCTGGAACGCCGTTTCTTGAGGTTCACCCCACCGGAATGGAGTATTCTTCTTAGTGATTTCCGTCAGCGGGGCTGCAAGGGTGCTAAAATCTCTAACGAACCGCCTGTAGAAGCCAGCCAGGCCGTGGAAACTGCGCACGTCACCTAAGTTCTTCGGGGTCGGCCAGTCACGGATGGCTTGCACCTTCTCCTGATCGACTTGCAGTCCATGAGCACTCACTACAAAACCAAGAAACACAACTTTGTCAGTGCAAAAATCACACTTCTTCAGATTCCCATACAACTGTACAGCTCTGAGAGTGGATAAAACTTCCCTGAGGTGCTCGGCATGAGCTTCCAAAGATTTGCTATGAATCAGAATATCATCAAAGTAAACTACAACAAATCTACCAATAAATGATCTCAAGACATGATTCATAAGACGCATAAAAGTAGAGGGGGTGTTAGTCAAACCGAAAGACATAACAAGCCACTCATACAAACCAAACTTCGTCTTGAATGCAGTCTTCCACTCGTCTCCTTCCTTCATCCGGATTTGATGGTAGCCACTGCGTAGATCTATCTTAGAGAAGGTGGAGGCGCCATGGAGCTCATCCAACATATCATCGAGCCTCGGAATTGGGTGCCTGTACTTGATCGTAATATTATTAATAGCCCTGCAATCAACACACATACGCCAAGTATTGTCCTTTTTGGGGACGAGTAAGACAGGCACAGCACACTGGGAACGGCTCTCTCTAACATACCCTTTATCCAGAAGGTCCTGGACTTGGTTCTGGATTTCCTGGGTCTCAGTAGGGTTCATCCTATAGGCAGGCCGGTTGGGTAGGGTAGCACCGGGGATCAGGTCTATCTGGTGCTCAATGCCTCTAATAGGGGGTAGGCCAGGGGGTATCTCATTCGGGAATACATCAAAGAACTCATCTAAAAGGGTCCGGATAGTAGCTGGGAGTGTAGCTCGGTCGTCGTCACCTAACAGGGTATAGGCCTGATAAAGGGACATGAGGGCGACGTCCGGGGAAAGGTAATCTACCAGGTGGGCTCGGCTGGAGGCTAGGAGCACTCGGCCGTGGCTTGGGCTAATGGCAGGAGAGGAGGCGAGGGTGAGGTCGGGCCGTGGTGTGCCAGGGGAAGGGTCGGCTGGGGACTTACCCTTACGGTCGGCCTCTCTTTTCTTATCATAAGCCTCAGCCACTTGAAGCGGCGTCATCGATTTCAACACCACTTTCCTACCACGAAACTCAAAGGTATGTTGGTTAGTACGTCCATTATGAATAACATTTCTATCAAATTGCCAAGGACGACCCAACAAGATATGACAAGCTTTCATAGGAACAGCATCACATAAAATTTGATCCTCATAGGTTCCTAGCTTAAGAGTAATTTTAACCTGCTTATTCACCTTGAGTTCACCACAGTCATTCATCCAATGAAGTCTATAAGGTCGAGGATGTAAAAAAGTAGGGAGTTGTAGTTTATTAACTAATTCAACACTAGCAATATTACAACAACTACCACCATCAATAATCATGTTGCACACTTTCCCTTTAACAAGATATCTGGTATGAAATAAATTCTCACGCTGATTATCATCACAAGGAGCTTGAGTAACATGCAAAGTCCTCCTAACAATTAATGAATCACCATGCTCATATTCAATAAAATCCAAATCATCATCATCGGCATGCTCATTCATATCATTGCTAGCAACTAAATTATCATGCTCATTGTCAGATTCAGACTCATACTCACCCAAATGATTAATCATCAAGCCACGACTATTAGGACAATCCTTCATGTAATGACCCTTTCCTTGACATTTAAAGCAAGTGATATCTCTAGCTCTAGGTGTAGGATCAGTAGGATTACCGCGTGAAGCTGTAGGGGCTGGTTGCGAGGGCGAGGCGGTCGATCGGGCGCCGAGAGGAATCCGGCGACGATAAGGTGATGGGGAGGCGTGCCAGGCGGTGGCCGATGAGAGGAAACCGGCGGCGGCGAGATGGTGCAGCGGCAGGGACGAGGTCGAAAATTGTTTTTGATTTCGAACCTTTTTTGTTGTTACAATCGTATTTTGCAATCGTAACAATATTTTCAGAGATAAAAATTACATCAGTAGAATCCCAGATGCCTTCCTTTTTCTTTTTTTTTGATTTGATTTTCTTTCGGCAACTTTTTTTTTTTTTGTATTTCTTTTAGGCAACTTCTTTTTCCTGGGATATTACACCATTAAAAGAAAAATAAAATCTCTGGAAAATTAAGCAAATATCTTGAAAACTTCCAAAAATTGTAACAACCTGATCTCTTGTGCTAGCATGAACCTGGACGCAGTGGTTGCCTTGCTCGCCAAGCTTGGGGACGCACAACAATGGTGAGTGGGGGCCGAAAAAAAAATTGTGGTTTTGGTACGGTTTTTTTTTTTGTTTTGTGGATCCTCGTAGTCACAATCAACCACAACGAACTCCTTTCCAAGACAAACAAAAGTAAACAATCAGTCAGACTAATCAATTCACTAATGTGACTCAAACAAAAAAAAATCAATTGACGATTGAGAAACAGGAAGATTCAATTTTCGGGATGATGAATCTGGTAACCGTCAAAGGCGATCCGAAGCCGCAAAGCTCTTGATACCAATTGATACGGGGATTAGCCGCGTCGGGATGGATCTAGGCAACGAATCTCAAAACAATGAAAAACAAGAAGAATTAGAATATGGCGGAAGTGAAACAAATGAAGGAATGATAAGAAAGAACCAATAGAAACGACGAGAAAACCCTCTTGTGTCGGGTGCAAGGAACCTTATCGAATTAATAAACATGAAACTTATATGAAAACTGCCATTCTGAACTTTAAAAATAAATGGTCATACGAAATAATGCAATTAAATCCTAATATGAAATTATTTATTCATCTAGCTTCTCTCTCTCTCTCTCTGAATATCAGATATAAAGGTATATTAGAACTGTTGGATTACATCTCTATGAGGGTATTAGTTACTACAGAGTAGGCTTGGAGAAGCTAATAGTTTCATCACCAAAAGGAATAAACTATAACTGCTATAAGCGTATTTTGCACTGACATTCAATTAATTATGCCTACTTGTAAAAGTCTGAAAATATCAATTGAAAAGAACAAACAAATTAACAGATCAAACTTCAGTAAATAAAAAGTGAAAAAAACTTAAACACGCATACTCAGTATTAATAATAATGTAATAGCTAAAGCAAACATAACTAAGAGTTAAATGATTTTAAAACATGACTTACTGGAAATTAAAAACAGCAAAGTTTAAAACAAATAACACTAATGCTACCCTAATCTTAATTGCCTTCTTCTTCCTCAAATGGTTCTTCATCTTCATCGTCTGCTTGTTCAATATCTTCTTCTTCCTCTAAGTTGACTTGTTCTTCTTCGTCTCCTTGTTGAATATCGTCTTCTTCCTCTTCGTTGACTTGTTCTTCTTCATCACTTAAATTAATCACTTCCTCTCTCCTTTTTAAGTATTGCCAAGGTAGAAAATTAAGCCTTGCAAATTCATCCAAAGTACTCCATAGTAGAAGTCCGGATATTTTATTATCCACTTCATAAATACATGAAAGTTGCCAGGCTTCAATAGACTTGCTATTGAATTTCAATATATAATCATTTCCTTCCCTGTCAATCCATATATTTACATCACGGCTGCGCCATGTGATGTAATTGTGTTCATTGTTGTATAATGAATCAATACGTATATAGCGGTCATGGCCATATGGTAAAAACATTTGTTCAAGAAGACTTTCTTCCAATTCAGCATGTGTAAGCACAATAATCATAGGATTATAGGATGTAAATGTTGAATGAAATCCTGCCAGTTGAGTTGGACCAAAAAAACCTACCACATTTCTTATTGCAACATTCATATGAATGTTTGGGAATAGAATAGGATCCCTCTCATAAATAAATGG
Source organism: Rheum nobile (assembly GCA_027886185.1). Classification (NCBI taxonomy): domain Eukaryota; kingdom Viridiplantae; phylum Streptophyta; class Magnoliopsida; order Caryophyllales; family Polygonaceae; genus Rheum; species Rheum nobile. The sequence goes on along the minus strand of WOAB01000644.1, from coordinate 7,991,879 downwards.
AGTATATGTCTTGTTCATTTCATCCAAATCATCTTTCAACCTGCACATGCATAAAAAAAAAACAGTTTTTTTACACTATTACATTAACACAAAATGACATATAATATTATTAAATTACAAAAAACAGTATAATAAAAATACCTTTGTGTTGCATTTGCTAGATCACTCGGCATAGTAACTGAACATTTTATGTAATGTTCATCGTCCGATAAATCAATTGGAAAGGAAAGTCCAATGTAAAAATTGTTTGCGATACTTGGAAACCTAAAAAAATGGCTTTCCGGTACAATATCTGTAAGGAAAAGCACCTCAGTGTCAATTGAGACATCATGCGGAATGGGATGCACCATGCTGAATACTATAAAATGAGAGCCTGGAGAAATTAGCAATGTTGAACGTGTGATATAAGACTTTAAGAATGTGGTACTTATAGTCATTATTTAATGATTTGTAATTTTGTCCATATTTTGAGATATTATAAAAATAAAAACAGGAAAGGAAATTTCTGCATAGTATGAAATCAGTAAATAAACTTTATGACCTAAATTTACTTAAACAAAATTCTGCATTCAACACTTAAGGAAATTTCTATTATAATGTTTCCATGTAATATAAATACTATAGTATGTAAGTATGATATATACATATAGGGAAATTTATATACCAACAGCGTAATATGAAAATTATAATGTTTCCATTTAATATAAAGAATATAATCTGTACGTATATCAATATACATATATGAACCCCAAAAAACAGATTTTTCGTATGTTTTGGTTTATTAAATAAGGAAATTTCAGATTTCACAATTCTATAACTCATATTCATTAATACACTTGTATAAAACCTAATTTGTTTCTCCATAGATAACATACCTTACTCTAGACACTAAACCCTAAATCCTATCATATAACTACACTCCATTGGTTTAGTTTTAATTTTAATTATTAATCTCTAAAATAATCAGACTTTACAAAGCATACAGTTTTTACCTTTGTATATGATTTCTGCATTTACTGGAAAATAATGAATTCTTTAAAAAAAATGGTGTGTTGCAGACTATTTTGTCATGGTGTAAATAGAGGGTGTTTTATTAGTCGGTGTAGAATATGCTCAGAGAGAGTATTTGTTTCATTGGAAAAAGGACTAATGAAATAGTCTCTCTAAGCATATTCTACACCGACTTAGGTAAACATGCCTCATTAAACCTAATTTATGTCTTTCTGTGTCTATCTCTTTCTATTTGTATCACTTTGTATACAGATATGATTATTAATATCTAAAATAATCTGCTTTATTAAATAAGGAAATTTCTGATTTCACAATTCTATAACTCATATTCATTAATAAACTTGTATAAAACCTAATTTGTTTCTCCATAGATAATATACCTTACTCTAGACACTAAACCCTAAATCCTATAACCTACATCTTATAACTACACTATTGATTTAGTTTAGATTTTAATTATTAATATCTAAAATAATCAAACTTTACAAAGCAAACAGAACAAAAATAAAGAATACAGTTTTTACCATATATCCACCCTTGTTTTTGATTTAGGTTAAGTAAACAAACTTCATTATGGATGCAAAATTATATAAAGTAAACAGAATTCTGCAATAGAATCAAAACAAATAGTCTAACTTGGAGGAATTAATAAACATGAAACTTATATGAAAACTGCCATTCTGAACTTCAAAAATAAATGGTCATACGAAATAATGCAATTAAATCCTAATATGAAATTATTTATTCATCTAGATTTTTCTCTTTCACTTTCTTGAATATAAGCTTCTTCCTGGTACTTGAGTGCTCCCTACGATTAACTAAAGGAAAATCATCAGCTTTAGTAATCTCATCTTCATCCGATTCACCATTATCATCGCCTTCGTCGATATTAATATAACGACGCTTACGGGGTGAAACCATTTCATTTGAAGAAACTTTTGACATAACATCATTGTCTAGGGTGAATGATTCCAGATTTTCCTATCAATAAAAAAATTAAACATGTATTAAATTTGTGATTAGTAATAAAATAAATCATAAATATCATAATCTTAATTCAGCAAAAGATACCTCAGATTCTTTGGTAGTTTGCTCAAATTTCTCAATGAGAGTGGTATCGTCAGTCATATTCATCACGGTATATGCAGAAGGTGTAGGAAGTCTACTGATGTTGAATTGCGAAATAAGAACTCTAAATAACATCTTTTTGTTCAGCAAGACATTTAACTCTTTCGGGATATTATTTATGTCCTCATCCTGGAAAAATAATAAGTTCAATAAAAACAGAAATTAATAAGTAATGCATTAAAATTTATGTTTATATACCTTATCCGTTGATTCGAGAATGCTGGAAACACTTTTCTTCAAGATTTGTGAAATTTCCCTATCAAATATAGTGAAGTGAGAGGTACCAGATCCGTCTATAACACTAACTTGAACACTAAATCTGCATATTAGAAAAAACTACAATATCATGAACAAACATTAAAATAACTGAATTTAAAGGACAATTTGTTATGAAAGAATTCTGTACCTAGGGACTGCATAGTTAACCAAAGTTTCACATTTTTTACACCAAAACTTTTCCTCTTGCGATTACACCTTACTTTTACAACGTTTGCAAGAATTATAGTACCATCCGTAGGAATCTTCAATATGATCAATGGTGGCAAGAGTAATAGCTTGCAAAACCTATAGTTTATATATATATGATAGCATATGTAAGATAGTGTACATAAATCTACATACTCTTTATTAACACATAATAAGCAAATGTACTGAACTAACCGTTCCCCGATTGTGAAGATGTTCGTAGAGTTCATCTAAAGTTTTTCTCTCTTTTCCGTTTAAGAAAAGGTCGGCTTGGGAGTAGGACGGCTCATTTGTCAATTGTACACAACTTTGGCCAGCTTTTGAGCATTCCTTTTTTGAGAAACTACAATATAAAGATATAGTATAGGATAATTAAAAAATAAATTAGACGATATTGGATATTGAACTGCTGCATATTTTATGTAGTAATAATAATATTACCTTTTCTTAAATTTAGCAATCTCACATATGCTATCATCATCAAAATAAATCCTTGTGCCATAATAACCATTTGACACATTAGGTGTATTATTCCATTTTCCCAGCTTTCCAAATTGTATAATAACTACGACCAAACTCTGTGCTGAAGCCCCAACAAATGGGCGACATAATTCGGCATAATCATCCCATAATGTACAATTGATGACATTATCCCTGCAATAGTATACAATATAAAATAACGATGAATTTAACACAATAGATTATTAGATAACATATTAAATTTTATTACCATGGAGAAATGCAAAAATAACATAAATACCTTGTATCCATCAATTGTATATTGATCCGTTTACCCTCTTTTCCGTTCCTATTAGTGAATGTAACAATGTTGTCTCCAATTCCAACCAATTGCCCAATAACATCTATACAATAAATAATATTATGTGTAAAGTAAAATATTAAACCTACTGAAATAATAATTGTTATAATATAACAAATGTTAAATTGAAAGATTTACTAACCATACAGATATACTTGATCCAGTGACTCGTCGAGGATTTTTTCGAAATCAGCGAATTTAAATCCATGAATAGGAATAGAAATTGATGAACTCCGCTTAATTGTAGTGTTGCGATAAAATATTATCTTGTATTTATGATTAGAGAACTTGAAAGGTATATCATAAAGAGCAACTCCAAAGTTTGAAATCAAATATACACCTCCTTCCTCTAATATTCCAAGATTCGCCATAAAAGCTTCTTTAATTACTCCATGAATTTTCTCACCCTTGAGACAATGAGAAATTTGTGTTAGTCCTTTGCAAATATTAGACAAACAAATATTATATTAAACACAAATTATTAAAGAACTGAAAATTAATACCTTTTCATCCATTAAAATGATTTCAGTTGTACTGTATTGCGTACGATCTTCTTTCTTTGGAACCTTAAACAATCGAATTACTCGAACCTTTAGCTCATAATTCCCTCGGGTACCCGTAATATCCTTTATTTCTTGTTGCTGTTTTGACATTGCTACAAATGTCCTAAACAAAAAAACAATACAAACAACAATTGATTAATGGAATATATGTAATTGCACATTATTTCTGTTCAACATTTCATGCTTAATGGACAAAATCCATACGAAAATCAGTAATGGAAAATGAGATCAATGTTGGCTGATATGTAAATGAAAAAAATCAGTGCAGATGGGGAAAATGTCCGAACCTTTACCTCATTATTATGTAAATGCAAAAAATCAGTCAAAAAGTGTGAGAATATGTTTTTAAAATAACAATTTCTGAAATCTGTTCAGTATTTCCTGGTTTGAGAATATGTTTTTTATTGAACTTAATTTCTGAAATCTGTTCTACGCATATCCATACCTTTATGTATTGAAGCATATGTTCAGTTCATGATTCTATCAAACTGGGGTTTATTGTTGAGAATATGTATTGAACTTAATTTCTGAAATATGTCTTTGTTTATTGTTGTTGTAGGAATACGTATGGGAAATCAAACTGGGATTTCAAACAACTCATGCAGTTCCAAGATGTACAACTGAAAACCTAAAGGTACGGATACTATACTAACATTTAAATGAAGGTGACAAATATATATTCAATGTTGCATAGAGTAGACTGAATGAAAGGCTGGAAAGTATTTATTCCATGTTGCATATAGGTCCTGAATTATTACATTGTAACTCTGTTTTGAATTTCCTGAGTAACATTGAACCAAAGAAAATAAAGCAATATCAGTTATGTTTGCAATATATATTCAATGTTGCATAGAGTAGACTGAATGAAAGCCTGAAAAATAGTTATTCGATATTGCATCTGTGCAGAAATTGGGTTCTTGTTTGAAATGATATAAGCATTACAAATTATAACTGATATAAGCATTACCTCTTAAATCTCTGTATTCTGTTGTAGCTAATCTTCTTCACATAATTGAGAAGCTCTACATGTATATTTATAGCCGAATTTATAGGCCAATATGTGAAAGAGATATCGAGTATTTTTGGAATGCACAGATTTTCCAATATCAAATCTTCATAGTAATCTTTTTAATTTTGTTGTGCACGACTGATAATTATTCTATAGTATATTATATGACTTTCTTGTTTAGATCTTGTAATCAATTTTGCTTTTTATGGATATGTTATGATTTGCAGAATTTCTGCCATAGGGGAAAGATATGGCACACATTTTCGTTTCACTTTATGGATATGTTCAGATCTTGTAATATGTGTGCAAGTTTTTTTAATTGTCTTTGGGTTTAGGGTTTCTGGTTGGGGTTTAGTATTTCAGTTTTTAATATGCTTCGAATTCAATTTTTTTTAGCATTGATATATGTCCAGGTCTTGTAATATGTGTGCAGGTTTTATGAATTGTTTTTGGGTGATTTATTTCTGGGTGTGGTTTAGTATTTGAGTTTTTAATATGCTTCGAAAATATTTTTTTTAGCACTGATATATGTCCAGTTTTTGTTATTAAGTTTTTTGTGTTATATCTGTGTAGGTTTTTTAGCAATGTGTTTTGATTTGCAGAATTTCTGCAATGGGGAAAATATATGGCACACATTTTCGTTTCAGATTTTATGAAATTTTGTAATAATTTATGTGCAAAATTTTCTGTAATGCTTATGTAATATGTTTATGCTTCATTTGTGTCTTTGTTGTTTTGTAATATGTGTGCAAATTTTATGCATTGTTTTTGGATGATTTCTTTCTGGGTTTTAGTATTTCAGTTTTTTATATGCTGCAATTTCAGTTTTTTTAGCAATTGTGTATGCAAGTGATTCGATTGTATACAAAAAAATAAGGTAATCGGTTTTATTTAGTAAGATCTTCAAAAAAAAAAATCCGATTATGTAATATGATTTCCGAAAACAAAATCACATAAATAAAGTACCAGATCTCAAGTTATGAATATGGAAAATATATAATTCTACACATATTCTGAAAGATTCATATTGACAGAAAAATGGAAGTAACCGAAATAAATGGATTGAATGACACGTGGCCAATTTGCTGGAGAGATGCCACGTGGCATGAAAAAAATCTGTGCATTGTAGGGGTAAGTACCCATAATTTACAATATCAAGAGTTTGCTACATGTAGTAATATTATACATAATTTACAGTATGAAATAGTATTACCTCAAACTTAGCACAAAACATTTGTTGGCTCATTTCGACCAAAAAAAAAACATTTGTTGGCTCATATGAAGTTCATGTGTTGTGTGTCATTTACAGGTTGTGGTAGTTGTAGCGATAGTGGAACCAGTTGTAATGTAGGCGTATGTCTGAGTGGTTGGCATTGAGTACATCTTTTGTCAGGTCGAAGAAGACTTAGTACATGTTGAGCTCGTAGCGCGATTTATAATTTTCCCGGTCCATCATGCGTCGTTGGCCCAAACGTTGACTATTTGTCCTCCGTAGTATACATTGATATGCGATGTAGGTGGTGGCGGCCAAAGTCTGCAGGAACGGACCACTTCTTGTTGCTCATTCATTCTTCGTAAGTAGTGTCTTGTACTGAACTTTAAAATGACCAAAGTGTTCGTACGAAATGATTATTGCTTCGTAGAAAGAACCTAAAAATCCACATTCAGTTCCAATTACCTCTATAGTGCTTCCTGTTTCCAAGAAGTCTGTCATTTTTTGTTGCGTTCTGCAAATTTAGTTCCGATATAAGAAATGAAAATAAAGTGCATTTATATATATGCAAAAAAGTTGAACAAGACTTGCCTTACATGAAATTAGAGTTGAACAAAGGAGGATGTTTCGATAGTTGATGGAGCTATATGCATAAATATAGATGACAAAAGATGATTATCCTAAAGAGGTCAAGTTATTTATACCATATGTGGTTCTTTGTAATATATGCGAAGTTTTGGATGACTATGTATTGGAGATATGGATAAGGATAGAGGGTGGAGTTGTATGCAGGGGCGGATCTACAGGGGGGGATAGGGGGGCGGCAGCCCCCGCTTCCTCCCGGTAAATCCCTTATAGTATGTTGAATTTTTTGTTAAGTCCCCTTTTGAGTTTTTAATTTTCATTATGTATACATAAAATGATAAGTAAATGACAAGAAAAATGCATTAGTCGAGTGGTATTTATCTTGGAATTTGTGTGGAAAAAGCTAAAGGTCATGGGTTCAATTCTTCATTCCCCCAACCCTTCTTTTTTCTACTTTTGTTAAAAATTTGAGTCTTAATTGGTTTATTAAAACCTTTATTTTTATTAAGCATGTTTATTTCTCTTTTATTTTTTATTTTTCCTTCCATGTTTTAATTTTTTATTAACACAAAAATTAGAAATCTTACATTATTTCAATATTTTTTCAAACGCTAATAAATAGAGTATATATTGCATGAATTAATCAAATTTCAAAAGGTGGATCTCATATTTTTATAATTTTAAAATATTTATATAAATGTCGATTTATGAACTGAAAAATATATGTAACTTGCCCCCCTTCGATTAATTTCTAGATCTGCCACTAGTTGTATGTGTAGGTGGGGTAATTTTTTTTAGGGGGGGGAGGGGTATGTGGGTACAACAAGGCAAAAGAGAGATCATTTTGTGTTGTTGCACATAGCCAAGTCGGCCACTACATATATGCAAAATAGTAATCTAATAAGCAGTGAACAACCATCAAAGAGTCAGGAAAGGACAACCTAATTTTATCATAATATATGTATTTTATTTATGTTCAACTTATGTCTCCTAGTCTACTCGTGTGGAACATATATTAAAAAAACTACAAATGATTAAAAAAACTTCAATTGGCTGAAAAAACCACTTTATCAAAATTGAAGAATGAGAAGAAAGAAACATACATCATAAGCCTCCTTTAACTTGGCCTCGACTTCTTTCTTGTTATTAGGGTTCTTATTTGGATGCCATTTCATGGCCAGCTTCCTATAAATCTTCTGCATATCATCATCATTGGCACTCTTAACAACCCCCGAGATGTTGTAGTAATCGACACCCATAATCTCGTCCTCTCTCTTCCCTTTGCACATTTTTTTATAGCGACAGCTCTAATTCATTTGCGTACACCAATTAGGATGCAAAAAAAATATTACAGTAATTTGTGGAAGGTTCGAGAAATGCTTGTTAAATAGACGCCGCTATGGCAGATCAATGGTCACAGCCCGGTAGTGAGATGGAGTCATTTTCACAGACTCGCAGTTGATGTAATGAATTTGTGAAATCGATGATGCGGAAAAATCTATAAATGATGTCAAATCCAGTAATAAGATGATCTCCCCTTAATAAAATAATAATAACATGATCAAGTTAGCAAATGATGATCAAATTTAATGGGGAAACACCTCATGGGATCAGCAATTTGGAGCTTTTGGTGTGGGTCGAACACCTCATCGCTCCGGCTCGGGTTTGTCACCATCTCTCTTTAGAAGTTAGGGGTTGAAAGGGGAACGGTAAGTATTTATGGCTGGGGAATGAAACGAATGGAGAAACAAATATAAAACCATGGGCTTCTTTTGTCACCTATCTCATAGGTTTCACAAGTTGTCAATCGTTCTGAAATTTATATTTCACTTCTACCCTAATATTATAAAACATATCCCAATTTTTTCAAGTGTTCGTAAAATTTTAATTGACACATATCACAGTTTCTCATTCATTTTATTTTAAATTTTCATAGCTAAAACCCATAAAGAAACAAGATAAGAACATTTCAGCCATGAAGTTGAAGTTCTTTGTTGGGGACCACCAAAGTCTGCCTGATTAGGAATGATTGAAGGCATTAGCTTCCCCTAAGATAAACATAATCTCGTAGTTGTAGGACTAATAATGACCCATATCCATTAAAGATAAACTTGCCAAATAAGAACCATAAGAACATAGTACTAATGAAAATAATAATAAGACAAGACAGAGCTTGTACTTTTTGGTATAGAATCTAGCATTGACACAAGTACCGCCGCCCAGAATTCTAGCCCTTGAGTTGAAAACTCCATCCGTAGACACAAATACTTGAGAGGCGGAGTCCGGAGAGGTGTCTGTCAAGGCAATGTGGAAGTTCTGCAGGTAAGCCACGGTCTTCGTTGTGGAAGAGCACTCCTCCCCTCTCCAGTACCAATACCTTGTACTTCCTTGACAACGTCGCCACCTGTAGTCGTATTCGCCGTTTGTAGTCGCCCACGTACTCCATCCGTAGACACAGATGGTATACCTTTTATAAGTTCTTTAAAATCATGTCTCCTAGAATAGTAGAATATTTCTAATAACTAAAAAAATCCTTTAAATCCAAACTACCTCCTTACTGAAATTGCATCCTTGCATGCACCCTCACAAGATTGCAACGAACACATAGCACCCCACTTTCTAACGCCACGTAATTTCATTCATTTGATGAGTATGTTGCACTTCATTATACCAAAAAACAAAAAGAAAGAATTTATATTACTAATAGATCTAAATTGTTCTACACGTTTTACTGTCCTCTACCATATATATCATCCCAAATATCCATCAGCTTGTCACCAAGCTCAAACAATCACTGATGCGAACAACCCTTGTCTGCAACGCAGGATCTTAGATTCCTCAAGCTTGGATTAGGTTCTTCTCTTCCGTAGCCAACGTGATGGCTTTCCTAGGGCTAAAGAGTTAGCCTTCAAACTCGTTCAACGTGATGAACGAAAGGAATCAACGTGATGATCGACAATTGCTCGAAGCGACGAGCTACGGGATAAACGATTCGGGGATCGGGAGTTGACGTTAGAATTCAAGGGAAGGAGCGTACACAACTTTACTACTCAAATTCAACGTAAAAGAATACAAACTAGGGTTTCAAGTCTTAAATAATGCCAACAGAATAACATAAAATAATAATAAAAATTGTTCAGCAAAACGACGAAGATTGAATTCGCTGGCGCGGACCGAAAGTGGGAAAAGCGGCAGTCGCCGTAATTAAACGGCGGTCGCTGCGATTTGCCGTAGGCAACTTCCTTGCGGAGTCTAAAATGGCGGTCGCCGTAAGGTTGGCGGCGGTCGCCGCCATTTGCCGTAGGCAAATTTCCGGAGTCTTCAAAAACGGCGATTTTGACCATCTTCTTGTTGGAATCTTGATTCGACGTAAACTATGAAGTTGTAGATCTTTGAATCAGCTTTCCAACGCATCTTGAATCATCATGAGATCAATTTTCTAGCCATAGTTATGGCCGTTATACCGAAGACTGTCCAGAACCAAATCGCTTGTAACAAGTCCGAACTTGCACAAGACTTCACCATTTGCTTGAGTCTCTTCCTTGGAGGCCTTTGATTAACTCTCTCATGCATGTTGCTATCAATCACCTCCACCAATTTATGATTCACCACCACACCAATCCCAAACACTCCTCTACTTGATGCTTATCTTCTTCCTCCCTCAAACCCACAACTTCTTCTTCACATCCTTATTAGGTGCTAATTGAAACAAACACTCAGGTCTCAACTCTTCTAAAACACCATCAATTTACTTGAGAAAATAATTTTAATAAAACTGCATTAGGCTAACTTAAGATAGGAATGGTTAAGCTTCATTTTTTCATGAAAAATGCTAATGAAAGCAAGAAAAATCGGTATGCAGATTTTATGACTACACTATGACATAATGCCTCTATCATCTTTTATTTTATCTAAACTGTACTCTCTCTTCTTGAAAATAATCAGGAGATATCTTAAACTATTCTTTTTAGGGATACCAAAAAACTAACTTTTCTTTTTTATCTTAATTCAATATCTAAGAGATATTCACCAACAAACAGAAAATGACTCTGCACACAAATACTAATGCCACTCTTGACACACAGAATCTTCAATCCATTCCCAAGTCCTCAACTGATTCTCATTGACCCATCCAATCTAATTTACATGTTTGATTTCAGATGTAGGTTTGATTTGAAAATGTATATGAGATGTAGATGACTTGCTTCTGAATCCAAGAGACAGACGCTACAGAGTGGATGAAATAACAGATGCATGTTAGTGTCAACAAAATGATGCTTTGGCTGGTAACTGCTCTGGAAGGAAGGGGAAATGAGAAAGGAAAGTGTTACTCAAAGTGATATACATGGAGATTTATGTTGATTTTTACATTTGGTGAATGTGGTCAATAATGTGATAGGGGTGTGAACTGTGTTGGTTGGTAATCACATATCTCTAGCCACTTTGACCATAATGGTCTGCTTTATTTATTCTAGAGAAAGATCCAAATGAACTATTACAAGAAGGAGAGAAAATGATAATGGCAGTGAGAATCTGCACATCCAATGATTCCAGTCTAAGGAATTCGATGGTCATTCAGTAGTTTTTAGACTGATAGTGTTGCTAACAGACACCAAAATGTGTTGTGTGTATGAATGATGTGCCTGGAAAGACTAACTACAAGGAACAAGCATGATGTTTCTCAGCAGACTAAGCAGATGAGTTCTTGAGAACAATTTTACTTGTTATTTTACCATCTAATAGTGTCATTGACTGATAGCTAGAAGGGGGTATCATAGTGAAGTGGTTACTAAAACGCAATGGGATGGAGACATTTACACCTTTTTTGAATTTCGTGCATATATATTTCAATGAATTATGCAATTATCAAGTGTGAAAAACATCTCATTTGATAATAATGTTATAAGATTAAGATGTGATGTTAGTACATAATAGAGTCAGAAAATTTACAGCAGAAACAACTCAATATTAGCTAAAAACAAACCGAAATCTGAGATTTGGGTTAATCTGGCACAACATTTATGCTAGCTTATCCTTGGTTTAAAGAATGTATTTTTGTGAGTTGTACATAGTAAATACTTCTAAAGCTGCAAAGAAATCTCATAAAGAATAGATAGGGATCGTATAATCTCATAGGATAGAATATAATATAAGGAAACAGATGACACATCATGTGTAAAATTGTTGATAGCAGGAAAGATCTACAACTCAAAAGTAAAGAAATAAGTACTCACTTATCGATACTCAATCAGGTTAATAATATGGCATCGATAGGAGAAAAAAGACATTAAAATCAGAGGAGATAGCAACATTTGAAATCTAATCACTGGATATTTCTCCTACAAAGGATTTTTCTTGTGGTTCTACCCTGAATTCAAAAACCAATTCCACATAGTTCAGGATAACAAGGACACCAAAATAATGATATAACAAGAAAACAAAATGACTGAGGCAACCCTAAATTATGAACACAAGTTTCCATCTTGTATTGCCAAGTTACTTTTTTGAATCAATGAGACTACATCACACAAACAGCAAAGAGAAGCCATGGAAATTTAACAACCAAGGCTCAAGCTTACACTGAAGATGCATCACATTGACATAAAAATTAAGATATATCCAATAAGTGTATCTATATATATATATATTGACTAAACTCAGTCGATTCCTCACCCTATTCAGCTTGTACACTAAGTGTTATAAATTATTGTAGCCATTTTTTCAACAGAGACCAATCTTGAGAATTATCTAACTTCTTGGCCATACACAACAAAACATGAAGAAGTAAAGCTTAAAAAATAGCTGGCAAGATAAATTGCATAACAACCATTCAGCTTTGTACTAACCTTGTTGATGTAATTCTCTACCTATAGAGATCCTTAGAGATAATGAAATCTGTGAAGGGTAAAAAAAAATCATGAACCAAGAAGAACACATAGTAGTCTTGTCTATAGTAAGATTACATTTTTGAACTTCGTCAGAGCAAACTACAAGTGCAGCAGAAAATGAAAACAGAGAGTCTCACCGATTGGAAAGATGTGAAAAATATTTATTACAGTTCTATAGTTTTATATAACTGAGGTACATATGATGATAAGGTAGAAAATAAGGTGAAGGGGATGAGCCTAATATCGTACTGCAGAGATAAGGTAAAAGCCAGTACATAGATAAGCCTAGGTAAAAGCCAGTGCACAGATGGCTAACACGTGCTCTAGCTACTGGTAACACAACACTAGACTAAAAAAATTGGAACGGAGAAAGTAAATAACATGAAAGAAACATGTAAATCCAAATAAAAAAGGAAATATGTAGCATAGGCGGTGCTATTGCAGAGATAAGGCAGAAATTGGAAGTTGTTGGTGGCCTAGCACATGGAATAGTTATGTCATGGAGCAACTATATGTTATTTAGAAGCTATAAATTAAGAAGGAAATAATAGTGTAATAGGGAAAAAAGGTAAACATAAATTTTCTTTCAAGCAGGATAACTAAACAACTAACAAAAAAAAGGGATACAAAATCAAAACAAAGGACAAATTCAAGTAAATATCTTCAGGATTAATTAAAGCAACTATATGCTATTTAGGGTTTGGAATTGGGGAATTTGGAGGGTGGAGCAAGATGAAGAGAGACTATACCAGTTTGGGTCACTTTCCCTGCTCTGGGACTACGATTCGGGTATGAACATTCTTCATCGACAACCTCATTGCATCTCCCTCTCCGAATCGATTTTGTCTCGTCCATACCTTTGCGGTTGTTCTTGGTGATCGGTGGTGGTCCAGATCTTCACACCCTAGCGGCGATGACATCCTTCAGCGCCCCCGGCAGCCGCACCTCATCTTGCGATGCACCATCACCTCCTCGTCCTATCCGGCAGCCCGCATGTGGAGGAGATTCCAGCCATGAAAGCGTTGGGCACAAGACGAACATGATTCGAGGAGCACCGAAGGAGGAGAGTTGATGGTCAAATCCAAATTGTCGATGGAAGAAAGTTGCGCTGAACCTAATTCAAGGTTGAAGGCCAAATAAATTGAGCCGTTTTAACATCTTGGGCAGTTTAGGCCTCTCATAGAATCCAATAGGTAGAGCCCAACATTAATGTAGCAGTATTATACTGAATAAAATCAAGAAGTATTGTTCCTAAGAGGACTGCAATTTTTATAGATAGATAGATGTTTTTCGATAGAATCATATTTACATTAATTATGTGAAAATATCACGCCTAAGCAAATATCTCATGAAGTCTGAGAAATCCGTCTTGAAAGTATCCAAGATTAAGGTGATAGTCATATACCACAATCAAACCTTGTAAATTTACAATTAGATGAAGTTTTAATATTACAAGCATTAATAATTGCTAGAGCATATTCAACATGATCAAGTACATGTAGCAATTGAGACTTGAGAGACATGACTAAAGTACATAATTATCTTAAGAGACAAGGATAAATCAAAACTAGAGATTACACGAGCAACAATATTATTTTTTTTAGGAATAAGCTTCAATAAAAACAACAAGAAATTTGGCTCATAAGCTACTTGATGATGGGAACATGCATGTCGGAGGTTGGTTCTAGGTGGGAGTGCACATGAACAAGCATCAACAACATTGATGTTCAATTCCATACTGATTAGCAATTTCAAGATCCCAGATGAGAGTTTTTGCATCCAATAAGTCAACGTTTGTACTTGGTTTTAACGACTTACTCCAAGCACAAGCAATGATCCATCAAGGTGATGCAAAATGAAACCATTAGCAACCTCGCATGTGTAAAAAAGTGTTATGTATGATGCAATTATGCATTTTGTACTATCACTTTATATCGAGTTAAACCATTCTTAATGGCATACTCAAATTTGAGTTTTTAGCTTTCTCTTTTTCTTAGTCCAAGCAACAAATATAATTTTAGTCTCTTATTAACAAACTCATATTAACACATTTTTTTAATAAAAGACAATTTAAAGGTAAGGGAGAAATAGATAAGTGAATACATGATGTATTAATCTTCTAAAAAGTTTGAAATTTAGAGAATGAGAAGAAAACTCAAGAGACCAAAAACTTCAATTTTTTATATATTTTTATTATTATTATGCGCAACTTTTAGGTGAAAAATTCATGAATATGACTGCATGTTTTCTTATCATGACGACATGAGAAAATTAAGGGTTTATTTGATAAATTAATTTATAAATACATTTGTGGTTATACTGTATTTTTTTTTTAAAAGAAACTAGTTGTAAAGCTTTAGAAGCTGTATAGTATTTTAATTTTTTTATGATATTTTAGAATTTAGAATTTTAAACAACATTAGGTGTGAAAAATATTTTTTATACCAAATATTTTTTTTTAAAAATAAGTATTTATAATTGAAAATGTTTGTAATGGATTGTACCAATCTAATAGAAAATATATAGTTTCTTCTAAGATTGCTAATTACAGTAGTAATTACTAATGCTTACTAGAAATCGAAGCCCGTGCTTCGCACGGGCCTTTTGTGTATATGTAGTGTCACAGTTTAAATTTGAGTTTCTAATATATGGATTGTTGTTTCATGTTTTATCTTAGACGATATATTGTTTGATATGGATTTAAATGTAATATCTAAGTATTTTAGGTATAAAATGTTATGATTGTACGAAGTACAATTTTATTTTATTTTATCTTGGTCAGAAGTTTAATCTAAATAATTGGTGATTAAAATGCTATGATATATATCATTTTAATTAATAAATATTAGTCATTACTTCCTATTCTTATTAAATACGGAGTAATATAAATAATTGGTGACTCTGCATATTCTTAAACCTTATTACATTTTATATAAAAGTACATTAGTTATTTTATCGGTACATGCTTACTCTTCTTAGCGAAATTATAATTCATAACTTCTTTCTTGTACATTTCATATGTGAGAGTGAGTACATGTCTATTATTTCGTCTTTCATCCTTGATTAATTCCTCTAGACCAACACAAATGAGGCCAGCTTTAATATATATACATGATGAGTGTAAAATAAATATGTATAAAATAGAACAATAAAAATCATCTTTAACCAAAATAACAACACACCCACCTAAAACGATTTAGTACAAAAAAAGAACTAAAAATACAAACCTAATTGAATTTATGCTATCAATAGTTGAAGGGTTTACATCGTCCATAAAATAGTTTGCATTATTCGTTACTAACAATCAGTCATCATAAATCGATTGTCTTTGTCCTCCTTCTAGTGAAAGCTATCGATGCAGGATGTAAAAAATCGATGCCTCAATAGTGATATTAGATTATCCAATTCTCTGACATCTTCACATAAAATTAACCTATCTCGATCAAAAGACAATTATATTAATAAATTTAAACCGATATATGTAAGTATTGTAGACTACAAAAGAGATCCAAATACATATAATCAAGGATAGTTTACCGTGAGGTGGATATATACTTGCATTATCGACAATCGGGAATCCTCATTCACATCTTTAACTTAATAATTATGCTTACTTCAGTGACCATGTCTTTTTAAGGTATTGCCCACTATCTCCCAAGTTTCACTATATGGCTTTCTAAAGGTAATTTCCATGTAGAAGAATGAGATGATGGTTGCCCAGAGCAAATGAACGGAATACCACCGTTTTCGCCCTTTTATAGATGAAGCCATTTTGACATATAACCGTTTAGACATCTTGACTATAATTTGTTTCCAACCATTCATTGTGTACTAAATACGAGAGTTAAATGTAGTAATTGGATAATATTAAAATAGGAGTAAATGAGAGCAAAATATAACGTATACAGTATGTAGTAACTATCACTAATTGAGATTTAGGTTAAAAAATGAGTCATAACCTAAAGAGTAGTCCGTACGTAGATGCAAGATTTAACTGAAAAAAGAGTGTGTGGGAAGGGAATAATTACTTACAAATAGTGCTCATTTTTATATATACACATAATTATGCTATGGTATATTAAATAAAACAAAGAAAATTTAATTACTTAAATTACAAAGTAGCCTATAATTATACTTATGTATTTTATATTGTTTTATAAACCCTATAGTAAAAACCGATCAAAAAATCTAACATATTATATACTAAGGGTGATAAACTAACCATGCATTCAAACTATACCTTTAGGCCTATTTAAGTCTTTGATTTTGTCTTTAAAAGTTAGCATTCAATGACCTAGAATGCTAACTTTTAAATATATATAGATGATTGTTTTTCATGCTTAATAGAAATATAAATTGAAATATGTTGAAAATTTAACGTGAAGATATAAGAGTTATACAACGATATGAAAATGAGGACTTTTTAATTGATTAATATGTAGTAATTGTATATAATTGTGAATCAAAAACTTTGTATATTATATAGACGATTATAGATTAAATATAATTGTTAATATATGAAATTGTCACTTTAGTACTTTTTGGATTTGAGAAATTGTTTAAATTTTGTGCTAAATAAATAAGGCATGAAATGAAAATAAAAACTAATTCATCTTTAAAAGTTAGCATTCAATGACCTAGAATGCTAACTTTTAAATATATATAGAAGATGGTTGTTTTTCATGCTTAATAGAAATATAAATTGAACTATGTTGAAAATTTAACGTGAAGATATAAGAGTTATACAACGATATGAAAATGACGACTTTTTAATTGATTAATATGTAGTAATTGTATATAATTGTGAATCAAAAACTTTGTATATTATATAGACGATAGATTAAATATAATTGTTAATATATGAAATTGTCACTTGAGTACTTTTTGGATTTGAGAAATTGTTTAAATTTTGTGCTAAATAAATAAGGCATGAAATGAAAATAAAAATTAATTCATCTTTAAAAGTTAGCATTCAATGACCTAGAATGCTAACTTTTAAATATATATAGATGGTTGTTTTTCATGTTTAATAGAAATATAAATTGAACTATGTTGAAAATTTAACGTGAAGATATGAGAGTTATACAACGATATGAAAATGATGACTTTTTAATTGATTAATATGTAGTAATTGTATATAATTGTGAATCAAAAACTTTGTATATTATATAGACGATTATAGATTAAATATAATTGTTAATATATGAAATTGTCACTTTAGTACTTTTTGGATTTGAGAAATTATTTAAATTTTGTGCTAAATAAATAAGACATAAAATAAAAATAAAAACCAATTCATTTTTAAAAGTTAGCATTCAATAACCTAAAATGCTAACTTTTAAATATATATAGATAATGTTTTTACCCTAAAAATGTTGTTTTCGTTATAATTGGCACAATGTTTCATACGCAAAGCACGCTATTTGGTAAACGGCGCCGACGATACGACTATGGCGCCTCCAGTCAATCGAGTAGTCCCAACTAACATCTTCATCTGATCACACGTGAATCTTCTGAACTAATTGACTCAATCCTATTCGTCCCAACTCTCAGATTTCACCACGATCTCAAAACTCAAAAACCTCCCCCAAAATTCATTCACATTCAAACCCCCAAATTCCCAGATAAACCACTCATCAACACTCGTCCAATAGAATTCATCCGACGATACGATGCGCCATCGAAGTAGCAGCAGGAGCAAATCCTCGTCGGAGGCGTCGAATTCGCCGGGCAACAAGCAGGAACCCGATGTTCCTTCTTCTTCCTCCTCGGATTCCCTGGCTAGGCTTCTTCCCAAGAGGTCCTCCTACGTGATGCTCACATTATTTCTGCTGCTAATCTACAGTTCATGGAGTGCTCACCGCTTCCAATTCGAGAATTTGCCGGCGCCACTCACCGCCGAGCAGGCGGGAAAGCGAGGGTTTTCGGAGGATGAGGCTATGAAGCACGTCCAGGCGTTGACCGGGCTGGGGCCCCACCCTGTGGGCTCTGATGCGCTTGATCTTGCTGTCCAGGTTAGAATTCACTGTTTAATTGGTTTAGTAAGACCAAAAAAGATCCTTGCTTTAGTTGCTACTGTGTTGTTCTTGTTTAGGAAATATAGAAATATTTACTGACAAAATTGTTCTGCTTTGCTAGCTGGGCCAATTTCCTTTGCATCTAAATGCCTTGACTTAATCCCTCAGTCCTACTTATGCTTGGGGGCTGGGGCATTAATTAGTACATTCGTAGATTTTTACACTACAGTGTAGATTGTAGACTGTAGAATGGAATTAGTGGAGCATATATTTGTGCCATAGCCAAATATATATTATTGGAATTTCAAATGTTTTCTGGCATTATTGACAGATTCGGAATTCCCTATAAAAAAAGAAAAGAAAAGATAATTCACAGATGCGGTGTGGCATGATTTGAAGGAGGTTGAACACAAAATGTGACACAGTTGGGGTCATGTTTTCTTCATTGACTAAAATAATAATAATAATGAGGAAGTATATTATGTTGATACTGCTGAGCTGCTTTTCAGTTGGTTCGTTCATTTTGTTGCTTCGTTTTATTGTCTTTTTTTGCATAGTTATCTTGAAACTATGGTTTGTTAACAGATGTTCTGATGCAGTATGTGATGACGGCTGCTGAGATCATAAAAAATACATCTTACTGGGAGGTTGATGTAGAAGTGGAGCATTTCCATGTCAAAGCTGGTGCAAACCATCTTCAGGGAGGCCTATTTAATGGAAGAACACTAATTTATGCAGATCTAAATCATGTTATAATGAGATTCTCACCAAGATATGCACCGGAAGCTAGAGAAAATGCTATCCTGGTCTCTTCCCACATTGATACTGTCTTTTCGACGTATGCTTCTCTCATACTAATAATAGCCTCTACTCTCCTTTGCTACTATATTTGTGTATATATTGCTCTATACTCTGTTTCTAAGGGACATGAAATCACATGAAAAGAAAGTATGATATCTATATAACATAAAATTTGCAGGTTCCTTTTGATTTTGAAATATTTAAATCAGAAATAGCCAAAGTCAACTTTCTTTAACATTCAAGGTGACTCCTTATATTGGAGTTATATATGATTGTTTTTCATCTCGTGTATTTCCTTGTATAGGTGTATTGGTAAAGGTTAAACTTGCCTGTGTGATGGCAACCTAGCTTTAGTTCATAAATATTACTATAGAATTCATAGTCTGTATCTGATTTGTGAAAACATCCATCTTGCAGGGGTGGTGCCGGTGACTGCAGCTCATGTATAGCTGTAATGTTGGAACTTTCCCGGGGGATTTCTCAGTGGGCTCATAGTTTTAAGAATTCTATTATAGTATTGTTCAATACTGGTGAAGAGGAGGGTTTAAGTGGTGCCTACAGCTTCATGACTCAGGTGTGAAGTATATCTTGCCTCTTTGATGAGGCTCTCTTCTTAGCCATACTGCTGTTGTAGTCTGAACACATGGTTATATATCTTTGCTGTAACTGACGTAGTACTGTGTAGATGCATAATGTATTCTGAATTGACAAGGACGGAATTTCTGTGTGAATGCAGCATCCATGGAGTGATACTATCCGAATGGCAATTGATTTGGAGGCCATGGGCATAGGAGGGAAGTCTAGCATATTCCAGGTTCTCCATTATATAGTTTTTTGATTGACTTTAATATTTTCTTCTCAACTGTGAACCATATATTGTCTTAATGTCATCTAGCTCTATTTCTGATTTTTTTTCACAAAGTACATAAATTTGATACTAATGGTGCTGTGCGCTGATGCTGTTGATTAGAAAATTGTTGTTGTAATATATTCCAGGCTTTGGTTGTGATGATTCTGGTTCTACTGTTTTGTTCTGCAGACGGGTCCTGATCCTCTTGCCATAGAAAATTTTGCATTGGCAGCAAAATACCCATCAGGCCAGATCATGGCGCAGGTTTTTTCTTTTGTTCTCTGTCCTCTCCCAGTCTTTGGTTCTTTTCAAGCCTAAACTAGTCTATGGTTCTTTCTCGTGTGCACATGTGAAAAGTCTGTTGCCTGGATCTACCTATTTTGCACAGTAGTGCTAATCTCGTTCTTGAATTGATAGATTATTATTTGTTAATACTATGAGAAATGACTTTATGCTTAATTTGTGTTATTATGCAGGATCTTTTTACTTCAGGTGCCATCAAGTCAGCAACCGATTTTCAAGTATATAGGGAAGTTGGTGGTCTTTCTGGTCTGGACTTTGCATATACAGATAACACTGCAGTTTATCACACTAGGGTACCTTGATCTGGATTTAGATTTCTCTTTTCAATAATTATCTGTATCTATTGTACTTGAGCATCTGACTAAATATAAGTGGCATCATTAAGAAATCGCTCTGTGTGGTAACAAGAAACTGATGGCTAAATAATTCTGTGCTTCCAAGAAGTCAGGAAGTGTATATTGTAAAGAAAAATTAAGGCATGTTGAAAATGGACCTTGTATTGAATATTTCATGCTCCGACATTTGATTTTCCATTTGACATTGAGATTAATATAGCCTTTATACTGTCTGATTTGTAGAATGACAAAATGGAGCTTCTGAGACCAGGTTCACTTCAGCACCTTGGAGAAAATATGCTGGCTTTTCTTCTTGGGATAGCATCTTCAGCTGATGTTGGAAAAAGCAAGCCAATTCACGGGGAAGGGTATACTGAGCATGACCCAGCCATATATTTTGACATATTGGTATCTCTCTATCTGTTCCTTGCATTTGATGGACTTTTTCTGTAGACAAGGATGCAAATGATGATTAGTATATAATTTTTTGCCTATTTACAGGGGATGTATATGGTTGTATATCGACAAAAGTTTGCCAAAATGCTGCACAACTCTGTTATCATGCAGTCTCTATTGATATGGTCTATGTCCCTCTTTATGGGTGGTCTTCCAGCTGTAATTTCATTGTTCTTGTCATGTCTGAGTGTTATCCTCATGTGGATACTTTCAGTCAGCTCCTCTCTTCTTGTAGCGCTCATGCTGTCATACATATCTTCATCAGCTGTGCCCTATATTGGACACCCATGGTTGGTCGTTGGTTTATTCGGTTCACCTTCTCTTCTTGGTGCATTGGCTGGGCAATATATTGGTTTTAGGATTCTTCAAATGTATTTGGCGAGTGTTTATTCGAAGGGAAATATATCTTTGTCTCCCTCTGCTCAAGCTACTTTGGCCAAGTTGGAAGCAGAAAGATGGCTTTATAAATCGGGAACTGTGCAATGGCTTGTTATGCTGATTGCGGCAAATTATTATAAGCTTGGCTCTTCGTATGTCGCACTTGTTTGGCTTATCTTTCCTGCCTTCTCGTGTAAGTAAGCTTTGGCATCAATCAAAATCTGGCTTGTGAAATTAAAGAATATGCTCTGGTAGTAGATGGCCCGTGAATTTTGTTCGTGAGAATACTCAATGAAAAATTGATTTGTATTCTTAGCATGCCACGGGAATGCATATTTGATATCACTAACAATATCGGAATTCAATTATGCCGAAGTACGCTGCTTAAAATTTTGCCCTTTTTTTCGCACTTCCTTGGCTGTACTTTCTTTTTGATTGACACTGAATGCTTGTTGTTGGATTGCCCAGATGGGTTGCTGGAAGCAACATTATCCCCAGCTCGGTTACCAAAGCCATTGAAGCTTGCAACCCTGTTGATGGGTTTATCTGTTCCAATTGTACTTTCTGCTGGTTCTGTTATTCGCATTATAGGTGTGTTAATTGGAAGTGCTGTTCGGCTTGACAGGTAAATGTTCTTGGTACTGCAGTCTATCTTATTGTAAACTAAATAAAATAAATTGTCAACTAACTATTTCGACGTAGATGGTATCAGGAGTTATGTGCATATATTATTTGTTACATTGTAAACTTGTGCTTTGGTTCTCAGATAGTCAGATGTTTTGTCTATGAAGTTTCATTACGTCCTTGATAGTTTTATCATAATATTATGAGATTTTCATTTTTTGTCATGGAATTTCCTTTTCAAATTGCTTAGATAACAAAAAACTACAATCCTCTTGCAGAAACCCTGGTGCTCTTCCGGAGTGGCTGGTAAATGTAATCATTTCCGGTCTTGTGGCAGTTGTTGTGTGCCTGATGCTGGTGTATCTACTTTCATATGTTCACCTTTCAGGTATGAATTTTTTTAATGTTATCTCCCCTGTATGGATAGAGAAAATGAGTTATATTGATTAGAAGTACTTAATACATTAGAAAGAGTATCAAGACTTTTAATATTTCTTTGGGCTTGTCTGGTAAGAATGGACGCATGAATGAGAATGGGGATAGAAATGAATGAAAGTTTGATGTGGTAGGGAATCTTAGGTGAACCTTTAGCCAACCTATACACACGTGGACTTATAACCATTTTATGCTATAATGTCATTTCTTCTCATCTCAGTTCGTAAGTTGCCTTGTTGGATGAAAAGATATGTTTGGGTATTTATTACTAATCCTGTGTTGCAAAAACATAGGTGCGAAAAGATCAATCATTGCAGCATCATGCATTCTCTTTGGGCTTTCTCTGGCAGCAGTATTATCTGGCCTTGCTCCACCTTATACTGAAGATTTTGCAAGAGCTGTGAATGTAAGTCTGATTCGCAATGTATCCTGTGGTTTCCTCTTCGTATCAAATAGGTGTAGTACGCCGCTAAGTGCTAAGTGACTTTTTCTATGTTGTATCGTGGGGTTCTCTTTTTTTTCTCGCCTCTTGGTGCATGCAGTGGCATGTTGTCTACATCTGTGAGCATCACATCTTGTGATTATCATTAAGTTGCAAGCTAGCGACTAGTCTAGTGCCGGCATTGGCTGAATATATTTCGTAACCAATTTATAGCTTCTAATTCTACATTATGATTTGATCTATAGGCTGCAGTATGTTTTCAGATCTCATCAAATAAGAATTTCTGATTTATCTTGTACAGGTTGTTCATGTTGTGGATACAACAGGAACTCATGGTAGAAATCAAGATCCTATCTCCTATATTTCACTATCATCTTCAACTCCAGGAAAACTAACAAAGGAGATAGATCAGATTGAAGAAGGTTTCGTTTGTGGCAGAAATATGACTGTTGATTTTGTAACTTTCTCCACGAAGTATGGTTGCTGGGTTTATGAACATGATAAAAGTGGTTGGAGTGAAGTAGATCTTCCCAGATTCCAAGTGGAAAGTGACCTTAAATCAGACAAGAGAGTCACCCAAGTTTCACTGGACACAAAAGCATCTACGAGATGGGCTCTTGCAATCAATAGTCGGGAAATTGATGATTTTGAGTTCCAAGGTATGGAGAAAACACCTGTGTATAATACTATTTTTTCTGCCTTTCTTTCTTATACCTACCCACCATAACCACAAGTTCCAAAACAAATATCTTGATGATTATTTAGAGAGATGTATATATCTGACTATATGTTAATTAAGTCCTTTGTGAAGATCGTTATTCAAAGCCAATAAGTAGGATAGTTCACATTAGCTACCTTAATATGGTTGGAAAATTGATGCTTGCTAGAGGAAAATAAACTTTGCAAGGATTATTGTTTGTTGCATATGAATGTTCCAGGTTGACCATTTGGACGAAACCACCACACCACCTGTTATGGGGTTGTTTTGCAAATCACCACCAATCCATCCATGAGATTAATTTGGTCACATTGTCCCTTTTAATGACAGTGGGCGGCAATTTGCAAATGGGACACCCATAATGGGTGTTGTAATGTAATTTATTATTGTGCAAACGCCCTGATTGACGGAGATAATAGTAGTTATGAGTTATGACTGATGCAGGGGAGTTGGTACCCCTGGGAAACAAGGGCAGCGTAGATGGGTGGCACATCATTCAGTTTGCTGGAGGAAAGAATTCTCCTACTAAGTTTACAATGACACTCCATTGGGCCAAAAACCCGCCGTCACCATCGAGCAAGCGCCCTCTGCTGAAGCTGAGAACCGACGTGGACAGATTGACCCCTAAAGCAAAGAGGATCCTGTCGAAGCTTCCTTCTTGGTGTTCCCTCTTCGGCAAGTCCACGTCGCCTTACAATCTCGCCTTCTTAGCTAGTCTCCCCGTCCATTTTTAATACCACCTTAAAGATAGGTTTGTGTCTTGTGATCCTCTTGTACACACATTCAGTTCTATTGCTCCCCTCTTGGACTAAAGTACTGTGTTTTACATGTTACTCAAAAATTGGAACTTGTGTTTGGTCCTTTTCAGAGCCTTAGCTTTTGTTTTAGTTTTTTCGTACACTTGAATTTTTACAACCATAGTATAGAATATTCTGGGTTAACTACAATGACGAGCGTTATTCTTGTGTTGAAGTCAATTAATTCTCTATAATTTGACAAAGTTAACCCAAGATTCAATCCACACAAAAGGATCAGATCAACCATTCTGAATTACTGTCTTCTATCACTCAACACTGGAAAATTCTCTTGGTCCAAACAAGGAAGACCTCTGGTATGAAGTATGCCATTTTTATCATTAGATTCAAGATACTTGGGCGAACTTGTCGAGTGCAGATGTATCCAAAGCTTGGAAATCCCTGACAGCACTAAGAACTGCCAAGCCAAGCTTCACAGCGTCTTCTTGGCTCGGTGCCTGCAGTTGTATTTTCATCCAACAGATGAGCAGAATGTTGATGCAAGAAATTGAAGAGGCTCCAAGCAAGCTACATTTACCTCAATATTGAGAGGCAGCACAGGGTCGTGGAGTGATAGCCTCAGGAGGAACCACCCGCCAAATCCCGAAACACGCACCTGGTACAAATTTGCGTTGCATATATTCAACAAGGACACGAGAAAATTTGCAAGATTGAAGTTTCAGGGAAAAAAACTTACGCCTTCGTAGTTCACAGGGGCTTTATGAAGCTTAGGATCTGAATCCACTAAGTTCTCCAAGTGCCTTAACACTGCCTCCCCGTAATCTCGGAAGGATCTGAAAGCACAAGTGTTAAGCTCATGATAACGGAACTAACAGAGTTTCAGATGAACAAGTTACATACCCTCCTCCTTTGAGATCGGCGTGACTTGAATCAATCTTCAATCGTAGTTCAACAGCAACAGCTGGTTCCTCCAGACCTTCTACCAAATCAGTCAACACTTTGCTTCCACCAGTCACTCCAGATGCCCGCGCAGAAGCGAGTTTATTTAGGAGTTTCACCTATATAATTTTTTAGCATATGGTGATAATTCAACAATCCGACAACACTTTCCATTATTTCAGCTTAATTACCATGGTGTATGCTCCATCATCTAGCCAGTGGTTCTCCTTGAGGGCTCCATGTCCACTGGTCTCAATGGCCAAATGTGCCTCCTCACCCACGGAGTTCTATCACAACATATTTGCCTCTAATTAGTTATGGGAAAAACTTAGAAAGGTAGTAGAGAATTTTACTGCCTTGATTTTCCTTAATAGTGTGATGATTGTGCCATGAATTCCCTTGAACATCCAATTGCATCATCTCTCAAATAATATGAACAAGAAGTTGTTTGTTCCATGATAAGGAAAAACAATCATTTAAACTCTGTATAAAATAAAGAGGATGTTGAATCTTACCAAACGGATCGCTTCATCAATGACATTCTTGTAGCCTCTTTTAAAACGATGGTGCTTTCCTCCTAATTATGGAGAGAAAAAACGATTACTTCACTAAGAAAAACATAAAACTCTCAGTTCTAAGTAAACAAGTCCATATGGTCCATTTTGATGCGGCAGTGGTTACCAAGCTTTTTTTCAATAAATGTGGTCAAACCATCAGAAGTGACGCTATCCGTGACAATAGTTGTTCCAGGGTGCTGATAGCAAAGAGAAAGAAGATAGGAAGTCAATATGAAGTACAAGTGTTCAAGTTCAACAAATATACATTCCTTATAAAATGATGAGACACAAGGAATATCATACTTCTTCAAGGACAATGGCAGACATTAAAGCAATCAGACGGTTCCGGTTGAGCTCCCGTCCATTTGAATCAACTGCAGCGGATCTAGGAGAGACGAGCAATCAGAAACAAAAAGTCTACATGTATGCAATCCGCATTAACATTTCAGTGGTAATGACTAATAACTACTACCTGTCAACATCTGTATCAAAGATAATGCCCAAATCGGCCTTTGTATCCAAGACAGCCTGGGTGATAGATTTCATGGCATTCTTGTCCTCCGGGTTAGGAATATGGTTCGGGAACATTCCTGGAAAGATAACAACTCGTTTAACTTAAAGACACCAATAACACAAGCATAGTAAAGGATAACAATAACATTAGAATGTTGGATTACCATCTGGCTCCAAGAATTGACTGCCAGTAGTAATAGCACCTAGCGGTTCAAGCACCTTTGCCTGGAAACGATGTCGATACAAAGTTAATATGTGCAACTGAATGCTATGCTTTTATAATTAGCCAACTGATATATAGTATCGAGCAGTGCAAAGAGGTTTCTTAATTATCAATTTTCTATTATTTTATGTCCTCTAGAGGATACCTTTTCACCCATCCTAACTTTTATCCTTCTTCCGTTATTTGTTTATAAAAAATTCTTTTACATGAAAGAAACATTTCAATGTAACATTTTATGCTTATTATATTCTAAAGATACGAGGGAATATGCTTTGTGTATCTTCCCTTTACTTTTGCATGTAAACGAATGAAACGCATGGATTTGATGTTTCTGACCAAACTATGTTAGATCATGCCACCACTATGTTAATGCATTGGGAAAAAAGGGACGAGACTTACAGCAAAAAAGCCGCCTGCTCCATTCCCTGCATCAACAATGATATGAAAGCCTTCCAATGGCTTCTCTGAGGATACAGATATAATACAGTGTTAGAAGCCACAAGCTGCCAAAACAGAGAAACCAACGGAGAAGTACAAGGTATCAAAAATTGAACACAGCAAAGCTAAAGTTTACCTATATTTCCTGCAGCTTTACGGACCGCCTGTACAAGATCAGATGTATAGATTGTCATGTAGTCGGCTCTTTTAACAGAGGTTGACGCCAACCTCTGAGACTCTGCCAGACCTTCAGCTGTAAAACTACTGTATATTTCAGCAGCATGCTCCAATATATCCTTAATATCACCTTTACCAAGTCCTCCGGCATTTGTGAAGAATTTGAATCCGTTTCTATTAAATGGGAGATGACTAGCTGTCACCAAAGCACAACAAGGGCAAGATAAGGCTTCATATTATAATTTAGATATGGATATAGTATAATGAAGTGAAGTATATAGTAAAATGGAGTATGTATGATCTATATTTTATCTTAAAATACCTGTAATCATAATGGATCCATCGACAGGACAGAAATTCTCGTTGTCTTCTGTTAGAGTGCTATTAAACATTGCTGGTGTTGATGCCAATCTGTACAAACAGTATGTCAAATATAAAAGCCTAACTCCTACAAAATTTTATTATAAATCAATTGAATAGTAAAACCTAAGTGTTTTTTGTTTAGACACTATGAATATTTCTGCTGAACATGGCTTAACATGAAAATATCTACTCTCAATCCACTCGAGAACTTTATAAAACTAACAAACAAGAAGGCATACAAGATGCATGAGATGAGAGGAAGAGAAGGCATAAATACCCATATTGAACAACATCAAATCCAGCACTTGCAAGTCCTCTGGAGACAGCATCCTGCAAGAAAATTGATTGGTAAGGCCCATGGAAGTTTGCTTCAGGTTGTATAATCCACTCTTTGCCATGAAAATAATGTTCTTAACTTCGTATTTTATACAAGTACCTTATAGTGCATTATCAACAATGTTCTGTAGTGATATATACTCTTATGATATAAAATGAAAGGTAATATAAATGTCATAGAGAAGAAGAAAAAACGATGAGATCATCTGCAAATTTTCCAATAAGTGGATAGAGGCGTATAAGAGTACCTGCAGCTTTGACGCTGAAATACGAGAATCGTGACCAATGGAAACTCTCAGCTGCCTAGACGGATCACACTTTTTCTTATCCAGTAACCATGCAGCAAATCCAGCAGCTATAGCTTCTGAAACCGGTTCTGTTAGGGTGACAGGCTCTCCCTCAACACCAACAACAGCAACTCCTCTGATATCGCTGTAATGTAAAATGATGGACACACATATCATTTAGATAGTATAGTATTCTTAAGAAGATACTGTACTAAACATGAAACCAAACGTTCTTACAGTACATATGGTTAGCTTACCTTCCATTTTGAAGCTTGAGAAAGTCACCCTTTTGAAGAGGTGGGACGACAACAGCAGAAGCAACAGCTGTAATATCGATCAAATACACATTAAAATGGGAAAAAGAATGCTAACTTTGTTTTCCAAAGTAAAGAAAACACTGAAAATTGTATCAACAAGGCAAATAAACTAAACCATGTCCCACACTAACCAAGATGTTCAAATGTTATAAGACATATGCATCCAAATATATGCTAGCTAACGTCTATCCATTAAAGTCAAGGATGGAGAACAAGAGAATATTTTGGATCTTGATAAGGACATAATGAACTAAAGATATAGCTATTTTCAGTCATAAGAGGATGATTCCACATGATAAGAACCCGAATCGTTAGAGTCTAGGACAGACCATTGCAAAGGACAGGTCTTCGGTTAACAAAACCACTCTGGTAAATCGAGAAAGTGCGCATTTGCATGGATAAGATGCTATTCCAAGATGACTTCCCCCCTTGAAAGGGAAGGAAGTTGCGCGCATTTGGGGTACAAAACTCTCTGCTGTATTTTGACACAAACTGCCTATTCTGTTGGCAGTTATGTGCTATTGCTACATTTTGAACAATCTTCCCTGATGTTGCTGCATCAAAATTTACATCTTTATTAGATTTAGAATTGACAAATAATCGATTTGATTGTACTCAGCAACCGTTGTTTTAGTTAATTCCATGATTTAGGACCCTAGCTAGTGTGGATAGACTTAAAAGATATTCCGACGAAAATTAGCCCCTCAAATTCGACAATTGAGCATATAATCACAGAGTTTCAAACAAGAATCCTATCAACACTGTATAAATCTCGAAGATACAATTTACAGATTGATGGATTAATTCAAATGATGGGGAAGGGGATAATTGAGTATTGAACTGCAACAAGAATGAAATGAATCGAAGTATAAAGGAAACCGGTCTAACCTGACATTTGAGTAGTCGAGATTTGAATCCAATCGAAAGGAAGGCAGTGAAACGAGTACGAAGAAGAAGAAGAAGAAGGCGTAGAAGAGGAGAGGTAGGTGAAAGTCTGAAGCGGATTCGCCGATGAAGAGCTCCTCAGTCCTCACCAACACCAGCTTACCCGTTTCTTCTCCGCCTACCTTTGCCACGTGGAAACCAACTATCTCAAATATTTTAGAATTAAATCATCTTTTTTCTTGGTGGGTCTCTCTAGACTAATCTATGTGTATGTCGTGTATATTCTAACTTCCAAATTGGTGAATTTTATTCAATAGTATAAATGGGAAGTAATAGGAAATTTTACACGTTAAAGTGAATACCCTTTTATAATGGTTAATGTTTTTATGTTGAAGATGTGGGTGAAAATCAATCTAATTAATGCTTGTTAGTTTGGAAAAAAAAAGAATTTTGGGTTTTGATTCATTTCACATCGAAAGTTCGGAGGTAAATGGATCTTCTTATATATCGTGGCCCTTTTGTTTAATTGCAAAGATCGGTGAGAAAAGAGAACTCACACACGTGCGTCACCGCCGTCCAGCGAGTTCGTGTTCGTAACATGTGCGCGGTGGGTTAAGTATTTTTTATGAGTTTGCTATTTTATTTTGCGAATAAAAGCTCAAACGGATTATTGATTAGCATTATCTATTGTTTTTTTGTAATTTCTGAGATTTACTAAAATATTTTAAATTCGAGCTTAGGTTTACGAAACTTGGCGAGCAATTGGTGAATGATTTCAGAAATTATTAAGTTTTGATTTCATAACTAATGAGGGAGTTGAGCAGATCGTGGGTGAATTATCTTCTACACTTTCCTTTTTAAAGGGATTGCTTCTCTTCTCTATGAACACACAACTCAAAAGCTCTTTCTCTTTTCTAAACAAAGCAAACCACCCTTCTCCTTGTTTGAGTTCCAATCGACCCCTTCTCTTCTTATCTAAAGTGCACATATTCGAGAAGAGTTATGCTAACCTTGGGGGGCTTATGCCGTTTTTTACTTGCACTGGTGCCAAGGCGCTTTGCTTCTAAGGCAATGGCTTGTTCCACGACACAACAACACGTTTACAACAACATCAAATCTCCAGCTCATATTTCGATCTTTATACGTTGTTCTAGTCTTTTTGGTGATCCTTCTCTTACAATTTAGGAAAATCATTCACCTCTCTTCTCACCGAATGGAGAACCACATCATCGAGTTGTTGGAACTGTCCAAGCTCGAACCCCTGAATGAAACGAGCTACAAGCGTTGGTCCCAAAAGCTCTTGATCGTCTTTGAACAACTTAAAGTCGATTACGTCCTCCTCACGGACTCTCCAATTGTTCATGTTTCCGTCCCGACGATCTCAACCATCGCATGCTCTTTCTGTTGCTCAACAACAAGCGTCCTCTGATGCAAATGATGTGACAAATTTGGCGGAGAAATTTGTTGAACTTGCTTCTCAGATAAAAAAATACGAGCAAGACAACAGAATTATAAGGGGTATCCTTCTGAACCATATATCAAACTCCTTGTTCAATTTGTTCTTATCGAACAAATCTGCTAATTAAGTCCATATTGAAGACTCTAAAAAAGAAGTATGGTTCAAATGATGTTGGGAAGAAGAAATATGTTATTGGAAAATTCATGAGATTCCTGGTCCTTGATGACAAGCCAATCATGGAACAGGTTCATGAATACGAGAACGTGGTGGCTGATATCCTTACTACAGGAATGAAGATGTGCGAATATCTACATGCCGATTTCTTGATTGAAAAGCTTTCTGATTCATGGGCCAATTACTTCAATCATCTCAAACACAAGAAAAAGGACATGGCTCTAGAGGAGTTAGTTGGCCACATGAAGATTGAAGAGGTAATCCACCTAAAAATAAATCCATCTAACCTTTTTTATTCTTTAGTTAAAGCTAACATTGTTGAAACTTCTTCTCAAATGAATGACATGTTTAAGAAGAATAACAATTAGCCCTCTTTCAAGAATTCTGGACATTAGAAAGCTCTTCACATAAAGGGTCAGAATTTCAAGAAAGGAGGGAAGAACGAAAAGCTCAAGAGCAGATGCTTCGTATGTGGAAAATTTGTCACAAGGCTGCTTAGTACTATCACATAAATGAAGTTGTGAAGAGCCATCCAAATCAGATATAGCCCAAGACAAGAACCAAGCAAATCTGACTGAAGAGGACTTGGTTGTTGTAATCTCATAAGTGTACATGGTCGACACTAGAGCAACCATGCACTTTTGTGCCAACAAAGACATGCTGTCAGATTTTGAACCTACTACTAAAGGCGAATAAGTTTACATGAGAAACTCTAGCAAATCTAAAGTGCTCGATAAAGGGATAATTCTTCTGAAATTAAATTATGACAACAATTTGATTTATGGGGGATTTAATGATTAAAGATGGCTTTGGACTCCTCTTTGATGAAGAAAAAGTAATCATTAGAAAAAATGAGGAATTTGTTAGGAAGGGTTTTATGGTTGTCAATGGTCTTTTTATGCTTGAATCTGTTGTTGCTTAGATTAACGAAATTGCATGTAATTCTACTTACTTGAGTGAGTCTATTGATTTATGGCATGCTAGATTAGGACATGTGAATGTGAATGCTATTAAGCGATTGCATAAATCTAGTTTGATTCCTAATTTGAACAAGAATAGTCATAACAAATGTGATGTATGAATGAGGCCAAATTCACCAGGAAATCTTATAAATCGGTAACTGAAAGGACATCAGAATTGCTCAAGTTAATAAATTTTGACCTAATTGATTTTAAAAATATTTAAAGTAAAGGAGGCAAACGATACTATATCACATTTGTAGATGATTATTCAAGATATACCAAAGTCTATCTACTACGATCCAAAGACGAGGTTGAACGAACATTCCTGACTTATAAGGGGAAATTGAAAACCAATTAGATTGGAAAATTAAAAGACTTAGATCTAATAGAGGTGGTGAATATGAGACTGATTATCTTAAGAGATTTTGTGAAAAAATGGCATAATACATGAAACTAACCCCTTAACAAAATGGTATAATTGAATTATAAAGAATGATGAATGGCATGCCCATTAGTTTTGGTTTACCTGATTATATGTGGGGTGAAGTTGTTTTATCAGCTAATCACGTTTTAAACAAAATGCGTCATAAAAGGCTTGATGTTACTCTCAACGAATTATGGAAACGCTATGCACCTAACTTGTCATATTTGAAAGTGTGAGGTGTCTAGCTAAAGTTGCATTTATGTGTTTAAACATGGAACTATTGGACCTAGGATTGTTTTTTTGTGTGTTTATAGGTTATACTGATAGCAGTCCACCTTACAAATTCATGCATTTAAATGATCGAACTATATATGAATATCGTGATGCAAAATTCATTGAGCATGTTTATCCTTTGAAAACTAGTGATGTGCTTGTTTCTGCAGTTCCTACATCTACACCTAATTCCTCTGCATGCAAGAACTCTCATGATTCTATTGAACCTAGAAGGAGTAAAAGGCAGAGAATTGAAACTAGCTTTGGTCCCGATTTTGTGACATCCTATTTAATAGAATTTAAAAACATAGATATTATAGATGTGTCTATGACTTGTCTTCATATCATTGAAGAAGATCCTAAAACATATGAAGAGGTTATGAGTTCTATTGATGTTGGTTTCTTGAAAGATGCTATTAGTAGTGAATTAGATTCAGTCATATCTAATTAAACTTGGGAAATAGTTGACTTGCCTAGAGGTAGTAAAGTCATTGGATGTGAATGGATTTTCAAAAAAGATATTAAAAATTGATGGTTATATAGAAATATACAAGGCAAGACTTGTTATTAACGGGTTTACTCAAAAAACACGGTATTGATTATTTTGACACTTGCTCACTTGTGACTAAAATTGCTACTATTCATGCTTTGCTAGCCTTAACTTTTGCTCATAGCTTGATAGTACATCAAATGGATGTGAAGACAACATTTTTCTATGGTGATTTAGATGAAGTAATATACATGCAACAACCTCCAAGTATCGATTTAACTGGAGAAACGTGTAAAGTGTGTAAGCTCAAGAAATCCTTATATGGTCTGAAACAAGCACCAAAGCAATGGTATAAAAAAATTTCATAGTACGATTACAAGCAATAGATTTGATGTGAATGGTTCTGATGCAGGTGTGAAGTCTAAAATTGATCATGTAAAATGTGTGATTATATGCTTGTATGTAGATGACATGCTTATTTTGGGGACTGACACACATAGATATCATAAATTAGACCAAGGATTTCTTATCGTCAAAATTTAAGATGAAAGATTTAGGTAAAGCTGGTGTGATCTTGGATATTAAAGTGACTAAAATTAAAGATGGCTTCACCTTATCACAAACCTTCTATGTAGAGAAAATATTGAAGAAATTTGATTCTTATGCACGTTGCCGTGCATGTAAGAACACCTTACGATTCTAACATACACTTTAAGAAAAATAAAGAGAATATTGTATCTCAATCTGAGTATGCTAAAAAAATTGGAAGTTAAATATTCTTAATGAATTATACATGACCTTATATAGCCTATGTTATTAGTAGATTAAGTCGATATACCCATAATCTATGTAACTAAAATTAGAATGCCCTTAAACGACTATTAAAGTACTTGAAATGTACTATGGATTGGGATTACTTTATGTGAAACTCCTTAACGTTTTAGAGGGATATTGTGATGCTAATTGGGTATCTGATAATGATGAAGTAAATTCTACCAGTGGATATTTATTTACTTTATGTGGTGCATATGTTTCTTGAAAGTCTGCAAAACATACCAATAGCTAGATTTACTATAGAGTCAGAGTTTGTGGCTCTTGACTTAGCAAGTCGAGAGACTAAATGGTTAGAAAGTCTATGGCTGACATTCCATTGTAGGGGATGCCAACACCTCCCATATCTCTACGTTGTGATTCTCAAGCAGCTTTAGGAGTAGCAAAGAGTAGTGTCTATAATGGAAAGAAAATGTACATTCAGTTTCGACATGAAGCTGTAAGACACCTTATAGTAAATGGTGTAATAATCACTTTGGAGTTCATAAGGTCTGAAAGGAATCTTACTGATCCTTTAACTAAAGGATTAATCAAGAAAATAGTATGGGAATCGTCGAGGGGATGGGATTGAAAATACAACACAAAGTAGAGATTATTAAGCCGTAACGACTTTGCTAGGGTTCCTACATCAAATGGAGGCCATGACCCACCCCGCGTCGTGATCACCCAAGCTCGATCATGTAGACTCGAATCTAGACTCATGGAGGAACTAATAGCTTGATAAGCGCCGGTAGAAGTTCAATATGGCTCGGTGACTTTGCTCGTGGTCCAACCGTTTGAAGAATGAATGCTATCTTCCAATTTGCTCGTGCCTTTTGCTTGATATTTTTATGAGGACATTATTATTGTGATATTTATCATGTGTCAAAAGTTCAAGTCATTACGAGTTTAATTGCTTGGTTTAATAGGTATGACTGTTCAAAGACTCGAGGCATGTCGAAGGTCTAGCTTGGGATTACATTTTCCCCGTGCAAAGCATGGCGCCGTAAAATCAAAATAGTGTAATAACCCCTAAAAGTGCCAAACTGTCGTTGCGTAGAAAAGACATGATATGCAATTTCTGTAACCTCGGTAATCTCTGTAAATAACTCTCTTGAACGTAATAATATACGTTTAATGTTTTTTTGGGTCTTAGAATATTTTTAGAAGTACTAAAAATAAAGATCTAGCAAAGACCATGAGCGAGACCCGCGACCAAAAGCCAAAAGACGCGATCGCGACAGTGTTTCCGCGACCGCGAAAACACTGTGCACCTTTGTCTTCAATTCTTCCCGCGTTTCGCCGGTTCGTGTGTCGGCGTTTCGCCGAAGGGGAATGCCGATCGATTGGAGTGCCTCGGCGTTGAGCTCTTCTTCCCCTATAAAAGGAGGTCGGGGGCAGCTTGAATCCTCATCCACAGCCATCAATCCCTCTCTTTCTCTCATTTTTGTGCCTTCACTGGAGTTCGTGCGTTCGTCGGAGCCTCGCCGGAGTTGTGGTGGTCGCCGGAGGTGCCTTGGGAAGCTTGGAGTGGTGGTGTTCGTAGTGGTGAAGGGAGTCGTCGTCATCGTTGTCGTGGGTAAGCTCGGAACACCTCCAAGCCATCGTCGGAAGGGAGAACCGCGACCGCGGGGATGAATTCCGCGACCGCGGCTCTGCCCAGAATTCCGCGACCGTGGATGTGCAAACCGCGACCGCGGCTTGCCCTAGCAAGTGCGATCATGGCTTGGACAACCACGGCCATGACTTAGGCTTGTTTCCTTTCGTTCATATCATTTATTTACCCTCGTTCGTTCATATCGAATCTAACCTAGGGTTCGTCGTTGTTTCGTCGTCGTCGTAGGAATCCGTATTCAGATTCCAGTTTCTAGATCCCAGAACCCGACATCTTCAATTCGTCTAGATTAAGGCAAGTGGCGGTTCGCTCTTGCTTATCATTCCATATTTCCTTTAGTTATCAATTATTTGATTGTTAATTAAATTGGAATGAATTGTTGTTTTCGTTTGGGAACAAATTTTAATAAACAATGTGATAAAATATGATTCTATAATAGGTTGTATATATTGCTCGAAACAACGCTATTATACATGTTATTATCGTGATGGTACTGGTGTGGATTAATGTATAAACTTACATGTGTAGTTAGAACGAGTATTCGTAGGAATGCTATGTACCTTGCGAGGTCTAGTCTTTTCTTTACAACAGGTATTAGAAGGATTTTGCCCTAGTACTATCTGGTCATGACTGTACCCTTATTCAGGGTAGGTGCACATAGCTGGTGCCAACAATCGGGATTAATTCCCAAGATATCTCTCGTGTCGAGATGATATACATTAAAAGCTTTAACGTGAATATACGTTTTGTAACTAAATAAGATAAGTGCGATTATGCACATAATTAATGAACCTTCGGGTGAGAAGCACAACTTGGAACCCGCCCAGACTTCAGTTAGAGTAAGTCTTCTTTCCAATCTGAATTCGCACTGTGCGGTGAGGTTGGTCGTGGACCCAAATGATCAAGTCATTTTTAAACGCTTGTGTGAAAACTAAAACGTTCCCAAACACTTGTCATACGTTTCCCAAAAGACTCAACTTCTTTGGAGTCTTCTCTTCATACGTTTCCCATAAGGCTCAACTTCGTTGGAGTCTTCTCTTGATCATTCCTCTTCATATGTTTCTGTAGAAGTGTTGAGGGTCACTGTCGTCATCGGCTATTATTCGAGAAACGATGGGTGTAACCTAACACGACTACTTAGAACATTTTTATTTGTACCCTTGCATAGTCTTTCATTAGACTAACCAACCGGTTATTTTCCTTTGCATGGTTGGCTGGTGTCATCCGTCTCATACGGCACATCAGATAAACTTCCCTTTCCGTGAAGGCCAGAATTCGACGATAAGGGCAGATGATGGTTTAAGTGTTTTCCAAGGTTGAAGATCCTAGGCGTGAGATCGCTCAGATCAAAACCCTTCATGGTGTTTATTAATTTTCAAGACTTCCGCTGTGTTAAACAATTCTGTATTTAGTTTTGTATCTGGTTGATAACAGTTGTAAAACCATGACTTTGGTTCGAATAATATTTGGTAATCTTTATGACATTTAATAAAGTTGCATTGTTATATGGTCGTTATAAAATGGTTTAAGCCTTGGGTGACCCCAGATGTGTAATATGAGGTCACTGGCGGTAATACTTTCAAAGGAGAATTTGGGGGTGTTATAGATTTGGTATCAGAGCCGAAAGTTTTAAACGGGTTTGGGTTTTCAAATCGTTTTACCTAAAACAAAATTTTTATAAACCGTTCCCCGTTTGTGTTAAGAAATTGTTGGTTAGTTTCAAAAGTCAAATGATTTTGAACAAAATTATACTTTGAGTAAAATGTGATATTTTAAAACATCTGCCTTTCAAGTCGTGCCTTCTTTTCCGGTCTGATATAGAAAGTTAGCTTCTATATTTAGAAAGACTAATCCTTTCTCGTCGCTTCGCATGATATGGGTTCTTTCGTGTCTCAGCTTAGGAGTAAGAAGGGCGTCGAGATAGCTTCGCCACCTCAGGCCGAGCTCGTGTTTCCCATTCTTCCGAGCTGTACACAGGTTAGGGAGCCGAGTAACCCACCCGAGGAGGAGAAGACCATCCTCGTGGAGTCGGTTGTACTGGTGTCCGACCGGGTGGAGGATCCCGAGGAGGATCCGGAAGAAGACCCAAAGGAGGACGAGGAGGTGGATCCCGAGGAGGACTCGAAAGAGGATCCGAAAGAAGATCCCGAGGAGGATCCAGAGGAGGACCTCGAGGAGTTCTACTATGACTCAGATGGTCTGGAATACCTGCTTGACGATAGTGAGGACCCGGGGATGCAATTCATTTTCCCGAGTCCGGTGGATCCACCATTTCAGGAGTACGCACCGTTGTCCCCAGTGACGGTGGCTAAAAGTGCGCAGTGCAAGTATCATTGCTTAGCCTAGTCAAAGTAAAATATCCTAACAGATCCACTAAACAGAAGTATAGCAGACAAGTAAGGGTCGAACCCACAGGGAAGATCGATGAAGTATGCAAGTGTGAATGACAAGTAACACGAACGGGGGGTTTAGTTATCAAGAGAACACAAAGCAAGCAAAGCAAACAAGTTTGGTTGAGTTGAGAAAATATAATGGAGAAAGTAGTCCTACTAGAGCGAGATCCATAATACAGAGATATAATTTGATCACAGAAATCTATTTAATCCAAGTTCTTTCACTATCCTTATAGTTGTTCCCACCCTGATCTTAAGTACTATTGATTCTCACAGTTGTCAATAGACTTATTACTATGCCAATGATAAAATACCAATGATTCTCACAGTTGTCAGTATACTTTACCACCAACACAGCAATAGCAATACACACAAGGATATAGGATACATGCAAATAGAAGGACGTACTAATACTCGCATGCAACTGATTCTCACTCACGATTGTACGCTCGGAACCCCTATACGCACAATCGTGTTTGCCACTAGATATGCACTCGGAACCCCTATATGCAATCCTAGCAATTGATAAAAAGTATTCAACCCAGTTGATCAGGCTAAAAAGAACAACAAGAAATCAATACTCAATATAACCAAGAGAATCAAACCAACACTTATAAGGATAAGAACAAGGAATAGAAATCTCACAAACACATCAACTGTACTGCTTCACACGTCTAGTAGAACAAGGGAAAGTTAGTTCTCCATCAAAGGGGATGAAAAACTCTAATGTGAAATAACGTCTGAAAAATCGTGTGTAGGTAAAAAGTCTCTCTCTGTGTGTCTCCCTCTTAACCTAGAAAGAGGCTTAAATAGTCTTAGGAAACTAGGTTAAACTAATGCAAACAATAAAGGAAACAGAATAATAATAAAATAAAGTCTAAACGAATAAAAGGAAAGTAATAGTCTTCTGGCGCGAGGCATTAAACACGGCCACCGCGGGGCGTCAGGCTTTCCACCGCTGGGCGGTGGCTTCCTCTGGCGTGGGGCTTCAACCTTCTCTGGGAGTCACCGCCGGGCCGCGGTGAATCTGGCGCGGGGCGGTGAGCTC
Source organism: Rheum nobile (assembly GCA_027886185.1). Classification (NCBI taxonomy): domain Eukaryota; kingdom Viridiplantae; phylum Streptophyta; class Magnoliopsida; order Caryophyllales; family Polygonaceae; genus Rheum; species Rheum nobile. The sequence goes on along the minus strand of WOAB01000644.1, from coordinate 7,952,400 downwards.
ACTCCTTCAGCTTCTTCAGCTCTTCTTCTTCTCTTCTGCTGCTCTTCAATCCTACCAAGTGTTTGGTAGTCTTCTCCAAGTATGCTCCAACAGCTCCATCTAAGTTGTAAATCCTGGGATATCTTCACTTCTCTCCACAACTTCCAGATTACCGACTTAGCACCAAAACTCCTCCAAATCATGCTAATAATTGCTAGTAAAGGTGTATGAAATAACACCTATCAAATTCCCCCATACTTAGACCTTTACTCGTCCCGAGTAAGCTAAAGAAAAACTCACTCTCTCAATCAACACCAAGGCCTCAGGAAGTACAAGAAAATATGACACTAGCAACTACAACATATCAACAATAAGCTCCAGACAACCAAAATAAGTGATGCAAAGAAAATCTAATCCTAACTCCAATCTAGCTCCTTATCGCTCCAGAGTGGCCTACCCGAACTCCTTATACCACCTCTTATTATGACACCTTGCCAAGAAATATCGAGAAATCCTAGAATCACTCTTCTTTTTTTACGCTCATCTTGCCAAGGCGCCCTTTCGGGTTTTCACCAAGCCACTCATTTCATTTTGCTAGATATCTCACATATACTCACATCACTCCAGTCCACTTTTGCCCTGGTCTATACCAGCCGGACTACCTGCTTTTTACCTGAACTGCCCTTTCGGGTTTTCAGCTCATCCCAGGATTTTGATTGCCTTTTTACTTCTTTTTGGCTTTTTGATTTTTTTTAGTTAAATCAAATGGAAAATACAGCACACGAAAAGAAAACAATCTGTATAAAGGATAGACAGATAGCAAGTCTAAATCCCTCCCCCATACTTAAACCGAATATTGTCCTCAATGTAGAAAAGAGAACAGCAAAGGAAATAAGGGAAGAAGAAAACAAACTCACTGTGGGCCTGATGGTGGTGGTGGTGGGAACCTCCCGAAGTAGTCCCTCATATGAGCGTCCATGGTGTCCAGACGCTCATCTATATCAGCACGGAACTGGGTCTGCCAAGTCTGCAGACCGGTCTCTACTTGGGTGTTCCAGTGCGTCTACTGCACTGAGAATGCATCAAATCTCAAATACAACTCCTGCCAAGGTGTGCCAGGACCGTAAGAAGACGAAGGCGCATCATAAAGTGTAGGCATAGGAGTGTCCTCGCCCGCAAACTCAGCAGCAGCAGCAGCACCACCAGGGCCCTCTCCATACGGGCCTGAAGGAGCAGCAGCAGGGGTATCATCAGTCGTCATTCTGCTATCACTGGGAATCCACCAACCCGCATAAGAAGGGGAGTAGGCAAAATCCCGGGGAATAATCAAAATGTGGCCATCATAGGATGACCAGACCAAATCACCATCCTTTCCCAATGGCTTCAGCATCGAGCACACCTTCATGTGCGCCATATCAAACACCGCGTAGGCAACATGCCGAGGAATCTGATCGCAAGCTATCACTCCAGCACAAAGGAGGGTAATCAGACCACCCCCACAAATATCACGCGGCTCACCATCACGAATCCTCTTCAAGGAACCCAAGAAAAGGGTAGCCCAACACGGCGTGTACGTGACAACCTCCAAGATGCTCACAAACCACCGGAAATCCTTCAGAGGGACCTTTCCATCATCAGCGTGGCCAAAGAAGTCTCTCATCATCACCTTGTGGATCAACCGCAGACACGGGTTCACCAGCTTCGAATTCACCTCTTGGCCCTTCCTGAACGTTCGGCCCGTAGCAGCCCTCCAGAACTCCATCATCTCTGACTCTGGAATGCCACCAGACCACCCATCAGTTGGTAGCTTTGTAATGCCCAGGGCATCACGCACCACCTTAGGAGACAAAGAGTAGTCACGCCCATTGTAGGTGAACGTGACCCTCAGCAAATGCTTGTCGTCCGAGCCATTAGAGTACCTCTTGAAAGAGGCGATGAACTGGTAGCAAAGCTCTGGATATGCAGGGGCAGCCTTGTTCAGAAACTCCCCTAACCCACACTGTGCCAAGCACATGGACACACACGCCAGCATTCCCATCTCGGCCAAGGTCGGCCTATCAAAGAACTTAGAAGCCAACACCTTCCTCTCATTCACAACATTGTAGACCTCATTCTCATCCCTCGGAGACACTTGCTTCTTGCCTTTAGGTGCCATAAGTAAAGAATTGAATTGCTTAAAACAAAGGGCAGAATTGAATTGCTTACAACGAGCACAAACGATGACTCCTGGATGCCTCGACGCGAGGCGGTGGATGAATCGCCGGGTCGCGGTGAGGACAATTGGGAGGTCTGGCCGGGTCGCAGCGAGGTCGACGCGGGGCGGTGGCAGCAGCGGCGCGAAGCGGGTACAACGTGGGGCGGAGCGAGGCAGGACTACAATGATGCGGTGGGGATGTGTTTGGCTTGTTTGTGAGGCTAGACTCCAAATTGGGGGATTTGGGCTAGATTTGGCTCAAGGTCGAGAGGGGTTTGAGGGAGAATGGGGGATTTGGCTTTTGGGAGCTTGAGAGGTGTGCTGGGAATAGAGTGTGTGAGATAGTGGGGGCTAGGTTAGGGGAAAGGTGAAAGGGAAGGAAGGGATGATGGGTCGGGTATGTACCATGACCCAAAGAAAAATCTTGGCCCAAAGGGGCCCAATCCATCAAATCCTTCGTAACAACTCAAGAAATAAAAATTTTACACACCCGTTTAAGGTTTTTTCGGGGCCCTTTATTCTTGGTTTTTTTTTTATTTTAGAGTCGAGAAATCATACCTGACCTCCACCGCGGGGCGGTGGGCTCCACCGCGGGGCGGTGAGGGTCGCCGCGGGGCGGTGACACAACGTCTCTTCTCAATTTTACTTTCGTACCTGAAATGTGAGTAACAGGCAAACGAAACAAAGCAAAATAAACTACGAAAATAATCTAATGAAATGAAAACTCAAAGAAAAATACCACGGGTTGCCTCCCGGACAACACCTTGGTTATCGTCGTTGGCTCGACGTACTGCAAATCAACTACCATCTAGAGTAGGATCCCCTCGGAATCCTCCTACTCGTCTCTTCATGTTGAGACCTCTCATGGAAAGGTTTAAACCTTAGACCATGCTCCCTATTTTCCATTGACTCCATGCTTACTTCCTTTGGAGTATCTCCCCCATACTTAGAGCGATATGGGGGCCGATATGGCTCAATCTGAATATGCTGCACATCACTGGATAAAGGCTTACAGCCTTGTATGGTTAGTGCAGGGGGGCGAGTGCCCAAAATGGAGGGAATGGAATCTCCTATGTCATCCAACAAGACATCACCAACATGTAACTCATGCGACTCAATAGGTTTATCAATAGAGTAACAATCAACTATGGTCTCTACTGCATCAAGTTTAACATTTTCAGGCACATGATTATCAATATCACTAATGCAGCAAGGGGTAGGCAATTCAATGGAGTTGGATTTATGAATATTATGCTAAAAAATTATTCCATCAAATTCCATAGTCAAAGTTCCACTGTCTACATCAATCTTTGTCATGGATGTTTTCATAAAAGGTCGCCCTAGCATAACTGGAGCTACTTGCTCATCATAGTCCATATCCATAACAAAGAAGTCAGCAGGAAAAATCAAAGAGCCTATCCTCACAAGAACATTTTCCACAACACCCTTAGGGGGTACACAAGAACCATCAGCAAGTTGTATAACAATGTTAGAATCATGCAAGAGTCCTATTCCTAAATCCTCAATCAAAGAATAGGGTAACACATTAATTGAGGCACCCAAGTCTAACAAGACTTTCTCAAATCGATGCTCACCTATAGTGATAGGAATAGTAAATGTACCTGGATCCTTGCACTTCTTAGGCATGCGTCTCTGAACTACTGCCGACACATGTTCACTCACTGGAATCTTCTTTTGAGCCTTCTGCTTCTGAGTCCTCTTCACGGTGCACAACTCCTTCAAGAACTTGGCATATCGAGGGATAGCCTTGATAAGCTTGATCAGGGGAATGTTCACCTCACAGTCCTGAAATGTCTCGAACAGATCGCTGTCTTCGGCTACTCTCTTAGCTTTCAGCGCCTCAGGAAAAGGTGCTGGGGGCTTCTCAGAACCCAGAGGGGGAAACACGGGGCGAACATAATCATCAACATAGGTTTCTTCAGCGGAGATAGATTTTTGAGGGCCAGATCGCGGCAGAACCACCGCGGGGCATTGGTCATCGCTGCGGGGCGGTGGGGTCACGGTGAGATTACTGGTACCAGCCACCGGGTCGCGGTGAGGATCGCCGCGGGGCGGTGCCAACAGGTCTTCTTTCCTGGATTCTCCTTCAATTTTTGGCCGGGCCGCGGTAGCATCCACCGCGGGGCGTTCGGTGATTTTCTCCTTCTCGATCTCGTTCTCCTCTTCAGTAATAGGAGCAACGACCAACTTCTTACCACTTCTGAGCGTGATAGCACTCACGTTCTCTCTAGGGTTCACAGTAGTCTGAGAGGGCAGGGAGTTGGAAGTCCTTTGGTCGATCTTAGTCACAGCATCAGCTAACTGACCAATTTGTCTCTCCATGTTCTTCAAACTTGACTCAATAGCCTACACATGCGTGGAGAAATGCTGAGTCAGAGTCTTTAGCATATCTTCGGTAGAAGCACCAGAGCTTTGGCCTTGAGGCCTCTGTTGGTATGGGACTCTCTGCTGGTACTGCTGTTGTGCAGGCTGTTGACCACCTTGAGGGTCACTCCATCTAAAACATGGGTGGTCTCGCCCTCTCGGATTATAATTGGGCTGTCCACCAAACTGTGGTCTGGGGTGTCCATAACCTCCTATAGCATTAACTTCAGCAACACCCTCCTCTTGCAGCTGAGGACAAGCGTCGGTGGGGTGGTATTGATCAGAGCAAAGCCCACATGCTTTAACTTGTTGAGGGACGTTCTGATTCGCCATCCTCTTCACTATCTCTTTCAGCTCGGCTATCTCGGTCAACACTGGGCTTGGTCCTATAGGGGTCACAGCATTGACCGCCTTCCTTTGGTATGTCTTCCCAAAACTCCTGGTGCTCTCACTCATCTCCTGGAATCTCTCCATGGCTGCATCCGGTTTCAGATTCAGGATGCTTCCACCGCATGCAGCGTCAACCATTCTTCTCTCTTGGTCCAGCAGACCATTATGTAAATAGAGGACAAGGTCCTGCTTGGCGTATCCGTGGAATGGACAGCTAGAGCAAAGCCTCATGTATCTCTCAAGATAATCATACAGCGTCTCATCATCAGCCTGCTCAATATTGGCAATTGCCTTTTTCAAGGCATTCGCCTTCTTCGTTGGAAAGTACTTGTCCAGGAATGCCTTGTGCAGTTTATTCCAGGTATCTATGGTTCCTGGTGGCAAGTGATAATACCAGTCGCTTACAGAGTCTAGCAGGGAGAAACCAAAAGCTCTCATCTTGATTTGGTCTTTCGTCACGTTCCTGGGCTTCATGGTCATGCAGACATTGTGGAACTTGCCCAGGTGAGAGATCAGGTCTTCTCCACTCAAATCGTGGAACTTTGGGAGATAAGCAACAACTCCAGATTTCAGCTCAAAATTCACCCCTTCGCCAAGTGCAGGGATGACGACAGCCAGGGCTTGTACTCCAATATTCGGCTCAGTCAATTCTCTCAGAGTCTCAGCCATTGCGACAGTAGGGATGTTAATTGGCTCAGTCGGCTCAACGACCTCAACCTCGACTTCTTCTTCTCCTTGATCGCGTAGGTTCGCACGGAACGATCTATCGACTTCTGGATCAAAAGCTACGAGAGAAGAGTCAGTAGAACGAGTGTCGACCATAAGATAGGTCTTCACCGAAAATCAATCACAAAAACACACAACAAACAAAAAACTTCCCCGGAAATGGTGCCAAATTTGACGGTGGCTAAAAGTGCGCAGTGCAAGTATCGTTGCTTAGCCTAGTCAAAGTAAAATATCCTAACAGATCCACTAAACAGAAGTATAGCAGACAAGTAAGGGTCGAACCCACAGGGAAGATCGATGAAGTATGCAAGTGTGAATGACAAGTAACACGAACGGGGGGTTTAGTTATCAAGAGAACACAAAGCAAGCAAAGCAAACAAGTTTGGTTGAGTTGAGAAAATATAATGGGGAAAGTAGTCCTACTAGAGCGAGATCCATAATACAGAGATATAATTTGATCACAGAAATCTATTTAATCCAAGTTCTTTCACTATCCTTATAGTTGTTCTCACCCTGATCTTAAGTACTATTGATTCTCACAATTGTCAATAGACTTATTACTATGCCAATGATAAAATACCAATGATTCTCACAGTTGTCAGTATACTTTACCACCAATACAGCAATAGCAATACACACAAGGATATAGGGTACATGCAAATAGAAGGACGTACTAATACTCGCATGCAACTGATTCTCACTCACGATTGTACGCTCGGAACCCCTATACGCACAATCATGTTTTCCACTAGATATGCACTCGGAACCCCTATATGCAATCCTAGCAATTGATAAAAAGTATTCAACCTAGTTGATCAGGCTAAGAAGAACAACAAGAAATCAATACTCAATATAACCAAGAGAATCAAACCAATACTTATAAGGATAAGAACAAGGAATAGAAATCTCACAAACACATCAACTGTACTGCTTCACACGTCTAGTAGAACAAGGGAAAGTTAGTTCTCCATCAAAGGGGATGAAAAACTCTAATGTGAAATAACGTCTGAAAAATCGTGTGTAGGTAAAAAGTCTCTCTCTGTGTGTCTCCCTCTTAACCTATAAAGAGGCTTAAATAGTCTTAGGAAACTAGGTTAAACTAATGCAAACAATAAAGGAAACAGAATAATAATAAAATAAAGTCTAAACGAAATAAAAGGAAAGTAACAGTCTTCTGGCGCGAGGCATTAAACACGGCCACCGCGGGGAGGTGAGATCCACCGCGGGGCGTCAGGCTTTCCACCGCTGGGCGGTGGCTTCCTCTGGCGCGGGGCTTCAACCTTCTCTGGGAGTCACCTCCGGGCCGTGGTGAATCTGGCGCGGGGCGGTGAGTTCACTCCTTCAGCTTCTTCAGCTCCTCTTCTTCTCTTCCGCTGCTCTTCAATCCTACCAAGTGTTTGGTAGTCTTCTCCAAGTATGCTCCAGCAGCTCCATCTCCATCTAAGCTGTAAATCCTGGGATATCTTCACTTCTCTCCATAACTTCCAGATTACCGACTTAGCACCAAAACTCATCCAAAACTCCTCCAAATCATGCTAATAATTGCTAGTAAAGGTGTATGAAATAACACCTATCACCCAGCTGCATGGGAGTCACTTGGTGTGCCCGGTAATGAGAGGACGGAGTACGAGCCTTTGGATGCGCCAGTGGGTCCGCATCCTACTCACGTGCCTGGAGAGCTAGTGATGAGTCATGCGTCTCGTCAAGCGCACAATCAGGGTGAGATGGCTTCCGCCGAGGCTCGTCACCATGCGGAAGTGATGACTGAGCGGGCTCGTATTAGGGCAAGCCCGTGCGAATCGATGGATGCTCCGAGGGAGGTTCCGACCCAACAGGCCATGCCTAGGCCCCGAGTGCTAGTAGAGCGCATGGAGGAGTGGACGGAAGCCTTGTACGATATGGAGGAGCGGACTTACGAGACTGAGTTCGGTCTCTCCCATATGCTGGGTGACGTCCACGAGCTCCAGGAGAACATCAGGCAGGCCAAGCTGCTACTCAACCCACACTACGAGGTGAATAGGGCTGATTTTCACCCAGGATTCCTAGAGGAGTTTTGCTACCCACCTATACCTGGGGAAGGGCCGAGTGTTCATGTGGCTAGAGCGGGACCAAGTGTTCCGATGCCTAGGGAGGAGCCGAGTGTTCCGGGCCCTAGTAGCTCGAGGAGGCCGACACCGGAGCCCGAGAACGGTCCACTTCCGAAGAGAAGGTGTCAAAGGTTTGACGTATACAGGAACCTCTTCATGGCACCTTGAGAGGAATGGTGGCATATCTTAGCGATTCTCCTTTCTAGTTGTTTTGTTCTAGTTGTTTTAGAGCCGTAGCCTCCTAGCAACTTTGTCTTTTTGTTTAGGAGGATAATTGTAAAACTTATCAACTTGGTTTCAAGTTCATTTCATCAATAAAGTTTACCAGTTTGATCTATTCTGAATCAATTTCATGTGTTGTGCGTGTTAAAAAGTGTGATATTAATGTTGTGAAATACTTGGAAAATTGATCGGTAAACAGATGGTGAACACAAGAAATACAATTCATGCTGGTGCTGGGCCAAGTAACAACCCCATGAGGAACCTGAGAAGCGCCTCAAATCAAGGGGAAAAGAGTGAGTCTGTCTCTCACAACAACCCCGTAGACAATGGCCAAGTGCAGGCTAATCCTCAAGTGGTATTCGACGTTGCGGCCATAGAGGCCATTCGGGGGATCGTTATGCAAGCGGCCACCGATATAATGCGGCCAGTTGCACCACAGGCACAAGGTGTTCCAGTTCCTCAGGTTATCCCTGAATTTGAGGAGCCAACGGTTCATGTACCTCAGGTTGATGCTGTCAGGAACAGAGGAAACTATGGTCGAGCTTTGAAGGCCATTAGCTCAATGAGGCCTGACAGCTATGACGGTATTGGAGAACCAGTCAAAGTGGCATATTGGTTCTCGCACATGGAAAGGTTGTTTAGAAACGTCGATTGCACTGAGGCTGAGAAAGTGCACATTGCTTCCCTTCAACTTAAGGAGGTAGCTAGCGAATGGTGGGAGAGCACCGGTTTAACTGATCATCCCGGGTTGAACTGGGGTATGTTTAAGACGAAGATGACCGACCGTTTCTTTTCCTGTGCTATGAGGGAAGAGAAGCATAAGGAGTTCCTTTACCCTAAGACGTATGGGTTGAAGGTGACTGAGCTAGCTGCAAAGTTCAATCATCTGTTGCAGTATGCTGGTTCAGAAGTGTCCAATGAGGAACAGAAGATCTGGCATTTCCACGAGTGGATAAACCCAGACATCAAGCCTTTGATGGTGCGCCATGGATGCTCTACTCTGGAGCAGTACGTGGATGCCGCCTATAAATTAGAGGTGACTCTGGAGGAGTCGGCGAAGAAGTGCAATCGCCAGAGACCGGCGTAGAGCCAGCCTCAGGCTAGTGGGTTTAAACGACCCGCGCCATCGTCGCATTTTGCCAAGTCTGGCCGGGCTAGAACGGAGGCAACACAGTCAAGTCCTACTCAACGCTCGGGCCAGGGCAAGAACCCAATCCAGTGCTACAACTGTGGAACGCCGGGGCATAAGAGCAACGAGTGTCTGAAGGACAAGAGGACGTGTTTTGCCTGCGGAAAGGAGGGACACTTGCAGACGTTTTGTCCGCAAAGGAGGCAGAAGGGGGCTGAGTCGCATCAAGGGTCTGTTTGCCATAATAACCGACCCCGATTCAAGCATGTAGATGCTCCTAGCCCTTCGACGCAGACGACTGCTCAGAACAAGGGGAAAGCCCCAGCTGCTTCTGGAGGTCAAGGTCAGCGGCTGTATGAGATGCGCGAAGCTGACGAACCAAATGCTCCAATTGCTCAAGGTACTCTATACCTCAATTCTACATCTGTGTGCATATTGTTTGATTCAAGTGTCACTCATTCTTTTATTTCGGAGAACTGCGTGAGTAAGCTAGGCTTAGTGTGCAATGAGACTTGCGAGCCATTTGTAGTAAACCTTCCAAATGGTGAACAATTAGTAGGGACCAAGCGTTTGTCAGAATTTCCGATTACTATTCAAGGTCGGAAGTTTGAAGCAGATTTGATCTGTATAGCCATGGCTCCATACGACATTATTCTCGGGATGGACTGGCTGGCGCGTCATGGGGCGGTAATCGATTTTAGCTCAAGGACAGTGACAATATCATCTGGGGGCCAGTTTGTGTGCAAGTTCAAGGGTCGTAATGACGCTGATAATGGAAAGCTCATCAATGCGATGGCTGCGTGTAAGTTACTTCGACAAGGTTGTGTCGGGTACCTATGCTATCTAGATAAACCCAAGAAGGATGAGACTTCAGTCCATAACATTCCTGTCATATGCGAGTATCCGGATGTTTTTCCTGATGAGATTCCCGGTTTACCCCTGAATCATGACGTGGAGTTTACTATTGACCTCGAGCCTGGAACCGTGCCGATTTCTAAAGCACCATATCGGATGGCTCCAGCGGAGATGCAAGAGTTGAAGAAGCAACTCGAGGACCTTCTTGAGAAAGGGTATATAAGGCCGAGTGCATCGCCTTGGGGCGCTCCGGTCTTGTTTGTCAAGAAGAAAGATGGATCGTTCAGGCTTTGTATCGACTACCGAGAGTTGAACAAGGTCACAATGAAGAATAAGTACCCATTGCCTAGGATAGATGATATGTTGGATCAACTGCAGGGAGAAAAAAGTCTTTTCCAAGATCGATCTGAGATCTGGTTACCATCAGCTCAGGATTCGTGAGGAAGATATTTCAAGGAATGCATTCCGGACGAGGTATGGGCACTACGAGTTCGTAGTGATGCCATTTGGGCTTACGAATGCTCCGACAGTCTTCATGGATCTGATGCATAGATGTTTCCACCAATATTTGGAAAAGTTCGTGGTGGTATTCATCGACGATATTCTGATCTATTCCCCGAGCGAGGAGGCTCACGAGGAGCATCTTCGAATCACCTTGTCAGTCCTTAGACAAAATCAGCTGTATGCAAAGTTGTCTAAATGTGACTTTTGGATCAAGGAAGTGGCTTTCTTAGGCCATGTGATTAATGAAGATGGGGTAATAGTCGACCCTCAGAAGATCGAAGCGGTAGCCAACTGGAAGCGACCTCAGAACGTGAAGGAGGTGCGCAATTTCTTGGGACTTGCAGGTTACTACAGACGGTTCGTAGAGGGATTTTCAAAGATCGATCTACCCATGATCGGGTTGCTCCGCAAGGTCCATAAAAAGTTCATATGGGACGACAAGTGCGAGGCAAGCTTTCAGAAGTTGAAAAAGTGCCTAACGTCCGCACCAGTTTTGGCGCTACCGGAAGGAACGATGGTTAGGGGTGAGCAAATATATCCGATCCGGCTGATCCGATCCGAAAATCCGCCGATTCGTATCCTAAAAATCCGTATCCGAAAATATCCTTTAAGTTTTTATCCGTATCCGATCCGATCCGGGTGATTTTGCCGGATACTTGAACCGGATACAGATCGAGATATTTAGCTTACCGGATATCCGAAAATATCCGGTACTATTCATATAATATTTATAATCATAAATTTGTTTATTATAACTAATATATTGAGTAATATATTAATAAATTTTACATCCTTAATCACATATTTATATTATTGTCCAAGTAAAATATTGTAAATACATTTTCATATGAATAATAAGTGTGTATATAATTTAAATCGTACGAACAAATTAAGAAACAACCTACAAATTTTATTTCTTAATTTACAAATTTATTACTTTTGAATTTAAAAAATGAATATATTGATTTATTTTTAATAGATTTGTAGTAACCGGATAATTCGGATATCCGACTCAGATATCCGATCCGATCCGGGTCCTTTTTACCGGATATCCGTTTCAAAACGGATCGGATACGGATCGGGGTTTTGTAAATTTTTTGAACCGGATATCCGGTATAACGGATCGGATCAATCCGTTTGCTCACCCCTACCGATGGTTATGTGGTCTATAGTGACGCTTCAAAGCATGGGTTAGGATGTGTATTGATGCAAAAGGGAAAGGTTATTGCGTACGCATCTCGGCAGTTGAAGACCTATGAAGCCAACTATCCGACGCATGATTTGGAGTTAGCGGCTGTAGTTTTCGCGCTGAAGATTTGGAGGCACTATCTCTATGGTGTTAGGTGCCAGATCTTTACCGACCACAAGAGTCTCAAGTATGTGTTCACTCTAAAGGAGTTGAATATGAGACAACGTCGCTGGTTGGAACTACGCAAGGACTACGACATCGAATTGTTGTGTCATCAAGGCAAGGCTAACGTGGTAGCCGATGCTTTGAGTCGGAAGACACCGCACGTGACCATAGTAGCTCTACTCACTGCTCAGACCAAACTGCACCAAGGATTGTGCGAGATTGATGTCTTGTGTGATCAACGTCGAGGATGCCTGAGTATGTTAGAGATTCAGGCTACGCTACTAGATCAGATCAGGGAAAAGCAAGTTGATGATGTGATCTTGGTGAAGTTAAGCAGTGAAGTGATGGATGGGAAAGCTCCCGGATTCATGATTCAAGATGATGGATCACTCTGGTTTCAGGACCAGATTTGTGTGCCTGAAATAAATGGCCTTCGCCAGTTGGTAATGAAGGAGGCCCATTCGTCAGCTTATCTTATACATCCAGCATCCAGTAAGATGTACAAAGACCTCAGAAAGAAATTCTGGTGGCCCAACATGAAGTGGGACGTAGCAGAATTTGTGGCGAAATGCTTGACTTATCAGAAGGTCAAGATAGAACACCGCAGACCGGGTGGTGAATTGCAACCTCTCACAGTGCTAGAATGGAAGTGGAAGGATATTGCGATGGACTTCGTCACGGGGTTGCCGAAGACTCAGAGTCAAAAGGATGCTATATGGGTGATCATTGACCGGCTCACGAAGAGTGCTCATTTCGTGGCCATCAAGTCAACTTGGGGAACCCAGAGGCTATCAGAAGTTTTCCTACACGAGATTGTCCGTTTGCATGGTACGCCAAAAACCATTGTGTCGGATCGTGATGGCCGATTCATGTCGAGATTCTGGAAGGAACTCCACAATGCCATGGGAACTGAGTTGAAGTTTAGTACTGCGTTTCATCCTCAGAAAGATGGACAGTCTGAGAGGACCATCCAGACACTGGAAGATATGCTGAGAGCTTACGTACTAGATCGTCCGACCAGCTGGGAGAACAACTTAAGTCTGATTGAATTCACGTACAACAATAGCTGGCATTCTACCATCAAGATGGCTCCATTCGAGGCTTTGTACGGTTGAAAGTGCAGATCTCCGATTTATTGGGATGAGAATGCCGACAAGATTCTGCTCGGACCAGAGTTAGTCGAAAGGACTGCCTCGGACATTGCCTTGATCAGACAGAGAATGCTCACAACTCAGAGTCGACAGAAGTCCTATGCTGATCTGAAGTGCAGGAACGTCGAGTTTGTGGTTGGTGACAAGGTGTTTGTCAAGGTGTCGCCATCCAAAGGAGTGTTCAGGTTCGGCAAGCGTGGAAAGCTCAACCCTCGCTACGTCGGACCGTTTGAGATCCTTGACAGAGTTGGATCTCTAGCGTACCGTTTGGCACTGCCGCCGTCGGTGCATCCAGTACATAACGTGTTCCACGTGTCTCTGCTAAGGAAGTACGTGCCATATGTGTCTCATGTGCTGAGTTACGAGGACATCGAGATTCAGGCAAATGGTACCTACGAGGAGAGACTTGTGCGTATTCTCGAATGCCGTGAGAAGTACTTGAGGAACAAGGTGGTACCATTAGTGCGGATCCTCTGGTCCAAGTCTGGATCTGAGGAGGTGACTTGGGAAACCTGAGAGACTGTGGCCGATATGCTTAGTCGTTTTCCCGAGCTGTTTTCGGCCTAGTTTCGGGGTCAAAACTTTTTTTTAAGGGGGAGGTATTGTAATAACCCCTAAAAGTCCCGAACTGTCGTTGTGTAGAAAAGACATGATGGGCAATTTCTGTAACCTCGGTAATCTCTGTAATAACTCTCTTGAACGTAATAATATACGTTTAATGTATTTTTGGGTCTTAGAATATTTTTAGAAGTACTAAAAATAAAGATCTAGCAAAGACCGCGAGCGAGACCCGCGACCAAAGGCCAAAAGACGCGATCGCGGCAGTTCCGCGACCGCGGCTATGTTTCCGCGACCACGGAAACAATGTGCACCTTCGTCTTCAATTCTTCCCGCGTTTCGCCGATTCGTGTGTTGGCGTTTCACCGAAGGGGGATGCCGATCGATTGGAGTGCCTCGGCGTTGAGCTCTCCTTTCCCTATAAAAGGATGTCAGGGGCATCTTGAATCCTCATCCACAACCATCAATCCCTCTCTTTCTCTCGTTTTTGTGCATTCGCCAGAGTTCGTGCGTTCGTTGGAGCCTCGCCAGAGTTGTGGTGGTCGTCGGAGGTGCCTTGGGAAGCTTGGAGTGGTGGTGTTCGTAGTGGTGAAGGGAGTCATCGTCATCGTTGTCGTGGGTAAGCTTGGAATGCCTCCAAGCTGTCGTCGGAAGGGAGAACCGCGACCGCGGGGATGAATTATGCGACCGCGGCTCTGCCCAGAATTCCGCGACCGCGGCTTGCCCTAGCAAGCGCGATCGTGGCTTGGACAACCACGGCCACGGCTTAGGCTTGTTTCCTTTCGTTCATATCATTTATTTACCCTCGTTCGTTCATATCGAATCTAACCTAGGGTTCGTCGTTGTTTCGTCGTCGTCGTAGGAATCCGTATTCAGATTCCAGTTTCCAGATCCCGGAACCCGACATCTTCAATTCGTCTAGATTAAGGCAAGTGGCAGTTCGCTCTTGCTTATCATTCCATATTTCCTTTAGTTATCAATTATTTGATTGTTAATTAAATTGGAATGAATTGTTGTTTTCGTTTGGGAACAGATTTTAATAAATAATGTGATAAAATATGATTCTATAATAGGTTGTATATATTGCTCGAAACAACGCTATTATACATGTTATTATCGTGATGGTACTGGTGTGGATTAATGTATGAACTTACATATGTAGTTAGAACGAGTATTCGTAGGAACGATATGTACCTTGCGAGGTCTAGTCGTTTCTTTATAACTCGTATTAGGAGGATTTTGCCCTAGTACTATCTGGTCATGACTGTATCCTTATTCAGGGTAGGTGCACACAGCTGGTGCCAACAATCGGGATTAATTCCCAAGATATCTCTCGTGTCGAGATGATATACATTAAAAGCTTTAACGTGAATATACGTTTTGTAACTAAATAAGATAAGTGCGGTTATGCACATAATTAATGAACCTTCGGGCGAGAAGTACAACTTGGAACCCGCCCGGACTTCGGTTAGAGTAAGTCTTCTTTCCAATCTGAATTCGCACTGCGCGGTGAGGTTGGTTGATCAGCGCTACTTTGTAGGGTTTTGGGTACCATTTGGTGATGTTTAGAGCACAATTATAGAGATTGGAGTTGAGAAGTAGAAGTGTAGATATGGTGGTTTGGAGAAGCTTAAATGAAGATTTAGAAGATGAAGAGAAGAAACCACATAGAAGATGAAGGAAGGCTGCAGAAAGAAGCCAAGTGGAGCAACAACAGCCAATCCGCGGTCGCGGAGGCCATGGCCACGGTCGCGGGAATCAACGAAAGGCGAGAAGTGCAAGAAATCGAGAATCCGCGATCACGAAAGTCCAAGTGCCGTGGTCGCGGAAAAGTCGAGAGCTCGGAAGTTTAAATTGTATTTTCCGCGATTGCGGATGCTTTCTCTGCGGTCGCGGAAATCTGTGTCTTTAGCGCGTCCGAAGTTTTCCGAAGATTTACTTTTTCCTTATATTTCCTTTTCTTTTTATTTCTTTATTCCAGTTAGATTATTTTATGTCCTTTTAGATTATGTTTGTGATCTTTGATTTTAGGTTTAGTTTATTTAAACCTATTTCCAACAGCCTCCATTCATCATCAGATCATCATTCAGACTATTATTCAGTATTGTTTTCCCTTTGAGTTATGAAGAACTAAGCACCATTTGCTTAGTCCGACAATTGAAGCCTTCATTTGATTCATGATTGTGAGGTTATAACTCTATTTCCTATTCCTTTGGATTATATCTTTTCTCTTGAGCTTATTCCTATTGATTCTTATTGATTTGACTAGATTGATCACCTAGTTGATATTAGTAATTGTCTATTGTTAGGGTTTGGAAATTTTGGGTTGAGATTCCTTATCTTTTGTAGCATCCATGATATTCTAGGACTGGTAGGACTAGTTTATTATGAAAGAGAATTGATTATGTGTTAAATGTTGTGAAAAATCGGTGTTGCATGTATCCTGGTTAATTCCTATGCATCTTGCTGCTATTGTTCTAAATCTTGATAGTTTCTTGTGCGTTCGATAGTTAGGGTTACCTGGACTGGTAGGACTGGTAACTGATTCAGAATAGGGATAGGAATAATCAAAGGAATGAATAAAGATAATCTAGGACCAATCAATCAAATGAATGATGGATATTTGTTTGGCTAAGTGTTTTTCCCAATTTGATTACAAACTATTGCTTTTGTTTCCTTTGTTTACTTGTTTACAAACAACCAACCAAAACCCCCCTTTGTTACTTTTGCATGCAAATTTACATAAAGAAAGACAACTCCTCCCTCTGGGATTCGACCCTTGCTTGCCTATTTTACTAGTTTAGGTTTTTAAGGATTACTTTGATAAGGCGATACGACTTTAGCCTCCGTCAAATTGGCGCCGTTGCCGAGGGGCAAGTTTTGTTTTTCTTTGTGTGTGTTTGTGTGTCAATTTTTGGTGTGGACCTATCTTATGGTCCACACTCGTGCTACTAATCTTCCACTTCTGAGTCCTATTATAGAAAACCAGCAAACGAAAAATTGCCACAGTCCTGCATGCTGAGATTAAAGAACTAAAGGAGATGATGCAGATATATATGACAAAGAGCGGACAGCAGCCGGAGCCGCGATATGACCCATACTCCTGCGCATACACTCCAGGGTGGAGAGATCACCCCAATTCGAGTTATGAGAACCAACAATACCCTCTATATGTTCATGACTACCAGGAGTTCTACCTGGGGCCACAATCGTTCTATCAGCAGGGTACTCCACAACAATACTATCCAGCCTACGAGCATAGCCCACTAGTGTCCGATCCAAGTTCCCACATATCTACTGAGGAGTTACTTCGGTCTCTTACGCAAATCATGATTCAACTTGAACAAGAGATGAAGTCCAGTACCCAGAACTTGGAGAATCAGTTTGGGCAGATGGCTCAAGCAATGAGCAACATGGAGGCCAGGGCATCGGAGAAACTACTACATCACCCAGTAGTGCACCAGAGAGAGTGCCTTTCCGATGACCCTATGAAGTACTGAGGAGCTGCATGTCGCCCCATTAGCTGAAAGGGAACAACAAATTAGTGAGACGGGAGCAGAATACAGCGAGATGTTGGAAGAAGAGAAACCGCGACCGCGGGAGGTGTGACGCGACCGCGGTTTACTCACTGAGGAGCTGAGCATTCCAGACGAAGATCGTGACTGCGGTAATGAAACCCGTGATCACGGTGTGCTTTTTGAAGAAGATTATTTTTGGGAACATGAAGAATTCAGCAACCACGAAGAAAAAGGCTGCGACCACGGGGTTCATGCTGAAGAAAAAGAGAAATTCGGCGAATTTCCGCGACCGCGGAAAGATTTCCGCGATCGCGGAAAAGTGCCTGTTGACGAGATTTTTGACGAAAAACCGCGACCGCGGGCAGAAAACCGCAATAGCGGAATACTTTCTGAAGCTGACATTTGCCCAGAGGAAGAACCGCGACCGTGGGTCCCAAACCGCGATCGCGGTTTAGTCTCTGACGTGCATGACACTCATGTTCGTCCTGACCTCCCTCCGATCGTTTTGCTACAGCCCGTCGCACCCTTCCTTGAGGCATTATAAGACACTCGAAGGCTGAATAACAACACAGAGATCTATGAGACCTTCAGTAACTGCGAGGCAAACGTTCCTTTGGTCAAACTGGCAAACAACATCCCTCGCTACACAAAATTTTTAAAGGCGCTGCGCAAGATCAAGAAGAGGCTGAAGGAGAAGCATAGGAAGGACACCGTGATTCAAAAGGCGAATTTCTCCATGCTGGATGCGGGGTAGGACACGTATGCAGTCCCTGAGATGTTGGGTAGGCCTTTTCTGAAGATGGCAAGTGCACTCATTGATGTGAACAGCGGTTCACCCACCATGAAGTGCAAGAGAATGGGGGTAAAGCTCAACACAGAGAATACAAAAAGGCATCCCCTTGATCTTGACCCCAAGAGTTCAGTTGCTGTGAGCAATCCGAGTTGAGTGGAAGAGTATTAGGTCGAGCCACGACAATAACTAAGGCACTGTCCGGGAGGCAACCCGAGGTATGTATTTCTTTTCATTCCTTGTCTTTAGTTGTTTTTGTGTTATTCTTGTTTTTGTTTTTGCTTTAAACTAACCTGCATGAAGGAGCCCGGAGCCAAATAGAAGACGGTGTCAATTATGCACCAGCAAAATTTCCGCGGGCGCGGAAAATTTTCCGCGACCGCGGAAATACCACTGTAAGTCTCCTGACCTGAAAAAAAAAGTTCTACCAAAGCTTACTGTCCGATTTTACATTGAGAGATGGTGCGCATCATGCTGCCAAGGAGGAGACATTTGCCCCACATTTTTATTTGGCAACGATGATGGCCCAACATTCGACAGCTGAGGAGGAGGAACACCAGGGCCCACACCACGATTACATCTGGGCCCCATTTTTGTGTTCTTTGAAGGTCGTGCAGCCCCGATTCTTTGATATTCCACTACACCTTACAGTGGATTCCTTTTGGTTGCACGGTAGAGTTTGAGTTTGAAGACCGGCGCCACACCAGAGACATGTGCTTATTGATATACCGCCAGCAACACTTCCACGTCCAAGCCAACTCAACGACGTTTGTGAGTTATTTTTTGCCTTTCCCTGTGTTTCATTCTTTTTGTCTTTCATTACATTGAGGACAATGCAATGTTTAAGCATGTGAGAGTGTTCTATACTTGCTAGTCGTTGAGGAGAGAGAAAAAAATAAAGAAAAAGCCAAAAAATTGAAAAAAGACAAAAATAGAAATCCTGGGATAAGTCGAAAACCTGAAATGGCAGCTTAGGTAATAAGCAGGTGGCTTGGACCAGCATTAGGCTGGGGTAATAATTGGTCAAGAGTGATGTGAGTTTCATGTGAGCCCATCTATTGAAAAATGAAATAAGTGGCTTGGTGAAAACCCGAAAGGGCGCCTTGGCAAAATGAGTGAAAAGAAGAAGAGTGATTTTTAGGATTTCTCATTTTTCCTGGCGTGGTGACATAAGAAGAGGTGATATAAGGAGGATTCGGGTAGGTCACTCTGGGAGGCATAAGATAATAGATGGAGGCTAGGATTAGATGTTTATTCACTCTATGGTGTTCGGGTTAAGCTTGGGGGAAGTACTATGATTTCCTTTAAGCTTGGTTGTGTATTGTGTGTTGTATTTATTGTGTTGGTGCCTTGGAGGTTCATGTTTAGGTGCAATTCTTAGTGGAGATGGTTTTTCTGTGCTTCCTGACACCTTGGGGATTTGATTGGAGGAGTAGGTTTATATTAGCTTACTCGAGGACGAGCAAGGTTTAAGCATGGGGGAATTTGATCAGCGCTACTTTGTAGGGTTTAACTAGGATTGTTACCGGTGTTTTGGGTACCATTTGGAGATGTTTAGAGCACAATTGTAGGGATTGGAGTTGAGAAGTAGAAGTGTAGATATGGTGGTTTGGAGAAGCTTAAATGAAGATTTAGAAGATGAAGAGAAGAAATGACATAGAAGACGAAGGAAGGCTGCAGAAAGAAGCCAAGTGGAGCAACAACAGCCAATCCGCGGTCGCGGAGGCCATGGCCGCGGTCGCGGGAATCAACAAAAGGCGAGAAGTGCAAGAAATCGAGAATCCGCGATCGCGGAAGTCCAAGTGCCGTGGTCGCGGAAAAGTCGAGAGCTCGGAAGTTTAAATTGTATTTTCCGCGATCGCGGATGCTTTCTCCGCGGTCGCGGAAATTTGTGTCTTCAGCGCGTCCGAAGTTTTCCGAAGATTTACTTTTTTCCTTTTATTTCCTTTTGTTTTTATTTCTTTATTCCGGTTAGATTATTTTATTTCCTTTTAGATTATGTTTGTGATCTTTGGTTTTAGGTTTAGTTTATTTAAACCTAGTTCCAACAGCCTCCATTCATCATCAAATCATCATTCAGACTATTATTCAGTATTGTTTTCCCTTTGAGTTATGAAGAACTAAGCACCATTTGCTTAGTCCGACAATTGAAGCCTTCATTTGATTCATGATTGTGAGGTTATAACTCTATTTCCTATTCCTTTGGATTATATATTTTCTCTTGAGCTTATTCCTATTGATTCTTATTGATTTGACTAGATTGATCACCTAGTTGATATTAGTAATTGTCTATTGCTAGGGTTTGGAAATTTCGGGTTGAGATTCCTTATCTTTTGTAGCATCCATGATATTCTAGGACTGGTAGGACTAGTTTATTATGAAAGAGAATTGATTATGTGTTAAATGCTGTGAAAAATCGGTGTTGCATGTATCCTGGTTAATTTCTATGCATCTTGCTGCTATTGTTCTAAATCTTGATAGTTTCTCGTGCATTCGATAGTTAGGATTACCTGGACTGGTAGGACTGATAACTATTTCAGAATAGGGATAAGAATAATCAAAGGAAGGAATAGAGAAAATCTAGGACCAATCAATCAAATGAATGGTGGATATTTGTTTGGCTAAGTGTTTTTCCCAATTTGATTACAAACTTTTGCTTTTGTTTCCTTTGTTTACTTGTTTACAAACAACCAACCAAAACCCCCCTTTGTTACTTTTGCATGCAAATTTACATAAAGAAAGACAACTGCTCCCTGTGGGATTCGACCTTTGCTTGCCTATTCTACTAGTTTAGGTTTTTAAGGATTACTTTGATAAGGCGATACGACTTTAGCCTCCGTCAAATTGGCGCCGTTGCCGGGGGGCAAGTTTTGTTTTTCTTTGTGTGCCAATTTTTGGTGTGGACCTATCTTATGGTCCACACCCGTGCTACTAATCTTCCACTTCTGAGTCCTAATACAGAAAACCAGCAAACGAGAAATTGCCGCAGTCCTGCATGCTGAGATTAGAGAACTAAAGGAGATGATGCAGATATATATGACAAAGAGCGGACAACAGTCGGAGCCGCGATATGACCCATACTCCTGCGCATACACTCCAGGGTGGAGAGATCACCCCAATTCGAGTTATGAGAACCAACAATACCCTCTATATGGTTATGACTACCAGGAGTTCTACCCGGGGCCACAGTCGTTCTATCAACAGGGTACTCCACAACAATACTATCCAGCCTACGAGCATAGCCCACCAGTGTCCGATCTAAGTTCCCACATATCTACTGAGGAGTTACTTCGATCTCTTACGCAAAGCATGATTCAACTTGAACAAGAGATGAAGTCTAGTACCCAGAACTTGGAGAATCAGTTTGGGCAGATGGCTCAAGCAATGAGCAGCATGGAGGCCAAAGCATCGGAGAAATTACTACCTCACCCAGTAGTGCACCAGAGAGAGAGAGAGTGCCTTTTCGATGACCCTACAAAATACCGAGGAGCTGCATGTCGCCCCATTAGCTGAAAGGGAACAACAAATTAGTGAGACGGGAGCAGAATATAGCGAGATGTTGGAAGAAGAGAAACCGCGATCGCGGGAGGTGTGCCGCGACCGTGGTTTACTCACTGAGGAGCTGAGCATTCCAAACGAAGGCCATGACCCACCCCACGGAGAGTCGTAAAACCAAAAATAGAGAAGAACTCAGCCCGACTCTACTAGGGTTCCTACATCAAACGGAGGCCATGACCCACCCCACGGCGTGATCACCTGATCCCGATCATGTTGACTCCAATCTAGACTCATGGAGGGACTAATGGCTCAAGATGCGCCGATAGAAGTTCAAGTTGGCTCGGTGACTTTGCTCGTGGTCCAACAGTTCTTAAGAATGAAGGCTATCTGCCAATTGGCTCATGGTTTTTGCCTGATATTTTTATGAGGATTTTATTATTGTGTTATTTATCATATATCAAAAATGCAAGTCATTACGAGTTTAATTGCTTAGTTTAATATGTATGACTCTTCAAGCACCTAAGGCATGTCGAAGGTCTAGCTTGGAATTACATTTTCCCCATGCAAAGCACGGTGCCGTAAAATCAAAATAGGATACAAAGTAGAGATTATAAAACCATAAGCATCAAGGGAGAATCGTAAAACCAAAGATAGAGAAGAACTCAGCCCGACTCTGCTAGGGTTCCTACATCAAATGGAGGCCATAACCCACCCCACAACATGATCACCCGAGCCCGATCTTGTAGATTCCAATCTAGACTCATGGAGGGACTAATGGCTCAAGAAGCACCGATAGAAGTTCAAGTTGGCTCAGTGACTTTGCTCGTGGTCCAACCGTTTGAAGAATGAAGGCTATCTTCCAAATGGCTCGTGCCTTTTGCCTGATATTTTTATGAGGACTTCATTATTGTGTTATTTATCGTGTGTTAAAAATTCAAGTCATTATGAGTTTAATTGTTTGGCTTTATATGTATGACTCTTCAAAGACCCGAGGCATGTCGAAGGTCTAGCTTGAGATTACATTTTCTTCGTGCATAGCACGGCGCCGTAAAATCAAAATAGAACACAAAGTAGAGATTATCAAGCCATAAACATCAAGGGAGAATCATAAAACCAAAAATAGAGAAGAACTCAGCCCGACTCTACTAGGGTTCCTACATTAAATGGAGGCCCTGACCCACCCCACGGCGTGATCACCCGAGCTCGATCATGTAGACTCCAATCTAGACTCATGGAGGGACTAATGGCTCGAGAAGCGCAAATAAAAGTTCAAGTTGGCTCGGTTACTTTGCTCGTGGTCCAACCGTTTGAAGAATGAAGGCTATCTGCCAATTGGCTTGTGCCTTTTGCCTGATATTTTTATGATGACTTTATTATTGTGTTATTTATCATGTGTCAAAAATTTAAGTCATTACAAGTTTAATTACTTGGTTTAATATGCATGACTCTTCAAAGACTCGTGGCATGTCGAAGGTTTAGCTTGGGATTACATTTTCCCCATTCAAAGCACGGCGCCGTAAAATCAAAATAGAACACAATGTAGAGATTATTAAGCCATAATGACTTTGCTAGAGTTCCTACATCAAATGGAGGCCATGACCTACCCCACAGCTTGATCACCTGAGCCCGATCATATAGACTCCAATCTAGACTCATGGAGGGACTAATGGCTTGATAAGCGCCGATAGAAGTTCAAGTTGGCTCGGTGACTTTGCTTGTGGTCCAACCATTTGAAGAATGAAGGAAATCTTCCAATTGGCTTGTGCCTTTTGCCTGATATTTTAATGAGGACTTTATTATTGTGGTATTTATCATGTGTAAAAAATTCACGTCATTATGAGTTTAATTGCTTGGTTTGATATGTATGACTTTTCAAAGACCTGAGGCATGTCGAAGGTCTAGCTTGGGATTACATTTTCCCCTTGCAAAGCACGGCGCCGTAAAATCAAAATAGAACAAAAAGTAGAGATTATCAAGCAATAAACATCAATGGAGAACCATGAAACCAAAAATAGAGAATAACTCAGCCCGACTCAACTAGGGTTGCTACATCAAATAGAGGCCATGACCCATCCCACGACGTGATCACCCGAGCCCGATCATGTAGACTCCAATCTAGACTCATGGAGGGACTAATGGCTCGAGAAGTACAGATAGAAGTTCAAGTTGGCTCGATGACTTTGCTCGTGGTCCAACTGTTTGAAGAATGAAGGCTATCTGCCAATTGGCTCATGCCTTTTGCCTGATATTTTATGAGGACTTTATTATTGTGCTATTTATCATGTGTCAAAAATTCAAGTCATTATGAGTTTAATTGCTTGGTTTAATATGTATGACTGACGAGGCTAGAAATGCGCAATGCAAATATCGTTGATTAGCCTAGTCAAAGTAAATGTCCTAACAGACCTACTAAACAGATGTATAGTAAGCAAGTAAGGGTCGAACCCACAGGGAAAATCTGATGTAGTATGCACTTGTGATTGACAAGTAACTATGAATGGGGGTTTTAGTAATCAAGCAGAGCAAAGCAAACAAGTTTAGTTGATGAGAAAATATGATTGGGAAAGTAGTCCTACTAGAGCGAGATCCACAATACAGAGCAATGCACACAAGGATATAGGATACATGCAAATAGAAGAAAACCTTACTACTTAACATGCAAATGATTCTCACTCACGATTGCACGCTCGTATTCCACTATACGCAACAATCGTGTATGCTACTAGATATGCACTCGTATTCCACTATATGCAAATCCTAGCAATTGATAAAAAGTATTCAACCTAGTTGATCAGGCTAAGAGGAATAACAATAAATCAATATTCAGTATAACCAAGAGAATCAAACCAATGCTTATAAGAATAAGAACAAGGGATAGAATTCTCACAAACACATCAACTGTATTGCTTTAAACATCTAGTAGAACAAAGGGAAGTTAGTTCTCCATTCAGATGAGAATGAAAAACTAATGAAAAGTAAACTGCGTAATGTAAAAGTAGTCTCTCTGGGGCGTGTCTCCTTTCTCAAGACCTAGGAAGAAGTCTTATATAAGTTTTTGGAAAACTAGGTTAAAACTAACGAGAATAACAAAGGAAACAAAATAATAAAACTAAGGAAATCCGAAAATGCATAAAAGGAAATAAATGTCTTCTGGTCGCGAGGCGTTGAACACGGCCACCACGGGGCAGTGAGATCCACCGCGGGGCGTCAGGCTCCCACCGCGGGGCGGTGGCTTCCTCTTGGCGCGACCCTCAATCTTCTCTGAGAACCACTGCCGGGTCGCGGTGGCTCTGGCGCGGGGTGGTGAAATCGCCCACTCCTTCAGCTCCTCTTCTCTTCTTCTCTTCTGCTGCTCTTCATTACTACCAAGTGTTGGTAGTCTTCTCCAGTTAAACTCCAGCATATCCTTCTCCATCCTCATCATCTCATCTAAGTTGTAAATCCTGGGATATCTTCACTTCTCTCCACAACTTCTGGATTACAGACTTAGCCATAAAACTCATCCTGAACTCCTCCAAATCATGCTAATAACTGCTAGTAAAGGTGCATGAAATGACACCTATCAATGACTCTTCAAAGACCCAAGGCATGTCGAAGGTCTAGCTTGGGATTACATTTTCCCCGTGTGAAGCACGACGCCGTAAAATCAAAATAGAACACAAAGTAGAGATTATCAAGCCATAAACATCAATAGAGAATCGTAAAACCAAAAATAGAAAAGAACTCGGTTTTATCTTCGACTGCAAAATGAAAGGGTCGGGGGTTATCCATAGCATAACAATCCTTACATAACCACCCGTAAAACCAAAATAGAGTAATTATCCTTACCTATCACATATACAAACTAAAACACTAGAACATAAAGCATACATTATCAAGCCATAAACATCAAGGGAGGGTCGCACTCCTAAAATATGTCCATAACATAACAATCCTTACATAACCACCAGTAAAACCAAAATAGATTAATTATCCTTTCATACGACAACCATAAACTAAAATACTAAAACAGAGGGTACGGATAATCAAGCGATAAACATCAAGGGAGTCCATAACGAATGAGTCCCACCGTCAGGGACTCATTCGTTATGGACTCCCTTTCGATATGAAAATCATATAATATATGGTGAGATACAATTTGATAATATAGACATAACTCAATGAAAAACTGAAAATTACTTGGTGGAGATCCAACCACTTGGCCCGAACCTCATCAAGAGTATGAGGAATCCACTTATTCAACTCAGCTAACCTTTTCATCAGATTCTCATGTTCTTCCAAACGCTTGATCATCCTACAATCACCCTCTATTATAAATCGCATATAAGACATCCAAGTCTCGGTGTCAATTCTCTGCCCTAAATCCAAATTCGTTTTTGTTAACACACTACAATACATAATATGAAATCCACTGTTATTTAAAATTGAAACAAAACAAATTCATTACTACCGTCCAGATGGTCAACCCTCATTGCACTTTCGAGCATCTCCCACAACTCCTGGTACACTGGAGTTTTGAGTTTGTACTCGTGTAATACCCCATAATTTTTAGTAAGGATATTTGGGTAATTTTCCCAACCTTCGTTCAAATTAATTATTTCGCTTTCAGTGGAGTTCGGATTTTCCGTAACATCCATGATCTCCGAAATAATTCCCTGAGTGGTATAAAATACATTCGATATATTTTCGGGATTTAGAATATTTGTTTGGATACAAACATATAATTTCCGGGGGTTTAAAATCCATATCAATTTTTTCTTGTACGAGATATTTATACAAAATATCTTCAAAAATATCTCTTCCTTGGCTTAGAAAAGAAATGGAGACCGACTTGATTTGAGATATTTTTGGATTGAATTTTTCCAAATATCTACAAAGTGGCTACGTGGGCATACTTCCTTCACAATCAAAAAAATTAGGATAAGAATTAAGTAAGAGGAAGTTACGTGTTACTTTCTATCATCAAATCAAGATTAGGATAAGAAACAAATCAAGGCTACGTGTAGCTCTTACCTCCTCAAATCAAGTGGATTTGATTAAAAATCTGCAAAGGCCCTACGTGTACACTTACCTTCCTCATATCAGATGGGGTTGATTAATATCTGCAAGTGGTTGGGAGATTTGCTTCAAAAATCAGATTTGGGCATTTGGTTGAATTCAGAAAAGAGGCTAAGACGCACAGGAGACCGAAGCATTTTTTTTGCCTCTTCCATTTCTCCCGGTGAGCCTCCTTTGCCCCTCCTCTGTCGCGAGCTGCGCTTCGTGCTGGTGGTGCTGCGTCTGCTGAACTCCGGTGAGCCTGCGGACCACTGGTGCCGCCACGAGCCCATGTTGTGCTGGCGTTGCTGCTGATTATCGTCGTTGCCGCTGCTAGTGGTGGTTGCGTCCTCCCCGGTGAGAAGGCGAGCCGCCGCTGCTGGGTGCTACCGGCGAGCCATCGCTCGTGTTGGTTGTTGTTGAGTGCTGCGTGTTGTTCTTGCTGTTGCAAGGAGGAAGAAGACAAGTGGCCTCCCACTTAATTAAGTTCTGTTGGGCTGAAGCCCATTTAAGCTTTCAGTCAAGATTCAACCCAAAATTATTCGAGCGGTATAATTTCGATTTCCTTTTATCCGTATTGTCTTTAGGAAAATTCAGTCAATATTCTTATGATTTAAAATCATAAGAATTTATTGAATTTAATTCCTTGAGTTGATCCAGACAAATTAATTGAGATTAATTAATTTGTCATGAGCTGGATCGCGTGTGGACCCGTACTCTGCTAGGAATATTCTGAAGCTTAAGCCATATCCTTGGAAAGGATATTTTCGGTAGTCGTCTCGTCCAGATTCATCGCCGAATCTACTCCAGGCAAGTGGCGGTTCGCTCTTGCTCATCATTCCATATTTCAATTAATTATCAATTGTTTAGTTGTTAATTAATTTGGGATGATTTACTGTTTTCGTTGGGAACAGTTTTGATAACTGTTTGTGATTTTAAAAGATATTATAATAGGTTGTATATCTGCTAGAACAACGCTATTATATCTGTTATTGGCCTTAATGGCTTTGATGTGATTATTACTGTGCGTTAACTGTTTAGTTAGCACAAGTATTCTTAACGTTGATGTGAATTATTACTGCGTTCGTAACTGTTTAGTTAGAACGAGTATTCGTAGGAACGCTATGTACCTTGTGGGGATTTAACTGTTTCTTTATAACTAGTACTTGGTGGATTTTTCCCCAGTACTCTCTCTGGTCATGACCATGCCCTTACTCAAGGTTGGTGCACTTCGCTAGTGCCAAATCTTTCGGGATTTATTCCCTCTGATATCTCTTGTGAGGAGATCTGATATCTCTTGTGAGGAGATCCGATATCTCTTGTGAGGAGATTTAAAAGCTTATAACGTGATGATCGTTTTGGAATTAAATGAGATAAGTGTCGTTGTCGCACACAATTAATATACCCTTGACGTGTAGTGCAGCTAGGCAATAGTACAGCTAGGAAACTCGTCCTGACTTTGATCAGAGTACGTTCTCTTTCCAATCTGGATTTGCTTTATGCGGTGAGGTTGGTCGTGAACCGAAACATCAAGTCATTTTTGAACGCTTGAATGATTAATTAATGTTCCAGACATTTATCATATTTCCGATAAGACTTAATTCATTGGAGTCTTCTTTTGGGATTGATTGCTGTAAGACTCGGTCTTTCAGAATCATCTCTTGATCATGCCTTTTCATATATTCTAGTAGGAGTATGGTGGTTGACTATCCTGATCGATTATTATTCGAGAAGCGATGAGTCTAACCTAATACGACTACTTCGAACCTTCTGCTTTGTGCTCTTGCTAGTCTATTCTTTAGACTAACCCCCTGTATTTTTTGTTATTTGCATCATCATGGTTGGTGTCGTCCGCCCGTTTCGACACATTAGGTGAGTTGAGGATTTGAGAAGGCTAGAACGACTATGAGGATGAACGGTATTTGAAAATGTTTTAATCAGGCTACGATCTTTGGGCGTTGACTATTGAAGTCAATACTCTTGTAAATTATTTTAAGTCTTCCGCTGTATTGTAATAACTCTGTATTTTGTCGCATTTGGAATTGTGTTGAAATTTCGCGACTATGTTTAAATGAAAGTTATGGTAATTTTGTATCATAATTGTTCTTTATGAATTGTGTTTCAATGGTAAAGCCTGGGGTGGCTTCGGTGTGGAAACCGATGTCACTGGCGGTAATACCTTTCCAAATGGGTTAAAATTTAGGGGTGTTACAGATTTGGTATCAGAGCCGAAAGTTTTAAAACGGGTTTGGGATTTCATAAACCATTTACTCGTTTTAAGTTGAAAAATGTTTTCAAAAGGCTCTGAATTTTCAAAATGAAAAGAATTTGAAATATCACCGTTCATAGTCGTGCCTTCTTTAGTCTGATATGAGAGGTATGGGAGTTATACCTCTATATCTAGAAAGACTGACCTATTCTTGTTGTTGTAAGACATAGGTGTTTGTCTATTCTTTTGAAAGGACTCGAAAGGTGCCGAGATGATTCTATCATCTCTAGTAATGTTAGATTTTCCTGTTTCTCAGAGATATTTCGAGGTTGGAGGACCTAGTAGTTCCCTCGAAGATATCAAGTATGTACTTCCTGAGTTGGTAGTACTAATATCCTAGTGTTGTAATCTCCGAGTAATTTGGTGTAAACGCTCGGGAGATTAGTGTAGATGAATCTTGTGCTCTATGTTCATAATTCATCTATAGAATTACCAAGTTGATCTATTCTAAGTGATTTTATTACATTGATATATGGGATAATTAAGGAATCACTCTTAGGAGTTTTGATGTCTAAGTATGATGTCATAGTCGTTGACATTCATTGTTGAGGAAATGGATACAGATGATGAATGCTCGATGCAGTCGGGATTTGCATCCGTATGAGAATTCGTGGGATGAACCTAGGGTAGAACTCCCTGAGCCGTTAAGGTAGGCCAACGGGATATTGTAATAACGACGTTTTAATGGAAGTGATTTCCAAGGGAACTCTAAGGAAAATCTCGAGGAAGATCCTAAGGAAGATCCTCAAGGAGAGGAAAATCCTAGGGGAGATCCCGAGGAAGATCCTCAGAAGAAGGAAGATCCGGAGGAAGATCCTCTAGAGGAGGAAGATCTTGCGGATGATCCTTAGAAGGAGGAAGATCCAGAGGAAAACCCTGAGGAAGATCCTCGAGAGGGGGAAGATCCGAGGGAAGATCCGGAGGGAACTTTCGATGAGAACCCGGAGGAAGACCTCGTAAGGCAAGGCTAGAAGAGTATGATGCCTAAAGTGTTCATTTATGAATATCTTTTAGGAAATAAGGATATTGGGAGAAGTTATGGAAATATTTGTTTCTTCTTGAGACATCATATTCCTAGTATTTGGAGGTATAAGTTATGTGGAGTTAGTGAGATTAAGAGTTATATCTCACTTGTGTACTTGGGATTTTTGTCCCATTAGAAATATATAGAGGTAGACTAGTGCAAAGTCCGGAATGCCTAGTAGTGGAATCATGCTGTAGGCATTAGGTTAGATAAAGTGTTGTGAAGGAATAAGTTGATTAAAGGAATAGTTCTATAAGAACTCGTTTCCTCTATTGCAATCTTGAGTAAGATTGTGGAATCAAGAATTATGATGATTGGATTTATAAGTAAGTATGGCCAATGTAGGACCACTGGTTAAAGCTTTTGGAAAAGCAAAGGATACGAAATCATATGTATCCTTTGGAGAGATCTATTTGAGATTTGTTTGAGGTAATATAAGGAAATGATGCGATTAAGTCCTGGATGGATAGTAGATTGCGTGATGAATATAAGGATTTTAAATTAGAAATAAGTCATTTAAGACGGTACGAGTCGTTGGACTCGATAAGTGGAATTTCCAGAGGATGAAGAGTTATGAGTCTTGGGAATTGTCAAAGATTGATATCTTGTGAGTATGTCATCTATAAGGCTTATGGAATTACTCTTTTTGAGGAAATAAGAGTAATATCTTATGTGATACGTTTTGAGAAACGTAGGAATAAGATATTGTGATTATTCTTGAATCTTAAAGGAGTTAAGTTAGAAATTGTTTAAAGAGATGTGTTAAATTATTCTTGTAAGGATTTTAAGTTAGAGATGACGTAAGGCCAGTCTTACTTTGAGATAAATAATGGAATTGTGTAAAGTACCATTAAGGGAATTAAGAAAGTTATGATTCGAGGTTACTAAGATTTAATATCTGAGTTGTAAGAAGTTAATGTGTAAACCTTGGGTTTGTCTATAAGAAGATTGGAGGAGAAATATGTGTGCTCCTATTAAACGTACAATAATGTCGTTATGATAATTTTGGAGACCATTATTGTATAATGGTCAGGATCTTGTGGATATAGTGAGAATGATTACATTGTATAATATATAGAGATGAGGTTGCGAATGATATCAAGTGGACTTGAGGAAAAAGGTAACCCACGTTGGTTAAGGTAATCATTTAACACGTTCGGGTGAGACAAGAGTATAATCCTGTGGAATGGATTAGTGAATCATGTTGAGGTAATCGGACATAGATCGTGGTATTACTGATTGTGCGATCATATGAGTAAAGATTGTGAGATAACGATATGGCATAAGGGCCGGTTATGATTAAGGATATTAAGTTCAGATAGTAAAGTTGATGTTGAGGCAGGTTCCTCATTGGTGTAATGCAAGTTTCGGGATCGAAACTTTTCTTAAGGGGGTAGTAATGTAATATCCCATAATTTTTAGTAAGGATATTTGGGTAATTTT
Organism: Rheum nobile; assembly: GCA_027886185.1. NCBI lineage: Eukaryota > Viridiplantae > Streptophyta > Magnoliopsida > Caryophyllales > Polygonaceae > Rheum > Rheum nobile. Next base: position 7,921,287 of record WOAB01000644.1, on the reverse strand, counting down.
CCCAACCTTCGTTCAAATTAATTATTTCGCTTTCAGTGGAGTTCGGATTTTCCGTAACATCCATGATCTCCGAAATAATTCTCTGAGTGGTATAAAATACATTCGATGTATTTTCGGAATTTAGAATATTTGTTTGGATACAAACATATAATTTTCGGGATTTAAAATTCATATCAAATTTTTCTTGTACGAGATATTTGTACTAGATATTTATACAAAATATCTTCAAAAATATCTCTTCCTTGGCTTAGAAAAGAAATGGAGACCTACTTGATTTGAGATATTTTTGAATTGAATTTCTCCAAATATCTACAAAGTGGCTACGTGGCATACTTCCTTCACAATCAAAAAAATTAGGATAAGAATTAAGTAAGAGGAAGCTATGTGTTACTTTCTATCATCAAATCAAGATTAGGATAAGAAACAAATAAGGCTACGTGTAGCTCTTACCTCCTCAAATCAAGTGGATTTGATTAAAAATCTGCAAAGGCCCTACGTGTACACTTACCTTCCTCATATCTGATGGGGTTGATTAATATCTGCAAGTGGTTGGGAGATTTGCTTCAAAAATCAGATTTGGGCATTTGGTTGAATTCAGAAAAGAGGCTAAGACGCACAGGAGACCGAAGCATTTTTTTTGCCTCTTCCATTTCTCCCGGTGAGCCTCCTCTGCCCCTCCTCTGTCGCGAGCTGCGCTTCGTGCTGGTGGTGCTGCGTCTGCTGAACTCCGGTGAGCCTGCGGACCACTGGTGCCGCCACGAGCCCATGCTGTGCTGGCGTTGCTGCTGATTGTCGTCGTTGCCGCTGCTAGTGGTGGTTGCGTCCTCCCCGGTGAGAAGGCGAGCCGCCGCTGCTGGGTGCTACCGGCGAGCCATCGCTCGTGTTGGTTGTTGTTGAGTGCTGCGTGTTGTTCTTGCTGTTGCAAGGAGGAAGAAGACAAGTGGCCTCCCACTTAATTAAGTTCTGTTGGGCTGAAGCCCATTTAAGCTTTCAGTCAAGATTCAATCCGAAATTATTCGAGCGATATAATTTCGATTTCCTTTTATCCGTATTGTCTTTAGGAAAATTCAGTCAATATTCTTATGATTTAAAATCATAAAAATTTATTGAATTTAATTCCTTGAGTTGATCCAGACAAATTAATTGAGATTAATTAATTTGTCATGAGCTGGATCGCGTGTGGACTCGTACTCTGTTAGGAATATTCTGAAGCTTAAGCCATATCCTTGGAAATGATATTTTCGGTAGTCGTCTCGTCCAGATTCATCGCCGAATCTACTCCAGGCAAGTGGCGGTTCGCTCTTGCTCATCATTCCATATTTCAATTAATTAACAATTGTTTAGTTATTAATTAATTTGGGATGATTTACTGTTTTCGTTGGGAACAGTTTTGATAACTGTTTGTGATTTTAAAAGATATTATAATAGGTTGTATATCTGCTAGAACAACGCTATTATATCTGTTATTGGCCTTAAAGGCTTTGATGTGATTATTACTGTGCGTCAACTGTTTAGTTAGCACAAGTATTCTTAACGTTGATGTGAATTATTATTGCGTTCATAACTGTTTAGTTAGAACGAGTATTCGTAGGAACGTTATGTACCTTGTGGGAGTTTAGCTGTTTCTTTATAACTAGTACTTGGTGGATTTTTCCCCAGTACTCTCTCTGGTCATGACCATGCCCTTACTCAGGGTTGGTGCACTTCGCTAGTGTCAAATCTTTCGGGATTTATTCCCTCTGATATCTCTTGTGAGGAGATCTGATATCTCTTGTGAGAAGATCCGATATTTCTTGTGAGGAGATCTGATATCTCTTGTGAGGAGATCCGATATCTCTTGTGAGGAGATTTAAAAGCTTATAACGTGATGATCGTTTTGGAATTAAATGAGATAAGTGTCGTTGTCGCATACAATTAATATACCCTTGACGAGTAGTGCAGCTAGGCAATAGTGCAGCTAGGAAACTCGTCCTGACTTTGATCAGAGTACGTTCTCTTTCCAATCTGGATTCGCTTTATGCGGTGAGGTTGGTCATGAACCGAAACATCAAATCGTTTTTGAACGCTTGAATGATTAATTAATGTTTCAGACATTTATCATATTTTCGATAAGACTTAATTCATTGGAGTCTTCTTTTGAGATTGATTGCTGTAAGACTCGGTCTTCCAGAATCATCTCTTGATCATGCCTTTTCATATATTCTAGTAGGAGTATGGTGGTTGACTATCCTGATCGGTTATTATTCGAGAAGCGATGAGTCTAACCTAATACGACTACTTCGAACATTCTGCTTTGTGCCATTGCTAGTCTATTCTTTAGACTAACCCCCTGTATTTTTTGTTATTTGCATCGTCATGGTTGGTGTCGTCTGCCCGTTTCGACACATTAGGTGAGTTGAGGATTTGAGAAGGCCAAAATGACTATGAGGATGAACGGTATTTGAAAATGTTTTAATCAGGCTACGATCTTTGGGCGTTGACTACTGAAGTCAATACTCTTGTAAATTATTTTAAGTCTTCCGCTGTATTGTAATAACTCTGTATTTTATCGCATTTGAAATTGTGTTGAAATTTCGCGACTATGTTTAAATGAAAGTTATGGTAATTTTGTATCATAATTGTTCTTTATGAATTGTGTTTCAATGGTAAAGCCTAGGGTGACTTCGGTGTGGAAATCGAGGTCACTGGCGGTAATACATTTTCAAATGGGTTAAAATTTAGGGGTGTTATAACTCGTCACTGCTACCACTTGCCATCGGGTATCAAGCTACAATAGGACATTGTATATTTTAGAAATGTAAGCATCATAATGCTTTGCACGTGATACAACATATTACATAGAGGCAATGAAGTAGAAATATGTAAGGAAACGTATATCATGCAAAGACATTATCACAAAGCAACAAAATGAAGTATATCATGCAAAGAAACGTATATCATGCAACGACAATGAAGTAGAAACAAGTAAATGAAGTATAGAGGCACATCATAACGAAATGAAGTAGAAATCTTCAACGTACTTGAGGAATTACTTACCTATGTATAAATCTTGGCCAAGGTAGAAAAAATGTTTATACAAGTAAATAGCTTGAATGGTTGAGGTATATATAAGGATTGTGTAAATGTAAATGATGCATGGTGTTGTGTGATTTAGAATACTTACACGTATACTCATGCATTCACTATACAAACACCCGGCCATCACACGTAGTAAAATTATATTGCTTCGACAAATCTAACTATTATATATATTTAAATTAGATCATGTCAGAATTATTAAGATAATAAAATTATATTGCTTCGACAACGTCTATCTTCTGTGTATAGAACATCGACAAAGCTAACCCAATCTACATGTCCTCAAGATAAAAGAATATCGACATAAATCACATGCAAAGCACGTGCAAGACGACCTATACGTTGTTACATCTTATTGGGCCCAAAAATTAACTTTGGCCCAATACCTAACTTCAAAAAAACATGTTGGATGGAGCAAGATAGATGTATAAAATCACAAATAAGTACATCAAAAAACATACTATAAAAAATAAAAGACCATATTATAAAGTATCCACAAAAAAAATTATAATAGAACTCATATACATCTTTTTTTTTTCCTTATAAAACCTATATATGAAGGCAATAACGCCAACAAGACAAAAAAAATATTAAATGAAAAGAATAACTACATTAAAACAATTACCCTAAATACATAAGCACATACACAACATTCAAACATGTGTTCTAAATATGACCTGATCCTTCATAATTTACTTGTAAAACTTGAAGGATTCAGGTCATATTTGGAACAAATGCCTGACGTTGCACTCATGGAGGGATTAATGGCTCGAGAAGAGCCGATAGAAGTTCGTGCATTTTGCCTGATATTTTTATGAGGACTTTATTATTGTGTTATTTATCATGTGTCAAAAATTCAAGTCATTACGAGTTTAATTGCTTGGTTTAATATGTATGACTCTTCAAAGAACCGAGGCATGTCGAAGGTCTAGCTTGGGATTACATTTTCCCCGTGCAAAGCACGGCGCCGTAAAATCAAAATAGAACACAAAAGTAGAGATTATCAAGCCATAAACATCAATGGAGAATCGTAAAACCATAATGTTGTATGATTTAGAACAAGTGGCGAGTTTACTTTACAAGTGGCAACAATATTACTTCTTTAATGACACGTTATTTTATAAAAATCACATCCTACAACATACCTTTCCCTCAAAATCTGACCAATACAAACTTAAGAGCAATGCGCGATATCAGTGATGCACTTAATGCTCCGATTTATTTTAAAAAAGACTAATTAGTTCGAATTTATCATATCTCTAGACAAATAATAGAATGGTTGCTTGATTAAAACTTCAATAAATGCATAACTTGATCGCGGGGAACAACATCGACATATAGCAGTATGAAACACAGGCAGAACGACCTATGCGTTGTTACATCTTATTGGGCCCAAAAAATAACTTTGGCTCAATACCTAACTTTAAGCTCGTGCTTCACGGGCCCGACAACCTAGTATATATATATGGTAATTTATTTTATAAGTTAAATTTTAAGTTTAAGTTTCAACATATAAATCTTTTAAGTTTAAATGCACTTTATCAATATTAAAAAAAAGTAATGTTTTTTTTACAAAATTATTTTTTATTTAAAAAAATTAGTTCCGGAACGGCTCCGATTCCGAAACGGTATCATGTGTAACCCCGCCCACCCCCATAAGCAGTTAAGCACGCTGGGCAGCTTGTAGTGAATATGGGCTTCCTTGGATGGGCCTCTAGACTTATTTGTTGGGCCGCAAGTTTTTGGTAATGGTAATTTTCTTTTGTTTGTAAACAAAGTTTTGGTAATTTGGCATTACACAATAGTTTGATAAACATATTACTTATGATCATTACCTGGTTTTTAACAAGGTCCCAGTATGTGTGACAGAAACATAACACATATTCCATCAAGACGGCCTTCTTCGAGGGATGCATTTGCTTGAGAGTCATCGGAAACTTCCTCCTCTTCAGATATTTGAGATGATCTTAATGCTGAAATTGTTTCAAACAGGATATATATGAGTCGGGTCTGAACCATAATTGAAAATTAAGATTTGTTTTTGAATAGATGTTACGAAATTTTCTTAGTTGAACTCACCTTTCAATGAATTGTTGGGGATTCTTCTATCAATGGAAGTGGCTGATACTATGAATATAAGGCATCAGCTGCTGAGTGAGTGAGAGATGAATTTTGCTTGATCAACCCTTGACTATCAAGTAATTAAATTAGTATAAAACATTTTTAGCATTTTTATAATGTTTTATTTGAAATAAATATTCAATAGGATTGAACAAACAGCAAACAAGATGGCCAATAGAGGTCATTGACTGGGTAGTTCACCATGACAGCCCTACACATTGCTGGGGATGGCCAAGATTTGGTTAAATTTGTTCTGAACCTTCTGTTCTCTTTGCATATATTACTTTAACAATTAAATATCACATACATATGTAAGTATATACTCTATTAACATCTTATTAGCTCATACTATATGGTTTATAATATTAGTAAATGACAGTACTTAACTAGGGCATGTTTAGGGTTGACTCTGGCCTGCCCTTTTTAATCAAACATCTTACTATATTGTGTATGATTCTCGGATCTTGCTTCCATTTATTTATTATAAATAAACTTTTTTCGTCGAACATTGATACAAAAAAGAAAAAAGTTAATGATAATTGCTTAAAGTAATGATAATTGATTAATAGTTGAAATTTGAAGTAGTGTACAAAGTCGGGAACAGACGCCAAGGCAAAGCATCGAGTTAAGTATCTTATTTTTTCTGACCAAAAATTAAGCAATCTCATGTCTTTCTCTAAATTTCAACATTTTACTTTTCTTGGGATTTCCATTTCCGATCACAATGTTTTCATCTATTGAAAAAAAACAATAAAAAATACATTATCTTATTTGTTTGCTTCACTCAATTTCTTCCTTTTTTTTTAAGGTTTTGATCACATGGTTCGATCGGTCGAAACAGTTCTACATTAAGATCGGGATACTGTTGGCACACGAAGTGGTAGACCCATCCCAACATCAATATCTCCATACACGCTTTCAACAGGAATCGAACTTGAGACCTCCTTCAGCAGGAATCGAATTCGATACCTCCTTCAGCAGGAATCGAACTCGAGACCTCTAGATAGAACGCTTAAGGGAGTCTAGCGTCAAACCACTAGACCAACTTTCACTCAATTTATTATGATTTTTTATGTGAACCGATGCATAATTGTCGGAGTCGCCTATTTTTTCTAAGCTTTTTAAAAGCAAAATTGTCCATTTATATATGTTTTTATTCATAAGAGGTATTAAAATCCTTATGATAAACGGTTAAATGTATGTTAATGGATGGACAATTTTTTTTTTACAGATGTTGTATTGTTGTTTACGTGATTTTTTTTTTCAACAAATAAATATTGATAAAAGGTTAAGGTCCAAACTTTATTTAGAGCTTACATCAATTAACCATGAGAGGACCACAAAGACGAACTTATTGAACTATTATCTGATGTATATATAACTTGAAATATATAAATCCAGAAACAATTAGCTTAATCTATATAAAAATACTAAAAATGGTAGTAGATTACACAGATAAACTTTTTACTTTGGGTTAGACCTGTCAATTTTGAGCAAATAACCTCATGTATGAGTCGGTTATATACAGATTATATATATAGTTTAATGTTACAGTTAATAAAACGGAAGAATTCTGTACACTACAATTTTTTTCTGGGTACACTACAGTTTGAAACGCAGAAATCTTGCTTAAGCAAGATTTATGCGTTTCAAGGCAAATTGTACCCAGAAAAGGCATTTCGGTATAAATTTGAAACGCATGTATTTTGCTTAAGCAAAATACCTGCGTTTCAACCGATTTTTTTTTTTAAAAAAAAAAGCTGAAACGCATGAATCCTGCTTAAGCAGGATTCCTGCGTTTCAACCAATTTTTTTTTTTTTTTAAAAGCTGAAACGCAGGAATTCTGCTTAAGCAGGATTCATGCGTTTCAGCTTTTTAAACATATGACCGTTTTGAAACTCAAGCATTCTGCTTAAGCAGAATTCTTGCGTTTCAAAACGGTCATATTTCAACGGTCGAATTTAGCCTTTTATAAGAAGTCCCCATCACTTGTTGTGGGAATACACCACCAAATCCGAGCATAAAATTATTTCGTAAATGTCTAGTAGTGAAGAAGAAGCGGATTATAGCACCGAAGAAGAGTTCGAATTTGAGAGCGACCACGAAGATGAAAATTTGCCCGATGACGAAGACGATCCAAATTTCGATATTTCAAACTTTTCGGTTAGTAATGCGTTATATTATAGAATGTGTTTATAGTTGGAGCATATAGATTTCGATATGAATATTATAATTGGAAATAAGTTTAAATAAATGTTTACTTTTGTAGATATGAATTCGTATTTGTAGTAGATATGATCTTGTACGTATTTGTAGATTTAGATATAAATAGTAAAGTTTTTATATATTTCGATATAATAGGTAAATTTGTTTGTGTATGCAACAATTAATTATTGGAAATGGATAAAATAACAGGGGGAATTTTATGGAAATGAATTTGCCACTAATCAGAAGTGGAACAGTCGAGAGGAGTTGGTTGACTGGGCTAAGAATTTGGGAAAAGAATTGATGATGTGTTTAGTTATTAGGCGAAGTAACGTGAGGCATGTTAGTTTGACTTGTGAACATTTTGGGAAGCAAAGAATTAGAAAGGATAAATGTGATTTAGAAGATGAGGAGGCTCGGGAGATTGATGTTGATAGGCGTCCAGGAACAAATTCGAAGAAGTCAGGATGCACATTTGAGCTTATAGGTGTCCTAGAGAAGAAGAAGAAGAATGAGACAGAGAGTCGTAAATGGATATTGCGCGTATTGAGTGGTGTACACAACCATAAGTTGCCGCTTAGCTTCGAAGGCCATGCAATCATTGGTCGATTAGCCGATGAAGAGAAGATTTTGGTGCGGAATTTAGGTGAGTCATTTGTCCCCCCCTCTGCTATTTGTAAAGCGTTGAAAAAATCCTTCACATGAAATGTGACATCGGCAAAACAAGTTTCCAACTACCTACAAAATTTGCAATTCGAGGATCGTGGGGATTTGACGGTCACCCAATGGACACTCAATTTTATGAAACAACACAAATATGAAGTGTTTCCATTGAGGGAGAAGCTAACTAATGAGGTGGATGTCTTATTTTTTGCCCACCCTGACTCACTGAGGCTTCTTAAGAGGTTCCCATATGTTATCATCATCGACGCCACATACAAGACAAACAAGTATGTAACTTATTGAAGCAATAATTGTAATTATGAATATGGTAGGAAATTTGGATATGCACTAATATTTTGTTGCCTTTGTCGTTAGGTATAACATGCCTTTGGTGGAGATTGTCGGTTTTACGTGTACTTACAAGACCTTCAGCATTGCCTATGCATTTACGAAGAAAGAAGAGATTGTGCATTACACTTTCATCATGAAGAAGCTGCGTTATTTGTGTGAGGAGGCCAAAGTCATGCCAACGGCGATAATGACCGATCGAGAGAAGTCCCTCATCAATGCAATCCATTTGATCTTCCCAGAGGTTAAACACCTTTTGTGTTGGGTGCATATAAAGCACAACATCGAGGCTTATAGTTCCCCTATTTTGAAGAGTAAAGTAAAGGTAAAAGCTTTTTGCGGGCAATGTTGGGGATTGTTTTGCTCAACCACGGAAGAAAGCTACGAAGAGAGGCTTGCAGCATTGAAGAAGTCATGGAAGAGTGGGTTGATTAGATATGTTGAGAAGCAGTGGCTTACACCTTACAAGAAAACATAGTTAGAGCATGGACGGACCACCATCTCCACTTTTTCACAAGGACATCTAACAGGTATCCCAACTTCAAATCTTATAGATATTTGCATAAGTGATCTATAATATATTAACCTCGTTGTTATATGGTTTGAAAGGGTTGAGGGTATGCACAAGGTGTTGAAAAAAATTGTGGATTCAAGTATAGGCGGATTTAATCGAATGTCGGTGAGGATCCACTCAGCGATTGAGAGCCAAGTTTGCAAGGTTAGGGCAAGCATGTAGATGTCACGGATCAAGATGCCCACATGTTACAACCGCATGGTTCCAACAGTTCGGGTTGTGTTTTCTAGGCTATTCTACAGAGTGTCGGATCGGGCCTTGAGGAAGTTGTATGCCATGTATCAGCAGCTACTGGACGGTGATTTCAAAGATGAGTGCGATGATTTCTGGATGAGAGAGTGCCTTGGCCTACCGTGCATCCACACAGTTGCGTTTGCTATCATTGATAAGAAGCCAATCATGCCTTTTGAGATACACCGCTTTTGGAGGCAGATCGAATGGGATAGGATAGTTTGTTCCGACACAGACGATGTTGTTTGTGACAACGTCAATATTACAGTTTACTAATCTTTGCATTTTTTTGATAAATGAAGTTATGGCTTAAGGATGGAAGTCCTCTGCCTCCAACTCCGTATGCTTGGCGCGAATTCAAACATATAAGTGTCGAAGGTTGGGATGCATCATTTGCCTCAAGGATTGCAATGTTTCGGGACTTTCGCATAGCATATGGTCGTTCACCCCGTACTATGGTTTAGGGAGATGTGATGGGATATGAGTTGTGATTGTAATATTTCAATACTCATATTAATGCAAGTTGTGATTGTAATATTTCAGTACTCTAATTAATGCAAATACTCTAATTGAAAAAATCTAAAAATTTGGGCCCAAATAGGGCCCAATCGAAAGGATTATAGGAGAAACGGGTGAAAAGCTAAAATTACTGAAATTGGGCCCAAATAGGCCCAATCGGAAGGATTATAGAAGAAACGGGTGGAAAACCAAAATTACTGAAATTGGGCCCAAATAGGCCCAATCGGAAGGATTATAGAAGAAACGGGTGGAAAATTAAAATTACTGAAATTGGGCCCAAATAGGATCAAACGGAAGGATTATAGAAGAAACGGGTGGAAAGCTAAAATTACTGAAATTGGGCCCAAATAGGCCCAATCGGAAGGATTATAGAAGAAACGGGTGGAAAGCTAAAATTACTGAAATTGGGCCCAAATAGGCCCATTCGGAAGGATTATAGAAGAAACGGATGGAAAACTAAAATTACTGAAATTGGGCCCAAATAGGCCCAATCGAAAGGATTATAGAAGAAACGGGTGAAAAACTAAAATTACTGAAATTGGGCCCAAATAGGCCCAATCGGATTGATTATAGAAGAAACGGATGGAAAACTAAAATTACTGAAATTGGGCCCAAATAGGCTAAATCAGATTGATTATAGAAGAAATGGGTGGAAAACTAAAATTACTGAAATTGGGCCCAAATAGGCCCAATCGGAAAGATTATAGAAGAAACGGGTGGAAAACTAAAATTACTGAAATTGGGCCCAAATAGGCCCAATCGGAAAGATTATAGAAGAAACGGGTGGAAAACTAAAATTACTGAAATTGGGCCCAAATAGGCTCAATCGGATGGATTATAGAAGAAACGGGTGGAAAACTAAAATTACTGAAATTGGGCCCAAATAGGCCCAATCGGAAAGATTATAAAAGAAACGGGTGGAAAACTAAAATTACTGAAATTGGGGTGACAAACTGAAATTACTGAAATGTGATATTACTTATATCCTATAGTTCTACTCAATATTTCATGTGATATTACCTTATATACTTATATCTTATAGTTTTACTTTATATTTCATGTGATATAACCTTATATACTATAGTTTTACTTTATATTTCATGTGAATAACCTTATATACTATAGTTCTACTTTATATTTCATGTGATATTACTTATATCCTATAGTTCTACTCAATATTTCATGTGATATTACCTTATATACTTATATACTATAGTTTTACTTTATATTTCATGTGATATTACCTTATATACTTATATCTTATAGTTTTACTTTATATTTCATGTGATATTACCTTATATACTTATATATTATAGTTTTACTTTATATTTCATGTGATATTACCTTATATACTTATATCCTATAGTTCTACTTTGTATTTCATGTGATATTACTTATATCCTATAGTTCTACTCAATATGTCATGTGATATTACCTTATATACTTATATACTATAGTTTTACTTTATATTTCGTGTGATATTACCTTATATACTTATATCTTATAGTTTTACTTTATATTTCATGTGATATAACCTTATATAATATAGTTTTACTTTATATTTCATGTGAATAACCTTATATACTATAGTTTTACTTTATATTTCATGTGAATAACCTTATATACTATAGTTCTACTTTATATTTCATGTGATATTACCTTATATACTTATATCTTATAGTTTTACTTTATATTTCATGTGATATAATCTTATATAATATAGTTTTACTTTATATTTCATGTGAATAACCTTATATACTATAGTTTTACTTTATATTTCATGTGAATAACCTTATATACTATAGTTCTACTTTATATTTCATGTGATATTACTTATATCCTATAGTTCTACTCAATATTTCATGTGATATTACCTTATATACTATAGTTTTACTTTATATTTCATGTGATATTACCTTATATACTTATATCCTATAGTTCTACTTTATATTTCATGTGATATTACTTATATCCTATAGTTTTACTCAATATTTCATGTGATATTACCTTATATACTTATATACTATAGTTTTACTTTATATTTCATGTGATATTACCTTATATACTTATATCCTATAGTTTTACTTTATATTTCATGTGATATTACCTTATATACTATAGTTTTACTTTATATTTCATGTGAATAACCTTATATACTATAGTTTTACTTTATATTTCATGTGATATAACCTTATATACTTATATCTTATAGTTTTACTTTATATTTCATGTGATATTACATTATATACTTATATCCTATAGTTTTACTTTATATTTCATGTGATATTACCTTATATACTATAGTTTTACTTTAAATTTCATGTGAATAACCTTATATACTATAATTTTACTTTATATTTCATGTGATATAACCTTATATCCTATAGTTTTACTTTATATTTCATGTGATATTACCTTATATACTATAGTTTTACTTTATATTTCATGTGAATAACCTTATATCCTATAGTTTTACTTTATATTTCATGTGATATAACCTTATATCCTATAGTTTTACTTTATATTTCATGTGATATTACCTTATATACTATAGTTTTACTTTATATTTCATGTGAATAACCTTATATCCTATAGTTTTACTTTATATTTCATGTGATATAACCTTATATACTTATATAAAAATACGAATTAATTTCATTACAAAAAAGACATACAATCTACGTGTCATACGTAAATACTAATCTGCCTAAGGGCCGCTATCTCTAGACTGCTCCTGTGCCGTACTACCAGATCCCTCCTCGTAATGATAATCGTGAAAAACAGGCTGAGGAGGAGGAGGAGGCGCACCACGTGGAATGGGAGGAGGACGAAGCGGCCTTGCACCCACCATACGCAATGCAAAATCAATCAGCTCCTCTCGTATGCCATCGGGAATACCATCTCTCTCTAGAGCATACGCCTTCAGCTCGACTGATACCACCTGGTTACACTATTTTCAAATAAAAAATGTTATTAGATACACATATGTAATGAATGCAAAATAACATACCGTGATCAGGTCGCTGGGAAGCAGTGGCGGAAGAGGCACGTCATCATCTACTGGTGGTGGTGCTGAAGGATCCTGCCTCGATGATCGATAATCTACGTATGGATGAGACATCTGCTCCCACCAATCCAGATACTCTGGCCGATAATCCCAAGGGAAACTGGCATCAGGCATGACACCGAGCTCTATCATCGGCCTCGGATCGGCTCCCCACTGACATGCATCGTCCGGGAAACTAACGGTGTAAGTCGCACGCAGACTCGCAGAACGTACAACTGCGGTAGGAGTAAGGGGCGCTTCTGGTATGCCCTGCGTACGACCAAACTGACGCATAACTCTATCAGGCAGGTACGGCTCACGGATCTCAAAGCACTCAATCAATCCCCGAAACCTCGATGGAGCGAGACTCGGGGAGTCAAAGTCCAACTGCCCCCAGGGCATCCAGCGAACCTGTAATATATTGATAATGTCAAACAAATGTATCATGTCGAAGGAAATACTTACTTACGAATAATGTAACATACATCTGCATATCTGTACTGATCAAGGACCCGTCGTAGGTTGATCAGACGCTGCCGATCCGCGCCCTGCGGTGCCTCTGCACCATCACGTGCAGCAGCGCGACTGTCACGTAGAGCCTCGAGATCGGAAGACGTGTGACCTCGAAACGCGTGAAAGTAGGCCCAGATCCAAGACTGAAATAAATCAATGTAAGTATAGTTTCTCGGTGTAAACGTAAGACAAATAGAGTTGAATGCGATAGATTACCTTCAGCAGAAGCGTACAACCGGCAATAGAAGTTGCTTGACCTCGCGACGCCTTACCTAACTGGCGGTATAGGTACGCCAGGGTAGCGACTCCCCATGCGTACCCTCCAGTCTCGTCGTGATCAAGGAGGACCGCTAGATACTCAGGCTTGCATTTCATCCCCGACTTGTCAACGAAGAGAGTATAACTCACTAGTATCGCAAGATACAACGTAGCTATGTGATGCTCGTTCCTGTAAAGAACGATTATTATTTAAAATTATATTTTAAAAATAACTACAGTAATTTTCTAATTTTAATATTATTCAAAATACAACAGAATGTCACCTCTCCTCGGCTATGCATAACTCCTTAGCCCGATCCTTCAACATCTTGTTAGCTCCATAACCGCCAGTTGTTTAGAATACAACAAAATTTTATCAGTTTTCAATAATATTAATAAACTATTTGTTATAATTTCGATTTATTTACCTATCCCAGTAATCTCAGCAATACGCGGATCTACCCCTAAAATCGGAGCCAAGGCCTCCCACATCGCTGCATCAGGCATAGGAGAAACCACCACAGCACCGTCAATCGGAATCTGCAGAATCTGCACAACATCGTGCAGTGTGATGGTAATCTCGCCCCATGGGAAATGGAAGGAGTTGGTCTCCGGATGCCACCTCTCGACGAATGCTGATATGAGAACCGAGTCCATCCGTCGAAACTCCAACGTCCCCAATGCAGTCAGCCCGCTGCGCTGCGCCAAAGTCCACCATGACCCATCCTCGTCCGTCCTATACCGGTGTATATCATCAAAGTGTGGATGACGAACGAAGGTCCTGAGGATCCTCCTCATCTGAAACAATAAATTTTGTGTATTTAAGATTAATGTACATTTTTTTTTTGGTTTTTCAAACATTTGAAAATTTAAAAGAAATTTTTTATACATACCGGATCCTGATGCGGGGGAAAGTGTACTAGGGGAGCCAAAATGTCTATGGCTATCCCTGCCTCCTGCTGCGTCGCCATCCATAAAAGGGGTGCGATGTGGGTAGGATAGGATGGGATCAGGTCTCTCCGACGAGGACCTCCTGGCATCTAGTTCCCCTCCTGCCCTAGAGGTATAGGGCCAGCAGGGGGGGCAGGAGGGGGGGAAATGTGCTCCATAATGGGTGGCCCCTCTGCCTCAGGTGGGGGAGAAGGTTCCTCAGAAGTCTGCGTCGCACGAGGAGGGGGCATGTCGTCAACTCTATCAGCATCTGTGGAGGGCTCAATTGTCTCACGCCAGCCTTGCTCCGTCGCCTCAAAAACTGGAGAACGTGTGTACTCATCCTGGCCAATATCAACCTCATCGTCCGAAGATGACGACTCAGACTCAGTCGGATGATCCTCGGGCTCAGCAGACTCGGTCGGATGATCCTCGGGCTGCCCAACATCTCTCTGTAATGCAACGTCTACCTGTCTGCTCAGCTGAGATGTAGAACCACGTCGTGCAGAAGCTGTGATCCCTCGTTCTTTGGGCTTACGAGGACCACGACGCTTCGCTCTAACAGATCCGTCGCACGCCTCCAATATGCCCTTTATTTTAATTATTTGTTAATTCTTAATAATTCCTATTAATGTTTAAATTCTATTTCTATTTGTTTTTATATAGACAATAATCTTAATATTCTTTATTTTGACATTTAATTTATTTCTATTCTAAATAAATTATTTATTTCTAAAATTAATTGTCAAATTTCCTAAATCATATCGTTATCTTCGGACGACAAGGTTTTAATTTCTAATTTTTTTAATGTTTTATTTCGATTAGATCACTCGTTATTATTTCATATTGTTTTTAAATAAATTATTATATTTAAATTATTGTTTATTTCTTAATAGTTATTAATAATGTTACAATTTCAAATTCTAATTGTTTTTATATAAACAATAATTTCTATTAGACATTAATATTCATATTCTTTATTATGAAATTTATTTAATTTCTATTCTAAATTACTTGCTAAACTAATTGTTATTTTGGTAGTTGTTATTTAATTTGTATTCTAAATCATATAGATCGTGCTATTAAAATCATGCATTTAATTTACGCAACCATAAATCATGCTATTAAACACATTTTAAATATATTTTAAAATTTAATCACTTTTTATTTACGCAACCATAAATCATGCTATTAAACACATTTCGATATTCATGCTATTAATTCATGTATGCGGATATTTATATCATATTAAACACAATTTAAAATTTATTTAAAATTTAAAATATACATGTCGAATATCGGTAGAAGAAGATACTATCGGTGCATCTGGTACGGTAGACGAAGAGGCTACCTTGCGCTGCTTCCGAGACTTTCCCGCGTCGCGGCCTTTCCCGCGTTTTCGGGTCACCGGCGCTACAGTACTTCCGGCGGCTTTCCCGGCGACTCCATCTTTCCCGGCGACACCTCCAGTACACACGCCGGCAAAAGCATCCAACGCCAGCCCAACCGCCTGAGCCACTGCCTCGTCCCCCACCGTCGTCGCCCTCTGCTCCGTCGCCCTCTGCTCCGACTGAGCATCAACACCGTCGCCCTCTGCTCCGACTGCTGGCGTTGTCGCTCTGTCACCTCCCCCACCGCCAGCCAAGCTCTCGTCGCCAGCCAAGTTCACTGTTGCCGCCGGAGAAGACGATGAGAGCGCCGCCGGTTGTCTTCGGCCGCTATCATCTTCGTCTCCGGCTCCACCATTTTTTCGCCCCAAATCCATTGATTTGTACAGATCCAAATCCAAATAGGAAGAATCAAAATCAAAATCGAAGAAGGAAGAAGAAGACGACGGAAGAGCGACGATGGCGGCAGCTGACCTAGCGGGAGATGGAAGACGCGAGAGATGGAAGACGAGTGAAACGCGAGATCTTGCGTTTCACTTAAAGGGGGAGGGCTGAAACGCAATATTTTTGCTTAAGCAAAAATATTGCGTTTCAGCTTTTTAAAAAAAAATAAAAATGGTTGAAACGCAAGAATCCTGCTTAAGCAGGATTCCTGCGTTTCAGCTTTTAAAAAAAAAAATTGGTTGAAACGCAGGTATTTTGCTTAAGCAAAATACCTGCGTTTCAAATTTATACAGAAATGACTTTTTTGGATACAATTTGTCTTGAAACGCAGAAATCTTGCTTAAGCAAGATTTCTGCGTTTCAAACTGTAGTGTACCCAGAAAAAAATTATAGTGTACATAACCTTTGCCTAATAAAATTGTACCCTTAAACCTCAACATTTTTTCTTGAATAAGCTATAAACAATATGCTTTTTTAATATAAATCATCACTTTACATTAATAGACGAAAAACATTAAGTACACAATGAAAAAGCTAGGGGATTGAATAAGGCCAAGAGTTTGATTTCACTTAATCACTTCCTTATTTTATAAAAAAAATTATTGAATTCATAAACTTATATATATATATATATATATATATATATATATATATGTATAACAGATAAAATGATGCTGTGAAGTGTGAACCGTAACAGTTGCTGCAAGTTTAATAATGACAACGGATAAAAATAAAAAAGAAATCATTTAAACTTGTTTATGATATTTATAGGCCTTGAGATTGAGAACGGGAGTTTAATTTTGTTGAGAGGCGGATTAATTAGGAAAATGGGAGGGAGCGACGGAGGAGGAGGAGGAAGGCCGGCCATCGAAGCGGCGGAACAACCGGACCCCCACGCGCTGCCAGCCTCACTCTGCCGGTCACTATTTTATTTGTAATCTTTGTTTTCTTTAAATCACGGGTCTGACCGTTGACTGTCAAGCTACCCAAGTATGGAAGTGTTTGGTTTAGCCCCCCCCCCCCCTAATCATGGTCTTTATCACTTAATCATCCCAAATCCCAATGTGCTATTGTCCCTGTCTCTTTCTCTCTCCTTTTCTTGTTTCTTTCTATTGTGTCTAAACAAGACTAAATATATTTTTGGCTCTTTCTTGAATCTTGAGCACTTGGAATTTTGATAAAATGCATACCAAACCAATTGACCCGTTCAATAATTAATACCGGCTATTTTCTTAGTAGAGAAAGGATTATATTTCACCGACAATTAAGCTATTGAGTTTGACAATACAAAAACATAATAATCCCATCTTCTTTTACACACACAATAAAGTATATTGGATTTTTCAGTCTACTTCATTTGTTTGGGACCACAATTTTTCTCTCTCTAACAAACATAACAACCACCACAATAAACAATTTTGGCGTTCTTGTTTAGTTACTTTTTTTTAGTTGAGACTTGGTTATTATACATAGCATTAAAATCACTGTGAAATATATCTGACGTATGTAATAAATCTGAAAAGCGTGTATAGCTTAGACAAAGACAATGTAATATCATTCATTCATTCATTCTATAGAAAACTAACAAGTAACTAAACTAGAAACTTGAGATTTCAGCAATGCTCAAAGAAATTCTAGTGCTAGATTGAATGAAAAATCACAAGTAGGAGTACAAGGTAGACTATAGGCCTCCTAAGCAAATCATACTGCTAGGTTAGAGGTAAGAAATAGTAGTACAATTAAAGTAATTCCTCATCAACAAAGCTAAGCTACACAAATAGGTTGATTCACATACTCAAAACATAAATACATGTCCATATGGAGTAGGTTGATATCTACAATACACACATTGGTCTCGCAGAAACAAAGTAAAATAGGTTTGGGAATAAAGAAAGGCAGAGGTGGGGCGCGGGAGGCCACATCCCATGCCATGAGACCCGCCTTGTGCTTTGCTCTCTGTCCAAAAGTCCCACCAATACCTCCGCAATATCTCCTTCTCCTTCTCCTTCTCCTTCTTTGGTGCGTGCCTTCAAATGCAAGCTTCTATGACGTACGTCAATACCAGCTCACACCCACATTCCTGCTTCCCACTTCACGTGCGCACAAGCTGGCAAAGCATAAGTCAATGCCCATGGAACCCACAAGTGACAAGCCTGGATTCTTCATGTTCAAGTTAGTAACTAGTAGTAGTATCTTTCTGGGTATTGAGTATTGACTTTCTCTCATACCCATGTAAATATGTAATGTAACATCTTAAGAAACTGAATATCAAGAATGATACATTCTGCATCCAGATTTGTAAGAGAATCTCCATCTGGTTGAAATGCCATGCATATTTGATTACATTTACAACCTTCACAGAGTCTTGAGAAGATAACTAATTAACTAAGGTGGCCGAAACAGATGAAATGGGAAAGGCTCCTGGCCATTTCAGGGCTTCTATGGCCCCGGAATGGAGAGGAGCCACTTCCTTTGAAGATACATCAGCACCATTGAAACAACTTAAAACACATAATGGAAGGGTTGCTAGGATTTCCTGAGCTTGTCGCTCTTTTCACCTTGCTAGATTCTCACTGCCTGCGTCTGCGAGAATCGTCAAGAACTCGCTGCAAATGAAGAGATCGAAACACTAGAACATTAAATCTCTATGTAACTTTGACAAGTTTAGCAAAAATGATACAGAAAAAGCTTGCCTGAATGGTTTATGATTAAGCACCTCTGGCCTTTCGGCGCCAAACATGTTGGCAAGCTTCATGTCAAGGGAGCGTCCGACGTCTTCAGACTCCATGAAAGGCTTGCAATGAGCGGCCTGCAACAAGCCAAGCTCGGTCTTGCTGTGAGGCGAGCCTCGGTCGGTAGAGCTGGGGCCATCAGAGGAGCTCTGTGAGATCTGGTCCTCAGTAAGAATGGGTTTCCCGAAGAGCATAAACTTAGGGGCGACGGAAGAGTCATTCCTGGAGGTCCCGTTACAGCAGCTGCCGATGGTGAGCAAACAGGAAACGTCCTCATCCGCATCCGCATCCGCATCGGGCTTGTTGGGTTTGGTGACAAGGAAAGGGTGGCCTGGAAAGGCAAGGTGGTGGGTTTCAGGGTGTTTGAGCAAAGCAGGAAACAGGCCTGAGTGCAGTTTGCCCAAGTTTGTGAATGGTGGTGGTAGTCCAAATTGAGCATGCCTGGCTCCCTGTATACCTGCAGCTATGTTGTCCGATACACAACAAAATGGGCTGCTAGGCTTTGGGAGTTGTTGACCCATCAAGGGATAGTCGTGGGGTTGTGGAATCCTCACCTTCTTCCTCGGCGGCGGCATGTGAATCGATGGCATGCTTGCCACCATTTCAACCAGCCACGGATTCACTCGTTTCACGTTTTGCAGCAGTTCGGGCTCATCCCAAGCAACCTATACACAACAGCAGCAATCATGTTCAAATCAGCTCCACTATTTCAATCTAAACAATGGCTACATTGTATTTATACCTGAAGAAGTCTCCAGGGAGAGTTAGGCCAGTGGATGGGATCCGCAACCTGGACGCCAGAGATGGTGCCCATGAACCAACTAATCCGAGACGAATCCTCGGTCTCGAAAGCCATCTTAAACCTCATCCCCGGACACCACTGAATCTGCATTGCAGCTTTCACAGCCGAGGCCTTGACGCAGAACTCGGGAGTGCTTGCTCGAGGGTAATACACCACCTCAAATGGCTGCCCACTCGCACCCAGATTCGCGGCTTCCACAACGGATTCAACCCCGACTTTCCCACCAGGCCCCAGAGCTAAACCCGCATTCCACATCCTCCTACTCTCATCCTCTCTCAAGAAGGCAGAGTAACCCCCGGAAGGCGATTCAGGGCCGCCGCCGATCCCCTTCTTCGCCCTCCGGATTCCGACGCACAAATCCCCATTCTCAGCCCTCAAGAACACGATTGAATCCCCAGCTACAAGCTTCTTCTGGTTCACGAAATTGCTCCAGCCTGTGGTCAACAAGTGCCTTCTAGGGGTCCCCCTGTAAATATGCCTAAACTTCCAGGTCACGCCGTGAACGTCCCTAGCTAAGATGGTCTGAACGGGCGGCTCCGCCGAGTAATCGAGCCTCGGAAAGATGGTCTCCGCGCAGTAGCGGGGGACCGAGAATCCGCCGCCGTTGTTGGCGTCGGACTGTGTCAGAGTCTTGGCGAACGAAGCCGGTTTCTCCAGGCCGTCGAATTGGTCGGTGCCGTCAAGGCCGGGGAATCCGTCGTCAGCGCCGAAATCGAGCTCGTGGGGGCGCAGGGGGACGAGCTTGATCTTGGCGAAGACCTCGTCGGAATCTCGGTCGGCTAGGTACTTGATGGAGGCGATTCGGGAGGGCAGAAGAGGAGGAACCCTAGGGTAGGTTTTGAAATCGACGGTTACTTGAGCGTGTTCGATGTGGCCCTGGGGAAAGTAGATGACTTTCGAGTTGACCGGCGGCATTTGCACCATCCCGCCGGCGCAGGCGTGCCAGAGCTGCGGATCCAGGCAGTTCTCGAGTTCTCTGCCGGAATTCATGATCTCAATCATCGTTTGCTGGAAAGACTGGAATCTGTAAACAGTCGGTGAATCGGGGAATTCTTCAATTCGGGCGAAGAGAAGAGAAGAGAAATTGCAACAACAAAAGAAGCAGTTTTGGCTGGTTAGCAAGTGCGAGTATTGAGGAGAGATTGGAACCTGATTTCAGCGAAATTGGGTGATGGAGGAAGGAGACGGAGTCAGTGACAATCGGAGTTCCGTTTTGTTTTGGGGAGACAGATGAAACTTCGCTGTCAAAGGCCGACCAAAGCAGAGGAGGGAGGAGAGAGAAGATTTGGTGTGCAAAATGGTGGGGGTTTGACAGGAAAACTCAGCAAACCAGGCGTGAATATATAAACGGGGGTGTGATTTCAAGGGATGGGGGTCAAAAGTAAAAACCACTCTACTCACGGCAGTCACATTTTCGGGGTGAAAATTCTTGTAACTAGAACATTGGACAACGTTACACTATTTTATGTCATATTTACTGAATAAGAAATATAATAATTATTAAAATTAATTTATATATTAAAAAATAAATTTAGATAATATTGATATCAAAATCAGATTCCTATCATAACTTTGTATCTCAATCATCCATATATTTAGAAAATTTTGGACTTGTAATCTTTGTACTTGATTTGTATTTAAATTAGAAAGATAAAAAAATCTTTAATTTATAATTAAAAAATGAAAAATGCATACAAGAACATGTGATAATTTTAATGAGGGAGTGTCATGTGGAGTAATTAGGTTTATATAGTAGATTTTTTGTTTGTATTTTTTCTCATTTTTAATAACTTGAGTTTAGTATGATAAAATTGTATGGATAATTTAATTGATAAGGTTTCATAATACATGGACATGTGTAAAATTTTATATTAATATATTTTTTAATTATTAAAAATATATCGATTTCACATTTAAAAAAAAAATTTTGTTTATCTAATTAGTGACAATATAAATGAAATTAAGATAAATATGTTAATATTTTAAAATCTCTACTAATAATCAATTAATAACAATCAATGTAAATTTGTACATACATAATATATTGAATCATATCATATACCTAAAAATAAAAAAATAAAAAGAAAATTTGAATAAAATATGACTACTTAAATGGAAAAATTAAAAGAGAATATTCGAAAAATACCTAATATATTCTATCTAGTATGGAAATCGGGATCAAATGTGAATAATCTATATGTTAAAAAGAAAATCAAGATCATATCTAAAACATTTTATATAATAATAATAGGAAAAAATAGTTAGTGACATGGCACGATGTAGATTAGACATGTGAAAACAAATGACATAGTGTAATGTCAAAACGAAAAGTGGTCTTAATTAGGTTTTATTTTAGTATTATATAGTAGATTATACATCAAAGCTTCAAACCTAGCATATAAACGGGTAATCTTGTAAATATAGATTATTCACATTTGATCATGGTTTTCGTATTAGATAGAATATATTAGGTATTTTCCAAATATTCTCTTTAAAATTTTCCATTTTAAATAGTCTCATTTTATTCAATTTTTCTTTTTAATTCATTTATTTCTAGGTATAGTCGTGATTCAACGTATTACGTAAATACAAAATCACATTGATCTTTATTAATTGATTATTCGTAGATTTTTTTTTAATATTATCATACTTATCTTAATTTCATTTATTTTGTCATTAATTAGATACATTTTTTTTAAATATTTTTCACATGTAAAATCGCTATACTTTTAATAATTAAAAATATCAATATAAAAATTTTCCACAGACCTCGTGCATTGAAGAGAAACTAAGCTAGTAAAATATGAAAATACATAAATAAGTTAGGGAGCCGGGAGAAACAAATGAAAAATGTGATTGACTTATTATTTTTGTTGACGAAGAACTATATACGTGTGCAAACCTTTTTTAAACACATAGTTAAAACCATTTGAAGTTTAGGATTTAATAACGAAAAGTATGAAATCGTAAGGACCTAGAGCTGTCAAAAAGTGACTGAATCCGTTTTACCGACCTCATCGACTCACTTTTGGACCCGACCTGACCGAAATTTTTGGTAATCCGAATTTACCGACACCGAACCCGACCAACCCGAACCTAACCCGACTAACGAATAAATATGAAGTATTAATAAAATATAACATAAAATATATATAATAAATGACATATAAATAATGATAATATGTTCAATTATTCTAAAAAAGAACATTATTGTACTTATATAATTATTTATA
Organism: Rheum nobile; assembly: GCA_027886185.1. Lineage (NCBI taxonomy): Eukaryota > Viridiplantae > Streptophyta > Magnoliopsida > Caryophyllales > Polygonaceae > Rheum > Rheum nobile. Next base: position 7,898,201 of record WOAB01000644.1, on the reverse strand, counting down.
ATGTAGAAATTTATAAATTAATATTATATGAATTAAAAATAAAAAATATGATTTTGGTCTACTAATATCATTTACATTAAAATAATTAATATTATTTTATTATTATTTTAATTCACTTTAACTTATTTTGACATATTTAAATTAGTTTTTAACTATTTAATAATATTTAAATAGTGAATAAAATATTTTAAAAATGACGCTCTTGACCTGTTGATCAACCCGAACCGCCCGCTGACCTGTAACGACCCGACCCGGCTTGACATGTTATCTGAAATAACCCGACATGTTCCCAACCCGAACCCGAAATAATCGAACCGAACCCGACTTGACCAATCCGATTGACAGCTCTATAAGAACCTAATTAAAATAATATAAAATTTAAGGACCGGTAAAAATTAAGAATAAAAGGTAGTGATATTATCTTACCAATTATAAACTGAGAAATATAAACATAATTTGTTGTAGAGAAAATGACTTTTAAACTATTGAAAATTAATAATATAATACGTACTTTATAAAAACTATAAATTGATATACAAATTATATATATACTCTCTTCGTATGAAAAAGATTGTCATTCTAGAGTTTGACACACTTATTAAGAAATACAATGATTATCTTATATTTTCATAATTTTTTCTTAAAATTTATAATTATATAATAACTCATCTTAATTGTAGCCAATAAACATAGATAATTTGTATAAAAAGAGCAAAAAAATACAATTTCCGATGTCAAACCTCGTAACTCATCAATGAATTATTACCTAAATACCTAAAATGACAATCTTTTCTTTACAAAAACTTTGGGTTAAAATGACAATTTTTTTTATACGGATGGAGTATTTACTAATAATAGTACGCGACTGTTTTTCAATTAAATTTCCGGCAAATTTGATGATATGACACCGGAAAAAGTTAACTAGGTGATAATTATATAATTTAAATAAAAACAATGAAAATACAAGAAAAAATGAAAACTAATATAATAGTAGACATAAGAATGAAGAAAATAAGTGAAAGTCTCGTACTATTATATTATTTTTTGGGGGTAAATTACACAAAACTACCCCTTATTTTGGAGATTTTATAACAAACCACCATTTATTTTGGTTTTTTTAGAAAATCACCCCTTATAACAATTAGTTTGTATCAAATCACTCTTTTTTTTTCTTCAGAAAATCACCCCTTATAACATTAGTTTGCATCAAACCTCCCCTAGACCTTTCCCATTAGGCTTTTGTTAACTCGTCCAATTTCTTGTCCCTTAGATGGTCTATCGCTCATTATTAAGGATACACGTACCATTGAAAGCTGAAGCTTTCGACCCTTACTTTCATTCCAAAGAACAATTAGTATGACTTAAGATGGAGAACAAAATCTATGACAACTACCCTATATTTTCTTGCATTGATTCACCAATTTAAAGAAGTTAGGGTTATGTAAATTCAATGACCCAATTTTCAATTTTATCTTCAATTAAAACCTTTAGATCTTGCCTCCAACTGAGGGTCTGAACTGAGCCAACCTCTTCGATATCAGTCTAGTGGAGACAATGATTTGCTTGCTTCTTGATGACAACAAACGCATATATCTCAAAGTTTGTCATACACCTAGGAAGCTTCGCCCGTTTAATGGATGTTAGGGAGGAAGACATTATTGAGAAGAGACACATTATTAAGTACAGAGAACCATTATTAATTGAGTGTGAGAGAACTAAGGCTTAGTGAATGCCTAACAAGAAATGAATGGGTGACTCATTGTAACATTAACTAGTTAAGGGGTGGTTTAGTGCAAAAATCAAGATAAGTAGTGGTTTGATGCAAACTAATTGTAATAAGGGGTGGTTTATCACAAACACCTCAAAATAAGAGATGGTTTTGTGTAATTTACCCTAATTTTTTTATTGGATTTTTATAATTTTTCAATTAAAATATATGTTTTTAACTAAATTCTCACCTAGTTAATTTTTTTTCAATATCATGTTAGGATTTTCAAAAACAATTTTGTACTATTAATAATAAATATATTTATATTATTTGAAGTTATGTTTGTAATTTTTAAAATTAGTATTATTTTTAATTAATGTTCAATAATTAATATTATTTGAAGTTATGTTTCAGTTATATATTCTATGCTCCAATCTGTTGTTTTCAGTTACTTCATCGTTCGCTTGCGTATAATTTTGGCCTTATTTGACCAAATATTTATAAAGTGTTTATTTAAAAAACACTTTTTTTTTCTTTCACTCTTTACCACATCACCCAAAATTCAAATTTTAAAGACCATATATTTTAAAAAAAATGTTTATAAACAAAACACATCTATCAAACAAACCATTTCTATACTCAATCAAAATGGCAAACAATAATAGGAGTAAAAGATAAAAAATGAAGGATTAATAATTAAAGTTAGGAAAATTCTTGTTGGTATCCCTGAATCTAGGGTTATTCCTGTTAGTATCCCACGATTTAGTTTTTTTTCAGTTGGTACCCCTAAGGTTTTAGTTTGTTCGCTTTGTAATCGAAATTTCCCATATCTGTATCATTTCGATTCGAATTGATTAAATCGAAGCTCATCATTATGTTTATTGACCCCAACTTAGTAGGATTCGACTCCTAAAACAATCAAATCCATACGTGAACCATTCCGATTTGAATTCTTAAGGTCGAAAATTGGTTGTTGCTTCAGACATAAATTTGGATATTTTAAGAGTCAAATCTTATTAATTTGAGGGCGAGGAACACAATGGTGGACTTTGATTTAATCAATTTGAACTGGATTGGTAAAAACATGAAAAAGTTTGATTACGAAGCAAATCAAACCAAACCTTAGGGATACTAATCGAAATAAATTTAATCATGAGACACTAACAGAAATAATTCTAAACTAAGGAGTATCAATAATAATTTAGCTTAAAGTTATTTACGTTTGTGTAGATTGTGTGTGGCAGTAAATGGCAGAAGCAAGCAAAGACTGTTGGTGTACTCTCCCCAAGGCCCAAATCCCATCTCAGACTCAGACGGACACACATCTGACTCAAGGGCTACTACTCTACACGGAAAAGTCATAATGTCTGTCCTTCCACTCGCTCTCATCCGCGTCTTCTCCCCACGCTCCTTCATTATTATATTTTCCTCACAATATATTAGTATTTCCTTATTATGTAGAAATCTAGTACGTGTATGTGGTGATGTCTTGTTTTCTTCTCGCACCTTTCCTCACAATATTTTAGTGGTAAAAAATATTAGTATGTTTTGGTGAGTATAATTGTTTTCGGTTGGGACCTTTTCTTCTATACGGACAAAAGACTGTTTCACACTTGATATATATTTTCTGCTGCCTATTCTTTTTTTTTTTCTTTTTTTTTTATACAGTAAAAATTAGACTGAAAAACCACAGAAAATACGGTTTCTCAGTCTATAGCATCCTTGCGGATGAGAACTAGAAACTCTAAATTTGCTTGAATATCTTTCAAGAAACTTCGTTGACTCAACTTCGCGATACAATCGACTGCAGCGTTTGTTTCTCGAAAGACATGACAAATCTACACTGAAGAAAACAGTTGTAATAAACAAAGGATTTAACATTTCAATATCCTATGGACAGTGCCAGATCTTATTCAGGACGTTTACTATTGTAAGATTGTCGCACTCCAGTTGGATATTAGGAATACCCATTTCGGTTGCTTTGATTAAAACATTTCTAACCACTATAGTTTCAGTTTTTAGAGGGGTTGATATACCACATTTTTCACCAAATATAAGGAGATGTTCACCTTTACTATTCCGAAAAATAAAACCAAAACTAGATTTACCATTCATTTTCGTGGATCCATCAGTATTAATTTTAATTATATTTTCTGATGGTTTTTTCCATTTTTTCAAAATCTGCCCTTTTTTGGGATGCGTTGTATTTTTAGGGATATAATCAGCCAAACAGTCTGAATTCCATTTTTTGGTCTTCTTCCAATTGTCAATTTGATTATTGATGTAACGTGGTACATCTTTTATCGGTTCATTGTTATTATTTGTTCTGTCGAAGCTTTGTTGGTTTCTATAAAACCAAATGCCCCACCATGATACTGCTAGTTCAGTGAATTGTGATCTGTCCATTTTATTTCAGATTTCCTCAATAATCTCATCAATTTTTTTAGTTCCAATGTTTAAAGATCTTATGATGTTATAAGTTTGTTTGTTCATTTTTTCTATAGTTTTCAACGTGTGGTTACACTGTTATAAGAGATGATTAGAATCTTCAGTTAGTGAGTTACATCTAATGCAACCTTGTGGAATTGCCACACCTTTTTCAACTAATCTTGATTTGGTCGGTAGGCCATTTCTTAAAATTTTCCAAATAAAAATTTTAACTTTTGGATAAGTGTCTAATTTCCAAATCCATGAAAAATCATGTGTTGTATATCTTTTCTTTTTAATGAGCATATCCATAGCTGATTTGGTTGAGAATCAACCATTTTTACTGGCTTCCCAATACATTCTGTCATGAATATTGTTTATAGGTATTGGTGTAGAGATAATCTGTTTAACTAAATCCTCTAGTAAATATTGTTCAATTATTTCTTTGTTCCATTTATTATTTGGAAGCACAAAATCTGCAACTAAGGCAGTTTTGTTTGAAATATGTTGCATGTCAATGATGTCACAAAGGGGGATTGTAGAGAGCCATTTATCAGTCCAAAATCTAATGGTTCTACCATTTCCCACTTGTCATATAAGTCCTGTTTTGAAATCATCAATGATTTCACACATTTTGGACCATTGCCATAAGCATTGTCCTTTCTTTTCATATTGTAAAAAAATATTTTCAGTTTTTAAGTATTTTTTCAGTGTAAAAAAATATCTTCACCAATAATGCTCGTTCCTTCTTGGGTTTTTATTTCTTTAATGATTTTTCTATTTCTTCTACCACTTGCAATTTTATGAAAATAGCTCGAGTTAGTGTCAGTTAGTTTAATATGTTTCACTTTTGGTCTTTGGTTCCAGAATATTTTTTGGAAGGTTAGTAATTTCTTTTTCTTGTCAATAAGTGATCAGCGCTACTTTGTAGGGTTTAACTAGGAGTTGTTACCGGTGTTTTGGGTACCATTTGGAGATGTTTAGAGCAGTATTGTGGAGTATGTAGTTGAAGATAAGGATGTGTGATTTGGTGGTTTCAAGTACTTAAATGAAGACATATAGAATATGGAAGGAAGCCACCACGAGAAGACCACACGAGAAGCGAAGAAGAGCTGAAGAAGTACGGCCGCGGGCGCGGAAGTGCTGCCGCGATCGCAGTTGAGCATGGGTTGATCGCGGATGGTCGCGGCGAAGACGGAGCGAGAATTGCAAAATCCGAAGCTGCCGCGATCGCGGAATTATAAAGTTGGTCGCGGATCTTGGTTACGGATAAGTCGAGAGCAAGTGATTGAAGAATTGCATTTTCCGCGACCGCGGAAATTCATCCGCGATCGTGGAAATCTGTATCAGCGCGTCCGAAGAGTTTCCGAAGATTTCGTCCGTAGTTTACTTTAATTTAATTATTTCCTTTTTCTTTATTTCTTTTATTCCGATTAGTTTATTTCCTTTTTAGATTGCAATTGTTATCTTTTGTTTTTAGTTTTGTTAGGTTACTTAACCTAGTTTTTCCTAGCAGCTTTTATCATCGATTTTTTATCATTCAGTTTTCCCTTAGAGTTTTACTTTTCAAGATTATGAAGAACTAAGCAACCTTTGCTTAGTTCGACAATTGAAGCCTTCGTTTGAATAATGGTTGTGAGATTCTAATTCTATTTCTTTTCCTTTGAATGTATTGATTCTCTTGTGCTTCATCCCATTGATTCTTACTGATTTCGCTTGTTGGACGCAACTAGTTGTTATTAGTAATTGTCTATTGCTAGGGTTTGGTAATTATTGTTTGAGTTACCTAATTCATGAGTAGCAACTGCAATATTCTAAGAACTGTTTGGACTGGTTTATTATAGAGAGAATTAATTGCATGCAATAGTATGACTGTTTGCTACTCTTGCATGTATCTATCGAAATTCCTGTGCTCATTACTGCTGTTGAATTGAATTGTGAGGTTTTCATGGTTATTTAATAGTTAGTATTCTCAGGGTCTGTTTGTCCTGTTTATAAACTTATGAAAAGGAATAGGAACATTTATAGGAAGGAATTAGAGAGAATCTAGGATCAACCAATCGAATGAATGGTGAATATTTGTCTGGCTAAGTACTTTTTCCCAATTGATTACCATCTTTGTTATTTCGTTTACTTTGTTTACTTGCAATCAAACAATCAACAAAATCCCCCTTTGTTACCTTTGACATACGACTTTGCACTTTGAAAGATTACTTCATTCCTGTGGGATTCGACTCTTGCTTGCCTTTGCTACTTGTTTAGGTTTGTTTAGGATTATTTTGATTAGGCATCATGACTTAAGCCTCTATCAATAAGTCTTTTTTGTTTATGGATTTCACTAATATTTGCATTAGTGCAGATATTAATTTGAATCTCAGATAATTGTTTCTCTATGTCTTTTAGTTGAGTGAAAACATTACCAAACGTTGTTTTATTCCATAGTTTGGCATGCATCTTTAGTAGTTTTGTCTTTGAAACTAGGTCATACAACCTTGATCCATGATAAGTTGTTCTCCAGGCTTGTTTTACAACATTTCTGAAGTCCTTTATTGTCATCCAGATTTTTTCGAACTTGAATGGTTGGTTTTTGAATGAACTAGTTGAGGCTAATTCAATTGATATAGGGCAATGATCTGAGCTCGTAAATACATAATGTTTAGTATAGATGTCCGGATACCATTGTAAAATTTGGTGATGAATTAAGACTCTATCCAGTTTTTCATAGATATTGTCTATTTCAGTTTTGTTTTTTTCTCCAGGTAAATGTATTTCCTTGGAAAGGAATATCTAATAATTCGCATTCATTTTTGAAGTGTCGTAGTCTAGTAAATTTTGATAATGGTGGTAAAGATCCTCCCATTTTTGGGTCTTGTATTTCATTCAAATCACCCATAACAATGCAGGGATAATCACTATTATTAATAAAAGTGATTATCGTATCCCATAATTCATTTTTACCTGCTTCATTTGGTGGCACATAAGTGAGAATTATCATTGTTTTAGTATGTGTACACAAGTTAGAGTACATAATACTAATAAATCTTTTTTCAATCTTGTCGATTTCAAGTACTTCATTAACAAGCTGATATGTTTTCCACATAACACAGATTCCGCCCGCGAAACCCTTTGCCGGGACACAGTAGAATTGATCAAATCCTGCTTTTTTCCGTAGTTTTTCACTAGGTTCTTTGTTTGTTCTTGTTTCAAAAAGTGCAATTAGTTGTATTCGTTCAATTTTGCAAAATGATTCAACGTCCATCCAAAAAGTTTTATTCTCGATTCCACGACAATTCTAGGTTGTGATCTTCATAAAAAACCAGTTGTAATTTTGCCCCATATCCTAAGACACTTAGGGGACTTATTATCGTTTCTAACTAATTTTTTAGTGGGTATATAAAGTATAAGAGGTATAATCCATGTGTTTATTTGAAGATACTCAGTGGTGTATCTTTGTTCTGGATAATGGTTGTATTTTTCAGCAGCAATAGTTAAGGTTTGACAATGATGCTAAACTCAGGAAAACAAAACCTGTGATCAAGTATGTAAAATAAAAGTGGGGTATGAGGACTAATAGAAGTCCATTTTTTATTGTTGTTAACCATGATTCTTTCCTTAGTATAAATAAGGCAATATAATATATTATAGAGGATCATCTGAAACCACTTTTGGATAGAATGATTGTTCACATAGATTTTATTACTCACATATACAATTCCAGTGTCATTGTTGATACGAGGCATGGGATCGCATTATTTACAAATTTCATAAGCATCCTGAATGGTCCAGTAGTTGATAGCCTTGTTCTTGTTAAAAAACTGTGCCAGGGGTTCAAGTTTCCTAGAGATCAAAATCTCTATAATTTTGTCCAGAAGTGGATTGTTCAACTGGTGAGATTGTTCAGAGAACCTCCAAAACTGATTGTTCATGGGGTAGGTAGTCATTTTTTGTTTCATTTTCATAGTTTCCCACAATACTGGTTTATTGACTTGAAAGCCAACTCCAGATTTCCAAATTTGATTGTTCACAATTTTCAGTATTAAGGATTGTAATCCAAAGATCATAAAATCAAGGATAAGCAAGAGAAAACTTACCTTAAGTTTATTCATGGATAAGCAAAGATCATAACTCTTTTCAGTTTTAACTAGACAGAAAATTGCCTTCATTTTGAAATGACCAACATTGCTCAAGTTAACAAAATCATTATTTAAATACTCAACACACATTGAATAACAAACCCTGTGCAGATTACTCACAATCCCGTGTAAACAAGTATAGATATAGAAGATAATTGAGATCGCACAAAAGGGTGTTACTGCTTGCGCGCGTGTTTGCCATTGAACTCGGATGCTCACCACATTTTTTCATAGATGTTCATCACAATATATAAGCGATGTTCATCGCTTTACATCAGTATATAGAAGTGATGAACATCTATGCACAAGAGAGATGGACATCTCAAATATTTCACACCTAAAAATAATGGACGTATATGGAAAAAATGATGAATATACATGCATAAACATGTAGGATAAATGATGAGGATCAAGTATCGTTTGACGTCGGTTCTTCAAAGTAAGGATATGCAATGAACTCTTTCAAGGAATACACCAAAAGAAATTTCAAGTCACATGATAGATTCACTCGCGCCTCTAGGATTCGGGGTTGATCGAACTCTTGGATAGGTCCACCAAGGATTTGAGCAACACAATCTTGATAAAACTACACGATCGGTGTTAGAACCCACCAACAGAATAAGAAGCAAATGCTCGATTTGGAAATGCAAAAACGAGAATTATATTGAAACAAGAAAATTTGGTTTTTCTTCAATCTTATTTGTCTAAACTAGGAGGCAAAACAAGCCTTAAATAGGAAAGTTATGACCCTTCATATGACCATGAGTAAAGGAGGCGTGTGACTCTTAGTATAACGCCATGAATGAAAGTCCATAATAGCATGACTCTTCAACTGGCTTTATGAATTCTCTTTGAAGCAAACGCTTCAAATGTTCCTCATAAAGTCCATTGAAGATGAAACCCTTCAAATGTCCGACTTCATGACAAGACTCTTTATCTTCAACGCCATTATGTGGAATCCAAGACAAAGCTTCTTCCATATTAATTGGTGGACGTCTTTTACTCTTTTTTTAGTCTTCTTCCAACGCTCGAACACTTTGTAGTCCTCTTGAATATTCATGACGACCCTAATCACATCATCATCCCTTCTTGAAAAGGATTAGTCCTCTATTCGGAGGTACCTTTATGAGCATGGAAGGTGATCTAATTTTGTTGCAACTTCATAACCAATGCTTCATTGACACGTTGAACATGCAATGGTGGTGCTATAAGCTCTATTGGCATATCTTTCTCATTAGTAGCGACACCCATTTGGAAGTCCAAAAAAGCGGGCTTGATGATTTTCTTCTCCATCAAGTTGAATGGAAAACATCAGGGAATCGTCGGAGTTGCATCCAACCATAGAGTTGCCACTGACTTTAGAAAGCACGGATGACTGGTTTGTTGAAGCTCCTTCTTCTTATCTTTAGCACCTTCAATAAAAGTTGGACCTTCATAACAAAATTGATCTTGAGATGTGGCCTCTTCTTCTTTGGTAGTTGAATGTCTCTCTGATATCCTTTAAGACTTGGCAAATGACTCGTCAAGAGCAGCATCAAGGCTAGCCATGCACTTGGCAAAATCAAATTTTCTCCTTTTGAGATCATCTTTGAATTCTTCCATGCAATTATCCATGACAGCTTTCCAATCAATGAACTTTTTTGAGCAACTTGTTGAGCGTTGTTTCACTACTTGTTGCTCGGGTTCTAGTTGAGGCATAAAGTATGGTTGGCTCGAATAGTGATTATTATAGTACCCTGCAGCCATGGGACATTGTTGGTCCCACACTTCTCCAGGAGCCATTTGGTAATGTTGTTGGTGGCACACTTCCCCCTCCTTGTACACGGGATAAGAGTAGGCAACTTCATAGAACATCGTGTCTTGACCCTCGTTTCACATAATTTCAAATAGTTGGCTCTGATACCAATTGATGAGGGTCAAGGATTGTTTGACATTGGTTCTTCGAAGTAAAGGATATACAACAACTATTTCAAGGAATCCACCAAAAGAGATTGAAAGACCGACACCGATTGGATAGATCCACCAAGGATTGACAAGCTTGAATCCTTGAAGTCACAAGATAGATCCACTCGCGCCTCTAGGATTCAGGGTTGATCAAACTCTTGGATAAGTCCACCAAAGATTCGAGCAAAACAATCTTGATAAGGCCACAAGATTGTTGTTGGAATCCACCAACAAAAAAAGAAGCAAATTCTTGAATTGGAAATGCAAAAACGAGATTTATATTGAAATAATAGAATTTGGTTTTTCTTTAGTCTTGTCTTTTTAAACTAGAAGGCAAAACAAGCCATAAATAGGAAAACTAAGACCCTTCACATGGTCATGAGTAAAGGAGGTGTGTGACTCTTGGTATAACACCGTGAATGGAAGTCCATAAAAGCACGACTCTTCAATTTGCTTCATGAATTCTCTTTGAAGCAAACCCTTCAAATATCCCTCATAACACTTTGTAGTGCTCTTGGTATAACACCGTGAATGGAAGTCCATTATGTGGAATCCAAGACAAATCTTCTTCTGTATTAACTATGGACGTCTTTTTTGAGTCTTCTTGCAACGCTCGAACACTTTGTAGTCCTCTTGAATATTGATGACGACCCTAACCATATCAATAAAGGTGATGAATATCAAAGCATAATAAGTGTTGAACATTTATGTATAAATGTGATTAACATCTAAGACATTTTCACAACAAAAAGTGATGAACGTATAAGAAAAAGTGATGAGCAAGCATGAATACAAAATGATGAACATCTAGATATAAAAGTGATGAACATCTAGATATAAAAGTGATGAATATCTGGGTATGTAAGTGGTGAACATTTATGCACAAAAGTGTTGAACATCTAAAACATGTTCACAACGGAGCGCGCACATATTTTTCCATAAAAATGCGTATTATACAACAAAAAATTTGGGTGTGCCGTTTTGTTTAAATGAAAGTGTAATCCGAACCGTGTATTTCTCATATCTTGATGAGCAAATTAGTTCTCATTTCTCTCTTACATAATTGTTCTTGCTAATTGTATATATATATATAACACATGGGTGAAGATTAGGTGAGAACGACTGCTCATGTGTGGATGTGAGGATGGCTTGTTCATATATATGAACACATAGGTAGAAAAAGTACACACTCATGGATAGAAAGCGTATGAACCCATAGTGAATACATGCACACTTACTATGAAAACGTATGCACACAAGGAAGCATATGGACACATACTAAGATAATGTATGCACTCATAGGAGCCACTTAGAAGCATATGAGCACATGCTAAGAAAGCATATGAACACATAGTAAGAAAGCAAATGCACACATACTACAAAGTATATGAACGCACATTTTCAATAAATATATGCAAATATAGTAAGAAGCGTATTAACAGATCCATGTGTTCGTATGCTTTCTATTTATGTGGGCACACACTTTAATTTCTACGTACGTATGTGTTTATATGAGTACATCACGTTCATACAAAATCTTTTCCAATAAGTCCATAATACATTTGTATATGTAAATTCGATCTACACACTTAAGCTACTCATTCTATATATTATATCGTAAGTATAAGATTGGAACTATGGAAGTCTCAAAATAAATAGTTTATGCCAGCATACCCATACTATCAATGTACTTGCTATATATGTTTGTGGTTGAAAGAGAAAAGGCATTCTCCGCGCTTTGTTGAAATATAAAAAGGCTGAGTAGGAACTAATGAGAAGTAGCCAAACCACTAACATAAACAAAAAATAGACGATCGAAAAGTATCTAAAACATGAAATCTTAACGGAAAGGAAAAAGCAAGAGTCGTCGGCCCATCAACACCTTAATTAACCTTACTTAAGTATGACAAATTAAAAGCCCCAATCTCCACGTAACAAATCTTGCTATTGAGAGGTTGAAAGAGGATGAGCACGATTAAATCTACTTAACTATCATGAGTAATAAACTACGCAAACATATGGAGTAACATTTTTTACTCTATATAAACCAAATCACACCAACAAAATGATCACATTATTAGTTATCCATCTGGATGGAATGGTATTAACCATACAGTAATATTATACTCCGTATCAAAGATCAAATTTCAAATTGGAAATAAAAGACTAGATATTTGTTTAAATTTTGAAGTATGAAATTAAATCCAACAACCCCAAACATGATATTATTACCATGTACTAGGACTAGCGTAAAATTGGTTTGGCGAATTCAAGTTGGACATGGCTGACAAGCTTTCATTTAAGGGAGAGAGAATCCATGCAAAAATCAAGCAAAGCATTCAAAGTACTTGATTTGATCTCAATTTACAAATACTACGGAGTATATATTAATAAACCTCACATGATCAACACTTGAACAACTAGCACGTACTTAATTCATACCTTGGATTGTGTGGTCTCATGACTTGTGCTTGTAAAAGTTGCCAGCTTCGATTCCTTCTATACCGCCAGAAAGTAATAAAAGCGCATTATTTTTTACTTCCTTGTTTATCTTTTTTAACCTAAGAAGATTACAAGATCCCAATGAGCTTCCAAACATCCTACAACCTAGCAAGTGTCTTCTTGCATACAATTATTTTAATTTAGATACATGAGATCAAAGTGGGTCAAATTGTCTTATCTCCTAAAATTCATAAATGATCAATTAATTTCACATTAGTTAAACACCCTATTTTTTTGGGCTGCAGATTAATTAATTAATTAATCTTTTCGGGGTACATAATGTGGGAGACAGTTGGAGGAGGCAGCATTAAAATGGATCACTAAACACAATTAAAACACATTTTATTTAATTGGATAAAAAGCTTTGTTAAAGGGCTTGGTAAATGAAACCAAGACAAGGACTTTTGAGCTTCGTTTGACATCCCAAAGCCAGCTTTGCAATTCCTAGCCAAACTTGTTAAGTGACTGCCCTGAAATCAAAGCAAATGGGTCTCTGAATTTTATTGAAATTTCACATTAATTTGATCACAGCTAATTTTAATCACTTGCGTAGTACTCCGTTTTTTTTAATAATTTGTTGCTTGTCCTAGCTTGCACAAGAAACAGTTTACAGAATAACAGCTATATTTAGGTTTAGGAGTATTGTTCCTAGTTATTGCCCCCAGCCCCCCCAAATAAAAAATAGTAGGAGTATGGTTAACTGGGCTATCCATATACTTAACCATGGTTGTGTAGTCAAGTCCTTTTTATGCTTTACTTGAACTGGTGGGATGACCAAGATTTGGTGCCACCAAGGTTGCTCACTTGTTCCTTCATGTACGTTGGGCTAAGTAATTAGAAGATCCGATTCCAAACCCCTCGTTTGGTTCACGCTTCGTTTTCCAGTCAGGAAGTATACATTTTTCTATTTTCCATGCATGTTCGTTTCGGAAAAATTTATAATTTATTCCACAGTTGCAATTCATGAATTGCACCTTCAAGAAATATGTAATAGCTATTTTCAGCATTTTTTTATTTAAAGTCTGTTTGGATCGCCCGGGATAATGCATTATTTTTCATGATCTCGCATTATCTTACAAAATTCAAAAATCTAATGCAAGATAATACATTATCTCGCGCGATCTAAACATGTCCTTAGATGATAGATTCTTGATTCCTATATTAATAATAAAAGCAATAACTTTGAACCAAACATGATTTTTGTCCATGATTGTAATAAGTATCAATTATGTTGTAACCAAATTATATGTTGAATAGTACATGTAGGCTAACAACCCCAGTAAAAATAATCAATGATCATAACCGAATTTCGTCAACCCTCTCTATCTCTTTCTTCTTCTTCTTCTTCTTCCATCTCTTTTCTATCCCTCTTTCTCTTTTCCAGCTTCTATGAAAGCTTTCTATCCATGAGGATCTCAGGATTATCACAATTGGTACCAGACCTCTCGATCTACAACAATGGCAAAAGGAACTCGTATGGAGTCAATGAAAAAGAACCTACAAAAGTTGGAGGTCATTGTTCATATATGCAACATGAGATCAATGAACAATGGGGAGCTCGAAGAACTAGGGCTTGAACACTACTAATCAACTTCTGGAGGAACAATGGAAGTGACTAGAAGAGCATCATAATCGTCTCGAAGAGGATCGAACTCTAAGGGAGGGGATGCAACATAACGTGGATAGGCATGTGGAAGATCTTGCAAATCGAGTTGATAATTTTCAACAAATCACTGAGCAAAGGTTTGTATCTCTCACCAGCATAGTGAGGAACATCTTCAGTGGTCAGGAACAAGACATTCAGATACAAGTGGTAGAGCTAGTCTTGAAGTGCAACAAGCTCAATATGGGGGTGCATTCATTGCCAAGGGTTGCAAACATGAAACCAATTCCACCGCCGAGACATCAGATGACTGATTGAGTCATTCTTGGATCATCTACTACTAAGAACAATCGTGATTCAAGTGAAAGAAGTCCTCAGTTTGGAGGTAATGCTCGTTATACAAAAATTGACTTTCCAATTTTTGATGGCAAGAAGCCTCACAGTTTGATCAAGAAGTGCTACAAGTATTTTGCATTTTTCACATTCTTGAAGCTCAACAAGTAGAAATTTTGACGATGCACATGAATGATAAGGCTAATATTTGGCCTCCGAGATTGTTGATCCAGAATCCGTATGGAGGATGGAAAGAATTTGGTGAGTATTTTTATATTAGATTTGGGAAAAAACATGGCGCTGAGGTGCTAGAGGAATTTAGCAATTCCAAGATGTGTTTGTTGAGCCTAAGGAACACCACCAAAAAGAGGTTTCGAGCATCACATTTTCTCAAGCTAGAAGTTCAACCTATGTGTTCAAATCCATACATATATCCTTTCTTGTACAACTATTCACAGTCCAATTGCATCACCAACCTTGTTAGTCAAAAAAAAGGATGGCACATGGAGATTTAATGTAGACTGTAGACAACTCAATGATATTATTGTCAAAGACAAATATTATATTCCACACATAGATGAGTTACTTGGTGTGTTATAAAACTCTAATGTGTTTCCCAAGCTTGATTTGAGGGCTGGTTATCACCAAATGAGAATGACACATAAGGATATACCTAAGACAACATTCAGAACTCACCAAGGGTATTTTGAATTCAAGTTCATACCTTTTGGTTCTAGCTAATTCCCCAACTACTTTCCAATCATCGACGAGTGAAGTTTTTGGAGAGTATTTGAGGAAGTTTCTGCTAGTTTTTTTTATGGTGTATAGTTCAGATATCTCATTGTATGTGTAGAGCTTGTCTTTGGTCTTAGATACAACATCGACTATTTACTAAGAAGTCAAATTTTGCTTTTGCTTAGCCACATATTATCTATCTTGGTCACATCATCTCGTGCAAAGGAGTATCCATTGATCCATCAAAGATTGAATCAATGATGAAATGATCTTCCCCAAATACTGTCAAGGAATTAAGAGGATTTTTGAGATTATCATGGTACTATAGAAGATTCATTCAAGGCTATGGTGTCTTCAATCAACCCCTGACTGAATTAGTGAAGAAAGATTCTATTTTTATTGAGCTCAGAAGCTGAGGCTGCTTCTAGTGAGTTGAAAAAGCTTCTTACCACAACTCATATGTTAGGCTAGCCATATTTTAATCTTGCTTTTGAACTTGAAACTGATGCATGTGACTCTGGCATTAGTGCAGTCTTTATGGAACAAGGGTGACCACTGACTTATATCAGCAATGGACAACACTTGTTGTTGTCAACCTATGAGAAGGAACTTCTGGCTATTCTCCTAGTTGTTGACGAATGGAGAACTAAATTATAAGACAGTGAGGACTGTTTTTTGTCAGACCCAATGGTCATTGAAATTATTGAAGAAGTTAAGCAAACAATTGCAGCTGAGAAGAAGTTTGCTCAGCCCTCAACAACACCAGAAACGACTAAGGATGTTGACGTTGTTATTGGTCAGGAGAAAGATGCAGAGAAGGCTAATGAGGAAAATGAAAAAAATAATGTGAATGATAAAGAGGATTGCAAGGATAAGGTGACATAGAAGGCCACTGAGAATGCGGAAGATGTAAGAGAGACTGAATTTGAGACAAATGATTTAATTGAGAAGTTGGGTGATGACAGTAAAGAGAATGTGAGTAGAACAAAATGGAAAATAGTGAAGAACATTTTTGAGGAGGTTTCTGCGAAGGTTTTTGAGAAGGAAACGAGTAAAGAGAAGGAGAGTGAGAAAAAAAGGCTTGTTCAATTGTTGAAATTGATCCTCCTTCATTCAGAGTGGGTTTTGATTTGACGCCTGAAATCTCAAATTGGAAAAGTGTAATGCAAATAGCTCAAGAAAGTTCTCATGTTATGTACTCCCTCAGTTCACATATATATGTCATTTTAGCCTTAAAATCTTATTTATTAATATTTGTCATTCTAGTTATTTTAAGTAAAAAGTTATTGATGATTAATAATGATTGTATTTGAAAATTGAATTTTTGATCACTTTAACATCTTATCTTTCTATTCATTGGCTTAAAAATAAACATGCAAAAAGTGTAGTAAGAAAAGCAACTAAAAGTAGAAACTTTTTAGGTAAAATGATCATACTCTTAAAATTTGTATCAAGAGCTAAAATGACATATATTGTTAAACTGAGGGAGTATTAAACATGTTTTGTTAACAGTTGTGGCATTCCATAAACATTATTTTGTTTTTAAAATGCCATTCTTTTTGCTTTGCTAATAGTTTGTTGGAGAAGGCCCGAGCTGCAAGGACGATCCAACCACACATACGAGTCTATATCCTCCTTCAATAGTAATCTAGATGCAAACGTTATTGATTTTTTGTGTGGTTGTCAACCCTTGTAAACGATAAAAATACCATGTCATACATGTAAATAAGAAAATGCATAATCAATTTCCTTTTGTGCAATTGAATTATACATTTTGTGCAATTCAATTTCTATATTGTTTGCAATTGACTATACACTTTATGTACAAAATGTGCATTTGACAGCGCATTGTTTGTGCAAATGACATTACATCGTCCATAAAATAGTTTGCTTTATTCGTTACTAACAATCAGTCGTCCTAAATCGATTGTCTTTGTCCTCCTTCTAGTGAAAGCTACCCGTGCATGATGTAAATAATCGATGCCTCAATAATGCTATTAGATTATCCAATTCTCTGACATCTTCACATAAAATTAACCTATCTCAATCAAAAGACAATTATATTAATAAATTTAAACCGATATATATAAGTATTTAGTGCAGGTGTAAACTACAAAAGAGATCCAAATACATATAATCAAGGATAGTTTACCGTGAGGTGGATATATACTTGCATCCTCGACAATCGGGAATCCTCATTCACATCTTTAACATAATAATTACAAAGTAGCCTATAATTATACTTATGTATTTTATATTGTTTTATAAACCCTATAGTAAAAATCGATCGGATAAGCTAATATATTATATACTAAGGGTGATACACTAACACTACCTGCAAACTATACCTTTGGGCCCATTTTAAGCCTTTGATTTTGTCTTTAAAAGTTAGCATTCAATGACCTATAATGTTAACTTTTAAATATATATAGATGCTTCCGGATGAGGAATTTCATCACAACTAACCATGTTTATTGATGCTTTTGCTTGAATAAGAACATTGCTCTCACAATTAAGGAGTGTTTATAATCAAAGAGACATCTTTTTTAGAGGATCTGACAATTCAAGTACGTAGAACATGCATCAAATATATAGATCCATATACTTACCTCATTTATATATAAAGTAGGATTGGAATTGTGAAATTGTTGGTTTAATATTGGTATTCTCCATTTATTGTTAGCAACAAACATAGATCGAGGCGTTTGCAAATAGCCATGACTTGAGAAGTTCCTATATATAGAGGGAGATAGAGAGAAAGAGAGAGAGAGAGAGAGAGAGAGAGAGAGAGAGAGAGAGAGAGAGAGAGAGAGAGAGAGAGAGAGAGAGAGAGAGAGAGATTTGTAGGATTTTGTATGGATAAGTTTGGACAAAAAATTGATTTAGGATATTAGGAAATAGATATATAATGTCAAGGTGCTATACGACGTACCTCTTCATCGTGTTGGTGAGTCTGATACGATGATATTGATATAGTTGTTGTTAGTGGAATTTGGAATGGTGAGTGAAATTGGGAGAATGTATATATATATATATATATATATATTGGTGAATGGTTTAGGGTTCATACTGTGGATAATAAAAGGCATTTATTTATACAAATAATAAAGATATAAGTTATTTTTAAAGTTTGGATTAATTATTTAGCTATTTCGGAGTATTTTTTGTCAGAAGCTATTTCAGGGTCTTTATATAAGGCGGGTGAAATTTTTGTTGAATGCAATAATTATGATTTGTAACTTCCGTTTCATTAATTGTTGAAATGACAAACCAAGAAAAATCATATTAATGATGTAATTATCCTAAGTTAATGGCCGATACTATACTATGTGTAATTTGGATTTTGGAGTTAGCCGTTTAGAAGCTTAAAAGTTCGATAATTAATGTAATGATTTATAACCTCCATTTCATTAATCGTTGAAATGACAAATTAAGAAAAAATATATTAATGATGTAATTGTCCTAAGTTAAAGGTAGATACTATATACGTGTAATTTGGATAAAGAGATATGTGGCTAAATATTTTCTGAAGAGATTCCTTAAGCTTTATTTAGGGGAGATTACATGGATTCAGAGCTGCTGTCAACTTGTCAATTACATAAAACGGAAGGTAAGAGATTTCATAGAAGATCCATTAACTGACAAATATCATACAGAAGGGTTAACACATTTAACACAAACTTCCTCTTTGTCCATGCAAAATTACAGAAAAGAGACAGTTTAAAGTACGCAACAAACTTCAGTGCCAGTCAATAATTTCTCCTAATGTTGTGGAACCCATACCCTCCCATACTTCAGTAGCCCTAACTTCATCGTTATCAACACCTTCCCTCTCATAATCCTACCAACCAGCTCCATTTTGATATGATAACATTAATAAGAGAAGGTGAGCATTCATCATTTTCTGTTGCATATAGAACTTAAAATGTCAATTAAGAAACAACTTCAGTGTTGATGCCACCTCACTCACAATCCAGAGAGTTTAATACTTATAGTGGTTATACTGATCCTTTGGCTGCTTGCTGCTGAAAGAACTTTGTCCATGAGCACCTCTCTTCAGTTTGGGGTCGTCTCCAAGTACTACTAAACGTTTTTTGACAGCACTTCGCTTGTTACCTGATAAGATAGTTTGGCAAAACATGAAGATGTCTTACCACATGTAGAAACTTATCAAGATTTACAAACTTCTCATAATCAAATGCTTAAATTTTAGATACATATCATAATAGTTGAACCTCGCTAATAAGATATGTCCTTGTAAAAACAGTCACTGTTGACATTTTCTACCAGGATATGCATCAGAAAGACATTTTACTGTGCTTTCTTGAAGAAACTGGGTTCAGCAACATGTAATGCAGCAATGACAATATACTTTGCTTTAGGGACCAAGCTAACCTTCATCACATAGCTGTTGAGGTCTCTTGTTGGCACTACTGTCCTTGCGGTTACTTACATTATCTCCAAGAATCAACAAGTGAGACCGCACAATAGATCTTTCATCACCTGGACTAAATTCCACACAAAACAAACATGTAAAATCATACAATTCCTTCTTTTTTTTTGCATCTAAACTATCATAATCAAGCATTGAGGCTCTAAGGCATTGAGTCTAGTAGTATGTAACAATATAGTAATAAAAGGCCACTTAAGTTCATTTTGACGAAAATTCAAAAGAAAGGTTGACCTTCCAAAAAAGTGCTTATACATATTACAAGGTCCAACTAACACCAAAAGCTTTGTTGATCTTCAGTTTACTAATCAAGCAATAACCATATCCTGCTTTACAAGTATTCTGAATTCACCCCCACAGTAAACTTGACTAATTGAGCAATAACCATATCCTGCTTTACAAGATAAACTATAGAAATGACGCAAGTAAATAATATATTTGATTGTTCTAATAAGCTGGAGTTATGGCTGAGGGCAAATATATGTGAGCCATTTGTTTTTTATTAACCCAGCCAAGTCAATCAGGGATAAGATGATCAGCTTGTTGCTCACGCAGTTGATATATCAAACACAAGAAAAAAAACACTGCAAATTAGAGATGATCCTACAAATTTCCACATTGCAAACTGAAAGACAAACACAAATAGGATAAGATAAAAAGTAAACTCAGCTCTTTACATCTCAAACCAACCTTCAAATGCATTCCTTCGTTTCTTGGATCCTTGCATCACATTGTTCGAGTTGTGCGCTTCTACCTCGTCATTATCAGCATGTATTGCATGGCTTTGTTCATCTTCTTGGCCAGCTTTGGCAAGACTGAACTACTTAAATACTGATTCCTCTATAGCACCATTTCTTCCACTTTGCTGCTCTATTCTTTCTGATTGAGTTGGCCCCTAAATATGTTTGTTCCTCTCACTTTTATTGAAATAATAAAGCTAAGCAAACTTGTTGTCAAAAAAATACAATCCAGAAACTTTGCAATTCTTCTTTTGAGTCATAACTAATTATAGCAACGACATAAGCTTAACATATCAAATCCTTATGTGACAAGCAGCATCAAGAAAGACTACACACAATTTTCTTCACAAATTTATAAATTTGAAAATAGACGAAAAATCGAAACCCGAAGAGCACGGGGAAGCACGGAATTGCTGTGTAGCCTTCGATTAAGGTAATCGGAGAATGAGACGCGCTTCGCTGGAGCCCCCGAATTCGCTCCCTCCTTGGCATCTCCAGAGCTAAAACATCACAAAACTATGCACATTCAAAACAAAAACCCTAGAAATTTCGCATGAGGAGTGGAAGAGATTGCAAATACCTGGTTTGATTTAGAGGATGAGAGCGAAAGAGGAGAGTGAAAGAAATGGAGCACTGGCCAAGTGCCCTAATCGTCGATTTTGAGGGCTTGGATTTCATTACGTCGACCTTTCACAAATCAATGGCGGTTACATCTGGTGTTGTACATGAAAGGGCTCTACTCTTCAGGTCATCGCATAAATGCAGGTAGTAGCACACCTCTCAGCAGGCTGGTCTACAAAGCCCATATATATACTGGACAAAGAACTTCAGGCCCAACATGGATTTGAAGAGTAGTAATTATTGGACACAAAGCCCTTTAGGCCCAATGGGGCTTACGGACAAAGCTGCAGAACAACATGCAAATTTCATTTTAGGCATTGAAAGAGCAACATTTATTGGCTAGAAAGCCAACTTTTAAGTATAGATAGATTCTTGGGCATTGAAGATTGAGATGTCAAGCATTAAACCCCTCAATTAATTGGGCGAAATCAATGCGATTTTACCCAGGAAGCAAGAATGTCGTTCGAACCGTGCAAATTGAATTCTTCAAAATTTGTCCTCATCTGATTGAATTGGGAGGAGAGATTTGCGATATTGTGTCGAGAGCATTGAAGGATACATTATCCCTAAATATACCCTTTCAATGGTTCACCCAATTTATCCAATTTTGCCTTCAAACTCAAGAACCCTAGCCGAGAAAAATGCGTCTGTTCATCGAGAAATTAGCCCTCTTCCTAGCTTCGTTTTTACAATTGGTGGCATCCCTAGAACCACCAAGGAGTCCTCTTCAAACGCCATCTAACCCCAGCCCCGGTGGTGGTCTGAAGAAGGCGAATTGCTCTGATCTCCGACAAGTGTCCACCGAGTCTGTATTGGTACGTTCGACTGTGTACTTTTTGTGGTTTTTTGGCTTTGTTTTGATTAATCTTGGTTAATTACATTAATCTATATTAGTTAAAAATTATGTTAGGCCAAATTAATTTTATTTGGATTAAATAAAGTTAAAATAGATTTTTTTAGAATATTATCTTGTATTATGAATGGTTAAATTATAACTTTTCATCTAGATAATATTCTGAGTTAGAAATTATTAGGATTGTAAATAAATTATTGGATCAATTTATTTATGATATGATTATTTAGAATATACGACTAATTGTTTTTTAGTATCGTATAAATAATCGTTTTATCAAAAAACCTTGAATCTGATTTATTTAAGAGTTAAATAATTTCAATTAGAAACCGAGACATTGTATCCTTCAAATTACGATATTGAATAAATTATCTAATTATAATTTATTTATAGTGTGTGATTTGAGTACGTCACGGAATTGCTTTTTGGAACGGAATTAAAGCAAGAAGTCAATTTGCTACTCGGAAGCAATCGTTCCCGTTATACCGTTCACCTTCTACGTGACTCAAGGCAAGTGGCCGTTCGCTCTTGCAATTTATTCCATATTTTTCTTAATTGACAAGTAATATATTGTTTTAATTAAGTTGGGATACATATTCTTAATTTTGTGTTTGGGAACTTGTGTGTTAGATTGGTGTGTAAATGAACCTTATTATTAGGTTGTATATTTGTTAGCAACGACCCTTATATATATATATTATTAACATAGGGTGCTAGATGAACTTGGTGTGGATTTGTTGTGCATTTGGTGTGGACTTATATGCTAGTTAGCACGAGTATTCGTAGGAACGCTATATATCTTGCGAGGTTTAGTTGTTTCTTTATAACTTGATATTAGGAGGATTATTGCCCTAATACTTTTGGTCATGACCTACCCTTATTCGTATATAAGTGGTGGTGCACTTAGCTAGTGCCAAAATTCGGGATTTGTCCCATGACCTATATCTCATTGCGAGATTGATGTGGATTAAAAACTTTAGTGTAAATGCACGTTTTGGAATTAAATAAGATAAGTGCCGTTTTGCACATAATTTATATATCCTCGGGCGAGAAGTACAATGTGGAACCCGCACAGTCTCTTGTCTAAAGTAACTCCCTTTTCCAATCCGGATTCGCAATATGCGGTGAGGTTAGTCGATGACCTAAATATTCAATGAGGCATTTTCAAAACTTTGTGTGATAAATATATTGTTCCCAAACAAACTCATTTAATTCACATAAGACTCAATTCATTGGAGTCTTCTCTTAAAGCATGCATTTTCTTTCTTTTCAGTAGAAGTCTATAGTCATATACCGTTTACCGAGTTTTATTCGAGAAACAAGGGTAGTGACTATATACGACTACAAGAACCATTTTGTTTTTCACCATTGCATAGTCTTTCATTAGAATCGAGTTTCTAGGATCGGATCAGTGAGGGGTCTTCGGAGTCGAATTGTAAGATCGGATCGTGAATCGTAAGATTATACATTATAACTAAAAGTATGTAGTAACAATGTAATATGTTATTAGATTTTTATATATTAAGCTGAAAAACATTATAAATATTTGATATTGGGTAAGTAGTAATGCTATCAAGATAATTAGAATAATAATTATTAGTTTCATATATAATTCTTGATCGTATATATAAATGATATAATATAGTGTCATTCTTAAGTGTGTATAGCTTATATCACTTTGATACTTGAATAGTATAATATTATAGTCATATGTGAAGGCTCGATTGTAGGATCGTTAGAATCGTATCTAGGATCGAAATCGTACACAAGATTCTACCCATTTAATTTTATAAATTAAGATCCTACCTCTAATAAGATCCCAACTAGAATCGGGGATCGTTTTGTCTAACCTGGATCATAGGATCTTTAGAATGGTAGACCCGGATCGGGATTCTGATAACCTCGTGCACAATACAATAGACTTCAGATGCGGTTGTAGGCATAACGTTATGCACACTCATAAAAAGTGATGCACAATACAATAGACTTTTGATCCACATGTAGGCATGAAGGTGATGCACATATTTGCTTGTACATTACGTTTGTTCACAAAATATACCAAAATAAGTTACACATATGTACACCTATGGATGATGTACAATAAAATAGACTTATGATGCAGATACAAAAAAAGCACTATGAATCCATAAACGATGCACGTAACATGCCAAATTGTTTTCTTATACACTTATTGATGATGCACATCTCAAATCTGTTTACAACTAAGTGCGTGCCCTTTTCTGGAAAAATGTGATTTATTCAGATACAATATAAACGTGTTGCTTTTTTCCTTTTTAATCAAAGAATGATCTAAACCATGTGTTTTTCAGATCTGAACGACCTAATGATCTAAACCATGTGTTTTTCAGATCTGAACGACCTAAAATCGATCTCAATTCTTTTATAAAGACATGTCCTCAAGGGATGCCTTCTCTACAAATATATGTATATAAAATTCACAACTTCTAGAAGACTTAACTCCATAAAAATTTATAAAGCAAATATTTGTTTATGGATTATTAAACATGAGGGGTGTTTGGGTAAGGATAGCTGATACAATAAAAAATGCATATGAATTTCAGAAGTTGGATAAAAGAGATGGATGGTGGAGATTAAAAGGGAAAAATTAAAAAAATATATAAAAGTGCATGTTAATGTATTCATTTAGGAAGGAATTTATGTAAATTACATGAAAACCAAACCAAATTTCCCAAATCCAAAACCACGTATGCCTCTTTCCTCTCCTTCTTTCAAAAAAATTCCCAGTTCTAAACCCTATGCTCTCCCCCTCGATTCTTACAGTCGTCATTGAAGGCCATACCCCCGGTGCATCGAAAACCATCGTGCAACATGCATAATCCATTGAATAATTCATCAGTTCTTATTCAATTACATATTCCCTTCGTGCAACACACAAAATGTATGTCCGCTCATCGCACAAACTGTTTTTAACTGAATTTTTTCTTCATTCACGCCATGTCAAACGATGAAGAGCTTTCATCAAAGAGATGTTCATAACAAAGCGAAAAAACATTCTAATGTCACCATTCTTATGTAGATTAGAATAAATTGATCTATGTGCTAAGTATTGGAATTTTTTGGGCTAAAGTTGGTCTATTGATGACTTATAATTTATCTCCATTATGTGATGAAGCTTTTTGACATGTTTTGTTGTTACTACAACTCATTTTGGACTGAATTTTAGCTTCCGTTGTTGTTTGTATTTTCATAAATTGGCCTTCATATGATGCTTGGGTCTTGATGATTGTTGTGTTGATGGCGCAAGGAATGACATGTGGAAGAGTTAACTCTCCCATTTTGAACTCCCTTGTCTTGATCTTATAAGGGACACTATTGTTTTTTTTTATGTGTTTGTGATTTTTTTCATGTTTGAATCCTTGTTGATGATAGGATGTTTTTGGTCAAGCTCCATGGATTTTAGGACTCATGTTAGTTTCAAAAGCTTCTTGTAACACTCCAGATTTGAGATTGTTTTATAAAGGATTTAAAGTGGTTTCCATGTTAGTTTCAAAAGAACTCTTCCTTTTTGGAGTTGAAGTGAAGAAAAAAAACAATGAAGATAAACATGCTAAGGCGAGAGAAGTACCAGGATGGGTAGCCTCATGGAAATTCCTCGTGTTCGTATGGACTGTCATTTCTAAGGTCTGGGGCTTTCATGTGATATGAGAGCCGACCATGGGTTAGGAGTGTTCTTGGGCCGAAGTGCTACCCATGTCAAGGGTTTAAGTGGATCTTTTTGTTTTCGCCTAAACACTTTCTCAGCAAGATATCAACCCTTGATATGGGTAGCACTTTTTTTTCCCACTTAAACACTCCCTCACTAACGATATCAACTACCAAGATACCATAGATAATTAAAGATAAGTTCCATTAATAGAAAATCTAATCTAATATTCAAATTTTAAATCTTTACACGTCAAACCTTGAGATTCTCTCATAATATGGTAGATAAGATCTTTGACGAAGCCAACAACCAACCTCTCTCTCCTTATTCATCAATCGAGTATGTTTGCATTACGTAGGACAACTTTTAGGGAATCGTTCCCATGCGTTACTTTGCTGTAAATTTGTTTTTCTTTTCACTGGGCAACACTTTCTTGTTTTCTCTTTTTTCGCTTCTCCATTGTTCCTTCTTAGTTTAAGCCGAAACACTAAAGGGAAAACAAACTACGTAAATCAAAACAAACTATTTGTCAACAACACTTTAGAATTGCATATGAAGAAAGGAAAATAATAAATTGACTATACCCATATTAGATGGGCGTGAGCACAATCGACCATGGAAGAATCGAAACCAATGACCACGGGCGACATCCATTGATTTTACGTGCATCAAGAAAAATAAACATGATTGTTTTTTGATGGGAGACAAGTATCAGTGAGTGTGGAAGATAAGCCATTGAAAGCGGACAAATTACCAAAAAAATCCCCGAGATAATAAAAAAAGTGAAGTGATACACCTTTTTATGACGGTCGTCGAATGATCTTGAATCATCAGAAGAAATTGGATCGTTTCTCGTAGGCATGTGATCTCGGATCTAAAAAAGCATGATTTTTTTTGTCCATAGGAGATACTAGGTCATTACAATGGGGAATGGAGAATTCGAACTCGTGACCTTGTGATCACAAGGTGTCATACTTGCTAGTTAAGTTGAGAAGACTGTTAAGTATAATTAAATAACTTTAACTGCCTCATCTACCTAATTTACTTTATTTGTGATCTTGTCAAAAAACAATTAGTATAACTCTAAGTATAATGCATATAAGAAATTTCAATATGTCGTTTATAATTGTTTCTAAAAAACATATCACGTGTTTCATTTGTATCTTCTTTATGTTTCAGTAATTCTGAATCTAAACATGTCGTTTATAGTTGTTTCTAAAGTATTTACCTCTTAAATGTTTTGGTCAACAATAGACTTGTTTATGTGTCGGTCTCTCATTTATTTATCTTACATGTCGGGCTCTGGATGATGCCAAATCATCAAGTCTTTAAAAATAATATTAAATAGTGAGTCTAGCCTTAATTATAAATTTACCCTTTTTTTTATTGTAAATTATTCACTACAATATCTTAGCCACATAATCTTAATATTTTACCTTAATTGTTTAATTTTGTTTTACACATTCGACTTTTATCATAATCAATGTTCTAAAACTCGCTAGGCGGGAGCTGGGCAGTGAGGGGGGGGGGGGGGGGGGCTAGACCTGTACAAGTCCGGGCCCGAGTCGGGTTCGGGCTTTAAGGACGATTCCAGTCCGGTTGACCGGGCCGGGCTAAGCCCGCCCGGTCCGAACGGGATGAAATCGTTGTCCAAGCCCGCCCGGGAAACCGGGCCGGGTAGCCCGACGGGCCGGCCCGGTTTGTATTATATAATATGTAATTTTTTTTCGAAAAAGCTAAATGCACGCGAATGTACGTCTAAATGGACGCTAATTTACACACTTAAGGTAAGCGGACGTTTTTATGCGCTTAAGCTACGCGTGAAGGGGTATTATGGCCATTTTGAAATCACATGAATGAATTACACGCTTAACTTAAGCGTGTAGTGGCATGGGCTAGTTTTTTTTTTAATTTTTTTTTGCAAGTACTTATCTTACATGCTTAAGTTAGGCGTACCATACTAATTTTTTTTTTAAAATTTGCAGTTTTTCCCCATAATCATGTAGAGAATTTCAATACGAGTCCGTGCATATAAAATTTGTCCAAAACGGACATCGTTTATCCCTCCAAAAGCCCAAAAAACTAATCCTTCTTACCCATTTTTTTATAATTTGGTGTCCGGCATATAGCGCATTGTAGTGATTTTTTTTTGTATTTTCTACATTTTTCTACTATAATTTTGTATACAATTTTAATACGAGTCCGTACAAATAAAATTCATCCAAAACGGATATCGTTTTCCCCTCCAAAAAACGAGAATAAATACTTTAGAAACTATAGTATTTAAGTAATATATTTTGTAATACTTAACTATAGTACATAAAGTATAATTATTTTTCCACAACCATGTAGAGAATTTCAATATGAGTCCGTACATATAAAATTCGTCCAAAACGGACATCGTTTGCCCCTCCAAAAACCCAAAAAACGAAGCCTTCCTACCTATTTTTTTTACAATTTGGTGCCCGGCATATAGCGCATTATAGTGAAAAAAACTAGTATTTTTTGCATTTTTCTACTATAATTTTGTAGAAAATTTTAATACGAGTCCGTACATATAAAATTCATCCAAAACGGATATCGTTTTCCCCTCCAAAAAGTCAAAAAACGAGAATAAAAACTTTAGAAACTATATTATATAAGTAAAATATTTTGTAATACTTAACTATAATACATATAGTATAGTTATGCATTATAGTTAAGTATTACGAACTTATTACTTATATATTGTAGTTACACATTATGGTTAAGTATTATGAACTTATTACTTATATACTATAGTTAAGTATTATGAATTTATTACTTATATACTATAGTTATGCATTATAGTTAAGTATTACAAAATATATTAGTTATAAAGTATAGTTATGCATTATAATTAAGTATTACATACTTATTACTTATATACTATAGTTACATATTATGATTAAGTATTACGAACTTATTACTTATATACTATAGTTAAACATTATGGTTAAGTATTATGAAATTATTATTTATATACTATAGTTATGTATTATAGTTATGTATTATGAACTTATTACTTATAGTTAAGTATTACGAACTTATTACTTATATACTATAGTTACACATTATAGTTAAGTATTATGAACTTATTACTTATATACTATAGTTACACATAATGGTTAAGTATTATGAACTTATTACTTATATACTATAGTTATGTATTATAGTTAAGTATTATGAACTTATTATTTATATACTATACTTACACATTATAGTTAAGTATTATGAACTTATTACTTATAAAGTATAGCTATGCATGCATTATAGTTAAGTATTACAAACTTATTACTTATATACTATAGTTACACATTGACAGGGCTAAAGTCGTATGCCTAATCAAAGAAATCCTAAAATACCTACTAAACAGAGTATAGCAAGCAAGTCAGGGTCGATCCCACAAAGAGTCAGGTTATCAATTCTTGTGGTTCGTAAACTACCAACTAGGAACTAGGGGGGGGGGGGGGGGTTGTATGTTTTTCGTAAACAATGTAAACAAAGCAAGAAAACAGATTCACAGACAAAGGTTGTGAATATTATGAGGAAAAGCGCTACACTTAACAAAAATCCACACAACAAAAGAATGGTCGATCACGGAATTCTATCAATCTCAAGTTCTTAACTTTCCTATAGTTGTTCTTATCCTGATCTTAGATAACTATTAGTTCTACCAGCCCTAATAGTACTTATTACTAAATCAAATCCGAAAACCTTCAAGACTCAATAAAGCAATAGCAATCAAACAAGGATTCAACAAGATACATGCAATAGAAACAACCCGTTACTATAAGCATGCAATTAACTCTCTCTCACGATGAACACTCGCAACCCGCTTATGTAAATCGTGCTTGCCACTAGATATGCAACCCGGACCCGGAATCACAAGTCCTAGCAATCAGGAATATATCAATAGACCTAGGTAGCTACTCTAGATAAATCAACATAAACCAATAGACAATCAAGCGCAAGAGAATTAATCCAACTAGATAGGAAATCGAACAAGAGTAGAAAACTCACAACCAATCAATTGCTGGCTTCAAACTGTCAAGTGCAACAATGGAGGTTTAGTTCTCCATTAGGGTTTTTGAGAGGAAAAATATGAAAAGTGACAACTAGGGTAAAGAGTAGATGATGCTCTAAAAGAGTCTTAAACCTAACTTAAATACTAAAGTAATAATTCAGAAATAAAGAAAATAAAATAACAAACTAGGAAACTAAGTCTCGGAAATAAAATAGAACGAAATAAAAACTCGGAAATAAATCTCGTCAGCGCGTTTCCACCGCGGGGTGCGGTGGCCTTCATGCCGCGGGGTGCGGCAGTCTTCATTGGCCTTCAGCATCTGCGACACTTCAGGCAAAACGCCATAACTTTTGATTCCCAACTCGGATTGTGCTCATATTTTGAGGACTTGTAGTAGACTTCAAGATCTAACTCCTCGAGTTGGAATCACTCCATTTGGACATCTGAGTAGAGAGAACGAACCAATTGAATTCAGCACACTGTTCTTCTACTTTTCTCTTCACTTCCTTTGCGTCTTTTACTGGTGGCTTCTTCCTCAGTGTCTCCTATGATCTCCAAAACAGCTCAAACACCTCCAAAAATACCAAACTTTGCCCCCAAACGCTATGCACATGAATGTGTCTAAATCTATCCGAATGACACCAATAAACCCTCTAATGACTCTTACTTAAGCCCTACAAAGTAGTGCTTATCAAACGCCCCCATGCTTAGACCTTTGCTCGTCCTCGAGTAAACTAATAAAGAGTCTACTCCTCCAATGCAGCACCCAAGGTCTCAGGAAGCATATCCTCCAACTAAGAGTCACCTAACCCATGCCAAGCTCCTGGCACCAAACTCATCCACAACTCAACAAGCTTAAGGGGCAAGCAGAGTATTTCCCCCAAGCTTAACCCGAACATCCAATAGTGTGAGTAGCCTCTAATCCTAGCCTCCATCTATGACTCCTTATGTCTCCCAGAGTGACCTACCTGACAATCCTTCTTTGACTCCTCTTTTTATGACGCCTCGCCAAGAATAATGAGAAATCCTAAAATCACTCTTCTTCTTTTTCGCTCATTTTGCCAAGGCGTCGTTTCGGGTTTTCACCAAGCCACTCATATTTTTTCATAGATGTGCTCACATAAGCTCACGTCACTCTTGACCAATTATTAACCCAGCCTAATGCTGGTCCAAGCCACTTGCTTATTACCTAGGCCGCCCTTTCGGGTTTTCGACCTATTCCAGGATTTCTATTTAAGCCTTTTTTCAAAATTTTGGCTCTTTTCAATTTTTCTTCTCAACAACATATCAAGTATAAAACCTCCCCCATGCTTAAACATTGCATTGTCCTCAATGTAATGAAAGACAAAATAATAGAAGCATAGGGAATAGCAAAAAAATAACTCACAGACGCCGCTGAGTTGGCTTGGACACGTACGTTGTTGCTGGCGGTATATTCATGAAAGCTCATGTCTCTGGTGTTGAGCGGGAGTCTTCTTCTACCGTGCAACCATAGGGAACCACTTTGGTGGGTAGTGGTAAAACAATGATATCGGGGTTGCACGACCTTCTAGGAACACAAAAAATGGGCCCAGATGTCATCATGGTGTGGGCCCTGGTGTTCCTCCTCTCCAGCTGTCGACTGTGGGGCCATCATCGTTGCCAAATAATGTGTGGGGCGAATGTCTCCTCTTTGACAACATGATGCGCACCTTCTTCATGGAAAACTTCGGACAGTTGGCCTACGGTAGAACTCTTTTTTGTTGTTTTTTCGATTATTATTATTATTATTATTTATTTATTTTTTTTAGTAGAACAAGCAGAAAGTAAAGGGTGCCCACCACGGGGTGCGGTGGGCTGCTCACCGCGGGGTGCGGTGGGCTGCTCACCGCGGGGTGCGGTGGGCTGCTCACCGCGGGGTGCGGTGAGCTCTCCAGAACCTCATTTTGCTCATTTTCTTATGTACCTACGTGTTAGTGCACAGGCGAAACGAAACAGAAGCAAAAACAAACTACCTAGCTATGCGATGAAATGAAAACACAAAGACAGGAGAAAGAAAGAAAAAAAACAATACCCCGGGTTGCCTCCCGAGCAGCGCCTTGGTTAATGTCATTGGCTCGACATGAGACTCGGACAATCTCAATCCACAGCATCAGGTTCCTTAGGAACCCTTTCGTTCAGCACCTCCTTCCTGAACCAATCATGAAAAAGTTTGAACCTTAGACCATTCCTCTTCTTCAACGGCTCCTTCACCTTGACCTTCTTAGTTGCCTCCCCCCCATACTTAGATCGATCAGGGGGGCGTTTAGCATCAAATTCAGGGGCCTGCACCATAGAGGGGACGAGCTTCTCGCTCGGAGTTAGCACAGTGGGGCCAATGCCCAAAAGAGAAGTAGGAGACTCACCCTTCTCATCCAATGAAGCCGTGACTTCCTGTAGGTTAGAAGATACAGTAATACCGGCAGGCAAGTCAACTATGGAATCCTCTATTATAGGTTGCAATTCATCCAAAGGGTTAGGACTCATTACATCAACAAAGTTTAAAGAGGAGTTAATGACAGGTTTCATATCATATATGTTATATTCAACTCCATCCCCATCAAATTCCATAGTTAATTTCCCACTTCTAACATCAATTGTGGTATTTGCGGTTTTCATGAATGGTCTACCTAACAACATATGTGCACCTGTACCACCATCCATATCAAGAACATAAAAATCAGTGGGAAAAATCAGCGTATCTACCATAACAAGGACATCCTCAACAATCCCTTTCGGGTAGACATTGGTTCCATCAACTAATTGAATAACTAGTCTAATGTCCTGTAGTGGTGGCAGACCAAGGGACTCATAGAATGACAATGATAAGACATTAATAGCAGCACCAAGATCTAGCATAGCCTTATCAATCTTTGTCTCATCAATGATGCAAGGGATAGAGAACATACCTGGATCACTGCACTTTTTAGGCAAACGCTTTTGAAATACAGCAGATACTTGGACCTGCTTCTTTTTCTTCTGCTTTTGGTTCCTCTTGATCGTGCAGAGCTCCTTCAGGATCCGAGCATACTTGGGAATGCTTTTAACAAGTTTGAGCAAAGGGATGTTAACCTCATACTTGCTGAAAGTTTCAAAGAGGTCCTTGTCGTCGACTACCCTTCTCTCTTTGAGCGCCTCTGGGAATGGGGTGGGTGGATTTTCGGAACCGAGAGGAGGAAAGTATGGACGAACGTAGGTGTCCACATAAGGCTCGTCAACTGCTCCAGAAGGTTGCCGCAGGGTGCGGCCAGAAGTTACCGCGGGGTGCGGCGAATCAGCAGAAAAGTCTCGAGAATCAGCGTTTGCCGCGGGGGGCGGTGAGAACGAAGCCGCGGGGTGCGGCAAACTCGACAGAACATCCTCCTTCTCTGGTTCATTCTTACCGCGGGGTGCGGCCAGAATCTGCCGCGGGGGGCGATCCTCTTCCAGAAGCTCTCTTGTTTCTGAGTCGTCTCCATCAGCGCTAGGAGCGACCGACAATTGCTTTCCACTTCTAAGGGTCACAGCACTAACATTTGCCCGTGGGTTAACTACCGTTTGAGATGGTAGATTTCTCGACATCTTTGCATCGATCCTCGTGATGGCTTCAGCCATTTGGCTCACCTGCGTTTCCAAATTATTTATGCTTGACGTTGTGGCTTGAACATGAGTAGTGAAATGTTTCGTCAAGGCTTGGAGCATATCTGCAGTTGAAGGAGACGCATCAGGTTGTGGATCTTGCGACCTTTGTAGAAATTGAGGTCTTGGCTGCTGTTGTTGTTGAAACTGAGGCTGTTGTTGTTGATCCCTCCATCTAAAA
The DNA here is from genome assembly GCA_027886185.1 of Rheum nobile. Taxonomy (NCBI): domain Eukaryota; kingdom Viridiplantae; phylum Streptophyta; class Magnoliopsida; order Caryophyllales; family Polygonaceae; genus Rheum; species Rheum nobile. The sequence continues at coordinate 7,864,605 of WOAB01000644.1, read as the reverse complement.
TTTGGGTGGTCTCTCCATCCCGGATTATAAGTGTTGGAGTAGGGATCATGCCGAGGTCTTGGATCTCCATAACCTCCTATAACGTTTACTTCAGCAGGCGAATCATCTTGTAGTCGAGGACATGCGTCAGTGGGGTGGAATTGATCGGCACAAACCCCACACACTTTGAGTTGCTGAGGAGTTCCTTGCAGCGTAAGTCTCCTCACCATGTCCTTCAACTCAGCAATATCACTGGCATACGCAGAGCAACTAGAGTCAGCAACATTGACTCCTCTCTTGGTAGAAGCTCTGCCGAAATTTCTTGTGCCCTCTGCCATCTCCTGAATCTTCTCCATAGCTACTGCCGGTGTTGTGTTGAGAATATTGCCGCCACATGCAGCGTCGACAATCCTCCTTTCATTGTCTAGCGGACCATTGTAAAGGTGGAGCACCAGATATTGATTGGAGTACCCGTGGAACGGACAACTTGAGCAAAGTCTCTTGAACCGCTCATAGTACTCATACAGGCTCTCGTCAGCCTCATGCTCAATGTTGCTAATAGCCTTTTTCAAACTGTTTGCCTTCTTTGCAGGGAAATATTTTTCAAGAAACGCCTTATGCAACTTGTTCCACGTATCGATGCTTCCAGTAGGCAGATGGTAGTACCAGTCATCAGCAGTGTCCTTCAGGGTGAACCCAAAAGCTCTCATCTTTATTTGCTCCTCAGTAACATTCGCCGATTTCATGCTCATGCAGACTGTATGAAATTTACCCATGTGCTTGATTGGGTCCTCTCCAGCCAGTCCATGGAAAGATGGGAGCAAATGAATCAGCCCCGACTTCAACTCAAAGTTTACGCCCGCTCCTATAACAGGGATAGTCACAGCCAAAGGTTGCTGTTGCAGGTCGGGTGCAGTCAACTGTCTCAACGTTCTATCCGCGTCACCCATCTCAAATGCAGGGTTGCCAAAAACCAAAGTACGGTTCACTCTGCGATCCTGGGACAAAGTTCTCTCAATCTCTGGATCAAAATCAAGAAGAGGTGAATTAGTAGCACGAGTGTGGACCATAAGATAGGTCTATACCAAGGTTGGTAACAAACAAACCACAAAAACAGAAAATTTGACTCCCCGGCAACGGCGCCAAATTTGACAGGGCTAAAGTCGTATGCCTAATCAAAGAAATCCTAAAGTACCTACTAAACAGAGTATAGCAAACAAGTCAGGGTCGATCCCACAGAGAGTCAGGTTATCAATTCTTGTGGTTCGTAAACTACCAACTAGGAACTAGGGGGGGGGGGGGGGGTTGTATGATTTTCGTAAACAATGTAAACAAAACAAGAAAACAGATTCGCAGACAAAGGTTGTGAATATTATGAGGAAAAGCGCTACACTTAACAAAGATCCACACAACAAAAGAATGGTCGATCACGAAATTCTATCAATCTCAAGTTCTTAACTTTCCTATAGTTGTTCTTATCCGGATCTTAGATAACTATTAGTTCTACCAGCCCTAATAGTACTTATTACTAAATCAAATCCGAAAACCTTCAAGACTCAATAAAGCAATAGCAATCAAACAAGGATTCAATAAGATACATGCAATAGAAACAACCCGTTACTATAAGCATGCAATTAACTCTCTCTCACGATGAACACTCGCAACCCGCTTATGTAAATCGTGCTTGCCACTAGATATGCAACCCGAACCCGGAATCACAAGTCCTAGCAATCAGTAAGATATCAATAGACCTAGGTAGCTACTCTAGATAAATCAACATAAACCAATAGACAATCAAGCGCAAGAGAATTAATCCAAATAGATAGGAAAACGAACAAGAGTAGAAAACTCATAACCAATCAATTGCTGGCTTCAAACTGTCAAGTGCAACAATGGAGGTTTAGTTCTCCATTAGGGTTTTTGAGAGGAAAAATATGAAAAGTGACAACTAGGGTAAAGAGTAGATGATGCTCTAAAAGAGTCTTAAACCTAACTTAAATACTAAAGTAATAATTCAGAAATAAAGAAAATAAAATAACAAACTAGGAAACTAAGTCTCGGAAACAAAATAGAACGAAATAAAAACTCGGAAATAAATCTCGTCAGCGCGTTGCCACCGCTGGGTGCGGTGGCCTTCATGCCGCGGGGTGCGGCAGTCTTCATTGCCTTCAGCATCTGCGACACTTCAGGCAAAATGCCATAACTTTTGATTCCCAACTCGGATTGCGCTCATATTTTTAGGACTTGTAGTAGACTTCAATATCTAACTCCTCGAGTTGGAATCACTCCATTTGGAGATCTGAGTAGAGAGAACGAACCAATTGAATTCAGCACACTGTTCTTCTACTCTTCTCTTCACTTCCTTTGCGTCTTTTACTGGTGGCTTCTTCCTCAGTGTCTCCTATGATCTCCAAAACAGCTCAAACACCTCCAAAAATACCAAACTTCGCCCCCAAACGCTACGCACATGAATATGTCTAAATCTACCCGAATGACACCAATAAACCCTCTAATGACTCTTACTTAAGCCCTACAAAGTAGTGCTTATCACACATTATGGTTAAGTATTTTGAACTTATTACTTATATACTATAGTTATGTATTATAGTTAAGTATTATGAACTTATTACTTATAGTTAAGTATTACGAACTTATTACTTATATACTATAGTTACACATTATAATTAAGTATTATGAACCTATTACTTATATACTATAGTTATGTATTATAGTTTCCCCTTTAAAAAATATATTACTTATATACTATAGTTTCTAAAGTTTTTATAGTTAAGTACTACGAACTTATTAGTTATAAAGTATAGTTACACATTATGGTTAAGTATTACGAACTTATTACTTATATACTATAGTTACACATTATGATTAAGTATTATGAACTTATTACTTATATACTATAGTTATGTATTATAGTTAAATATTATGAACTTATTACTTATAGTTAAGTATTACAAACTTATTACTTATATACTATAGTTACACATTATAGTTAAGTATTATGAACTTATTACTTATATACTATAATTATGTATTATAGTTTCCCCTTTAAAAAATATATTACTTATATACTATAGTTTCTAAAGTTTTTATAGTTAAGTACTACGAACTTATTACTTATAAAGTATAGTTACACATTATGGTTAAGTATTACGAACTTATTACTTATATACTATAGTTACACATTATGATTAAGTATTATGAACTTATTACTTATATACTATAGTTATGTATTATAGTTAAGTATTATGAACTTATTACTTATAGTTAAGTATTACGAACTTATTACTTATATACTATAGTTACACATTATAGTTAAGTATTATGAACTTATTACTTATATACTATAGTTATGTATTATAGTTTCCCCTTTAAAAAATATATTACTTATATACTATAGTTTCTAAAGTTTTTATAGTTAAGTACTACAAACTTATTACTTATTAACTATAGTTACGTATTATGGTTAAGTATTACGAACTTATTACTTATATACTATAGTTAAACATTATGGTTAAGTATTATGAACTTATTACTTATATACTATAGTTATGTATTATGAACTTATTACTTATAGTTAAGTATTACGAACTTATTACTTATATACTATAGTTACACATTATAGTTAAGTATTATGAACTTATTACTTATATACTATAGTTATGTATTATAGTTTCCCCTTTAAAAAATATATTACTTATATACTATAGTTTCTAAAGTTTTTATAGTTAAGTACTATAAACTTATTACTTTTATACTATAGTTACATATTATGGTTAAGTATTACGAACTTATTACTTATATACTATAGTTAAACATTATGGTTAAGTATTATGAACTTATTACTTATATACTGTAGTTATGTATTATTGTCAAGTATTATGAACTTATTACTTATAGTTAAGTATTACAAACTTATTACTTATATACTATAGTTACACATTATAGTTAAATATTATGAACTTATTAATTATATACTATAGTTATACATTATAGTTTCCCCTTTAAAAAATATATTACTTATATACTATAGCTTCTAAAGTTTTTATAGTTAAGTTCTACGAACTTATTACTTAGAAAGTATAGTTACACATTATGGTTAAGTATTACGATTTTATTACTTATATACTATAGTTAAGCATTATGGTTAAGTATTATGAACTTATTACTTATATACTATTGTTACATGTTTAGATACTATTTATCAAGGTCATACTTGTTACTATTGCTAAACAGTGCGTGTGAGGTATCGCGTAAAGCCGTTTGGTTTAGCCCGCTGGATAGGGTTGTCCTGGTCGACGGTCCCACACCATTTGGTAACAGTAACATTTCCGACTAAGATAAATAGTTCCTAAAAACGTAATTATTATGGCACTACAATTCAGACGTATGCTGCATAGAGGTTCTAGTTCATCTAGCACCCCTGTTGTCCATAGTAATGAAAATCTTTACGAAGAAAATAATAATGATTGGAACATACCACAACAGTCTATACAATCCATTTACAGAATAGGATGGACAGACTTTAAAACAGCCCTTAGTGTTAAGAGTCATGAAGAAACACTCAGTCTAGACAAAGAACAACTGACTCTTCAATTACTATCTTCTATTACTATTATCACAAAACCAGACTTCACAATAGACAAAGATTATTTAAGAACAGATTTCGATTCCATTGAAAACAGAATCAAGAAAATTTGGTTCATGGAATTCAACAGAACTATCAGAGATAAAATAAGAGAATTATGATATTATGATATGGAAAATTATAGGATCAACATCCTATTCTTCACTTGGTTTCCTAATTTTCTTAAAATTCAGGGAATAGAAAACCCTTTAGAATAAAAGTCTATAGACGTCCAAACTAGGTTAACTAAGATTTGGAACCTTTTACCTTCAGGCTCCACACAAAGTGTTCATCCTCCTTTGCTTGAAATAAAAATTAATACTGAAAAAGAAGATGTCCTAGCTGAACCCTTTAAGAATCCTAGGTTCGATATTTCTAATAACAGTCCTGCTACTTTTGAAGATGTTAAGAAAATAATTGATAAAATCAGCACAGAAACTGTCAAAAATTAATCAAGACATTTCTAGACCTCATTTCCAAATTCAGGGAATTAAAAAAGAGACTCTTAAAAATACCTCTTTAAACCCTTCTCTCAGTATCATAGAATTAATTGTTCATAAGTTAAGAGCTGTGTCCTTAAACTATGTTGAAAAACGTGACAATAGGTCCAATACTGATTTTAGTAATTTTCCTGATAATTCCAAAAGAAAAAATGACCCTCCTGATAGGGACAAACTAGATAACTACTACAAGACATTTTACCTTGACAAAATAGAACCTCCTTCTAATAAAAAAAAACACAAAAAATCTAATCCTGAAAACAAGTTCGAAAGATCTAATTACCCACCTAAAAGTAGTTATCGATCTAAGAAGACAGATAAAAAGATCATCTGTTATAAATATAATAAAATAGGTCACAAGTTTAATAACTGCAATCTCAAACAAAAGATCAATGAAATCTGTCAGGATGATAGTACCCTAAAAGATAGACTCACTAAAATCCTTTTGGAGGATTCTGAGAATGAGTTTTATGTCCCTCATACTTCAGAAACTGAGAATTCAGGAACAACCCAATTCTGCAATGTTATCACCAAAAGTGATGAAAAAGAGGCCCTTTTAGAGCTTATTGATACCCTTGAAGATCCTCAAATAAAACGAGAATACTTCATGAAGCTAAAAGAACTAATATTTAAAGAACAACAACCCTTACTTGAAGAACCTTTTAGTATTCCCAAAATTATTAATAAGAAAGTCCCTACTAAAATATTCTCCTTCATTACTATAAAAGATTTACAAAATGAAGTTAATAGACTTAAAAAAGACATTGAAACTCTTAACAATAGTTCTAGCTCTAGTTCCAAGTCACAACAGAAAGAAGATGAAACTCCCCTTACTAAACAAACCTTTATCTCATCTATAAACAAGGTTAACTCTAAAAAATGGTATGTTAATATTACCATAAAAATAAAAGACTTCATTCTTTCTACAGTTGCTCTCATAGACAGTGGAGCAGATCTAAACTGTATTTGTGAAGGCTTAATCCCTTCAAAGTATTACCATAAAAGTCATGAAAAGATCCTTGATGCTAGTGGTGGTAGAATGAACCTTAGCTACAAGATCCCTAAAGCCTCTATTTGTAATGACAAATATTGTTTTAACAATTCCTTCATAATGATAAAAGGCTTAAATCAGGAAATAATCCTTGGAACACCCTTCCTAACACAAATATATCCTTTCACAGCAGATGTGTATGGCATACATACTGAAGTTATGGGTAAAAGACTAAGTTTTGAGTTTATTTCTCCGGTCATACATAAAGACATATCTACTATACAGTCCTCACCCATAAATGTAAGTATGAATCTTATAACTAAGAAAAGATCCTTCATCCATTCCCTTGTCACCGAAATAGCATACCTTAAAATAGAGGAAAAACTTAGAAACCCTAGTCTATAGAAACAGATCCTCATCCTTGACGAATTATTCAAAAAACGTGTCTGCTCTGAATCTCCCACAGCCTTCTGGGATAGAAAGAAGCATCAAGTCTCTCTCCCCTATGAAAAAGATTTCAACGAAATTGATATTCCCACTAAAGCTAGACCCATACAAATGAATCAAGAACTCCTACAATTTTGTAAACAAGAAATAAACTCCCTCCTACTCAAACAGCTCATAAGACCCTCCAAGTCTCCTTGGAGTTGTGCTGCTTTCTATGTTAACAAACAGGCTGAAAAAGAAAGAGGAGTCCCTAGACTTGTTATCAACTACAAACCTTTAAACAAAGCTTTACAATGGATCAGATACCCTATCCCCAACAAAAGAGATCTCCTCAATAGACTTTCTGACTCTATGATCTATTCAAAATTTGATATGAAGAGTGGGTTCTGGCAAATCCAAATAGAAAACAAAGATAGGTATAAAACTGCCTTCACTGTCCCCTTTGGACATTATGAATGGAATGTTATGCCTTTTGGCCTAAAGAATGCTCCTTCAGAATTCCAAAGAATCATGAATGATATCTTCAACCCTTACTCAAAATTCACTATAGTCTACATTGATGATGTTCTAGTCTTTTCTAGAAGCATCGAAGAACATTTCAAACACCTTAATACTTTCTTATACATAATAGAGAAAAATGGGCTGGCAGTTTCGGCCTCTAAAATAAAGTTATTTCAAACACAGATTAGGTTCTTAGGCCATAACATTTATAACCAGACTTTCAAGCCTATTAACAGAAGCATTGAATTTACCAACAAATTCCCAGATGAAATAAAAGACAAAACCCAGCTTCAAAGGTTCCTTGGATGTCTAAATTACATCTCTGACTTCTTCCCTAACCTTAGACAAATCTGTGCCCCCTTATTTCAAAGACTCAAGAAAAATCCACCTCCTTGGACTATTGAACATACCAAGGTAATCCAGCTCCTCAAAGAAAAGGTCAAAACCTTACCCTGCGCTAGTATTCCTCACCCCTCTGCTTCCATGATAGTAGAAACCGATGCCTCAAAATTAGGCTTTGGGGGCATTCTCAAACAAAGGTTACCCAATCAAACTAAAGAAACCCTTGTTAGATACTACTCTGGTGCTTGGTCTGGACCACAAAAGAATTACAGTACTGTTAAAAAAGAAGTCCTATCCATAGTATCCTGTATCTCTAAATTCCAGGATGACTTATATAACAAAGAATTCCTTCTTCGTGTTAACTGTCAATCTGCTAAAGAAATTTTGCAAAAAGATGTTCAAAATCTTGTTTCAAAACAGATCTTTGCTAGATGGCAAGCTATAGTCTCTGTTTTCGACTTCAAAATAGAATTTATAAAAGGAAAAGACAATTCTTTACCAGATTTTCTCACAAGAGAATTTTTACAGGGAAAATCCACTAGATAAATGAAGTTTTACAACAATTTAAAGAAGGAAATTTACAGTCAGTGAAAAATTCCACTTTTCCATAGTTCTCTTCAGTAAACTCGTTCTTCTTTCGATACATGCAATAACAGTGACTTCGTACAAATTCTGATCCTTTCAGATCACATTGATTTCCTAAAAACTATCAAATATTCCTCTCCCAGTATGGCTAATTTACAAAATTCCAAAGTTTTGAAAGATAGTGTTATCCCCTTTTAAAAGCGTTTCCTTTCTCATACTTTTCACTAAAACTTCCCAGGGATAAAATAATTTTGTCCATGAGAGATCATTACAAAAGATGCAAAGCAAAGCTTGAATCAAGCCTGTGGATACCACCTATTAGAGATACACTTGAGCTTGACGAGAGCGTTGAACTCATGAGATTTCTACAAGAGCTAGAGAAAGAAGTCAAGGATCGCCTTGCTTATCTTTCCCTTTGATAAGAGACCTCCCCAGGCATGGACCCTAAAGACAGAAAATAGACTCCCCAGGACTATATCAGTCCATCTTCCTCTACTACCATGGTCCCAGTGCATAACAGATTTCAAACTCTCTCAAACCTTCCAGCCCTTCCCTACAACAAAGTCCATGAAACACCCAAGACTCCTGTCAAAACAGATCCCAAAAGAGACAGCAATTACTTCTAGTATTTTCTTAAACCAAGTCCGATCACTTCAGTCTATCTCACCCCATGTCATGATCCTATTCCACAAAACCAACTGGAACCATACACAAAAAGACTCTTTCCTCCCACTCTCCATTGGTTCTCTGACAATCCCTCTAAAAACAAAAAATTCTATGAGTTCATCCTCGTAGACTCTGGCTCGGCAGAAATTTCTCACACCATGTGTACAATAGACCCCTCACGCATCTCCTTCTCCAAATGCAAAATACTCAATGTCATGGTTTCCTCAGATTGGACAGACCCCTGGACCCTAAAATCCTTCTCCCTTCTCCCTTCCAAATTCCATTCCCAATCTCCCAGGCTATTCTTACCAAGACTACAAAGATGCTTGGGAAAGAACTTTCCTTCTTAGACCATTTAATTACTCTTGGTTCTTCTTTTTTGACAAACACTGCCCCAAAGGTTTCCCAATTTGGTTCTACGAATGGTGGCTTACTTTCGGGGCCTCATAAAATATCTACCCAGAGAAGATAAAAAAGGCTTACTTCACTTACCAGCACCATTCCGAAGACAGATACTTCACAAGATCCCTTCGTTTTCACCGTGACTTCGGTATTGCATGGATCTTTTGCTGGACTTATGAGACTCTACAGTTACAACCGCAAAGCTATCCCCTTACACTTTGTCGTCGCTTTAAAATCCGGTGGTGGGAAAAGTTTATTGTTTCCACTATAACAGTTGCAAAAGTGGAATTGTTTTTCCAGCAAAAAGGCCAGCAACTAACGATTCCTTCTACAACAGTCAAAGCCACTACCTCTGCTCCTCCTCCACTCAAAAACCCTTCTCCTACCCTTTCAAAGGATCAATTGGATCAAATAAAACAATGGGAAGCTTTTCAGAAGTATCTAGCTCAAGAAAAACAAAGTGTTACTGCCAGCTGTGAAGACCTAGACGCTACTCCACCACCTTTTCCGGCGGATGATCCAGAACAGTTTGCACAAGACCCATATGCTATGTAAACAAAACAGTTCTAGAAAAGAAAAGAGAGAGAAAATGAGAAAAAGAAAGAAAAAAAGAGAGAGAGAGAAAAGAAAAAGAAAGAAGAAAGTTCTTATGTTTTCTTTCCGGAGGGTAATCTAGCCTGTTTTTAGATTATCTCATTTGTACATCTTGTTACTTTGATAAAAGGCCCAAGCAGAAGATCTCACATACAATAGACCCATCAGGCAGCAGAAGACAATAGACCCACCAACAAGAAGAACAGTCCAATATCAAGAAGAATAACCCAATATGAAGAAGCCCAAGAATGATGGCAGAAGGCCCATTACAAGACCAAGTAAAGAAGAAAAGAGATTAAACAAGACAAAAGGCTTCACTCGCAGTAACAGACAAAAGGCCCACTCAGTCTTTCAAAAAGAAGACAAGACTCCACTCAAAAAGAAGACAAGACTCCACTCAAAAAGATGACAAGACTTCACCAGTAAGACTCCACTCAGAAGCAAAACAGACAAAAGGCCCAATCAGAACTCCACTCACAACAGGAAAGCTCACCCGTGAAGGAATAGTACCAAAAATTGGTACGGACAAAGGAAATCAGACTCCCCCCTTCTCTATAAAAGGCAAAGCCCTCAGTTGTTTTAAGGCATCCGAATTTAGACTCTCATGTGTTGAGAAACACTCTCAAAATCCCCCTCTCTCTCTTATAGTCTCCATAAGCTAGAAGTCTTCACTTGAAGTTCTTTCAAGCTTCACAAGATCGTTTTTCAAGTTTACAACAATAGTCCTGTACAACAGTCCCTGTAACTTTATTATGATCTTATAAAAGTCCTAAGTTTTCAGTTCATATTTCTCTTCCTGCTTTAGTTTTTAAGTTTGTCAGAATAATTACTATTACGTTTACTATTCATAGTTCATAGTTTTTACTATTTAAAAGCTACTGTTCATAAGTCACTGTTCATATTACTATTCACATTGTAAATATTTGTATTACTGTTCATTATGTTCTGCTTTACTGCTTTCTTCTTACGCCTTTCATTAGTATGACTAGTCTTCACATGAAGTTCTTTCAAGCTTCACAAGATCGTTTTTCAAGTTTACAACAATAATCCTGTACAACAGTCCCTGTAAGTTTATTATGATCTTATAAAAGTCCTAAGTTTTCAGTTCATATTTCTCTTCCTGCTTTAGTTTTTAAGTTTTTTGGAATAATTACTATTACATTTACTGTTCATAGTTCATAGTTTTTACTATTTAAAAGTTATTGTTCATAAGTCACTGTTCATATTACTATTCACATTGTAAATCTTTGTATTACTATTCATTATGTTCCGCTTTACTGCTTTCTTCTTACGTCTTTCATTAGTATGATTACCTGAGTTCAATTTGGTATCAGAGCCACTACGCAGTTTTACAACTCGATTGTAGTATTATAATTGTTACGTGTTTAGATACTATTTATCAAGGTCATACTTGTTACTATTGATAAACAGTGCGTGTGAGGTATCGCGTAAAGCCGTTTGGTTTAGCCCGCTGGATAGGGTGGTCCCGGTCGACGGTCCCACGCCATTTGGTAACAGTAACATTTTCGACTAAGATAAACAGTTCCTAAAAACTTTTTTAATTATGGCACTACAATTCAGACGTATGCTGCATAGAGGTTCTAGTTCATCTAGCACCCCTGTTGTCCATAGTAATGAAAGTCTGTACAAAAAAAATAATAATGATTGGAATATACCACAACAGTCTATATAATCCATTTACAGAATAGGATGGACAGACTTTAAAACAACCCTTAGTGTTAAAAGTCATGAAGAAACACTCAGCCTAGACAAGGAACAACTGACTCTTCAATTACTATCTTCTATAGCTATTGAAGAATATCTAAAAAAGAACTACAAGTATATCCACATAGGGATAATTCAAGTTGCTCTTAAACCTTTAGCCAGACTAGGAATAGACACCCCAGTCTTTATAGCCCTTAGAGATGACAGACTCCTTTCTTACAAAGACTCCTTAATTGCTGTTATTCAGACCAATATCTGTAATGGCTCGATCTTCTTCAACTGTTCTCCTAATTTTACAGTTGATATGACAGACCCAAGAATCAATAGTACTCTTACTTTTGATATTAAACTCCTTAAAAAAGGGTTCAAAAACCTTTCTAAAAACTTCGTCATAATCTACAGACTCCATTACAGAATCCTAAGTTCCTGCACTGATCCCAAGTGTATAGTACCTCCTGTCCCTAGAGGAGAAACTATTCTCCTACAACTAGAAGCTGAGAGATCTACAACCTTTACTCCCAAGCTGATAAAATGGGAAGATATTACTATACCAGAGGCTCTTGAACTAAAACATGATTGTCCTCCAGATGATCTTGAAAGAACATAAATTTCCCAGATAGAAGAAAGTAGTGATGGTAGGGTCCTTATAAGATTCAACTCTAGCAGATCTTTTAGACCTATACCCAGAAATCCTCATCCTTTCCCAGCAAGAAACTCTTTTTCAGAGTCTCTCTATATTGCTAGAGACCATTCTATAAAAGACCATTCTGTCAGGGTTGAATTTAGCAGTCCTATTCCTAACCCCGTTAATGAACAAAATAAAGATGAATCTTTTCCCTCTTCCCCTACTCAGAGTGATATGGGAAGATACTCCTCCATAAATGTTATCACAAAAATAGACTTCACAATAGACAAAGATTATTTAAGAACAGACTTTGATTCCATAAAAAACAGAACCAAGAAATGTTGGTTCATGAAAATAGACAAGTTGGTCAGAGATAAAATAAGAGAATTATGGTATTCTGACATGAAAAAATATAGGATCAATATCTTATTTTTCACATGGTTTCCTAATTATCTTAAGATTCAGGGAATAGAAAACCCTTTAGAACAAAAGTCTATTGATGTCCAAACCAGATTAACCAAAACTTGGAACCTTTTACCTTCAGGATCTACACAAAGTGTTCATCCTCCTTTACAAGGAATAAAAATAATTACAAAAGATGGGGAGGTCCTTGCAGAACCTTTTAAAAATCCTAGAATTGGTTCTTCCGATAACAGTCCTGCTACCTTAGAAGATGTTAAGAAAATACATCAACAACACAACTATACCAACCAAATCCTTCACACAATAGCTGAACAAGTAGAATTAATACATGATAAAATCAGCACAGAAACTTTCAAATTTCCTAAAGACATTTCTAGACCGCATTTCCAAATTCAGGGAATTAAAAAAGAAACAGCCAATAACACTTCTTTAAATCCTTCTCTTAGCCTCATGGAATTAATTGATCAAAAATTAAAAAATGTTACGATTAATTGTGTCAAAGAATGTAACAATAGTTCCAACACTGATTCTAGCAGTTCTTCTGACAATTCTGAAAGAGAAAATAGTTCTTCTAATCAAAAGGCTATAGAAACCTTACAAACCTGCTTTGAAGAAAATCCCCTTACTATTAATAGGTTAAGAAACAACCATGGAAGACCTCAGGCACACAAAAAAATATTTAGAAATACAGACATCAGAAACTTCTATCCTAGACCTTCTCCTCCTGACCTACAATATGAAGAAAGATCTAAGTTTAGATCCACAGATTATAATGGACAATCTATCTATGAATGGAATATAAATGGAAAATCTGAACACGAAATACTCAACACCTTACAAGAAATGGGTATGGCTAATATCGCCTATACTGTTGGAAGAAAAGACCCTAAAACTTGTTTCTCACTCTTAACCACTGGATTCACAGGCCAGCTTAGAAACTGGTGGGATAATGCTTTATCCTCCTTTCAAAGAGAAGAGATCCTTGAATTTACCAATGATGATGGAGAACCAGAACCTGTCCACCAACTTATATACACCATTAGTATGCACTTCATAGGCAACCCCAGAGAGGAAATCCAAGCCAACAGAGAGATCCTTTCTAATCTTAGATGTAGAACCCTTAGTGATTATAGGTGGTATAAAGATGTTTTCCTGTCATACGTCTACAAAATAAATGATTGTAATAAGGGTTATTGGAAGAAACATTTTGTTACAGGTCTTCCAAACTTATTTGTTGACAGAATAATTCAGAAAATAAAAGACGAAATTCAAATAGAAGAAATTCCATGGAAAGACATGACCTATGGTCAACTAACAGCTTTTGTCAAAAAAGAAGGTTTAGCCCTTTGCTCCGAATTGAAAATACAGGCCAAATATGATAGAGAAAAAGGATCTAGAAGAAAAGAACTAGGTAACTTTTGTGAGGCTTTTGGCCTTACCAAAATAGAACCCCCTTCTAATAAAGATAAAAAGGTTTATAAAAATAAACACAAAAGATTTGGTCCTGAAAACAATTATGAAAGACCTAATTATCCACCTAAAAGGAGATTCTAACCAAGAAAGACTAATAAAAAGATTATCTGTTATAAATGCGGAAAACCAGGCCATAAGGCAGACAATTGCAGTCTCAAACAAAAGATCAATGAAATCTGTCAGGATGACAGTACCCTAAAAGATAGACTCACTAAAATCCTTTTGCAGGATTCTGAGAATGAGTTTTATGTCCCTAATACTTCAGAAACTGAGAATTCAGGAACAACCCAATTCTGCAATGTTATCACCAAAAGTGATGAAAAAGAGGCCCTTTTAGAGCTTATCGATACCCTTGAAGAACCTCAAATAAAACGAGAATACTTCATGAAGCTAAAAGAACTAATATTTAAAGAACAACAACCCTTACTTGAAGAACCTTTTAGCATTTCCAAAATTATTAATAAGAAGTCGCCTGCTAAGATATTTTCCTCCATTACCTTGAAAGACCTACAAACTGAAGTTAATGGAATCAAAAGAGACATTGGAACCCTCAACAGACAATTATTAATAAATGAAACCAAAGACCTCGAACTTGAAGCTAGAATAGCTCATCTAGAATTTTCTAAAAACCCTTACTCCATCCCCCGTTCTCAACGAAAGGAAGAAGAATCTCCCCTTATTGAAGATTCTTTCATTTCGGCTATAAACAATATCAACTTTCAAAAATGGTATGTTCATATTACCATAAAAATAGAAGACTTCATTCTTTCTACAATTTCTCTCATTGACAGTGGAGCAGATCTAAACTGCATTTGTGAAGGTTTGGTCCCTTCAAAGTATTACCATAAGAGTCATGAAAATATTCTTGATGCTAGTGGTAGTCGAATGAATCTTAGTTACAAGATTCCTAAAGCCTCTATTTGTAACGAGAAACATTGTTTTTAACAACTCCTTCATACTCATAAAAGGCTTAAACCGGCAAATAATCCTAGGAACACCCTTCCTGACACAAATATGTCCGTTTACAGTTGATAGATACGGCTTACATACTGAAGTAATGGGAAAAAGACTTAGTTTTGAGTTCATTTCCGCAGTAGAACAAAATGACATATCTACCCTACAGTCCGCATCTATTAGTAGAACCATAAACCTTATAACAAAAGATCTCGATATATTAACCTCTAGCAGTTTCTACAAGGAAGCAGACAAAAGATCAATCCTTTAGAACTTCTTAAAGGTAAAAATCTTGCCGGTTTTATACGATGAAATTTTAACATGTTTTCTATTCTACAGGACAAAAACATGAGTTCCCCAAAAGATAAGGGAAAAGAAAAGGTTGAACCTTCACCCTCCTCCCAAGTCACAGTTGACAGGCATCCTCCACAAAATACTTTTGAAAAAGTCCATCCAGAATCCCCTCAAGGATTACAGACCTTCTCTGCAAGGCATACACAGATAAAAGGTGTAACATCCAAACTTCGTTTTGGAAATGTTAACCTTACAGTATTCCCTTTTAGGGATAACAAAAAAATTAAACCACTACAGGGGCTTATGCTCACTACAGAACAACAATGCTTGTTAGATAATCTTTGGCGGCTTCCTATCATGCCCCATGCCTCAAGCAAAAAAGTTCAGTACTTAAATGCTCTTAGCATCTACTTCCATGATAATGGAGTAGAGATGAAACATAAAGAAAAAGAGAATGCAAGGCTCAGAGAACAAGTTGCTCTTGCCACAGGGCGACGTTGGAAGAATCTCCAAGCTCGTCTCCTGGATACACCAGTACAAGAAGCGCTTGCACCACTCCTTGATGCCTGGCCCCAAGGGAAACAAGTTCTTATACAAAAGATAGAAGAAAGCCATTTAGCAGATCTAATACAAGCTCAGAAAGAGCTTATCCAGATATACTTCAAAGAACCAGGGTGGGAATTCAAGGGAGTCACTATTCGGCAATTCCCGACTATTAAACCAATAGGAGGTAGCCCAACAATGATGGCAGAAGGACTTCTTAAAATCCTGTTATTCTTAAACACATGCACCATGCCCAAAGACCTCATCCTAAAATTCTTCCACCTGGGAATGATCCAAAGTATCAGTTTCCAACTCGATATTGAGGGAAAAATAGAAGAGACCCTGCATGCATTTGGAGAAAAGTTCCTGCTGATAGGAGGAAACATAGCAACTTTTGGACCAACAGTTGCCTATGTCCAAGCTACTCTCCCAAAAGTAACAGAGTTCACCGTGGTTCCTTCAAAAAAGGTAATCTGTTTCTCCCATGGTGTTTCAAAGAATGAAGATTGGAGAGACTGGATAGGTCTGCTATTAGGATCAAGGATCGCAAGGCAACGGTGCAAGTCCAAGCTCTCTAGGCGCCGTATCTCCAATTGGCGCAGCCCGGAAAGAGCCACAACGTTGGGGACGATGGAGGCACCTTTGGTAGGCGTTCTTGTTGTGGAATGGTGGCTCACGAATAGCTCTTCAGGGGAAGGGAAGACTCGACGCAGACTTGGTTGAGAAAGAAGTTGTGTTGGAGAGATGAACTCACTCGGCAACAAAGGAATTTGACGCAAGAATATTAGGACAAGAGATAGAGAGTTTGAGAAAGTTTTTTATTCAATTCAAGCGTGCCTTCATCAGGCCTTGAAAGAGCCTTTAAATAGGCTTACAAAAATAGTAAAAATGCCTGTGGAAAATACGAAGAGTCGGTGCAAATTCAAGCCACTATAATCACTAACATAATGGCCTATTTTAGGGAATATAAGTACTAAAATGCAATAACCACCAGGCAAAGTGGTGACCCTCTCGTCCATGGGCTTGGCCCATAAGAGTAGACATCTTGAGACAACCCATGGTGAAGGAAGCGCCGGTCAAAGAGGTCCAGAAGAGGCGGCGCCTCCCATTGAAATCTCACATGCCACTAGCGCCGAGCTTCTCGGCGCTTGTTTGAAGGCAGTTGACGAAGGTGGCCTCGGCGTGGCTTAGGGTGGCTTGGCATGCCAAACCCTTGTAGAGGTCTTGGAGAAGCTTCCTGGCCCTAGACCTTGTGATGGCACTAGGGATTGCCTTGTCATCTTGGTCGTTGGCCTTGGTGACGCTTGCGGCGGCGTGGCCGGCGCCTTGGCATTGCTTTGGCCAACGCCTGGCATTGGCGTGGCTTTGGCTCCTCCGTCCACACCCTGGTTGGCTCCAGCTCCAAGGATGTCATTGTTATCGTCTGCGCCTTGGTCCAGCTTCGGGGCCTCCTTGGCGCCTATGTCCTCGCCTATGTCTTGGCCTTGATGTGGCAGGGTCACATCATCCTCCCTCTCTTGAAAGGGATTCGACCCCGAATCCAGCTCATCATGGTCGTCTTCATCCTGCACACAAAAAGGCATCAAGTCAGAGACATTAAAAACATCATGTACGCCAAAGTTAGGAGGAAGGTCAAGCTTATAGGCGTTGTCATTGATCCTCTCAAGCACTTGAAAGGGTCCGTCGCCTCTTGGCTTGAGTTTGGAGTTACGGAGCAATGGGAAGCGCTCCTTCCTTAGGTGCAACCACACTAGGTCACCCGGTTCAAAGATTACTTCCTTTCGCCCCTTGTCCACATGCTTCTTGTATTGGCCCGTCCTCCTCTCAAGTTGCAACCTTGTATCCTCGTGCAACTTTCTAATCCTCGCAGCATCATCCACACCCTCTTTGCTTTCTCGCTCCTTGATAGCATAGGGCAAGAGCTCTAGTGGTGTTGTGTGATTGCGCCTATAGACCACTTCAAAGGGTGTCTTCCTTGTTGCCGAATGGACCGTTCTATTGTAGGCGAATTCAATAAAGGACAAGCTATCCTCCCACCTGCGCAAGTTAGTCCTCAATATAATTCTAAGCAAGACACCAAGGGTACGGTTGACCAACTCGGTTTGGCCATCCGTTTGAGGATGACAAGTAGTAGAGAAAAGAAGCTTAGTTCCAAGCTTAGCCCAAAGAGTCTTCCAAAAATAGCTTAGGAACTTAACATCTCGGTCCGACACAATAGACCTAGGAACTCCATGCAATCTCACAACATGATCAAAGAAAAGGTTAGCCACATGAGATGCATCATCGGTCTTATGGCATGCAATGAAATGTGCCATTTTGGAGAACCTATCTACTACTACAAAAATGGAGTCTCTCCCTCTCTTAGACCGAGGTAACCCCAAAACAAAGTCCATGGAAATGTCTTTCCAAGGTAGCTTAGGGATTGGCAAGGGAGAGTAGAGACCATGGGGTTGCATTTTGGCCTTAGCACGCATACAAGTAGTACAAGAAGCACAAAGCTTCTCAACCGATCTTAGCATCTTAGGCCAAAAGAAATGCTCTTTAAGCACATGTAAGGTCTTAAGAACACCAAAGTGTCCCATCAACCCACCCCCATGCGCTTCTTGCACAAGTATAGCTCTAATGGAGCCCTTAGGAATGCACAACCTATGTCCTTTGAACAAAAATCCATCATGCAAGTAAAATTGACCCTCACTTCCCTTAGACTTACATGCGGCTACTATAGCACTAAAATCAGAATCAAGAGCATATAAGTCTTTCATGAAAGTGAAACCAAGCAACTTAGCATCTAATATGGTCAATAGAGTGTACCTCCTTGATAGGGCATCCGCCACCACATTTTCCTTTCCCTTCTTGTGTTTTATCACGTAGGGGAAAGACTCAATGAACTCTACCCATTTAGCATGCCTCTTGTTGAGCTTGCTTTGGCCCTTCAAGAATTTCAAGGCCTCATGGTCGGAGTGTATGACAAATTCCTTAGGCAATAAGTAGTGTTGCCAAACCCTTAGCACACGTACTAAAGCAAGAAGTTCTTTGTCATAGGTTTGGTACATGAGCTCGGCGCCCCCAAGCTTCTCACTATAATAAGCAATGGGTTTGCCCTCTTGTATGAGGACACCTCCAAGGCCTATTCCCGAAGCATCACACTCTATCTCAAAGATTTTGTCAAAATTAGGCAATGATAAGAGTGGGGCTTGGGTGAGTTTGGCTTTAAGGCTAGCAAAGGCCGCCTCTTGTGTGGCGCCCCGTGAGAACGTCACACCTTTCTTGGTAAGCTCCATGAGGGGCGCATCCAAGGTGCTAAAGTCCCTCACAAAGCGGCGGTAAAAGCCAGCCAAGCCTAAGAAGCTTCGGACTTGAGTCATAGTAGTAGGTGTAGGCCATTCATGAATAGCTTTCACCTTCTCCTCATCAACTCTCAAGCCCTCCTTACATACCATAAATCCAAGAAATACCACATGATCCGAGAAAAAGTGGCACTTCTTGAAGTTGGCATATAGCTTCTCCTTTCTAAGGACCTCAAGAACTTGTCTAAGGTGGTCAACATGTTCATCAAGATTATGGCTATATACTAGAATATCATCAAAGTACACAACCACAAACTTGCCAATAAAGTGCCTTAGAACATGGTTCATGAGCCTCATGAATGTACTAGGGGCGTTGGTGAGGCCAAAAGGCATAACCAACCACTCGTATAATCCATGCTTGGTCTTAAAAGCGGTTTTCCATTCATCGCCTTCTTTCATGCGAATTTGGTGGTAACCACTCTTAAGATCAACCTTGGAAAACACACTCGCCCCATGCAGCTCATCAAACATATCATCCAATCTTGGTATAAGATGGCGGTACTTGATGGTTATGTTTTTGATCGCTCGACAATCAACACACATCCGCCAAGTACCATCCTTCTTTGGTACCAAGATGACCGGAACGGCACAAGGGCTAAGGCTCTCCCTCACGTAGCCCTTGTCAAGCAATTCTTGTACTTGATGTTGCAATTCTTTTTTTTTCTGCGGGATTAGCCCGATACGCAGCCCTATTAGGTAATGTTGCCCCCGGTATGAAGTCAATTTGATGCTCAATACCTCTTATCGGAGGCAACCCCTTAGGCACTTCCTCTTGAAAGAGATCATCGAACTCTAACAAAAGGCGAGTGATGGGCTGCGGGAGTCCTTCAAGATCATTCAAGTTGAGGAGTATGTCCTTGCGAATGAACAAGAGACAAGACTCTCCACGCTTGAAGGCTTGGATGACCTCCTTGGGTCGAGCTAAGAGCATATGATTAGAGGCACCTCCTTTTCCCCCAATCGCCATTTTCTTACCTTTGGCTAGCTCCTTAGCTTGGGCCCTACGTTGTTCTTTAGCCACATGGTCGGCCATGATTTCATGAGGAGCTAAGGGATGAAGAGTAATCCTTTTCCCACGTAAATGGAAGGAATACTCATTGCTCACCCCTTGGTGTATGACACCCCTATCAAACTGCCATGGCCTCCCCAAAAGAAGGTGACAAGCAGTCATAGGCAACACATCACACAAGACCTCATCTTCATAGCCACCAATGGTGAACTTGATTATGGCTTGCTCCTTAACCTTTAGAGGGGTGTCAGAATTCAACCAACAAAGGGTGGAGGGTTGTGGGTAATGAGTAGTGCTTAGGTTGAACCTAGACACTACTTCTTGGTCAATGATATTACAACATGACCCCCCATCAATTATCATGCTACACACCTTTCCATTAATAGTGCACCTAGTATGGAAGATGGTCTCCCTTTGGCTAGGTACACTAGGTCCCTCCGAGGCTATGAGCACTTTCTTAGCCACAAAACAGTCCCCTTGGGCTGCAACAACATGCATCTCTTCCTCGGCCTCCTCTTTCTTAACAACCTCTACTTCATACTCATCCTCAGATTCATATTCTCCTAGAGTATTAAGTAGAACTTGCCTTTTTGAGGGGCAATCCCGGGCAAAGTGCCCTCTTCCTAGACACTTGTAACACTTGATGTCCCTTGCTCGGTTCTCACCCTCCCTTCATTGGGGTTGAACTTGGCTAGGGGGTTCTCGTCTAGGGTGACTAAGATTATCACCCCTAGTTGGTTCCAAGCGTCTAGGTGTAGGTGGTTCTCCTTTGGAGCTTTGCCAAGGGCGTGAGCTATTCCCTTGGGGGAGTCTTGAAGACAATGCTTTATACATACGATTAGTATAATGAAGCACTTCTTCCATAGGCGTCCCACGAGGAAAATGTTGCTTACTCACGACCGCTTTGAGTTCATTATTGAGATGGTTAATGAACTTGGAAATAAGATATCCTTCGGGAACTCTAAGTCCGGACCTAAAGACCAAGGTCCTTAGCTCCATATAGAACTCATCCGGGGTTTTATTCCCTTGTTCAAGTTGTTCCAATCTCTCATGAACCCTCTCGGCATAGTCATCCGGAACAAACCTATCTCTAAGAGCCCGTTTGAGTTCTTGCCATGTGGTCACTTGGGGGTG
This sequence comes from Rheum nobile, assembly GCA_027886185.1. Lineage (NCBI taxonomy): Eukaryota > Viridiplantae > Streptophyta > Magnoliopsida > Caryophyllales > Polygonaceae > Rheum > Rheum nobile. Next base: position 7,843,429 of record WOAB01000644.1, on the reverse strand, counting down.
TCCAAAGTTCTCTCGTTCCTCTTTGTCCCCAAGCCACCATTGATAGGCAAAGCCTTCAAACTTGATTGTAGTTATAGCTACTCGTTGAGCTTCCGAGTAGTTATAGTACTGGAATATTTAATCGGTTTTTTGTTCCCAATCAAGATATACCTCAGGCTCACAATTTAAACCAAAAGATTGTACCTCTAACTTTACCCCATGTGGTCGAGTTTGATCAACTTGGGCCGGGTAGTAGTTGCCATAGTCACGTTGCTCATGAGGCACATAGCCGCCTTGTGCGCCTTGGCCTGGCCCGGCTCTGCCTCTGCTTGGCGCGTTCCTTAAGGGCTGCAGTAAGGGTCCTTGAGACCTAGGAAAGTCATTGGGCTGCATCCTTGATTGCTCCCCAAGCCTTAGTCCAGAATCTGCATGGTTAGTTCTAAAAGGCATGGTAGTAGAAGCAAAAGGTAAGGAGAAGTTAGAAGAGGCATATTCTTCCCTTGTAGTACTCATGTTAGGGACTTGCCCTTGGAAGCCCTCGGCCATGGTAAGGTTTGCCACTCATGGAGTTGGCAATGGCAAAGTTACCATAGGCACCGTGAGTTGGCCGCCCGGCGGCGCAAGGCCTAGCACGGATGAGTCGCCGGCGCTTGCTTGCAGCTGTGGCCCTCCTTGGCCTTGAATGGATGAAGCGCCCGGCATGGCCCTCCATTTATCCTCCATGGCGCGCATAAAGGCGGCTTGCTCTTCCCTCATGGCGCTCAAGTGCGCACGCGCCTGCTCATCCGCCTCCTCCTTTGAGGCTTGGATTGCTTGGAGGAGTGTCTCCATGGTGATGGAAGACGCCTCCTTAGGGTCTTCCTTGTCCTTGGCGGCTTGCTTATCTTTGTCCACCATTGTACCTTCAAGAGAGTCACAAACACGACAGCCAATGCACAAGAAATTAACAAAGGTTCCTAGCTTGCAAGTCTTGACTAAAACTTAAGGAATTAATTCCACAAAAACCTTAGTCCACAAGTTCACTAAGAAGGCTTAAGGTGTTGGCTTCCTATATGCAAAGCTACCTAAGACACAAGAAAAATAGCACCTACAACCTGAATTTAATCCTTATAGTTTGATTCACAATTCAAGGTAAGATGTAAGTACGTGAATTTTTGTATCCTTTGCGGCTTACAATAGATTTTCAATGCTTCGAAGTACTTCAAAACCTTATGATGCCCCAATCTTTCTATGGCTTTCTCTTTAGTATATAGCCGAGTCTTTCTAGGGCATCCAATTTTTCAAGGTTAATTACAATTGACATGTCTTTTTTTTTTTTGACACTAAAGATGAAATGCAATCGGAAACAACAAGACGAGAAGAGAGATAGAAAACGGCCTAGATACTCAACGTTCCTCCACAACTTATGCTTGATTGTTTAGGCAAAGTTTTAAGGAATTAAATCAGGCCATAAATGCAATTAAAAGAAAGAAATAAAGACTCAATGGACGTCCAAATGGAGTGCTAAAATAGGAAGGTAAAGTGGCTAGTCAACAGCTAAATTCAAAGCAAAAAAAAAAAAGTTACAAAACCAAGCACTTAAGACTTTCCTAATTTGGAGCGGCTAGCAACTAATGCAAAGGAGTTAACAACCTGGTTTTTTTTTTGACGTTTTTGGACTCAACAATGGACGTTCAAACAACTAAGATGCAGGACTCAACAAAGCAACAAAGACACAGCAATTCCAAACAAACGGCAAGATAACAAGACACAACAATAACAATGCAAGGGCACGAAAGTGTTGAACTTGTAAACTGCAATTTTAATGGAAGAAACTCGTTAAATTTGAGCAAAGGACTTACGTGCTCTGATACCAAATGTTAGGATCAAGGATCGCAAGGCAACGGTGCAAGTCCAAGCTCTCTAGGCGCCGGATCTCCAATTGGCGCAGCCCGGAAAGAGCCACGGCGTTGGGGACGATGAAGGCACCTTTGGTAGGCGTTCTTGTTGTGGAATGGTGGCTCACGAATAGCTCTTCAGGGGAAGGGAAGACTCGACGCAGACTTGGTTGAGAAAGAAGTTGTGTTGGAGAGATGAACTCACTCGGCAACAAAGGAATTTGACGCAAGAATGTTAGGGCAAGAGAGAGAGAGTTTGAGAATTTTTTTGATTCAATTCAAGCGTGCCTTCATCAGGCCTTGAAAGAGCCTTTAAATAGGCTTACAAAAATAGTAAAAATGCATGTGGAAAATACTAAGAGTCGATGCAAATTCAAGTCACTATAATCACTAACATAATGGCCTATTTTAGGGAATGTAAGTACTAAAATGCAATAACCACCAGGCAAAGTGGTGACCCTCTCGGCCATGGGCTTGGCCCATAAGAGTAGACATCTTGAGACAACCCATGGTGAAGGAAGCGTCGGTCAAAGAGGTCCAGAAGAGGCGGCGCCTCCCATTGAAATCTCACATGCCGCTAGCACCGAGCTTCCCGGCGCTTGTTTGAAGGCAGTTGACGAAGGTGGCCTCGGCGTGGCTTAGGGTGGCTTGGCATGCCAAACCCTTGTGGAGGTCTTGGAGAAGCTTCCTGGCCCCAGACCTTGTGATGGCACCAGGGATTGCCTTGTCATCTTGGTCGTTGGCCTTGGTGACGCTTGCGGCCGGCGTGGCCGGCGCCTTGGCATTGCTTTGGCCAACGCCTGGCGTTGGCGTGGCTTTGGCTCCTCCGTCCACACCCTGGTTGGCTCCAGCTCCAAGGATGTCATTGTTATAGTCCGCGCCTTGGTCCAGCTCCGGGGCCTCCTTGGCGCCTATGTCCTCGCCTATGTCTTGGCCTTGATGTGGCAGGGTCACATCATCTGCAGCCCACCAACTTCACAGTACACGAATAACACGAGCTCTATAGATGCCACCAGGACGTATCCTTCTTCTACAAACATGCATACCTCTACAATGGATGGAGGGAGTGTAGATTGGCAGCAGAAGGACATTATACACAAATCTGGGTCTAAGAGAAATGGAGAATATGGCTACCATTCAACGGAGATGGCCAGTTTGTTGAATGGCAGAAGTTCATTTATTTGGATGATGAACCCAGACAAGAAGATGAAGATATGTTAGATACAGAAGACTGGGATGACATAAGCATTTCCGATACTCATAGAGACAACTAGCAAACCCAGAAGTCACCCGCAGATCCATATACCTTGTAAGCAAAATAGTCCGAAAAAGAAAAAGAGAAAAAGAAGAAAAGAAAAGAAAAGAAAAGAAAAGAGAAAAAAGAAAAAAGAAAAGAAAAGAAGAAAAAAAAAAGAAAAAAAAGAAAAGAAGAACAAAAGAATAAGTCCTTATGTTTTCATTTGAGGGGGTATAATCTAGCCTGTTTTAGACTACCTCCTTTAAACAACTTGTTACTCTGATAGAAGACCTACGACAAGAGCCCAAGAAGAAGAAGAGCCAAAGAAGAAGAAGAGCCCAAGAAGAAGAACAGTCCGACATAAAGAAAAGTCCAATATGAAGAAGCCCAAGAATTCCTATAAAAGGCCCATTACAAGACAGAAGCAAAGAAGACAAGAGACCCTCTCAGATCTCCACTCAAAAAGGAGACAAGACACCACCGCCAACAAAATTCCACTCAAAAGCAAAAGAAGACAAGAGACCCTCTCAGATCTCCACTAAAAAAGGAGACAAGACACGACTCACAACAGGAAAGCTCACCCGTGAAGGAATAGTACCAAAAATTGGTACGGACAAAGGAAATCAGACTCTCCCCCTTCTCTATAAAAGGCAAAGCCCTCAGTTGTTTTGAGGCATCCGAATTTAGACTTTCATGTGTTGAGAAACACTATCAAAATCCCTCTCTCTCTTATAGTCTCCATAAGCTAGAAGTCTTCACTTGAAGTTCTTCGAAGCTTCACAAGATCGTTTTTCAAGTTTACAACAATAGTCATGTACAACAGTCCCTGTAAGTTTATTATGATATTATAAAAGTCCTAAGTTTTCAGTGCATATTTCTCTTCCTGCTTTAGTTTTTAAGTTTTTCAGAATAATTACTATTACGTTTACTGTTCATAGTTCATAGTTTTTACTATTTAAAAGTTACTGTTCATAAGTCACTGTTCATATTACTATTCACGTTGTAAATCTTTGTATTACTGTTCATTATGTTCCGCTTTACTGCTTTCTTCTTACGTCTTTCATTAGTATGATTACCTGGGTGAAGGATTTAAAGAAGTGTTATTGGCTGTTTCTTTTTTAATTCCCTGAATTCGGAAATGCGGTCTAGAAATGTCTTTAGGAAATTTGATAGTTTCCGTGCTGATTTTATCATGTATTAATTCTACTTGTTCAGCTATTGTGTGAAGGATTTGGTTGGTATAGTTGTGCTGTTGATGTATTTTTTTAACATCTTCTAAGGTAGCAGGACTGTTATCGGAAGAACCAATTCTAGGATTTTTAAAAGGTTCTGCAAGGACCGGGTTTGGACCGGACCGGACCGGATTAAGGGAAAACCTTGGACCGGAGACCGGACCGGAATTTCACCGGTCCAGTCCGGTCCGGTCTTTTCCGGTCCGGTCCGGTTTTCCGGTCCGGGCCGATTTTGAACACCCCTAGAAAACGATATCCGTTTTGGATGAATTTTATATGTACGGACTCGTATTAAAATTTTATACAAAATTATAGTAGAAAAATGCAGAAAATACAAAAAAAAATTACTAAAATGCGCTATATGTCGGGCACCAAATTGTAAAAAAATGGGTAAAAAGACTTCGTTTTGTGGGCTTTTGGAGGGGTAAACGATGTCCGTTTTGGACGAATTTTATATACACGGACTCGTATTTAAAATTTCTACATGATTATGGGGAAAAGTGCAATTTTTTTTAAAAAATTTAGTATGGTGTGCCTAACTTAAGCGTGTAAAATAAGTACTTGCAAAAAAAAAATTTAAAAAAAATATATATTATGGTGCGCCTAAGTTAAGCGCATGACCATGCGCCTTAGGTAAGCGTGTCTTTTTCCTCTCCTTCGAAGCATCCGTGATCTGTCTTTTCAAAATTCCCACTATACCCCTGCGCGCCTATGTTAAGCGTGTAAAACCACACGCCTAAGTTAAGCGTGTAAAATAGCGTCGATATATACAATATTTCGCGTGTATTTAGCCATTGTTTTTTTATAGTATATAATTATGTTTAATATTATATAGCACATGTAATTATGTATATTATATACTATAATAAGGTCTAAAAATTTGAAATATTATATAACAAGGGCATAAAATTTAATAACTATACATATTTAGAATAATATATATAAATATTTACATATTTTTAAAATTTTAACCGGGTATCAGGCTGGGCCTCTAGGCCCGTCCGGGCCTAGAGGATTGTCCGTGCCCGACCCGTTCATGCACCGGGCCGGGTCGAGCCCGACCCTGTAGGCCACTATTACTGTCCAAGCCCGATTTTTAAACCGGGCAGACCGTTCGGGCCGGACGGGCTGGCCCGGACTTGTACAAGTCTAGGGGGTAGGCGGTTTAAAAATTAATGCATAATCTATATGATTATTTTACTACGTTATCTCAAATCAGCATCTTTTTGCCTAGGCGGGGGATTACCGCCTAGCGCCTAGGCGGCCCTAGGCGGGGATTCTTAAAACACTGATCATAACACCATTTTAATCCAAATGAACTATACAACAAAGACATGAATATTTAGAGAGAGGTCAGGCTTGCTCTCTCTTCCCCCTATTTTCTTTTTAACTTCTTCATTTCCATCATTTCACCGCTTTTGTATAGGTTTCTGGCTTGCTTCTTCTACTCTTCTATTTTTTTTCTTTGTTTTTTTTTTCTCTTAAAATCAATCATGACCCTTTTGTTTTAACCATTGTTTGATCTATTTCCCAAATTTCTTGAAAGCTCGATGGGGATACCCTCAATCTCTTTTGACGATGACTTGTAATCGACTACAATTGATGGATGTTCTCTATCTATGGATGATCCTCCTTGTTATGAGCTTGTTCATATGCCACATTTATGAGTAATGGCTATGAGCCAACTAAACCACTCTTCTACACTGCCAATTTTCCTTTAATTGCGTTTCCCCGTTATGTTCTAGATATTACAAATGAGTTTTCTTGTATGATATGGATGTCCTTGACAAACGGTGTCATATATCACTCTCCATTGTTGATGATTTTAGTAAATCGACGTTCGTTTTAGTATTGTCGGGACTCTCATATTGTCAACGGGATATCGAGTCGTTAGAACGTGGGTTAGGAGTGTGTGGAGTGCACACCCATGTAAACGAACTTAGATTCCAGATTTATATTTTTTGGAGTGAAGAGTTTAGAGCATGTGATCCGAAGAATTAGTCGGGTTGGAAAAGTCATGTACATGTTAATCAATATAAGATAACATGGTAAAGCAGGGTATACAACCCGAACATGTCTTGTGTGTTAAATTCACACGCTGAAGAAAGCTGAGGTTTATAACCCGGGTGTGTTACAACCGGGTTATAAAACCTGTGTTGTAAATAACTGCTTCAGATATAGCCCGAGTGGAGAACATCCGGGTTATAAAGTGCTCTTGTACAATATGTGCGGTTTTGTTCTTTTAACGGTTTTAACCGTTTTTAACCGCCCGTTTGCTTTTCTCCAAGTTGTATGGAACATCCCATACTCTATATATAGGGTCTAATGGGTGTTGGCAAGTGTCACGAACTTGATCAATCGATTCTAAGTAACTAAGTCGAAAATACATAAACACGAACATCTCCAAGTGTTCGATCTTGATTCAAGGAGCCTAGAACAAGATCGAGTTGGTTGTTTTATCCCCATGTCGATTTCGTGCAACCCTTTAGGCTTTTAGATCTTCTTAGAGGAGAGGTATAAGGGTCGAAATACGATATTCGGAAAGCGTTTAAACGCGATTCAATCCAATATCCAAGCCATTGATTTGATCGTTGTTCTCATCTTCGTGGTGTTGATTCTACCACTCCTTTGGTGTTGAAGACGGCGTCCGTTGTGGTTCATCACGTAGAGCAATCCTCTCCAATAATCAAATATCGTATTTATGACGTTGATCATTTCTTTGGCGGGTTTGGGGCGAAAGAAGACATCCAAGTTCCATGAATTTGTTTGATTGTTATCAAATGGATGGTTATAAATGACCGGTTCCAAGGAGGTTATGGTTTTATAACCATGTCCATTTATTTGAATGGGTGGAGGGGCAAAGAATTGGATGTCTCATGAATGTATACATGAGCATGGCCGGTGATAATTAAATGCCCAGATGAGGAAATGAGTGCATGAGTTTTATCATTGCACACCACATTCATGTTAGTGGTTTAATCATGATGATGATGATCATGGTGCAAAAACGTTTACAACTTCTGGACACATTTAATATATGTGTGCATGATCATGGTTGGTTAATCAACAAAAGATATATGTATAATGAATGTCTCTTATTTTATTTTAAATTCTCATTCTTTCATACATGGCCATTGATCTTGATGGCAAATTAATTCAAGGTGCTCCAATTTTTACTGTATTTATGACTGATTGGATCAAAGATAGAATGAGCATGAACATGTAATAAACATGTTATGTGACTAGTGCTATTGAGCATTATCGGTCAAGTTGTTATTTCCTAAGGTTCATTGTGATTTGGATGGAGGAAAAGTTCATTAGTCTTTTTAAAGATTTGGATGGACAATATTTTAACCTAAATGGTTAAATGAAAGAATGAGGAATGTTTATAATTTTTGTTTCCTCATGTATATATATGTGTATGTATATAGCATGATCATAATGTCTATATGATTATGGACTTTTCGTTGGTTTAAATGGAAGGTGAAGGACGGTGCAACCGTTCGATTAAGTCTCAAGAGACTTAGGACAAGTATCTCATAATATGATGAGGTCTTGTGTAATTTATGAGTCTACTATACTAATGTATAGACTACTCATGTTTCTAGATTACTTGATTCATGTCTACTATATTTAATACATATTACTTGATGATAAGTCTACTAGGTTGACCAGATTACTTTTTAGTCTACTGGTCATGTCATGCCCTACAATATTCGTGTACTGATTGGCTATGTTTGACTCTACTGTATTGTATATAGACTAGTCATTTCGACCCTATTGTACTTCATATAGATTGGCGGTTAAAACCAGATTACTGAAAAGTCTACTGGTTCATGCCCTACAGTATAGTTATACTGATTGGCTAGACTTGACTCTACTATTTCTAAACAGATTAGTCATTAGACCCTACTATACTTTGTATAGACTGGTCGGTTATTTATATATTGTATATTTGTTATGCATTTTATTATATATGTATGAGATTTTGTATGAGTAATGTTATATTATTTGCATATAATGTGATTATTGCTAGACAAGTTATGGTTTATTTATGACCATGTGTTACTCTACAAGGAAAATCTTGATTATGAATTCCGCACTGATAAAGGTGGGAGGTACTACGATTTGGATCTAATTCCAATCCCCAAGGATTATAAAATATGACGTATTGCTCGGAAAAGAATTAGGAACATGACATGTATATGTCGGGTTGTGTCTATACGAGTAATGATGTGTTCGAATAGCACGCATGTTCTCAAATGGATTTTCCATAATTTCTTACTCCTAAGAGAAAAGTGACGATAATGGGTGAAGCCATATTTTGGCTTGTTAATTATGAGTATATTCTATATTGCTGGAACATACTTGACCCATGCGAACTTTGGTATAAAGGGTGACATAGTCTAAATTGTTTTGGAGGTATGGTGATCATTAATTTACCATAACCCAAGAGAACATTTTGGATGGTAAAGGTAAAGTTTTCATCTCATGAGATACAATGATTGATGATACCTTGATCAAATGCCTAAACCAAAGAGGATTGGTTCTAATGTGAAATTGGATCAAATTAAGTTAAATAGGGTTAGCCACCCATGTGAGATAAGTCACTTAGATCCGTAAGGAAAGAAAGGAGGAAGGAAATTAATATATTAGTGTCATACTTACAAGATCACTTTGTTCCGGTGAGGGTGGCCGAGGACGTCGAGCGGTGGAGCCATGACGGTTGGTATAAGCGGCCATGCTCTTCCTTTTAGTAGGAGCCATGAGTTGCCAATCTCCTATAAAAATTAATATATTAGTGTCATATTTACAAGATTTTGCAAGCAAAAAGGCCAAAAGTACACAACAAATCTCAATCAAATCATTTTGACAAGAGAGCAATGCAAATATCAACAATTGAAGCAATGTCATGAACAAGCATGTTTGAGTACAAACAATCACACTCAAATCAAGCTTTTCAATCAAGTTCTCAATGAGTTATATTTAAAAGCCCATGGGCCAAGTTTTCACTAGTATCATCGATCATTTCCCCAAAAATCAAAAATTTCAAGAACTCCCTAAATATTCCCAATGAAATGGCACAAGATGTATCACTATCACACAAATTAACAAAAGAATCACCATAACAAGTATAATTGTGCAATGTCAGTGTCACAAATGCCTTCAAATATTCACAAGGAGCATAAAGACCCAAAGCATCAACTTTTCAAATTTATATTTCATCTAATTAAGCTCAAATACAACCCAATTTCAAATTTACCACAACAATTTCAACAAAAACACATGAAATTTTATTTAAAAAATTAGGGTTGGAAATTGGGGGTTTTGGGGAATAGGGGGCAACCATGAGGGATTAGGTGGTGCACTGGTGTGGTGTTGTGGTGGCTGACGCATGGCTGAGGTGGGAGGGGCGGTGGCGGGGTGGTGGTACTGGGTTCGCAACAGGTCGGGGTCTGGGCGAGCAAGGGATGGGGTCGCGAGGCGGCCGCCGTACAGGGGCCGACCGGAGCTGGGACGAGGGGGTGCGAGGCAGACAAGGGTCGGTGGTGGCTGGGTTGTGTCCGACGGTGGGAAGAGGAGAAGAGGGACTGGGCAGACAGAACAAGGGCTCGCGTTTTGGTGCGGCTGAGCAGAACTGGGCGGAGGAAGTGAATTGGGAGTGGGAGGAGAAGAGGGAGGGCGACACATACCTGATGGTGCAGCGGGACGACAACGGTAGTGGTAGAGCCCCGGCGAGGCTCGTCGGAGGTGGGTTTAACAGGTCGGGCCGGTGGATGCGAATGGGATAGATGAAGTAGGAGGTCGGGAGTGAGGGCTGGGTAATGTGAACATAAAATTTTTATTAATTTTTTTTAAGTATGGAAAGGCCATGGTCGTGGTTAATGCCACAATTGTACCGTGGCCATTCCAGAGAGTAGGCCATGGCGATTACATAATATACCACGGATGCATCACCTGTTACGGCCACGGCGGTGGAAAATGCCACAGATAGACTATGGCCATTACAGGGAGTTACCATGAATGTTCAACTTTTTCTTTTTTTTGTTGTAAAAATAATCTATTCGTGCATTTTACCCTAATATAGTATGCATCTAATCCCTAATTAAGAGCCCTATGTATGACACCCAAACAAGTTCACATGCAAGACACAAACTAACAAAGAAATTGCATCACCAATGTCTATTCAACTAACACTAAACAAGAAAAATTAAACTAAAAAGCAAGAAAATATATGAATCCATGGATCAAGTAAGAAAGAGAGAAAGGGTTAGAAATGATTCGGTCACCTCCCAAGAAGCGCTATTTAAGGTCTAGCTAGACCGTCCTCCTTCATTCATGACTTCGGATCGGAAAGGGGGAAGGTGACTCCCTTGTCGATAAGATCTCCAACAACATAGTGTTTTCGCCGTTGACCATTGACCTTGAATATCCCGGTTGCTTCACTCCATATCTCAATGGCACCATAAGAGTACACTTTCTTCACTTGGAACGGTTCACTCCATCTTGATTTGAGTTTGCCCGAAAATAGCTTCAAGCGGAAGTTAAAGAGAAGAACCATATCTCCCTCATGAAATTCCCTACGGACAATGTGCTTGTCATGCCAATGTTTGACCCGTTCCTTGTAGATCCTTGAATTCTCATATGCACTCAAGCGCAATTCCTCAAGCTCATTGAGTTGAAGCATTCTCTTTTCACTGGCTACCTTCAAATCAAAATTCATGGTCTTGATAGCCCCAAATGCCTTGTGCACAAGCTCAACTGGTAGGTGACAAGATTTCCGATAGATCAACCGAAATGGAGTAGTACCAATCGGCGTCTTGAATGCGGTCCTATATGCCCAAAGTGCTTCGCCCAACTTTGAAGACCAATCTTTCCTTGAACGAGAAATCGTCTTCTCAAGAATGCTTTTGATTTCTCTATTTGAGATCTCCACTTGACCACTTGTTTGAGGGTGATAGGGGGTTGTAACTTTGTGAGTGACCTTGTATTTCCTCAAGAGAGCCTCAAATTGTTGCTCAATGAAATGTGAGCCACCATCACTAATCACGGCTCTTGGAGTGCCAAACCTCGGGAAGATTGTCTTTGTAAAAAGATTTATCACTTGCTTGGAGTGACATGTGGGGGTTGCTATGGCTTCAACCCACTTAAAGACGTAGTTCATCGCTACCAATATGTACCGATAGTTGTCGGACGGTGGAAAAGGTCCCATGAAGTCAACTACCAATACATCAAAAATCTCAACTTCCAGGATATTGTTCAACGACATCTCATGTCTCTTCGAGATATTCTCGGTCCTTTGGCATTGGTCACATGCAAGAATAAAGCTCCGAGAAGAGAGAGGGCCAATAGAACCCGTATTGAAGTACCTTGGTGGCAGTCTTTGAGAAACTAGCATGCCCACCGTAAGAAGAAGAATGACAATGATAGAGAATGCTCTTCATTTCCGGTTCGGGCACCCATCTTCTAAACATACCATCCGAACAATGCTTGTAGAGGCAAGGGTCATCCCAAAAGTAGTACTTCACATCCGAAAGGAACTTCTTCCCTTGTTGGTAGCTCAATTCTGGAGGCATTATTACACAAACAAGATAGTTGACAAAATCCGCAAACCATGGAGCAATAACCTCGGAAATGACAAAAAAATGGTCATCGGGGAAGGAATCATCAATCGGTATATCTTCTTCAATATTTTCTTTGGACTCTTGCCTCAATCTAGAAAGATGGTCAGCTACAACATTCTCGGTACCTTTCTTATCTCGAATCTCCAAGTCAAACTCTTGATGCAAAAGTATCCACCAGATAAATCTTGGTTTGGCATCTTTCTTGCTCAAGAGGTACTTAATGGCGGCGTGGTCGGTGTAGACAATCACTTGTGAGCCCACCAAGTACAACAAAAAAATTTCAAAAGCAAAGTCAACCGCAAGAAGCTCTTTCTTGGTTGTGGCATAGTTCACTTGAGCATCATCTATAGTTCTACTTGCATAGTAGATTGCATGCACCTTTTTGTCCTTTCTTTGCCCCAAAACGGCTCCAACCGCGAAATCACTAGCATCACATATCACCTCGAATGGGAGATCCCAATCCGGGGATTGCATTCTTAGAGCGGAAATTAGTGCATCCTTCAACATACAAAATGAAGAAAGACACTCATCATTAAAGTCGAAAGGGGCATCTTTCATGAGCAAATGAGTCAAGGGTTTAGCAATCTTGGAGAAATCCTTAATGAACCATCGGTAGAAACTAGCATGACCCAAGAAGCTTCAGACTCCTTTGACGGATGTGGGTGGTGGCATCTTCTCAATGACGGCAATCTTGGCTTGATCCACCTCAATCCCATGTTCGGACACCAAGTGCCTTAGGACTATACCTTCTCTTACCGTGAAGTGACACTTCTCCCAATTCAAAACAAGGTTAACTTCTTCACATCTATGCAACACTCGGGAAAGATTAGCTAGACAATTATCAAAAGTATTGCCATAAACGGAGAAGTCATCCATAAAAACTTCCATGATATTTTCAATTAAATCAAAAAAAATGGCCATCATGCAGCGTTGAAAGGCAGCGGGAGCATTACAAAGACCAAAAGGCATTCTTCTATAGGCAAAGGTGCCATATGGGTATGTAAAAGTGGTCTTTTATTGGTCACTAGGATGAATAGGAATTTGGAAATATCCACTATAATTATCTAAGTAACAAAAGTGGGAATGTCTTGCTAGTCTCTCAAGCATTTGATCAATGAAGGGAAGGGGAAAGTTATCTTTTCAGGTTGCTTTGTTCAACTTCCTATAATCAATGCACATTCTCCAACCCGTTACCGTTCTAGTGGGAATCAATTTTCTCATTTCTTTCAACGGTCATGCCCCCCTTTTTAGGTACCACTTGAACCGGGCTAATCAACTCACTATCGGAAATAGGATAGATTATGCCGGAATCTAGCAATTTAAGCACTTATTTTTTCACTACTTCCTTCATGTTAGGGTTAAGCCTTCTTTGATGCTCAATGGACGGTTTATTATCATCTTCTAGCAAAATTCTATGCATGCAAGTGGATGGACTAATGTGTTTCAAATCATCAATTGTATACCCCATGACTTTTCTATGCAACCTAAGTTCTCTAAGCAATTTATCGGTTTCACACTTACTTAGGTTAGCATTGATTATCACCGGGTAAGTAGAGTTGGGTCCAAGAAATTCATACCTTAGGGTGGAAGGGAGAGGTTTCAATTCTACCTTGGGTGCATCTTTCTCCTCAAAGGTGGTGGTCTTTGAATCCTTCTCAAGCTTATCCACCTTAGCCAATCGGTGTGGGAGTTTTGAATTTGCTTCAAGAAATCGAGCACAAGAAGCGACTTCCAAATCTTCATCATCAAGGTCTCCGGAGCTCACCAAACATCTTTCAAGGGGATCCTTCGAGCATTGTCTCACAAAATCCTTCTTCACTAGGTGGTCAACAAGGTCAACTCTACACAAGGAATGCTCAAAAAAAGGATGTTTAATAGTATTAGGCAAATTAAATTCAACTCTTTCTTCCCCAACATTCAAGGAGAGCTTTCCCTTTTTAACATTAATGACGGCTCCCGCCGTAGCAATGAAAGGCTTTCCAAGAATGATGGGGACTTGAGAATCTTCCTCCATTTCAAGAACAACAAAATCGGCCGGAATAAAGAAATTTCCGACTTTAATAGGAACATCCTCAAGGATACTCCTTGGGTATCGGATAAAGTGATCCGCTAAAACCAAGGACATATTGGTGGGTTTCAACTCACCCATGTCCAACCTCTCACAAATTTATAAAGGCATTAAACTAACACTAGCACCAAGATCACACAAAGCACTTTTAAAGCTAGCGTTTCCTATCACACATGGAATAGAGAAGTTATCGGGATCCTTGAGCTTTGGAGGTTATTTGTTTTGGAGAATTATACTACACTCCTCGGTCAAGGCCATGGTTCCATATTTCTCAAGGCTTCTTTTGTGGGACAAAATATCTTTCATGAACTTGGCATATGTGGGTATTTGGGAAAGAGCATCGGTGAAAGGGATATTGATGTACAACTTCAACAATACTTCAAGAAACTTCTCAAATTGCTTGTCTAACTTGGCCTTTTGGAGTCTTTGAGGGAATGAGATAGGTGGTTTGTAAGGTGGTGGTGCCACATACTTCGGTTCTTTCTCACCTTCCTCCCTCATTTTATTGCTTTTTGGATCTTCTTCCCTCTCTTGCTTTTCACTTTCATCTTCCAACGATTGTTCCATCTCAAGATTTTCAACCTCCACAACATCCTTCCTCTTGGGTTCTTCCAACTTCTTCCCACTCCTAAGGCTCACCGCCATACATTCTCTTGTATTAGGCTCGGGTTGACCGGGAAGTCTACCTTGAGGTCTAGAAGAGGAGCTAGCAACTTGTTGGGCACTTTGAGAGATTTGGGTTTCTAGCATCTTGTTATGAGTGGTCAAAGCATCAAACTTGGATGTTAGTTGCCCAAATTCGTTTCTAAACTCATCATTTTGCTTTGCTTGAGTGGTAATGAAGCTCTCCATCATGATTTCAAGGTTGGACTATTGAGGAGGTTGGGGTTGGTAACGACCTTGGTTAAAACCGGGAGGTTGCTTTGGAAGGGGTTGAGGAATGGTATTGTGGTTGTTCCGGTATGAGAAATTGGGATGGTTCCTCCAACCGGGATTTTAGGTAATGGAATATGGGTCATTTTGAGGTCTTGGTCTTAGGTGGTTGAGGAAGTCAACATGCTTAATGGGTGGTTCTTGAGAAGATGAAGAGGGGAAAGTCACATATTGACAATTCAACCCAAGATGGCCAACCATACCACAAATTTCACAAGGGCCATTTGAACCAACATTGTTCACCTTGGCATGCACATTCATAGCATCAAATTTCTTGTTGAGGGCATCCAACTTAGCCGACAAGGCATCGTTCTTAGCCGCTAAGAGATCAAAGGTGTCGATGTCATACCTTTCGGGTGATTTCTTGGGCTCAAACTTTGGGTTTGACCACTTTTGGTGGTTCATTTTCATCTCTTCAATTAACATCCAAGCCTCGGTTATCCTTTTTCTCATGAGAACTCCTCCGGCGACACTATCAATTCCCATCTTTGAAGCGCTCGTTAGCCCATTGTAGAATCCTTGAACTAGGAACCACTTCTCGAATCCATAATGTGGGAACCTCCTCAAAAGCTCCTTGAATCTTTTCCAAGCTTCATAGAAAGATTCCTCTTCCTTTTGGCGGAAATAGGAGATCTCATTCCTTAGAGCAGTAGTCTTGCTTGGTGGAAAGTATGCGGCCATGAAAGAGGCAGAGAGTTGCTCCCAAGTAGTGATTGAATTTTCCGATATGGTATAGACCCAAGCCCTTGCTTGATCCCTTAGTGGGAACGGGAAAAGCCTTAGTCGAATGGCATCTTGAGTAACTCCATTGTACTTCACCGTGTCACAAATCTCCAAGAAGACCGAGAGATGAAGATTTGGGTCTTGCGATGGTGATCCCGAAAATTGATGGTGTTGTACAATGGTGAGAAGGGCCGGTTTCAACTCAAAGTTGTTAGCTTCCACATTTGGCCTTGTGATTGCAGAATGAATGTCATAGTTGTTCGGTGCAGTGTAGTCCTCAACGGTTCTTCCATCTTCTTCCATGATTGAAGATGAGTAAGATTCTTTTTGTGCTCCTTGACTCTTTTGTAGCTTTTTCCTTGCATGAAACGAATTCTCAATCTCGGGGTCTCCTTCTTCAAGATGCAGCCTAAGACTCCGAGTAACGGGCATGCAACAAAGAAATCACTACAAGAAGAACAAGAACAAGAGAGTGATTATAAGTTTTTCTTATATATAAACAAAATGATGAAATGATAAGATCTAGTCTTAGTAGTCAATGCTTAATCAATGTCAACCGTGTTCCTTGGCAACGGCGTCAAAAACTTGATAGGCCCGGAAGTGCATGGTACTATCGAGTAGTATAAAAGATATCGAATCCAAGGGAGCACTCGTTGATCACCAATTTTACACAAACTAATAATCTATATCAAACAATAGATGTGGAGTTTTTGGTTTTGATTTTATAGAACTAACAAGAAATGCAAAGTCTAGAGCTAACTAAAATGATAAAAGGTAGATTTGTGTTCATTGAATGATGAAAAGCTAGGATTGGGGTTCACCACAAATGAGATCATGTAACGACAAGTAAATAAACCTCTAAGGTTGCAAGTAATGGTCTTCAATGATCAAATGTCCTAATATATCCCTTATCCTCTTTCAAGGTATAAGAAACTAGTCTAATCCTACTTAATTCCTACTTTTGTGGTAAAATTAATGTAAGATTAGATTAATTAAGCATAATGATAATTCACACAACCACTAGGAAAATAGGTCTACTTTCGTGATCCTATAAGTCCTAGCTCAAATCTTGATGTTCCAATGTCAAATATCATCTTTCAATGCATATTAAACATTTAATACATGTAAAAATATTAGCTAGGCATTTTCACAAACAGTTGGTGTGCAAGATTTGAGTAGTAGACCAAAACTCATCCAACCCAAGAGAAAACTTTACCAAATCATTACATAATCACCATTGGCTACTCCCAATCCTAACATAACAAATTACTCAATCATGATTTGCAAGAACATGACATAAAACATCAATCCACCATCACAAACATAGGTACAATGATAAACAAAACAAGAAATAGAGAAAATGAACAAGATATACTTAGCATTCAACCAAATCGAGAGAATGGGTAAGAAATATTTAACATTCAACCAAATCCTTGCATTTTCATTGAACCATGAGAGAAAAGATGGAATTTTGCTCCTTTTCCAAGTCTTGAACCACAAAGGAGCTCAACAACCCAAAACGTGACACTAGAATCTAACAAAAGGGCAAGTCTAACTACTAAATTAAGTGGGAAAAGAAATCTAGAGTTAGAAAGAGAGAGAAAATAAAAATAAATGCTAACCCTAGAAATGGAGGCTAAGATGGGATGTAAACTTGGGGCATAAGTCTTAAAAGTTGCCCTTACATGCCCTATTTATATGGACTACAAAAGGAAGAGGATAAGATGCATTTTAGTATTCTCGCTGGGTAACACGGCCGTGGTGATCACACGGGCTGGTCGTGGTGGTGACAACATGTGTATTTTTCAGCTTGTGATGACACATGAGTGTGTTGTCCGACACCGATAGGTTGTGATCCTCTTGAAGTGCACTTTTCTTCACCAAATCTTCGAGTTAATGCTCTTTTTGTCTTGTCCAAGCTTGAGCTAAATCCAAGTTGATTCCATCATGTCCCCATAGCTCCCAAAAGTGCTCCTACAAGACCAAAACGACAAAATGGAAGAGATCCGAGCAAAGCAAGCAATTTCCTATAAAATGCTAATGAAGTGTCTCTTTTATGCACAAAATGGGGTTAATATGAGTCAATATGTAGCGTATAATCATGTTAGCAATGACCACCAAGATGTACTACAATTGTCCGGGAGCACGAGGAAAGGGTCCGAGGAGATCCATTCCCCACATGGCGAAAGGGCATGGGGAACTCAAAATCTTCATTTCTTGCCCGGGCTGCAGGATAGCGGGAGCATGGATATGGCAAGGATTGTAGGACCGGGAGACCTTCATAGCATCCTTTCTCATGTGATGCGTCCTTGACCTCGGATGTGGTCAAGAATGCCGGCGGTGAGCGGATCTAGGTCTCGTGCTTGGTCACAGGCTCCTCGATAGAGGTTTATGATGCGGAAGCGAGCGATTATAGATGCGGCGGCAGCGGAGTTGACGTAGCGATGGAGACGCGAGTGGCCACATGACTTGGCACTCAAAATGCTTGTAGTGATAAGTGACAAGGTTGATCAAAGCGACGATCAGCGGAGTTGACAGTAGCGACTGCCAGCGAGAGTTGAGAGAGATAGATTGAGAGTGTTTGACGTCAATTCAAGAAGGAGGAATGAATCACTCAAAAACTTAACTTGAATTATAATTATGACGTAACCTTACAAATCGAGGCCGAATTTCCCTTATAAAGGCACGCGGGGCTCGGATGGGTCAAGACCCGCCTAATGGGCTAGCCCACTCGACACAAGTGGAGCGCACGCCCGAAAAGGAAAATTACATAAATGGAAAGTCTATAAATAGTAATGTCTAAAAGTAGCAAGAACCTTCAAATAGCTAAACTAAGTGATAGGCGCCGGTCTTGAATGATGGCGAGGCGGGCGCAACGACAAGGCATTGGCGAAGGCCATGCCGCGACGCGATTGAGGCAACGGCGAGGCCCGACCTTCAACTAGGCCTGGATGGACTCTATGAGTGGCGCGCTATGCTCAGAGGACAGGGAGTTCGAATGGGTCTCGGTAGTGTCGCTGAGCGTGGCGAGGAGCACGAGCGGGGGCGCGGCTTTAGGCGCGGCATGGCTGGCGACAAGGCACATGACCAACGACTGAGTGGCCTGGATGATGGCCCTGGCACACGACTTGGTGACAGGCCCAAGTGACTGGAGGCTCATGGCTTGTTCTTCCTCAACGGAGGACATGGAAGGCATGGTCGCATCACCCTCCCCCACTTGGCTGTGAAGCATCCCCGCTTCACCGTCATCAAACTCAGGCTCCACATATGGCTGGAGGTCATCCACATTGAAGGTGGCGTGAACACTATAGTTTGGAGGAAGATCGACCTCATAGGCGTTGTCGCCGATGGCTTTGACAATCTTGAAGGGGCCATCGCCGCGGAGAGCGAGCTTCGACTTGCACTTGGCCGGGAAACAATCCTTGCGGAGATGAACCCAGACCAAGTCACTTGGAGTGAATGTGAGCTTGCAGTAGCCCTTGTTGTGTTGCACGACATACTGGGCAGCCCGACGTTCAAGCTGGGCACAGGTTCGGCGGTGAAGTTCTCTGACATGCTCGACGCGGTTAGCGTCGGTGATATGCTCTTGGTCCTTCATGGGGCGCGGCAACATGTCCAGAGGCGTCAAAGGATTGTGGCCATAAACCACTTTGAACGGCGTCAACCTTGTTGCCGATTGCCTGGACCTGTTGTAGGAAAACTCAACAATAGAATGTAAGTCCTCCCAATGCATGGGATTGGCTTTGAGCATGGTCCTAAAGAGGGATCCTAAGGTTCGGTTGGTGACCTCAGTTTGGCCATCCGTCTGGGGGTGATAGCTAGTGGAAAATAGTTGCTTGGTACCTAGCTTACCCCAAAGTGTCCTCCAAAAATGGCCAACAAATTTCGTGTCTCTATCACTCACAATAGTCTTAGGAATCCCATGTAGTGAACCACATTATCAAAGAACAGATCGGCTATGTCAGTGGCATTGTGGGTCGTCTTACAAGCTACAAAGTGGGCCATCTTAGAAAACCTGTCCACAACAACAAATATAGAATCCTTACCCCTACAAGAGAGAGGCAAACCTGTGATGAAATCCATGGACAAATCTTCCCAAGGGGCGGCCAGAACGGAGAGTGGAGTGTAAAGGCCATAAGGGCTAGAGCTAGCCTTAGCTCATTGGCACACGACACAACTCTTGCAATACCTAGTGACATGGGTAGTCATGTGAGGCCAAAAGAAGTGCTCCCTTAATGCAGCCAGGGTTTTGGCAATCCCAAAGTGGCCTCGGCCATCATGTGCCTCTTGAATGAGGAGGATCCTAACGGAGGAGCTAAGGATGCATAGGCAACCTGCCTTGTAGAGATACCCCTCATCGATGAAGAATGTGTCAAACACTCGGTCCCTAAGGCATTGCTCAAAAATAGGCTTAAAATAGGCATCAACCAAATATTAGTCCTTAATCAAAGCAAAATCCAAAATCTTAGTTTGAAGATGAGTAAGAAGGTTATACCTGTGAGAAAGGGCATCAGCTACCACATTCTCCTTACCTTTCTTGTGGACGACCACATAGGGGAAGGTCTCCATGAACTCCACCCATCGAGCATGGCGGCGGTTGAGAGTGGCTTGGCTCTTGAAGTAGCTAAGCGCCGCATGGTCGGAGTGAATGACAAACTCACGTGGCCAAAGGTAGTGCTGCCATGTCTTGAGCACTCGAACAAGAGCGTAGAGCTCTTTATCATACGTGGGGTAGTTCAATGTGGCCCCGGTGAGTTTCTCACTAAAGTAGGCGATCGGCCTCTTGTCTTGCTAGAGGACGCCGCCAATGCCGATGTTGGAAGCGTCACACCGTACTCGGCTTCAAACCTCTTGTTGAAGTCTGGAAGCTACAGGAGAGGCGCGTTGCAAAGGGCCACCTTCAAAGCCTGGAAGGCCCGCTCATGGCTCTCAAGCCATACCACCGTGGCTCCCTTCTTGGTGAGTTCATGGAGCGGGGCGGCGATGGAGCTGAAGTTGCGCACAAATCTCCTGTAGAAGCCAGCGAACCCAAGGAAAGAGCGAACCATGGTGGGGTTGGTAGGCGTGGGCCAATCTCGAACGGCCATCACCTTGTCTTCATCCACGCGCAAGCCATCCTTAGACACAATGATGCCAAGAAAAACAGTAGTGTCGGAGTAGAATCGACATTTGCCAAGGTTGGCATATAGTTGCTCTATCCTCAAGCACTCTAACACAAGCCTAAGGTGCTGGACATGATCAATAAGACTGCGGGAATATACAAGAATGTCATCAAAATAAACCACTACAAATTTTCCCAAAAATTGTCTCAAAACGTGGTTCATCAAGCGCATGAAAGTGCTGGGGGCGTTGTTGAGCCCAAACGGCATGACAAACCATTCATAAAGACCATACTTGGTCTTAAACACCGTCTTCCATTCATCTCCCTCCTTCATTCGAATCTGGTGATAGTCACTCTTCAAGTCAATCTTGGAAAATAGCGTGGCACCATGGAGCTCATCCAACACATCATCAAGGTGGGGAATGGGATGGCGGTACTTCACGGTGATCTGGTTGATGGCCCGGTAGTCAACACATATTGATAAGCACTACTTTGTAGGGCTTAACTAAGAACCATTAGAGGATTTATTAGTGTCATTCGGGTAGCTTTAGACACATTCATGTGCATGGAGTTCAGAGGCGAAGTCTTGGTATTTTTGGAGATGTTTGAGCCTACTTGAAGATTGTTAGAGACATTGAAGAAGAAGCAGCCAAGAGAAGGCCTATAGAAGAGTAGAAGAGAAGAGTGCAGGCGCAGAAGGTCGAGCATTAACCGCGACCGCGGGCAAGGGTGCCGCGATCGCGGGACTTCGGGGCGTTCGAGATATTTCTGCAGGCGCGGAAGAATGCGAAGAGCGCGGAGCTACAAGCAACCGCGATCGCGGTCCATTACCCGCGATCACGGGTCATCACAGCAGACTTACTTTGGGATTTCCCGAATCTATCTTTCCTGATTTCTTTATTTCATTTTAATTGTTTTCGTTTTCTATTTTCAGTTGGGCTAGGTCAGTTGTTAGCCCACCTATATATACTCTCTTAGTTTTAGGTTTTGATTATCCAGATCTAGATTCAGTTGAGTTTTTACATTTCACTTTTCATTTCTTAATTTATGAAGAACATGAGGAGGAACTAACCTTCTTGGTTTCGCCTGGCAATTGAAGCATTCATTGGATTTTGGTTGTGAGACTGTTATTCGTATTCGAGTTCCTATTGGATTGTATTATCTCTTCTAAGCTTATTCTTACTGAATCTTACTGATTTCACTAGCCTGCGTAACTAGTTGTTATTGGTGATTTTCTGACTGCTAGGATTAGGAAACTATTGGGCTAACGTCCTATTCTGCTGTAGCAACTGCGATTTGCATGACCTGGTTGAGATTGTTTATCGTAGTGAGAGATAATTGTATGCTGAATGCTTTTGGTTGAAGTATTGCATGCATCCTGGTTAATTCTTATGTGCAAAGCTGCCTTTGGGTTGAATCACTAGTGGTGCTAGGGTTATTCACTGGTAAGGGTTCTTAGGTCTGGTTGACCTATTAATCTACTCACGATCGGGACATGAACAACCATAGAAAGGAAGAAGAATTCGAGATAGTCTATGATCAACCATCTTTAGTGAATTGTGGATATTTGCTAGGAGGAATATTTTCCCTTTTATTTGAGACATCTTTAGACATTAGCAAAACCAAACCTCAAAACCCCCCCTTTGTTACTATTGTTCGATTGGTATTTAATTTGTGACAGGAACACATACGTTTGTGATTCTCTTGGGATTTCGACCCTTGCTTACTTACTATACTAGTTTGGAAGTTGAGGTTTGCTTTGATTTGGCATAACGACCTTAGGCCACGTCAAATTTGGCGCCGTTGCCGGGGAATCATTGTCTGTTTTCTTGTGAATAGATTGAATATTGATCTTTTAGGGAACCTATCTTACGGTTCCCTAAAACATTATTAACTTTTGTTTTGTCAAGTGTGATTCGCAGCTTAGATAAATTCGGTGAAGAAATACAGCTATGGCATAAGAAAATCGAACACTGAGGCAATTAACAGCACAGTACCCAAAGCAACAACCTCTGGCTATCCAATTTCCGGAAATCCAGGAGGGCGTGAATTTTGAGCTCAAATCGGGTTTGATCAATTTGTTACCTCATTTCAGAGGAACCGATGAGGAAAATCCGAACAAACACTTGCATGAATTCAATTCAGTCTGCACCAGTATGCAACCCCGGGGAGTTACTGAAGACCAAATCAAGTTGAGAGCCTTTCCTTTTTCTTTAAAGGATGTAGCAAAGGAATGGTTCTATTACTTGACCCCAGACAGCATAGACACTTGGGCGAAAATGAAGCAAACCTTTTTGGAAAAGTACTTTCCGGCAACAAAGCTCAATAGCCTGAAAATAAGCATCAGCAATATTGAACAATCTCAGGGCGAGCAGTTGTACGACTATTATGAGAGGTTCAGGAGGCTGGTAGTTAACTGTCCATTTCATGGTTACTCAGATCAAGACTTGGTGCTTTATTTATTCGGTGGATTGCTAGAAGAAGACCGTCGATTGGTGAATGCTACTTGTGGGGGAAACATCTTGAACAAAACCCCCGTAGAAGCCTTCAAAGTCTTTTCCGAACTTTCTGAGAGTTCAAGCCAATACCGCTCAAAAGTTAAAGCAAGCACCACAAACATTTCTAAAGCAGAAGTGCATGCTGTGCAAGAAGTGAACATCACAGAAATCCAACCTCAGCAACCACAGCCGGTATCTGGTGAGAATACACTGTTGGCTCTCACCCAGACACTTCAAGCGTTGACACAAGCGGTGATTCAAGCTGGTGCAAACAACGCACAAGTAATGAAAGAGGGCTTCTCTCAGCTCTCTCAACAAAATCATACTCTGCACCAATCCTCTCAGCAAACTATGTTTAGCTTGGGTGCATCACTGGAACAGCTAATGCATTAGACGCCTGCAATGGCGAAAACTCAAAACAAGGACTGCGAAAACCAGCAGGAAGCCAATGCCGTCACCTTGCGAAGTGGAAAATGGGTGAATGACCCCTATGTTGTGGAAAAGGATGAAACACCAATAAGAGATGAACGCTGGGAAGAACTGCGTCCGCGGGGTGAGAACCGTGATCACGGTTATATCACGGAAAGGGCGAGAAAAAAGCGAGGAGGAACCGCGACCGCGGGGTGAGAACCGCGATCACGAGGCGGAAGATCGAGAATCAGAACCAGCCGTCAGAGAACCGCGACCGCGGGGTGAGAACCGCGATCGCGGGTTGAACACGGAGGACTACACAGATTATATCCAGCCATAATTTCCCCCGCTCAACCCTGAAAAGCCACCTGCACCCTTTCCCGAGGCATTGAAGGAGAAAAGAAGGCCAAAGACCAACCAGGAAATCTTTCACATCTTCAACAAATGTGAGGTAAATATTCCTCTCCTAAAACTGGTAGAGTATGTGCCTAGTTATGCTAAATTCCTGAAAGAACTGTGCACAAATAAAAGAAGACAAAAGCTGAAGGGAAACCAAAAGATTCAGGTTAGTGAGAGAGTTTCTACAGTCTTTCAGCAGCGAATGCCTCCCAAGTGCAGTGACCCTGGCATGTTCACTATTCCCTATACAATAGGAGCCACCCATGTAGAGAAAGCCATGTTAGATCTAGGTGCATCAATCAATGTGTTGCCCTATTCTATATACAAAACCATGGGATTAGGACCGCTTCAAGAAACAAGGATAGTAGTGCAGTTAACAGATAAGTCCAGTGTTTATCCTAGAGGGGTAGTAGAAGATGTCTTAGTTATGGTAGACAGGCTGATTTTCCCCGCTGATTTCTATGTACTTGGTATGGAGGATGACCCTCATGGAGCCCCTATTCTTCTAGGACGGCCTTTCTTGAAAACCTCTTGTACTAAGATTGATGTGAGCACTGGGACACTTACTATGGAATTTGATAGGGACGAGGTATAATTTAACATTCATGAAGCTATGAAGCACCCCAATGATGAACATTCTCTTTGTGCTATTGATGTGATTGATCCTATTATTCAAGACATTTTTGATATCACATGTTTAAAGGAACTATATGCCGACTTAGAGAGTGACACAGTTAGTCCCTGTGCGGAGATTTCTTTGTCTACTAACATGCAGGATAAGGTAGCAGATGTGGACATGTGTGGGGGAAGTCCCGTTCATAGTAGATGGGGCGATGGCCCCCTTCCACTAACCGTACCCAGCGAGAAGCTGCTTCCTTCTATTGTGCAGGCACCCCCAAGTGAACTCAAGCAGCTATCAGATCACCTCAAGTACGTGTTCCTTGGAGAGAATGACACACTACCAATCATCATCTCGAGCAAACTCTCCAAGGCGCAGGAAGACAAGCTGGTAGGCGTGCTCAAGGAACATAAGACGGCCCTGGGATGGACCATTGCAGACATTAAGGGACTCAGCCCATCCATATGCATGTACATGATTCTACTTGAGGGGGAAGCCAAATCATCTAGGCAACCCCAAAGGAGGCTCAACCCACCAATGATGGAGGTAGTTAAGAAGGAGGTGCTGAAACTCCTACAAGCTGGAATAATCTACCCCATCTCCGATAGCAAATGGGTGAGCCCCACACAGGTGGTACCAAAGAAAGGCGGCATCACTGTGGTAGAAAACCAGGACGGCGAGCTGGTCTCGACCAGAACACATACAAGATGGAGGGTGTGCATAGATTACCGCAAGCTGAATGCGGTAACCAAGAAATATCATTTCCCCCTCCCATTGATTGACCAGATGCTGGAGAGACTGGCAGAGCGACCATACTACTGTTTCCCGGATGGATATTCAGGCTACTTTCAGGTCCTCATTGCACCAGAAGACCAGGAGAAGACCACATTCACTTGTCCATTTGGCACATTTGCATATCGCAGAATGCCATTTGGCCTATGCAATGCACCCGACACCTTCCAACGGTGTATGGTAAGTATCTTCTCTGAATTTGTAGAAGACTTTATTGAGGTTTTTATGGATGACTTCACAGTTCATGGAGACAATTTTGACCTATGTTTAGATCACCTTTCCCGTGTTCTACAGAGATGTGTGGATACAAATTTGTGTCTAAATTCTGAAAAGTGTCATTTCATGGTAGAACAGGGAATAGTTTTAGGTCATATTGTCTCTGCTAAAGGAATTGAGGTCGATAAGGCAAATGTTAATGTCATTCAATCTCTGCCTTATCCTACTAACGTGCGTGAAGTGAGGTCCTTTTTAGGCCATGCAGGGTTCTATCGTAGGTTTATCAAGGATTTCTCCAAGATCTCATCCCCTTTATGCGAACTGCTGAAGAAGGATATACCTTTCAATTGCAACGAGGAGTGCAGGAAGGCATTTGATGAGCTGAAGGCTCGCCTCACCAGTGCACCAATCATCCAGGCGCCAGACTGGAAGCGCCCCTTTGAGATCATGTACGATACAAGTGATTATGCGGTTGGAGCAGTTCTGGGGCAGAAATAAGGAAGAGCCTCCCATGTCATTCATTACGCATCCATGACCCTGAACGGAGCTCAGAGGAACTACTCCACCACGGAGAAGGAGTTGCTGGCCGTGGTATTTTCACTGGAGAAGTTTCGACCGTACCTCCTAGGAACTAAAGTGATTATATACACTGATCATGCTGCACTTCGTTATCTCATGACGAAGAAGGAGGCCAAGACCTGGCTAATTCGATGGATTCTCCTGCTCAGCGAATTTGATATAGAGATTAAAGACAAGAAGGGAGCAGAGAATCTAGTCGCTGATCATCTAAGCCGTTTGGTGCATGAGGAGGACAAGCCGGAATACCAAGCACCCATTCGGGGAGATTTCCCAGACGATACGCTGTTCAGCGTCCAGGTCGAGAACAAACCGCGATCGCGGGGTGCAAACCGCGATTGCGGGGCGTCGATCCAGAAGCAGGAATCGGTCTGTAGCATGATCGTGGTCGAGAAGGAACCGCGATCGCGGGTCTGTCGCCGCGATAGCGGCACCCCAGTTCAGTACACCGAGACTCTGTGGGCCCTGAATGGCCCTAAACCTTGGTACGCCCACATAGTCAATTTCCTCGCCAGGGGTGAATTTCCCCCACGCTTCCCGAAAGCTCAAAGGGACAAGTTGCGAAGCGAGGCCAAACACTTTGTCTGGGATGACCCATACCTTTGGAAGCATTGTGCCGATCAAGTAATTCAAAGATGCTTGCCAGACGATGAAGTGCAATCGGTTTTAGCGTTCTGCCACTCCCATGCCTGTGGTGGACATTTCGGGCCTTCCAAAACAGCTCGGAAGGTGCTAGATTCAGGTTTCTTTTGGCCACATATATTCCGGGATGCACATTCTTTCTGCAAAGCATGTGATAGATGTCAGCGCATGGGAAACATTTCCAGAATAAATGAGATGCCACAATCACTCGTGATCTTCTACGAGATCTTCGATGTCTGGGGGATCGACTTCATGGGGCCCTTCCCCAGCTCTTTCGAAAACCTGTACATACTGCTGACCGTCGATTATGTCTCAAAATGGGTAGAAGCCAAGGCCACCAGGACAGACGATTCCAAAGTGGTGGCAAAATTCCTCAAAGCAAACATCTTTGCCCGCTTTGGAATCCCAAGAGCGCTCATCAGTGACAGAGGTACTCATTTCTGTAACAAGACAGTCCGTGCATTACTCAGGAAGTACCATGTCACACAGAAGATCTCCACAGCATACCATCCCCAGACAAATGGCCAAGCAGAGATATCAAACAGGGAGATCAAAACCATTTTAGAGAAGACAGTCTCCCCGAACCGCAAGGATTGGAGCCTGAGGCTGGATGGCGCTCTATGGGCCTACCGCACAGCCTACAAGACACCCATTGGAATGTCACCATACAGATTGGTGTTTGGAAAGGCTTGTCATCTCCCTGTGGAGCTAGAGCATAAGGCCCACTGGGCTGTGAGGAACTGCAATATGAGGATCGATAAGGTGGGAGCGTTCCGGAAGCTGCAGCTACAAGAATTAGAAGAGTTACGCCTGGAATCATACGACAACGTAGTAATCTACAAAGAAAAGACCAAGGCGTGGCATGATAAGAACATTCTCCGAAAAGAATTCAAGGCCGGGGACAAGGTTCTCCTTTTCACGTCGCGCTTGAGGCTCTTTCCAGGAAAGCTTAGGTCTCGTTGGACAGGTTCCTACACAGTCGCTCATGCATACCCCTATGGTGTGGTGGATCTGTACAACCCAGCCAGTGGTTCCACATTCAAGGTGAATGGTCAACGCCTGAAACCTTACTACGAAAGACCACACCCCACAGAGCAGGAAGATCTCAACCTGGAGGATCCGCCTGACGTAGATTAGAGACGAGGGGATAACGTCAAGCCAGGACGTTAAACAAGGCACTGCTCGGGAGGCAACCCGAGGTACACTTCTTTATAATCTTCTTTTCGCATTGCTTTTAGTTTTTCTTTTCTTTGCCCGCCATATTTTTCCATGTGAACTAACCCGTTGTAGCCAGCCGAGACCAAACTGCGATCGCGGTTTTGAACCCGCGATCGCGGTTCCACCACGGTGTTCCACGGAGTTTAGTTCTACAAAAAAAATAATAAATAAATAAAAAAATTTTGGCCCACAAAATTTATTTCCGGTGCATTTTCCGAGGCGGTCAAACCCTCGTAACTCGCGCCGACTGTTACGCTGCAGGGCATTAACCCCGCGATCACAGGCCCTCGGCCCCGCGATCGCGGTATCTCGTCGCCGAGCCTATAAGAGTGAGGTGTGGCAGATGCATTTCACAACACCTCCACCGCACGCTCTCACTCTCCAAACACTCAGATCTCCGACTCCGACCACCGCGACGAAACCCTACAGCCCCGCGACCATCGTCCCGCCACCGCGACGTCGTTTGGGTGAGATCTCCATTTTTCCTTCGGATTTCTCATTGCCTCACGAGCCGCGATCGCCGGACCATCTCCTGAAGCCCCCGCGACCACCGTAGCGCCACCGAGGACCACCAGAGCCATTTTTATTTGAAGTTTTCTGCAGCCCAAAAACCGCGATCGCCGCTGTCAAGCACCGCGATCGCGACCCTTCTTCTCTAGAGGACTTCATTCGAGCATAAACCGCGACCGCGGCCCACACCCCGCGATCGCGGGCCCCTATGGTATTCCTTTCGTGCTTCTAGCTCCTTATTCCCACCATGTCTGATTTCGTAGCCAACATGAAGAGCCCAAGGCATCGGCGCTATTTCGAGACGTTCAGCCAGCGGAAGATCGTTCAGACGAAATTCTACGATCGACCGACGCTGACACAACTCGGTTTGGAGGACTGCACTCATCAGTTGCTGAGTCACGGAGGGCTCGGTAACTTCATTGACTTGTCCGCCCCGACATCCGACGAACTGACCCTGGAGTTCCTGGCCACGCTGGAATGCCACGACGACGGGATCACGTTCAACCTACTAGGGCGGCAAAGAAGGATGTCCTACCAAGGTCTGTGAGACCTTTTTGGCGTTACTGAGGAGTCCACCGAGGATTGGGAAGCTATAGGCGCCTTGCCAGAGTTCTTCTGGCAAGGTGCGACCCGGGATGTGATCAACCCCAGCGCCGGCGAGTACAACTACAAGCTGACGCATCCCTGTTTGAGGCTGGCACACAAGGTGCTAGCCATGACCTTCTTGGGACAGGGGGAGGTGAACAAGGTCTCCAGGCAGGACCTTACAGTGCTCTGGTGTTTGACACCAGAGAGCCACACCATCCCCGACTGGGTCGAGCTGTTTCTCTCCAGCTGCCTACGACTGAGAGAGAAGAAGGGCGGCAAGATCTCCAAGGGAGGCATGGTGACGCTTATCGCCCGACAGTACGAGATCCTCGCGGACCATTGGGAATTCCCCGATGAGAGCTACACATACAATATCAGGCTCATGCGGAGGTCCCATCTGCTGGAGGCCCGCGATGGAGAGTACACCTGGCTCTCCCTGGCCGGCAACATACACCGCATGAGGTTGCCTCGTCCGATGCCTTTTGGGCCCCGGGCGAGGGATTTCTACCTTTATGCCGACGGGGAGCAGGGATCGTCGTCCGATGAGGAAGGGGACGACGACAACGACGACGAGGAAGAGACTGTGGTGGAGGACATGGAGAGAGATGTGCCATCACCGCCGGGTTCCAAGGGCCCTCCTGTATATCTTGACTACACTCACCAGGCATCTGGATCTGGTAGTTCTTCTGGAGGGGCTCCCTGGGACCAGCTCCTGGACAGAATGACGAACCTGCAGCTCAGGCAGGATGAGCAGATACGGAGAAGTGCCAAGTGGGAATGCGGCATCTCCCAGAGGCTAGAGGAGCATGAGAGGAGAAGCGCTGAGTGGGAGCGCCAAATCTCCACCCGCCTGGAGGAGCACGAGAGGCGGAGCGCTGAGTGGCAGCGCAACATGGAGGTCAACCTTGCCTACCACGCCAACCGCCTGGACAACCACCTCGCTACCGTTGAGGACCAGGTGGTTCATCTGCAGAGGAGAGCTGAGGCTTTCTTCAACGCCTATGGATATTGGCCTCCACCCCAGTGAGTACTTCTATTTTTTCCCTTATCTTTTTATTTGTCCTTCATACATTGAGGACAATGCATGATTTAAGCATGGAGGAGTAGAAGTATTCACTACCTATCTTGTACATATTTCTCTTCCAGCATTGTACTTTGAATTTCAGCATTTTCAATTTCAAAAAATAAAATAAAATAAAAAAATAAATTGAAAATCCTGGGACAAGTCGAAAACCCAAAAGGGCGGCTTGGGTAATAAGCAGGTGGCCCGGACCAGCGCTAGGATGGGGTAATAAGGTGTCTCAGTGGCGTGAGCTTATGTAAGCACATCTATGAGAAAAATATGAGTGGCTAGGATGAAAACCCGAAAGGGCTCCTAGGCAAAATGAGTGAAAACAAGAGGAGTATTTTTTCTAGGATCTCATTTTACCGATGGGGCGACATAAGAAGTGGAGACAAAGAAGGATTGTCGGGTAGGTCACTCTGGGAGGAATAAAGAGTCATAGATGGAGGCTAGGATTAGAGGCTACTCACACTATTGGATGTCCGGGTTAGGCTTAGGGGAAGAACTCTGCTTGCCCCTTAAAGCTTGATGATGGAGAATGTATTGTGAATGTGGATTGACGCCAGGCGCTTGGCATGGGTTAGGTGACTCTTAGTTGGAGGACATGCTTCCTAAGACCTTGGGTGCTGCATTGGAGGAGTAGACTCTTTGTTAGTTTACTCGAGGACGAACAAAGGTCTAAGTGTGGGGAAGTTTGATAAGCACTACTTTTTAGGGCTTAACTAAGAGCCATTAGAGGATTTATTGGTGTCATTCGGGTAGCTTTAGACACATTCATGTGCATGGAGTTCGGAGGCGAAGTCTTGGTGTTTTTGGAGATGTTTGAGTCTACTTGAAGATTGTTAGAGACATTGAAGAAGAAGCAGCCAAGAGAAGGCCTATAGAAGAATAGAAGAGAAGAGTATAGGCGCAGAAGGCCGAGCATTAACCGCGACCGCGGGCAAGGGTGCCGCGATCGCGGGACTTCGGGGCATTCGATATATTTTTGCAGGCGGGGAAGAATGCGAAGAGCGCGGATCTACAAGCAACCGCGATCGCGGTCCATTACCCGCGATCGCGGGTCATCACGGCAGACTTATTTCGGGATTTCCCGAATCTATCTTTCCTGATTTCTTTATTTCATTTTAATTGTTTTCATTTTCTATTTTCAGTTGGGCTAGTTCATTTGTTAGCCCACCTATATATACTCTCTTAGTTTTAGGTTTTGATTATCCAGATCTAGATTCAGTTGAGTTTTTACATTTCACTTTTCATTTCTTAATTTATGAAGAACATGAGGAAGAACTAACCTTCTTGGTTTCGCTTGGCAATTGAAGCATTCATTGGATTTTGGTTGTGAGACTGTTATTCGTATTCCAATTCCTATTGGATTGTATTATCTCTTCTAAGCTTATTCTTATTGAATCTTACTGATTTCACTAGCCTGCGCAACTAGTTGTTATTGGTGATTTTCTGACTGCTAGGATTAGGAAACTGTTGGGCTAATGTCCTATTCTGTTGTAGAAACTGCGATTTGCATGACCTGGTTGAGATTGTTTATCGTAGGGAGAGATAATTGTATGCTGAATGCTTTTGGTTGAAGTATTGCATGCATCCTGGTTAATTCTTATGTGCAAAGATGCCTTTGGGTTGAATCACTAGTGGTGCTAGGGTTATTCACTGGTAAGGGTTCTTAGGTCTGGTTAACCTATTAATCTACTCACGATCGGGACAGGAACAACCATAGGAAGGAAGAAGAATTCGAGATAGTCTATGATCAACCATCTTTAGTGAATTGTGGATATTTGCTAGGGGGAATATTTTCCCTTTTATTTGAGACATCTTTAGACATTAGCAAAACCAAACCTCAAAACCCCCCCTTTGTTACTATTGTTCGATTGGTATTTAATTTGTGACAAGAATACATACGTTTGTGATTCTCTTGGGATTTCGACCCTTGCTTACTTACTATACTAGTTTGGAAGTTGAGGTTTACTTTGATTTGGCATAATGACCTTCGGCCACGTCACATATCCTCCACAAGCTATCTTTTTTGGGCACCAGAATCACGAGTACGACGCAAGGGCTCAAGCTTTCCCTCACGTAGCCTCGATCCAAGAGTTCTTGGACCTGTCGCTAGAGCTCCTTGGGTTCCTCAAGGCCAGCACGGTAGGCGGCGCGGTTGGGCAAGGAAGCACCAGGCACCAAGTGAATTTGGTGCTCAATGCCACGAATAGGGGCAGTTCCTGGGGCAACTCGTCAGGCATGACATCGGAGTACTCCTTGAGCAACGAAGCGACTCCAGTAGGCAAGTCAGTGGGCACTGAGGCAATCTGAGCACAAATGCGAGGCACCAATAGAAAACACGGGGATCTGCCTTTGATGACGGGGCGGCAACCGACAAATCTGGAGAAGCAACATGGGCTGGAGTCGAGGCAGGGTATGTGAAATGCCCAGTGCTCGAAACAGTTTCCTCATTGCCCGACCAGATCTCAGTGGGCCTCTTCTTCGGCTTTTGGGCCGCAGTGCTAGCGGCAGGGCCATTCGCGGCCGCGGGGGAACTTTGCCTGGCACAAGAGGCAGGTGGCGGTGCATAAGGGGCATTGGTATGGCCTAGGTGTCCCTTCCCTGACTTGGAGGGATTGCTCGACCTAGAACCTGAATTGCCTGGTGTGGAGCCGTCTGCTTGTGATGCGGCCGATTGCCGCGCGGCAGCCTTGTCAGCGACGGCTTCGATGGCCTTTTGCCTGGTCCTATAATATCTCATATGGCAACATAGGTAAGAGTGTGACGCGCTTCCCATGATAAGTAAACACATATGTGTTTAAATAGCCATCGTGAAGGACGCGCCGGTCAAATTGCCATGGGCGGCCAAGCAAGAGATGAGTGGCGTCCATAGCAATGACATCACAAAGAACCGAATCTGAATATTGGCCAATGGAAAAATAAATTAAGCATATTCACGAGTCACAGTGTTACCAGAACTTGAGGAAATCCATTGGAGGCCGTAAGGTTGGGGGTGTAGCGTCGTTGGCAAGTTGAAGTGTTTCACCACCTTCTCATTGACAATATTGCAGCAGCTTCCCCCATCGACGATGACACTCAAAGAGGCAGTCTTCACTAGACATCGGGTGTGGAAAAGAATTTTGCATTGATCGACCAAGTCTGCCTCCTTGACAGTGAGCACGCGCCGCATGACAAGGCTAAGCGGCATGCCCGCATGGAATTCGGCAGGCCCACAGGCGTAGGCCTCATCCTCGGCCTCTTTGAATCCATCTTCAATTGCCTCAAGCGTTGGTTCTTGTTCCTCATAGGACTCGTAGCCGGTGTTCTGGCTAAAGAGGACCATCTTCGTATTAGGGCAATCACGCTTGTAATGCCCACGTCCTTCACACTTGAAACACTCAAGGTCACGCGCGCGCTCCTGGTCTTTGGGCACTGCGGCGCGGCTAGCGGCAGAACTTGGCACCGTCTGCTTGGCGTTGTTGCCTTGGCCAGAATTTGTCTTTGCTTGGGAAGAAGCGCGCACATCAGTAGAAAAATTGGACTGAAATGGGCAAGAGTCATACTTTCGTTGGCTCGGTGATTGCCAAGATGATTGCTTTCTACGCACAAGTTGGTGAAGAATTTGATAGATGTGTGCGTAAGAGTGTTGAGATCCTTGATGGGCAAGATCTCTAACTGACAATTCAAGATTGAGGGGTTCAATCCACTCAAAAATTTGGTTCTCAATGTGGATGGGGATGCACTCACACCAGCTTTGTAGTACATGTCCTCAAGTTGCAAAAAGAACTCAAGCGGCGACTTGGAGCCTTGGCGAGCCATGGCAATCTCTAATATCATCTAGTTCTTGTAGTCTTAGGGAACATACTTCTGGGTCATCACGTAGACCAACTGGTGCCATTCGGTGAGAGGTTCAAGATTGCGTCGAATTCGGTCGCTCACAAAGCGATGCCACCTTGAGAATGGTCTTCAGGGTCGGATTCGTTGTCGTCGCCGCCTTGTGTCGCGCACGGGTTGTAGCGTTCGCGCAGAGAGACATGGTCTTGGTGACTCTCAATGACCGACTGGATGCGTTGTAGGCAGGGTTGTTGGTGAGATGTCGAGGGCATGACATTCTTGCCCTTGTCCAAGGGAGTGTTGCTTGGGCCGTCCACAATTGGCCGGTGTTGGCCTGCGGCATCCATCTCAACGAGCAGCGTCGGCGCTTGTCGGCTTTGGAGTTAGGCCACTTGACGACACAACTCCTGGATCTCTCTTTGCTCAGCCGTGAGCTCTTGTATGACTGGAGGATCCTGGTGTGGGGGAATGACTTGCGGCAATGTTGGATTAGGTGGGTTGTTGCTGGTTCCATTGCCGTCTCCACTCGTGTGTGTGGGCGCCGTCATGCTACCTATGACAATATTGCCAGACATGCGAGTAAAAATGAACAAGAGGTATAAAGCAACAACAATCAAGCAAGCACCACACTTAAGCACACAAATTGACGTAGGTATGATGATTTGGCAAGCCATGAGGGCGGTGAAAGCAAGCTATAAAACAATCACACGAATGACTTGAACAAATCACAACTAGACTCGCACTTGACAAGCAATTAAAAGTCAAACACAATTAGTGGTCAATGATGCAATGACACGTGAAACACCTCCCTAGATGCAAACCTAGATGGCGGAGGGGCGGCACAATGGACTACTACGACCGATAGGTGGGAAGAAAACTTGAAGCCTTACCTTATTTTGGCTTTTACTTCAAGTGAAAATTAATTTTGGATATGCCTTTTTTTTTTTAAATTCGAATCCGGTTATTTTTTTTAATTAATAAAATCTAAGTCAATATTTGGGTTGACTTAAATTTTTGAATTTCAAATAACTAGAAAGATTCGGCCGTAGTGGTTGAAGAAAGAAATTGCAAGTTTGTTAGGATCTTGTGATAGGAGAGAGAAAAGATTTGATGCAGGTTTTGTGGTTAAGCAAATCAGGAAAGTAATTCACGGAAATATAACAAAATATCCCACGAAATATGCGAAACAAGTAATCACTAAATCAAGCAACAAATCGAGAAGATCTTCGGTCAAATCACACGCGAGATTGTAGGGATATTGGCTCCGGATTATGTGGAGGCAGACCGGCCAATCGCTTGGCTTGAGGGACTCGATTGGGTGAGGGAGTCTCGGACAAAATCCGTTGGTTTTGGAAGAAAAAAATTTCGACAAAAGTGCAAGCCGAGGGGAGTGAAAATGGTGGAAAAATTCTTGTGGTGGTGGCAGGGGGTGGTGGTGGTTGGTGGGATGAATGTGAACAATATGACTCAAGAGATAGTGACTTACAAGACCACTGGCGCTCTGATACCAGTTGATGCGTCCTTGGCCTCGGATGCGGTCAAGAATGCTAGTGGTGAGCGGATATAGGTCTCGTGCTTGGTCACGGGCTCCTCGATAGAGGTTTGCGATGCGGAAGCGAGCGATTGTAGACGCGGCGGCAGCGGAGTTGACACAGCGATGGAGACGCGAGTGACCACATGACTTGGCACTCGAAATGCTTGAAGTGACAAGCGACAAGGTTGATCGAAGCGACGATCGGCGGAGTTGACAGTAGCGACTGCCGACGAGAGTTGATAGAGATAGATTGAGAGTGTTTGACGTCAATTCAAGAAGGAGGAATGAATCACTGAAAAACTTAACTTGAATTATAATTATGACGTAACCTTACAAATGGAGGCCGAATTGGCCTTATAAAGGTACGCGGAGCTCAGATGGGCCGAGACCCGCCTAATGGGCTAGCCCACTCGACATAAGTGGAGCGCACGCCCGAAATGGAAAATTACATAAATGGATAGTCTATAAATAGTAATGTCTAAAAGTATCAAGAACCTCTAATTAGATAAACTAAGTGATAGGCGCCGGTCTTGAATGCTGGCGAGGCGGGCGCGGCGACAAGGCATTGGTGAAGGCCACGCCGCGGCGTGATTAAGGCAATGGCGAGGCCCGACCTTCAGCTAGGCCTGGATGGACTCTGTGGGTGGTGCGCCATGCTCGTAGGACAGGGAGCCCGGCTAGGTCTCGGTAGTGTCGCTAAGCATGGCAAGGAGCACGAGCGGGGGCGCGGCTTCAGGCGCGCCTTGGCTGGCGACGAGGCGCATGACCAGCGACTGAGTGGCCTAGCTGATGGCTCTGGCATGCGACCTGGTGACATGTCCAAGTGACTGGAGGCTCATAGCTTGTTCTTCCTCAACGGCGAACATGGAGGGCAGAGTCGCATCATCATGGTGGGCCAAAAATAGCCGGTACGTTGGGCCTGTGGGCAAGAGTTCTCCACCCGGATTGGCTACCGTAAGTGCCAGTGTGAATTTCCTCGGTGAGTTCGCGGCCTTGTTCCAATGAGACGCATTTGAGGCCTGATGAATTGTAGCCTTTTTTGTACAGCCCACCTCCTTTCATGTAGAAGCACGAAGCTCGGACTTGTAGTCTCCGCCTTTCGCCCTTGTCAGACGGGGAGGCTCCCTTCTCCAAGTACTCTTTCAAGGGTGTTCGCCAGTCGAGGGTCTCGCTGACTGTCATGACTTGCATTCGGATAGCGGGAAGACTCTTGCTTTCTATGCGGGCTACACCTGTAGCGCAACCGGCCGACCTAGAGCCAAGCTTTGCAAGGGAATCTTCTATCATGTTTTCGGACCTCGGGATAGAGTGTATCTCAAAATGGCGTAAGGCCTTGGCCAGTGTTCTCACTCTCTCGCAAAACTCAGGTAAGGTTCCCGTCTTTGCTTCATAAGCCCCTTCTACTTGGTTAACCACGACCTCAGAGTCGTTGTAACAGGTCAAGCTTTGCGCCCCATTCACCAAGGCCAATTCCATTCCCGCTAAGAGGCCCTCGTATTCTGCCACATTATTAGTAGCCTCAAATTCTAAAGTCAGTGCATACTCCACTTTTTCTCCTCGTGGGGACGTAAGGACTAGACTGGCTCCGCGACCTTCTTCATTTACTGCCCCATCAGAATAAAGCACCCAACAAGTTAGAGCCCCCGTTGCTTCCGCGATGGCCTTATCCCTGAAACTGGCCTCGACAAGGAAGTCGGCGAGAGATTATGCTTTGATGGTCGGGCGAATCTTGTACAAAATATCGAACTCCGAGAACTCCACTACCTATTTCGTTATTCTGCTTGAGAGTGTTGGTCGGTGGAGTAGATTTTGTAGTGGAAAGTCCGAGAGGACCTGTATAGGGTGTCCCTAGAAATACGGCCTTAGTTTACGGGCGGCTGTGACTACTACGAGGGCTAACTTCTCCACAGACGAGTATCGTGTCTCCGCGAGCAGCATGGTTTTGCTCATGAAGTAGACTAGTATTCGCACCTCCTTCACATTGACCGCGTTGATGGGGGTATCGCTTACCACAATTTACAGTTGGAGCTCCTTTCCGTGCGCGAGAGCCGCCAAGGTGGGCAATTGCTTCAAGTGGCTCTTCAAGTCCTTGAAAGCCGCCGCGCACTCCGGCGTCCACTCGAAGTTGTGGAATTTTAGGAGGGCCATGAAGAAAGGAAGACTCCTCTCCGACAGTCGGGCGCAAAATCTGCCCAAATAGTTTACCGCACCTAGGAAATGCTACACTTCCTTAACATTCCGCTGGGCTGTCATTGCCAAAATCACTTCAACCCTCTCCGGGTTCACGTCGATTCCTCTAGTGCTGACTAGGAAACCTAGAAAATTGCATGCTTGTACTCCAAAAACAGACTTCTCTGGATTCAAACTCATTCCATTGTTTCTCAGGGTGTTGAAGACCTCGCGGAGATCTGCTGCTTGCTCGGAGGCATATCGGCTCTTCACGACAATGTCGTCAACGTAAGCTTCCATTGTCTTGCCTCTCAGATCACGGAAGATGCGATCCACGAGTCTCTGGAAAGTGGACCCTGCATTCTTGAGGCCGAAGGGCATTACACGATAACAATAGGTTCCCGCTTCTGTGGGGAAAGATGTATGTGCTTCATCACGGGGGTTCATCTTGATCTGGTTATAGCCAGAATACGCTTCGAGAAAGCTGAGGGCTTCGTGCCCGACCGTGGAGTCCACTAGCCGGTCGATAGAGGGGAGCGGGTAGCTATCCTTAAGGCAAGCCTGGTTCAGATCAGTGAAGTCTACACACATTTGCCACTTGCCGCTTGATTTCTTGACCATCACCATGTTAGCCAGCCAAGTGGGGTATTGTACCTCCCGGATGAACTCAGCCGATAGGAGCTTGAGGATCTCTTCGCGGGCTCTCTCAGCCTTGTCACTAGCTTTCTTCCGCTTTTTCTGCCTTACCGGCTTGGTCCTTGGGATGATGCTCAAGCTATGGGTCATGAGCGTCCGAGGAATACTGATCAGGTCTCTTGGCGTCCAGGCGAACAAATCCATGGACTTTCCCAATAGCTCCTCGATTTGCTCCTGATCATTCACACCCAGGTGGGTTCCCAAGAACAACCTCTCGTCCTCCTTGCCGAATGGGGTTATCGCCCTTGTCTCCTCGTTTTCTACGATCGGGTGGACTTGCTCTCGTACTTCGAAGTCGGCTTGTTCTTGGGTCCTATCTGAGGATCTTACTCCCGACTTAAGTTCTTGGACTTGCAAGACTTGCTCCGCAAGGCCTTTTCCTTTTAGGGTGGTTAAATAGCACGCCCAACGCTCTGCCTGTCGGCCCTTCGATTTCCCTACTTCTCCGCAAACTGGAAACTTTACCTTGAGGTGGTATACCGAAGCGACAACTTGGAACTTGTTGAGAGACACTCGTCCGAGGATCGCATTGTACGCGGAGGGTATCCTCATGACCATAAAGTCTATCGATTCAGACCTGCACGGGCTCCCCTCGTCTAGAGATGTTCACGGTTCTGGAATCGCCGAATCCGATTCTAGAACCGTCAGTTCCGGTTCCAAAAAATCATGAACCGAAACCGGAACCGACCAAATCCGGTTTTACCGGTTGCGGTTTCGGATCCAGTTCCGGGCGGTTTTGAGCCGGTTCCGGTTCCGAACCGGATAAAAATTAATATTTTTTTATAAAAAATATCCAAAAAAAGTTGAATATAAAAAGAAAAGAAAATATTAACATTAATCATTTAATCTTTATATTTTAATTATAAAATATATTCTTAAACTAAAAAAATATAATAAGT
Source organism: Rheum nobile (assembly GCA_027886185.1). NCBI lineage: Eukaryota > Viridiplantae > Streptophyta > Magnoliopsida > Caryophyllales > Polygonaceae > Rheum > Rheum nobile. The sequence goes on along the minus strand of WOAB01000644.1, from coordinate 7,804,005 downwards.
ATTTGTCTTTATACAAAATTATAAGGGAAAAATTGGAAAAATAAAGGGTTTGAACATAATTAAATTGCTTATGTGTTCTCTTCGGATTAGAGAAATCAAAACCCACGTAGTCCTTTTACCTTTATTATGGAAATTCACTTAGCTAATAGGTTGGAAATTGGCGGTTCTGAAATGGTTTGGAACCGCCGGTTCCACGGTTCTATGAAATCATGAACCGAAATCGAAATCGGCCTCGAACGGTTTTAGTCGGTTCCGGTTTCGGTTTGATTACGGTTACAGTTTCAGACGGTTTTGGGCGGTTCCAGAACCGTCGGTTGAACGGTTCAAAGGAACCGTTGAACACCTCTACCCTCGTCCCTCAAGATGAGGTCCAAGGTGACGATATCGGAGACAATGACCCTTTCTCCCAAGAATCCGACTAGCGAGCAGTCAGTGGGATGGAGTTATGTGGGTGTGATCTCTGATTGCAGGAAGGCATCCCAGTACAAGATGTTCGCGGAGTTTCCCGTGTCAACCAGGATCCGCTTAACGAGCTTTGTTCCGAACTGGGCATGTATGATCAGGTCATAGTGCGGGTTTCCACCGCCTCCGCGTTCGCCTCGATGAAAGAGAGTTGGTGCCCTACGGGCGAATTGTTAGCAATGCTAAGAACTGGTATTGCAGGGTGATGCCTTCCTCCTCGCGCGTACCTACGCGCGGCCCTCATGCTTTATCCTCAAGGACTCGCGCCGCCAAAGATTTTCCCCACGCAACCATCCAAGGAAGGAAAGTTGTCCTTCCGTGGAGGGGGCACGGGCGGTGCCGAGTTCTTGCTCATCCCCCTGCTCACTGCTCTGTATCCCCGAGCGAACAAAGACCCTAGAGTGGGTGTCTTAGCCGAGGTGCCCTATCCTATGCACTCGTTGTCACTGTGAGTTTTGGACTGGTAGTATGAGCAGAACTTTTGGGGAGATGGTCCTTGATGGAGTGCTGTTTGGGACTTGGAGTGACTTAGAAAGGGGTTGTACTATAGGGGTGGTGGGTTCATCGACATTGTGTTCACCGGAGCTCGCTCTGGGGCTTTCCCTTTGTTCGCGGCCGTTGGAGGCCTCATTTGTTCCCACGAGCCAGGGTCCCTTCCATTAGTCTTGTTCTGGGATGCATTCGAAGGCCCGTGGTACAAGCTCACCATTTCCTCGGCCCGGATATGGGTGTTGGCCTTATCCAGCAACTTGGAGTAGGTCGCCGGCTCCTTCTTGGTGACTGAGAATTTGAAGTCTGAGTTTGCGAGCCCTTGTATGAACGCGATCTTGGCCACCTTCTGGTTGAAGTCGCACACTTGTATTACCTCATCCGTGAACCTCTTAACATACGAGGCTAGGCTTTCCGTCTCTCGCTGCCTTAGGGTAAGGATTTGTTGTATTCCACTGCGTCTCCGCCTTGAGCTTCTGAAGTGCGTTAGGAATGATTCCTCCAACTACGGGAAGTTGCCAATGCTTCCCGCCGGGAGGTTGATCATCCACGTAAGGGCTGCTCCTGTAAGCGAGCTAGGGAATAACTTGCACATGGTCGGCTCGTCTGCCCGGCAGGACAACATTACGTACCTGTACTTCGAGATGTGGTCCTGGGGGTCTCCCTCGCCGGCATACTCCCCTATGGTTGGAATCACGCTAGCGTCAACTTGGGGAATGGCCATTAGCACCTCGTTCGTGAAAGCGACAGAGCCGTATAGGGTCGGGAGGTCGGCAAGATCTTGATGTACTTCGAATGCGATGGGGTATGGCTCCGCGTGTGAGAAATTGTTCCTCCTCTCATGATGGTGGTGCCTGCCGGGTGCGCTGGTCGGGTAGGGTCTGCTTGTGGTACATGTCGGGCTTGCCCTCTCCGTGGGGATGGATAGAGGTTTGGAGTGGCTGGTCAGGGCGTCGGCACGTATCCGTACCCGTAGGGTGGGTATGGCTCCTGTGGGAACCCATATTGAGGGTATGTTTCAACTGGTGCATGGGGGGGGGGATCCTTGGGGTGCGTACGGCCCCTAAAAAGCTGGGCCTGTGTACTGCCACCCTTGGAACCCCTGGAAGTGTTCCTCTTCTACGTTCATGAAAGGATGTTGCGCGTTCGGGGTCTGGGGCTGGTTAAACCCTGTTTGATCGGTATGGTTGGTGGACTCGGAATCCGACATGGCCGGAGGTGTACTAGATGTGTGAGGGAATCCCCACGGTCGGCGCCAGTGTGATCTTCCGGTTTTCCATGAGGAAAATAGTTGGCGGTTCACACGTAATCAACTTTGATTCCTCTCTCCCAACGGCCTCTCTCCCCGTTCCCCGTCGGTGGTCTCCGGTCACGTCGGACGCCGTGTAGTGTCGAGCTCCAACCAAAAAAGATGAGGGGCCCGAGGGTGACCCCAGGATTGGCACTCCGACGCTCAAGTCAATACTCAACCCGTGAAAAAAGGCAATAAGGGTGGTAGAGTATAGAGTATCACAATGCTACAATTGTCGAAAGGGTTTAATGTGTGGTGGATCTATGGCGGTCGAAAAAGTATAGGGTATAGTGAAGCAACAATGATCGAAAGAGTATGGAGCACGAGTTCAGTTTTAGCCGATAGGGTGGGAGAGAGAGACCAACTAGAGAGAAGGTCAAGAATCCCCTTTCTCAGTGACAATTTTCCCCCTTTTATACTTGGAGTCTGATGGCCCTTTGTGTCGTGTAGCCGGCCCAGGCCATGAGAGGGGGAGGGGTATTCGAACCGAGCGGCCGGATTGGGCCGGGAAGAGGCTGGCAGGGCGGTGCGGGAAGGAGGGCCGCAGACGATATGGTCGGGAGGAGCTAAGAGTGCTTCTTGGGGCTTTATTTCGAGTTGGGCTATTGTCAGTTAGGCCTTCCTTCTGCTTGGGCCGACACATCTGGGTCGGGCTAAATCCAGCTCCCACAACGATTGTTAGTTTTTCATAGCTAGCGCTCGGATGCTCATTCTAAAGAATTGACCATCTTTTCCTATGGACTCCATATCTCACAATTAGGTTGAATCCGGGCTTAGATGGAATTGGGCTCTTTTGTTGGGGTTCACCACTAAAATTTGTCTCAATATTACGAGGGATCCAGTACCAAAACTTGCTTAAGACCGCGAGATCAACGCCAACTTTAACTTTATCACACTTTGTCTTCCAAAGCAAACTAATTGTCATATTCCACCTGCTAGCATCAAGGATTCATGAGGCTAAAATTGCTCACATCTTTCTCATTGTCTATATATATATATATCATCGTTAAACCTTGTTTGACCCAAAATAAAACCCCATCAGAGTCACTTGATCCAAAATCTGACCACAAAATCATCTTTCTTATGCTCAAACCATTTCCAAATGACATCGAAAACCTCCGAACTTGGTCATGTTATGCACCGAAAACTGGGGAACCACACCACTTAAAAGCATTTGTATGACACTCGTGGAAGATCTCAGTCACTGTGACCTATGGTCAAAGAAACCTTACAGCACCACGAACCAAACGGTATTACCCTCACTCCATGTGGTCGTCGTTCGAGCCACCAAAGAGCCACTCAAAATAGATTCGATGTTCTCTAGACGATATCAAATACCACAACTTTGAAACCATTGGTTGAATGATAAATTCAAAAACCACAGCACTTAAAATCAATCAGTTTGAAGGGTTCCAAAGGAGGAGGAGATTGTTGTTGTTGTGGTGTCAAGTTACGCCATGAACGGTGCAACAAAATTCCGAAATGGTTGTTTCTGCCCGACTGTATTAAGAGAATTATTACCTTTGGCGTTTCCGCAATCCATCTTGTCGTGAACGGTGCATAGCAATAAGAACTTAATGGGTAACTTTTTGAGAATAAAAAACTATTAATCTTGGCAATCCATGTTGCCGACAACAGAGTTTCAAGAGGAGCCCAAAAACACCACAGGGGAAGGATTTCAAAAATGAAATTAGGGTTTTGTGCCGTCGGCGTTGAAGTTCGTCGCCGTCTTCTCTCCCCACAGACGACACCAATTGTCGTAGCATAAATGTGTACCACAATAAATTGTTGATGATGATGACGAGAACCCGCAACTCCGACGAACGTCGATCATTCAGATCCCCTTTCCAGTGCCTTGCGAATATAGAAAAAAACAAAGGTGGGATTTTTCCCCGTTTCACCTCCGATGCTCAAGTCAAATCTACCACAATGTCAATGAGAATGGATGCTAGGGTTTTTCAGAGATGATTGAATGAATCAGGCCTAGTAATTAGGGTTACCTTAGGATCTGAAATACTTTGTTCAATGTGGTAATTGGATTGTTCCTTCTTAATGAGCCTTACGGAACCATTAATAGCTTCTTGGAATTGTATTAATTAAATAATAAATTAATAATAAATATAAATATGCTGATTGATTGTTTACCTCCACAATAGCTTATATGCAATAATTAATATAGATGAAAACAAAATTTATCAAAAAATAAATAAAGAAGAAGAAAAATAGTTTAATTTTTCAGGAAAAAATGTAAGAAAATAATATTCAAGTGGATGCAAGTGGTTGTGTTTGTATTTGGCTTGTATATGGCCCAATCCTTGATGATTGTGTGTATTGATTGGTGCTTGGGAATAATATATAAGATTCTCCCATAGTGGGTTGTAAGAAAGGCATCCTTAATTGTTGAGATAGCCGGATAGAGATAGACATATATGCATCACACAACCCTAGCTATCTTCTTCCACTAACACCATTTGGTGGATATAGATTGTGGCCCCTTATTAATAAGACATGCAAATCCTGGATCCAAGTTTAACTGCATTCGCTTTCAAATTCGAAAACGTCCAAGATATAGGGAGGTTAATTCATGATTAATCCTTCATCCAAACATCATATAGTCATCGTCATGGCCCAATAATCGAGTAAACTATTATTCGTTGAGTTTATGTGTAATAGAAATTTTTAAATTCCTAAATTCAGTTTACTTAACTTTACATGTATTCAAATGAAATGACTCAAATTTTGGTAATAGCTAGACTTTGTGGGTCTTGTACGCTCCGAAGTCATACGATCGTATTTTTTCATTATAGGAGGAAGCATTTAAAATATTATACCGAAGTAGAAAATCGAAACTATTATCATAAGATCCCATATGTCATCCACTGGTATATGAATTAGGGGTTGTTTGGTTATTGGAGTTGAGGAATGAGGAATGTGGTTTGAAAAGGTTTAGATTTTTCAATCCAAAATCTAGTGTTTGCTGTTTAATATCTTGAAATCAAATCTATTTTCCAAACCTAGTCAAACCCACGAATGAGGTATGGAAAACGTTGAGAAAATGAGCTTCAAAACTTCATTCTAAAATACTAACCAAATACATAAATTCATCTATCACTTTTTAAATCCATACCTTCTCAATTCGATACCCATTTTTTACCAAACGCCCCCTTAGTGAGACTTGACTGCTCGGTATCAGAATATGCGATCGAGATGCCTAGCTCGTTCATTCAGTGCATTTTCCCGAGCTCATAATCTGATATGGATAATACCATCCCCAACAATAATAGAATATAAATAATGAGTGAATATTATATATGAAGAGACTTATGGTGTAAAGTGATGATTAATTATAACCACTGAAGAGTTAGGATAAAAACAAATGAAGCGATAAACTTGTAAATATAACAAGTTTTATTATTTTTAAATAATTTTTCTTTCAATTTTCTTTTCAATTTTTTTTTCAATTTTTTTTCAAAAACTTTTTTTTCCCAGATTTTTTTTCCCCATTTGTTTTCCTGGATATTTTCCCAAATAAGTTAATATCGTAAACTTTAGCATTTCAATCATACACTTTAACATACTAACTGTTGGAATGGAACTCTTTGGAACGTCAGTTCCCATGGAGTTTCCTTCCTCTGTTTCTCTTGTTTTGACGATGACAAACACTTGAACTTAACTGGCTATTCTAGTGTTTAATCTACAGCTGAAAAGATAAGAGAACCAAGTCCAAAGTGAGCGAAAATCAAGATCAAGGGAACTGGATGGGAACCGCATCGCATTAGTGTATCTGAGGAAATCTCACAGAATCTCTGAGAAGATTTACTTGCCAAATCTGGACGCCTCCAAACGAAGTTCTTAGGCGTGTTTACACATAGAGTATCTTTATATGATTGTGTAAATTAGGATTCGGTTTAGAGGATATTTTGTATCTTTTTATTGATAAGATATAAAATATGTCATCTTGGATTTATGGAATAAAATCGTTCAAAGAATATGTAACACCCCCAAATTTTAACCCATTTGGAAAGGTATTACCGCCAGTGACCTCGGTTTCCACACCGAAGCCACCCCAGGCTTTACCATTGAAACACAATTCATAAAGAACAATTATGATACAAAATTACCATAACTTTCATTTAAAACATAGTCGCGGAATTTCAACACAATTCCAAATGCAACAAAATACAGAGTTATTACAATACAGCGGAAGACTTAAAATAATTTACAAGAGTATTGACTTCAGTAGTCAACGCCCAAAGATCGTAGCCTGATTAAAACATTTTCAAATACCGTTCATGTTCATAGTCGATCTAGCCTTCATGGATCCTGCAACCTATCTGATGTGTCGAAACGGACGGACGACACCAACCATGACGATGCAGATAACAAATACAATTAGTTAGTCTAAATGAATAGACTAGCAAGGGCATAAAGCAGAAGGTTCGAAGTAGTCGTATTAGGTTAGACTCATCGCTTCTCGAATAATAATCGATGACGATAGTCAACCATCATACTCTTATTGGAATAACAAGAGGTATGCACAAGAGACGACTCTGGAAGACTGAATCTCCACAGAGACCGACCCGAAAGAGACTCCAAGAGATTGAGTCTTAAAGAAATATGACAAGTCTGGAACATTTAAAGAATCACTCAACAATGATTTAAAAGTTGACTGAGATGCTTCAGTTCACGACCAACCTCACCGCTTACAGCGAATCCAGATTGGAAAGAGAACGTACTACATTCAAGTCGAGACGAGCTTTCCTAGCTGCACTATTTACTTAGCTGCACTACTCGTCGAAGGTTTATTAATTATGTGCGCTCGGGCACTTATCTGATTTATGTTTCAAAACACACTCACATCCTGTTATAAGCTTTTAAATACATGCCCCGTCGCGCAGGACTCGTATCTAAGGAAATGGAACTCACAGGATCCAAACCTCTAAATCTACATCGAAAGAATGGACCTCTCAGAGCCCAAGCCTCTACTATCGTTGGGTCTTGTTTGCCCTTAAAAAGAATGAACCTCTCAGAGTCCAAACTTTTACTATCGCAGGGTCTTAATCGCCCTTTACAATTATAAAGAAACGCGCATGGACCTCTCAGAATCCAGGCGTTCCTATAAATACTCGTGTTAACTAACAGTTCAGCACAATAATAGTCCACATCAAAGCCAACATGGCCCACATCATAAACATATATCTATACTAGTGTCGTTCTAGCAGATATACAACCTATTATATGATTTTCCAAAACAGTTTATAAAACCTTTTCCAGACATGAACAATAATCAGTCCAAATTAATTAACAATTAAGCAATTGATAATTAGTGGAAATATGGAATGATAAGCAAGAGCGAACCGCCACTTGTCTGGAATAGATTCGGCGATGAATCTGGACGAGACGATTACCGAAAATATCCTTTCCAAGGATATGGCTTAAGCTTCAGAACATTCCTAGCAGAGTACGAGTCCACACGCGATCCATCAGATCACGTTCTAACTGACAAATTAATTTATCTATCAATTAATTTGACTGGACGAATTTAAGGAATTAAATTTAATAAATTTGTATGATTATAAATCATAAAAATATTTATTAAATTTTCCTAAAGAAAAATACGGATGAAAGGATATAGAAATTATACCGCTCGAATAATTTCGGGTTAAATCGGACTGACTGCTTAATGGGTATTATGGCCCAACAGAACCAAAACAAAGGAGGGGGCCCACCTGGGCACTATTCATCTCCTTCAACCTCCCAAAATCAGGTAACCAAAACAGAGCAACAGCACACAACAACAGGGAGCTCGACTTCCACCATGGACACGCCGGGAAGGTTCTCGTCGGCGGCGATCTCAGCCACCACAACCACCACACCACAACCACCACCCTGTAGCTACGCAGCACCCGCAACAGGAAGGCTGGGCTGGGCAGAGGAAGAGAGGCAACGGTGGTCCGGGCTTCCACCGTCTTCGACGCCGGGAGGTTCTCGTCGTCGGCGATCTCAGCCACCACACCGCAACAGAGGAGGAAGGCTGGGCTGAGGCGCGAACCAGAGGAGACGAGAGGAACCGGGGAGCTCATGAGAGAGAGAAGATGAGAGGAAGATGAAGTGCCCCAACTCTATGCTTTCGGTCCCTTAAATAGCTTCACCTTTGATCAAGCTTGGAGAGCAAGGAAGGGAGCAATTGGATAAGCCAACCAGCCACTTGCCTGCCCATCTGACACGCCGGAGGATAAGAGTTGCACTTGGAGGGCAAGTTTGCTCAAGATAAATCTTGTACGTGGACTACAAGTTGCACAGGATATGATTGGTATGGGCTTTAAACCCCGAAAATTATATGTTTGTATCCAAACAAATATTCTAAGTCCCGAAAATACATCGAATGTATTTTATACCACTCAAGGAATTATTACGAAGATCATGGATATTACGGAAAATCCGAACTCCACTGAAAGCGAAAAAAAAATTACTGAACGAAGGTTGAAAAAAAATTACCCAAATATCCTTATTAAACATTGAGGGATATTACAGAATATCTCGTCCGAGATCTTTCCTTGACAATTTTATTGTATAAATACTCGATGATACTAGGGTTTCATTCATGCATTTTTGACGAGCTTGAGAGTGCATCTGTGAGACAAAGAAGAAGACGAAGTGTTCGAGTTAAAAGTGTCGAAGTAAGTCTATTGTGTGTTAATCTGTGATTTCTAGGGAACTAGGTTTAGTCCTAGTGAGATAGACTGAAACGAGATAGTTCGGAAGTTGTAATCGCATATTAATATACAAGTAGACCGTTTGAAATCCTCGAAAGAGGGGTGGTTTTTATCCTAGATAACTAGTTGGTTATCAAAGGTTTCCACCTTAAGTAATTGTTCTTGATAACTTGTTTACTCGTTATTCCGCTGCCCATAGGAACTGAACACATTTGTGTCTTAGTTCCCTTGAAACTAACGCACAGATCCTACAATTGGTATCAGAGCTAACGCTCTAGATTGTGTGTTTACTAAGCAGGTTGTCAAGATGTCTCGCAACAACGAACCTGAACTCGGTGTCTCCATCAACAAGCCTTACATCCTTAAGAATGGACAAATCAACTAGTGGACGCAACAACTTATTGGCTTCATGCAAACCAACGACATGCAATGCTGGTATGTCTTGGAGAATGGAAACTATCCTAAGCCAACTGATTCAAAGGATCCCACCAAGCTTCTACCTATCTCTGAATGGACTCAAGAGCACTTCAATCAACAAGAAAACAATGCCAAGGCTCGTCAATACATCCTGAATGCATTGACAAAAACTGATCAAGACAAAGTCATTGGCATCAACAATGCTAAGGAGATGTTGAAAGCTCTGAGGGAATTCAACCTGGGAAGTGAAGACCTTCAAAATAGCAGGAAATTTGATCTACAATGAGAATACCATAGATTCAAAATGCTTGAAACTGAAAATGTCTCATCTTATCACTCTCGTTTTAAAATCCTATGCAATGAACTTATAGCTTGTGGTGTAGAACCTGAAGAGTGGTTCAAATCCATGGTGATTATCAACGGACTTAACTCCAAGTTCGAAATGACACAGAGCATTATGCTACAAACTTCTTCCATTAGTGTTCTCCATGTTCAGGAACTCATTGGTCAACTCCAGCGACAAGAAGACAAGGCTAAGGGAAATGAGCAAGTGAAAACTGATCAGAGCATTGCCCTGATGCTGACCAAAGTCATGGAAAGGCTGAAGACTGATGAAAACTCTGATGAAGAAAATGATGATGAGATCACTGCTCTTCTGACTCACACTATAAGGAACTTTCAGAAAGGCAAGTTCCCTAGGAAAGACTTCAAGAGGGAACACAAGGAATTCAGATGCTACCAATGCAAGCAGGTTGGGCATCTTGCTAAGAATTGCCCAAACAAGAAAGTGGATGCTGAACCACAACAGAAAAAGGCGTTGGTTGATACATCCACATGAGGTGACAATGATGAAGAATTTGAAGGGGAACCAAACGACTTATCTGCTGGACAGTGTCTGATTGTTGAAACGTCATCTATAAGGGAACTCGATACCAGTTCCCTTGACGTCTGTCTCATGGCAAATGCAGACCCAAGTGCTGACTCAGACCTTACTAAACCTGAGGTATCTTCGGATGAACTCACTGAAACTCTCTCTAAGTATGATAAAAAGCACTTGATTAAACTGATTATCAAACTTGGCGATGAAAACAACTCTTTGCAAGAAAAGATAACTGAAAATGAAGAAGAAATTTCTTGCTTAACTGATGAGAATGTTGTTTGGTGTAAGAAATTTGATGATGCTTCTAAGTCTAGTAACACTTCGCATGTTATTTGTCCTACTTGTGATTTGCATGATAAACTGAATCTTGGTGACAGTTCCCTTGATAGTTCATCTCCTAATCATGAATTGTTGTTGTCTATCGTTGATAAACTTGACTCTCTCTCTGCTTGCATTCATGAAAAGACTGTTAATCAAACTGTGTTTATGAGACCTAGGGCTGGATTAGGCTACCATCTTAATGACTCTTCAGATCCCCCTTGTCATGCTCATAGTGACCTTGATAAAGTGTCTAGTGACCTCCATGCTAGAAATGAAAGACTTGATTTAGCTCTTCAAACCTCTAACTGCAAAAATGAATATCTGCAAGAAAGAATCAAGGTTCTTGAAAGTGACTCTAAGAATAACCTTCCTTGTGCTCCTAATGATTCCAAAATACATGAGATGTATAAGGGTATTGGGCGTAATGCTCCTAGGAAGAAGGTTGATCTAAGGGAAAGAAAGAAAGCCAACCCAGTTCCCTTTCGTCAAAAGGTTAAGTACCTCTGGATTCCCAACAATCGGGTTTGTTGGTACTGTGGGAACCAAGGTCACAACATTGACGAATGCAACAAGAAGGAAATGGACGAGGAAAAAGCCTCTAAGAAGAGGAACTATATGAGGAAAGATAATAGGAAAAGAACTGAAATTTTTGACTTGAATGATCCCTATTATTATTCTTCTCCTTCTCAGGGAACTGATCATGTTAATCCACCTAGGAACTCTCCTCCTAACAAACCCGGGAACGGTCAGCCGACCTGGGTTCGTAAGAAATGATGTTTAATTGTGCAGGCTGAAGTGAGTAAAGAAGAGAAATGGTATATAGACAGTGGAGCTTCATGCCATATGACTGGAAACAGGAAGAAACTGCACTCACTTCAGAAATACAACGGAGGAAAGATTTCCTTCGGTGACAAGAGAAAAGGAGCCATTTGTGGCGTTGAATGTGTGGACCTAACTGACAAAGTACAGGTAAGTGATGTTCATCTTGTTGACAATTTGGGTTTTGATCTAATGAGTGTGTCACAGCTTTGCGATCAAGGGGAGAACCATGTCTTATTCACTCCCAAAGAATGCTTCGTGCTGAATCCAGAGACACACAAAACTCTTTTGAAAGGGAAACGCTACAACAATGTCTATATCGTAGACACAAGCTTCATTTCTGAGGAAAATCTTTGCTTGTCTTATATAGCTGATAGAACGACAATATGGCATCAAAGACTTGGCCATGCTAGCCCTCAGCTTATTCATAAGCTACACAATAAGTAACTGGTGAGAAGACTTCCCTCTATTCAAATTGAAAAATACAACATTTGCTCAGACTGTGTAAGGGGGAAACAGGTACGTAGTTCCTTTAAGTCAAAATCTAAGATCAGTTCCTCTCATCCTCTTGAACTTGTTCATATGGATTTATGTGGTCCCATGCGTACTCAAAGCTTTGGAGGGAACAGGTATATTCTTGTACTTGTTGATGATTTCTCTCGCTTCACCTGGACCATTTTCATAAAATCAAAAGATGAAGTATTTGACAGGTTCTCAACTATAGTTCTTACTCTTGAGAACTCCCTTGGGCACAATCTTCGTTCCATACGTTTCGATCATGGAACTGAGTTCAAAAATGCCAAGTTTCTAACCTTTTGCAGGGACAAAGGAATCTCTCATAATTTTTCAGCTCCTCGCACTCCTCAACAGAATGGAGTTGTTGAAAGGAAGAATAGGACCTTGGAGGACATGTCTCGTACTATGCTCCTAACTGTTGGTCTTCCTCATAGGTTTTGGGTAGAGGCAGTCAACACCGCTTGCTACATTCTGAATCGTGCCATGCTTCGCCCGATGACTGAAAAGACTTCCTATGAGCTCCTGAAAGCCAGAGTTCCTAACATTTCCCATCTTCGGGTCTTTGGGTGCAAATGCTTTGTGCACAACAACGGTAAAGATCCCATTGGGAAGTTTGATCCCAGAAGTGATGAAGGGATATTCCTTGGCTACGCCAGCAACAGCAAGGCCTACAAAGTGTTCAACCTTCGAACTCAAAAGATTGAGGAAAGTGTTCATGTTGTGTTCAATGAATGTGACTTTTCTAACATGCAACAGGAACCCTCTAGCAATCCAACTGCTGATGATGACTCCGATGAAGCCATCCACTCATCTACTCCTGAGTTCTCTCTAAACCTGTCTAGAGACTATGTTGGGAACTCGTCTGACTCTGCAGTGCAATTCTCTCCTGCCTCTCAGCATCATGATCAACAAAATGATACTCCATCGACTGAGAGTCCCTAAGTCATCGGAACGCCTGTTCAAGCTCCCAACTCTAGGGAACTCATCTCCTCCGATGCTCCTGCTCCCAGTTCCCATGCTGAAGGGAACTCTGATGATCATGCTGTAGGGAATTCTAATGATCATGCTGTAGGGAACTCTGATGTCACACATCCTGTTGTGACCAATGACTCAATACATGTTCCCAACTACAATTACAAAGGATCTCATCCCGTGGATCTAATCATTACTCCATATCATAAACCAGGTCCGTCCACTAGATCCTCTCTGAATAACTTGTGTGCTTTCAATGCCTTCTTATCTCTTGTAGAACCCAAGAACTACAAAGAAGCACTCACTGACCCAGACTGGATTCATGCAATGCAAGAGGAATTACATCAATTTGATCATAACAAAGTCTGGCGCTTAGTTCCCTGTCCTCCCAACAGAACCATCATAAGAACTAAGTGGATCTTTCGCAACAAGCTTGATGACTTAGGTGTCGTCACAAGGAACAAAGCTCGTCTGGTAGCTCAAGGGTATAATCAATAAGAGGGAATTGACTACGATGAGACGTTTGCTCCTGTTGCAAGAATGGAGGCTATTCGCCTAATGATTGCCTTTGCTGCTCACAAAGGATTCCAGCTCTTCCAAATGGATGTCAAAACTGCCTTCCTAAATGAAATTCTTCAAGAGGAAGTGTATGTCAAGCAGCCCCCTGGATTTGAGGACAGAGATCATCGTGACTATGTCTACTTCCTAGACAAAGCTCTCTATGGGCTAAAGCAGGCTCCCCGTGCATGGTATGATCGTCTTGCTCAATTCCTGTTATCCAATGGATACAGAATAGGTTTGATTGATAAAACTCTCTTTTTATTGGAAGTTAAAGATGATATCCTGGTTGTTCAAGTCTATGTCGATGATATTATCTTTGGTTCCACTAACCTCTCTCTTGTAGAAAAGTTCAAGAACCTAATAAGCAGTGAATTCGAGATGAGCATGATTGGGGAACTGACCTTCTTCCTAGGTCTTCAAGTGAATCAGCTCTCTGAAGGAACTCAGATCCATCAACAGAAGTATGTGAAGGAACTACTTCGAAAATTCAAGATGGACACTTGCAAACACTTTGCCACTCCCATTTCCCCAGCAACCAAGCTGACACTGGAAGAGTCCGATCCCAAGGCTGATCAATCATTATACAGGCAAATGATTGGTTCCCTTCTCTACCTAACCGCTAGTAGACCATATATTATGTACTCTGTGTGTCTTTGTGCTCGCTTTCAGGCTGACCCTCGCTCCAAGCACATGGTCGCTGTGAAAAGAATTCTCCGTTATCTGAAGGGAACTGGCAATCTCTGTATTTGGTACCCCAAACATTGTGACTTCGAGCTCCTCTCCTACACGAATGCTGACTATGCTGGATTCCTCCAGAACAGAAACAACACATCTGGTATGGCTCAGTTCCTTGGTCTCTGCCTGGTCTCATAGGGCTCCAAGAAGCAAACCTCCATATCTCTCTCCACCACTGAGTCCGAATACATTGCTGATGCTGCTTGCTGTGCTCAACTCCTCTGGCTCAAACAACAACTCACGGACTTTGGTAAATCTTATGGCCCTCTCAAAATTCTTTGTAATAATACTAGTGCCATTAGCATCTCTAAGAATCCTGTATTTCATTCCAAGTCTAAGCATATTGACATAAGGCACCACTTTTTGAGAGATAACGTGGAAAAAGGGATCATTATTATGGAACATCGTACTGAGGAACAAATTGCTGATATATTTACAAAAGCCCTTAATCGAGAACCTTATGAGTACTTTAGACTCCTTCTTGGAATGATTTCCATAGCTTAGCGGTTCTGAGTTCCCTTGCCTATTTCCCTGGTATTGACTAGTTATGTGACTTATTATTTTCTTTGGTAACTAGTTGGGAATTGTGTTTACTGCTTTTCTTGTCCATCTCTGCCTTCATGTGTTTATTGTTATGATATTAGTTGGACATTCTTCTCGCCTTCATGCGTTGTGTGAATATCTTGATTGCATTTCTTTCAATAATATATATTCAATCTAATCTCTGAACCCACATTATAAGCCGAAAGGATGATTGATTATAAATTGTCCCTAACCTGGCTTCCCTAGTAGTTCCCTATGAACCTTCTTCTGATTAGTCCACAACTGGGAACTTACTAGTTTAGCGTCAAAATTGCATTACTGCTATTTATATGCTTTTGGATGTGTACTTTTCATGATTTAAATACCCACTACATATATGCATCCAAAGCCTTCCCTAGCCAGGTACTTCTAAGGAACTAAGGGGAACTGAAAAGGTCGCTGCTTGTGTGCTTTCTCTGTCGCCGTCTCGGATATTGTGTCTCCTTCCTTTACTGTGTTCAGAGATAATCATGATGAAACCCTACAAATTCTGTCCGATTGTGAACTTTGAGGATGTGATGTGATTCTGATCCGTTGCTTTAAAAAAAAAAAGGGAACTGAACTGCTGGATCATTATCCTTCATATGCAAGCTTGCCACTCTCATCCCTCGCACTCTCTGCCTTACCCCTCAATCATCAAAGTCTTGCTGACAACACTTGGTGTGTACCCGGAGTCCCCCTCTAAAGACGATGTATCAGCACTAAATGGATATGGCTTACATCAATCGTCTCAGGGTTAATGAGTAAAAGGAGGTTAAGCCTAAGAGGACTCATGCTTCCATTGACCCATCTACGCATGAGACCTCCGTCCTCCAGATTGTCACTGCTGCCATCTCTGCTGAGCTCAAGGAACTCACTGCTGCTGTGAAGGAACTGACTGTTGCCTTCAACTCTCTTGCGGCTGCATTGATTGCCAAGCTGCCTCCCAGTTCCTCCTGAATTCCCTATGTTGTCTCTGGCTTAGTCTCCCTAGGAACTCCCCTGCTCACTAGCTGCCCTGCTTTGTTGGTTTTTTTATCTCTTCGTGATCTTGTTTGTTTGCTCTTCGTGTGTTTGCTAACTGCTTTGTGCATCTTTTGTTATAATTAATGAATATCTGTTTGCTTAGTTGTGACTTGCCATTTGCTTTGAACTTGTTCCTCTCTGGGTTACCATTTGAAACTAATCTATCTTTTCGATGATGTCAAAAGGGGGAATAGACTATGGAATCTTGGAACCAATAGGACTGGTGTATTTCTAAGGGGGAACTAAGTATTGTGTTCAAAAATTAAGAGGGAACTATGAAGCATTTATCCCAGTATCTCTGCTTCCTTAATATGTCAATTAACTTGCCTATTGGTTTTGTGCTTATTACTGGTATTAGTTTGTCATCATCAAAAAGGGGGATTTTTTTTTTGCCAGAAGGTAAAATTGTATAGATGATTGGGAAAAAGGCCCAACGTCCTATTTACAAACACCAATATTCAACACACAAACAAAACCAAGCAAAACAACACACACGCAAAACAACCAAAACAAAACACAACAAAACAGTCCGGATATACAGCAAAAATAACAGAAGAAAACAGAAACAACAAGCAGGAATACAACAAAGAACAAACAGAGCAAACCAAAACCAAAGGCAGAACAACAAATGTAACCACAGCAGATACAAACTAAAGATAGACCAAAAAACTAGAACAGCAAGGAAAAGACGCCAATCAAGCTCTCAATCTTCTCCTCATTGCTCTTCCTCTTCTTCCCCCCAGGTGCAACTTTTGAACAATCCTGAATTTGCATTCATCAATAGCACGAGCTGCACACTGAGCAGAGTCAACACCTCTGTCTTGGAAAATGACTTCATTCCTCATTTTACAAGAGTGATAAACAATCCCAGTCATAGCTAGCAGTTTGCACTTATAAACATTATTGTTTCTTCTCCTACACTGAGCAAACCACTCCCACCAATCCAGTAGAGAGTTCAGTCTTGTGCTGACACCTTGCCAAAGTAACACTCTATTAGCAACATCCTGAATCACTGAGCAGTTGAACCACAAATGATTATCATCCTCATCAGCAACATGGCAAATGACACACTCAGCTAAAGGAACCAAACCCCAGTTATGCAGCTTGCTGGCTGTAGGAAGACGACCCAAGGAAGCCAACCAACAAATAAAACTCCACTTCTTAGGCTGCAAACCATTCCAGATAATATTGCACCATTCCTTTTCCACAGACAAATTCCTTAGCATATTATAGAGCACATAGATATCCAATTTGCCTGTGTTCTTAGCTAAGAATTGTTCATTAAGGTCACTGTTATTACTTCTATCCAACACTTTATCTCTAACCAGCAAGAGGTTCTTCCACAGGGGGGAACTACAAGGAGGAGCATGCACAGAACAAATGGACTGCCCCTTAGTAAGATGTTTCTTGGCCCACAAAGTCCACAGATTACTCTTATCTCTATGCAGATCAAAAACAAGATGGAACATAAGAGTATCATTCCAGGATAGTAGTTCCTTAAAGCTAAGACCTCCTTCAGATAGAGGCATGCACACATTATCCCAAGCAACCAAACATCTCCTACTCTCCACATCTCCTGACCACAAGTATGCTCTACATACAGCTTCAATTTTTCTGATAAATTTCTTAGGGATAAACAAGACTTTCATCCAAAAGGAAAGAACACCTTCAATGACAGCTCTTACAACCTGAGCCCTACCAGCATATGATAGCTTCTTAGCACTTCTATTATGGACCACAGTCCTAACTCTATTCAGCAAAGGGGCCATTTCACAAATTTTGAGTCTTCGAGAATGCAGGGGGGTGCCAAGGTACCTTACAGGGAAGTTTCCTTGACAAAAACCCAGCATTGCAGAGAACTCAGTCTTTCTATCATTACTTAAGCCACCAAAAAACACTTTAGTTTTAGTAGGATTAGCAACCAAGCCTGATTCTTTACCAAAATCATTAAGACACTGCTTTATCAACATAAGAGAGGGAAGGGTAGGCTTACAAAAGATCAGTAAATCATCAGCAAAGGCAATATTTGTCAGTTGAAGCTGCTTGCATTTTGGATGGAACCTGAAATCTTTGTCTGCACTCACCTTCCTCATTTTTCTAGCAAACAATTCCATTACTATCACAAACAGGAAAGGAGAAAGAGGATCACCTTGCCTAAGTCCTCTTTTCCCTTCAAAGAAACCCTTAGCTTCACCATTGATGATAATAGAGAAACAAGGAGTCTTAACACATTCCATGATCCATAGAATAAGCTACTGAGGAAAATTCAGAAAAATTAAGCTCTCTTCAAGATAATCCCAAGAAACACAGTCATAGGCCTTTTGTAAATCAATCTGGATCATGCATCTAGGGGAGGTATTACTGCAATCATAACCCCTAACCAACTCCTGAGCCACAATCATGTTATGGGTGATAGATCTCCCTGGCACAAAAGCTCCTTGATTGATAGAAATAATATTATCCAGGAGAGGTCTTATTTTCATAACTAGAATCTTGGAAATAATCTTCAACATGGTGTTACAACAAGAAATGGGTCTAAATTCCTTCACAGAAAAAGGAAGATCCACCTTAGGAATGAGGCAAACAAAGGTAGCATTTGTTTGCCTCAACATTCTCCCTCTTCTGAAAAATTCTACAATAGCTGCCTCTATATCTTGATTGATAGTATCCCAGCTGTTCTTGAAGAACCAACCTCCAAAACCATCTGCAATAGGAGACTTCAGATTACCCAAACCAAATACCACATTCCTCACCATCTGAGCATTAGGAATCTCACATAAGCTGCCATGACAATCTGCACTGACCTTGGTACCTTCATACCCATCAAAAAAAGGGAAATTGTTGGAATGAAACTCTTTGGAACGTCAGTTCCTATGGAGTTCCCTTCATCTGTTTCTCTTGTTTTGACGATGACAAACACTTGAACTTAACTGGCTATTCTAGTGTTTAATATACAGCTGAAAAGATAAGGGAACCAAGTCCAAAGTGAGCAAAAATCAAGATCAAGGGAACTGGATGGGAACCGCATCGCATCAGCGTATCTGAGGAAATCTCACAGAATCTATGAGAAGATTTACTTGCCAAATCTGGACGCCTCCAAACGAAGTTCTTAGGCGTGTTTACACATAGAGTATCTTTATATGATTGTGTAAATTAGGATTCGGTTTAGAGGATATTTTGTATCTTATTATTAGTAAGATATAAAATATGTCATCTTGGATTTATGGAATAAAATCGTTCAAAGAATATCTCGTCCGAGATCTTTCCTTGACAATTTTATTGTATAAATACTCGATGATACTAGGATTTCATTCATGCATTTTTTACGAGCTTGAGAGTGCATCTGTGAGACAAAGAAGAAGACGAAGTGTTCGAGTTGAAAGTGTCGAAGTAAGTCTATTGTGTGTTAATCTGTGATTTCTAGGGAACTAGGTTTAGTCTTAGCGAGATAGACTGAAACGAGATAGTTCGGATGTTGTAATCGCATATTAATATACAAGTAGACCGTTTGAAATCCTCGAAGGAGGGGTGGTTTTTATCCTAGATAACTAGTTGGTTATCAAAGGTTTCCACCTTAAGTAATTGTTCTTGATAACTTGTTTACTCGTTATTCCGCTGCCCATAGGAACTGAACACATTTGTGTTCCAGTTCCCTTGAAACTAACGCACAGATCCTACACTAATAAATGCACTTTAATTATTTACATATACACTTCATTTTAGATTACTAAACATGCACTTTAACATACGTACACATGCACTTGATTTTTTGAATTCCAATTTTACACTTTAATATACTTATACATGTACTTAAATTATAATATTGAACATTCACTTTAACATAATTGCATATGCAACTTTTAGCATATTAATATGTACTTTTTTTTGAAGGGATATTAATATATACTTTAACATACTAACATATACACTTTTAATATGATAAACATACACAAGTTAAAATGTACACTTTTGATATGCATGTTAAACATGCACTTTATCATATTAAAGATGCGTTCTATGTGAGTTAAAAAAACTATGCTTATATATTCACTTTGAGTTCTTTAATATATGTACTTTTAGTGCTTATCTATTTAGTTGAAGTACAGTACATTTTAGAAAAAAATAATTTTTAAAAATAATAATTTTCAAAATTAAAATAATTTTCAGGAAATATGTTTTTTTTATAAGAAATATATTTTGAAAAACAAATATTATGAAAGCAACAATATTTACAATTTTACCGCTCCAATCCAAGTGCTCTATTTTTTGGATCTTCTGACGACAATTATTCTTCACTTTATACCCTAAGATTAGTATGCACTTGAACCCTACTCTATAAATTATATATATGTCAAATTATAATAAAACAAAAGAGTAGGTCGTGTATTGTTTGTCCAAGCTAAATCAAAGACGTACTTGTGTGAAATTCAGAAAGCTATTATCCCATGATTAGAAGAAAATAGGTCAAATGTAACCATGAATACATAATATGAAGCAATGACGGACCTAAGTGAGGCCTAGTGGGGGCTGTGAATCTAGAAAAAATAGTAATATATTTATAAAAAGTATTAGATGACAATGAAGCTGTGTTGTTCAGTTAGTAAGGTGTGAGTTTTGTGAGGTAAATGGTTCTATGTTCAAATCTTGCAAAGTGAGGCCCGGTGCCTTGTCTTTCTTTTTTTCTTCTCCTGTATGCTATTACCAACTTACGCCAATTCTCTTCTTCTCCTAGGCTTAATTTATACCTTAACACTAGTTAAATACTTTTTGTTTAATTTATTTAGTGATTTAATTTATAAGAGAATAACTATCTTATATTTGCAAAATATAGGATTTCAAAAATAACTTGTTAAGATACTCCCTAGTATACATAATCCTCTAAATTATTAGAACGATAACGAATTATTTATAAAATTTTGTGTAGGGCCTCCAAAATTCATTGGAGGACTTTGAATATAACCGGCTCATTATAAAACTAATTATGTCTTATATTTGGATCTAGACAAAAAAAAAAACACCCACTATAATAATTTAGAAATTATAGATCCAGATAACAAAATTAATTATGAAATTCATATTACGATTGAACTAATTTAAAATTTTGATTAAATATTAGGTTTTGTGATGTGATATGTTTAAAGCCTAGAATTTAAGACCTAAAAATTAGAAATTTAATTGAAATTCAGACATAACATCTCAAAAAATGTTGTTGTACTTTTTAAAATATATAATAATTATAAGTTAGCCCCCACTGAAAGAAATTCTTGCGTCCGCCCCTGATATGAAGTATATAAATATATAGTACAGAACATATGTTATATGGTTCATAAGTTTTGTATTTTGTATCGTTTCATTCAATATTTGTCTTCATCTATTTTGTAGTATATGTAATTGTTTTTTTATGTGTTCATATATTTTTCTACTATTTATGTGTTTCCCGTTTTCTATTCTCCTAAGAGTTCGTTCTTACCGATTTTGACCATAATAAACATCTAAGTTAGGTAAAAGCATATAAATTGTTTATTATTACTTTTCTCTATAGGTTAGTTTTCTTTTGCATCCATCAAAAAAAAAGTTTTCGTTTGCAGAAATCTTTTTAGATTAGTTAGGGGTGGCTTAATAATGATTAAGGATATGTTTGACATTTTATTTATAAACATTTTTTGTAATTTTTTTTCTCCATCTACACAATTCTCGATCTATATCACTCATACTTAAAAAACTACTTTTTAATAAATGATATATTATAAATAAAAAAAGTCTTATAAATATGCTCGTCAAACGAAGTGCTAAGTAATGGTTTAACAATTACATTAAAAATAATTGAGTCAGGATATTAATAATGTTTAGTAGCATGAGTAGTTGGAGTTGCATGATATATTTGTCATATTAATACATTAGATGATTTGCAATACATAATTGGACCTTAGGTAACTCCACCACATTACCATATATATAGGGGAGCATGCTACAAAACGCTCTCTTGCGTGTGAATGGTGAGAATCATATTGACACGTGATATATGTCAAATTTTTTTTTACGTGCATTTGAATATAACTTGATGTGCATGTGTATATAACTAGATGTGCTTATATATCAAATGCACATCTAGTTTTTTTTTTGAATTTTTTTTTTTGCCTAATTTTCCTCAAACGCACTTTCTGTTATAAGCAAATGCACATATAGGTAAAATGCATATCTACTATGCAAATCCAGTTCACGTTATAAGTAAATGCACATGTAGTTATATACAAATACACATCCTATAAAATTCAAATGCACATCGTGTTATAACCAAATGCACATCACGCTATTACAAAATGCACATTATGTTATAATCAAATGCACATCCTACAAATCCAAATGCACATCGTAATCTAAAAAATGTACATCACATTATGCCAAATGCATATCATGTTATCACCAAATGCACATTCACGTTATAACAAAATGCACATAATGTTGTTTTTCAAATGCACATTCACGTTATAACCAAATGCATGTAATGGTCCGGTGTTTGTCAAATGCACAAATTGATTGGAAAAAATGGCCCGAAAAATAAAAAAAAATGTTCGAAATAAATTAAATTTAAAAAATTAAAAATAAAATAATTTTTTTTTCTATTTTTTACCAAATGCACATTCACGTTATAACCAAATAACGCACATTCGCGTTATAACCAAATGCATATAATGGTGTTTGTCAAATACACATCACATATCATGTACGTTATAACCAAAAGCACATTCACATTATAACCAATGCACATTCACGTTATAACTATATGTACATAATGGTGTTCGCCAAATGCACAAATTGATTGGCCAAAAAAATAAAAATAAAGTTAAAAAATATAATTCATAGCTTTTTTGGGTGAAAAAATATTTTTTTGGTTTAAAATATAATTATTACACATTTGGGATTACTTGAGTAATTAAAATAAATAGAGAAAATGAGAAACAAAATAAAATGAAGAAAGGAGAGTGGAGGGACTCAAACATGGGTAAACACGCACCAGCACCAACCACAACATCCTCATCGTTCCAACAACAACAAAAACAACTCATCATCAAGAACAACAACATTAAGAAGAAAAGAAGAAGAAGAAGAAGAACAACAACATCAAAAACAAGCCCAAAAATACCAATAAAACAACAACAAATCTACACATGTAGAGGGAGCCAATTTAGAGTTTCATCTCTCTTTTGGTAACAATTCCTTTCATGTAAAACAACGCCCAAGAGGACATAGAGAGAAGGGTTCTCCTTTCTCTCTAAAAACCCCTCAAATTATAAGGGAAAACCCCTACCTAACCAAAGGGATATCCCCAAGCAACAACAATCAAACAATAAGAACAATCGATAGCATTTGTGGAGTACGAGCTTGTAGCTCAGATTTCCTCCAACCCTGTTTCACAAACCATCTGAGCTCAAATTTGTAGATTTGGGTTCCTTAATAAACCACACCTTTCATAGCATACAACTTCTAACCGCGAACCAGATCTATGTCTGGATGGCTTAAAAATGTCATGAGAAACCAAAACAGATAAAAATTAAGAAGAAGAAGAAAAAAAACTCCTTGCTCCGCTCGACCAAGGGAAAAATGCAGAACTCCTTCCTTCCTCGTACACAACCTTCAAACAAATTCGGGACAACCCAAAGCAAGTTCTTTGGAATAGTCTCCTGTTCAACACCTCCTTCAACAATTCGGGACAAACCCAAGGGAAAAATGCAGAACCCCTCACGAACAGCCTTGTGCCCAGATCTGAAATGTCTCTCTCTTACATCTATCTCAGTTACCACTATAATCTCTAGCACAATCGATGAATCCGTACTTGCTGGCTCGATCCTCGCTTGATCCCGTCGCTTCGCCGGTTCAAACCATGCTCGAACCACCGCTAACGATGATTAAATAGCTTTGAGCCCAAATCCTCGGCCCAAAAATCAAATCCGCCGCTTGTCGGCAATGGCTGGTCTGTCGATTATCGGATCAATCCTTGCCCGAACCACCCTCAACGTGAGCTCCAATCCCCATCCAAGTTTTATCGGCGTCGGCAGTCTTCGTCGACGCACATGCTGTACAAGCCTCGATTGAAGCATACTCTGTAAGCTTTAGTCTCACAATTTTAAAATTCTAAAAAATCAATTGATAATGTGTGCACAGATCAAATTATGTGTTTGCATTTGGGCTACAAGATTTGGACCATTTAGGGTCCACCATCAATTTTGGTTTGATTATAAAAAATGATTAACAAAATGCAATTCTTTGCATGTTTCATCGTATGAGACTTATTGCAAACAACAATTACCAAATACGTGTTCTGTGCAAAACAAGCCTAACCTTGAATGTCTTCCTTTGCAAGCCAAACAATTAGACTCAAAATAATTAAAAAAGGGGCTAAAATATGGTATTTGGGCTCTCTTGCCAAGACTAAAAATTAATTAAAAATGAAACAAACAATCATAACCAAACTTGCGAGCTTCTCTTTGACGTTTTTTGAGGTGGGCTTATGGCCCATTATCAGCTTCTGTCTTTTGTTAATATTCCCTTTTACTTAAGACAAAAAAATTCAAACCCAAAATCAACCCCTAACTACAACAATTATTTTCACCCTTTTTCGGGAAACTTTATATGTTGAGATTTACTCATGTGCTGATGTGTAGTTGATTGTAGGTTGGATTTGAGATTGTTGTTTCGGGCAAGAGATCAAGGATGTGGTCGTGCGATTCCTATTGGCTTCTTGAGACGAAGCGTGTTTCAGGTGTTCCGTCGCACCTCCAGAGTGTATCTTTTTTATCTGCTTCCCGACTGTTGCATCGCCCTGTTGGTTTCCTCCAACCCGTGTTGCGCCCTTCTCATCCGTTTTGCCTATTTTTCTTGCTCCTATCAGCTTTGTTTCTCTCTCTTGTATTGTTTTGTTGTATTTTGCTCTTTCTAGTCGGTTTGTTCCGACTGCCGATTCTTCGGCCTCTCGAGAATCCTTGTCAGGTGTGATTTGGATTCTCGAATTCTTTCCTTATAAAAAAAAAACATGGGTAAACACGCACACCCCCTCGTACTAGTTGCATTAATTTGATTTAATGTTTTAAAAATACACATTTACTGGTTGGACTTTTTTTCTAAAGTTGGCAAAATTTCCAAAAATATCACCTTGTGACTTCTTCCCTCTTACATACATGGAAACGTTATTTCGCGGCTCGCTATTCTCACGGGAATGATTTCCTATATATATACTAACATGATCAGATTTTAAACATTTTATATAACAAAATCTAACGCATCCAACTCCATAGAACGAACTTAATTAATGGTACAAATTTATGCTACAACAATTGGTGCCGTCCGTGGGGATCGAGGCGACGATGGTCGATCAAAGTGAAGCGGCTTGGAGGGTGCAATGCCGGGCTGAAGCACGCACCCTATCTAAGGTGAAGTTGCAAAGTATTGCTCTGTTGCAGAAGCATGTCGGTGTCCGATTGCTTCTCGAGAAAGAGATAAGTTCTAATCTTTATTAATTAAAATCCGTTTGGCGTCTTTGATTGCGATTTGGGCTTTTCCACCGTGTTCTTTGTTTGGAGTTTAGTTTAGAGCTGCAACAAAATCCTGAATGATTCTGGTCATTCTCTCTCCTCTGATGACTGGATCGGTGGAAAACAAGTTGGCCTTGTGGATCCAACCTTGAGACTGCAATATGAAGATCTGTTGTTGAACCTCGCCGTCACCGGCAGTGGCGGTGGAGACGCTCTCGCTGAGGCACGAGATCTCAAACACCTCGGAGATCTCGTCTGGGGTGACGGCGGCGGCGGGAAAAGGAGGCGAGAGCATGAGGAGTTCAGGCGGTTGAAGGCGGCGTGAACATCCTCCTCGGCCTCCAGAGCAGGTGGGCGGCGGATCGACCGGCAGGGGCGCCGGATTCCGCCGCGTCGGGGCCGTCGGTGATGCACTCTCTAGGTTGGGGCCGTCGGTGCGCAGGGGGAGGTTCGTGTCTCCCATCAGCGAGCGCTGCCATCGCCACCACAGAGAGAGCACCGGCAAGGAGCCAGCAAGCAGACGAGTGGCACAAACATGGCCCCGCCATATGTTTTTCCCAGAATTTGCCTTTCGAAGAGTCTACTTTGTGCAGCTCGTTGATGGATCAAATGAGGTCCAAGTGGGGTAGGATCAGCAGCTATGGGTTCGTGTCGCTGCAAGGATTCATCGAATGTGAGTCGCAGAAGCTGTACCCTTTCGCTGGAAGCAGACAGGTCGCACGAACATGGTTCAAGAGTGCTTTGTTTTATGTATTTCCAGCATGCGCCTTAGCAAGAGTCGAAGTTTGAGCGACTCGTTGGAGGCTCAAGTGGAGTCTGAATGGGGCAACGCCAGCGATGTTGGGTTTGTAGCATTGCGTGGATTGCTCGAGTAAGGGTTGCAAGGGCTGCATTGTTTCACTGGATTCAAAAAAGTGGCGTGAATATGGTCTAGGAGTGCTTCGCTATATGTTTTTTTCAGCATGTCTTTGAATGGTACAAGGTTCAAGCGCCTCTTTGGAGTCTCAAACGACGTCCGAATTGAGCAAGATTAGCGGCGATGAACCTGCAAGCTATAGTCGAATATGGGTTGTGGAGGCTGAGTCTCTTCACCGATACCGGAAGAATGACATGAACATGACGCAAGAGCTAAGTCATTTTTCCTCGTATTTATAACTACTAAATAATCATTTGAGTTGTTTGAAGTAGTATGCGTACAAGGCACAAGGGCAAGATATGTCATCGTTCTATTAACTTTCGATGCACAAGCTAATACCACTATTTATTCTATTAGCTTAAGAGACACAAAGCCTACGGGCTACAGAGACATCGAGCACAACCTGCTTGGAAATCATGATAGCTCGAGACACCTCGTTCATTCTATCAGCCTAGGGGCAATGGAGCATGCAAGCTGGAGTGCATGGACGACAAGCTTGGACTAGAAGGCAGAGCATGGAGCATACAAGCTGGAGTGCATGGACGACACGGTTGGACTAGAAGGCAGAGCATGAGAGCATACAAGCTGGAGTGTATGGATGACAAGCTTAGACTGGAACGAAAGAGACCCTACCACGTAACGGCGGGCAGGGGCATTAGAGCAGGAAGCTACAGGATATAAATGACAAGGTGATCTTTCACAACACAGTGTAAGTCCGGCACGAGAGCCGAATTCGAGCTACTCGTAGTTAGGCATGTATTTCCGTGGTAACGAGCCACACGGGCGCCGAATCCGAGCGACCCACGCTAGGCAAGAGCCAGCAGTGTAAGTCCGGCACGAGAGACAAATTCGAGCTACTCGTAGTCAGGCATGTATTTTCGTGGTAACGAGCCACACGGGCGCCAAATCCGAGCGACCCACGCTAGGCAAGAGCCAGCAGTGTAAGTCCGACACGAGAGCCGAATTCGAGCTACTCGTAGTCAGGCATGTATTTTCGTGGTAACGAGCCACACGGGCGCCGAATCCGAGCGACCCACGCTAGGCAAGATCCAACAGTGTAAGTCCGACACGAGAGCCGAATTCGAGCTACTCGTAGTCAGGCATGTATTTTCGTGGTAACGAGCCACACGGGCACCGAATTCGAGCGCCCCACGCTAGGCAAGAGCCAGCAGTGTAAGTCCGGCACGAGAGCCGAATTCGAGCTACTCGTAGTCATGCATGTATTTTCGTGGTAACGAGCCACACGGGCGCCGAATCCGAGCGACCCACATAGGAGTATAGAAGTCGAATCCGAACACCTATAAGCAATCATAAACAAGTTAGGCAAGGGCCAACACATTACGAAATGGCTTGGGTAGCTTAGGTCCATCAGATGGATGACCGAGTGTTGCAAAATCGAGACGAAAATTATTCAGATCTGAATGTTGATTCGGGGTACGACCCGAAGTTATCGGATCCTACAGTTTCTATCGAACCCGAAGAACCCGAGGGGCAAAATGAAGGGGGAAATTATCCCACTTTCCTAAAACAGAAGATCAGGCCCATCTACTTAAATGAGGTCCATTAGTCTTAAAGAAGGGAGGTATTTAATAGCCTAAACCTACCCTAAACCTTAGAACGAAAGAACTCAGTAGGCAACCTCCATTGATTAGGAGAGAACTTCGAATATGAGCGATTGTTGTAAACAAAATAGAGAATGAATAACAGAAGTAGACCGTTCAAATCCTTCTAGCACGAAGCTAGGAGGTAGTGGTTTTTCCCTGTGTGCTATTTGGCACTAGGGTTTTCCACTCTAAATCGCTCGTGTTATGTTCGTTCTTCGGATTCGTTGAAGATCGATCGTCGTCGCAATCAACGAATATTAATGGTACAAATTTATGCTACCACAGTAATCAAGGTATCTTGCACGGAAACACTTCTTAGGCTTATCTGGAGCAAGCTAGCTTCAAAAAATTATATTCAAGTACTCTAAACTAATTCTCCCGTTGGCGAAAACCTCCTTCAGATTGTATAAAATTAAATTCTGATGCATCTGTCAAACATAATAGTTCTACACACATTGGATACGTCTTCCGCAACCACTCAGGTGAAGTGGTCTTCTTAGACCATAAGCAGATTCTCTGCTCATCACCTATTAAAGCAGAGGCAATGGCCGCTCTTGAATGCCTTCGTAGGGCTATTTCGCAAGGGTTTTTGCGGATAGTTCTTGAAGGAGATAATCTTTCTATTATTAATTCCATCCGTGGAATTTGGAAAATCCCTTGGGAAAATTTTCCCATAATTATGGAAATTCGATCATTGTTATGTGGTTTGGATTATTTTCAAGTCCATCACTGCTGAGAGTCCAACAAAGCCGCAGATTTCCTAGCTACTACTAACATTTCCCATATACTTTTACGCAATGCCATTTCAAATTACCTTCTGCCGCAGCACGACAATGCACAGTTACAAAGATCTCGACTTCTTTTTGTAGACTCGAGCTCTACTGTTTCTTCAGCTTGTAAATCATTTGTTAAAATCATCCGTTGTGATGATTTAAGCATGCATTTTGATTTGTAAGGATACCTTCTGTTTGCCTGTTAAAAAAAGTACTCTAAACTAATTAAGGAGAAGCCAGTTGTGAAGCTGAACCTTCTCTCTCCTTTTGTATTTTGCTCTGACATCTCTCTAAGCCCGATGGGAGTTAGGCGACCTTTCGCCTCCCCCGACTCACCCATGCGCCGTCTCACGGCTGCCACCCAACCAACAAATCCAACAACACAAAGCAACATTTCAACTATGGTTTCCCTACTCCTTTACCTGGATTCTGGTTGATCATCGAATTTAGATATGGATCTGGAATTCCCAAATCCATACCTTAAAACCTAAACCTAACCCTAGATTCAAAAAACAACCCCAAGTCTTGCAATATCTCAGACTTACACTGGGGAATCTGATTCAATCTAGAGTTGCATGTGCAAGATCCTTCCTTTTACAAAAAGGATTTGGTGAGTTCCCAGGCCGTGGAGCCAAATTGGCCTCTTCTTCACTCCTCTGTGAAGCGAGTTCTATGTCAAATTCAGATCCCCATATCAATTAGTCAACTTACCCAGCTCTGGGTTAATGCATCTATCTGTATTAATGATCAAGTTTGTGGTATGGCCTTATATCTTTATCTTGATTCATTTGTTGTGGTGTACTCTAGGATTGAATCGGGCATTTCTCTAGTCCTCTCTAAACTTAGGGTCTCTTCTGACATTTGGTTCAGAGTTTTGATTCTCCCTTTGAGTTCCCATGCTTAACCTACCCATCAAACAAACTTACACTTACCCAGAAGCTTTTGCTTCTTTCAAAAATTGCAATTTATGATATGTGCTGATATTTTTGATGTTTTACTTAGGAATTATGGCATTGCTAATCCTACTAGATACTCCCTAGATAATTTACCACCTTATGAGATGGTATTACTGCTTTGATTGCTCTGGAACTTTAATGGGCTTTCTTTCTCAGACATTCTTCACTCTCTATGTCTATCTTATTAATGTGTCTAATGAGAAACTTGCCACCATTTACTATATGCTTTGTGCTGATCCTCGGTTTCATATATATTGTTGTTCTCCTCTCTCTTGCAATGAACCCCTATATCTAATCATTACTGTAGAGTTGGCTAGTAAAATCATTACTTATGTGGGTAAGCTTACGTGCTTATCTTTACTTAATCTTTGCATGCAATTATATTGGTGAGAATTAGAGGTTGATAATCATTACTTCTCTCCTAATATTCTACTTAATCCCCTAATCTGCATGAGTCGAAACCACATCATCCATCAACTATCGTTACTCTTTTCACATTCCTCTCTCCTGAGTACCCTCTCTTGCGCATTGCTTCCTTTTTGTTCTCTTCCTTTTTGTTCTCTTTGCATGCATGTCTAACTATCGTTAGACATGATATGGTCTAACAGGCCCTATCATGTCCAAGGTTAACCTTTTGCTCTTCTTTCATGTGTTGAATCCTTTCATCCCTTCATGTATGAAGTTACCTCAGCTGATCTGTGGATCGGGATCCCTTTTCTTCCCCCACCACCTTTACAATCCCTTTGCCATTGACTTTCTTATGAGAGAAAACCATGTAGGTCAGTTCATTAGGTTTGATCAAGCTTTCAACTCCGGAAATAAAATAGTTTGCAAGAATTTGTGTGAATGTTGATCTTACCGGTGTTTTGATCTCAATTGTTAGGATGAATCCCTTTGATGACACTATCATAACTCTTAAAGTTTGGTATGAAGATTTTTCTAGTGGTTGTGGGTGTTGTGTTGAGCTTGACCACTCGTATGATGTATGCCCTCTTAATGATGTCCAACCTAGAAACTTGCTATCATCATTGCCTCTGTCCCTGAGCATGAGGCTCTTGAACAACAAACCAGGAGAAGAATCCTTAGAGACCACTCTCCTTCTTCCACCAGAAACTCTCCTGCTAAAGGTCCCATTTTTATTAAACTCAATTTGGGTTTGGGGAATCTTTTATTAAGGACAAGGGCAAGGCCATTGTCTTTGACCCCGATACATATTCTGCTCCCCAAGGTCCTCGATTTCACAACAGTATCAACCTCCCCAATCTCCCACCACACCTCAAGTCTCTCATCAACACTGAGCTCCTTGCCGAGTTGGACCCTAACCTTTCTGCCGAACTCACCAAATTGTTTGTGATGTCCAATGCACCTTCTTATGCCATGAGTCCCATGCATGCATCACCTCTTGAGAGTATGATGAAGCCCCCTTTTGTAGTTACCCCCGATTGCCCTCCAAGGTTGGATGGCACCATTGCTGATGTGGTGACATCAGCTATGGTGCAACCCTATGAGGTTGTAGGGGGCATGGCAGCTAAACGAGGGTTTGAGTCCCCTAATTCAACCATTATCAGGCAAATTGAAGGCATTGATATACAGAGAAATGAGGAGTCCCAATCCCCTGTTTCTAAGAGAACTAAACGTAAGGAGAAAGATACAAGCACCTCAGCTCCTCCAAAAAGTCAAAAGAAGAAGAACTATTATTAATGATATCCCAACTTGGCTTTTGTGTTGTTCCTTTCACCCATCACCCTTCTCAAACTCTTACTTCTAGTCTTGAGGGTTTTATCCATGGTTATTTTCACAGTTGTTTTTCAGTTTCCCTAGTGACACCATTTTGTAACCACTTGCTTGCAAGTTGGCTGGTAGTGTGTCACTTTAGTAAGCTTTGTAATTTGTTTCCTGTATTTGAAGAATAAGCCAACTATTTGCACATTTACATTCTAATGTGTGATGATCTCCCTAAATTTTTCTACTCTCGGCTATTCGTATACATGCATGAGTGATATGTCAAATACTACATATTAATCTAGGCCATTAGCTATTGGTGTCGCCAACTTTATATTTACCATAATTATATTATTGCACTCTTTGTTCAATCTGATTGTTGTGCCTTTGTTGTTTGGCAGCTCCTACCCAGTTCTGTGTTATTAGCACCCTCCCACTCTCCTCACTGTAATCTTTACTACTGTCATGAAATTATATTAATGCACTATCTGAGCTGATGGTTTCAGAGTGGTTCTTCATATCTTAGTATGACAATCCTTGCTAATCATAGCATCAACCCACATGAAAATCAATTGCTAGCATGTGCCGATAACATTATACTTTTATTACTTACTCTTGTTGTTCCACCTCGAAGTCATGTGTCCTTGGTTGACTCTGGCCATGATACTATTACTAGTAATTCTTATAGAGGCCTTCCTGGCTTCTCCCACAACTTTAGTATCTCTGTTGAGAACTCTAGTAGCAACTACTTTGATAATATGCATGTTCTTTAAATTGGATTGAACTTGTATCCTCCTAAAATTTGCCCCTATAATACTTTCTTCTTGTAATACTCCCATAATACCTTTGGAAATATTACCGCCAGTGACCTCAGAATACACACCTAGGGTCACCCAAGGCTTACCATTTTTATAACAACTGACATAATACTGTAAACTTTATTAAGTAGTGTGAAAATTGACCAAATAATGTCTCATACTGACGTTGCAAATTACAATTGATAACAAAACCAAATACAGAAAGCGTATATTACAGCGGAAGTCTTTGAAATAAATCAAATGCCACAAAAGGGTTTTGAACCGTGCGATCTTACGTCAGGATCTTCAACCTTAAAAAACACTTAAAATATCAACTGCCTTCAACGTCGGATTTCTGGCCTTCACAACTGAGGAAATTTACCTGATGTGCCATATGAGACGGATGATACCAGCCAACCATGCAAAGGAAAAATAATGGTTGGTCAGTCTAATGAAAGACTACGCAAGGGTACAAAGGAAAGGTTCTAAGTAGTCATATTAAGTTACGACCATCGCTTCTCGAATAATAGCCGATATACGATGTGAACTTCAATACGTCTACGGAAACACAAGAAAATGAATGATTGAAGAGAAGACTCCAAAGGAATTGAGTCTTATAGGAAACATATGAAATTGTTTGGGAACGTTAAGTTTTCACACAAGTTTTAAAAACGACCTTGGGTCCACGACCAACCTCACCGCGCAATGCGAATCCAGATTGGAAAGAGGACTTACTCTAACAAGAGTCCGAGCGGTTTTCACGTTGTACTCCTTGTAACACCCCCAAAATACCTTTGGAAATATTACTGCCAGTGACCTCAGAATACACACCCGGGGTCATCCAAGGCTTACCGTTTTTATAACAAATAGTATAATTTCACAAACTCTATTAAATATCATGAAAAGTTCCCCAAATAATATTCATACTGATGTCATGGTTTACAACGGACAACAAAACCAAATACATAAATGTTTAATACAGCGGAAGTCTTGAAAATTAATAAATGCAATGAAGGGGTTTTTAATCTGAGCGATCTCATGCCAGGATCTTCAACCTTGGAAAACACTTAAAATTATCAACTGCCTTTGACGTCGGAATCTGGCCTTCACGGATGAGGAAGTTTACTTGATGTGCCGTATGAGATGGATGACACCAGCCAACCATGCAAGGAATAAAAACCGATTGGTTAGTCTAATGAAAGACTATGTAAGGGTACAAATAAAAAGGTTCTAAGTAGTCGTATCAAGTTACAACCATCGCTTCCCGAGTAATAACCGATATGCGAGGTGAACTTCGATACTTCTACGGAAACATAAGAAAAGGCATGATCAAGAGAAGACTCCAAAGGAAGTGAGTCTTATGGGAAACGTATGAAGAGAAGACTCCAAAGAAGTTGAGTCTTATGGGAAACGTATGACAAGTGTTTGGGAACATTAAGTTTTGATCAACACTACTTTATAGTGCTTATCTAGGAGTTGTTACCGGGGTTTAGGGTGCCATTTGTAGGGATTTAGAGCACAACTGTGGAGTATGGAGTTGGAGAGAAGAAGTGTGGATTTGGTGGTTTGGAGGAACTAATTGAAGACATTCAGAAGATGAAGAGTCGACCACTTGAGGAGACGAGGAAGAGTAAAAGGAATAAGCCACAAAAAGGAGGAGAAGACACCAGCCGCGGCCAACCGCGACCAAGGAAGAAGCAACACAGCAGCCGCGGAGGATGGCGAGACGCGGAGCCATGAATGTAGCAGCCGCGACCGCGGCGAAGGCATCTGCGCCCGCGGAAAATTCAGAGCGCTAGTTCGAGAGCACCAAAGTAATTTCTGCGACCGCGGAAATCAGGCCGTGACCGCGGAAGCACACGGCAGGCGTCCGTTAGAGAATTTCCGAACTTTGTTATTTTTCCCTTTTTTCGAGTTTTCTTTATTATTTTAGTTCAAACGTTATACTATTATTTCCTTTTAGATGTGGTTTGTGATCTTGGGCTTTAGGATAAGTCTATTTAACCTAAATTCCATAGCCTCCATTCAGATATCATCGACATTCGCTATTAGGTAGTATTTTCCATTCAGTATTATTTTCCTTCGAAGACTATGAGGAGCTAAGCACTTTTGCTTAGTCCGACAATTGAAGCCTAAGTTTGTATTTGATTGTGAGGTTATTCCTTTACTCTTTCCTTGAATGTTATTAATTCTTTTATGCTTCATCCAATTGATTTATATTGATTTCTCTAGATTAGCTACCTAGTTTTATCGATATTATTCATACTGCAGGATTATGATCTTGAATAGTATTGGTTGGATCTAACTCATCAGTTGTGGTAATTATCATTATTAATATTAGTTTCCCTAGCCTGACAACCTAGTTGAGATTAGTATTATCTATAGTGTTAGTTACCTCTTTCTGGTCAACTTGTTGAGATCAATATTATTCATCCCTAATTCAGAAGTAGCAACCACGATTTACTGGAACGAGTCGTGAATGTTTATTGTGAAGAGAATTAATTGCATGTCAAGTATTGACGAGTTGTTAAGTATTGCATGAGCCTATTTATTCCTGAGCTTATTCTGCTGTTAGATTTATCTTGATAGTTTTTTGATAGGTTTAGTAGTTAGGGTTATCAGGCCGAGTTGGACTGATAACTATTTCAGAACAGGGATTAGGACATTCATGAGGATTGAGGACTAGGAATAATTAACGATCAATCAACCAAACTAAAGGTGGATATTTGTCTGGCTAAGTGTTTTTCCCTAATTGATTTCATCTTTGCTTTTATTTATTTCACTTTATTTTGTTATTTGCAAACCAACCAACCAAAACCCCCCATTGTTACTATTGCATGCAATCTACATAAAGAAAACAACTCCTCCCTGTGAGATTCGACCCTTGCTTACCCAGACTACTAGTTTAGGTTTGTTAGGATTTATTTTGACTAGGTAACACGACTAAAACCTGCCTGTCAAATTGGCGCCGTTGCCGGGGAGGCAAGTTTTGTTTTTATTTGTGTGTTTGTGTGCAAATTTTTGGTGTGGACCTATCTTACGGTCCACACCCGTGCTATTGATTTTCTTCCCTTTTTGATTTTTTGATACAGAGATGGAGAGATTTTCGCAATTCGGGCAGGAACCGAAACATGAGCCATTCTCCTACGCATTTTCTCCAGAGAGGGGATATTACCCAACTTCCAGTGCAGCAAGGCCAGTTAAGCCCTGCAGAATCTGTCATGATCCGCTGCACCCCACTGACGAGTTCCCAAAACTTCCTGAATATGCAGCTGCAGTAAACGCTACAAGAGGTTTTGATCTGCCAAGGCCAAGATATGCCCCACACTCAAACACCTATAACCCAGGGTGGAGGGATCGCCCCGATTCGAGTTATGGGGACCATCAATACCCTCCATATGGCCATGACTACTAGGAGTCTTACCCGGGGCCACAAGATTTCTATCAGCAGAGCGCCCCATAACAGTACGGCCAGCCATATGCGTATAGATTCCAAGGTCAAAATGCAAGCTCGCCTATGCCCGATGCTGAAGTACTCAACACTATCATGCAGAGTATAGCGACCATGGCTAGCACTGTAACCTCGATGGGGGCAAAAATTGAAACAGTGGTCCAACATCAGCACGAGACGAATTCTAGTATTCAGACCTTGGAGAATCAGTTTGGACAAGTCGTCGCTCAAGTGTTGAGGAAGTTGGAGGCCAGGGAGTCCAGGCAAATACCATCTCAAACGGTGGTGATCCAAAGGGAGAGCGTAAGTGCCATGACGCTAAGGAGCGAAGCTGAGGTGGAGGCCAAGCGAGCCAGAGACAAAGACGTCCGCGACCACGAGGAAGAAGGCCGCGACCGCGGCGTGACTACTGGCGAGAAGGACAAAATC
The DNA here is from genome assembly GCA_027886185.1 of Rheum nobile. NCBI lineage: Eukaryota > Viridiplantae > Streptophyta > Magnoliopsida > Caryophyllales > Polygonaceae > Rheum > Rheum nobile. Next base: position 7,768,061 of record WOAB01000644.1, on the reverse strand, counting down.
GACGCAAATCCGCGACCGCGGCAGGAGATCCGCGACCGCGGAAAAGGGGCTGAAGAAGGCGATCAGGTCAACAATTTTCCGCGACCGCGGCCACCAATCCGCGACCGTAGAAATACCCCAGAAGCATCCTCTCCCCTCGAAGCTGCATATGACGCATATGTGCGCCCCTACTTCCCTCCGCTCGGATCAGTAAAGCCTTCCACACCCTTCCCTGAAGCTCTGAAGGACACCAGAAAGGTGGAGAACGACAAGGATCTATTTGACACCTTCAGTAACTGCGAGGCAAACATTCCATTGCTCAAACTGGCAAACAGCATCCCTCGCTGCAAGAAATTTTTAAAGGCGCTGCGCCAGATCAAGAAAAAGCAAAAGGGGAAGCACAAGAAGGAAGCTGGGATTCAGAGGGTAAATTTCTCTACGCTGGATACGGGGCAGGATAAGCATGCAACCCCTGAGATGTTGGGTAGGACATTTCTGAAGATGGCAAGTGCAATCATGGATGTAAACAGTGGTCCACCCACCAAGAAGTGCAGGAGATTGGGGGTCAAGCTCAACATAGAGCATACAAAGAGGCATCCCCCTGATATTGAGCCCAGGAGTTCAGTTGCTGTGAGCAACCCCAGTTGAGTGGAATAGTAGAAGGTCGAGCCACGACGTTAACTAAGGCGTTGTCCGGGAGGCAACCCGAGGTATGAATTTCTTTTCTTTCCTTGTTTTTAGTTGCTCTTGTTTGTGTTTTGCTTTTGTTTTTGTTTTTGCAATTTTGAACTAACCTGCAGGGAGGAGGCCCGAACCATAATGAAGAAGGTGCTTACCACACCAATGTAAGTCCTCCTATTGCCCTGCCCGAAAAAAAAGAAAAAAAAAATGTTCTACCGAAGGCCGGCTGTCCGGAGTTCCGCATGGAGATGGTGCGCATCATGTTGTCTAGGAGGATACATTAGCCCCACACATTATTTGACAATGATGATGGCCCTACAGTCAACATCTGGAGAGGAGGAACACCAGGGCCCATACGACGATTACATCTGGGCCTATTTTTTTTGTGTTCATTGAAGGCCATGAAACCCCGTTCCCTTGATTTACCACTTTTTACCACAGTGATTCCTTTTGGTTGCATGGTAGGAGTTGATTGAGTTGAAGGCCGTGCAACCCTGATTTCCTTGATGACCACTACACATTACAGTGGTTCCCTTTGGTTGCACGGTAGAGATGAGTTGAAGCCCGCACAACACCAGAGACCTGTGCTTTATTGTTATATCGCCAACAACAACTTTAGTGTCCAAGCCAACTCAACGACGTTTGTGAGTTAATTTTTTGCCTTTCCCTGTGCTTCATTCTTTTTTGTCTTTCATTACATTGAGGACAATGCAATGTTTAAGCATGGGGGAGTGTTCTATTCTTTCTACGTCGTTGAGGAGAAAAATGAATAATAAAGAAAAAAGCCAAAATTTGAAAAAAGGCAAAAATAAAAATCCTAGGATAAGTCGAAAACCCGAAAGGGCGGCTTAGGTAATAAGCAGGTGGCTTGGACCAACATTAGGTTGGGGTAATAATTGGTCAAGAGTGATGTGAGTATATGTGAGCCCATCTATTGAAAAATGAAATGAGTAGCTTGGTGAAAACCCGAAAGGGCGCCTTGGCAAAATGAGTGAAAAAAAAGAAGAGTGATTTCTAGGAATCATCATTTTACCTGGCGTGGTGACATAAGAAAATAGATGGAGGCTAGGATTAGATTTTGTTCACTCTATGGTGTTCGGGATAAGCTTGGGGGAAGTATTCTATTTTCCTTTAGGCTTGATTGGTGTGGTGATATGTGTGGTGTTGTGTTGTGCTTATTGTATTGGTGCCTGGAGTTTTCTGTTAGATGAAATTCTTAGAGGAGATGATTTTTCTATGCTTCCTGAGACCTTGGGGATTTGATTAGAGGAGTAGGTTTATTTTAGCTTACTCGAGGACGAGCAAGGTTTAAGCATGGGGGAGTTTGATCAGCACTACTTTGTAGTGTTTATATAGGAGTTGTTACCGGGGTTTAGGGTGCCATTTGTAGGGATTTAGAGCACAACTATGGAGTATGGAGTTGGAGAGAAGAAGTGTGGATTTGGTGGTTTGGAGGAACTAATTGAAGACATTCAGAAGACGAGGAGTCGACCACCTGAGGAGACGAGGAAGAGTAGAAGGAATAAGCCACAAAAAGGAGGAGAAGACACCATCCGTGACCAACCGCGACCAAGGAAGAAGCAACACAGCAGCCGCGGCGGAGGGATCGCCCCGATTCGAGTTATGGGGACCATCAATACCCTCCATATGGCCATGACTACCAGGAGTCTTACCTAGGGCCACAAGCCGTGATCGCGCTTGCTGGGCAAGGCCGCGGTCGCGGTTGGCATATCCGCGGTCGCGGTTTCCTGGGCCAAGCCCACGGTCGCGGTGGATGGAGCCGCGGTCGCGGATCTCCATCCCGACGCGAGGCTAGGTGGCTCCGAACCCTTACCGACGACGACGATGATGAGGCTTGCTTCACCACCGCGTATCACCACCACTCCAAGGCTTCCAACGACACCTCCGGTGATCACTAGAACTCCGGCGACCACTGAGAACTCCGACGACAACGAAAACAAACGAGAGAGAGAGAGATGGAGCTAGATTGATGGATGATGGAGAAGAGGCTGCCACGCCCCCCTTTTATAGCCATAGAAGAGCATGCATTCACCCCCACACCGGTAGACCAATCGGTTCGCATCCCCTCCACCGGCAAACGTTTGAAGAACGTCGGGAAAATCGAGCGTCGGCGTTCTGGAAGCTCGAGGAAGAAGAAGGTGAAACAAAGACCCGCGATCGCGGTTTGCCCACAGGCAAAACCGCGGCCGCGGTTTCAAAACCGCGGTCGTGGTAGTCCCGCGCTCACGTCTCTGGGTCTTTGGTCGCGGTCTTTGATCGTGGCCATGCTAAATTACCCATTTAGCATTCCATAATTAATTCAAGACCCCATTTTCTCAATAAACGTATATCAATACGTTAAAAGGATCTTACAGAGATTACAGAAATTGCTCAACGCGTCTTTCTTACAAAACGACAGTTTGGGACTTTGACAGGTTATTACAATAGCTCCCCCTTAAAAAAAGTTTCGACCCCGAAACTAGGCCCAAAACAGCTCGGGAAAATGACTAAGCATATCAGACTTAGTCTCCCAGGTTTCCCAAGTTACCTCCCCAGATCCCCACTTGGACCAGAGGATTCGCACTAATGGTACAACCTTGTTTCTCAAGTGCTTCTCGCGGCGTTCGAGAATACGCACAGGTATCTCCTCGTACGTACCATTTGCATGAATCTCGATGTCATCATAACTCAGCACATGAGACACATCTGGCACATACTTCCTTAGCAGAGACATGTAGAACAAGTTATGCATTGGATGCGTCGACGGCGGCAATGCTAAACGGTATGCTAAAGATCCCACTCTGTCAAGGATCTCAAACGGTCCCACGTAGCGAGGGTTGAGCTTCCCACACTTGCCGAACCTGAACACACCTTGGGTTGGCGACACCTTGACAAACATCTTGTCACCAACCTCAAACTCGATAGTCCTGCGCTTCAGATCAGCATAAGACTTCTGTCGACTCTGAGTTGTAAGCATCCTCTGTCTGATCAAGGCAATGTCCGAGGCAATTCTTTCGACTAACTCCGGTCCGAACAGAATCTTGTCGGCATTCTCATCCCAACAAATCAGAGATATGCACTTTCGACCGTACAAAGCCTCGAATGGAGCCATCTTGATGGTAGAATGTCAACTATTGTTGTACGTGAATTCAATCAGACTTAAGTTGTTCTCCCAGCTGGTCAGACGATCTAGTACACAAGCTCTCAACATATCCTCCAATGTCTGAATGGTCCTTTCAGACTGTCCATCCGTCTGAGGATGAAACGCAGTACTGAACCTCAACTCAGTTCCCATGGCCTTGTGGAGTTCCTTCCAGAATCTCGACATGAATCGGCCATCACGATCCGATACAATGGTTTTTGGCGTACCATGCAATCGGACAATCTCGTGTAGAAAAACTTCTGATAGCCTCTGGGTTCCCCAAGGTGACTTGATGGCCACGAAATGAGCACTCTTCGTGAGTTGGTCAATGATCACCCATATGGCATACTTCTGACACTGAGTCTTCGGCAACCCCGTGACGAAGTCTATCACAATATCCTCCCACTTCCATTCTGGCACTAGGAGAGGTTGTAATTCACCACCTGGTCTACGGTGTTCTATCTTGACCTTCTGACAAGTCAAGCATCTCGCCACAAATTCTGCTACGTTCCACTTCATGTTGGGCCACCAGAATTTCATTCTAAGGTCCTTGTACATCTTATTGGATCCTGGATGTACAGAATAAGCTGACGAATGGGCCTCATGTATTACCAGTTGGCGAAGGCCATCTACGTCAGGCACATAGATCCGGTCCTGAAACTAGAGTGATCCATCATCTTGAATCACGAATCCCGGAGCTTTCACATCCATCACTTCACTGCTTAACTTCACTAAGATCACATCATCAACCTGCTTCTCCTTGATCTGATCAAGTAACATAGCCTGAATCTCCAACATACTCAGGCATCCTCGACGTTGATCATACAAGACATCAATCTCGCACAATCCTTGGTGCAGTTTGGTCTGAGCAGTGAGCAGAGCTACCACGGTCTCGTACGGCGTCTTCCGGCTTAAAGAATCGGCTACTACATTAGCCTTGCCCGGATGATACATCAACTCGATGTCGTAGTCCTTGAGTAGCTCTAACCAGCGACGTTGCCTCATATTCAACTCTTTCTGAGTGAACACATACTTGAGAATCTTGTGGTCGGTAAAGATCTGGCACCTAACACCATAGAGATAGTGTCTCCAAATCTTCAGCGCGAAAACCACAACCGCTAACTCCAGATCATGCGTCGGATAGTTTGCTTCATAGGTCTTTAATTGCCGAGATGCGTATGCAATAACCTTTCCCTTTTTCATCAATACACATCCCAACCCATGCTTTGAAGCGTCACTATAGACCACATAACCATCAGTTCCTTCTGGTAGCGCCAAAACTGGTGCGGACATCAGGCACTTTTTCAACTTCTGAAAACTTGCCTCGCACTTGTCGTCCCATATGAACTTCTTGTGGACCTTGCAGAGCAACCCAGTCATGGGTAGAGCGATCTTTGAAAATCCCTCCACAAACCGTCTGTAATAACCTGCAAGTCCCAAGAAACTGTGCACCTCCTTCACGTTCTGAGGACGCTTCCAGTCGGCTACCACTTCGATCTTCTGAGGGTCGACCATAACCCCATTCTCATTAATCACATGGCCTAAGAAATCCACTTCCCTAATCCAGAAGTCACATTTAGACAACTTTGCATATAGTTGATTTCGCCTAAGGACTGACAAAGTGATACGAAGATGGTCCTCGTGAGCCTCCTCGCTCGGAAAATAGATCAGGATATCATCGATGAATACCACCACGAACTTGTCCAGGTACTAGTGGAAACATCTGTGCATCAGATCCATGAAGACTGTCGGAGCATTTGTAAGCCCAAATGGCATGACTATGAACTCGTAGTTTCCATATCTTGTCCGGAACGCAGTCCTCGGAATATCTTCCTCACGAATCCTAAGCTGATGGTAACCAGATCTCAGATCGATCTTGGAAAAGACTTTTGCTCCCTGCAGTTGATCCAACAGATCATCTATCCTAGGCAACGGATACTTATTCTTGATAGTGACCTTGTTCAACTCTCGATGGTCGATACAAAGTCTGAACGAACCATCCTTTTTCTTGACAAACAAGACAGGAGCGCCCCAAGGCGATGCACTCGGCCTTATATATCCTTTCTCGAGTAGGTCCTCAAGTTGTTTCTTCAACTCTTGCATCTCCGCTAGAGCCATCCGATAAGGTGCTTTAGAAATCGGCGAGGTTCCAGGCTCGAGATCAATAGTGAACTCTACGTCACGATTCGGGGGTAAACCGGGAATCTCATCTGGAAAAATATCCGGATACTCGCATATAACAGGAACATCATGAACTAAAGTCTCATCCTTCTTGGGCTTATCCAGATAGCACAGGTAACCGACACGACCCTTGAACTTGCACACAAACTGGCCCCCAGATGAAATTGTCACTGTCCTTGAGCTAAAATCGATTACCGCCCCATGACGCGTAAGCCAGTCCATCCCGAGAATGATGTCGTATGGAGCCATGGCTATACAGATCAAGTCTGCTTCGAACTTCCCACATTGAATAGTAATCGGAAATTCCGACAGACGCTTGGTCCCTACTAATTGTTCACCATTGGGAAGGTTCACCACAAATGGTTCGCAAGATTCATTGCACTTCAACCCTAACTTACTTACACACTTCTCCGAAATAAAGGAATGAGTGGCACCAGAATCAAACAATACGCAAACTGATGTAGAGTGAAGGTATAGAGTACCTTGAGCAATCGGAGCATTGGGTCCGTCAGCCTCACGCATCTCATACAACCGCTGACCTTGACCCACTGGAACAGCTGGGGCTTTCCCCTTGTTCTGAGCAATAGTCTGCATCGAGGTACTCGGAGCTCCAACAGGCTTGAATCGGGGTCAGTTGTTATGGCTAACTGACCCTTGCTGCGACTCAGCCTTCTTCTGCCTCTTCTGAGGACAAAAAGTCTGCAAATGCCCCTCTTTTTCGCATGCAAAACACGTCCTCTTGCCCTTCGGGCACTCATTGCTCTTATGCCCCGGTGTTCCGCAGTTATAGCATTGAATCGGGTTCTTGCCCTGGCCCGATCGCTGAGTAGGACCAGACTGTGTCACAGCAGTTCTTGTCCGGCTAGACTTGGCAAAGTGTGACGGTGGTGCGGGTCGTTTAAACCCACTAGCCTGAGGCTGGCTCTGCGCCGGTCTCTGGCGATTGCGCTTCTTTGCCGACTCCTCTAGGGTCGCTTCAATCTTGTAAGCGGCATCCACATACTGCTCCAAAGTAGAGCAGCCGTGGCGCACCATCAATGGCTTGATGTCCGGGTTCATCCACTCATGGAAATGCCAGATCTTCTGCTCCCCACTCGACACTTCCGGTCCAGCATACTGCAACAGGTGATTGAACTTTGCAGCTAGCTCAGTCACCTTCAGCCCATCCGTCTTAGGGTAAATAAACTCCTTATACTTCTCCTCCCTCATAGCACGGGAAAAGAAACGGTCGGTCATTTTCGTCTTGAACATATCCCAGTTCAACCCGGGATGATCAGCTAAATCATTGCTCTCCCACCATTCGCTAGCCACATCCTTAAGTTGAAGGGAAGCAATGTGCACTTTCTCCGCCTCCGTGCAATCGACGTTCCTGAATAACCGCTCCATGTACGAGAACCAATATGCCACCCTGACGGGTTCTCCGATACCGTCATAGCTGTCAGGCCTCATTGAGCTTATGGCCTTCAAGGCCCGACCGTAGTTCCCTATGTACCTGATGGCGTCGACCTGAGGTACCTGATCCGCTGGCTCCTCAAATTCAAGAATAACCTGAAGAACTGGAACACCCTGTGCTTGCGGTACAATTGGCCGAATTATTTCGGTGACCGCCTGCATAACAATTCCACGAATGGCCTCTATGGGTGCAACATCGAAGACAACCTGAGGGTTAGCCTGAACTTGGCTATTGCCCGCAGGGTTATTGTGAGAGGCAGACTCGCTCTCATCCCCCTGATTAGCGGCACTTCTCAAGTTCAACCTTGGGTTGTTACTCGGCCCAGCACCAACACGGGTTGTGTTTCTTGTGTTTACCATCTGTTTGCCGATCAATTTTCCAAGTATTTCACAACATTAATATCACACTTTAAGAAAACGCACAATATATGAAATTGATTCGGAGTAGATCAAACTGGCAAACTTTATTGATGAAACAAACTGAAACCATGTTTGATAAGTTTTACAATTATCCTCCTAAACGATAAGACAAAACTGTTAGGAGGCTAAGGCTCTAAGAACAATGAAAAGCAAAACAACTAGAAAAGAGTCACTAAGACACACTAATGTCCCCCTCGAGATGCCTTGAAGAGTTTCCTGTACACATCAGACCTTCGACATCTCTTCGGAGGTGGACTGTCCTCAGGTTCCGGAGCTGGTCTTCTCGAACTACTAGGACCCGAAACACTTGGCTCCTCCCTGGGCACGCTTGGCCTTTCTCCAGGCACAAGTGGATAACAAAACCGATCCAGGAACCCTGGGCGAAAATCCATCACATTAAGCACATAGTGCGGGTTGATCAATTGCCTTGATTGCCTAAGGTCATCCTGAAGCTCGTGGACGCCATACAGCATGAGAGAGAGACTGGACTCAGCATCGTAAGTCCGCTCCTCCAAAGCGTACAGTGATTCCGTCCATTCCTCCATATGCTCAACTAGCACTCGGGGTCTGACCCTTGCCTGTTGGGCAGGAACATCCACAGAAGCCACAAACGATCCCCACGGTCTCGCTTGTCTACGGGCTTGTTCAGTAATCTCCTCCACTTGGCGACGAGCCTCGGAGGAAGCCATCTCACTCTGATTGTGCACATGTCGAGATGCAGGGCTCATCACCGGCTCTCCAGACACGTCGCCAGGATACAGACCCACTGGTACATCCAATGGCTCGTACTCCTCTCTGTCAACACCGGACACCCCAAGTGCCTGCCAAGCCGCTAGGGAAAAGGGCGTGTACTCCTGAACTGGTGGAATCTTCTGACTAGGGAAGATGAACTGCATCCCCGGATCTTCTCCGTCACAAGCAGGTGCTCCAGACCCAAATCATAGTCGTACTCCTCGAGGTCCTCCTCGGGGTCCTCCTCAGGATCCTCCTTTGGGTCTTCTTCAGGATCCTCCTCGGGATCCTCCTCGGGGTCTTCCTCTTCGAGGTCTTCATCGGGATTCTCCATCTTGTCAGATATAAGAACCACCGACTCCTCGAGGACAGTCGTCTCCTCCTCCTGAGGACTATTCGGAATCCCGATCTGAGCATACTCTGGAAGAATAGGGGACTCCAGCTCGGCCTTAGGTGGCGGAGCCACCTCAGCGTCCCTCCTTCCCTTGAGTTGCGACACGACAGCACCCATTGCTTGCGAGGTGACGGAAGAGAATTAGAACAATCTAAATATAGAAGCTAACTTTCTATTTTAGACAGAAGAAGAAGGCACAACTTGAATGGAAGAGGTTTCAAAATATAGCATTTTACTCAAAAAGTATCATCTTTGTTTGAACCCTTGACCTTTGGAAATAACCAAATTAATTACTTTACTATAAGTCGAAGAATGATTTATATAAATTTTGTTCTAAAATAAAATGATTTGAAGATTTAAATCATTTTAAAACCTTTTAGCTCTGATACCAAATCTGTAACACCTCCAAAATACCTTTGGAAATATTACCGCCAGTGATCTCAGAATACACACCCGGGGTCACCCAAGGCTTACCGTTTTTATAACAAATAGTATAATTTCACAAACTCTATTAAATATCATGAAAAGTTCCCCAAATAATATTCATACTGATGTCATGGTTTACAACAGACAACAAAACCAAATACAAAAATGTTTAATACAGCGAAAGTCTTGAAAATTAATAAACGCCATGAAGGGGTTTTTGATCTGAGCGATCTCACGCCAGGATCTTCAACCTTGGAAAACACTTAAAATTATCAATTGCCTTTGATGTCGGAATCTGGCCTTCATGGATGAGGAAGTTTACCTGATGTGCCGTATGAGACGGATGACACCAGCCAACCATGGAAGGAATAAAAACCGGTTGGTTAGTCTAATGAAAGACTATGCAAGGGTACAAATAAAATGGTTCTAAGTAGTCGTATCAAGTTACAACCATCGCTTCCCGAGTAATAACCGATATGCAAGGTGAACTTCGATACTTCTACGGAAACATAAGAAATAGCATGATCAAGAGAAGACTCCAAAGGAAGTGAGTCTTATGGGAAACGTATGAAGAAAAGACTCCAAAGAAGTTGAGTCTTATGGGAAACGTATGACAAGTGTTTGGGAACGTTAAGTTTTCACACCAGTTTAAAACACGACCTTGATTATTTGGGTCCACGACCAACCTCACCGCGCAATGCGAATCCATATTGGAAAGAAAACTTACTCTAACAAGAGTCCGGGCGGTTTCCACGTTGTACTCCTCGCCCGAGGGTATATTAATTATGTGTGTAAAAGCACTTATCTGCTTCAATTCCAAAACACACATTCATGTTACACCTATTAATCCACATCATCTCGATACGAGAGATATTTATGGGAATGAATCCCGATTGTTGGCACCGACTTAGTGCACCTACACTGAATAAGGGTACGGTCATGACCAGAAAGTACTAGGGCAAAATCCTCCTAATACCAGTTATAAAGAAACGACTAGACCTTACAAGGTACATAGCGTTCCTACGAATACTCGTTCTAACTACACATGTAAGTTCACACATAAATCCACACCAAAACCATTACGGTAATATCATACATAATAGCGTTGTTTCTAGCAATATATACAACCTATTATATATTCATATTTTGACACATTGTTTTCTTAAATCTGTTCCCAAACAGAAAACAACAACTTTTATCCCATCTTAATTAACAATCAATTAATTGATAATCAAGGAAAACATGGAATAATGAGCAAGAGCGAACCACCACTTGTCTTAGTCTAGACGAATCGAAGAGATCGGGTTCCGAGATCTGGAGACTTGAATCTGAGTACGGATTCCTATGACGACGACGACGAGATATAAGACAGAACCCTAAGTTAGATATGATACGACACAAAGATATGAAACGAACAAACGAAATGAACAAACGAAACGAACGAAAGGAAAAAGGGCCTAAGCCGCGGCCGTGGTTGCCAAAGCCGTGATCGCGCTTGCTGGGCAAGGCCGCGGTTGCGGTTAGCATATCCGCGGTCGCGGTTTCCTGGGCCGAGCCCGCCGTCGCGGTGGATGGAGCCGCGATCGCGGATCTCCATCCCGACGCGAGGCTAGGTGGCTCCGAACCCTTACCGACGACGACGACAAGGCTTGCTTCACCACCGTGTATCACCACCACTCCAAGGCTTCCAACGACACCTTCGGCGACCACTAGAACTCCGGCGACCACTGAGAACTCCGGCGACAACGAAAACAAACGAGAGAGAGAGAGAGAGATGGAGCTTGATGGATGATGGAGAAGAGGCTGCCACACCCCCCTTTTATAGCCATAGAGGAGCAGGCATTCACCCCCACACCGACAGACCAATCGGTTCGCATCCCCTCCATTGGCAAACGTTTGAAGAACGTGGGGAAAATCGAGCGTCGGCCTTCTGGAAGCTCGAGGAAGAAGAAGGTGAAATAGAGACCCGCGATCGCGGTTTCAGAACCGCAATCGCGGTTTGGCCAAGGCAAAACCGCGGTCGCGGTAGTCCTGCGCTTGTGTCTATGGGTCTTTGGTCGCGGTCATTGATCGCGTCCATGCTAAATTACCCATTTAACATTCCATAATTAATTTAAGACCCCATTTTCTCAATAAACGTATATCAACACGTTAAAAGGATCTTACAGAGATTACAGAAATTGCCCAACGCGTCTTTCTTATAAAACGACAGTTTGGGACTTTTAGGGGTTATTACACTCCTCGCCCGAGGGTTTATTAATTATGTGCGTAAAAGCACTTATCTTATTTATTTCCAAAACGTACATTCACGTTAAAGCTTTTAATTCACATCATCTCAATACGAGAGATATCTTTGGGAATAAATCTCGAATGTTGGCACTAGCTAAGTACACCTACCACTTTGTTGAATTCCTTAGGTTTTGATGGTAACAAACATTCAACTAATCTGGTAACTAAGTGTTTTAGGAACAAAACAGTTGTCTCGGGGATCCATTACAGCAAAGGAGTGGAGAGGGAACAAAGCGATCTTCACATGCTTTGTTACCTCTCAAGGAACATCAAATGACGAACAATGCTCGAGCTGTGAATGGAATGAAGGATTTCCAGCGTGAAGATTATGGAAACAATCTTGGAAGATGACGCGGTCAAGGAAAAGGATTTCGGCTTGAAGGATCTCGCCGAAGAGAAGATTTGGAGAGAGAATCTGAATGTGTTATCTTAGGAAATCTTTCCTAAGATAATATATTTGGAGAGAGAAGGATTTTATCTTTATTCGATTTTGTTATCTTAGGAAATTCCTTCCTTAGATAATATCGGCTGATAAGATAATATTCTTCAAATCATTTAAATATCTTCTTGTGACCAAGTTTAAAAAAGATTTTTATCTTGTTACGATTAGGGTTTAGTCGAGTTGTATTTATAGAAGTGTGGATTCATTTCTATGTAAGCATCGACAACGACGAACTCTGAGCATAAAAGAACAGAAAGGAGAGTGAAGTTGTTTGTGAGTCTTTGAGGGTTGAGTTCGGATTCATCGTTGTAGGAGTGATCTTCGAATCTAGTTGGGTTGTCTAGGGTTTGGAGTCCATGCTACAAGTGTAATCGAACAAGAAATCAATAAGACAAGTAGACTCTTCAAAATCCTCTCAAGCGAGAAGCTTGAAGGTAGTGGTTTTTCTTTGATTAGCTAGTTGGCTAATTAGGGTTTCCACTATACATCGTGAGTTCGTTTCTTATCTTTCTTGCTATATTATTCCGTTGCACATTCTGTGGGAACAAAGCATTTGTTCCCTCAGACGTAACTCTAACGATCCAACAATTGGTATCAGAGCCTGGTTCTCTAGATTGTGTTCGTTACTGACTTTGCAGGAAAGATGTCGTCAAGCAATGCTATTGGAGATTCATTCTGGAAGCCTCCGACTCTGAAGGCCGGTGAATATGACTGGTGGGTGGAACAAATCGAGTCCCATATTTGTTCCCTCGATGGACAGATATGGCGAGTCATTGAAGTTGGCCCTATAACCATTCCGAATGATAAAGATGCTACGAAGCCAAAGGCAAAAGTTGACTACACGGATGATGACTGGAAGAAGCTGGAAAAGAACAACAGAGCCAAGAAGATCCTTCATATGGCCTTGCTCCCCTCTGATCTCAAGAAAATCATGGGCTACAAGACTGCCAAGGAGATTTGGGATGCTCTAAAACGCCTTCATCATGGAAATGAAGATGCTAAGAAAAACATGATTCTTTCCTTGATGAAAGAGTACGATCAGATCTCTGAGGGGAAGGATGAGCATATTCAGGAATTCTACTCCAGATTCCAAGGGATAGTAGGCCATCTTGAGTTCCTTGATGAAGAAGTGCCAGACTGGAAGCTCACTCATCATTTCATGCAAGGCATCAACTCTCAGTGGGATGCTATTGCCCTTGCTCTCTACTCTCAGACGGATGTTAAGACTCTCACTATGGAAGAGGTTGTTACGAAGCTTGAAAGCAACGCGTTTGTTTACAACCATAAGATGAACAAGAAAGGAGAAGAGAAGGCCGAAAGCATTGCCCTGAAGGTGGAACGTGCCTTTGACTTATCTCAAGTTGAAGATGAAGACGAGGATGGTGATGAAGATGTGGCTCTCATCACTAGAGCCATGAAGAAGATATGGTCTCGAAATAAAGGCACATCGAGTTCCTCCGAAGGGAACAGAGACATGAAAGATGTTGTTTGTTACCACTGTCAGAACAAAGGATATTTTGCCAAAAACTACTTCAAGAGAAAGGCATGTATACCTCAGGTTCGCGAAGGGGAACAAGCAATGATTGCTACATGGGGTGATTCCAACTCAGATGATGAAGAATCATCTTATTCAAGGGACGTCTGTTTGATGAGCATAAATGACCACCACAAATCAGAAGGAGATCTTCAGGGATCTGAAGATGAAGCAAGGAAAGGTTCCTGGTATCTTGATAGTGTCTGCTCAAGTCACATGACAGGGAACAAAAGGTGGTTCACCTCTCTTCAGCAAGCCTCCGGAGGTTCAATAACCTTTGGAAACAAGAGTAAGGGAGAAGTCTGTGGTATCGGTAAGGTAAGGCTTTCTAACCATATTACTGTGAACAATGTGGCACTTGTAAATAATCTCAAATTTGATCTCTTCAGTGTGGCTCAACTATGTCAAAATAAGAAAAATAGGATAGTCTTTACTACTGATGATTGTTATGTTGAGTGTATAAGCACATGGAAAGTCCTACTCAAAGGTATCTGCAATAACAACGTGTACAAGGTTGATCCTGCTTTCATCCCGGAGAAGGAACTATGTTTGTCTTCCATTGCTGAGACAACAGATCTGTGGTACAAACGGTTCGGACATGCCAATCTTCAACTCCTGTCCAAACTTCATAGACAATAACTGGTGAACGGTCTTCCCAAGATCGAAGCAATGAGAATTAGAGTTTGTGATGCGTGCACCAAAGGCAAACAAGTCAGGTCTTCCTTCAAGACAAAGAAGGAGGTAAGTACTACTCGACCACTGGAACTAATCCACATGGATCTTTGTGGGCCAATGCGCACAAAGTGCCGTGGAGGGAATGCCTATGTCTTTGTTATTGTGGATGATTATTCCAGGTACACATGGACCCTCTTTCTGACATCTAAGGATGAAGTGTTCGCTGAATTTGAATCCTGGCTCAAGTCGATTGAAAGAAGCACAGGACAATCTCTGGGGTCTATCCGCACTGATCATGGGACAGAATTTGAGAACTCTCAGTTCCTATCTCTCTGCAGGAACAAAGGCATCAATCACAACTTCTCAGCACCAAGAACTCCGCAGCAAAACGGTGTTGTGGAAAGGAAGAACCGAACTCTAAAAGACATGACGCGTACTCTCCTCATCTCAAGTGGTCTTCCTATGAGTTTCTGGGCTGATGCTTTGAACGCTGCTTGCTATGTTCTGAACAGAGCAACCATTCGCCCTCTCTTGAACAAGACAGCCTATGAACTTCTAAGGGGAAGAAATCCAAATGTGTCCCATCTGCGCACGTTTGGTTGCAAGTGCTTCGTTCACAACAATGGGAAGGATTCTCTTGGAAAGTTTGATCCCAGAAGTGATGAAGGGACATTTGTAGGATATTCTCTTCACATCAAAGCCTACAAAGTGTTCAACAAAAGAACTAGAAAGGTAGAGGAAAGCATTCATGTAGTGTTCGATGAATCTTTTATGGTTGGTAACAATGTGCATGAACAATCAGCAAGTGTTCCCTCAAACACTGGCTCAACTGGAGATGATTGCTTTCAGCTTGTGGAAAACAGTGTCAGTGATGGGGACTAGTCAGATCAAGACACTCAAGATGATCCATCAACAACAAACGAAGGTGCTCAACCATCGGATTCTCCTCAGGTTCCTCAGGGGGAACAAAGCCCCAGTCCTGATTATGTGGAATCCTCCGAGGAAAGTCCAGCTAATGAAGAAAGCAATGAAGAGGGTCATGATGCTGTAGGAAATGGTGGTGAAAGCTCTAATACTGGTAACGACAATTCCGAGGAGTTTGATATCAACAACCTACAAACCAGAAACTACCAGCAGAAGTGGGCTCATCCCGTCCATCAAATCTTTACAGATTACAGAAAAGGAACTCCTCACAGCACTCACTCTTCTCTACATAATTTTTGTGCTTTCAATGCTTTTCTCTCTCTGCAAGAACCTAAAACTATAGGAGAAGCATTGAAGGATCCCGACTGGATTAATTCCATGCAAGAAGAACTTCATCAGTTCGAAAGGAATAAGGTATGGTGGTTGGTTCCTCGACCAAGGAACAGGACAATGATAGGAACAAAGTGGGTGTTCAGAAACAAGCTGGATGATCAAGGTTAGGTCACAAGGAACAAAGCAAGACTGGTGGTGAAAGGGTACAACCAACAGGAAGGAATCGACTATGACGAGACATTTTCTCCAGTTGCCAGGTTAGAAGCCATAAGATTATTGATTGATTACTCCTCTTTCCACGACTTCAAACTGTAACAAATGGATGTCAAAACCGCCTTCTTGAATGAAGTTCTCAAGGAGGAGGTCTATGTGGAGCAAACAACTGGTTTTGAGGACGCCTCCCAACCTGACCATGTCTATGCTCTCGATAAAGCATTGTACGGTCTCAAACAAGCTCCAAGGGCCTGGTACGAAAGGCTCTCACAGTTCCTTCTGGCTTATGGATATGTTCATGGAAAGGTCGACAAGACTCTGTTCCTTCTGAAGGAGGGAAAACACATTTTGGTTGTGCAAGTCTATGTGGATGACATCATCTTTGGCTCTACAGATGATAAACTGGTTCAAAAATTATCAAAGCTGATGGCCAGTGAATTCGAGATGAGCATGGTAGGGGAACTCAAGTTCTTCTTGGGTCTTCATGTCGCTCAAGGGAATGAGGGAACTAAAGTACATCAGCAGAAGTACCTCAGAGAATGTGTCAAGAAGTTTGGAATGTCTGATGCAAAGCCCTTCACTACTCCTATCTCCCCAAACAATCCAATGGGAAAGGACGAACATGAACAAGGAGTTGATCCATCTCTCTATCGAGGAATCATAGGTTCGCTTCTCTATCTCACTGCAAGTAGATCTGATATTATGTATAGTGTGTGTCTCTGTGCTCGCTTTCAGGCTGATCCCAAAGAGACACACCTCAAAGCAGTAAAGAGGATTCTGAGATACCTGAAGGGAACAGATGATCTATGTCTGCGGTATCCAAGGGGTGGAAACTTGGATCTAGTTGGATACACAGATACAGACTTCTCAGGGAACAAAGTAGATAGAAAATCCACGTCTGGAATGGCTCAGTTCCTTAGGCCATGCTTGGTCTCTTGGGGATCAAAGAAGCAGAACTCAGTTGCCCTATCCACTGCAGAAGCTGAATACATAGCCGCCGCCGCTTGTTGCACTCAACTACTATGGCTCAAACAACAACTCAGCGACTATGGTATTCTTCTTGACTCTATTCCTATTCTATGTAACAATACTAGTGCCATAAATATCTCCAAGAATCCTGTGCAACACTCACGTACCAAGCACATCGAGATAAGACATCACTTCTTACGTGACTGTGTGGAGAAAGGGTTGGTGACCATGGACTTCTGCGGCACCAAGGATCAGATCGCCGACATTTTCACCAAGGCACTAAACAGGGAACCCTTCGAACTGTTCCGTATGGAACTAGGTATGATCTCTCTAAACTGACTGTCTATTCGTTATGTTCCCTCGATGATTGGCTAAATTACATGGTAAAGTGTAGAAGCTTAATCATCATGTCTTGATTCATATTCATTCTCTTGAACATTAATTGAACTACCTGCTTAGACTCATTCTACTACTTCACTTATGTTCAAACATTTCTGCATGATGATCTATGCTATCATAATGATATATGAAACAGTTTTCTTTCGGCCTAAAAGAGTCAACTTGGTGCATTGATCCCTCACTATAAGCCCAAATGATTGTTGACTCTGCAGCTTACCCTAGCCATCATGCTTGATACTTTCTATGAGCCCCTCTTAACATCCATATATGGGAGCCTTTCATTCATGATTAAACACTGAATAAATTCTCGTATATTTTTGTGTGATGTTCTTTGTACCCTCTCTAGTAACGTTACCCCCGCATCACACTCTTCTAATTTCTTTGGGAAGTCGAGAAAACGAATCATCACCTCTATGGATAGGGGCTGGTACTTGATCAGTATGGTGTGTATTGATAGCATGCAACTACTTTGGAAGTGTTATGAGCATTCAAGATTGAAGTATCGTTTATGGCGATTGAGATTTTTGTGGATTTGATGCATTTGGTAAGAATCTTCTACATGATGTATTTTTGGAAGATATCTTATCAGTTGTGATTTCAAAAAAAAATTAAAAAAATTGAAGGTGTAAACTCTGGGGAACAAAAGGAGGAACCAGATCGGAGGTAGGAACCAAGAAGGTCGTCTCACACTCGCCCACACTGGAGGAACAACAAAGATATCCTTTAAAGGGTATGCATACTCATCATATCTGAGGTACTCGTCAATTCTGGCTCCTGGTATCAGTGGCGCCTGATTCGTCTTTCTCTGCTTTCCAAACCCATCTCTTGTTCCCAGCACATCTATCTCCGTACTGCCTTGTTTTTTTTCTTTGTCTTTGTTTCACATGGTTGTCTTGATTGGCATATTCATCATTTGTGATATTTTTGCGTATCTTGTGCTGTCTTTGCATGTGGTCTATGTTTGTGTGTCTCAATCTAATGCAAAAGGGGTTGTTTGCTTATCTTGTTGTGCTCAATTTCTCTCGCTCTTTCCCTATGTTTTTGATGATGCCAAAAGGGGAAAATGACTGGTAGCTTTAGTTGAGGGGGAACAAACATGGTTTCATATGTTGCTGGTCTAAGGGGGAACTATTATGCCTAAGTGTGGAACTTTCTCTCTTCACAAATGTCTTTATCTCATGTGTATGTTTTTTTGTCAAGGATGTTTGTCACCATCAAAAAGGGGGAATTTGTTGAATTCCTTAGGTTTTGATGGTAACAAACATTCAACTAATCTGGTAACTAAGTGTTTCAGGAACAAAACAGTTGTCTCAAGGATCCATTACAGCAAAGGAGTGGAGAGGGAACAAAGCGATCTTCACATGCTTTGTTACCTCTCAAGGAACATCAATGACGAACAACGCTCGAGCTGTGAACGGAATGAAGGATTTCCAGCGTGAAGATTATGGAAACAATCTTGGAAGATCACGCGGTCAAGGAAAATGATTTCGGCTGGAAGGATCTCACCGAAGAGAAGATTTGGAGAGAGAATCCGAATGTGTTATCTTAGGAAATCTTTCCTAAGATAATATATTTGGAGAGAGAAGGATTTTATCTTTATCCGATTTTGTTATCTTAGGAAATTCCTTCCTTAGATAATATCGGCTGATAAGATAATATTCTTCAAATCATTTAAATATCTTCTTGTTACCAAGTTTAGAAAAGATTTTTATCTTGTTACAATTAGGGTTTAGTCGAGTTGTATTTATAGAAGTGTGGATTCATTTCTATATAAGCATCGACGACGACGAACTGTGAGCATAAGAGAACAGAAAGGAGAGTGAAGTTGTTTGTAAGTCTTTGAGGGTTGAGTTCGGATTCATCGTTGTAGGAGTGATCTTCGAATCTAGCTGGGTAGTCTAGGGTTTGGAGTCCATGCTACAAGTGTAATCGAACAAGAAATCAATAAGACAAGTAGACGCTTCAAAATCCTCTCAAGCGAGAAGCTTGAAGGTAGTGGTTTTTCTTTTATTAGCTAGTTGGCTAATTAGGGTTTCCACTATACATCGTGAGTTCGTTTCTTATCTTTCTTGCTATATTATTCCGCTGCACCTTCTGTGGGAATAAAGCCTTTGTTCCCTCAGACGTAACTCTAATGATCCAACACACTTGGATAAGGGTACGGTCATGACTAAAAGTACTAGGGCAAAATCCTCCTAATACCAGTTATAAAGAAACGACTAGACCTCGCAAGGTATATAGCATTCCTACGAATACTCATGCTAACTAAGCATATAAGTTCACACATAAATCCACACCAAAATCCATTACGGTAATATCATATAGAACTATATAATAGCGTTGTTTCTAGCAATATATACAACCTATTATAAATCCATATTTTTGTAACACCCCCAAATCTTAACCCATTTGGAAATGTATTACCGCCAGTGACCTCGGTTTTCCTCACCGAAGCCACCCAAGGCTTTACCGTTTAAATACAATCCATGAAACACTTATGATACAAAATCATCATAATATTCGATTAAAGCATGAGTCCCGGAATTACATCCCAATTCCGAATAGGACTAAATACAGAGTAAATAAGTTACAGCGGAAGTCTTTCTTAACATATTACAAAAAAGGTTGTGATTATCATGATCACCTGCCCAAGGTTCTCAACCCGATTAAAACATTAAAAACATCCAAAAACCACCGTCGTCTTCATAGTCATTCTAGTCTCCTCATATCTGCGCTCTATCTAATGTGCCGAATCGAACGGATGACACCAGCCAACCATGCAGAGAACAATTTTGGTTGGTTAGTCTAATGAAAGACTATTCAAGGGCACAAAGCAGAAGGTTCGATGTAGTCGTATTAGGTTAGACTCATCGTCCCTCGAATAATAGTCGAGTACGCTAGTCAACGACCATACTTTACTGAATACATGAAAAGGCATGATCAAGAGAAGATTCCAACTGAAATGAAACTTATCAGAATATCCAAGAGAAGACTCCAAAAGATTGAGTCTTTTAGGAAGCATGACAAAGTCTGAAACATTTAAAGAATCACAGAATTACAGTATCGCATTCGAGCGACTAAAAGTTAAGACAAGCTTTCCTAGCTGTACTAGCGCCTAGCGGCACTACTCGCCCAGGGTATATTAATTATGTGCGACAACGGCACTTATCTTATGATATTCTCAAACTCACAACACGTTATAAGATTTTAAATGTATATATCCCATGGATCCTATACATATAGTATTAGGTGGGGCTTAGCCACCTCTCTACTAGATTCCGAGATTTGTGACACCAACTAAGTGCACCCCCTCTATACTCGTGTATCAGAGGTTAGGTCATGACTGTCCATATGGTATTAGGTGGGGCTTAGCCACCTCTCTACCAAATTATAAAAAAACGACTGGATTCCAACGAGTCCAACGTTCCTAACTACTAGTGCTAACTAAACAGTTCACGCACAACAATAGTTCATAATAAATCCACATAAATGCTCTCAAGGCTATCAACATAAATATATATTCCTAATAGCGTTGTTCTAACAGATATACAACCTATTATAATATCATATTTTAGTTCTCCAAAACAATTAACAAAACTGTTCCCAGACGAACACAATAATCATTCCAAATTAATTACTCAATTAAACAACTGATAATTAATGGAAACATGGAATGATGAGCAAGAGTGAACCGCTACTTGCCTTAAATCCGCTGAAGCTTAAACGAAGCTAGGTACGACGACAACTGGTTTCCAGGCTCGAAGAAAGGACAGATCTGGCAACACAGATTCCTTCGGATCAACCCATAAAGAAACCCTAAGTTAGATTCTACAACAACAAGTACGAATCTACAGAATAACGAAAGGAATCGAAAGGAACGAAGGCCGATCGAAACCATAGAAGCCAAGGCCGAAACAAGCCAAGAGCTTCTGGGCGGCGGTCGCCACCTACCTTACGGCGGGCGCCGCTGCTCGTGGCGGCGGTCGACGCCTGCCTTACGGCGGGCGCCGCTACAAACATCAGAAATATACACGAGAGGCAAAAACTCACCGATGTCGAGTGTTTTGCTTCTCCTTTCCTTTGCTTTGGATTCTAAGCTTCTAAAGGCCTCCAAAGCTTCACTTTGCAACTGGAATAACACCAAATAGAGCTCCGGCGATCGATCTCAAAGTCTCCGGCGAGAGCTTAATATTCCGACGAGATGATTGTGAGGGATTTGAGCTTCGTTTCTGTGCTCAATTCGATCCCAATCCATCTCCTTTTATAGCCTCAAGCCAAGGGAACAAGAAATGACAAGCCATGCACATGGAGGGCCGAGATCAAGCCGTCCCTCGGTCGCCGGCAAGCCCCTGCAACTTGCCCTGCAGTAGTGGCGGCGGTCGCCGCGACCGGCAAGAGGTCGCCGCCCTAGGAAGATAACGATGACGCTGGCTACTGGGCGGCGGTCGCCGCTTGCCTTACGGCGGGCGCCGCCAAGGCCCTTTTTGCATCAGATTAAGCTTGGATTAGCTTTGGCCTTAGCCCGGGATAAATAATAATCGTACACGAATGAGTATTATGTCCCAAAATACGTTGACTGTATATTATTTCACTTAGAAAAATATTACAGAGATTAAGAACATTATAGAATGTCTTTTTGTCTCTGAAATTAAATCGATGTACACAACAGACGTTCAGGTAATTTCCAAAATACCCTTCCAGAAATACGGGGTATCACATCACCTCCCCCTTAAAAGAAGTTTCGACCCTGAAACTTAGGTCGCAAATAACTCGGGAAAACGTCTGAGCATATCTGCTTCAGTTTCCCATGTTTCCCAGGTAACTTCTTCAGTCCCTGACTTGGACCACAGAATTCGTACCAACGGTACGATCTTGTTGCGCAATTGCTTCTCACGACGCTCGAGAATGTGCACAGGCATCTCTTCGTAGGTACCATTTGCTTGAATCTCGATGTCCTCATAGCTCTGCACATGAGATTCATCTGGCACATATTTCCTTAGCAAGGATACGTGGAACACATTATCCATTGGGTGTGCTGATGGCGGCAATGCCAAGCGGTACGCTAGAGATCCCACTCTATCAAGAATCTCGAATGGTCCCACGTAGCGAGGGTTAAGCTTCCCACGCTTACCAAATCTGAACACACCCTTGGATGGGGATACTTTGACAAATACTTTGTCACCAACCTCGAACTCGACAGTCCTACGCTTCTGATCCGCGTAAGACTTCTATCGACTTTGGGCGGTCAACATTCTTTGTCTAATCAAAACAATGTCCGAAGCTGTTCTCTCGACCAACTCTGGTCCGAGCAGAATCTTGTCGGCATTCTCATCCCAACAAATCGGAGATCTGCACTTTCGACCGTACAAAGCCTTGAATGGAGCCATCTTGATAGTAGCGTGTCAACTATTATTGTATCTGAACTCAATCAGACTCAGGCTGTCCCTCCAGCTAGTCGGACGATCCAGTACACAAGTTCTCAGCATATCCTATCGCCATATGCTATACTTGTACTAACTCGTGACCATTCTCAAAGTTATGATCACCACAATAGATTCGCTATACTAATTATGAGAATACATATTCTCTTACTCTTACTTCTAAACTTCTCTCGAAGTAAATACCCTAACCTCCTTAGGTTGGTATCCTTAACCAATTTGGTCTACAATCCTTACTCTCGATAGAATAGATGTAATCATCTACATGATTACCATTGCCTTAACCAGAGTATCCTTACAAAAATCTCCAATGTAACCTTGCTGTCATGCATTCTTCCTCCGAAAGACCTTAATGTCCTTTCATAGAAGAATACAACATCTTTCTACTAACCTTCTTTCGACAGTTCGGTCCTTGAATATATACTTAGAAATCAACAGTACTACAACTTAGTACTTCCACCTGACATACAGACCTTACATAAACGATTCACTTGTTACCCTTATCATATCCGGCCCTTATGCCATATATTTATCTCACAATCTATGCTCATGTGATCCCATAATTAGTGATACCACAATCTATGCCTGATTACCACAACATGATTCACTAATCCATTACATAGGATTATACTCTTGTCTCACCCGAACGTTTTATAAGATTACCTTAACCAACGTGGGTTGCCCCTTTTTCTCAAGTCCACTTGATCTCATCCGCAACCTCATCTCTATATATTATACCTTTAATAGGAGAACACGCATCTCCCTCACAATTTCCTTATATGCAAAATCCCAAAGTTCACATCTTAATTCCTTACAATCCAATTGTCAACTCTTAGTAACCTCAAAACATTACATCCTCAATTTCCTTAAAGGTACTTCTTACTATTCCATCAATTATCTGGAAGTAAGTTTGACCTTATGTCATTTCTAACTTAAATCCTTTAAGATTCCCATACTTTCTCCAAGAATAATCACAACATTTATTCGTATGCTCCTCAACCCAATCACATGAGAGCTTACTCCTATTTTCTCAAAGTATCGAATTGCTAAATGATTCATTACCAACCGAATCAATCACTTGCGTCTTAATCCTTCAATAGATGTACACGAGTAACATTGTTACTTTACTCCTTAAGCATACATAAACTTAATCTATGTACTAAATCCTTCAGTTTATCGAAATCATCAACATGATCGATCCCTAAACTGAAATCCTTCCATTTAAGTGGCCTCTTCCTTAATACAGTAACTTCACAACCTGATCTTTCCAATAAGGGTTGTACCATACGCCTTATGGATGGCCCAATGACATAAAGTCCAAATATTGAATCTTGTAAATTCCCAAGTGTCATAACTCTTTATTCCTCGAAAGGACAACATTCTAACTCCAATCCTTTGGCCTACTTAAATTTGGCCCTAAAATTCACTGCCAACTCAGGCCTCTAGTTTCTTCGAAACAGGATCGCAATCTATCAATTAGCACAGTTGTGCCTAATCACTTATTTCCTTAATCGTGACATCAAATCGTCATAATAAACATCAATCATTGTCTGTCTAATCCTTATATTGCTTCTCTAAAGGAAGTCTCATAACAGACCCCAAAACGAAACTTCGAATAGATCTTCCAAGATAATACTTATGACTTTGCACACTTGGCTTTTCAAAAGCAACCCTTAACCATTGGTCCTACACCGGTTGTATCCACAACTCTGAACTCTAAAGTCCTACTCAAGGTCGTAATAGAGGAAATGAGTTCCCTATGAACTATCTCTCTTATACATTTCCCTTTAGTAGCGCTAATACTGGTGCAGAGGTCAGATACTGTTTCACTTCCTGAAAACTGGTCTCGCACTTGTCATTCCAGACAAATTTCTTATGGACCTTGCAGAGCAGACCGGTCATAGGTAGAGCGATCTTCGAAAATCCCTCTACGAATCGTCTATAATATCCGGCAAGTCCAATAAAACTGCGCACCTCCTTCTCGTTCTGAGGCTGCTTCCAATTAGCCACCGTTTCAATTTTCTGGGGATCAACCATAACCCCATTCTCATTGATCACATGGCCTAAGAAATCCACTTCTCTCATCCAAAAGTCACACTTAGACAATTTAGCATACAACTCATTTTGTCTAAGGACTGATAAGGCAATCCGCAGATGTTCCTCGTGAACCTCTTCATTCGGAGAATAGATCAGAATGTCATCGATGAAGACCACCACGAACTTATCCAAGTACTGGTGAAAACATCGATTCATCAGATCCATGAGGACTGCTGGAGCATTCGTAAGTCTAAAAGACATTACTACGAACTCGAAATGACCATATCTGGTCCGGAACGCAGTTCTAGGAATGTCTTCCTTACGAATTCTCAGCTGATGAAAACCCGATCTCAGGTCGATCTTGGAGAAAACTTTTGCTCCTTGTAACTTGTGCAATTGGAGCGTTAGGTCCATCCGCCTCACGCATCTCGTACAGGCGTTGACCGTGACCTCCAGAAGCAGCTGGGGCTTTCCCCTTATTCTGAGCAGTTGTTTGCATTGATGGACTAGGAGTCTCAGCTGGCTTGAACCTGGGCCGGTTATTCTGATTAACTGACCCATATTGTGACTCCATTCCCTTCTGCTTTCCCTGCTGACAGAATTTCTGCATATGGCCTCCACGACCACATTCAAAGCATAACTCCTTCTCCTTTGGGCACACAATGCTCTTGTGCCCCGCAGCACCACAATTATAGCACTGGACTGGATTCTTGCTCCGGCCCGTCTGCTGCGTTGACCCTCCTTGAGTCGTGTCCGTCTTTGCTCGACCAGACTTAGCAAGGTTAGACGGTGGCGCAGGTCGCTTGAATCCACTCCCTTGATTCTGCATCGATCTTTGCCGATTGCGTCTATTGGTTGACTCCTCCAGAGTCACCTCCAATTTGTAGGCTGCATCCACATACTGCTCTAGAGTAGAGCATGTGTGGTGCACCATCATTGGCTTGATATCTGGGCTCATCCACTCATGGAAATACCAGATTTTCTGTGCCTCGCTGGATATCTCAGGTCCAGCGTACTGTAATAGATGATTGAACTTGGTCGTAAGCTCGGTTACCTTCAATCCATCCATTTTAGGGTATAGAAATTCCTTGTGTTTCTCCTCCCTCATAGCACGAGAGAAGAAACGGTCTGTCATCTTTGTCTTGAACATCTCCCAGTTCAAAACATGACTTTCAGCTAAGCCGGTACTCTCCCACCACTCACTAGCCTCTTCCTTCAACTGAAGAGAAGCTATATGTACTTTCTCAGCTTCAATACAATCCACATTGCGGAACAGCCGCTCCATGTGGGAAAACCAATGGGTCACCCTGACTGGTTCTCCTTTTTCGTTGTAGCTGTCAGGCCTCATGGAATTAATGGTCTTCAGCGCACGACCATAATTGTCCCGAGTCCTGACTGCATTCTCTTGGAATACACGGTTCACTGGCTCCTCAAATCTGGGAACCGGTAGAGGTATTGGCACACCTTGTGCCTGCGGCACACCTGGTCATAGTATATCAGTTACTGCCTGCATAACCATTCCTCGAAATGCTTCCATTGCAGCAGCATCTAATACTATTGGAGCATTGGTCTGACCTTGACCATTGCTCCTAGGATGATTGTTGGAACCTGACTCCTGCTCGTCTTGTCCAACATTTCCTACAGTTGGTCTGGGGTCATTGCTTGTCCGAGCACCAACTCGAATTGTGTTCCTCGTGTTCACCATCTGTTTACCGATCCAGTTCCAAGTATTTTATACATTAATATTATTCAATATACTTAATGTAGCAAAATCACTCAGAGTAGATCAACTTGGTATTTTCCATTGATGAACTCAAATCGAGTTACTAGGTTCTACAACCTTAAATCTTAACGAGGAAACTGGGAATTCAAGCCTTACTGGAGAAGGCGAAACCACCTCGGCTTCTTCCGAGTCCTCTGAAGAGAAACGAAAGCACCCAAAACTACGGGCGACGAGAAGAGAGTTAGTCTTTCTAGACATAGAAGCAAGCTTACTACATCAGACTATATAGAAGACATGACTATGAACGGTTTGGATTTAAAAACACCATTTTTATTTTTGAAACTCAGAACCTTTCTAAAACACTTTTCAATCAAGACGAGTATATGGTTTTCAAATACCCAACCCGTTTTAAAACTTTAGGCTCTGATACCACAACTGTAACACCCCCAAATCTTACACCATTTGGAAAGGTATTACCGCCAGTGACCTCGGTTTTCCTCACCGAAGCCACACAAGGCTTTACCGTTTAAATACAATCCATGAAACACTTATGATACAAAATCATCATAATATTCGATTAAAGCATGAGTCCCGGAATTACATCCCAATTCCGAATAGGACTAAATACAGAGTTAAACAAAATATAGAGTAAATAAGTTATAGCGGAAGTCTTTCTTAAAATATTACAAAAAGGGTTGTGATTATCATGATCACCTGCCCAAGGTTCTCAACCTGATTAAAACATTAAAAACATCCAGAAACCACTGTCGTCTTCATAGTCATTCTAGTCTCCTCATATCTGCGCTCTATCTGATGTGCCGAATCGAACGGATGACACCAGCCAACCATGCAGAGAACAATTTTGGTTGGTTAGTCTAATGAAAGACTATGCAAGGGCACAAAGCAGAAGGTTCAAAGTAGTCGTATTAGGTTAGACTCATCGTCCCTCGAATAATAGTCGAGTACGCTAGTCAACCACCATACTTTACTGAATACATGAAAAGGCATGATCAAGAGAAGATTCCAACTGAAATGAATCTTATCGGAATATCCAAGAGAAGACTCCAAAAGATTGAGTCTTTTAGGAAGCATGACAAAGTCTGGAACATGTAAAGAATCACAGAATTACAGTATCGCATTCGAGCGACTAAAAGTTAAGACGAGCTTTCCTAGCTGCACTAGCGCCTAGCTGCACTACTCGCCCAGGTTATATTAATTATGTGCGACAATGGCACTTATCTTATGATATTCTCAAACGCACAACACGTTATAAGCTTTTAAATATATATATCCCATGGATCCTATACATATAGTATTAGGTGGGGCTTAGCCACCTCTCTACTAGATTCCGAGATTTGTGACACCAGCTAAGTGCACCCCCTCTATACTCGTGTATCAGAGGTTAGGTCATGACCGTCCATATGGTATTAGGTGGGGCTTAGCCACCTCTCTACCAAATTATAAAGAAACGACTGGATTCCAACGAGTCCAACGTTCCTGACTACTAGTGCTAACTAAACAGTTCACGCACAACAATAGTTCACAATAAATCCACATAAATGCTCTCAAGGCTATCAACATAAATATATATTCATAATAGCGTTGTTCTAACAGATATACAACCTATTATAATATCATATTTTAGTTCTCCAAAACAATTAACAAAACTATTCCCAGACGAACACAGTAATCATTCCAAATTAATTACTCAATTAAGCAACTGATAATTAATGGAAACATGGAATGATGAGAAAGAGCGAACCGCCACTTGCCTTAAATCCGCTGAAGCTTAAACGAAGCTGGGTACGACGACAACTGGTTTCCGGGCTCGAAGCAGGGACAGATCTGGCAACACAGATTCCTTCGGATCAACCCATAAAGAAACCCTAAGTTAGATTCTACAACAACGAGTATGAATCTAAAGAATAACGAAAGGAATCGAAAGGAACGAAGCCCGATCAAAACCACAGAAGCCAAGGCCGAAACAAGCCAAGAGCTTCTGGGTGGCGGTCACCGCCTACCTTACGGTGGGCGCCGATGTTCGTGGCGGCGGTCGCCGCCTGCCTTACGGCAGGCGCCGCTACGAACATCAGAAATATACACGAGAGGCAAACACTCACCGATGTTGAGTGTTTTGCTTCTCCTTTCCTTTGCTTTGGATTCTAAGCTTCTAAGGGCCTCCAAAGCTTCACTTTGCAACTGGAATAACACCAAATGGAGCTCCGGCGATCGATCTCAAAGTCTCCGGCGAGAGCTTAATATTCCGACGAGATGATTGTGAGGGATTTGAGCTTCGTTTCTGTGCTCAATTCGATCCCAATCCATCTCCTTTTATAGCCTCAAGCCAAGGGAACAAGAAATGACAAGCCATGCACGTGGAGGGCCGAGATCAAGCCGTCCCCCGGTCGCCGGCAAGCCCCTGCAACTTGCCCTGCAGCAGTGGCGGCGGTCGCCGCGACCGACAAGAGGTCGCCGCCCTTATGGGTCTCTGGCGGCGGTCGCCGCATTTCTGGCGGCAGTCGCCGCATTCCTAGGCCACTTGCATAGGAAGATAACAATGACGCTGGCTACTGGGCGGCGGTCGCCGCTAGCCTTACGGCGGTCGCCGCCAAGGCCCTTTTTGCATCAGATTAAGCTTGGATTAGCTTTGGCCTTAGCCCGGGATAAATAATAATCGTACACGAACAAGTATTAAGTCCCAATATACGTCGACTGTATATTATTTCACTTAGAAAAATATTACAGAGATTAAGAACATTACAGAATGTCTTTCTGTCTCCGAAATTAAGTCGACGTACACAGCAGACGTTCAGGTAATTTCCAAAATACCCTTACAAAAATACGGGGTATCACAATTTTAACACATCGTTTTATCAAATCTGTTTCCAAACACAAAACAACAACTTTATTCCAACTTAATTAAACAATTAAATAATTGATAATCAAGGGAAATATGGAATAATGAGCAAGACCGAACCGTCACTTGCCTTAGCTTAAACGAATGAGAGATCGGGTTCAAGATCCGGGAACTTGAATTTGTGCACCACTGCCTGCTAAAATTCCCGTTTGAATTTTATCGTCATCTGTATGGTCGGATCCTAATCCGCATAACCGGCCATGGATACGAGCACATTCCAACCCGATGACGCATACGAGACGAGTTTTAAGACAAGAAACCCGAATTAGATACGGTATGAAAAGACGAAACAAAACGAAGGAAATAGGCCAGTGCCGCGGTCACGATTAGCATAGCCGTGATTGCGGCCTGTTGGGCAAAGCCGCGGCAGAAGGGGCCGCGATCGCGGGCCATACCTTGGCTGAGATCGCGGGCCTATGCCCAGCCGCGGTCACAGTGGATGGAGCCGCGGTCGGGGGACTCCATCCCGACGCAAGCTTAAAACAAACTTTGGAGCCATACCGACGAACATGAGGCATGGATCCTTGCTTCTGAACAATTGCACACTACCACCACTCCAGGGACTTCACAACGGTGACGACCTCGGCTTCCGGCGACGACAACTCTGACGACAAACAACAAAGCACAACGAGAGGAAAAGGGAATGAGAATGGTGGAGGAGAATGCCAATTCCGAGCTCTGTTTATAAGCTAGGAATGGAGCTCCAAACTCAACGCCAAGGAGGCCAAGAGATCCAGCTCCCGCCGCTCGGAACATGTGGGAGAAATGCCGATCGTTGGCGTTCTGGAAAGAGGAGGAAGAAAACGAAGCAGAGTGCCGCGATCGCGGTTTGACCCTTGTCAAAACCGCGACCGCGGTTTCAATACCGCGGTCGCGGACAATGCCGCGCCCGCTGGCAATGCCGCGCCCGTGATCACTGTCATGCCCGTGGCTCTCGGCCTTGATCGACTCCCGGGCCTTGATCGCGGTAACGCTTAATCTCGTTTTTAGCACTCTTCAAATAATTAAAACCCATATATCTCATTAAACGTATATCATCACGTTCAAATGGTTCTTACAGGGTTACAGAACATGCCTAACACGTCTTGCTTACAGAACGAAAGTTGAGACTTTTAGGAATTATTACACTTCTTCTATGTCATCTTACTTACTTATTACCTGTCTGTTACCTCCATCTTGTGTGATCTAAATGAGGCATACACTATTACTGTTACACTTATGCCTAATCCTTATGATTATAATGTATTAACCCACTTAAAATAGAAGGGTAAAATAGTAATTTTAAAGTGGTAAAAATAAAAGTTTTGAAATTTATTTTATTTCTTTTAGAGGAATAATTTAAACTTTCATGAACTTAGGTTCAATGGTGGGTTATGATATTTTTTGTACAAATTATCATATGAATAATAATAATAATAATATGGTGTTAAAATAAATAAATAAGTATAACAAAGAATATAATTTTAGATTTTTAAATAATAATAAAGGTCATAAGAATTATTATGTTATCCATAAAGGGATAAAATAATAATTGTCCTTAGTATGTTATTTATCTAAGCTAAAGATGATTTAAATTGTGATTAACTTTATGTTAATGATAATTTAGATAAAACTTATCAAATTTGACCTAGAATATTTAAATCAAGTTTAACAAATTTTTGTTAAGGATTTAAGTATGGTTAAATTTACAAGAAAAATAACTTAAGCTTATTTTAGCCTAAGTTAATTTTTTATATAATTTAATTTTGGGTTAAAATAAATATTACAAACTTAAAATATTAAAAATATTAAGTTTGGATAATTTTTGCAATTTATGAAAAGTGAAAAGGGTCATTTTGCCAAAAACCTATAACTTTGGGCCATTTTTGTAAATAGTCCAAAATACCCCCCCTTCTTAGGGCTGAAAATCACCCATGGGTGACCGACCCACCCAAAAACCCAACCTAAATATATGGATGATCACCCGAAGTAAACCGAGTGACGGATGGTTGGTGGGTCGGGTGAAACGGATGACGGGTGGGTGATGTAAATATCACCCATCACCCGATCCATAATCCACACTTCACCCACCCATCCGTTCACCCATCGAAAATTGTAGTTCTAATTCTATTTTTTATTAAAATGTATCACTTCAATTTTAGTGTTTCATGTTTAAAAGTTGAATATTTTAAAATTATTTTCTATTAACATCCATCAAATCCTATATTTAGAACAACTATTTTCATATATTGAAGAAAATTAATCATTTTTTACACTTAATCATGCATTTTATTACATTTACATAATTATAAAATATTAATAAAAATATGATGCGGATGAACCGACCCACCGGAATCACCCGTTGGATGATGGATGGACGGATGTGGATGAAACGTTTTGCGGGTGACGGGTGGGTCGGGTGGAGGATTTAACTTCACAGGTCGACCCCTTCTTCCTCCCGATTCTCTGTACAACAGCCGTGAGCTTGTTAAGCTCTTCCATGGTGGATTCGACCTCATTTTTAAGCCTGATTCCCTCGTTTGACCTCTGGGCATTTAAGACTAGTAAATCACGCATCTAATACCCCTATTAATCAGATTAAAGGATGACGATAAACCCGGTATTTTTCCCCCAAATCCTTATCCGCGCCATTGAAATCGAATTGAAGAATTCGATAAGATCGTCTTCAATTGGGGCGAATTGATTGAGGTTTTATGCTGGGTATATCCTCCTCTACCATAACCCTATAAATATACCCGTTAATTCGACCCCAATCCATCCAATTTCGAGCTTCCATTCGTAAGAACCCTAAAATCGTGTCGAGCTGTTCATCCCAAAAATTCGAGTGTTGTGGAGTCTTCTTCGAGCAATTGGTTGCATCCCTAGTTGCGCCTACGAGTCCTCTTTGAAAGCCCTCTCCTTCCACCACCGGAGACCCACCGTAGCCGCCCAATATTCTGGCATTTTCCAACGAGGTGCAGTCCGGCGTCGTTAGGTTCAATTTAAACCCGATTCGAGATTTATTTTTCTTTTATTTTTAATTTGTTTTGAATTAATTTGGTTTAAATTAATTAATCCAGATTATGGAACAGTATTTTAAGATTAATTTGAATTTATAAAAATCAAATTTATTTAATTAAAAATAGTTTGGGTATTATCTTAGAATATGAATGGTTAAAATATTAACTTTTCATTTGGATAATATTTTGGAGTAAAAATTCTGGACTTTATAAATTATAAGATTTATTTGATTTATAAAAAGATTATTTAGAATATACGATTAATTTATTTTTAATCATATAGATAATCGTCCTACCGATTAAGTCTTGAAAATTGAATTAATAGAAGATAAATTAATTCAATTTAAATCTTGAGACATATACCCTTCAAAATTCAGTATTAAATAAATAATCTAATTATAATTTATTTTTGTGTGATTTGGGTACGTTTCGGATTTGCTTATGGAACGGAAATAGAGCAGGGATTCAAGTTGCTACTCCGAAACAACCATCCTCGTAATACCGTTCATCTCTCCGTGATTCAAGGCAAGTGGCGGTTCGCTCTTGCTAATTTATTCCATATTTTTCTTAATTGACAATTAATCTATTGCCTTAATTAAGTTGGGATAAATATTCTTAAAATTCTCGTTTGGGAACTTGTGTGTTAAAATGTTGTGTAAAATGACCCTTATTATTAGGTTGTATATATGCTAGCTATAACCCTTATATATATTATTATTATAGGGTGCTAGATAATAATTGGTGTGGATTGTTGTGCTTTGGTGTGAATATAATTGCTAGTTAGCACGAGTATTCGAAGGAACGCTATTTACCTTGCGATGTTTAGTTGTTTCTTTATAACTTGGTATTATGAGGATAATTGCCCTAATACTTTTGGTCATGACCTACCCTTATTTTATATAAGTGGTGGTGCATTTAACTAGTGCCGAAATTCGGGATTCGTCCCATGTTCTATATCTCATAGCGATATTGGTGTGGATTAAAAGCTTTAATGTAATTGCACGTTTTGGAATTAAATAAGATAAGTGTCGTTTTGCACATAATTAATATACCCTCGGGCGAGAAGTACAACGTGGAACCCGCCCGATCTCTTGTCTAAAGTAAGTCCCATTTTCCAATCTGAATTTGCATTATGCGGTGAGGTTGGTGGAGGACCCAAATATACAACGAGATGTTTTAACACTTTGTGTGATAATATAACATTCCGAAACAAATTCATGTAATTTCACATAAGACTCAACTCATTGGAGTCTTCTCTTTTAATCATTCCTCTTCATTCTTTTTGGTAGAAGTCTATAGTCATATATCGTTTACCGAGTTTTATTCGGGAAACAAGGGTAGTGATTATATACGACTACGAGAACCAATCTGTTTTCACCATTGCATAGTATTTCATTAGACTAACCAACTGTTTCTATTCCTTGCATGGTTGGCTAGTGTCATCCGTTCTATACAACACATCAGAGGTTGGTCCCCGACGATTTGAAGTAACCAATTGAAGACGAAGGCTTGCAGTTGAAGGTTTTATTCTAAATTAATATTAAGAGGTGAAATGTTGATTTCGTATTCGTATAAAGTTGTAATACGTATCTAAACTAGTCATGTGTTTAGTTTTTACTTAAAAGTCGTCCGTTGTATATTCACTATGTTGTATTACCGTCCTTCTCATTTTACGAGAGGAATCTTAATAAAAGATTGAACTTAATTTAAAAGTATTCCGCTATTTACTCTACTATTATTTAACATTTATTGTTTATTTTAAGCTTAATTGTTCCGATTAAATCCTAGGGTGACATTGGACTTTACAGTCTGAGGTTACTGGCACTACCGACATAAGCCAGGGGTGTTACACTTATGGTATCAGAGTAATATTTTTAAAATTCTTGGCCTACTGTTAGGTTTGAGAATTTTCAAAATTATTTTCGAAACTATTTTCAAACTATCTTATTTTGATAAAGGAATTTCGAGAAAATAAATGGATAGTATTAAATGTAAGGTTTTAAAATTTCTTATGGTTTAGAAAAAAATTTTAAAAATTAATGGTTTAACTACTAATATTAAATTGCATATTTCTTTTATAAAATGGTATTATAAATGGTGTTAAAAGTAATGGTTTGAAACTTCTTTTGTTAAGTATTAATTTTTATAGTGTTTTTACGGTGTTGTAAAGGTTAAAACTAGGTTTATGATTATAAAAGTATGGTTTTGGTTTTTGGGTAAATTAAGTTTATAATGCAATTAGTTTAAGAACTTATTCTATTAAATAAAAAATATAAAGTTTGAAGTATAAGTTTAAATAATAAGTGGTTTTTTTAAAACTTCTGCAAGCTTCGATTCAATTTCTTATTCCTTAGATCCATTCGTAATGATATCGTCCATTTTTAGGCTTAATGTCATTCTAAGGTTGACATTTCTCCTATTTGATTTATTCTCAAGTAAGAGAATATGATTGTTCTAGGGTTAATTGTGGAGGGTCAGTCAATCTAATATAAGTTATTGGTTTGGACCTTTACAATTCGTATCATAACGTAAGTGATTAAGTATCATGTACAAGTTGGAAAAATTCTAAACTGACAATATGGTTCATTAACGGATGGTGAACACCCGATCCACCAACCAATTAACTAATGAAGGTCCTAGCAATGGTTCTCGAGTTCAGCTGAGGAGTGCTACTCAACAAGGGGATGACGCAGGATCCGGCTCGCACAACAATAACCCACCCCTGCGGGAAGAAGTTCATCAGGGACAAGTGGACCCTCAAGATGTGAGGGAAATTCCACCTAATCCACCTCCTGCCACGATCGTGTTGGACGCTTCGATCATTGGACATATTGTAAGGCAGGTGGTCGAGGTAGTGACGACCCAGGGGATACCGCAGGCTCAAGCGGCTCCCATTCCTCAAGTCGTAACTGATATTGGGGGACGTGAAGGTCGTGTACCTCTCTAGTGGTTCCAGAAAGAAACGACGGGAACTACAATCGAGCATTGGAGACGATCAATTCGATGCGCCCGAATAGCTACGATGGGACCGGGAAACCAGTTAAGGTTGCCTATTGGTTCTCTCATATGGAGCGACTGTTCCGAAACGTGGTCTGCACCGAGGCTGAGCAGGTGCACATAGCTTCATTACATCTGAAAGACGGAGCAAGTGAGTGGTGGGAAGGAACTGGGTTAGATGACCACCCAAATCTGAGCTAGGCAATGATCAAGACCAAGCTCATTGATCGATTCTTCTCCGGTGCTATGAGAGAAGAAAAGCTAAAAGAGTTCCTCTACCCAGAAACCGAGGGACTGAAGGTGACTGAGCTGGCGGCATAATTTAATCATTTGCTGCATTATGCTGGTTCTGAAGTGCACACTGAAGAACAAAAGATATGGTACTTCCATGGATGGATGAGCCCAGAAATCAAACCTCTAATGGTGTGTCACAGTTGCTCTACTCTGGAGCAGTATGTTGATGTGGCCTACAGAATAGAGGTCATGCTGGAGGAATCTTCCCGAAAGCAAAAGGAACAGAATAAGGCTAAGGGTGGGCAACAGAACCGGAAGGCCAATACATTTAAGCGGCCGGCATCGCCTACCAAGTTTGAGAAGTCTGGTCGTGCTAAGACTAAGACAACTCAGTCCGACTCCACCAAAGGCTTAGGTTGGAGTAACGGTACAATTCAATGCCACAACTGTGGTGAAGCAGGGCATACAAATTTTAATTGCCAAAAAGAGAAACGGGTATGTAGGCAGAAGGGTCAAAGGCCAACATAATCATACCAGGCCTCAAATGTTGGCAGTCGCAGAACTCAAAGCCGGAAGTGTCTGCTTCTGAGCAATCTGTTGCTCGGAATAAAGGCAATGCGCATGTTGAATCTTCGAGTCAAGGGCAACGAGTCTTCGTGATGCGTCAATCCGACGAGGAGGAAACCATGAACGAGTAGTTAATTTTTTAAGCTTTTTAAGTGTAAGCAGCAATGACTTGTGTGTGTATAGTCTCTGTAGTTTAGTAATCTGTTTGTTTGACATTCTGTCAGTGGTTGTAATGCAATGTTTTGAATAATAAAGAAGTGTTTCCTTGTTTCGGAAATTACTAAATTCATTACTGTTTTGAGTTATGTGTTTGTACGAGAATCCTTGAGGGCCAAAAACAGTACAAGTCACGTGTTGATAAAGACTGTATGGACTCATAAAGGATAGTGTAAATTGTTGGGACATGTGTGATTGTTCCCTACCGTGTTAGCGCTAGTTTCGGGGTCCAAACTATTTTTTAAGGGGGTAGTATTGTAATAACCCACTTAAAAAAGAAGGGTAAAATAGTAGTTTTAAAGTGGTAAAAATAAAAGTTTTAAAATTTATTTTATTTCTTTTAGAGGAATAATTTAAAATTTCATAAACTTAGGTTCAAAGGTGGGTTATGATAATTTTTGGTACAAATTATCATATGAATAATAATAATATGGTGTTAAAATAAATAAATAAGTATAACAAATAATATAATTTCAGATTTTTAAATAATAATAAATGTCATAAGAATTATTATGTTATCCATAAAGGGATAAAATAATAATTTTCCTTAGTATGTTATTTCTTTAAGCAAAGGATGATTTAAATTATGATTAACTTTATATTAATGATAATTTAGATAAAACTTATCAAATTTGACCTAGAATATTTAAATCAAGTTTAACAAATTTTTGTTAAAGATTTAAGTATGGTTAAATTTACAAGAAAAATAACTTAAGCTTATTTTAGCCTAAGTTAATTTTTTATATAATTTAATTTTGGGTTAAAATAAATATTACAAACTTAAAATATTAAAAGCATTAAGTTTGGGCAATTTTAGCAATATATGAAAGGTGAAAAGGGCAATTTCGCCAAAAAGCCATAACTTTGGGCCATTTTTGTAAATAACCCAAAACACCCCCCTTCTTCCTCCCGATTCTCTGTACAGCAGCCGTGAGCTTGTTAAGCTCTTCCATGGCGGATTCGACCTCGTTTTTAAGCCCGATTCCTTCGTTTGACCTTTGGGCATTTAAGACTAGTAAATCACGCATGTAATACCCCTAGACCAGTCAAACGGGTCAAACGGGTCGGGTTCGGGTTTAAGCACATCGGGTCGGGTCAATTGCGGGTCAGAATTTGCGGGTCGGATCGTTGCGGGTCAGGTACGGGTTCGGGTCGACCCAACAGGTCGAGAGCGTCATGTCAAAATTTTATAAAATGATTATTAAAATAATATTTTAATTAAAACAAAAAATAATAATAAAAAAATTAATTATATAATATTTTAATAACAAAATATATTATAATGTTTAATATATAAAATAAAAACACATTTGTAATGACCCAATGGATCAATGACCCAACCCAGATATTTTCGGGTCGAACGGGTCGGGTCACTTTTGACCCAATACTTTTCAAGTCGGGTCTCGACCCAGAAAACGTGGGTCGGGTCGGGTTTGCGGGTCGGGTCAAATTTTGACAGCTCTAAATACCCCTATTAATCGGATTAAAGGATGACGATAAACCCGAGATTTTGCCCCCAATGTAACATCTCAGGCCAAGCTACCCCAGCCACCAAGCCGCCCAGCCACCCAACGGTGCCGGCGCCGGTACTGGTGCCGCCTGGTTGTCCAAGGGCATGCAGCCCACACACCCAACCCTTCCCCCATTTAAATGGGTAGGTTGTTGACCACGGGGATCGAACCCGGGACCTTTAGACAAGTGGTAAGACATTGCCCTTGTATCTAAAGGTCCCGAGTTCGATCCCCGTGGGCAACAACCTACCCATTTAAATGGGGGAAGGGTTGGGTGTGTGGGCTGCATGCCCTTGGACAACTAGGCGGCACCAGTACCGGCGCCGGCACCGTTGGGTGACTGGGCGGCTTGGTGGCTGGGGTAGCTTGGCCTGAGATGTTACAAAAAATTACACTTTATGTTGGTGCCTGACCTTGCCGACTACGGGCCTGACAAACACCCCGGCACTGCCATCCTTAACAGGCTTGCAGGCCGTGTACCCCAACCCTTCCCCCCAAATGGGTAGGTTGTTGGTGAGAGTCGAACACGCGACCTCTCCACCCTTTATCAAGCGCCTAAGCACCTTGATACCAATTGTGCTGCAGCGCAATTGGTAACAAGTGGGCGTTAGGCCGCTTGTTAAAGCGTGAGGTCTCGTGTTCGAGCCTTGCGAACAACCTCCCAGCCATGGGGATTTGGTTAGGGTACATAGGCTGCGGCCCATGGATAGAGAAATGGCTGGCCCGATAAGGTCGGAGCCCCTCTCATTCAAAGTGTACTTTTTTGTAACATCCCAGGCCAAGCTACCCCAGCCACCAAGCTGCCCAGCCACCCAACGGTGCCGGCGCCGGTACTGGTGCCACCTAGTTGTCCAAGGGCATGCAGCCCACACACCAACCCTACCCCCATTTAAATGGGTAGGTTGTTGCCCACGGGGATCGAACCCGGGACCTTTAGATACAAGGGCAATGCCTTACCACTTATATCACCAATTGCGCTGCAGCACAATTGGTGATACAAGTGGTAAGGCATTGCCCTTGTATCTAAAGGTCCTGGGTTCGATCCCCGTGGGCAACAACCTACCCATTTAAATGGGAGAAGGGTTGGGTGTGTGGGCTGTATGCCCTTGGACAACCAGGCGGCACCAGTACCGGCGCCGACACCGTTGGGTGGCTGGGCGGCTTGGTGGCTCGGGTAGCTTGGCCTGGGATGTTACATCCAAATCCTTATCCGCGCCATTGATGTCGAATTGAAGAATTGGAAAATTCGATAAGATCGTCTTCAATTAGGGCGAATTGATTAAGGTTTTATGCTGGGTATATCCTCCTCTACCATAACCCTATAAATAGACCCTCAAATTTGACCCCAATCCATCGAATTTCGAGTTTCCATTCGTAAGAACCCTAAAATCGTGTCGAGTTGTTCATCCCCAAAATTCGAGTGTTTTGGAGTCTTGTTCGAGCAATTGGTTGCATCACTAGCTGCGCCTACGATTTTAGGGTTCCCATTGTAGCCACCCAATTTCGGCATTTTTCGACGAGGTGCAGTCCGACGTCGTTAGGTTCAATTTAAACCCGATTCGGGATTTATTTTTCTTTTATTTTAATTTGATTTGGATTAATTTGGTTTAAATTAATTAATCCAGATAATGGAAAAATATTTTGAGATTAATTTGAATTTATAAAAAATAAATTTTAATTAATTAAAATTACTTTGGGTATTATCTTAGACTATGAATGGTTAAAATATTAACTTTTGATTTGTATAATATTTTGGAGTAAAATTTCTGGACTTTAGAATATACCATTAATTCATTTTTAATCGTATAGATAATCGTCCTACCGATTAAGTCTTGAAAATTGAATTAATAGGAGATAAATTAATTCAATTTAAATCTGGAGACATATACCCTTTAAAATTTAGTACTAAATAAATTATCTAATTATAATTTATTTTTGTGTGATTTGGGTACGTCTCGGATTTGCTTCTGGAACGGAAATAGAGCAGGGATTCAAGTTGCTACTCGGAAACAACCATCCCCGTAATACCGTTCATCTCTCCGTGATTCAAGGCAAGTGGCGGTTTACTCTTGCTAATTTATTCCATATTTTTCTTAATTGACAATTAATCTATTGTCTTAATTAAGTTGGGATAAATATTCTTAAATTTCTCGTTTGGGAACTTGTGTGTTAAAATGTTGTGTAAAATGAACCTTATTATTAGGTTGTCGATATAATTGCTAGTTAGCACGAGTATTCGTAGGAACGCTATTTACTTTGCGAGGTTTAGGTGTATCTTTATAACTTGGTATTAGGAGGATAATTGCCCTAATACTTTTGGTCATGACCTACCCTTATTTTATATAAGTGGTGGTGCACCTAGCTAGTGCCGATATTCGGGATTCATCCCATGTTCTATATCTCATTGCGAGATTGGTGTGGATTAAAAGCTTTAACGTAATTGCACGTTTTGGAATTAAATAAGATAAGTTCCGTTTTGCACATAATTAATATATACCCATCGGGCGAGAAGTACAACGTGGAACCCGCCCTGTCTCTTGTCTAATGTAAGTCCCCTTTCCAATCTGAATTCGCATTATGCGGTGAGGTTGGTCGAGGACCCAAATATGCAACGAGATGTTTTAAAACTTTGTGTTATAATATAACGTTCCCAAACAAATTTATGTAATTTCCCATAAGACTCAACTCATTGGAGTCTTTTCTTTTAATCATTCCTCTTCATTCTTTTCGGTAGAAGTCTATAGTCATATACCGTTTATCGAGTTTTATTCGAAAAACAAGGGTAGTGATTATATACGACTACGAGAACCAATCTGTTTTCACCATTGCATAGTCTTTCATTAGACTAACCAACCATTTATATTCCTTGCATGGTTGGTTGGTGTCATCCGTTCTATACGGCACATCAGAGGTTGGTCCCCGACGATTTGAAGTAACCAGTCGAAGACGAAGGCTTACAGTTGAAGGTTTTATTCTAATGTAATATTAAGAGGTGAAATGTTGATTTAGTATTCGTATAGAGTTGTAATATGCATCTAAACTAGTCATGTTTTAGAGTTTTACTTAAAAGTCTTCCGTTGTATATTCACTATGTGTTATTACCGTCCTTCTCATTTTACGAGAGGAATCTTAATAAAAGATTGAGTTTAATTTAAAAGTCTTCCGCTATTTACTCTACTATTATTTAACGTTTAATTGTCTATTTTATGCTTAATTGTTCCGATTAAAGCCTTGGGTGGTTTTGAACTTTACAGTCTGAGGTCACTGGCGTGTGGCACTAATGACTTAAGTCGGGAGTGTTACATATAATATGTTGATTTTTGAGGGAGAGCATGCCTCTCATTTATGCACCATCTTTGAGGTCTCCCTTTGCAATCCCTCCTGGGGCCATTCTGGACCTGGAATCCTTCTCAGAAAAGATCATAGAGCAATCAGGCTCACATGAAGCACTAAATCTCTTTGTGGATTGGCCTTACACTTAGGGTATGAGTCATCTCTTACCCCTGACAAGCTATATATAAGTAATCTCTATAATATATGCATACTATCTTTTGGGAAATCTAACCCCCTTTGTTTTCCTGATCTTCAAGTTTTATTGCTTTGGATCTGTGCTACGCTTCTTGCATGGGATTGCAAGATGCACAACTATTATACCACTATGAAATATTGTTGCAATCCGTGTACACATTGGATATGCATTTTGTAATACCTGTAAGTTTTCAAATTTCCATTGTATCATGTCATATCTATACTTACTTAAGGCTTACCGGCTGCTGTATTATACCTCACCCCCTACGGGGGTGTCAAAACTCACCCACAAATCATGATCCAAAACCTTAGCATCTTTTGGCAATCATGGGCATAGTTGTGCCTAATGATCATATACAAAGCTTGCAACTATCTACGTCCAACTATATGTACAACACACCTGATTTATTTCATCAAAAAGTGTATCATATGAATATCAGATACTAGAATGTAAGAGGTGTTAGACACCCATGTTTCTGGGAAGAAATCAACTATAACGGAAACTCTAATCATTTAAATATTCTAGTTCTTGCTAAAACAAAATCTCTGCTTGATCCGAATCCTAACTCGATTAAATGGCGGGTTTTAATGACTATCTACATATCCTGGCACAAGAAACTAAAGGTGGTCTATGGATGTTTTGGTACCATAATGAGGTCACAAGACAACTTATACTAGTAAAACATGCTAGCAATATGATTATTTTCAAAGCATACCTTTATTCAAACCCCTTTGCTTTAATCTTTGTCTATGCACCATCTAGAGAGCTAAATAAAACAGAGTATTAGTGTAACCTTGAAGGCGATAATATATCCCTTGGGTTGCCTGCCTTCCTTGTTGGTGACCTTAATGAATTAGAAAATGATATTGAGAAACTAGGTGGGGTGGTCTCATGCCCAAGAA
The DNA here is from genome assembly GCA_027886185.1 of Rheum nobile. NCBI lineage: Eukaryota > Viridiplantae > Streptophyta > Magnoliopsida > Caryophyllales > Polygonaceae > Rheum > Rheum nobile. Next base: position 7,725,806 of record WOAB01000644.1, on the reverse strand, counting down.
AATTTAGACGTCTTATTGATTTCCAACATAAATTAGGACTCATCAATACCCGTACAGTGGGGTTTCCATTCATCTGGCATATGCGTATGTATGGAACAAATTATCTATATGAAAAACTAGATAGAGTAATAATTTATCCAGATATCCTGGACAATAACCCGTCTATGACAATCAAACCCCACCCATTTACAACCTTGGGCCATTGTATCATCACTTTCACGCTTGGAGATATGCACCATAAGATTAATCCACCGTTTAAATACGAGAATGCATGGATCATATATGTTTCACCTGCAAAAAAACTGACTTTTCTTAAAAAAATATTCTAAATCATGGGCCAAGAAAACTTTTCACCAAAACTTTCGCACCCTGGAAAAGTCAGAAGATCAACTACAACATGCCCGAGCAAAACTCCTTCAGACCTCTAGTTGTGGGACTACAATCATGCGGCTTAAGAATTAAACACAGAGACACAACACAAATCTTAATTTGCAGCATACCTATTGGAAACATTGAGCAAAAGTTAATCATTGCATACTAGCCGATCGAAACACTAAGTATTATCAGACATTTGCTAAAATCTGCTTGGTTAGACAAAATATTACAAAGTTACAAACAAAAGATGGTATTCACCAAAACAAGATCCAGCAAGAGATGACTAAAGAACTGAGCTCTAGATTCATTCTTAGCCCCTGTAATAGACGTTTGCAGGCACCCTTGCCACTTATTCCGGCAGAAATTAATGATCGTGATGACACTGCTCTCCCTAAAATCCCAACACCAGGAGAAATTCATGCGACAATTCTCGATCTTCCTAATGCTAAAACCCCAGGGCCCGATGGATATCCTGTAGATTTTTTCAAGCAATATTGGCGACTTGTTGGTGGATCTGTGATAAATGCCACTATTTCAATTTTCCTCTTAGCACAAATGCTAAAAGAAACAAATCATGCTTTTATTGCTCTCATCTCGAAAGTAGACTCAACACTCACCATAAATCATTACATGCCAATCGGCCTCTACAACACGACATATAAAATCATTACAAAGTTTATAGCAAACAATATCAAGCCTTTGCTACCGAAAAGTATCCACCCGCTTCAGGGTGCTTTTGTTGAAGGAAGACTAATTCAAGATAACATGCTGATTGCCTATGAGATATTTCACTCCTTCCATAAAAAGAAGACTGACAAAAAAGGTTGGATGGCTATAAAAATTGATATGGAAAAGGCCTATGACAAGATTAAGTGGGACTTCATAGAAAAATTCTCCTTCAGTTTGGCTTCCAAAGCTGGTTATGGCATGTATTACTTCCTCAATATTCTCTGTTTTAGTTAACAATGTTCCATGTCAAATTATGAAACCCGAATGTGGCATTCGACAAGGTGACCCCATGGCTCCATACATTTTCGTCCTAGCAATGGAATTCCTTGCCCACTCTCTTGCGCAAGAAGCTGAAAGGCCTAATGCTAAGTGTGGGATTCAGCTAGTTCGGAATGGAATGTCAATTCCTTGCCTTACTTTTGCTGATGACAAACTTATACTAGATGAGGTAAACATTGAGTCTACAAGATTCATCAAAGATTTCTTGTTGACTTCTCAAACAAAATGGGATTAACAATTAATTACCGAAATAGCTCTGTGCAATTCTCTAGCTATATAGGTTCAAAAAAGTCCAACTCAAGCAAAATAATTTTGGGATGTGTCTTTAACTAGGAATATGGAAAAATATCTGTGTATCCCAATTATTCGGGGCAGAGTCAATAACTCGAATTTCCAAGAAACTCTGGTTTCCTTAAAAAACAGCTCTCAAAATGAAAGGCCAATTCACTATCCCATGCTGAGCGATTGGTGTTAATCAAAGAAAATCTTCTCTCCAAAGTTGATTTTCTAATGCAAAATTTTCTAATACCTAAAGGAATTTTGGAACAAATAGATAAGATCAATATAACCTTTTTTGGAAAGAAAATGGATACCTCCAACTTCCATCCATTAATAAGCCGGGATCGTATATGTACCCCAACATCACATGAAGGCCTCTACTTCAGAACTGTTGAGGTCTGTAATAAATCGCTGCAAATGAAATTACTCTGGAAACTTTTAACGGAACCTGACAATATATGAGTTTGTATAATAAAGGAGAAGTACTACAAAGATGACTTTTTTTTCACTCTTGAAAAAGGAACCTACTCATGGCAGTTCAACAGACTCTCTAGCCTTCGTGAAGCCTTTAGAAAGGATATCAGACAACAAATTGGAAATGGACGTAATGTTAATTTTTGAAATAATCCATGGATAGACGCACAATCTCTCAATGAAATTCTCAACCTTCAAAACACACACACTAGTGTTTCAAAGTCTATTACTACACATAAGGAGTGAGATAATAACAAATTAAATGAAGTAGTCCCATGTTATTTGGTTGACAAGATCAAGAAAATAAACCTTCTGATCCATGATTTTCCTAATAGAATAATTTGATACTCGACTACAAATGGTAAATTCTCTGTTTGTATCACTGCCTCAATCCTATCCATTGTACCATCATGCTATCAACATGACTTGGAGTGGATCTGGCTACTGAAAGTACCACCAAAAGTCAAGAATTTCATATGGAAGTCTTGTGCTGACTATCTCCCTACTACGGAACGCCTCAACATGCACATCAATAGAGTTCTGAGCCAATGATGCCTCTGTAAAGAACAAGATGAAGACGCAACTCACTTGCTTTTGAAATATGGATTTACCAGGACGCTGTTTCAAGCTATAGGCGGTACTCTGGCTGAACAAATTAGCCTTTCTTGGATATCAGATAATTTTGTCTCTACTCTAATTTATAATGAAAAGCAAATGAGCAATTTTGAACTTGCTTGTTTTGCTTGGTGGAGAATTTTGAGACATAGAAATAAGGTCATCTTTAGGGACCGCTCTGTAGAACGTTATGATCCAATTCAGTTATTGCTGATTACCGACTCCTTAAAGTGGGGGAAAGTGAATACTCGCTAATAACAAGATATTGGAAGAAGAACCAAGGCGTGGCTGACTCACCAATTTGTATCAGCTCCTTGTTTCTTGTATGCATCACCACCTAGGTTGAGCATCTAGATTGATTAAGCTTCTCGCGTACTTTGACAAGGCTTCGGACAATGTAGCTTGGGAGAACGCGATGAAAAAAGATGACGAGTGCTAGTTTGAAAAATAAGTGTGCTCAATCACAACCCCATGTTTTGACGGATTTTGTGCAATGCTATTGAAACAAACCATGGAAGTTGTCTAGAATCATCGCGTTCGATCTTTTCCTCGAATATACAAGTTCCTTCGGTGAGTTAGGGCTTCCTGACTCAAGCGAGAATGCAGGTAACGCGGTTATCAACGCTTCCAAGGAAGGCAATATTCTAACGACTTTGCTTAACAACCACGGTGGCCCTAAGTATGATTTTCTTCTTCCAATTGTTGTTTGGGCATAATTAATGAGCTTTCGTCATAACGTGTCGTATCTTATCTATCTTTTCTTGTTCATGTGCACTAAATGGATGCGGTAACGACAAGCTCACAATGGTGGTCTTCACACATCTTGAAGATAATGTGGTGGCATCCCCAAGCTCGTGCTAAAGGGATCACATCCGTCTTGAAGAGAATGTAGTGGCAGCCCCAAGCTTGTGCTTGAGTGAACTCACTCGGCTTGAAGAGAACGCGGTGGCAGCTCCAAGCTCGTGCTCGAGGGATCTCACCCTCCTTGCGAAGAATGTGGTGGAAGCCCAAAGCTTGTGCTTGAGGGACCTCACTCATCATGAAAGAACATGACGACATCCCCAAGCTTACGCTCGAGGGACCTCACCCATCTTGAAGCGAACGTGCTGGAAGCCCCAAGCTTGCACTCGAGAAAATCTCACATGATGTGTTTCCGTCTAATGATCTTCGTTCTGGTTGAAGAAAAGTGACAAAAGGTTTCTTTTTGTGGATTTTAGGGTTTATGATTTGCAAGAAAAGGAAAGGGATAGGCAATTTGGATCTCATTGGATATGACGTACCAATAGATTCAAAAAGAGATTTTGATGATCCACCACGGATATTGAACACCTAGGTTTCACAATTGTTTTGGATATGATTCACCAAAACCGAGTAAGTTGAATTGATATGACTCACCAAGACAAAACACTCAAAATCGGAAGCTCAGATTTAATTCAAGAAACTCAAGGTTCTGTAATTTCAATTAATCAAATCTTAAGTCAAAATGAAAAAGACACGGCATATAAATAGCCAAAATGTTTTTCGAAACCCTAATTTTTGTGATACTTGAAATGGACGTTCTCCCTCCATAGATCTCCATTGCGCTTGAAATGTGAACACAACCTAGATAAGCCCATGAGCTCACATATCCAAAATTCAGTCCAAACACACGAAGGAATACAAATTGCGCCTCTAGACAATTTGTGACATCGACGCTTACTAGACTGAGGCCCTACCTCCTTAGACTTCTCTAGGCACACCTTCTCCAAATGGTTCCAAATTTGGCACGAGTCCCTTACTGGACATATCTTGAAGGGAGGTATCGTTTGTACTCATTGTAGGGGTCATTTGTGCGGAGGTTTGAAGATGCCCTAGCTTTGTCGGCGCTGTGACACGTCCTTGGATCATCATCACCGGTTTACCCTTCTCTTGACTTGGTACCCCTTGGCTCCAAAGACAACCTTGGAATTATAGAAGTAGTTGTTGAGCTCGCGCACGAGTAATGGCTCCTGGTGGTGTGGTTTGTTCTTGTGTGGCAGCGCGCGTGGCCGAACGAGTGATCGACCTTAATGGCGCTTCCATTGGCACTGGCTCTCCTTGATCTTGATGTGGCATAGGCGTGATCACATCATCCTACCTCTCTTGAAAAGTATTCGACCCCAAATCTTCTTCAATGTCCAAGTCTTCTTCGTCTACAACAAAAGGACTTCAGTCAGCCATATTATATACATCATGCACCCCATACTCACCTGGTAATTCAATTTGATAGGCATTCTTGTTGATCCTTCTTATGACTTGAAAGGGTCCATCTCCTCTTGGTTTCAGTTTTGAATCACATTGGTTTAGGAAGCGCTCCTTTCGAAGGTGTATCCACACCAAATGTTCGGGCTCAAAGATTACTTCCCGCCTTCCTTTGTTAGCCTGCTTCACATATTGTTCTATTCGTGTCTCTAATCTCTTCTTAGTTTCTTCATGCAGCTCTTTGACGTGGTTAGCATGGTACCCCTTCTTGACTCTGACGGACCTTGATAGCATACGAGACCATGTCTAAGGGAGTAATATGGTTACACCCATAGACAACTTCGAATGGTGACTTTTGAGTAGCTTAGTGTACCGTCCTATTGTAAGCAAACTCAATGAAGGCAAGACATTCTTCCCACCTATGCAAGTTAGTACTCAACAAAGAATGTAATAAAGCATCAAGGGACATATTAACAACTTATGTTTGACCATCTGCTTGTGGGTGGCACGAAGTAGAGAAAATAAGCTTAGTACCCATCTAAGCCCAAAAAGTCTTTCAAAAATAACTAAGTAACGTAGCATCTCTATCGATCAAATGGTCTTAGGTACTTCATGTAACTTTATAATCTCTTCAGTGAACAAATCAGCTATGTGTGATGCATTGTCGATTTTGTGACAAGTAATAAAATGGGCCATTTTGGAAAAACGATCAACCACCACATATATAGATTCTCTCCATCTCTTAGACCTATGTAATATTATCACAAAGTCCATAGATATGTACTCCCAAGGGGCGCTAGGTATAGGTAGGGGATATAAAATCCATGAGGGTTGAGTTTTGATTTAGCTCGTAGGCAGGTCGCACATGAGGCACAAATCCGAACTACGTCTCCATGCATATATGGCCAATGAAAATGTTATTTTAGGGTTTCCAAACTCTTAGCCTCCCCAAATTGTCCCATTCACCCTCCTCCATGTGCTTCTTGCACAAATAGCTTACGTATAGAAGTTTGAGGCACACACAGTTTAGTCCCCCTAAAAAGATAACCATCATGAATGTAAAACTAGTCTAGGCTACCCTTAGTTTGGCATACTTGAAATATCTCTCCAAAATCATGATTTTTATCATATATTTCATGAATTAGAGAGAAACCAAGCGTTATTTTTCATCTAGGGAGGTTATGAGTGCGTACCTTCGGGACAAGGCGTCGCCACAATGTTTTCTTTTCCCTTCTTATGCTTAATAACATAAGGAAAAGATTCAATAAACTTGACCCACTTGGCATGTCTCTTATTCAACTTACTTTGGCCTTTGAGAAACTTGAGAGCTTTATGGTCCGAATGAATGACAAATTCCTTTGGCAAGAGATAATGATGCCATGTTTGAAATACCCTCCCGACTGCATATAACTCTTTGTCATAAGTGGGACAATTCAGTTTGGCCCACTCAACTTCTCACTAAAATAAGCAATGGGACGTCCTCCTTGCATTAACACTCCTCATAGGCCAATTCTGGAGGCATCACACTCAATTTCAAATGTCTTGGTAAAATCGGGGAGTAACAGTAAGGGTGCATGGGTGAGATTGTCCTTAAGCACTTGGAATGCCTTTTCTTGCTCTTCACCCCAATGGAAGGCCACATTTTTTTTGTGAGCTCGGTTAGGGGTGTAGCAATGGTGCTGAAATCTTTCACAAACCGGCGGTAGAAGCCGGCTAACCCAAGAAAACTTCAGACTTGAGTCATTGTGGTGGCCGTAGGCCACTCCTTGATAGCTTTAACCTTTTCTTCATCTACATTCAAACTTGCCTTGCACACCACAAAGGCAAGATACACAACATAGTCTGAGCAAAAATGATACTTTTTAAAGTTGGCATAGAACTTCTCTTTCCTAAGGACCTCTAGTACTTTTCTAAGATTATCGACATGCTCTTGTAATGATCGGCTATAGATTAGGATGTCATCAAAATAAGCAACTATAAATGTTCCTAGAAAGGCTCTAAAGACATGATTCATTAGGCGCATGAAATTGCTAGGACCATTAGTAATTCCAAAGGGCATTACCAACCACTCATATAAGACATACTTGGTTTTGAAGGTAGTCTTCCACTCTTCACCTTCTTTCATGCATCCGGATTTGATGGTAACCACTATTCAAGTCTATCTTGGAAAAGATGTTAGATCCATGGAGTTCATCTAGCATATCATCCAGCCTTGGGATTGGGTGTCTATACTTGATTGTGATGTTGTTGATGGCTTTGCAATCGACACACATGGGCCAACTTCAATCTTTCTTGAGGACTAGGATCACGGGCACGCCACAAGGACTCAAACTCTCTCTAACATAGCCTTTTTCCATCAACTCTTGGACCTGTCTTTGAAGCTCATTGGTCTCCTCGGGGCTGGTCCTATGAGTTGCTTTGTTTGGTAAAGTTGCTCTTGGAATGAAGTCAATTTGATCCTCAATGCCCATGAATGGTGAAAGACGATTAGGAAATTCATTTTGAAACAAGTCATGGAAATCATGCAATAAGTGAGCAATAGAAGCAGGTAGGTCACTCAGTTCATCAAAAGTAAACAAGTTACACATATGGATTAAAAGGAAACAAACTCTACTTCCCTGAATGGAGTGGTCCACCTCTTTAGCCTTAGCTAGAAGCATATGGTTGCACATTGTTACCAGCTCCGACAGATTCATCAAAAACCAGCCATGACAGATTCATTAAAAACTAGTCATTTGTGCCTGCACATTGTTACCAGCCATGACAGATTCATCAAAAACCACATACATGCTTTCCTCTACCTTTCTGGTCCTCTTGTTGAACACTTTGTAGGCCTTGCTGTGGAGAGAATATCCTACAAAGGTTCTTTCATCACTTCTTGGATCGAACTTTCCAAGAGAATCCTTCCCATTGTTGTGGACAAAGCACTTGCAACCAAAAGTCCGCAGATGAGATACATTCGGCTTTCTTCCCCTTAAGAGTTCATATGGGGTCTTGTTCAACAGCGAGCGGATGGACCCCAGAGACTGTCTTACACTCTTCTCAACTGACTTGAGCCAAGATTCAAACCTAACGAACACTTCATCCTTTGACGACAGAAAGAGGGTCCATGTGTACTTGGAAAAGTCATCAACAATAACAAACACATATATATTTCCACCACGGCTCCTTGTGCGCATAGGCCCACAAAGATCCATGTGGATTAGTTCCAAAGGACGAGTTGTGCTTACCTCTTTCTTGGATTTGAAAGAGGACCTTACCTGCTTACCTTTTGTACAAGCATCACAAACATCATTAATCGTTGCTTCGATCTTAGGAAGACCATTGACCGGTTCTTGTCTATGAAGTTTGGAAAGAAGTTGGAGACTTGCATGTCCAAAACGCTTGTGCCACAAGTCTGTCGTCGCAGCGATGGAGGATAGACAAAGTTCCTTCTTAGGGATAAAAGCAGGATCAACTTTGTAGACATTGTTATCGCAGATCCCTTTGAGCAGGATTTTCCCTATTATACTCAACATAACAATCATGAGTAGTAAAGACTACCCTATTTTTCTTGTTTTGACACAGTTGAGCAACACTAAAGAGATCAAACTTGAGATTATTCACAAGAGTCACGTTATCCACAACTATGTGACTAGAAAGCCTTACCTGGCCGAGACTACAAACTTCTCCCTTACTCTTATTCCCAAAGGTTATTGAACCTTCGGAGGCCTGTTATTGAACCTTCGGAGGCCTCACTTCAACCTATATTGAAAAGATTAGTTCTTACGAACCCAGACAAGCTTAGGCTTTCTAGGTGTGGGAGCAACATATTTGATCTTAGCAGGTTTTTCATTTATTATCTCCCTAGCAGTACGAGCAATTTCCTCATTGTGTTTCTTCATGAGACACTCTTGTTTGTAGTGACCAGAGTGACCACAGTACCAACAAACCCTATGACACTTTAGATCCACATACTTGCTCTGTCCAGGCCAAATTGGTTTGTTAGCAACCCTAGAATGAAAATCAATATGATTAGGCTTACCGTTCTGTGCTTGCTTTAGCCAAATGGAATGAGCCTTCTGTCCATGGTATCAAGGTTTGTTCCCATCAGTCGAATTCACACAGTTTTTGCGATTGTTTCCTCTAGACGAACTTTCCCTTGTTTCTCGCACAAACTGTTTTCTTTCGACTTCAGGGCTTTGAGACTCGGTGCCATCAACAAGAAGCTTAGGTTGGTAACCAATTCCAAAGTGAAGCACAAGTTTCTTCTCTCTCTTCTTTTCATCTTTGGCTGCTACAAACACAATGCCTTTTGACTCTTCCTTCTGTTCCTCACTGAGCTTAGACAAATCACTAGACAACTTGGCATTGCTTAGTTGTAACATTAATGACTCAGATTCTAGTGAGGAGATAGTGGATTCTAGAGACGTAATCTTTTCAGTGAGTTTAGGACACTCATTACAAGGACTTGGAGAAGAGGATGAAACTTTCTCAAGATTGGTCATTTTTTCTTCCCAACCTTTGTTTTCATCGATCAAACTTGAGATCGATTCATCCTTTTCTTCAATCTGCTCACTGAAAAGACTATTCTCATGAACGAGTTTCTTAATGAAAAAGATTAGTTGTTCCTTAGACTTGTTTTTCAAACTTAGAATGAGTCCAGATTCATTTACCTCAGAGTTATCCAAACTACCTTCAGTCTTTGTGTCATTAGATTCTTCTATGGCCATCAGGCAAACATCCCTTGAATGAGAGGATTCTTCATCATCTGAGTCAGAATCTCCCTAAGTTGCAACCATTGCTTTCTGATCAGCACTATTTTGTAGTGCTTATCTAGGAGTTGTTACCGGTGTTTAGGGTGCCATTTTTAGGGATTTAGAGCACAACTATAGAGTAGGGAGTTAGAGATGAGAAGTGTGGATATGGTGGTCTGGAGGAGCTAATTGAAGACATCCAGATGAAGAGGAGTAGACCACTTGAGGAGACGAAAGATTAGAGGAAGAAAGCCACACAAATGGGCAAGGATGGAGGCTACTGTGAGCAACCGCTAGCAAGAAGGCGAGCCAAGAGCATCCGTGGTGAGAAGCGACAATTCGGAGCGAAGAAAGTAGCGCCCGTGATCGGGGCAGGAGAACCGCGCCCGCGGAAAAAGAGAGCTGAAAGTCGAGAGCACTTATGAATTTTCCGCGATCGCGGCGAGGCCACCACGCCCGCGGATGGACACGGGAGGCGTCCCGAAGAGATTTTCTGAGTTTTGTATTTTTATTATTTTTGGTTTTATTTATTTTATTTTATTTTCGTACTTTATATTTTATTCCCTTAGATTAGGTTTGTGATCTTGGGCTTTAGGTTAAGTTTATTTAACCTAAATTCCACAACCTCCATTCATCATCTACATCACATTCAGTACGTTTCCATTCAGTTTTCCCCTTTGAAGTATTTTGTTACCAAGAACGATGAGGAGCTAAGCACCTTTTGCTTAGTCCGACAATTGAAGCTTTTCGTATGATTTGATTGTGAGGTTAATTCTCTATTTCATATGTCCTTTGGATTATATCTTTTATCTTGAGCATATTCTTATTGATTGTTATTGATTTGACTAGATTGATCACCTAGTTAATATTAGTAATTGTCTATTGCCAGGGTTTGGATATTTCGGGTTGAGATTCCTTATCTATAGTAGCATCCATGATATTCTAGGACTGGTAGGACTAGTTTATTATGAAAGAGATTTGATTATATGTTAAATACTACGGGTTGTGGTATTGTATGTATCCTGGTTAATTCCTATGCTTCTTGCTGCTGTTGAATTAAATCTTGAAGGTTGGTAGGGATTGTTTGATAGTTAGGGTCATTAGGACTGGTTGGACTATTGACTAATTCAGAATAGGGACAGGAATAATCAAAGGAAAGGAATAGAGATAACCTAGGATCGATCATTCATATGAAAATTGGATATTTGTTTGGCTAAATGTTTTTCCTTACTTGATTAAAATCTTTGCTTTGTTTGCTTGTTTACTTGTTTTCCAAGAAATCAACCAAAACCCCCCATTGTTACTTTGCATGCTAATAACCACAAAGAAAACAACTCCTCCCTGTGGGATCGACCCTGCTTACCCAGGCTACTAGTTTAGGTTTGTTTAGGATTATTTTGTTTAGGCGCCTTGACAACGCCTATCAAATTGGCGCCGTTGCCGGGGAGGAAAGTTTTGTTTTTCTTTGTGTGTGTTTGTGTGCTAACTTTTGGTGTGGACCTATCTTACGGTCCACACTCGTGCTACTGATTTTTGTTTTTCCTTTTTGAATTTGATACAGAAATGGAGTTCTGGGGAGAGACGCGATATGACCCATACTCCTACGCATACACTCCAGGGTGGAGAGATCACCCCAATTAGAGTTATGGGTACCTGCAATATCCTCCATATGGTCATGACCACCAGGAGTTCTACCCGGGGCCACAGTCGTTCTATCAACAGGGTACTCCACGACAGTACAGTCCGGCCTACGAGCATAGCCCGCCAATGTCCAATCCAAGTCCCTCCATGTCTATTGAGGAGGCGCTCCATAACTTGCAGAAATCGATAGAGCACATGGTTCAAACAGTGAGCAGATTGGAGGCCGTGACACCAGCGAAACCACGTTCTCACCCAGTAGTGCACCAGGGAGAAAGTGTCCTTTCAATGACCCCGCAGAGTACTGAGCTATTGCATGTCACCCCCTTAGCTGAAAGGGAAGAGCAAATTAGAGAGACGGGAGCTGAATACAGTGAGATATTAGAAGAAGAGAACCCGAGATCGCAGGCGGTGTGCCACAACCGTGGTTTGCTCCCTAAGGAACTGGGCCTTCCAGACGATATTTGGGACCGCAAGGTGCTATCTGAAGAAGAGTATTTTTTGGGACTGGAGGAATTCAACGACCACGAGGAGGAGAGCCGCGACCGTGGAAAAAGCACAGACGAAGAGGAGCAGATCGAGGGATTTCCGTGACCGCGGGAGGAGGTCCGCGACCGCGGAAAAAGAGCTGAAGTGGACGACCTGTTCGACAATATTCCACGACCGCGGAAATGCTCCAGATGCGTCTGTTCCTCTCGAAAACGCCCCGGCAGCCCCCGACCCTCTCGCGGCTGCCTATGATGAGTATGTGCATCCCAACTCCTCTCCACTTGTTTCGTTGCACCCCGTCACAACCTTCCCCGAGGCATTACAAGATACTCGAAGGCTGAAGGGCAACAATGAGATCTATGAAGCCTTCAGTAACTTCACATAAACCGTTCCTTTGGTCATACTGGCAAATAGCATCCCTCGCTACAAGGAATTTTTAAAGGCGCTGCACAAGATCAAAAAGAAGCCGAAGGGGAAGCACAAGAAAGGATCTAGGATTCAAACAACAAATTTCTCTACGCTGGATATGGGGCATGACAAGCATGAAGCCCCTGAAATGCTGGGTAGGCCATTTTTGAAAATGGCAAGTGCACTCATTGATATGAACAGCGGTCCGCCCACCATAAGTGCAGGAGAATGGGGGTAAAGCTCAACATGGAGTATACAAAGAGACACCCCCCTGATCTAGACCCCAGGAGTTCAGTTGTTGTGAGCAACCCGAGTTGAGGTAAAAGAGTAGTATGTCGAGCCACGACAATAACTAAGGCGCTGTCCAGGAGGCAACCCGAGGTATGTATTTCTTTTCTTCTCTTTTCAATTCTTGTTTTTAATTGCTTTTGTTCGTGTGTTTTTGCTTTTGCTTTTGTTTTTGTTTTGTTTCGAACTAACCTGCAGGGAAGAGACCCAAATCATATTGAAGAAGGTGTTGCCCACACCAATGTAAGTCCTCCTATTACCCTGCCCGGAAAAAAAAAGTTCTACCGAAGGCCAGCTGTCCAGAGTTCCCCATGAAGAAGGTGCGCATCATGTTGCCAAGAAGGAGACATTAGCCCTACATCATTAATTGGCAACGATGATGGCCCTACAATCGACAGTTGGAGAGGAGGAACACCAGGGCCCACACCACGATGACATCTGGGCCCATTTTTTTTTGTGTTCGTTGAAGGCCATGCAACCCCGTTCCCTTGATTTACCACTTCTCACCACAGTGGTTAATTTTGGTTGCATGGTAGGAGTTGATTGAGTTGAAGGTCGTGCAGCCCCGATTTCCTTGATGAACACTACACATTACAGTGGTTCCCTTTGGTTGCACGGTAGAGATGAGTTGAAGATCCGCTGCAACACCAGAGACCTGAGCTTATATGGTATACCGCCAGCAACAACTTCAGTGTCCAGGCCAACTCAACGGCGTTTGTGAGTTATTTTTTGCCTTCCCTGTGTTTCATTATTTTTTGTCTTTCATTACATTGAGGACAATGCAATGTTTAAGCTTGGGGGAGTTTTTTATACTTGCTATGTCGTTGAGGAGAAAAGAAAAAGAAAAAAGCCAAAATAGAAAAAAGGCAAAAACAGAAATCCTGGGATAAGTCGAAAACCCGAAAGGGAGGCTTATGTAATAAGCAGGTGGCTTGGACCAGCATTAGGCTGGGGTAATATGAGGTCAAGAGTGATGAGAGCATATGTGAGCCCATCTATTGAAAAATAAAATGAATGGCTTGGTGAAAACCCGAAAGGGCGCCGTGGCAAAATGAGTGAAAAAGAAGAAGATTGATTTTTAGGAATCATCATTTTACCTGGCGTGGTGATATAAGAAGAGGAGTTATAAGGAGGATTCGGATAGGTCACTCTGGGAGATATAAGGAGATAGATGGAGGCTAGGATTAGATTTTTTCACTCTATGGTGTTCGGGATAAGCTTGGGGGAAGTACTCTGCTTTCCTTTTAGCTTAGTTATGTGTGGTGTTGATTGGTGTTGTGTTGTGAATATTGTATTGGTGCCTTGGAGTTCATTGTTAGGTGCAGTTCTTAGAGGAGATGATTTTTCCATGCTTCCTGAGACCTTGGGGATTTGATTGGAGGAGTAGGTTTCTTTTAGCTTACTCGAGGACGAGCAAGGTTTAAGCATGGGGGAGTTTGATCAGCACTATTTTGTAGTGCTTATCTAGGAGTTGTTACCGGTGTTTAGGGTGCCATTTGTAGGGATTTAGAGCACAACTATAGAGTAGGGAGTTAGAGATGAGAAGTGTGGATATGGTGGTCTGGAGGAGCTAATTAAAGACATCCAGATGAAGAGGAGTAGACCACCTGAGGAGACGAAAGATTAGAGGAAGAAAGCCACACAAATGGGCAAGGATGGAGGGTGCCACGAGCAACCGCTAGCAAGAAGGCGAGCCAAGAGCGTCCGCGGCGAGAAGCGAGAATTCGGAGCGAAGAAAGTAGCGCCCGCGATCGCGGCAGGAGAACCGCGCCCGCGGAAAAAGAGAGCTGAAAGTCGAGAGCACTTATGCATTTTCCGCGATCGCGGCGAGGCCACCGCGCCCGCGGATGGACACGAGAGGTGTCCCGAAGAGATTTTCCGACTTTTGTATTTTTATTATTTTTTATTTTATTTCTTTTATTTTATTTTCGTACTTTATATTTTATTCCCTTAGATGAGGTTTGTGATCTTGGGCTTTAGGTTAAGTTTATTTAACCTAAATTCCACAGCCTCCATTCATCATCTACATCACATTCAGTACGTTTCCATTCAGTTTTCCCCTTTGAAGTATTTTGTTTCCAAGAACGATGAGGAGCTAAGCACCTTTTGCTTAGTCCGACAATTGAAGCTTTTCGTATGATTTGATTGTGAGGTTAATTCTCTATTTCCTATGTCCTTTGGGTTATATCTTTTCTCTTGAGCATATTCTTATTAATTGTTATTGATTTGACTAGATTGATCACCTAGTTGATATTAGTAATTGTCTATTGCTAGGGTTTGGATATTTCGGGTTGAGATTACTTATCTATAGTAGCATCCATGATATTCTAGGACTGGTAGGACTAGTTTATTATGAAAGAGATTTGATTATATGTTAAATACTGCGGGTTGTGGTGTTGCATGTATCTTGGTTAATTCTTATGCTTCTTGCTGCTGTTGAATTAAATCCTGAAGGTTGGTAGGGATTGTTTGATAGTTAGGGTCATTAGGACTGGTTGGACTATTGACTAATTCAGAATAGGGACAGGAATAATCAAAGGAAAGGAATAGAGATAACCTAGGATCGATCATTCATATGAAAAGTGGATATTTGTTTGGCTAAGTGTTTTTTCCTACTTGATTACAATCTTTGCTTTGTTTGCTTGTTTACTTGTTTTCCAAGAAATCAACCAAAACCCCCCATTGTTACTTTGCATGCTAATAACCATAAAGAAAACAACTCCTCCCTGTGGGATTCGACCCTTGCTTACCCAAACTACTAGTTTAGGTTTGTTTAGGATTATTTTGTTTAGGCGCCTCGACAACGCCTATCACTTTCATTCCTTCACGAACCAGAGGAAGACCTGCCTTTTTCTTGAAGCAGTTTTTGGCAAAGTGTCCCTTGTTTTGGCAATGATAGCAAACGACATCCTTCAGGTCTTTGTTCCCTTCGAGGGAACGACGGGTGCCCTTGTTGTGAGACCATATTTTTTTCATTGCTCTGGTGATGAGAGCCACATCTTCATCTTCGTCTTCATCTTCATCTTCAACTTGAGACAAGTCAAATCACGTTCAACCTTTGGAGCAATGTTTTGAGCCTTCTCTACTCCTTTCTTGTTCATTTTGTGGTTATAGTCAGAGGCGTTGCTTTCGAGTTTGGCAACAACCTCTTCCATAGTGAGAGTTTTGACATCAGTTTGGGAGTAAAGGGAGAGAGTAATCGCGTCACACTGAGAGTTGAGGCCTTGTATGAAGTGATGAGTAAGCTTCCAGTCTGGCATCTCTTCACCAAAGAACTCCAGTTGACCAACTATCCCCTGAAACCTGGAGTAGAACTCTTGGATGTGTTCACCTTTTCCTTGGAAGATTTGATCATACTCCTTCATCAGTGAAAGAATATGATTATTTTTTACATCTTCATTTCCGTGATGGAGTCGTCTTAAGGCTTCCCATATCTCTTTGGCAGTTTTGTAACCAATGACCTTCTTGAGATCAGCAGGGAGCAAAGCCATATGGAGTATCTTCTTGGCTCTGCTATTTTTCTCCAGCTTTTTCCAGTCTTTTTCAGTATAGTCAGCTCTTAGTTTTGGCTTTGTAGCGTCCTTCTCATTTGGGATAACAATAGGGCCAACTTCAATGATTTTCCATATTTGACCATCAAGGGAACAAATATTGGATTTGATTTTCTCAACCTACCAGACATATTCTCCAGCCTTCAGCACTGGAGGCTTCCAGAACGAATCACCAATAGTGTTGCTTGACGACATCTTTCCTGCAAAGTCTTAACAAAAAAAAATCTAGAGATCAGGCTTTGATACCAATTGTTGGATCGTTAGTGATACGTCTAAGGGAACAAATGTTTTGTTCCCACAGAAGGTGCAGCGGAATAATATAGCAAGAAAGACAGTAATTAGAACTCACGATGTATAGTGGAAACCCCAATGTGTCAAATAACTAACCAGGGAAAAACCACTACCAAAAGGTTCTTGCTTGAGAGGATTTTGAAGAGTTTACTTGTCTTATTGATTTCTTGATCGGTTACACTTGTAGCCTGGACTTCAAACCCTAGACTCCCCACCTAGATTTGAATCTCTTTTACAATGAGAACACGAGCTCACTCTCTAAAACTCACAGACGCTTCACTTTTCTTTTTTCTCTCAATGATAATGATTGAAGTTCATACCTAAGAAATGAGTATCACACTTTTATTTATACAACTCAAAAATCCTACTAACAAGATAAGATCTCTCTCTCTCTCTAATTTCCGCAACAAGAAGATATTAACTTGATTTGATGAGATAAAATCCTAACCGAATATATTATCTAAGTAAAGATTTCCTAATATAATATAATCGGAATAAGATAATATCTTTCTCTCTCCAAATCTTCCAATCGGCGTGATCCACCCGATTTCCCTTTTCTTCAACCGCATGATCTTCAAAGATAATCTTCATAATCTCCATGCTTGATTTCTTCATTCCATTCGTTGCTTGATGTTTGTTCGGCACAGATGTTCCTTGACAGGTAACAAAGTGTATGGAGAAAGCTTTGTTCCCTTTGCACTCCTGTGCTGCAATGGTTCCCTGTGACAACTTTGTTTGTTCCTGAAACACTTAGATACCAGATTAGTTGAATGATTGTTACCATCAAAACCTAAGGAATTCAACAATCTGGTGTAATATTGAATTTAGTTTAAGATAAACAACGAAAGTGTAATCTGTTCCAATGTCTTATAGACAAAATTTCGGTTCTAGAACTTCTCTCTACAAACACACCGAACATTTCAATATCCGATCCTCATTTAACGGATATTGTAAAATAGTAAATTTTAGCATTATATTTTGAATTATATGTTTCATTAGTTATGGTTTGTAATTGACAACATTGTTTAATAAAAGAGCTTAGAAATCGAGTTATGAAGAGATGTATGATAAATGAAGACATGGAATGTCTGTAAATAATGACAATTGTTGAATACACATATGAAAATAGAGTGTAAATCTTAGTAGTAGCAGGAAGGAGGGCCCTATTTAATTGATTAATTAGATATCAGTAAAAGTATATAGTAATATTGTGTAGAATAGTTGTAAAAGTAAGTCTTGTTGGAATGAAAGTAACTTATGTAGCAGTAATGGTCATGAAGAACATATATGAGGAAGGTTCAATATAAATGTCAAATTTAGGGTTCATGGATAGTTCAAGTTGCTCAAAGCCATACAAATCCAAAGCATAAAAATGAAAATAAAACAAGCTCAACAGCACAACGGTTGGTGAAAGAAACAACATCAAAACCAAATAGAAATAACAAAGTTCACAATCCAGCTACATAGATCATAATAAATTCCACGACAAACTTTTAGGTATAGAGTTCAGAATTCCAAGAGGAAGAGTAACATCAACAGATGTGAGAAAAAGAATTCCAAGCGGAAAACTGGAGCAGTGTACTTGCAAAGTGCTGGAGCGAGTGCGAGAACTGGAGAATCAAGAGCGATTGCTTCACTTCTTAGTTCGCTTGAACAGTGATTTCGAATCTGTGAAAAGTGAGATTCTATCGCTTGATCCTTTTCCTTCTCTAAACAAGGCATATTATCCGGTGATGCAAGTCGAGAAGCAAAAGCAAATCACTAGCTCTATCGTTAAACTTATGGCATTCATGGCGAATCAAGAGGCAAAGAAAGGAAGTTCTAACTCAGCTGATAGTTCAGGAGGACGATCTAGCAGCTCTAGAAAGAAAGACTTTAAGAAGTCTAAGACAGATGAAAAACGTCATTGCATTTACTATGACAAGGATAGACACCTTGCTGATCAATGTTTCAAGGTATTCGGTTATCTAGACTGGTACAAAGGCAAACGCCACAATCGTGGTCAAAGGATGGCTGCAAATGCGTCACATGACACTCCACTGGACAATGATGAGGGAGCTTCAACATCAAATCGATAGGCTAGCATGGGTTCGGAGTTTATCCAAGCAGTTTGTCAGGAGATGATGAAGGCTTTCAAAGGAAAGAATGTCATGTCATCGGTCAACTTCATAGATAACACTCTGACTCCATCTAGAGGTACACATGTTCAAAAACATTAATGGATACTGATTTCTGGGGCAACTGATCATATGCCTCCTTACCTTGACTGTTTGATGAATGCAAGGAAACTAAGTGTACCAATCTCTGTTAGACTACCTAATGGTAGTATTCTGAGGGTGGTACATGCAGGTTCAGTGTTGTTGCAACCAAGTTTTGAGATCTAGAATGTGCTTTATGTGCCAGAGTTTCAGTTTAGCCTGTTATCTGTGAGTAGAGTAGTTGTTCAGCAGGATGTGTTGGCAGTGTTTGATGGTTCTTGTTGTGAATTCCAAGACTGTTTGAGTAGAAGGATTATTGCTGTTGGAAAAGCATTAGGTGGCCTTTACAAGTTACAAAATCAGGGAGCTTATGGAACTAAGTAGTTTAGTTCAAATAAGGACAGTTGTTCCTTATCTGCTTAGGATGATACACAACTTTTACATGCCCATTTGCGACACATTTCATTCTCTAAAATGATACATTTACATGGTTGTAATAATGATACTTTCTCTCAAACTTTGTGTGAGACATGTAAATTGGCTAAGTTTCATTGCTTGCCTTTTAAGAGAAGTGTTACAAGGTCTTTGAATGCATTTGATTTGTTGCACATGGATCTATAGGGTCCATATTCAGTGACAAGTCTACAAGGTGAGAAATATTTTTTCACTATAGTAGATGACATGAGTCGAGCTACATGAACATATTTGTTTCATAGGAAAGATCAAGTGTTCTCCATAGTTCAAGATTTTTTGCGAATGGTAAAGAATCAGTTAGGGGTGGTTCCTAAGGCTGTCAAGTCTGACAATGGGTCTAAGTTGATGAATCACAAGTGCATGATGCTGTTTTGTCGGTTTGGTGTGTTGCATCAAAGGTCTATGCGTTATAAACCCCATCAGAATGGTGTTGTCGAGCATAAGCATCGCCATATTTTGGATACAGATAGGGCCCTGCGTATCCATGCTAATCTACCAAAGGAGTTTTGGGGAGATTGCTTGATGTCTGCCATTTATCTTATCAATGAGATGCCCTTGGTAAGCACAGATTTGTGCACACCTTTTGAGTTGTTGTTTCACAAGAAGCCTTCATATGAAAACCTTCAAGTTATAGGTTGTTTGGCTTTTACAACAGCTACAAAAAGGGGTCTGGATAAGATGGATGCACGTGGGAGAAAATGTGTGTTGATTGGTTATCCTTCTAAACAGAGAGGTTATAAACTATATGATCTGCATTCTAAACAAGTCTTTTATAGTAGGGATGTGCTTTTTCATGAAGGCATTTTTCCTTTCAAAGCACCCCATCTAAAATTCCTGCTCCCACATCTACTCCTTTTTTCCCTCCTGCCACAGATTGTGGCCTTGATGATACCATACATGGGTCTATCTCTTTTGATACTGAGACTCTCCCTTCCTCCTCTCCTTCTGCACCTGTAGTGGTTGATCAGGTTGTTCGACGATCCTCTAGAGACAGGAGGGTGCCAGTTTGGTCTATAGATTATGTGATGACAGTTCACTCTGCAGGTTTGACAGTGTCTCACCAAGAGTATGTTGTTTTAGGCAATGTCAGTTTTTGAACCAACCACATACAAGGCAGCTCAAGGGTTACCAGAATGGGAGGAAGCTATGCAAAAGGAGATTGAGGCTTTGGAGGCTAATGGTGCATGGCAATTGACACAATTGCCACCTAGACACAAAGCAATTGGGTCTAAATGGGTGTTCAAAGTTAAATTTAGACCGGATGGTAGTATGGAACAGTATAAAGCTCGTTTGGTGGTGAAAGGTTATGACCAAAAGTTAGGTAAGGACTACAAGCACACATATAGTCTTGTGGCCAAGCAACCCACCATGAGAATTGTCATTGCATTAGCTATTGCCAAAGAGTGGCCCTTGTTTCTGTTGGACGTAAATAATGCATTTCTCCATGGGTTTCTGGAGGAGGAAATCTACATGATTCCACCTTAGGGTTATGAGAAAGTTGTTGGTTCTCAGATATGCAAACTGCAGAGGTCCCTTTATTGGCTTAAGCAAGCCTCTCGCCAATGGAATCATGAGCTCACACAGTTTCTAATATCTTTGGGATATTCTCAAAGCACTAATGACTATTCCTTGTTCGTACGAAATGAATGAGACTCTTACACTATTTTGTTGGTGTATGTTGATGATGTGTTACTCACATGTAACAATGACATTGAATTGGCTCGAGTCAAAGCTGATTTGCATGATAAGTTCACTATCAAGGATTTGGGATAAGCACGTTATTTCCTTGGGATGGAGATTTACAGAACTGATCATGGAGCATTTCTTTGTCAAAAATTATATCTCAGATATATTGCATGATGCACATATAACAAAAGCTAAAGAAGCTTAGTTTCCACTTCCTACTGGATTGAAATTGAGATTTGATGAAGGAGACTTACTGCAGGATCCAAAAGCTTATAGAAGGCTTATTGGTCATCTTCGATATCTAGCTCTTTGGCTTATTGGCGCCGTTGCTGGGGACCAATTTGTTATAATATTAGTCGTCACCTATAATAGTGAGTCCAGGTCATTCTTTTTGTTTTGATTTTTTCTTTTTTTTTTATGACAGGCTATTCAAAAATAGTCGAACATGTGTATTAAGGTATGTATGAGGTAGATTCTCACCCCTTTCATTTGTCTAGGCTTAATATACGTACTCAGAGGTATGATTTTGAAAATACTAATTTGGGTTACCCAAACCCAAATACTCTTAACCTCTTTTGTGAGTCTTGTGGAGCTGCAGATCATGATCATACAGTTTGTCATTTAACTTTGGGAGAGACAATTGAGAGAAATTCAAATTCATGCAATCCTAGTTGGATGACACCACCACACATACCGCTCCAGCCTGAGCCCAATAAGTCCATTCAAGATCGTATGCTTGATGATTTCATCCTAAGGCATGATAGGGAAGTTAAGAAGATTGATCAATGTCTTGAGAAATTGTTTTAAATGTGCTTAAACCTCTAGCAACCCAACTTTCATCTCTTTTAGGTACAATGGGATTTTTGAGGACTCAAGTAGATACATTAACCACTCAAAATCAAAAGCTAGAAGATCAAATTGCTGAGTTGGTTAATCCAAAGTTGCCTATAGAGCCACCTAAAGTGCATTATATTGAACAGTGCACTGCTATTTTACAACGGGTTGCAAAAGAGTGGGAAGAGCCACAATTAGATAGAAGAAAGCATAACTAGATGACCAAGGAGGACCCTATGATTGATGAGTTTGAGCTGTTACAAAACGCTACCCCGGCCACTAGCAACAATACTTGCTACAAGGTGCATGAAAAACTTCCTGATATACTGCCCAGTGTAGTTTTGTTACCACATGCTGCATTGGAAATCCAAGACCACAAGATGGAGGCTAACCCACAGAGAAAAGGTCGGAGTAGGCGAAAAAAGATAAAAAGGTGCCCTGCTGAACGAGATTGAGTTGAGTTTAAGGAAGGGGATCATGTGATTCTATATCATCCTAGATCGAGCATGTTTCCGGTAAGCAAGAGCACTATATGGTCTGGTCCGTACTACCTGAACCGAGTTCTTCAAAATGATTATGTTGAGCTATGGCATAAGAACTCTGGGTATTTCATAATGCACAAGATTCGACTAAAGTCTTACAAAGAGCCTGATCCGATTGAATTGGGTACCACCGACCCGCCCGATCCGAGTTCTTGACACTAGTAAAGGTCAGGTTGACGACCTAGAACAAGCACTTTTTGGGAGGTAACCCAACGTATGTTCATTATTCTTGTTTATTCAATTAAAAAAAATTAAAAAAATACTTTGCTAGTACTAGAACCGCACAGTCTGTGGAATGGTCTTCCACAGGCCGTGCACCTAAAAAAAATTTGTTTAAAAAAAAAAGGTTCTTGTGCTTAAAATCACCCATTAAATGAGCCATTCTGCTCAAAACCACCCGTATCTCAGCTATTTATTTAAACACACCCATTAAATGGAAAACATTAACAAATAGCCACCCAAAGCACCCCTTCGTCAGATTTTCCATCAAACTCTATAAAAAGACTATATTGCCCCTAATGTTTTTTAAAAACCATGGGCAATATTGTCTTTTGGCACCCTAGCCTAAACCGCTCCAAATAACCCGAATTTTTCTTTAAAAAATGAACCAAATCGGGTTCGGATTATAGTTAACAAAAAAAGGGATAAAAAAACCATTCTCAGTAGCTCACTTTCAACTGTGTTGGACAATTTGGGGTTTTGCGTGATTTCAACTGCGATCCGCGAAGAAGTTGCAATTGGGCGATAACTAGAGCTTTCTAGCTTTGGAGCTC
The DNA here is from genome assembly GCA_027886185.1 of Rheum nobile. Classification (NCBI taxonomy): domain Eukaryota; kingdom Viridiplantae; phylum Streptophyta; class Magnoliopsida; order Caryophyllales; family Polygonaceae; genus Rheum; species Rheum nobile. Next base: position 7,702,927 of record WOAB01000644.1, on the reverse strand, counting down.
GGTTTAGGGCTACAAAATATGAGCTATTTGGGAGAGGATTCAAACCGGGGCTTCCATCTTTGGAGCTTGGTTTTAGGGTTGTGAGAATCTGGAAGTTGGGCGATTTAGGGCTTCCAAGTTTGGAGTTTCGATCGCGATTCTGATTAGGGTTTGCGATTGCGAATTCGATTTCGATCGCTATTCTGATTAGGGATATCTATTTAGGGCTTTTTCATTGGCTTCTCTATGGAGTGCTCACCCTCTAGTTGTGCATAAGGTGATTAATTTTGTGCCTTTATTGTTGGTTTGGAAATATTCTTGTAGTTTATTGTTATAGTTTGACTGTTAGTTGAGTGAATAAATTATTGTGCAATTTTGTCTTTTTAGGGTCATTATTGTGTAGAGTGAATAAATATTCTTGTTAGTGGAGTGAATAAATTATTGTGTGGTCCATATCACATGCCTTTATTGTGTGGTGAAATATTCTTGTTAGTTGAGTGAATAATTTATTCTGTATCTGAGTAAACAATATTGGTATTGTGTTGTTCCTTTATCAGATGATTATGGATTATGTGATAATTAGATTTCTTTATGGGGGTCGATTTTACAAGGGTCCATCAGAGCATCTTTCCTATAGGAAAAAGTGTGTGCAATGTAAGAGAAATGTAGACACAGATCTAATATCAAAGATTGAGTTGGAAACTTTTTTAAGAGAGGATGTTGGTATTGATAAAGTGAATGAGTTATGGTTCCCACGTCCTGGTATGACCTTGCATAATGGGCAGAAACAAAGAGTAGGTGACAATGAAATAAGAGAATTGTGTTCCTGGGTTGGTAAGGACAAAACATTGCATGTTTATGTGGTCCAAGATAACGAGGTCAGTCCAGCTGCAATTAGGGCCTTGTGCGAGGGTCCAAAATTGTCTTTCACTGTGTATCCCAAAAAGGGGATATATAAGGAACAAACCTTTAATACCCAAGGCCTAAATATTACACATGAAAATATATCACCAATTACATGCTCCTCATATGGTATAAATTTGGAGAGAAACTGATAAGCACTACTTTGTAGGGCTTAACTAAGAGTTATTAGAGGTTTTAATGGTGCCATTCGGGTAGATTTAGACACATTCTTGTGTATGGCGTTTGGAGGCGAAGTTGGTGTTTTTGGAGGTGTTTGAGCTACTTTGGAGATCATGAAGACACTGAGGAAGGAAGCCATCAAGAGAAGACGCCATGGAGTGAAGAGGAGACGGGTTGGTGCAAGGCAAAGGACAAGAATGCCGAGCATTAACCGCGATCACGGGCATGGGTGCCGCGATCGCGGGACTCAGAGCATGTCGAGAGTTTTCTGCGGGCGCGGAGAGATTGAAGGGCGCGAAGCCACATGGGCCGCGATCAAGGTCCACCACCCGCGATCGCGGGTCTAACACGGCAGAGGCTCGGACTTATTCCGAATTATCTTTTTAGTTTTCTTTTCCCTTTTTCTTATTTCTATTTCAGTTATTTGCTTAATGGGCTAGGTCATTTTTTAGGGCCCTATAAATACTCTCCTTATGCATTAGGGTTAAGAAATCCACACTTTTAGTTGCAATTTTCATTCATCGTTGTTTTCTTTTCCTTTGAAGTTTCTACCATGACTATGAGGAGCTAAGCCTCTTTGGCTTAGTCCGGTAATGGAAGCATGAGTTCGTTCATCTGTTTGTGACGTTTTGTTCCTATCTATCTATCCTATTGAGTTATATCTTTTCTCTAAGCAAATTCATATTTGAATGTTTGTTGGTTTATCTAGACTGATCACCTAGGTTTATTGCTTTCATTCATATTGCTAATACTAGGGAACTGTTGGGCTAACGCTCTAGTATAAGTAGCAAGCATTGATTGTTATCTGTATCTGTGGATTATATCTATGTGAGAATTGATTACATGGTAAATGCATCTGAGCGAGCGTTCTGTGTATCCTGGTTAATTCTTATATGCATTGCTGCCTTTGGGTTGAACCTTTAGTGGTACTAGGGTTATTCATTGGTAAGGGTTGTTTGTGGAAGGTTTTCCTCTGAATTTACATAAGATCGGGACAGGAATAACCGAATAGGAAGATAGGACTTAATCTATGAACAACCTTTGAATGACTTATGTGGACATTACTTGGCTAAGTGTTTTTCTTTCTTGATATTTCATTCATTCTACTTTGCTTTGTCTGTTTCGTTTGTGACCAACCAACCATACAACCCCCCTTTGTGACATTGCATGCTACCACCATTGAATTTCTTCCTTCTCTGTGGGATCGACCCTGACTTGCTTACTATACTTTGTTTAGTGAGGATTTTAGGATTTACTTTTGATTGAGGATACGACGACTATTCCTCCGATCAAATTTTGGCGCCATTGCCGGGGAAGGCAATTGCGAATTTTTGGTATTTTGCATGCTTTGTGTGTTTTCGAACTTTTTCTGTGTGATTTTCGTGTGTTTTCTTGTGTGTGTGGACCTATCTTATGGTCCACACCCCTACTGATGACTCTCCACCTTTAGATCTTGATCCAGAGATTGAGAGAACTTTCTCCCAAGGACGCAGAGTAAATCGAGCTTTGATCTTTGAGAATCCCACTTTTGAGATGGCGGACGAGGTACCACCACCTACGTTGAGGCAGCTGACTGCGCCTAACTTGACGCAGCAGCCACTGGCCGTACAATTCCCTGAGCTAGGCACGAGAGTGAACTTTGAGCTCAAGTCTGGTCTTATCCATCTTTTGCCTCAGTTCCATGGGCTAGCTGGAGAGGACCCAAACAAGCACCTCTCGGAGTTCCACGCCGTGTGCAGTTCCATGAAGCCACGGAATGTCACTGAGGATCAAATCACGTTGAGGGCTTTTCCTTTTTCACTTAAGGATTCAGCCAACGACTGGTTTTACTACCTCACCCCAGGAAGCATCAACACCTGGGAGAAAATGAAGAAGGCATTTCTGGAAAAGTACTTTCCAGCAACGAAGCTGAACAGTCTCAAGCGCAACCTGAGCAACATAGAGCAGCATTGGACGGAGACGCTCTACGAGTACTATGAGCGTTTCAAGAGGTTGTGCTCTAGCTGTCCCTATCACGGGTATTCAGACCAGGATTTGGTCTTATATCTGTACGGGGGATTGCTGGATAAAGAGCGACGAATGGTGAACACGGCGTGTGGGGGAAACATACTGAACAAAACCCCTACTGCTACATTTGAGATATTCAGCGAGTTGTCGGAAGGCTCAAGGCAATTCAGCAAGAGGGCGAGCACCCAGGCTGTGAAAGCCACTTCAAGTGAGAATGTTCCCCCATATATGGCGAGGGAAGTGAACGAAATGAAGGAGATGATCAAGGTTTTGATGAGGAAGGAAGGACCCCAGAGGGTCAAGGAGTGCGAATTTTGCTATGCCACCACGCATGCAACTGACGCATGCCCTACACTCCATGAGGAGCCCATTGAGCAAGTCAACGCTGTTGGGGGGTACCAACAAAGACAACGGTGCAACCCCTACTCCAGTACCTATAATCTGGGGTAGAGATACCATCCTAACTTGAGGTACGGGAACACGCACAACGTGGAGAACCCCCCTGAGTTCCGACCAAGACCCCCTCAGCAATACCAGCAGCAACAGCAGTACCCCCATCGACCATTCCAAGGAGGCCAGCAGTTCAGAGGTCCAGCAGAGCAGAGACCGCAAGGACAAGGAGCTCCCCGCGCTATGAATCTAGAGGACCAGGTCAATACACTGGCGCAACACAGGACCACGCTGACGCAGACAGTAAGAACCATGCAGCAAAACATGGTTCAGTTCCAACATGAGACCAAGTCCAGTATCCAGAACCTGGAGAAGCAGGTAGGGCAGATCTCCCAGGCGGTCAGCAAGCTCGAAGCTAGAGAGTCACGAGCACTCTCATCTCAAACTGAGATTAATCCAAGGCAAAACGTCAACTGCATGACGTCAAAGCCAAGATGGGAGAATGAAGAAGAGAAGTTGGAATTAAAAGAGAAGTACGAGGCAAAACCGTGATCGCGGGGCGACAGCCGCGATCGCGGGTTTACGGACCCAAAAGCCGAGAAAAACTCGAGCATAAATTCAAGCATTAACCGCGACCGCGGGCATGACAGCCGCAATCGCGGGGAACCAGTGCGAGAACCGCGATCGCGGGTTGACACCCGCGATCAACTCTCGGAAAGCGCTCCGCCTCGCAAGACATTTATGAACAAGTATGACTATCCGGAGGGATATTTTGACATCCCGGTGCCATTCCCTGCAGCATTAGAAGATGAAGGGAATACGGAAATATACTGCGAGATATACCAGGGCTACCCGGAGAGCCCCTTCTTGAGAGAGCTACGCAAGACCATAGCGGAGCAAAAGGAGCGATCTAAGAAGAAGCCAAAGGTCAAGAAGGATATCTCGGCTGTGGTGCAGAAGAGGATTCCCAAGAAGTGTGAGGATCCTGGAATGTTCAGCGTGCCCTGCAAGATTGGGGGGACTGAATTCAGCGAGACATTGTTGGATTTGGGAGCTTCAATCAATGTCTTGCCATTGTCCGTCTACAACAACCTCGACGTTGGACCATTAGAGAGCACGGAAATCGTCATCCAACTGGCTGACAACTCCGTCATCACTCTTGAGGGCGTTGTGAAGGACGTACTGGTAAGCGTGGATACCCTTGTTTTTCCTGCAGACTTCTTCGTCATGAACACAGGGGAACGAGGAGGACGAGTAATGCTAGGGAGGCCGTTCATGAAGACCTCCAACACAAAGATCGACATGGGCAGAGGCACAATCAGCATGGAGTTCGATAAGAGGAAGACAGAGTATAGGCTGGAGAACATTCCGGAGCATCCTCCAGATACAAGAGCAAGGAGTACGGTTGTAGGAGGCAACCCCGGATGAGAAGTACAGCAGGACGTCGTGCCGCGACGATAACTATGGCGCTGCTCGGGAGGCAACCCGAGGTATGAGTCGTTGAACTCATTTATGTTTTTACCTTTCTTAGGACTTAGATTTTATTTTTCTTTCTTCTTCTTTGCACTTCTTTTTCTTTTTCTGTGGGCACTAGAACTAACTATGCAGCGGAGGCCAGAATCCAGCACCCGCGATCGCGGTTTCACACCCGCGATCGCGGTTTCTCCTCGGCGATCCATGACAAGTTCTAGCAAAAAAAAACAAAAAAAAAGTTAAAAACAAAACAAAAAAAAAAATCGCCCACGGTTTAATAAAACTGGTGCGTTTTTCGAGGCAGTCAGTGCCTCGTAACTCGCGCCGACTGTTACGGATGCACGGGCATTAACCCCGCGATCGCGGGCCCTCAACCCCGCGATCACGGGTATTCATCGCGGCAATTATAAAAGGCGAGAGGCGGTGGAGGCATTTTACAACACCTCCACCACCACCTCTCACTCTCACCAGATCGGATCTACGACCCCGACCACCGCGACACCCCCCTGCAGCCCCGCGACTATCGTTTCGACGCCGCGACGTCGTTTGGGTGAGATCTCCATTTTCCAACTCTTGGATTTCTCATAGCCTCACGAGCCACGATCGTCGGACCCACGCCAAACCCCGCGACCACCGCAGCGCCACCGCAAAGCACCGGAGCCATTTTTTCTCGAAGTTCGCTGCAAACCCAGAAACCGCGATCGCCGGCATCAACCCCGCGATCGCGGCACATCCTCTCCAGCGAGCTTCGAGTCGAGCATAAACCGTGACCGCGCCCCACACCCCGCGATCGCGGGTCCCTCCGGTACTCTTTCTGTTGTGCTTTCTCGCTCCTTTTTCCCACCATGGCAGCCTTCGTAGGCAACATGCGGAGCCAGAGGCACAGGCGCTACTACGAGACGTTCAGCGCGCGGAAGTTCGTCCAGACAAAGTTCTTCGATCGGCCAACGCTGCAACGACTCGGACTGGAGGACTACACTCAACAGTTGCTGAACCACGGAGGGCTCGGCAACTTCATTGACCTAGCCGCCCCATCCTCACACGAGCTGACCCTGGAGTTTCTGGCCACGCTGGAGCGCCACGACGACGGGATCACGTTCAACCTACTGGGGCGGCAGAGGATGATGTCTTACCGAGGTCTGCGGGACCTGTTTGGCGTTACTGAGGCTCTCGTCGAGGATTGGGAGGCCGCAGGCTCCTTGCCAGAGCTCTTCTGGCAGGATGCGACCCGAGAGGTACTCAACCCCAGCACCAGGGAGTATAACTACAAGCTGACACACCCCTGTCTGAGGCTGGCGCACAAGGTTCTTGCCATGTCCTTCCTGGGACAGGGGGAGGTGAACAAGGTTCCGACACTGGACCTTACAGTGCTCTGGTGTTTGACACCAGAGAGCCACAACACCCTCGACTGGGTCGATTTGTTCCTCTTCAGCTGTCTCGGGCTGAGGGAGAAGACGGGCGGCAAGATCTCCATGGGGGGCATGGTGACGCTTATCGCCCAACAATACGAGAACATCGCGGACCATTGGGATTTCCCCGCCGACATCTACACCTATAACATCACACTGCTGCGGAGATCCCATCTGCTGGAGGTCCGTGGTGGAGAGTACACCTGACTCTCCAAGAAGGAAAGGACCCACCAAATGAGGCTGCCTCGTCCGATGCCTTATGGGCCCCGGGCGAGGGATTTTTACCTCTATGCCGATGGAGAGCAGGGGTCGTCGTCCGAAGACAAAGGGGACGACGACGACAACGACGAGGAGGAAGCGACTGCAGCGGTGGACATGGAGAGCGATGTGCCATCCCCGCTGCGTTCCAGGGGCCCACCTGTTTACCCTGACTATACCTACCAAGCATCTGGGTCTGGTAGTGGATTTGGAGGCGCGCCCTGGGACCAGCTCCTGGACAGAATGGACAACCTACAGCTAAGGCAGGCCGAGCATATACGAAGGAGTGCCGAGTGGGAAAGCGGCATCTCCCAGAGGCTAGAGGAGCATGAGAGGATAAACGTTCAGTGGGAACGCCAAGTCTCCACCCGCCTGGATGAGCAGGAGCGGCGGAGCGCTGAGTGGCAGCGCAACATGGAGGTCAACCTTGCATACCACGCCAACCACCTGGATAGTCACCTCACCACTGTTGAGGACTGGGTGGTTCAGATACAGAGGAGAGCTGAGGCTTTCTTCAACGCTTATGGGTATTGGCCTCCACCCCAGTGAGTATTTCTATTTTTCCCTTATCTTTTTCTTGTCTTCCATACATTGAGGACAATGCATGATTTAAGCATGGGAGAGTAGAGTATTCACTATCTATCTTGTACATATTTCTTTTCCATCATTGTACTTTGATTTTTAGCATTTCGAATTTCAGCATTTCCGTTCAAAAAAAAAATATCGAAAATCCTAGGACAAGCTGAAAACCTGAAAGGGCGGCTTGGGTAAAAAGCAGGTAACCCGGACCAGCGCTAGGCTGGGGTAAAAAGGTGTCTGAGTGACGTGAGCATATGTGAGCACACCTATGAAAAAAATATGAGTGGCTAGGATGAAAACCCGAAAGGGCTCCTAGGCAAAATGAGTGAAAAGAAAAGGAGTGTTTCTAGGATCTCATTTTACCGACGGGGCGACATAAGTAGAGGAGTTGAAGAAGGATTGTCGGTTAGGTCACTCTGGGAGGCATAAGGAGTCATAGATGGAGGCTAGGATTAGAGGTCACTTTACACTATTGGATGTCCGGGTTGAGCTTGGGGGAAGTACTCTGCTTGCCCTCAAGTTTATTGAGTTGTGGATGTGTTGTAGATGAGATTGGTGCCAGGAGCATTGGCATGGGTTAGGTAACTCTTAGTTGGAGGATATGCTTCCTGAGACCTTGGGTGCTACATTGGAGGAATAGACTTTCTTTTAGTTTACTCGAGGACGAGCAAAGGTCTAAGCATGGGGGAGTTTGATAAGCACTACTTTGTAGGGATTAACTAAGAGTTATTAGAGGTTTTATTGGTGCCATTCGGGTAGATTTAGACACATTCTTGTGTATGGCGTTTGGAGGCGAAGTTGGTGTTTTTGGAGGTGTTTGAGCTACTTTGGAGATCATGAAGACACTGAGGAAGGAAGCCATCAAGAGAAGACGCCAAGGAGTGAAGAGGAGACGGGTTGATGCAAGGCAAAGGACAAGAATGCCGAGCATTAACCGCGATCGCGGGACTCGGAGCATGTCGAGAGTTTTCTATGGGCGCGGAGAGATTGAAGGGAGCGGAGCCACATGGGCCGCGATCAAGGTCCACCACCCGCGATCGCGGGTCTGACACGGCAGAGGCTCGGACTTATTCCGAATTATCTTTTTAGTTTTCTTTTCCCTTTTTCTTATTTCTATTTCAGTTATTTGCTTAATGGGCTAGGTCATTTGTTAGGGCCCTATAATACTCTCCTTATGCATTAGGGTTAAAAAATCCACACTTTTAGTTGCAATTTTCATTCATCGTTGTTTTCTTTTCCTTTGAAGTTTCTACCATGACTATGAGGAGCTAAGCCTCTTTAGCTTAGTCCGGTAATGGAAGCATGAGTTCGTTCATCTGGTTGTGAGGTTTTGTTCCTATCTATCTATCTTATTGAGTTATATCTTTTCTTTAAGCAAATTCATATTTGAATGTTTGTTGGTTTATCTAGACTGATCACCTAGGTTTATTGCTTTCATTCATATTGCTAATATTAGGGAACTGTTGGGCTAACGCTCTAGTATAAGTAGCAAGTATTGATTATTATCTGCATCTGTGGATTATATCTATGTGAGAATTGATTACATGGTAAATGCATCTGAGCGACCGTTCTGTGTATCCTGGTTAATTCTTATATGCATTGCTGCCTTTGGGTTGAACCTTTAGTGGTATTAGGGTTATTCATTGGTAAGGGTTCTTTGTGGAAGGTTTTCCTCTGAATTTACATAAGATCGGGACATGAATAACCGAATAGGAAGATAGGACTTAATCTATGAGCAACCTTTGAATGACTTATGTGGACATTACTTGGCTAAGTGTTTTTCTTTCTTGATATTTCATCCATTCTACTTTGCTTTGTCTGTTTCGTTTGTGACCAACCAACCATACAACCCCCCTTTGTGACATTGCATGCTACCACCATTGAATTCCTTCCTTCTCTGTGGGATCGACCCTGACTTGCTTACTATACTTTGTTTAGTGAGGATTTTAGGATTTACTTTTGATTGGGGATACGACGACTATTCCTCCGATCAGAAACCCTAGGGGCCAATATCACCACTAGAAGCTGATGAGGACGGTGAGGGTGGATCTATAGATGATGAAAGTGGGGAAGGTTACACAGATGTCTGTACAGAAGAAGATGAGGAAGAAGGAGAGCCACTAGCTTCAGACTCCTCTACTGATAGTGACAATTTCACTCCAGAGAATGTATTTGGTGTTGAAGACAATGATGATGTTATATTTGAGGAGCGTGTGGATGTGGATGTTGATGATGGTTTAGATGAAGTGGGTTCTGAAGAACCTGTAGATGAGCAAGAAAATGAGAAAGATGATGTGTTCCAGAAAGTTATTGAATCTGATGACTTCTTGAGCTATAGTGGTTCTGAAGGTGAAGGTCATGTTTGATATCCAGAATTCAACCCTTTGGTTGATTTCAACAACACTATTGTCTTGAAAGTTGGTATGAGATTTGCTTCAAATGTTGTTTTTAGGAAAGCTTTAAGGCATTTTGCTTTACAAAATGGGTTTTATTATTATTACTTGCATAATGATAAGAACAAGGTTTCTGCATACTGTAAGAACAAGTGTGATTGTCCAATGAAGCATGCTAGGAAAATTTGTGTTTGTAAGAAATCCTCTTGCAAGTTTAAAGCTTGTGCTAGGAAAATGGGTTCTGATGGGAGTTTTCAATTGAAATCTTGGGTCCCTGAACATGAGTGTGGGTGGCAAGATATTAATTCAAGTGCAATCTGTGAACCAGACTCAAACTCAAGTGCAATATGTGGACCAGACTCAAAGTCAAGTATAGACAGGGTCGTCCAATAGAAGGTTTAAGTCAACAAGGAAGTTATACCATGTTCGCCCACCAAAAAGGAGTGTGATTACCACAAGATCCCAACTGTCATCTGTCACTAGGAGGTCAAGCAATCGGTTGAAGGACAAGGGAACTTCACTCTGAACAACTGTGTTTGTGAAAGTATTGCAACTAGGTGCTTTTGTGTGAAGGTCTTGTGTTGTTTATGAAACAATTATGTAACTAAGGCAGGATGCCTAACTTATATGTAGGATTCCTTTCAGTTTATTTAATTGTGAAAGTGTTGTGTTGTTTATGAAACAATTATGTAATGCTGGGAGCAATGTAGGATTCCTTTCATTTTGCTGTCAATGTTTTGGTTATGTGTGTAGGTCATTCCTTTCAGTTTGTTGTCAATTCTTTGGTTATGTGTGTAGGTCATTTCTTTCAGTTTCCTGTCAATGCTTTTAGTCCAGGAAAATGGTTTCATTCCTTTCAGTTTGGTGTGAATGCTTTTATTTATGTGTTTGGTGTCAATGCTTTTATTTTTGTTTTTGCTGTGAATGCTTAAGTTCTTCATTTCATGACAGCATAGTCTAACTATGCCCATAACTACACAACATTGCTTCACTGTGAATACACATTTGCTCTACAAAAGGCTGCATTTCATGCAGGGAACAATGTAACAGTACACAACAAAATGCCACTCATAACAGTACACAGTGAAGCAAAATGAGCCATAGCAAAATGCCACTTAGTTAATCATACAATTGTTTTTCATTTCATTCCACTGAACCTACAAAAGAGCTATAGTAAAATGCCACTCAATTAATCATACTTTTTCTCAAGGCCTTCTATAAAGCATTACATTATGCTCAAATGCCACTCATAACATTACATATAGCAAACTGGTGGATTACATTCTTCCCTACAGTACCCTAAACTTGAAAACCAACTGAACCTCAAGGCCTTACATCAATTATTCATTATAAGCACATAGTAAACCATTTAGAATGATAGCAAAAACAACAAAACCAAGCAACACCACTCTATTTTGGATTGATGATGCTTTTCTTCTATCAATCTCAGCATCCTTGACTATCACAACCTTTTGTAGAGCACTACATTTACTTTCCAGTTCCTTCTTTTGGGTTACAAGCTTCTTGATTATGTTTGTTGCGTTATCCTCAAATGGTCCATCAATCCACCTGAAGAAACCACATCCTTTCTCAACATTTGCTTCAAACCTTGCACAAGAGAAAACCTTCTGCCATAATTATTTAGAGTATGGGCATTGCATATCCTTGCCCGAATATTACAACTGCAAGTGACTTCATTGTTGGATGACACATAACTAAAGCTTGACATATTCACCTGCAGTAACCATTGCAGTAAACAAGATGTATAGATTTAGTAAACAATTGTAATACCCTAAACCATCAATTAACATACAACCAATCCAGTAAACAATTCGATAACGTAAATTAAAATAAAAACCAATTTAAAACAATTCAGTAAACCCTCAATTTAAAACATTTCAATAAACCCTCAATTTAAAACATTTCAGTAAACCCTCAATTTAAAACAATTCAGTAAACCAATTTAAAATCCTAAATCCCCAAATCCAAACCGATCATCAAATTTGAAACAATCCAAATCAAAACCAAACCCTAAATCCCCAATTGAAACCAATCCCCAATGTTTAATGGATGCAAATTGAAACCAATTCCCCAACCTTAAACCATACCCTAAATCCCCAATTCGAAACCAACCCCAAACCTTGAAACAATCCAAAATGAGTAACACGAATTACTTACCTTCCACGAACAGGAACCCTAATCGCGCCCAGTTCCACCTTCGAAAACGCCTTAATCGACCCACTGTCAACCTTCGATGTCGCCGATAGTGAGAGTGATTTTCGGCGAAAGTGAAACTGAGCTGTCTGCTTTTTATGGATTTTGTTTAACTATAATCTGAACTCGGTTTGGTTCATTTTTTAAAGAAAAAACCGGGTTATTTGGAGCGGTTTAGGCTAGGGTGCCAAAAGACAATATTGCCCATGGTTTTTAAAAAAAAAAATAGGGACAATATAGTCTTTTTACAGAGTTTAACAGAAAATCTGATATAGGTGTACTTTGGGTGGTTATTTGTTAATGTTTTCCATTTAATGGGTGTTTAAATAAATAACTGAGATTTTGAGCAAAATAACTCATTTAACGGATGGTTTTAAGCAAAAGAGTAAAAAAAAAATTATTTAAACACGGTTTACTTTTCTTTATTTTCCCTACTTTCCTTCTCCTTTTCCTTTCCCCTCCTTCTCCCACTTTCTTTTCCCTCTCTGCACCACTCCGCTGTCAACCCACCCCGATTCCTCCCCCATGCCTCACCTTCTCCATCTCATCCTTACACCCCACCCCTGTACCCTCTCACCCTCACAATCTCTCCCTGGTCACACCTCCAACTAACACCTCCAGCCACCGGCGAGCCGCACCCAAATCAGGACCACCACACCCGGTCGACTCGCGACCCACTATCGAACCCGCGCCTCTCCCGGTACCACCACCTCCACGAGCCCCGCTCACTCCCCACCGAACCGCACCACCAATCCCGGATCCGCCTGCCCACAGCCTCCTCGACCCAACCACCGCAACCATCGAACCACTGTTTCTCCTGGCGCGAACCACCCCATCACTGCCGCGCGACCATGCCCCTGCCCAGTCGCCTCCACTCCCACCAACCCGCTTTCTCCCATACAACCATCGTCGACCCACTCCCAGTCCAGACCCACCACCGCTGTTGTGCAAGGTTGCGAGCTCTGTCCGCCGCCAACCGATACCAGATCCCACGCTGTCCATCTACTTGTCGCCATTGATGCTGAGGGGTAAGTGGAGGTATGTTCTTCTCGTAACCGCGTGGAATTGCCTATTTGATCGAATCTTCCCCTTCCTTATTTATTCTGCTCCTCTCAATTCCCCCTTTCCCTCTACTTGTTAGTTATCTCCCATCTATTTCCCTCCCTTCTGCAACTCCTGATTTCCTCAGCAACTCAATTGCAACATCATCATCACATCATTCCAATTTAACGGATTTAGTTATTTAACGGCCTTTTCGAAACTCCCACTTTTACCCCCTATCCCCTGAATTTTACAGAGCAAGATGATCTCGTGGCACGACTTCTACACGGTGATGGCGGCGATGGTGCCGCTGTACGTGGCGACGATCCTGGCGTACGGCTCCGTCTGGTGGTGGAAGATCTTCACGCCGGACCGGTGCTTCGGCATCAACCGGTTCGTGGCGGTTTTAGGGTTTATGGTTTAGGATTGATCACTATTCGGTCTCATGGGATGACTTAATTTTTTTTTTATGGTTGCAAGTCAAGCTTGGGCGAGTTATTTGTATAGTGTGTTATTGTTGGAAGTGTTTTGGCTTTTGGAAAAGAAAAAAAAGAGCAAAAAATAAATGGTGTTTAGTTGAAAAGAATAGTATTTTCTAAGTTTGGTGTTGTCTTAATATGGTTTCTCTTTCCCGGATTTAGCACCGGCCAAATTATATCCCTACCTTTCTTTTTACCTGACCCCATTACAACCTAATAAAAGTCTTCTTGATTTATGTCATGTATAATGTCTCTAGTAGTGGAGATTTAAGACACTGATGCAAGCTTATGGTAGATAAGTTTTCAAAGATGAGACATGAGCGAAACACCTACCTTAAATACATGAGTGAGAGTGATTCTTATTTTTATCCTAAGTGAGGTCTAGAGTGGATGTTCTACTTAGTCTCTTTGATGCTTATTTGCTTGCTTTAATGATTAAATTGTTCAATATTTAAGTTTTCATGGACTTGCTTGGATATTAATTAGGTAGAGACAACCTTTGTATTTCTTGTGGAATTTTGAACTACGTTCTTACTTGAGTACAAGCAAGGTTTAAACTTGGGAAATTTGATAACACCTATTTTATACATCTTTTAGGAGTCTAGTTGCATATTAGATTAAATTATTTTCATGTATATTTTATATTTTTTATAATCAATTTTATATTATTTTGCATTTGGATTCTACACTCGTATTTTTATTATTTCAGGTATTTTAGGTCTAATTTAACGTTGATAAGGGACTATTCTTGAAATCACCAAAGTAAAGGAGATGGACACAATTAGCGCTAATGGCCGAGTGGATTTTCTGCATGTTGGGCCAATTGTGAATCACAGTTCACGTGGGCAAGGAGAAGACATAATCTTATATCTATAAATATCTAAAGTAGAACGAAATGGCTAATTAATGCCTAAACATTTACTCTCCGCATCAAAACTAAGCATTGAGACTATTACATTGGATGAACTACATGTGCCAATTCTACTGGATCGGCCTCATATGTATTATAATTTGTAGGGAAAGGCCCAATAACAAACAATCAATTGTAATAAAAATGGAATCAGACATACGTAACGTGAAAGCATGTGAATGGCTTGATCTTTGTAACCGTAAAATTCAATTAATTATGTTCAATTTTTCATTAAGATCCATTTTAAATGGTGGCCCAATAAATATGAAAATTATCTCTTATTTTTTTGGTTATTTTTCATTAGAAACTAAATCTTCTAATATAGCTCAATGGTTAAAGACACTCTCATAATACAAGAGGTCTAGGGTTCAATCCCACTTCTTAACAACTTTGTTTTACTATTTTATCTTTCATTTTATTTATTTATATTAATTAGTTACTCAAATATTTATATCTATCTATCTATAATCTATAATAAACATATAAAATAAAAATTTTGAACAATCAATGTACATTCATTTGGTCTAGAATTTTTTTAAGAAAAAATAAGATTTCAACAAAAAACAATTCTTTCTACTTAAGTCATCTCAAATCGTTGTGTTTGGTCTTTAGTCTAATAATTCGTTTAAACTCAATTTTGATTATACTGGTCAAATTCCTTAACTATAGCCATCAACACAATTTATGTTAAACCGATTAATACTCAACATGAGTTACGAATTTTTCCAGCCATATTATTGTGCGTAAGCACATGCCAAGATCCGTACTGTACAAGACGAAGGGCGCCAAGACATTGGTTTGGCAACTTCTTGGCGAAACTCTCAAAATAGGACATTTGTTGTGTTTAATTGTGACTCTAAGCAAGAACTTGATGGAGATTTGACTCAAAAACTGAAATGGATGTGATACCCCGTAATTCTGTAAGGATTATTTTGGGAATTTTTGGAATTTTCCCGAACACCCGTTTTGTACGTCGGATTTAATTCAGAAAGTCGGAGGCATTCTGTAATGTGCTCTGTATCTGTAATATTTTTCTCACTGAAATAATATACAGATGACGTGCTTTGGATGTTAATACTCGTTCGCGTACGATAATTTTATCCCGGGTTAACATCGTTCTCGTCTAAGAGCTGAGGAGGCGGCGAAGCCAGGGTGGCGGCGCCCGCCGTGGGTATGGCGGCGCCCGCCGTCGCAAGGCTCGAGGAGCAGCCGTGTCTTCTCCTAGCTGGGGACGCCAGGCCTATGGCAGCGCCCGCCGCATTGATGACAGCGCCCGCCATATTGATGACGGCGCCCGCCGCATTTATGACGGTGTCCGCCGTCGTTGTTGTCCGGAGGTCTTTGCCCGATGGTTGCCGGCGAGCGTCTGACGACGCCGAACTAGCCCCGCCACGCCTCCATTTAGGCCATCATTATGCTCCCTTGTGATCTGGATATAAAGGAGAGGCTTGGGGATCGGATTTCACACAAAATCAGAAGCTCAAATCTCAAAATCTCTCTCGCCGGAGTTTGGTGCCCTCGCCGGATTTCTGAAGCTTTCGCCGGTGTCGTTTGGTGGTGTTTCTAGAAGCCCTTGTGAAGCCTTTTGGTTGCCTTTGGAGGTTGGAACCCAGGCAAGCCAAAAAGGGGTCGAAACGCGCATCATTTGGGTGAGTTTTTCTCTCGTTCTGTCGTCAGAGTTCTTCACGGTGACCGCCGTGTTCTTTACGGCGCCCGCCGTGATGAATGCGGCGACCGCCGCCAAGAACGGCGACCGCCGCCAGTGCCCAGAATGCCTTCGTGGCTTTGGCTTGGTGGGTTGTCGTCGTGGCGTCGTTTCTTTCAGTTCCTTTCGTCTTTCCTTAGATTCGTACTAGTTTATGTCGAATCGAACTTGGGGTTTCCTTATGGATCGACTCGAAGGTCGTTGTGCTGTCAGAGCTATACCTGTGTCGAGCCCGGAATCCCGTTGTCTCTGCTTTGTTCCAGATCTGCGGACTAAGGCAAGTGGCGGTTCACTCTTGCTCATCGTTCCATATTTACATTAATTATCAGCTGTTTATCTGAGTAATTAATTTGGAATGATTAATTATCATATAATAGGTTTTATATCTGTTAGAACGACGCTATTATCTGTGATCGCCTTCCGAGCATTTATGTGGATTTATCCAGAACTGTTGTTTTGTTTGGGAACTAATTTCTTAAATAAACGTGATTAAAGTAGTGTTATGATAGGCTGTATATCTGTTAGAACAACGCTATCATATGTGATAATTACCGTGATGGTATTGTTGTGAAATTAGTCTTAATGCTAGAATAGCATATGGGTTAACAGGAAAACTAATCCAAGTAAGGATTAGATGTTTCTATTATCTCTATGTTTAAGTTGATTGCCTGGACGGCTTTAATATGAATAATTGATGTGTTAGACTGTTTAGTTAACATGAGTGTTTGTGGGAACGTTAATCCAAGTAAGGATTAGTCGTTTCTTTATAACTTAATGTTCGTAGGAACACTGATCCAAGTAAGGATTTGTCATTTCTTTAAATCATAATATTCCTCGGGATAATTTCCGAATAATAATTTAAGGGTCATGACCTATGCTTCTTATCCACCTTTAAGGATCTGAAGTGTTTAAGCGCCTTGCTAGCGCCAGTGGATGAGCTTAAATAGCAGTCCTGTGTATTAAACACCTAGCTAGTGCAATTAGGGTGGACGTAACTGTCACCCTGTAAATTAAATTATAAGCGCTGTGGCAGTGCAATCTGGGTGAACATAAGATCACCCTGTGTAACAATAACTTCCGTTGTTCTCGGAATAATATTAAGCCTCGTGTGTGCGTGTGTGTGTGTGTTGTATTAATTTGGGTGGACATAATTGTCACCCTGTGATTTAAACTTTGTGCCGCGCTTAAAAATATTAATATATTTCAGTACTGTGGATTTTTAATTAAATAAGATATGTGCCCGAGTGCATATAATTAATAAACGTTGGGCGAGTAGTGCAACGAAGTAAATAGTGCAGCTAGGAAAGCTCGTCTCGACTTTGATCATAGTACGTTCTCTTTCCGATCTGGAATCGCTGTAAGCGGTGAGGTTGGTCGTGAACCGAAGCATCTTAGTCAGTTTCTAAATCATCGTTATGTGGTTCTGTAAGATCCAGACTTGAATGTAGTACGTTCTCTTTCCAATCTAGATTCACTGTAAGCAGTGAGGTTGGTTGTGAGCCGAAACATCTCAATCAGCTTTTAAATCATTGTTGTTTGATTCTGTTAAACATTCCAGATTTGTCATATTTTCCTTAAAGACTCAATCTCTTGGAGTCTCTTTTCGAGTCGATTTCTGTGAAGATTAAGTCTTCCAGAATCTTCTCTTGTGCATACCTCTTGTTGTTATTCCGTGAAAGTGTCGGGTTATGTATCGTCCCTTCGGTTATTATTCGAGGGACAATGATAGTAAACGGTTACTATCACTCGAACCACTCTGCTTTTTACCCTTGATAGTCTATTCATGTAGACTAACCCACGAACTTTGTTCTCTGCATGTGGGCTGGTGTCATCCGTTCGATTCGGCACATCAGATAGAGTGTAGATGAGAAGACTAGAAGGACTATGGAGTCGACGGTGGTTTTTCGACGTTGTTAAATAATTTCTTTTAATCGGGTTGAGATCCTTGGGAGATGACCATTGTGGTCAAGATCCTTGTTTGTAATATCTTTTATAAGACTTCCGTTGTACTTTGTTTAAGACTTCCGTTGTAATTTATTTAAACTCTGTGTTTGTCCTATTCGGGATTGGGATGTAATCCCGGGACTCATGTTTTATATAAATAAGGTTATCATTTTGTATCATTATATTTCATGAATTGTATTTAAACGGTAAAGCCTTGGGTGATCTCGGTAAGGAACACTGGGGTCACTGGCGGTAATACCTTTCCAAAAGGGTTATGTTTTGGGGGTGTTACAGTTGTGGTATCAGAGCTAAAAGTTTTTTTTTAAAATGGGTTGGGTATTTGAAAGTCATTTACTCATTTTAATTGAAAAGTGTTTTCAAAGAACTCTGAATTTTTTAAGTGAAAAGAATTTGAAAACACCGTTCATAGTCCTGTCTTCTATATGGTCTGATATAGTAAGCTTGCTTCTATATCTAGAAAGACTAATTCCTTCCTCGTTTCCCCGTAAGATATGGGTGCATTCTGTTCTCTTCAGAGGAACCGGGAGAAGCCAAGGTGGTTTCGCCATACCCAATAAGGCTTGAATTCCCAATTCTCTCGTTTTGAGTTAAGGTTGTAGAACCTAGTAACTCGGTTTGAGTTCATCAATAGAAATTACCAAGTTGATCTATTCTAAGTTGATTTTATTACAATAAGTATATCAGAATGATACTAATGTGATAAAATCCTTGGAATTTGATCGGTAAACAGATGGTGAACACAAGGAACGTTATCCGTGCTGGTGTTGGGCCGAGTAATGACCCCAGACCAAATGCGAGGAATGCTGTAGACCCAACAGGAGAACATGAGTCTGTCTTTAACAATAACCAGGGAGGCAATGGCCAAGCACATGCCAACGCTCCGATATTGTTTGATGTTGCAGCAGTGGAGGCAATTCGAGGAATTGTCATGCAGGCAATCACAGATGTTATGCGACCAGTTGCACCACAAGCACAAGGTGGTCCAGTTCCTTAGGCTATTCCTGAAGTTGAGGAGTCAGTGGAGCAAGTACCTCGGATCAATGTTGTTAGGGACAGAGGAACTTACGGGCAAGCGTTAAAAGCCGTGAGTTCAATGAGGCCCGACAACTATGACGGTACTAGAGAACCAATCAGGGTGACATATTGGTTCTCGCATATGGAACGGTTGCTCCGAAACATTAATTGCACTGAGGCTGGGAAAGTGCACATCGCCTCTCTTCAACTCAAGGATGTGGCTAGCGAATGGTGGGAGAGCACCGGTCTGGCTGATCATCCCGAGCTGAATTGGAGCATGTTCAAAACCAAGATGACCGATCGTTTCTTTTCCCGATCTATGAGGGAGGAGAAGTATAAGGAATTTCTGTACCCACAGACTGATGGGTTAAAGGTGACTGAGCTCGCAGCTAAGTTCAATCACTTGATGCAGTACGCTGGACCTGAGGTGTCAACCGAGGAGCAGAAGATCTGGTACTTCCATGGGTGGATGAATCCAGAGATCAAGCCTCTAATATTGCATCATGGTTGTTCTACGTTAGAACAATATGTGGATGCAGCCTTCAAGACAGAAGTCACATTGGAGGAGTCTGTCCTTAAGAGGGAAAAGCAAGTTAAGGGAAAGGGTGGGCAACAGGATCGCTAGGTTGGTTCATTCAAACGACCGGCATCGCCTATCAAGTTTGAAAAGTCTGGTCGTGCTAAGACCGAGGCAAATCAGTCTGACTCTGCCAGAGGCTCAGGTTGGTGCAGCGGAGTAATTCAGTGCCACAACTGTGGTGAAGTTGGGCATAAAAAATGTAATTGCCAAAAGGACAAGAGAGTATGTCATAATTGTGGAAGAGAAGGCCACATAAAAACATACTGCAGACTGAAGGGTCAGGGACCAGTGCAGTCTTATCAGGCATCAAATGTTGGAGGTGGGCAGAACCCAAGGCCAGTGATATCTACTCCTGAGCAGTCTATGACTCGTAATAAAGGCAAAGCGCCTATGGGGTCTTCAGGCCAAGGGCAACGACTCTTTGTAATGAGCCAAGCCAACGGAGAAGAACCCTGATCCATTAAGTTATATCTGTGCTAAGTCTTTCTGTAAGATTAAGGAGTAGCGACGTGTGTCGATAATCTCCGTAGCATCGTGATCTGGTTGTGCAAATTTTGTCAGTAATGTAAGGTTTGAATGATAATGAAGTATTTCCTCATTTTGGAAATTTCAGAATGCATTGTCGTTACGAATTAGTTGTTCATACGAAACCCCGTAAGTATCGAGAACAACTTATGCCAAGTAAGGATAAGGACTGTCGGACTTATGGTGGTGGAGTTTTGTGGACAACTTAGATGTCCGTTCCCTATGTGGTTAATCCCAAGGTCGACTCTGTTGTTTAAATCTAAATCCACTCCTAAGGTTCTTCTTCATACATAGAGTATGTCATCTATAAGAACGAATGCAACTCTTTGAGGAAGATTAAGTTGTGGAGCGGTCATGTTGAGAGGAAAGGTTGCAGTTAAGGATGGGATATGTTGATGATCCCAATGTATTAAAGATTCAGTAAGGAGAATTGTCTATATACATCTAAGGAGTATTGTGGTAAGCGTTATCTCATACGCTGAGTTCTCCCGAGATTTCTTAAGGAAAGGGAATGAACTTGTAGAGTTTTGTTCGGAGAGATCAGGAGCTATCTCTCATGTGCGAGTTTGTGCCATAAGCATTGAGGCGGATGAATCATTTTCAGAATGATATCCTAAGGAATTAAGAGTAATATCTCTTGTGATGCATTTCAAGGATGAAGTGATTAAGGATGTTGGATCCAGGTGGTAAGATTGGTTTCGAGGCAGTGTCCTCATTGGCTTCATGTATGTTTCGGGGACGAAACTTCTTTTAAGGGGGAGGTGATGTGATACCCCGTAATTCTGTAAGGATTATTTTGGGAATTTTCCCGAACACCCGTTTTGTACGTCGGATTTAATTCAGAAAGTGAGAGGCATTCTGTAATGTGCTCTGTATCTGTAATATTTTTCTCAGTGAAATAATATACAGACGACGTGCTTTGGATGTTAATACTCGTTCGCGTACGATAATTTTATCCCGGGTTAACATCGTTCTCGTCTAAGAGCTGAGGAGGCGGCGAAGCCAGGGTGGCGGCGGGTATGGCGGCGCCCGTCGTCGCAAGGCTCGAGGAGCAGCCGGGTCTTCTCCCAGCTGGGGATGCCAGGCCTATGGTGGCGACCGCCGCATTGATGACGGTACCCGCCGTATTGATGACGGCGCCCGCCGCATTTATGACGGTGCCCGCCGTCGTTGTTGTCCGGAGGTCTTTGCCCGATGGTCGCCGGCGAGTGTCTGACGACGCTGAACTAGCCCCGCCACGCCTCCATTTAGGCCATCATTATGCTCCCTTGTGATCTGGCTATAAAAGGAGAGGCTTGGGGATCGGATTTCACACAAAATCAGAAGCTCAAATCTCAAAATCTCTCTCGCCGGAGTTTGGTGCGCTCGCCGGATTTCTGAAGCTTTTGCCGGTGTCGTTTGCTGGTTTTTCCAGAAGCCCTTGTGAAGCCTTTTGGTTGCCTTTGGAGGTTGGAACCCAGGCAAGGCAAAAAGGGGTCGAAACACGCATCATTTGGGTGAGTTTTTCTCTCGTTCTGTCGTCGGAGTTCTTCACGGCGACCGTCGTGTTCTTTACGGCGCCCGCCATGATGAATGCGGCGACCGCCGCCAAGAACGGCGACCGCTGCCAGTGCCCAGAATGCCTTCGTGGCTTTGGCTTGGTGGGTTGTCGTCGTGGCATCGTTTCTTTCGGTTCCTATCGTCTTTCCTTAGATTCGTACTAGTTTATGTCGAATCTAACTTGGGGTTTCCTTATGGGTCGACTCGAAGGTCGTTGTGCTGTCGGAGCTATACTTGTGTCAAGCCCGAAATCCCATTGTCTCTGCTTTGTTCCAGATCTGCGGACTAAGGCAAGTGGTGGTTCGCTCTTGCTCATCGTTCCATATTTACATTAATTATCAGTTGTTTATCTGAGTAATTAATTTGGAATGATTATTGTGTTTGTCTGGAATTGGTTTTATAAACTGTTTTGGAAAATCATATAATAGGTTGTATATCTATTAGAACGACGCTATTATCTGTGATCGCCTTCCGGGCATTTATGTGGATTTATCCAGAACTGTTGTTTTGTTTGGGAACTAATTTCTTAAATAAACGTGATTAAAGTAGTGTTATGATAGGCTGTATATCTGTTAGAACAACGCTATCATATGTGATAATTACCGTGATGGTATTGTTGTGAAATTAGTCTTAATGCTAGAATAGCATGTGGGTTAATAGGAAAACTAATCCAAGTAATGATTATCTTTTTCTATTATCTCTATGTTTAAGTTGATTGCCTGGACGGCTTTAATATGAATAATTGATGTGTTAGACTGTTTAGTTAACATGAGTGTTTGTGGGAACATTAATCCAAGTAAGGATTAGTCGTTTCTTTATAACTTAATGTTCGTAGGAACACTGATCCAAGTAAGGATTTGTCGTTTCTTTAAATCATAATATTCCTCGGGATAATTTCCGAATAATAATTTAAGGGTCATGACCTATGCTTCTTATCCACCTTTAAGGATCTGAAGTGTTTAAGCGCCTTGCTAGCGCGCCAGTGGATGAGCTTAAATAGCAGTCCTGTGTATTAAGCACCTAGCTAGTGCAATTGGGGTGGACGTAACTGTCACCCTGTAAATTAAAGTGTAAGCGCTGTGGCAGTGCAATCTGGGTGAACATAAGATCACCCTGTGTAACAATAACTTCCGTTGTTCTCGAAATAATATTAAGCCTCGTGTGTGTGTGTGTGTTTGTGTGTTGTATTAATTTGGGTGGACATAATTGTCACCCTGTGATTTAAACTTTGTGCCGCGCTTAATAATATTAATATATTTCAGTAATGTGTGTTTTTTAATTAAATAAGATATGTGCCCGAGTGCATATAATTAATAAACGTTGGTCGAGTAGTGCAGCTAAGTAAATAGTGCAGCTAGGAAAGCTCGTCTCGACTTTGATCATAGTACGTTCTCTTTCCGATCTGGAATCGCTGTAAGCGGTGAGGTTGGTCGTGAACCAAAGCATCTTAGTCAGTTTCTAAATCATCGTTATGTGGTTCTGTAAGATCCAGACTTGAATGTAGTACGTTCTCTTTCCAATCTAGATTCACTGTAAGCAGTGAGGTTGGTTGTGAGCCGAAGCATCTCAATCAGCTTTTAAATCATTGTTGTTTGATTCTGTTAAACATTCCAGATTTGTCATATTTTCCTTAAAGACTCAATCTCTTGGAGTCTCTTTTCGAGTCGATTTCTGTGAAGATTAAGTCTTCCAGAATCTTCTCTTGTGCATACCTCTTGTTGTTATTCCGTGAAAGTGTCGGGTTATGTATCGTCCCTTCGGTTATTATTCGAGGGACAATGATAGTAAACGGTTACTATCACTCGAACCACTCTGCTTTTTACGCTTGCTAGTCTATTCAAGTAGACTAACCCACGAACTTTGTTCTCTGCATGTGGGCTGGTGTCATCCGTTCGATTCGGCACATCAGATAGAGTGTAGATGAGAAGACTAGAAGGACTATGGAGTCGACGGTGGTTTTTCGACGTTGTTAAATAATTTCTTTTAATCGGGTTGAGATCCTTGGGAGATGACCATTGTGGTCAAGATCCTTGTTTGTAATATCTTTTATAAGACTTCCGTTGTACTTTGTTTAAGACTTCCGTTGTAATTTATTTAAACTCTGTGTTTGTCCTATTCAGGATTGGGATGTAATCACGGGACTCATGTTTTATATAAATAAGGTTATCATTTTGTATCATTATATTTCATGAATTGTATTTAAACGGTAAAGCCTTGGGTGATCTCGGTAAGGAATACTGGGGTCACTGGCGATAATACCTTTCCAAAAGGGTTAAGTTTTGGGGGTGTTACAATGGATATAACTCTCATGAAAAGGTTCATGAAGAGTTTGGGATAGGTATCTCACGACCCTCAGATGCAACTCACCAAGAACCATGAGACGAGGTTGAACACTCATGGATACGACACACCATGATTACCCAACCGCCTTCGGATATGACACACCAAAGGATGTTTCGGATACGACTCACCGAAACAAGACTAAAGATTCTAAGATACGACTCACCTCGGAAACCATCGTCATGAAGCTTAAGATGAAACAAACACTCTCGTTTTATATCTCCAAATCAAGCTTGAGGAACATACAATGCATGGCCACCATTATATAGGTGCCAAAATACAAAATAAAGAAATTACAAAATTGAATCCACTAACTACCCACTAACTAGCTAAGCCACTACGTAGGCCACTAATTAAAGACTACCTAGGTAATTAATGAAAGGAAAAATAACACAACAATAAACACAATTCAAATGTCTTTCAACTACGTAGGCCACGTCCTTGCATTCCTCGTGTGATCGTCATGGTGACAAGGGTTGGTCGTGTGCATGAGGCTCTACCAATCTTTGGATGATCTCGTCTTTCGTGAGGTTCTTGATGGGATCCATGATCACATCATCCTCCTCTCCTTGAGGAAGATTCGACCTCGAATCTTTGTTTGATTTCCCTCACGATATCGATCATGTTGACGCTCTTCATCCCCTTTGCATAGCCTTCGGGTTGTTGGAACATTCGTTGGGACAATCCCTTGGCCCGAAGAAATTCAGCTCTACTCATTGGTTCCAACGTATACAATCTCAGATCCTTGACTATGTGACTACGGTTTCGTCGCCCTTCATGCAGCACATTGCGGTCGAACTGCCATGGTCTTTCTAGGATAACGGCGTTGGTTCGGCTCGGCATCACCAAGCAAGTTACCACATCCGTATATGCTCCTAGTCGAATAGCAATGTCGACCTCTTGATTCACCAGAATACGGTGGCCTTCGTTGAGCCAAGCGATTTCAATGGTTGGCACCAAAGCTCTGGTTGGGAGGCCGAGGTGCTGGACCACATGCTCCGCGAGGATGTTACGATCACTTCCGATATCGATCAATGCTATGAATGGCACGAGACATCCGTTAATGAAACACTCAAGATGGCAGCCCAACTTACGTTGATCGAAGTCGACCCAGTCATCAAGGCTCATCTCGGGCATGTCGTGGAGGAACTCCTCTTTAAGGAGATCGATCTCGAGTTGATCTTCGAAGGTGTGCACCAAATCACAAGGCTCTTGCTTCAGCTCCATGTTCTTCATCTGGACTGGACGTCAGAAAGGGGTGCCCTTTGCTGCGGTTGAGTTGACGACAAGGGTGGTAGGGGTCGGCGTGAAGGAACGTCGGCGGGCTGCCCTCGGCGTTGCTGGACTGGAGTTTTGGTGGACGTGCAACAGCTTAGTGTGAGCTGGGAGAGGGTTAATTAATTAGCTGGGGAGAGGCAGCAGCTGTGGGGAGAGATGGGTACGTGGTGAGGTTGATTTGTTGGAGGTGGGGATACTTTGTAGGGATCGGTCAACTGGCCTCCACAAATCAAGGGACCGGTTGGGGAGAGTGAGAGGAAGGCTGTTAGTGGGGCTTGTGGGAGGTTAGGCTGCCGAATTTGAAAGGAGAGAAAATAGGGAGATGGGTAGTGGTTAGTTAGGATAAGATCTATGAAGATTTTGGGTATTCGGATGAAGCCACTAAACCGCAAGCTATTTTCTCTTTTTTTTTCTTTTTTTTTTGTATTCTAACCCAACTAATTAATACTAACTAATTAGGTAGGAAAAAAGCTTTGGTCGTGGGCTAGTGTGGGAGATGGTGGGTGGTGATGTGTTTAGGCGTAGTGATGGAGGCTAAGGTGGGTGGGTTTTGGGTTAACTGTAAGCTAGCTGCCTTCCTTAGCCATGGTCCGCCTCTTTCTCTCCTTGACTGGCCCTTCCTTCCTTGGATCTCCTCGTAGCTAGAACCTCTGCACAAGTAAGCTTCCGAGGACTCCTAGACTGAGATGATGTGGCTGCGGCGATGGCGGCGAACCATGAATCTCCTCGGCGTTGAGTCGGTTTGAATGATCATCCCCTCGCCTTGAATGGCTCTGATACCAAATATTGTGCGTAAGCACATGCCAAGATCCGTACTATACAAGACGAAGGGCGCTAAGACATTGATTTGGCAACTTCTTGGCGAAACTCTCAAAATAGGACATTTGTTGTGTTTAATTGTGACTCCAAGCAAGAACTTGATGGAGATTTGACTCAAAAACTGAAATGGATATAACCCTCATGAAAAGGTTCATGAAGAGTTTGGGATAGGTATCTCACGACCCTCGGATGCAACTCACCAAGAAACATGAGACGAGGTTGAACACTCATGGATACGATACACCATGATTACCCAACCGCCTTCGGATATGACACACCAAAGGGTGTTTCGAATACGACTCACCGAAACAAGACTAAGGATTCGAGGATACGACTCACCTCGGAAACCATCGTCATGAAGCTTAAGATGAAACAAACACTCTCGTTTTATATCTCCAAATCAAGCTTGAGGAACATACAATGCATGGCCACCATTATATAGGTGCCAAAATATAAAATAAAGAAATTACAAAATTGAATCCACTAACTACCCACTAACGTAGGCCACTAACTAGCTAAGCCACTAAAGCCACTACGTAGGCCACTAATTAAAGACTACCTAGCTAATTAATGAAAGGAAAAATAACAAAACAATAAACACAATTCAAATGTCTTTCAACTACGTAGGCCACGTCCTTGCATGGCTCGTGTGATCGTCATGGTGACAAGGGTTGGTCGTGTGCATGAGGCTCTACCGATCTTTGGATGATCTCGTCTTTCGTGAGGTTCTTGATGGGATCTGTGATCACATCACATATTTTAATTTCAATCACAATAACTACATACTCATTCATATTCCAAAACTATTATAATTTAAACGCCTACTAACATTCCAAACATACCACTCATCTATATAAATTAAATAAAAGAAGAGGAATGCGTAGGATAGATCACCTTTTTGTAGATTTTAGTACTGCAAGGGAGTGAAAAAAATCATAGAAGAAGCAGTAAACATGGCATGCTCCAATGAACTTTCTTTTATCATCATCAATCAAGTTATGTACCACTATTCTGGTTTTATTGTGCTTGCAACCGAGGCATATGAAAATGATCGACCATTCAATTAGTATCTATGTTAAATTTCAGTCCCATTTGATTTTGATTTCTTACAATAGATTACTATAATATGAGTTCTTTTAAATTTTAGTGTATTTCATCTCTTCATCTACAATTTTTCACTTATGTTTTACTTATATTATTATATACTTTGCTATGCCTGAAATAAATGCGCTTAATTTGTTTTTCGGTGTAATTAACTAATTATATATTTTAAGTTGCATCTTGAAATATTGCTTTTGATTAATGTAATACATAGTCGTTTTTGTTACATGATGTGTTTTCTTCCTTATGACGGACTATAGTATTGTTACTTGGTAATAGTATAGTACAATAAATCCATTAAACATAGTAAAAAGTATTAAACTTGACTATCGAAATAATTTTAAAAAAGAAATTGTTTGTTCTTTATTTTCATTTTCATTCCCATCTCATCCAAAAGAACACCGGTCATTTTGACAATGAAAGCTTTCATTATCCTTCTTTCTTAGATTTAAGTTGAAAATCAATTCTCCTACGAATATATGAAAAAATTGTCAACCAACCAATCTCTTCCTCATAAAAATTATTAACTAATAGAAATGTATACAAATACAAGAAGAAAATTATTAATTCTTTCAAAAAAGAATAATAATAAACCACATTACAATAATAATATAGAATTATCGAATGATTATTAATTAATTGTGATTTTATCGAGTACAAAAATATCACTTTATAGAATTGTCAAATGCTCATGTTATTTCACTTTCAATTATCATTTACTTTGATGGCCGATTTGATTCCATGTGTTAAGGCAATATAATTTTTTTTTAAAAAAATCATTTGTATCTATGTGTATACTTTTTTCTATTGAACAATTTAAGGTTGTATAAAAATCCATATATAAATTCTATGTATATACACATAGATACAATTTAAGGTTGTATCTATGTGTATACTTTTTTCTATTGAACAATTTACCTACATGTATACTTTGTTTCTATTTGATTCCATAGTATTTGTTGCTTCAATTAATATTTTTACTTAGTCATTTGGAAAATTAGGTACACACCAATTTAGAATATCCTTCTGCATTAAAAACATTTAGGTATCTATTTTCTTAATTCCTAGAATTTGAATGTAAGTGACCATGCATGTTTAACCACTGTGTCTGACACATTTTGTTATTTTTACATCATTTTTATGTTAAGTTTATTTGTTAATATAAGGGGGAGGGAGAGAAAGAAAAAATAAATCAATGTGAATATTAGAAAGACATTTAATAGCCTGAATTGAAATAAAAAAATGGTCCAATAAAAAAATAAGCTTACAAGATTTTGAAGGAAGAACTTTACAACTTATGAAGAAGTTACATCGATTTTTTAAATTCCAAAATTAATTTCCATTATTATGTTATAGTTTGACCGTGGTGGCTGGACTTTTCCTTATGTCATTTGATTTCTTTTGAAGGATTTTTTAGTTTATACATTTTGTAGGATCATGTCATATAATGTACGAAAGTGCAGATATAATTTTAATGTTATATGGCGATTCTTCATAGAATTAAAATTATTATGGACATGATTAATGATTTAGTGTTCAATATCAATTGTTAATTAGTGTACTGAAGACTAATTTAATTTCCGAGAAGCTCTAATAGACCAAAAAATGGTATAAACACAATTTATAATAGTTAAAAGTAAAAAAATACGCACAAAATAATTAATAATAAATCTAAACGCTCACATCTCTAAAAAAAACTCCATACTCCCATTATATGAGCATCCTTATACTCCTTATAAAATTTTATATTACTCTTAAAGGGAAAGAGAATGTCAAAGAAAAACTATTGTATCAACTTTATCATATAATTTTTTTTAAGTAGAAGCATAATAAAGTTTTTATTATATTTAAATATACTTAAACATTGTTTTATATAAAATAGAAAAATTCAACCTTCTTTTCTTTGAATATTTTTAATTTAAAAGGTTGTTATTTGATACTGTAGAATTCAATAATTTTTAATTTCAATCTTAAAAGCTAAAAAAATATGAATTCAAATTAATCTAAAAAAGTCGATCCCGTGCGTAACACGGGCATGACTACTAATTTATTATAAAAAAATATAAGGAAGAAAGCCTAGGAGGAGAAGTATGTGCAAATGCTGTTATTTGGGTCAAATGATGATATTTGGGCCAGATATTGCTGTTGGGCCTCATGGTGCCAATTCACGTGCACATGCTGACGAGCAAATTTTGGAGAGTTTGGCTTTGACTTTTTTTTTTTTTTTTTGATCTAGGTAAGAATTTGGATGAATTTTAAAAATATCTTAAAATTCTACCCAAGTCATCCAAATGGATGAGAACAAGAAGTTCATGATTGATGGTGATGTCTGTCAATGAAGAGTCGTGACTCAATTTAGCAATATGGTCAGCCACCGAGTTCGTTTCACGAAAAACATGACGAATATGGGCTGTCGAAAAAGATTTTAACAGCAAAAGGATATCCGAAATAAGAATTTCAATATCCCAAGGACAAGCCCAGATACCTTTAAGAACATTAACAACTGTCAGATTGTCAGATTGTCAGATTCAATTTCGATGTTTTCTAAGTTTAGTTCTTTAGCCTTCTGTAGCGCATTTCTAAAGGCTAATGTTTCACTTTTCAATGCCGTTGATTTCCCGCATTTTCCTGCATGTATGCAGATACTTTCTCCCTTATCATTCCTCATGATTATTCCAAAGGTTGAGTCTCCATTACTTTTCGTTGATCCGTCTACATTAATCTTGATGACATTGGGACTTGGTTTCGTCCATGCTGTCCTGGTTTTTGTTTTTTTCCTTTTTGAGATCTCTTCTCTTCCATTACCTTGTGTGTTGTGTAAGACATCTGGGTCGAAATATTTAGTTTTTTTTTCACTCTGAGATCATTTTTTGTGTGTAACCAACAATGTCAGTAATAGGGTTACTTCTATCAATGTCAGAAGAAAAGGTTTTAGTATTTCTGGCAAACCATAAACACCACCAAGTTGTTGCAATGTTTGTAAATTGTTGTTTACTCAGTTTATTCCTTATTTCGTCAATTATTTCTATGATTCCTTTATTGTTGCAGTTAATATTTGTAATAACGTTGGCGATATCATGGTCAATTTTATCAATGGTACTAGTGGTGAGATTGCAGCCTAGGAGCAAATGGATTGTATTTTCACTTTGGCAATTACAATTCACGCATCCTGAGGGGGTTGAGATTCCTTTAGCCAATAATCGTTATTTTGTTGGTAGTCCATTCTTGGTTATTTTCCATAAGAATGTTTTCACTTTCTGATAGCAGTCCAGGTTCCAGATCCAACTGGAATCGTACGATGTGTAGTTTTTTTGTTTATTAATAAGGTCCATTGCTGATTTTGTGGTAAACCAGTCATTACGACTAGTTTCCCAATAAAGTCTATCCGGGATATTTCCTAAAGGAATTGGAATACCCGCAATATTTGTTACAATGTGTGGGGGTAGTATATCATTTAGTTTGTCGAGATTCCAGGTTTTATCGATATTAATATAGTTGGAAATATTTTCATTGAGGTCAATATTTGGAGCACAAGTGTGTTTGTGATAATGGCTCTTGTAGGATCCATTTGTCTTTCCAGAATCGTATCGTTTCACCGTTTCCTACTTGCTAGATGATTCCACGACAGAAATCATCTCTAATATTCATAAGGTTACCCCATTGCCATGAAACACTGCCTTTTTTCTTGTAGTTTAGTATGTGATGTTCTTTTAGGTATTTTGCTGTAACTGTTCTGACCCAACAGTTATCTGGCTCAACCATAATTTTCCAGATCAATTTGTATTGGAGTGCATGGTTGATATCTTTGCTTTTTCTAATGCCTAAACCCCCTTGTTTTTTTGGTTTACAAATTCTGTCCTATCCAATCAAAGGTTTATGAGAATCCCCTTTGTTCCAGAAGAACTTTTTGTTAATCTTGTCTAGTTCATTATGAGTTGATGTGGGCAGCATAAAACTTTGCATTATGAAGTTTGGTTTTGCTGCCAAGTTTGATTGAATTAGGGTCGATCGTCCTGCTTGTGAAATGGAATTGGCTTTCCATTTGGATAGTTGCAATTTCGAGTTAATGATGATTTCCTGAAAGGTATTAGCATTAGTTCTGTCGTTAATAATTGGGAAACCTAGATATTTATCGAGGGAAGTAACATTAGTTATGGTGAGGATACTTTGTATTTGAGTTTTATGTATGTTTGGTATTTTTTTTGTTACTTGAAACGAAGATTTATTAAAGTTGACTTTTTGACCGGAGATAAGGCAATAGTTATCAATTATTTCTTTGATCTCACGGCAGTGTGTTTGGATTGCAGGTGAGAAAATCATAATGTCATCTGCAAATGCAAGAAACGGGATTCGTGGAGCATTTCGACAAATCTGGAATCCGATTGGTTTTCTTGTTCTATCTGTTGACAACTGTAATTTTCGTGCTAGAATTTCCGCTCCAAGAATGAAGAGGAAGGGTGAAAGCGGATCGCCTTGTCTAAGTCCTCTACTTGGTTTAAAATTTTCTGTTGGACCGTTATTTACTAGAACCGAGAATGATACCGACGATATACATTCCTGAATCCAGTTAATAAAAGTAGAACAAAATCCAAATTTCTTGAGAGTTTCCGTAATAAAGTTTCATTCTATCCTATCATACGCTTTTTCCATGTCTAATTTAATTGCTATATGTCCTTCTGTTCCTGTTCTTGTTTTGAAAGAATGAAAGATCTCATGAGCGATAAGAATATTATCGTGTATGGATCTATTGGCAACAAAAGCGCCTTGTAGTGGGTGAATTAATTTCTCCATAACCTTTTTAAGTCTTTCAGTTATAATTTTAGAAATAATCTTATAGATCGTGGAGCACAGACTAATTGGTCTGTAACGGTTTGTTGAGTTCGGGTTGTCACATTTTGGGATAAGTGATATAAACGTATGGTTGATTTGTTTAAGCAGTTTCCCAGAGAGAAAGAAGCTCTTAACTACTTGAGTAACAGAAGATCCTACAATACCCTAATATTTCTGGTAAAATTCAGTCAACATGCCGTCTGGCCCTGGTGATTTATTTTGTCCTATGTCAAAAACTGCATTTTTAATCTCTTCATTTGTTACTAGTTTAATTAATTCGGTATTATCCGTATCTGTCAGTTCTGTTTCTACAATCTATAATTGTTCATGTAGGTTTGTACTATTTATAGGATTGCTCTTGAAGCGTTTGATAAAATCCCATCTAATCTCATTTCGAATATTTTCTTCACCGGATATCACAGTTTCTTCCGATGTTCGTATTTCTTTGATAGCTTTTCGATTTCTGCATCCAGAAGCAATTCTGTGAAAGTAATTCGAATTGGTATCATTTAATTTTATGTGTTTTGTTTTTGCTTTTTTATTCTAGTATATTTTTTTGAAAATTAAAGAGTTTCTCCTTTTTCATTAGTAATCGTTTTTGTTTTTGTATTAAGTTGCTATTAGGGTTATTATTGATTTCAACTTGGATGTTAATTAATTATTCCTCAGTGGTGTGCAGTTGAGTAAAAATATTGCTGAAGGTTGTCTTGTTCCAGACCTTTGCTTTAGTTTTGAGTAATTTTGTCTTTTGCACCAGATCATACATTCTTGATCCATGATACTGAACTCGCTAGGTTTGTTTAACAACATTCTTGAAATCGTTTCGACTCATCCATATTTTTTCAAACTTGAATGGTTGGCATTTAAACGGTGTACTGGATATTAGTTCAATTGAGATTGGGCAGTGATCCGATGTTGTGAAGGCATGGTTTTTAGTTTGTAAATCCGGATACGAGTCAATAATCTCATGTTGTACCAATGTCTTGTCTAGCTTTGCATAGATATTGTCAATTTCCGTTTGATTCTTCCGCCATGTATATGTGTTTCCAGTAGCGGGAATATCAATAGGATTACATCTATTTTTGTTGTTTATCAGTCGATTAAACCGATTCATTGTCGGTTGGAGACCTCCCGATTTTTCTTGTGGATTCTGGATCTCATTAAGGTCACCCATAATGATACATGGTAAAGGGCAATTTGTGTATTTGAGGGTTATAAATCTTGAATCAATTTGGTCCAATTCCAGCATTTCATTTGTTAATTGGTAGTTCTTCCAAAGTATACATAACCCGCCCGAAAATCCCCTAGCAGGGGAAAAGGCGCATTCATCGAATCCTGCTTTTCTCCAGTTTCTTTCATTGGGTATTTTGTCAGTTCTGGTTTCCAGTAGTGCAATCAGTTGTATTGTTTCTATTTTGCAAAAGGACTCGATATCAGTCCAAAGGTTTTTGCGTCCCAAACCTCTACAATTCCAGACTTATTCGAATCATGCAAATTAATGGGTTGTCTTGTGTGTCCCCTATCCATTCCTAAGTGTTCATTTGAGAGGTTAATGTTGTATAGTGTCCCAAAAAGCCTTCCATCTGTATGCAGATATGTTTCTGGTTCCAAATCGTATGTACGCAATTAATCTGATAAAGAAGCATACACCAACAGCTGTAAAGTTCATTATTACATATATACTTTTGAGTATGTACACAGGTATACTCATACCAACAAGGTCGTATGAATGTATTATTTACATTTAAAAGATACATTTCAATATATATGGAGTGGTTCAGGGTTGCATTGTTACAAGAAAGATACATTTCTTATTTATTAGGTAGTCGTAAATTAACGAGGGGAGTTTTTTTTTTGTTTTTTTGGTTACAGCAAACTGTAGGACCCATCTAATCAGATGACAGTCCTAAATCATTCGAATGGATGATCTTTACAAACTTGGTACCAAAGGAATCAAAATCAGAGTTCACATTGGTGAACTCATATC
Organism: Rheum nobile; assembly: GCA_027886185.1. Lineage (NCBI taxonomy): Eukaryota > Viridiplantae > Streptophyta > Magnoliopsida > Caryophyllales > Polygonaceae > Rheum > Rheum nobile. The sequence goes on along the minus strand of WOAB01000644.1, from coordinate 7,669,029 downwards.
TGGTGTTGAGTAGTGGGGATTGGGACGAGGGGATAAACGCATAGAGAAGAATGCGTTAGAAGCTTTGAAGGGCAGGCGGAGGAAGACTGTGACCAGTAAGGAGATCCGCAGCACGGAAGCTGTGATGTACCAGATAAGACACGAAGGAAGACAATAACGTGACAATATCCTGAATAATTGTATGAATTTCCCATGGAATTTTCCAAATGCCTCGGATAGAGTTGATAATAACTAAGTTATCACCCTCAACAATTAAATGAGTGAAATTCATATTGGCCGCCTGCTGAATGCCAGAAAGAGCAGCAATGGCCTCAGTTCGAAGAACTGAAGTATGTGGGATGATTTCTCGGTGGAACGAAAGTAATTTACCCTTGAAGTCACAGATCAGATGACCAATATGGCAAGTGTCATCGTTTCTCCGTGACCCATCAAAATTCAATTTAATGCCAGTGGGCTGGAGGTTTTTTCCACGTACGATTAGAAGGGCACAGTCGGTTACGTCGTATTGGAGGTGATATAGGAGTGGGTGTGAGGGTAACCCAGTCTTGATGAGAATAAAAGGCATGAGTGGCTGGACATTGTTGTGGAAGATTATTTTGGGATTGAAAGATACGTGAATTTCGAAATGTCCAAATTGACCACCATAAGAACATGAGTGGAGCAGGTTGGGTGTTGGTTTTAAGGAAACGTTCGGAATTTTGTATGAAATTATCAGTAGTAGGAATAGAAAAGGAAGAGTGCAGTTTGGATTCAAGCTTATGTATCATTGATAACGTGCAGGGGCGGGTAAAGAGAAGATGATTACAATCTTCATTATAGGTGGTACAAAGAATTGGAATCATTTAATTATACGTTGAGGCTTACTACATTGGTTGAATATACAATACAAATGTGATATCCCGTATTTCTATAAGGATATTTTGGAGTGTTGGGATTATTCCCGAAAGCCTGTTTTGCACGTCGGATTTATTTCGAAGAGTTTAAGACATTCTGTAATGTTCTCAATCTCTGTAATATTTTTCATAGTGAAATAATATACAGTCAACGTACTTTGGGACTTAATACTCGTTCGTGTACGATTATTTTTATCCCGGGTTAAGCCGAAATTATCCAAAAGCTAATCGGATAAGGCTGACCTGGCGGCGCCCGCCGTGGGTATGGCGGCGACCGCCGCAGGAAGCTTCGCGGCAGCTTCCTCTCGCCTTCTAGCTGGACAAGTGGCCTAGGATGCGGCGACCGCCGCCATTAGCCCATCGTCGCTCTGTCTTCGAAGCGGCGACCTGGAGAGGAACGCGGCGCCCGCTGCCGAGTAGCAGGGGGCTAGGCCTGTGATCGCCGGTGAGCTCTGACAGTGCCATTAATGGCCCTCCATGTCTCATTCTTATCCTCTCGAGCTGGGGCTATAAATAGAGAAGGATTGGGATCAGATTGGAGCACAGATCAAAGCTCAAAACCCTCAAAATCTTCTCGCCGGAAAAACAGAGTTCTCGCCGGAGTTTTGAAGCGATTGTCGGAGTTCCATTTGGTGTCGTTCCAGTTGCAAAGAGAAGCTTTGGAGGCCCTTAGAAGCTTAGAATCCAAAGCAAGGCAGAGACGAACCAAATCGATCGACGTTGGTAAGATTTTAGTTCTCGTAAAAATTCCCGATGTTCGTAGCGGCGCCCGCCGTAAGGCCGGCGACGACCACCGCCACGAACACCGGCGACCGCCGTGGTGCTGGCGGCGCCCGCCTCCCTTCAGCTTTTGCCTTGTGGTGGCTTTGGCGTCTGTAGCCTTCGTTCGGACGTCGTTCCTTTCGATTTCTTTTGGTTCGTACTGGTCTTTGTCGAATCTAACTCAGGGTTTCTTTATGAGTCGATCCGAAGGAATCTGTGCTGCCAGAGCTGTCCCTGTGTCGAGCCCGAAAACTCTTCGTCTACCTTGTTCCAGTTCTGCGGACTAAGACAAGTGGCGGTTCGCTCTTGCTCATCGTTCCATATTTACATTAATTATCAGTAGTTTATCTGAGTAATTAATTTTGAATGATTATTATGTTTGTCTGGAATGGTTTTGCAAAACTGTTTTGGAAAAACTAAAAGATGATATTATAATAGGTTGTATATCTGTTAGAACAACGCTATTATTTATGTTCGCCTTGAGAGCATTTATGTTGATTTATCCCGAACTATTGTTGTGCTAGAACTGTTTAGTTAGCACTAGTGGTTAGGAATGCTATGTACCTTGTGGGGGTTTAGCTGTTTCTTTATAATTGGAACTTGGTGGATTTTCCCCAGTACTTTATCTTTGGTCATGACCATACCCTTACTCGGGGTTGGCGCACTTCGCTAGTGCCAAATCTTCTAAGGTTCATCCCTTCTATATCTCTTGTGGGGAGGTCTGATATCTCTTGCGGGGAGATCCGATATCTCTCGGGTGGATATTTAAAAGCTTATAACATAATGCTCATTTTGGAATTTAATAAGATAAAGTGCCCGAGTGCACATAATTAATATACCTTTGGCGAGTAGTGCAGCTAAATAAATAGTGCAACTAGGAAAGCTCGTCTCGACTTTTGATCAGAGTACGTTCTCTTTCCAATCTGGATTCGCTGTAAGCGGTGATATTGGTCGTGAACCGAAACATCTAAGTCAGCTTTTAAATCACTGATGTCTGATTCTTTAAACGTTCCAGATTTGTCATATTTCCTTAAGACTCACTTCCGTTGGAGTCTTCTTTCGGGTCGATTTCTGTGAAGATTCAGTCTTCCAGAATCTTCTCTTGTGCATACCTCTTGTTGTTATTCAGTAGAAGTATGAAGGTTGATTATCGTTATCGGTTATTATTCGAGAAACGATGAGTCTAACCTAATACAATTACTTCGAACCTTCTCTTGGGATGTAATCCCGTGACTCATGTTTTATATGAATAAAGTTATCATTTTGTATCATTGTATTTCATGATTTGTTTTCAAACGGTAAAGCCTGGGGTGACTTCGGTGAGGAATATCGGAGTCATTGGCGGTAATACCTTTCCAAGTGGGTTAAGATTTGGGGGTGTTACAGTTGTGGTATCAGAGCCAAAGGTTTTAAAACGGGTTGGGGATTTTATAAATCATTTTTCCCGTTTTTGAAAATGCTTTAAAAGGGCTCTGAATTTTCAAAATGAAAAGAATTTGAAAACACCGTTCATAGTCATGTCTTCTATACAGTCTGATATAGTAAGCTTGCTCCTATGTCTAGAAAGACTAATTCCTTCCTCGTTGCCCCGTAAGATATGGGTGCATTCTTTTCTCTTCAGAGGAACCCGGGAGAAGCCTAGGTGGTGTCGCCATACCCAATAAGGCTGGAATTCCCAGTTATCTCGCTTTGAGTTGAGATTGTAGAACTTAGTAACTCGGTTTGAGTTCATCAATAGAAATTACCAAGTTGATCTATTCTAAGATTTTATTACGATACGTATATCAGAATGATATTAATGTGATAAAATTCTTGGAATTTGATCGGTAAACAGATGGTGAACACGAGGAACATTATCCGTGCTGGTGCGGGGCCGAGCAATGACCCTAGACTGAGTAGGAGGAATGTTGCAGACCCAACAGGAGAGCGTGAGTCTGTCTTCAATAATAATCCTGGAGGCAATGACCCAGCTCGGGACAACGCACCAAGGATATTTGATGTAGCGGCCCTTGCAGAAATTCGAGTAATTGTCATGCAAGCGATCGTAGACGCGCTACGCCCGAATGTGCCTCAGGCACAAGGTGTGCCAGTACCTCCAGAAGTTCCTAGGTTTGAGGAACAAGAGAATCATGTACTACAGGAAGGTGTGATCAGGAATAGAGGGGAGTATGGCCGAGCACTGAAGGCTATTAACTCTATGAGGCCTGACAGCTTTGATGGAAAAGGAGAGTCAGTCAAGGTGGCTCATTGGTTTTCCCACATAGAGCGGTTATTCCGCAATGTTGAATGCACTGAAGCTGAGAAAGTGCATATAGCTTCTCTTCAGTTAAAGGAAGAAGCCTGTGAATGGTGCGAAAGCACCGGCTTAGCGGATAGCCCTGTTTTGAACATGTCGATGTTCAAGTCAAAAATGATTGATCGCTTCTTTTCCCGAGCTATTAGGGCAGAGAAGCACAAGGAGTTTTTATATCCGCAGACAGATGGTTTGAAGGTGACTGAGATTGCGACCAAGTTCAATCATTTGCTGCAGTACGCTGAACCTGAGATTTCCAGCGAGGCACAGAAGATCTGGTATTTCCACGAATGGATGAATCCAGATATTAAGCCATGGATGGTGCGTCACGGTTGCTCTACCCTGGAGCAGTACGTGGATGCAGCCTACAAATTGGAAGTGACTCTGGAGGAGTCAAAGAAGAAGCGTAACAGCCAGAGACAAGTGCAGAACCAGCCGCAGGCAGGTGTGTTTAAATGTCCCGCGCCACCATCTGATTTTGCCAAATCTGGCCGAGCAAGAACGAGTATGACTCACGATGGGTCTACGCAACGTTTGGGTCAGGGCAATAATCCGATCCAGTGCTACAACTGCGGTACGCACGGGCACAAGAGCAATGAATGTCTGAAGGAAAAAAAGACATGCTTTGGCTGCGGAAAGGAGGGTCATATGCAGGCATTCTATCAGCAGAGGAATGGGAAAGGAGCTGAGTCACGGCAAGGGTCTGTTAATCAGAACAACTGACCCAAGTTCAGTCCGGTGGAAGCTCCTAGCCCTTCAATGCAGACAACTGTGCAGAATAAAGGGAAAGCCCCAGTGGCTTCTGGAAGTCAGAGTCAACGCCTTTACGAGATGTGTGAGGCGGAAGGACCCTATGCTCCAAATGCTTAGAGTACTTTGTATCTGCATTCTACTTTTGTTGGTTTGTTGTTGATGTGGGTGCTACCCCGTCTTTCATTTTGGATGGTTGTAAGATAAGTTCTATTTGCAACTAGGTTGTGAACCTTTTGTTGTAAATAATCTTAATAATAAATATTTGGTTAGAACAAATCGTCTGTAGGAATTGTCGATTACCATCAAGGGTAAGGAATTCAAAGCGATTTGACCTAAATAACCATGGTTCCATACGATAATTATTCTCGGTATGGATTGACGGACGCGTCATAAGGCGACTTCAGTTCTTGATATTCCCGTGGTTAGAAGATTTTCGAATGTCTTTCTAGAAGATATTCCTGGTTACCCCGAATCTTGTCGTGGAGTTTACAATTGATCTCGAGCCGAGTACCGCGCCTATCTCAGAAGTACCGTACCGGATGGCTCCTGATGAAATTCAAGAGTTGAAGACGCAACTGGAGTATCTTCTTGACAAAAGTTATATAAGGCTGAGTGCATCTCCTTGGGGAGGGTGCCCCGGTTTTATTTGTCAAAAAGAAAGATGGACCGTTTCGACTTTGTTTTGACTTTCGAGAGTTGAATAAAGTCACGATCAAGAACAAATATTTGTTGCCAAGGATTGAAGATCTGTTGGATCAACTACATGGAGCAAAAGTTTTCTCCAAGATCGACCTGAGATCTGAGTATCATCAGCTCAGGATTCGTGAGGAAAATATTCCGAGGATTGCATTTCAGACGAGAGATGGTAACTACGAGTTTGTAGTCATGCCATCTGGACTTACAAATGCTCCAACAGTTTTCATGAATCTAGTACATCGATGTTTTCACCAGTACTTGGATAAGTTCACGGTGGTCTTCATCGATGGCATTTTGATCTTTTTCCGAGCAAGGAAGCTCACGGGGAACATCTTAGGATTGCTTTGTCAGTCCTTAGACCAAGTCGGCTGTACGCAAAGTGGTCTAAGTGCGACCTTTGGATCAAGGAGTGGCTTTCTTAGGCCATGTGATCAATGAGAATGGGGTTATGGTTAATCCCCAGAAGACTGAATCAGTAGTAGTATTGGAAGCGGCCTCAGAGTGTGAAGCAACTGCGCAGCAAGATCGTACCGTTGATACGAAGTATGTGGTCCAAGTCTGGGACAGAGGAAGTTACTTGGGAAACCGAAGCAGATATGCTCAGACGTCTTCCCAAGCTATTTGCGACCTAAGTTTCGGGGTCGAAACTTCTTTTAAGGGGGAGGTGATGTGATATCCCGTATTTCTGTAAGGATATTTTGGAGTGTTGGGATTATTCCCGAAAGCCTGTTTTGCACGTCGGATTTATTTCGAAGAGTTTAAGACATTCTGTAATGTTCTCAATCTCTATAATATTTTTCTCAGTGAAATAATATACAGTCGACGTACTTTGAGACTTAATACTCGTTCGTGTACGATTATTTTTATCCCGGGTTAAGCCGAAATTATCCAAAAGCTAATCGGATAAGGCTGACCTGGCGGCGCCCGTCGTGGGTATGGCGGCGACCGTCGCAGGAAGCTTCGCGGCAGCTTCCTCCCGCCTTCTAGCTGGACAAGTGGCCTAGGATGCGGCGACCGCCGCCATTAGCCCGCCGTCGCTGTGTCTTCGAAAGGGCGACCTGGAGAGGAACGCGGTGCCTGCCACCGAGTAGCAAGGGGCTAGGTCTGTGATCGCCGGCGAGCTCTGACAGCGCCATTAATGGCCCTCCACGTCTCATTCTTATCCTCTCGAGTTGGGGCTATAAATAGAGAAGGTTTGGGATCAGATTGGAGCACAGATCAAAGCTCAAAACCCTCAAAATCTTCTCGCCGGAAAAACAGAGTTCTCGCCGGAGTTTTGAAGCGATCGTCGGAGTTCCATTTGGTGTCGTTCCAGTTGAAAAGAGAAGCTTTGGAGGCCCTTGGAAGCTTAGAATCCAAATCAAGGAAGAGACGAACCAAATCGATCGACGTTGGTAAGATTTCAGTTCTCGTAAAAATTCCCGATGTTCATAGCGGCGCCCGCCGTAAGGCAGGCGGCGACCGCCGCCACAAACACCGGCGACCGCCGTGGTGCTGGCGGCGCCCGTCGTAAGGCAGGCGGCGACCGCCGCCCTTCAGCTTTTGCCTTGTGGTGGCTTTGGCGTCTGTAGCCTTCGTTCGGACGTCGTTCCTTTCGATTTCTTTTAGTTCGTACTCGTCTTTGTCGAATCTAACTCAGGGTTTCTTTATGGGTCGATCCGAAGGAATCTGTGCTGCCAGAGCTGTCCTTGTGTCGAGCCCGGAAACTCTTCGTCTACCTTGTTCCACTTCTGCGGACTAAGGCAAGTGGCGATTCGCTCTTGCTCATTGTTCCATATTTACATTAATTATCAGTAGTTTATCTGAGTAATTAATTTTGAATGATTATTATGTTTGTCTGGAATGGTTTTGTAAACTAATTTGGAAAAACTAAAAGATGATATTATAATAGGTTGTATATCTGTTAGAACAACGCTATTATTTATGTTCGCCTTGAGAGCATTTATGTGGATTTATCCCGAACTATTATTGTGCTAGAACTGTTTAGTTAGCACTAGTGGTTAGGAACGCTATGTACCTTGTGGGGGTTTAGCTGTTTCTTTATAACTGGTACTTGGTGGATTTTCCCCAGTACTTTCTCTTTGGTCATGACCATACCCTTACTCGGGGTTGGCGCACTTCACTAGTGCCAAATCTTCTAAGGTTCATCCCTTCTATATCTCTTGTGGGGAGGTCTGATATCTCTTGCGGGGAGATCCGATATCTCTCGGGTGGAGATTTAAAAGCTTATAACATAATGTCCGTTTTGGAATTTAATAAGATAAAGTGCCCGAGTGCACATAATTAATATACCTTTGGCGAGTAGTGCAGCTAAGTAAATAGTGCAACTAGGAAAGCTCGTCTCGACTTTTGATCAGAGTACGTTCTCTTTACAATCTGGATTCGCTGTAAGCGGTGAGGTTGGTCGTGAACGAAAACATCTAAGTCAACTTTTAAATCACTGATGTCTGATTCTTTAAACGTTCCAGATTTGTCATATTTCCTTAAGACTCACTTCCGTTGGAGTCTTCTTTCGGGTCGATTTCTGTGAAGATTCAGTCTTCCAGAATCTTCTCTTGTGCATACCTCTTGTTGTTATTCAGTAGAAGTATGAAGGTTGATTATCGTTATCGGTTATTATTCGAGAAACGATGAGTCTAACCTAATACAATTACTTCGAACCTTCTCTTGGGATGTAATCCCGGGACTCATGTTTTATATGAATAAAGTTATCATTTTGTATCATTGTATTTCATGATTTGTTTTCAAACGGTAAAGCCTGGGGTGACTTCGGTGAGGAATATCGGAGTCACTGGCGGTAATTCCTTTCCAAGTGGGTTAAGATTTGGGGGTGTTACAGTTATGGTATCAGAGCCAAAGGTTTTAAAACGGGTTGGGGATTTTATAAATCATTTTTACCGTTTTTGAAAATGCTTTAAACTCTGAATTTTCAAAATGAAAAGAATTTGAAAACACCGTTCATAGTCATGTCTTCTATACAGTCTGATATAGTAAGCTTGCTCCTATGTCTAGAAAGACTAATTCCTTTCTCGTTGCCCCGTAAGATATGGGTGCATTCTTTTCTCTTCAGAGGAACCCGGGAGAAGCCTAGGTGGTGTCGCCATACCCAATAAGGCTGGAATTCTCAGTTATCTCTCTTTGAGTTGAGGTTGTAGAACCTAGTAACTCGGTTTGAGTTCATCAATAGAAATTACCAAGTTGATCTATTCTAAGATTTTATTACGATACGTATATCAGAATGATATTAATGTGATAAAATTCTTGGAATTTGATCGGTAAACAGATGGTGAACACGAGGAACATTATCCGTGCTAGTGCGGGGCCGAGCAATGACCCCAGACTGAGTAGGAGGAATGTTGCAGACCCAACAAGAGAGCGTGAGTCTGTCTTCAATAATAATCCTAGAGGCAATGACCCAGCTCGGAATGACACACCAAGGATATTTGATGTAGCGGCCCTTGCAGAAATTCGAGTAATTGTCATGCAAGCGATCGTAGACGCGCTATGCCCGAATGTGCCTCAGGCACAAGGTGTGCCAGTACCTCCAGAAGTTCCTAGGTTTTAGGAACAAGAGAATCATGTACTACAGGAAGGTGTGATCAGGAATAGAGGGGAGTATGTCCGAGCACTGAAGGCTATTAACTCTATGAGGCCTGACAGCTTTGATGGAAAAGGAGAGCCAGTCAAGGTGGCTCATTGGTTTTCCCACATAGAGCGGTTATTCCGCAATGTTGAATGCATTGAAGCTGAGAAAGTGCATATAGCTTATCTTCAGTTAAAGGAAGAAGCCAGTGAATGGTGGGAAAGCACCGGCTTAGCTGATAGCCCTGTTTTGAACTGGTCGATGTTCAAGTCAAAAATGATTGATCGCTTCTTTTCCCGAGTTATGAGGGAAGAGAAGCACAAGGAGTTTTAATATCCGCAGACAGATGGTTTGAAGGTGACTAAGATTGCGACCAAGTTCAATCATTTGCTGCAGTACGCTGAACCTGAGATTTCCAACGAGGCACAGAAGATCTGGTATTTCCACGAATGGATGAATCCAGATATTAAGCCATGGATGGTGCGTCACGGTTGCTCTACCCTGGAGCAGTACGTGGATGCAGCCTACAAATTGGAAGTGACTCTGGAGGAGTCAAAGAAGAAGCGTAATAGCCAGAGACAAGTGCAGAACCAGCCGCAGGCAGGTGGGTTTAAACGTCCCGCGCCACCATCTGATTTTGCCAAATCTGGCCGAGCAAGAACGAGTATGACTCACGATGGGTCTACGCAACGTTTGGGTCAGGGCAATAATCTGATCCAGTGCTACAACTGCGGTACGCACGGGCACAAGAGCAATGAATGTCTGAAGGAAAAAAAAACATGCTTTGGCTGCGGAAAGGAGGGTCATATGCAGGCATTCTGTCAGCGGAGGAATGGGAAAGGAGCTGAGTCACGGCAAGGGTCTGTTAATCAGAACAACCGACCCAAGTTTAGTCCGGTGGAAGCTCATAGCCCTTCAATGCAGACAACTGTGCAGAATAAAGGGAAAGCCCCAGTGGCTTCTGGAAGTCAGAGTCAACGCCTTTACAAGATACGTGAGGCGGAAGGACCCTATGCTCCAAATGCTTAGAGTACTTTGTATCTGCATTCTACTTTTGTTGGTTTGTTGTTGATGTGGGTGCTACCCCGTCTTTCATTTTGGATGGTTGTAAGATAAGTTCTATTTGCAACTAGGTTGTGAACCTTTTGTTGTAAATATTCTTAATAATAAATATTTGGTTAGAACAAATCGTCTGTAGGAATTGTCGATTACCATCAAGGGTAAGGAATTCAAAGCGATTTGACCTAAATAACCATGGTTCCATACGATAATTATTCTCGGTATGGATTGACGGACGCATCATAAGGCGACTTCAGTTCTTGATATTCCCGTGGTTAGAAGATTTTTGGATGTCTTTCTAGAAGATATTCCTGGTTACCCCGAATCTTGTCGTGGAGTTTACAATTTATCTCGAGCCGAGTACCGCGCCGATCTCAGAAGCACCGTACCGGATGGCTCCTGATGAAATGCAAGAGTTGAAGACGCAACTCGAGTATCTTCTTGACAAAAGTTATATAAGGCTGAGTGCATCTCCTTGGGGAGGGTGCCCCGGTTTTATTTGTCAAAAAGAAAGATGGACCGTTTCGACTTTGTTTTGACTTTTGAGAGTTGAATAAAGTCATGATCAAGAACAAATATTTGTTGCCAAGGATTGAAGATCTGTTGGATCAACTACATGGAGCAAAAGTTTTCTCCAAGATCGACCTGAGATCTGAGTATCATCAGCTAAGGATTCGTGAGGAAAATATTCCGAGGATTGCATTTCAGACGAGAGATGGTCACTACGAGTTTGTAGTCATGCCATCTGCACTTACGAATGCTCCAACAGTTTTCATGAATCTAGTACATCGATGTTTTCACCAGTACTTGGATAAGTTCACGGTGGTCTTCATCGATGGCATTTTGATCTTTTTCCGAGCAAGGAAGCTCACGGGGAACATCTTAGGATTGCTTTGTCAGTCCTTAGACCAAGTCGGCTGTACGCAAAGTGGTCTAAGTGCGACCTTTGGATCAAGGAGTGGCTTTCTTAGGCCATGTGATCAATGAGAATGGGGTTATGGTTAATCCCCAAAAGACTGAATCAGTAGTAGTATTGGAAGCGGCCTCAGAGTGTGAAGCAACTGCGCAGCAAGATCGTACTGTTGGTACGAAGTATGTGGTCCAAGTCTGGGACAGAGGAAGTTACTTGGGAAACCGAAGCAGATATGCTCAGACGTCTTCCCAAGCTATTTGCGACCTAAGTTTCGGGGTCGAAACTTCTTTTAAGGGGGAGGTGATGTGATATCCCGTATTTCTGTAAGGATATTTTGGAGTGTTGGGATTATTCCCGAAAGCCTATTTTGCACGTCGGATTTATTTCGAAGAGTTTAAGACATTCTGTAATGTTCTCAATCTCTATAATATTTTTCTCAGTGAAATAATATACAGTCGACGTACTTTGAGACTTAATACTCGTTCGTGTACGATTATTTTTATCCCGGGTTAAGCCGACATTATCCAAAAGCTAATCGGATAAGGCTGACTTGGCGGCGCCCGCCGTGGGTATGGCGGCGACCGCCGCAGGAAGCTTCGCGGCAGCTTCCTCTTGCCTTCTAGCTAGACAAGTGGCCTAGGATGCGGCGACCGCCGCACAGTGGCGGCGACCGCCGCCATTAGCCCGCCGTCGCTGTGTCTTCGAAAGGGCGACCTGGAGAGGAACGCGACGCCCGCCGCCGAGTAGCAGGGGTCTAGGTCTGTGATCGCTGGCGAGCTCTGACAGCGCCATTAATGGCCCTCTACGTCTCATTCTTATCCTCTCGAGTTGGGGCTATAAATAGAGAAGGTTTGGGATCAGATTGGAGCACAGATCAAAGCTCAAAACCCTCAAAATCTTCTCGCCGGAAAAACAGAGTTCTCGTCGGAGTTTTGAAGCGATCGTCGGAGTTCCATTTGGTGTTGTTCCAGTTGAAAAGAGAAGCTTTGGAGGCCCTTGGGGGCTTAGAATACAAAGCAAGGCAGAGACGAACCAAATCGATCGACGTTGGTAAGATTTCAGTTCTCGTAAAAATTCCCGATGTTCGTAGCGGCGCCCGCCGTAAGGCCGGCGGCGACCGCCGCCACAAACACCGGCGACCGCTGTGGTGCTGGCGGTGCCCGCCGTAAGGCAGGCGGCGACCGCCGTGGTGCTGGCGGCGCCCGCCGTAAGGCAGGCGGCGACCGCCGCCCTTCAGCTTTTGCCTTGTGGTGGCTTTGGCGTCTATAGCCTTCGTTCGGACGTCGTTCCTTTCGATTTCTTTTAGTTCGTACTCGTCTTTGTCGAATCTAACTCAGGGTTTCTTTATGGGTCGATCCGAAGGAATCTGTGCTGCCAGAGCTGTCCCTGTGTCGAGCCCGGAAACTCTTCGTCTACCTTGTTCCAGTTCTGCGGACTAAGGCAAGTGGCGGTTCGCTCTTGCTCATCGTTCCATATTTACATTAATTATCAGTAGTTTATCTGAGTAATTAATTTTGAATGATTATTATGTTTGTCTGGAATGGTTTTGTAAACTGTTTTGGAAAAACTAAAAGATGATATTATAATAGGTTGTATATCTGTTAGAACAACGCTATTATTTATGTTCGCCTTGAGAGCATTTATGTGGATTTATCCCGAACTATTGTTGTGCTAGAACTGTTTAGTTAGCACTAGTGGTTAGGAAAGCTATGTACCTTGTGGGGGTTTAGCTGTTTCTTTATAACTGGTACTTGGTGGATTTTCCCCAATACTTTCTCTTTGGTCATGACCATACCCTTACTCGGGGTTGGCGCACTTCGCTAGTGCCAAATCTTCTAAGGTTCATCCCTTCTATATCTCTTGTGGGGAGGTCTGATATCTCTTGCGGGGAGATCCGATATCTCTCGGGTGGAGATTTAAAAGCTTATAACATAATGCTCGTTTTGGAATTTAATAAGATAAAGTGCCCGAGTGCACATAATTAATATACATTTGGCGAGTAGTGCAGCTAAGTAAATAGTGCAACTAGGAAAGCTCGTCTTGACTTTTGATCAGAGTACGTTCTCTTTCCAATCTGGATTCGCTGTAAGCGGTGAGGTTGGTCGTGAACCGAAACATCTAAGTCAAATTTTAAATCACTGATGTCTGATTCTTTAAACGTTCCAGATTTGTCATATTTCCTTAAGACTCACTTCCGTTGGAGTCTTCTTTCGGGTCGATTTATGTGAAGATTCAGTCTTCCAGAATCTTCTCTTGTGCATACCTCTTGTTGTTATTCAGTAGAAGTATGAAGGTTGATTATCGTTATCGGTTATTATTCGAGAAACGATGAGTCTAACCTAATACAACTACTTCGAACATTCTGCTTTGTACCCTTGCATGGTCTATTCATTTAGACTAACCAACCACAATTGTTATCTGCATTGTTGGCTGGTGTCATCCGTTCGATTCGGTACATTAGATAGAGCGAAGATATGAGGAGACTATAATGACTATGAAGACGATGGTGATTTTTGGATGTTTTAATAATTATCTTTTAATCAGGTTGAGATCCTTGGGCAGTTGATCATTACGATCACAACCCTTTTTGTAATATTTCAAGAAAGACTTCCGCTGTAACTTATTTACTCTGTTATATATAAAAGACTTACGCTGTACTTTGTTTAAACTCTGTATTTGTCCTATTCGGGATTGGGATGTAATCCCGAGACTCATGTTTTATATGAATAAAGTTATCATTTTGTATCATTGTATTTCATGATTTGTTTTCAAATGGTAAAGCCTGGGGTGACTTCGGTGAGGAATATCGGAGTCACTGGCGGTAATACCTTTCCAAGTGGGTTAAGATTTGGGGGTGTTACAACAAATGCACGTATAAGCCATACGTGCCCGTGCCAAGTAGGCATGCATAAGCCCTACCAGCCTGTGCCAATTAGTTACCTGCCGGGAATCGGATTTGGCACGAACAAAAAAAAAATCGACAAATTACTATAGCACGGGCACGTGATATTTTTTTACTAGTTTCCTAGCTTGATTATACTAACTATAGTATCGATTATACTAAGTATAATGTATTCATTATCGTATTATTCAAATATCGGTTTTACTAAGTGTAATGTAATGCTAAATTCATTATCAGATTATTCGAATAACGGTTATACTAAGTGTAATGTAATACTAACTTGATTATCATATTATTTGAATATTTATTATACTAAGTGTAATGTAATCCTAACTTCATTATCGTATTATTCAAATAATGATTATACTAATTATATTGTAATCCTAATTTCACTGTCGTATTATTCGAATAACGGTTATACTAAGTGCAATTTAATCCTAACTTCATTATCATATCCTAGAAACCCTAGTGTAACAAGGTTTGGGATTTAGGGTTATCAAACCCTAATGATTTTCATACCCTATAATGCTTGTATAACTGATATTCGAATAATAATACAATGAATTCTGATTACATTATACTTAGTATAACCGATGTTCGAATAATATGACAATGAACTTAGGATTACATTATATCGTATTATTCGAATATCGGTTATACTAACTATACTATAATCCTAAGTTCATTATCCTATTACTCGAATATCGGTTACACTAAGTGTATTGTAATCCTAACTTCATTATTTTGTTATTCAAAGAACGGTTATACTAAGTGTTATGTAATCTAAAATTCATTATTGTATTATTCAAATAACTGTTATACTTAGTATATTGAAATCCTAACTTCATTATCGTGATATTCAAATAATGGTTATACTAAGTATACTGTCATCATAAGTTCATTATCCTATTATTCGAATATCGACTACGCTAAGTGTATTGTAATCCTAACTTCATTATCGTATTAATCGAAAATCAATTATACTAACTATACTGTAATCCTAATTTCATTATCTTATTATTCGAATATTGGTTACAGTAAGTGTAATGTAATCCTAACTTCATTATTGTATTATTCAAAGAACGATTATGCTAAGTTTTATGTACGTAATCCTACCTTCATTATCGTATTATTCAAATATCGGTTATACTAACTATGTTGTAATCCTAATTTCGTTATCCTATTATTCAAATATTGGTTACGCTAAGTTTAATGTAAATCTAACTTCATTATCGTATTATTCAATGAACGACTATACTAAGTGTTATGTAATCCTAACTTCATCATCGTATTATTCAAATAACAGTTATAGTAAGTATATTGTAATCCTAACTTCATGATCATATTATTCGAATAACGGTCCTTCAAAGTGTAATGTAATCCTAACTTCATTATCGTATTATTCGAATATCGGTTATACTAACTGTATTGTAATTCTAATTCCAATATCCTATTATTCGAATATTGGTTACGCTAAGTGTAATGTAATTGTTTCTTCATTAACGTTTATTCAAATAACGGCTATACTAAGTGTTATGTAATCCTAACTTCATTATCATATTATTCAAATAACGGTTATATTAATTATATTGTAATCCTAACTTCATTATCGTATTATTCAAATAACGGTTATACTAAGTGTATTGTAATCCTAAATTCATTATCATATTATTCGAATATCGGTTATGCTAAGTGTAATGTGATCCTAACTTCACTACCGTGTTATTCGAATAACGATTATACTAAGTATAATCTCATCATAATTTCATTATCATACCCTCGAAACCCTAGGGTAAGTAGGGTTTGGGATTTAGGGTTATCAAACCCTAATGATTTTCATGCCCAATAATGCTTGTATAACCGATATTCGAATAATAATATAATGAATTCATGATTACAATATACTTAGTATAACCGATGTTCGAATAATACGATAATGAAGATAGGATTAAATTATATTAAATATAACCGATATTCGAATAATATAATAATGAAGTTAGGATTAAATTATACTTAGTATAACCGATATTTGAATAACACGATAATGAACTCAGGATTACAACATTGTTAGTATCACCGATATTCGAATAATACAATAATGAAGTTAGGATTACGTTACACTTAGTATATTCCTTATTCAAATAAAATTATAATGAAGTTAGGATTACAATATACTTAGTATGACCGTTCTTTGAATAATACAATAATGAAGTTAGGATTACATTACACATAGTATAACTGTTATTCGAATAATTTAATAATGAATTTAGGATTACATTACACTTCGTATAACCAATATTCGAATAATACAATAATGAGTAAATTATACTTAGTATAATGGATACTATTGTTGGCTAGGAAACTAAAAAAAAAGGTTTATTGTCCGTTCTCGTGCTACAGTAATTTGCTTATTTCATTTAAAAAAAAAATAGTTAGCTTAAAAAAAGATTAGGCACGGGCACGTATATCGTGCATAATATTTTTTCTCTTTCTAAATCGGATACCCGACGAATGCACGGTACGTAGTGAACATACGTGCCCAAAGGGCACTGACACGTGATGGGCATGGCATACGTGTCATTTATTGTATATTTAGCGAATGTATATAGCACCACCCTAATTATATTGGTATGTATAACAAAAAACATCCATGTAATTGTTGTCTAAGGAAATGTTAAGGTATGTTTTATTAATGATTCAGGTTATAATTAAGATAATTGATGATTATTATATAGTACTAATCTTCTATAAACATATAAAGTAGAGTTTTTAGTAATATTTGTCTTTGAATAATTGATGATTATATTTGTCTTTGAATGTATAACACAACACTATAACTTCTAATATCTAAAACCTGTTTAAATAATTACTAAAGCAATTATTTGAAAACTTTATCTTCTCTAGAAATATATTATATATACAAACTCACTTAACACTATTTTGGTCCTCAAAAGATAAATAAAACTGCAGTCATTTAAAAGTACAATATACGAAAGAAAATAACAAAATTATTAAAAAAATAAAGTGTTGCTAATTTGAAAAGGGCCAAACATCCATAAAAAAAAAGGCAGTTTCTTTGTACACTACAAAAATTGTCTTCGTACACTACACTTTGAAATGCAGAATTTTTGCTTAAGTGATATACCCGCGTTTTAATGTAAATTGTACCCAGAAACTGAGTTTATGTACTAGAACGAAACGCAGGTATCTTGCTTAAGCAAAATATCTGCGTTTCAGTTTATTTTTGAAATGCAAAATTAGTGCTTAAGCACGATTCCTGCGTTTCACAATGATAATATTTCCTTAAAAAAAAAATCTCCCCCCTTGAAAGCAACAAAGTAAATAACATATTTATTTAAATCTGCATTTGACTCTAGTAATAAACGTTATCAATTAATCAAGGTTATATGGCAATAAATTTGTTTGTATCATGGGGTTTCAATATACTTTTATTCATGTACATTTCTCCACCAATTTGTTTGATATTAACTGTTTGTTATTATTATTCTCGAAAATCACATATAACTATGGTTATATCTTATAACTATAAGGATATAACCAAATTGGATATAACTATAAGGATATAACCAAATTGAAAATAACTATACTATATAATCATAGTATATAACTATATAATATAACCATAGTATATAACTATATGATATAATATATGATATAACTATAGAATATAACCAAATTGGATATAACTATAAGATATAATATATGATATAGCCATAATATATAACTACAAGATATAATCATAGTATATAACCATATGGTATAACCATAGTATATAACTATAGAATATAATATAGATATAACCAAAGTATATAATTATAAGATATAACGATATGATATAATCAAATTGGATATAACTATAATATATAACCATAGTATATAATTATAGGATATAACGATATGATATAATCAAATTGGATATAACTATAAGATATAACCATAGTATATAACTATAGGATATAACCATAAGATATAACCAAATTGGATATAACTATAAGATATAATCATAATATATAATTATATGATATAACGATATGATATAATCAAATTGGATATAACTATACGATATAACCATAGTATATAATTATAGGATATACCCATAAGATATAACCAAATTGGATATAACTATAAGATATAACCATAGTATATAACTATAGGATATAACCATAAGATATAACCAAATTGGATATAACTAAAGGATATAACCATAGTATATAACTATAGGATATAACCATAAGATATAACCAAATTGGATATAACTCTAAGATATAATCATATTATATAACTGTAGGATATAACGATATGATATAACCAAATTGGATATAACTATAAGATATAATCATAATATATAATTATATGATATAACGATATGATATAATCAAATTGGATATAACTATAAGATATAACCATAGTATATAACTATAGGATATAACCATAAGATATAACCAAATTGGATATAACTATAAGATATAACCATAGTATATAACTATAGGATATAACCAAAAGATATAACCAAATTGGATATAACTATAAGATATAACCATAGTATATAACTATAGGATATAACCATAAGATATAACCAAATTGGATATAACTATAAGATATAACCATAGTATATAACTATAGGATATAACCATAAGATATAACCAAATTGGATATAACTATAAGATATAATTATATTATATAACTATAGGATATAACGATATGATATAATCAAATTGGATATAACTATAAGATATAATCATAGTATATAATTATAGGATATAACCATAAGATATAACCAAATTGGATATAACTAAAGGATATAACCATATTATATAACTATAGCATATAACCATAAGATATAACCAAATTGGATATAACTAAAGGATATAACCATATTATGTTATAACGATATGATATAACCAAATTGGATATAACTATAGGATATAACCATAGTATATAACTTATATAACTAATATGGTTAAAGATAATTATAGGATATAACCATAAGATATAACCAAATTGAATATAACTAAAGGATATAACCATAGTATATAACTTATATAACTAATATGGTTAAAGATAATTATAGGATATAACCATAAGATATAACCAAATTGGATATAACTAAAGGATATAACCATATTATATCTTATAATTATATACTATGGTTATATCGTATAGTTATATCCAATTTGGTTATATTATATCGTTATATCGTATAGTTATATACTTTGTTTATATCGTATAGTTATATACTATGGTTATATCTTATGGTTATATCCTATAGTTATATACTATGGTTATATCTTATAGTTATATACTATGGTTATATCCAATTTGGTTATATCTTATGGTTATATCCTATAGTTATATACTATGGTTATATCTTATAGTTATATCCAATTTGATTATATCATATCGTTATATCCTATAGTTATATAATATAATTATATCTTATAGTTATATCCAATTTGGTTATATCTTATGGTTATATCCTATAGTTATATACTATGGTTATATCTTATAGTTATATCCAATTTGGTTATATCTTATGGTTATATCCTATAGTTATATACTATGGTTAAATCCTTTAGTTATATCCAATTTGGTTATATCTTATGGTTATATCCTATAGTTATATACTATGGTTATATCTTATAGTTATATCCAATGGTTATATCGTATAGTTATATACTATAGCTATGTACTATTGTTATATCGTATAATTATATACTATGGTTATATCGTATAGTTATATACTATTGTTATATCGTATAGTTATATATATACTATTGCTATATCGTTCATTTATATACTATAGTTATATACCATGGTTATATCGTATAGTTATATACTATAATTATATATTAAGGTTCTAACATACTATGGTTATGTACAAATTTTATATCGTATAGTTATATACTATTATTATATCGTATAGTTATATACTATGGTTATATACTATAATAATATATTATGGTTCTAACGAATAGTTATATACTATGGTTATATCGTATAGTTATATACTATTGTTATATCGTATTGTTATATACTATAGCTATATGCTATTGTTTTATCGTATAGTTATATACTATTGTTATATTGTATAGTTATATACTATAGTTATATACTATAATTATATATTATGGTTATATCGTATAGTTATATACTATTGTTATATCGTATAGTTATATATATACTATTGCTATATCGTTCATTTATATACTATAGTTATATACCATGGTTATATCGTATAGTTATATACTATAATTATATATTAAGGTTCTAACGTACTATGGTTATGTACACATTTTATATCGTATAGTTATATACTATTGTTATATCGTATAGTTATATACTATGGTTATATACTATAATAATATATTATGGTTCTAACGAATAGTTATATACTATGGTTATATTGTATAGTTATATACTATAGTTATATACTATTGTTATATCGTATTGTTATATACTATAGCTATATGCTATTGTTTTATCGTATAGTTATATACTATTGTTATATTGTATAGTTATATACTATAGTTATATACTATAATTATATATTATGGTTCTAACGTATAGTTATATACTCGTATTAAAATTTTATACAAAATTATAGTAGAAAAATGCCGAAAATACCAAAAAAATTCACTACAATGCGGTATATGCTGGGCACCAAATTGTAAAAAAAAAAGGTAGGAAGACTTCATTTTTTGGGATTTTGGAGGGGCAAACGATGTCCGTTTTGGACGAATTTTATATGTACGGACTCGTATTGAAATTCTCTACATGATTATAGGAAAAAGTGCAATTTTGAAGAAAAACAAATTTAGCGAAACGCTGGATCTTTGCTTAAGCAAGGATCATGCGTTTCACTTTCAAAAAAAAAAGAAGCAAAATGCTGGATCTCTGCTTAAGCAGGGATCCTGCGTTTCGTTATAGTACATAATATCAGATTTCTAGGTACATTTTACACGGAAACGCTAGTATTTTGCTTAAGTAATATTGTTGCGTTTCAAAGTGTAGTGTACGAAGACAAAATTTGGAGTGTACCAAGAGCCTTCGGAAAAAAAAAGGCCAAACAAAATATTCTGATAGGTAAGAAACCTATAAATGTTAGCAAGTATATACAAATAAAGTAGAAGTATTAGCAAAAACTACCAGATTCCGAAACGCCGTTTGCAGAAATATCATGTTTTAGAAAGTATTGCAAATATGCCATAAAGCTGCAACACTTTTGAAAACCAAAAAGGTAAAATCAAAATAAGTAAAACGGCCTAAGATGCAGTTAAGTGTTAAACGGGTATATGAGTAAGCCTAATTATATACCTGTTCAACCGGTAGCACATCTCATCTTCCCCAATTAATGTTCTCCGCTGAATAACTTTTTTCCTTTCATCCCTGAACTCTTGAAGCGTATTCCTCATAGCAAATCCGAAATCCCCAAAGGCGAGAAGCCCTTTCTACCTTTGTTCAGCCCTTTGTTAAGCCCTTTTTGAAGCCCTTTCTGAAGCCCTAGATCGACAATGGTGAGGACCAGAGGTTTGCAGTCTGCGAACGGCAGAGTGAAGAAGCAGAAGCCGAATGGTTCTACAGAGTCGAAGAGAAGGGTTGAGGAGAGCGCGAATGCGAAGGCAGCTCCAGTGGCGAGGGGCCGAAAGAAGAGAGCCTACAGTTCGTCAGAGGAAGAAGAATCACCAAGTCCAGTCGTTTCGATGCAGAAGAAGAAACCGAGAATGGTTGAAGAACCAAAAGCCAAGAGGTCGAGGAAGGAGCCATCGAAGTCGGTTGGCGGGGTTAGTGATCTTCTCTAACTCTTAATTTTCTTGAAAAAAAAAACAAATTTTGTCTGAATGTGATGCATGCTAAAATTAGGCTTATGTGAAAATGAGAACATGATTTGCTCTGTGATAAACAGAGCACGGAGAGATGTGTAAAATTTATAGTAGCCTAAACTGTTACATCCATATGGCCTGACAAGCGAAATTATTGTCTGACGAAACGAATTATCTTACCTGACAAAGTAAGTTTTAGGGTTTATGTGAATATGAATGTCATGTATTTGTTCTGTGGTTAGAATGTTAGAATGTCATAGTATCCTGATTCATGTTGATACAAAGGTGTAAGTTATACTATAGGGTAAAGACTTATCCTCAACAACTTCCATTTGTCCTGGCAAACCGCAATGTAGTCTGACAAGTTATTTGGTATCCTGAAAACATATATCTTTACCTGACAAAGTAAGATGGTGCCTCTCTTTTATGTGAATATGAAAGTCATTCTTACCTGTCATGTATATGTGAATGTAATTCATTACAGATAAGTTACAAGTGGCATTCTAAGGAGTTGTTTTTCGGTCGGATAAATCAGAACTCACGGCTTCAGTATCTTTCTCTTATCGAGAACACACTAACTCGAACAGACTGACAGACAGTTATGCAGGGGCCCTTTGGCCCAATAATCAAAATAATGAAAAACATAAAACTGTCTGCACAACTGATTCACCATGTCTTGTTTAGGCAACTGGACACAAAAAAAGCAGTTTGAGACATGGTATGATCTTGGTGGACAACCATGTAGGTTTTCAATAGAGGAGTTTAGGCTAATAACAGGACTGAATTGTGGGATGCCCGATGAGGAGGACAATATGCAGGATAAGAATGCAGTGTTTGAATTTTTTAGGGTAAGGAGTATTACTATTGCTAACCTTTTAAACAAGTTCTTATCCTATCGGGAGGACAATGTATATAAGATGAAGATAGCCTTGTTGTTAATTCTTGAGGGTGTTGTACTTGGGGGTGATAAGAAGAGGAAGGTCAGACCCTTTCATGTCAAACTGACGGAAGACTTAGATCGTTTCAATAATTTCCCAGGGGTAGGAGTGCATATCTTGACCTCCATCAAAGTCTGGCTTCTGCTTTGGACACAAGAATGGAGACAGTTCAGGCTGCACTTGCAGTTTCAGACAATGCCAGAGCAGGATACACCATACGAGGTTTCCCTATGGTGTTTCAGGTAATGTGTTAGTAGTTGAGTATGTAAAACTGAGAAAGGTTAATGCCTCTGTTCATAATTGTGGATTAATTCCAATTCTGTTTGTTTCAGATATGGTTGTATGAGGCAGTGCCCCATATTGGCAGAACATTTGCCCAAAAGCTTACTAAAGTTGTGCAGCCCCGAGGTGTGAGGTGGCTTAAATCGAGTAGGCCAAGCTTGGATGCGATTTCTGATGCCCTAGAGGGGAATTTCCCTGCTAAACAGATCCTTATTGAGGAGGACAGAGAGGACTTGGGAGAAAGCTGTTATTTCCCGAAGGAGGAAGGACACAAATCCTTGGATGAGATTGTTAAGCACTTGAAGCCCAGAAGGAAAATTGCTGGTAAAAAGGCCAAGGGAGTTGGTAAGGGAGGGCAAGCTGGAAACATCACATTGTGACTGGGACATACTTATACGTAAATGAACTGCTTCAATCTGCCCTGACAACGTAGTTATAAGCCTTGCAAACAACCATATGTCGACTGACGATTAATGCTTGTTCTGTTTCTGAGATATGTAACATCGTACATAGTTTTTACCTTTTCGGGTTTCTCAGGCATTATACAAATTGTTACAGTACGTATTCAGGTTTGTCAGGTCACTTTGAAATAAGAGGGTAAGTTTGAAATTTTTCATTCCGATTTGACCCCTTAAAAATTTCACTAAAAGTACACCCTTACTTGCCCAAATCTTTTCTACCAAGTCTCTTCAAATACTCACCGGTCCATTACCAAAGTTCTCTACCAAGGATCTCCAAACACTCCCACTTTCCCAAATAGTCCCACTCCCACGTTCTTCAAATAATCCCTCTCTATACTCTAAATTCATGGCGGGAGAACATCACATTGTGACTGGGACATACTTATACGTAAATGAACTGCTTCAATCTGCCCGTGAAGTGAAGGATCATGTTAGAGGCCGGAAGATGACCGAGGCCGAATTCCAGGAGTACAATCGCAACATTGTGGCCAGAGATTTGGAGTTGGTAAGTTTAATTAAGGATTTGCGCCGCCTCGGGCAGGAGCTTACTGCTGTGAGTCCGGAAGGGGCTCAGACCGAAGAAGAAAAGGCTCGGATCAAGCTAAAGCTTAGACTGGTAAGGCTTTTGTTGTATATTTTCTTCCTATGTGCAAGGGCCGTGCCTACGATGCTTAATTTGTGTTTCTGCAGACTGAATGGGACACCACCTTCACTGAGCTCAACATAAAAAGGGTGGTGGACCATGCTCAGTCGCTGGAGGGAAAGCTGAAGTCCCGATATCTATCTTGATGGGATAATGTTTTCATAACAGTGTAGTTTCTGAGTATGTGTGCATAAGTGTTTTTAATGTATGAACTTTGCAATGCTAGTTTTTTTGTTCTTTTGTGTGTGGGAATGCCATGTGAAGGGCACGTTTTGTTTAAAGTTGAACAACGTAATATAATGCTTCTGTTTATAAGGTTCAGACCATGTTGGAGTTTTACAGGACGTATTGTGAATTTACAGGTCGTATTTATGTATTACGTTTGTCAGTACAACTTCGTACCTAATTATAGGGTTCTTATGAAGGTTCATTTATAGACTTCGCAACTGAAATGGGTTCACAGATGATTGTGTTTATTCACTAGGTTTTGTAGATTCCTTTGTCAGACCATGTTAGGCGTTTACAGGACGTATTGTGGCTTTACAGGTCATTTTGTATGTATAAGGTTTTCCTCGAGCAAATGAGTATGTGAGGACATAAGCGTTGTTTTACACGGTGTTCTACAGTCTTATGGGTTGTCATTTATAGGGTTTAACACTGACTCATGCTGAGAAGTCATCAACTCTTAACCCAAAGATGATGACAAGACAAAATGCAACGTTTGCAGAGAACCTAAGAACTTTGTCAGTACAACTTCGCACCATGATTGTGTTTATTCATTCGGTTTTTTAAATACCTTTGTCAGACCATGTTAGGGTTTTACAGGACGTATTGTGGCATTACAGGTCGTTTTGCATGTTTTAGGTTTTCCTCGAGCAAATGATTATGTCAGGACATATACGTTGTGTTACAGGGTGTTCTACAGTCTTGTGGGTTCTCCTTGTGAGGAGTTTACCACTGACTCATGCTGACAAGTCATCAACTATTAAGCAAAGATGATGACAGGATAAAATGCAACGTTTGCAGAGAACCTAAGAACTTTGTCAGTACAACTTCGCACCTGATTCTATGGTTCTTATGAAGGTTCAAGATGACAAGTAAATCTTAAGCAAAATATTTAATTTATGTACTTTGTATATCATCCAAAAGGAAGCCCCCACAAAAAAGAGGTGTGGTTTACGCCTATATAGACTTAAACCATACATATTTTCCATGAAACACCCAACAACAATATTTACTAGCATAAACACCCAAAAACAACAACATGGTGACAATTGTAAACCCAAAAAAAACTAACCCATTCTCTTCCTATGATTGTCCATCATCAGTCCTTCTCCTCCTACAGTACTGCTTGTTGTGGCCTTGGTTGTCGCAATACGAACACCGCCTCCTCCTAGTATAGTTCCCCTCCCACGTCGCCCTGTATCGGTTAATTCGTGGCCTTCCAGGAGGATGTTTTACATTTGGTGGACAGCATGGAATGGATGACACGGCTTCAGGAATTGACCATCGGCCTGTGGGAGGAACAAGATGCACAGTTTCCTTGTACACTTCTCTCACGCACTCGTTCTTGAACATGGGATGGACGAGATCAATGAGTCGCACTCCCCTATCACTTGCAACCGCTATGGCATGAGCACAATGAACTTTATCAATCTGGAACATGTTACAATCACATGTACGAGCATTAAGGTTCATCGAGTATCTATAAGTTCCTACCATGACCTCCGCTTCAAACTGGCTTAGTCTTCGAACACTCATCTTTGCTGCCCTTCTGTAGTTCACCTCTACCAGCGTGTACACAGAGGGTGACAAGTATTGGTCCCAGTTTGAGGCCGCTTCCCTTCTTTGACAAAACCATTTAGAAATGGTCTCAACAATCGCATCAAACAGAGCAAGAATAGGCCACTGACGCTGTGTTTTCCACAAGCCATTGAGACACTCGGCGTTGTTGCTTGTCATGATGTTAAACCTGTTCCCATGAAAATGCGCTCTCGCCCAGTTTTCAACTCCAGCTTCTTTTAGATATTGACCAATCTTTGGAGATACAGCTGTTATTTGAGCAAACTGATGATTGAACTCAGCTACTGTGTAAGCATGAGCAGCTTTTTTGAATATGCCGAAGAGGTCTTGCCTACCAAACTTCCTCTTGAAGTTTTGGTATATGTGATATATGCAATATCCATGCTTGGCGAAAGGATAGCTATTTCTCAGACCCTTCCCAATGCTAAGATGACGATCAGACATGAAATAGAACTCGGGATGATCAGGAACAACAAGCCTCAATTCACTGAAGAAAAATGACCATGCATCATCGTTCTCACTATTAACAACGGCAACAGCAAGGGGATATATTTGGCCGTTTCCATCTTGTGCCGTTGCCAACAGAAGTATCCCCTTGAACTTGGCTGAGAGGTGAGTGCCATCAACTGATATTACCTACACACGCAGAACTATTTTCTCAGATGTTGCCCTGACAACAGAGTTATAAGCTTTGAAACTACGGTATATAGCCTGACAAAATGACAAATTGACTATTTCTCAGATGTTGCCCTGACACACGCAGAACTATTTTCTGTTTGTCACATATTCAGTCATATAGTAGATTTACCTGACAAAGTAACTATATCTCCTGATGTAACAACATCACGACTGAATACTGACCTTTTTCAGATGTGGCGCTGCCCTTATCCATGGACCTAAAGTCCAGAAGACGTACTTGAAGCGTTGCTTAGCATCTCTGACTATTCTCGTGTATGTTCCCGGATTAGATTTCTGTAACATGTGCATGTAAGAGTACATTGCCTTGTAGCTATTCGCAGCTGTACCATGTGCCATGACCTGGGCGAAGAGCCGCGCTCGATTGGCTTTGTAGTAGCTTGTCCTTATCCCTTGCTGTATCATGAAATCCTGAATTTCTGAAGCAAGTAGGCCTTTACGGCCGTTTAAAAACCTGAGATGTAACTAAGTGAATCAATACATGCATTCATATTGGCCTTTGATCACAAAAATATATTCAAATGCAAGAAAACCATACTTGTGAAGTACTTTATCGGCAATCAGCCGAGAAGTTGCTCCTTTGTGGTGATTGTGGTTTACTCTCATGCCACAGGTATGATCCGTAACATACTGTCGCACCATAAACAACGACGTTTTTCGATACAATGAGCCACGACAAAAAAACTTGCATTTGTCGTCAACGCACGCAACTTCATAATTGGACTTATCGGACCTCTTCACACGCATCTCATAGAAGTTTTCCATTGCCAGGGAGAAGAGTGCAGCTTTGAACTCTTCCTTACAATTGAAGAGTTGACCAACCTTCATTGTTGGATATGAGGACTTGTTTGCACTTGTTTCCTCATCTTCAACTAACATTTCCATCTCCGCTGGATAGTACCTCTTTTGAAGCACTCTAAGCATGTCTTCATCAACATCAACCTCTTCTTCTTTATCATCCTCTATTTGCTCCTCGTTCTATGTTCCCTCAATGCCATTAATTTCTTCCCACACATCATCTAGACCAACTGTATTCACATCATCCCCTGAAGCATACCCTAACCCTTCCACACCATCAACACAATCATCATCACCTGATTCATAATAGCCCTCATAGTCAAAGCCATCTTCTATTTCATCCTCCAAAGAAACTCCACTGTTGGCATAATCAGTCATAGCCTGCTTCCCTTTGTTTCTGGATGTAGCACCTTCAATGTCCTCATCATCGCTGCTCAATGATATAATGTCTTTCACTATCAGGGGACAATTTCTCTTGTATTTCCCCCTCACGTCATCCCTTTTTAATCTCCTTAACTCTGCATCGTTGTCAGCTTCAATAATTTCATCAATCGACCTGACATATGTGTGAGGTGCTCTGTCTTGTTTAAAAAATGACCTGAAAAAGTCTTTATTATCTTGGCTCTGGCTCTGAGTTCATGGTGGAGCTGTTGAAGGAAGAGTACGATGTTCATCCCTTTCACTTCGAATCTCTTCCTTCTTTAAAAGGTTGGTGTACAACGCAATATTCCACTTTGCTGAATTTTCTCCACATATGTTCAAGAACTTGAACGCAGCAAGATCGTCGTCATCATTTATAAAGATGGGTGTAAGTTCTGGTTTATTTTCATAAGCGTATTGCACAATCAATTTTTCTTCATCAAATGGGTTCTTCTCAGTCCATTTGTTGCGCAGTGTAGCCAAGTCCATGTCAGGGGAAAGCAACATGACTTTCACTATTTTATCACCCTCATACAACCACCTTTTCCCTTGTTCTTTCCATGCTCCACCACTGATGAACGTCACATACACTAGTTTCGAACCTACAAATAAATAAGGTTTTTGAACTTCACGTATACAGAACAGAGGGGGAAAATTGATTGTTTTTCAGGAGAATTTACTTACCCATTCAAGCTGTATTTGCAAGCGTCAGGTGTTAAATATCAGGTGCGAAATATCTCACGTGTAATAACTGGTCAGGCTGCTTTTAAGTTCTCCGGGAATATTCAGGGATTTTTTCAGGGGAGGTTAGCTGGAGGGATTAAAGGTTGAGGGAGGCCAGATTTTTTGGAGGGAAACTTGCCCGCCAATTCGAAGTCCACTTTGCTGAAATTTTTTCACACTGATGTGATGCCTCTGTCCACCGGCGGCTTCAACCTCATAATATTAGCCAGCTTTTACCCATTTTCTATTTAAAACAAAAGCTAAATTCCACACTCCACAATAGCAAGAATGCCAGAATCCGTACAGAATTCTGATACTTTTGCAATTCCGTTGAAAATCTTGGATTTCTGCAACTGGCAAAAGCAAATCTGGTATTTTTGCTAATATGCCAATAAAGTATATATCAAAGAAGGATAAGAAATTAATCAGACGAAAGAGTGAGGTAAATTGAAAATAATTATTTCCATTCTTATAATAAATTATGATTAATAAAAAAAATTATTTCTTTTAATGCATAAATAAAATAAAATAAAATAAATTTGATTACTCTAATTAAAATACACACATATAAAATTATAGATATAAAGTAGTATAAGATTATTTATAACTCAAAATTACTCTACAAATTAACTCATGACAAATTAATGTATAATAAAAGAAAGGGGTTTTTGTGCCAAACCACATGTTATATGGCCCATTTTGCATAAAAACCACATGTTATATCGATAATTATTCTAAACCATCCATTAAAAGGTAAAAGGCTTTCGTTAACAAAATCCCATCCAAGAGGTCCTTTCGTCATTTTTGCCGTTAATTTGTGTGAAAAAACCCTTATGCCTCGTTCTTTTTTAAAATTACGAGTAGCACCAAGTTTTTTTTTTACCTTTTTTTTTTCAAAAAACATTTTTGAAAAAAATGTTTATTTCCGAAGTTTTTTTCCCCGAATTTTTTTTTACAATTTTTTTTTCTTCCGAATTGTTTTTCCAAAAAATAATACTATGGACTTTAGCATTTTAATCATGGACTTTAACATACTAACTTATTCACTTTATATGTTTATATATGCACTTAATTTTATATTTATTTTTTTCTTTTCAAAAAATATATGTTTCTCAAAAATTATTATTTTTCAAAAATATCTTTTCTCAAAACTTATTAATTTTTCAAAATTTAATACCATCCACTTTAATATTTTAATCATGCACCTTAACATACTAACTCATGCACTTCATGTGTAAAAAAAGCCATACCATGCACTTTAGTATTTTAATCATGCACTTTAACATACTAACTCATGAACTATATATAAAAAAATGATTTTTTTATAAAAAAATTCCGTAAAACAAATTCGAAAAAAATGATTTTCGAGAAAAATATTTTTCTAAAAGAAACACAAAAAAATATTAAAAAACATGGTATTATTCATAATCTTAAAAAAGAATGGGGGTATATGGGTCTTTTCACACAAATTAACAAGAAAAATGACAGAAGGATTTTTTGGGTGGCTTTTTGTTAACGGAAGTCTTTTAATGGATGGTTTAGAATAATTGTCAATGTTTGACAAAAAAATATCGATATAACGGGTGATTTCGTGCAAAATAGGCTATATAACGGATGATTTGACGTAAAAAATACCCTAAAAAAAGATTGAACTACAAATAAACTAAAACTTATGTGGATATTGTATTCTATATATATCGTAACTGCAAATTAATCTATTTTCTTTTATGTATAGTTATAATAAATATGAAAATATATGATTTTCAAAAAAATATTAAGAGCTAATTATAGATGTAATTATACTCATATATTATTCAAATAGTTTCCCAATATAGCCGTGTATAGCACAGATATGACTACTAGTAGATAACTAATATGGCTGAATGAAGCTGGCAAGGGACTCACTTCCTCGACTAGATCTCGAGTTTATGCCCTGGTAATGGAGCAACTAAAAAATCCTATACGAATGAGTTAGTGCGGTAGTAATGTGGTATAAGTAGAGCCGTAAATAAGTGACCGAATCCGTTTTACTGACCTGATCGGCCCGTTTTCGGACCCAATCCTACCTGACCGAAATTTTTGGTAACCCGAATTTATCGAGACCGAATCCGACCCGATTAACGATTAATGTGGAGTATTAATAAAATATAACAAAATATATATATGATAAATGACATATAAATAATGATAATATGCTCAGTTATCCTAAAAAAGAACATTGTTATACTTATATAATATTTTATAATATAGAAATGATTAAACTAATATAATATAAATTAAAATTAAAAATAAAATAGGATTTTGGTCTACTAATATCAATTACATTAATCTATTTAATAATATTATTATTATTTTAATTCATTTTAACTTATTTTGACATATTTAAATTAGTTTTTAACTATTTAATAATATTTAAATAGTGAACAAAATATTTAAAAAATGACGTTCTGGACCCATTGATCAACCCGAACCGTCTGCTGACATGCAATGACCCGACCCAACTTGACCTGTTATCCGAAATGACCCGACCCGTTCACAACCCGAACCTGAAAAAACCGAATCGAACCCGACTTGACCGATCCGATTTACTGCTCTAGGTATAAGGCTCATATTAGATTTACGTGGAAAAATGATCAATTTAACATAGAAAACATGTAATTTTCGCCCATATGACAAATATTTATGGGAAGAATGACAGTCACACGCCCACACGACACAAACGTTAATTAGTAGATTGGACGACGCTTGTGGAGTGTGATATCTAAGCTAAAAAAATACGAAAAATAATGAAATTTACGAGTCAAAAAGATAATATAAGTAAAAGTGTCGATGAGGGAAGTTATATATTGGGGCCATAGCTGAAAAGAGTGGCCGAGATACCATAAATGGGAAATGGGGCTATATATAACCAAAACTATACAAAATGTGAATTTAATGAAATTAGTGATGGAAGGGTAAGACTAACCCCCATGCCATCTCCCCGTCATTAAAAAGGGAACAATAATGGAAAACATGTAGGCCAGCTACGGTCGTTTGTTTTTCTTGTTTTCTTATATTTCATGTCTTCTTCTTTTGGTGAGCATGTCTTGTTAGACGTGGAATCTCTCATAACCTTTCATCGTCCTATACCACTACCCACCCAAAATAAATTAAATTTATATATGCTTCTTTAATTAAATATTTCTTATCATTCATTAAATGTCTTTGGGCGGATGTTTTTATTTGTCAAAGCAAATACAAGAATTTTTTTATTACAAAATCAATTTAAATCATTAAAGCGGATAATTTAATAAAAAATTATAATAAGAGAATTAATGGAGGAGGTCTCATGGTAAATATGAAATAAGTTCGTGATTTTAGTGTCACCGGCCATTTGGTTTAGTCGAGAATCGCTCAAGATTTAAGAAGTTCGTTCGGCGCATGATAAGTTTCGGGGTTGCGGAGTGCATACTCATGTGCGTGGATTCGGACTCGGAGTTACGCAACGTGTCGGAATTTGAGAGGCGGACACCGAGGAGGTGAAATCGGGGTCCAGGAGAAGTGCACGGACCGTGCACGGTGTCCACCAAGGCCAAATGTGGCCTCATTGAAAGTGCACGGTCTGGTGCACATCAACTGGTTTGGTTCCATTTGAAGTGTACGGACCGTGCAGCTTACTGCACGGTCCGTGCATTGTGTAATTTTACACGGGCTGCTCTCGGATCAAGTGCACGGTCCTTGCACTTCGACTAGTTAGGTATTTTGGCGGGTTTTTAACCGATTTCAACCGACATGCAACTGCCCAACCGACATATAACTGCCTAACTACCTATGCCTTATATAAGGGTGGGGTTGGGGCAAGTATTGGGACATCCGAAGAGAACTATCTTTTGTGTATCGAACAAGACCGAAAAACACCAAGTGCTTCACTATTTGATCTTGACTTGATCGATAGAGGTTTGCGTTGTCTTATCCCGAATCAGATGTCGTGTAACCCTAAGGCTACAAGAGTAAGGTCGAAATATTGGTTTTGGAAAGTGCGTTAGCACGATTCAATTGATATCCAAGACGAACCGAAGTTTGATCATTGTTACACCCGCAATACAACATTCAAAACCAATAACATCGTGTTGATCAATGGGGGCTGCATCGGTGCGAGAAATGACTTCCAAATTCGGAAAGTTGGAGAAGTTCAAAGGCGTGGACTTCCAAAGATGGCAAAAGAAGATGCACTTCCTCCTCATGACGCTCAAGGTGGTGTACACCCTGAGTATTCCAATGCCCCCCATGCCGGAGGATTCAGAGAATGAGCCCCTGGAGGAGACGAGGAAGCGCAACAAGTGGGAGAACGATGACTACATATGTCGTGGCCATATTTTGAACGACATATCGAATTCGCTCTTTGATGTCTACCAGAATGCCGAGTCCTCAAAGGAGTTGTGGGATGCGTTGGAATCAAAATACATGGCCGAGGACGCTTCTAGCAAGACGTTCCTTGTGAGTACTTTTAACAATTACAAGATGAGTGATTCCAGGCCGGTTATGGAGCAATTCAATGAAGAGCTTCGTATCCTAGGGCAATTCGTCCAGCACAACCTGAATATGGATGAATCCATCTCGGTGTCGAGCATTATCGACAAACTACCACCATCATGGAAGGACTTTAAACACATGTTGAAGCACAAGAAGGAATAGTTGTCTCTTGTACAAGTTGGAAGCCATTTGCGCATAGAGGAATCTCTAAGGGCGCAAGAGGGCGGTAAACTGAATGAGACTCCCGAACCTTCCTCCGTGAATATGTGGCAAATGGAGTCACTTTAAGCATGATTGTCGGTCTAAAAAGGATATGAATAGAGCTGGACAAAACTGTTTGGGGCAAGGGTTTAAGGACCAAGGCCCATCCACTCATCAAGGTCGGTTTTCAGATTTTTGTTCAAATTTAGTTATGAATTATGTACAATTAGTTTTTGAGGCATTTTATGTGCAGGATGATGAAGTGGCTTGGTGGATTGACTCGGGTGCAACTAAACATGTTTGCAAGGACCGTGGCTGGTTTAAGATGAATGAATCGGTGCATGATGGGTCCGTCCTCCATATGGGAAATGAGTCAATCGCCCCTATCCTGGGCCATGGAAAAGTGGTGTTAGAGTTTAGTTCCAATAAGACCCTTGAACTCAAGGATGTCTTACATGTACCCAGAATTAGGAAAAACTTAGTCTCCGGTAGTGTTTTAAACAAGTGTGGTTTTAAGCAAGTCTATGAATCCGATAAGTATATCTTATCAAAGTGTGGTGTGTTTTGGGGCGAAAAGATCAATTAACCTAAATCGCCTTAGACGGGGTAACGAGTCGATCGGATAATACAAAATGAATCCAAACCAAATAGACAATCAACCACGTAAAGAATAGATGCAAAATAGTAATATGATATATTGATCAATTAATGATAGAATCAGGTCGATGCACAACTTATCCTTGAAGAGTAAGGGATCAAGTCTTGTTCGACAGGGGGGTTTCGATGACCCGACCGGCTACGATCGGATAGTCTCCCAGAGGGCTTGAGTGAGAGCGAATATGCTAGTGAGCTTATTTGAGAGCTAAGTGGCTGAATACTGCTAGTAGACGTGTTTTTTGTTGATCGTTTCTTCGTGATCTATCTATGACATCTTTCTCTTTCGTCTGTTACTTATCTTCGTAATATCCTCCATTCATTCCATGCGTGATCTCCGGGATCCCTCTTGAATGTTGTCGTAATCTTTGGTGTTTAATTTTGTTACCGTTTGCCGCTGATCAAGCAATTAATGCCCTGGGCGAAATGTTCGAAGCTGGTCGGATCCTACGCGTCTGAGGAGTGTCTGACGCTTCCTTCTAGTCTCTTCTGGCCTTCGACTTTGCTTGGATCTTGGCCCAATTTGCTTGCACTGACTCCTTTAGAGTATGCTGGGCCCAACAATAGCCCCAAGTTGTTTTGGGCTTAAGGCAGCTGCGAGATGGAGTCCAAACAACTTTCCTTCCACACGATCTGCACCCTCCGATCTGGGTGCGACAGGCGAGGGCTACGTGGCGATAATCCCGCTGCACAATGGGATGTCTCTACGACCTGCCTATGCCTTCCATAAATCCGAATTAAGTTCTGACGGTTTGGTTTCATCTTCTTCCCTTGCTCTCTGATCTGGTAGGCTTCTTTAGTTTTCTCAAAAAAATGCTTTTCGATTTCCTCCTCTTTCTGTTCTGGAAATGGTTTCCAGCGAATCTTTTGAGTCGTCGGCTACTCACTCGAACTCGAGCAAGAATGAGCCCCCCCTTTTCCTTTTGAAGGAGGCTGACGCTCTGACGGGGACACTGACGGAGGCGGAGTTGGAGCAGATCCTCCAAGTCGGAGGCTTTCCTCCTGAGACGGTCGTAAGGCTGCCACAACCGGACGAGAGAGCCGACACTCACTATGAGGGATGGGTTTGTTTTTATGCCTACCCATTTAGGATAGGTCATATGTTTCTGTTTTCCCCTCTTGTCAGGGATTTCTTAGCGACTTTGGCGCTTGTGCCGTGTCAGGTCATGCCGCAGGCGTGGCGGATCCTTAGGGTTTTAGATCTGTTGAATATTCAGTCTGGGACTGGTTTTAACTTCAACGCCTTGTGGTACAATTACTCTCTGGGATCGAAGAGTTCTTCTCGTGTGCAGTTGCGTATTCATCCGGGTCGAAAGCCCTTGGTGTTTAACCTAGACGTAAACGACCGTGGATGAGGGTCAAAGTTTTTCTTCGTCGAGCGTTCGTCTCTAAAGAAGGGGGGTGACTATTCGTTTCTACTGTCGGAGTGGTGAGTTGAGAGTACGTATTCGATTTCTCTTTGCCCATTTTTATGTGTTTTAACCCCTTGTTTAACTCTTCTTTTTTGTAGTCCCTGAAGCTGAAGAGTTGGAAGTGGACGCTCAGTCGGAAGGCCTATCAAAAATTATCCTTAGTTCCCCGCGTCGGAGCAGAAATTTATAAACGCCAACCTGTTGTCGGTTTCCCCCACTACTCAGGACGTCATGTCGACTGTTTCGTCATCTCGGGTCAAGTGTAAGTTTTTATTCGACTCATGTACTTTTTCATCGTGTGCTTGTGTCTTACATTTTTTCTGTCGTATCAGCGTCTTCGGCTGATCGATCGAGTGCTCGTTTGAAGGGAGTGTCCGAGAAAGGTCTGATAGAGCAAAGGTTGGCGGCGGCTAGGGCCTCGTCGAGTAAATCGACGCCGGCGGAGTCGTCGCTTCCAGCCAAAGTTGGCTCGAAAAGGAAGGCATGTGTTTCTTCTGACGATGTGAATGTTGTGGATATTCCAAAGAAGAAGGTGTCAGTCGCTCGTGGTGTCGAGAAGATCGACTCGGTCAGTCGATCGATCGCCGATCTCTTTGATGCTCAAGACCCGACTCTGAAGTCTGAAGTTGATGGCGTCTCTCCCCTAGATTGTATTGGCGAAGCGGGGTGCTCTGCGTGGAAGGTAAGTCGTCTTGTCGGATCTCATGTTTATACGTTTTCTTCCTCATAATCTGGTTGGTTTTTTACTGTTTCGATCTTGTCTTTCTTTTCCTAGACTTTTCAATTTCTCTTGGGTGCGTACTCTGGGGTCAAAGAGATGGTCGCTAAGGCCGAAGACATGGCTGCTAGGTCAGAGTCCGACCTGGCGTCTTTGAAGACCAAGGTGGAAGGAGCCGAGAGCCGCTTTAGGGAAGCTGAGCGCCGCTTTGCTAGGGAGCTGAAAAGTTGCCAAGATGACTTGGATGTTTGTCGGAGGGAGCTCAGCGAGAGCCAGACAAGTGTTGAAGAGAAGGTGAAGCAGGCTAGGATTGAGGTTGGTCGGGTCGCAGGTGACTTGGGCGTTTTTTACGCGTTGAAGTCACGTGTCGAGATGATCGAGGAGTTTGAAGAGGGCAAGCAGGAGACCTGGGATTTGAAGGTGGAGAAGAAGACCATGGATACCCTGTTTCCAAAGGGGAATCCTGGTTCGGAGCTATTCCGATTGGCTGGCGTCGGAGAAGAATCTCTAGACGAAAGTGCCGGTGAAGACGAGGTCCATTCCGACGACACCGTGCCGATCGAGCCCCAGCCTTTCTCTGACCCAGCCCCTGCTGAAGGTAACACTGTAACCCCTGACTCTTGACTTTTTTCATCAATGACTTGTGATCCCACCTATGTGTGGGTAGAATATTTTCTGGTTTGGCGACCCGTCCATCATCGCGGGTTGCAGAATGTGTTTGTGAATACTCGAAGTCCTACTTGTGTGTAGGCAAACAATATGTTTTGGCGACCCGTCCACCATCGCGGGTCGTACGGAGGTAAAAAAGGTTAGACTTTTATTGACGTAATATGTTTTACAAAGGGTCAAACTTGTTTCGCGTTCGTGTGTTTTGTCGGTTTCTTCTAGAGAAGATAGTCATTGACGCCTTTGATTTGTGTGTCGGGTTTGCCCATGTGCTCCGTCGAGTAGGGCTTGCCGCATTGTGTAAAGAAGGAGGCCTGCAAATGTATATGTTTATGTTTAGTCATGACTTAGTGTTATGCCGAGGAGGAAAGCAATATGTTTTTATTGCGTCGATGTAATAAGGTGTTTTGACCTTATGTATTGTATAAGGCGGGCGGTGTGCCGACGTGCCTTTGGTGTTCATCTCCCCGTGTTCCAATCGATCGTGTAAATGTAGTATAAGCTCTTTTGTTTGTGACTGGATCCAGCGTGTATGTTGATGTCGTCCTATACTTAGGATTGCAAGGGAAATGTCCTTACTATATGTGAGTGTTCAGGTTTATGAAATAGAATTGAGTTTGTAACATAGAATAGCACATGACAAATGAAAGAATGTTAGGGCCTTACTTTGCTGGTCTAGAAGTGATATAGCTTCAAATGTGTTGAGTTCCAACTTCTTGGGATCGGTCATCCGTCTTTATCTTCCAGTTGGTACGCTCCTTGTCCGACTACTTCCCTGATGAGATAGGGTCCTTCCCATTGAGGGGCTAGCTTTCTGTCGGTCGGATTCTTGGTGTTCTGGAACGTCTTCCTAAGGACCCAGTCGCCTATTTTGAAGATTTTGGCTCAAACATTTTTGTTGTAACTCCTTGCGACCTGTTGTTGGAACTTGACCATTCTAATCCTGGCTCTTTCCCTAGTCTCATCCACCGTGTCTAAGTTGTGTGCCAACTCGACGTCGTTTTGTTCATTCGTCTAGAGACTATAACGGGCTGTCGGAACCAGTAATTCGGCGGGAATGACCGCTTCACTTCCGTAGACGAGTGAAAATGGTGATTGTCCAGTCGCGTTATTTGGGGTGGTCCTGTCCGACCAGAGGATGAGAGGGAGTTCGTCTGCCCATTTTCCTTTAGCCCCTGTGAGGCGTTTCTTGAGGTTGTTGATGATGATCTTGTTGCTAGATTCGGCTTATCCATTAGATTGCGGATACCGAGGGGTGGATGTGACCAGTCTGATGTTCCACTGGTCGCAAAAGGCTCGAGTCTTATGATTGATGAATTGAGAGCCATTGTCGCACACAATTTCTGATGGGATGCCAAATCTGCATAAGATATTGCATTTTTCAAACGAAATGACGTGTTGATCTTTTACCTCTCGATAGGCTTCAACTTCGATCCATTTGGAAAAATAGTCTGTCATGGCAAGGAAGAAGACTCGTTGACCCGAAGCAGGTGAGAGTTTTCCGACGATGTTCATCCCCTATCTCATGAAGGGCCATGGCGCCAGAGTCGGGTGGAAGAGTTTTGAGGGTTGATGTGGAACGAGTGTGTGTCGTTGGCAGGCATCGCACTTCCTGGTGTACTCCATCGCGTCTCTATTCATTGTGGGCCAATAATATGCTGTTCGCAAGGCTTTACCTGAAAGGCTTCGTCCTCCGGTGTGGTTTCTACATTCTTCTTCATGTAGTGATTGTAAGATGCGTTTGACTTCTGGAGTCTTGAGGCATCAGAGGAGTATCCATGTGACATATCTTTTGAACAAGACGTCACTTATAATATCGAAGGACAAAGCTCGTACCTTTAGCCTTTTTGCTTCCGTTTTGTCGTTGGGTAGGATGCCGTCTTTTAGCCATCTGACGTAGGGTAACGTCCAGTCGTCATGATCGTTGACGATGTCTTCTTCTGGTCGGTCGCCTATCTCCAACGTGACAAGTTCTTCTAATGGTGTACTCAAATCCTTGGGTGTTTTTGGAATAGTTGGTGTTGTGATGTGTGCTAGTGGGATGTTTGGGAATTCCTTTGGGTCCAAGACGGACCCCAAAGGAATTCCTGGGGACTTGTCTGATGTCGAACGTTTGGAATTGGTCGATTAGCTTTTTGGCTACATCCAGATAAGCTATTATTCTGTCATCCTTGGCGTTGTATGATCCTTGTACTTGATTTACGACCAAAAGGGAGTCGCAGATGACTTCGATTTCTCGGACCTCTAGGTCGCGTGCCAGAATGAGCCTAAATATGAGCGCTTTGTATTCAGCTTTGTTGTTGGTCGTGTCCCATTCGCATCTTACGGCCTGGGATATCTTGTCCCCTTGTGGTGATTTCAGCACGACCCCTAGCCCCGATCCTCTAGCGTTCGACGCGCCATCAATGTGGAGCTCCCATTTACCTGTTTCCTCCTTCGCGAGTAACTGTGTTGCTTCTTTGGCGGCTTCTTGTTCTAGGGTTGGGCTGAAGTCTGCCACAAAGTCGGCCAAGGCTTGCGACTTGATCGCCGTCCTGGGCTCATACTCGATGTTGTAACCGCTGAGGTGTACGGCCCATTTGGCCATTCGTCCTGTGAACTCGGGTTTCCTCATGATTGCTCTCATGGGATGGTTAGTGCGGACAATTATAGTATGAGATTTGAAATATGGTTTGAGTTTATTCGATGCCATTACCAATGATAGGACAAGTTTTTCTAATGACGAGTACCTTGTCTCCGCTGGCAGTAGCGTTCGACTGACGTAGTAGATTGGCGATTGCTTACCGTCTTCTTCTCTGACCAGTACTGCGCTCACGGCGGACTCCGTGACTACTAGGTATAGCAATAATGGCTCATCGTCTTTGGGTTTGGTTAGCAACAAGGGACTGGCCAGGTATTTCTTCAAATCTTGGAACGCGATTTCATGTTTTTCCGTCCATTGAAAGGACTTATTCTTCTTGAGAGCGCCGTGAAAGGGTTTGTACTTGTCGGACGACTTCGAGATGAATATGTTTAGAGCTGCTATCCGACCTGTCAGCTTTTGTACGTCCTTGACGCATCGAGGGGATCAGAGGTTGATGAGGGCCTTGACCTGTTCTGGACTGGCTTCTATTCCTCTTTGCGTCACCATATACCCCAAGAATTTTCCTGACGACACTCTGAAAGAGCATTTCATAGGATTTAATTTCATGTTATATCTTTTTAGTACCTCAAAGCTGTCGCGGAGGTGATCGATGTGGTCCTTTTTCTTTTTCGATTTGACTAGCATGTCGTCTATGTAGACTTCCATTGTGTCCCCGATCTGATCTTTGAACATCTTGTTGACTAGTCGTTGATAAGTAGCCCCTGCATTTTTTAATCCGAAGGGCATTACTTTGTAACAATAGATACCTTGGCTTGTGACGAATTCCGTTTTTTCCTGGTCTTCCGGTTCCATGAGGATCCGATTATCGCCACTGAATGCGTCCATGAAGGATAGCATTTCGTGCCCTGCCGTCGCGTCGACCATGGCGTCGATATGAGGGAGTGAGAAGGAGTCTTTGGGACATGCTTTGTTAAGGTCGGTGAAGTCGATTCAGACTCTCCATTTGCCTTTTTCTTTGGACCACAACCACGTTGGCCAGCCACTCGGGGTAGTTGACTTCTCTTATTTTTCCCGTTTCCAACAGGCTCCTGACTTCGTCGTCGACGATCTTATTTCGCTCTGGGGCGAATTTCCTGCGCTTCTGCTTTACAGGGGGGTGAGACAGATCCACATTCAATTTATGAGTAATAATGTTTGGAAATATTCCGACCATATCTTCATGTGACCACGCAAAGCAATCAACATTAGATCGGAGGAAATCCAGTATTTGTTGTCTGGTCGAGTCGTCCAGGTCCGACCCGACCCTTAGCGTTTGGTTTGGCTTCGAAGGATCTAGTGCGATCTCGTCAAGCTTTTCCATCTCTGGTTCGACGTATCGACTAGATCCTTCGCCGAGCTGTGATTTCTATGCGGTCTTGGGCTCGACCGCGCTCTTCGTGGAGGCGACATAGCATTCCTTGGCCATCCTCTGATCTCCCTTGATTTCTTGGACTCCCCACTTGGTAGGGAGCTTGATGATTTGATGGTACGTCGAGGGTACCGCCTTCATTGCATGTATCCATGGCCTGCCAAGAATGCAATTATAGGGAGATGGGCAGTCTAGGACTAAAAATTTCACCTGTTGGCTTACTCCTCCGGCGTATGTCGTAAGAACGATTTCGCCAATAATGTGCTTAACTTCGCCGCTGAATCCGACTAGCGGAGTCGATTTCTTGATAAGATCATCTTCGTCCAGACCCATCCCTTTGAGGGCGTTGAAGGTCAAAAGATTGGTTGAACTTCTTGTATCGATTAGTACTCTACGTATCAAACAGTTCCCAATAGACAAAGAGATTACCAGACCATTATTTTGGGGCGAAAAGATCGGATAACCTAAATCGCCTTAGACGGGGTAAAATAGCAAAAATCCATATCGATCAAATGTTAGACATGAGAATCGAATAAAAATAGTAACGACGACTAGTTTGTTGAGTCAAGGCGACGATAATGACAAGATTGAATATATGAGACTTAAAGAGTAAAATAGCATAAAATGTAGTAGAATATAATGTAAATCGAGATAAGAAAGACTTATCTTCATTAGATAGAGAAGAATATTGTCCGAAGCGTGAGAGCTTTCGATCGTGTGAGGATGTTTACAAGTTCTTCCAATTACGCGAAATGGAGAAAAATAGATGTATTACAAGGCCTTTTGGGTGGGATTGGATCCCTTTAGAATAGCTAAGGAGCTTTGTATATATAGCTAAGGAGAGGGAATCTCCCGCATTAATCTCCCTTGAATAGGATTTGATCTCCTTCTTAATGGCACTTGAATTCTCCTTAAATGCTCTTAATCTCTCCTTGATTCTGCATTAATTACGCTTGATCTCCTCTCTTAAAGATGGTTGATTCCCTCCTTGATGGCTGAAATAATGCATACAACCGTTGGAGATCTCAGAGTAATAAAGGAGAAAATCTCGCTGGTCCGTTGCGTCTAGGAATCAAGCGACGGTCGCATGGCTCACGTCTGACGGGTCTGATGCGTCCGACAAGTCTGATGCGTCCGACCGATTGCGTCAAACAGTCGATGCCCATTGGACGAATGGTCGATTTTCGGACCCCAACAACCATCGTGATGGTTTTCTGACCCGTCGGCATCGGATTCGTCGAACGTAACCGTTGGGAGGTCGAAGACCTTGGTTTGTCTGAACTCTGGCGTCTCGGGTTTACTGCCTTTGCTTTCTTTCGCATGTCTTTTGGTTGCGGAGTACGTGTTCCCACATACGTCCGAGCCCCCTGAAATGGTATTGATAATTTTTGTATGGACAGGAGATGGAGGTTTATCCTGTTTTACCTGATCTCGTCGCTCCATGGTGGCTTTGGCTCGTTTCGAGATTATGTTGCGCAAGAGGCCTTGCGCAAGTAACCTGGCGACCTCTTTGCGTAAGGCGATGCATTCGTCTGTCGAGTGACCATGGTCACCGTGGAATTCGCACCACCTGCTCATGTCCTTCTTGACGTCCGGTCGGTCGCTCTTTCGGGGCCATCTTACTTCTTTCCCATATTTGTCAAAACTCTTGACGAGCTCCGACACGGAAACGCTGGAGTTGTAAGATTGAACCCTAGGAGGCAACGTCGGACCATCTCTCCAGTCTTGAGACTATCTTGGAAGGAGTTTATCTGACTTTGCTCGTTTTGATTACGAGGGTAGGGGTGATGACGTCTGTCTCGACGGTTGGCGGAAAAGGATTTGCGATCGGATTGGTCAGGTCCATGGGATGATTTTCGCAATTCGCTATCTTCTTCCAAACGCACCTCGGCCATGGTTTGGGATTGGACATCTTTGAAGCTTCTGCATGGTTACTTGGTGATCTTGTTGTAGAGGTTGCTATCCTTGATCAGACCTTGTCTGAAGGCTTCGATGAAGGTGGTGACGTCGCAATGGGGGATCGCGACTTTTTCCTTATTCTACCTGTTAAGATAGCTTCGGAGAGGTTCATTATACCTTTGGGTGATTCGATAGAGATCACTTGACTGCCTTTCGAGCCTCCGACTGCTGGCGAATTGGACTTTGAATGAGTTGACCAGATCCGCGAACGAGGCGACCGTTCCCTGAGGCAAACGCATAAACCAGGTCAGCGCGGGGCCCGCAAGAGTCGTGCCAAAGCTTTTTCACATGACAGCCTCACGGCTCTCCCTTGGAACAGATGCATTCATTAACTTTTGTTTATAGAGAGAAATATGATCATCTGGATCGTTGGTGCCGTCTAAAGTCGTCATGTTAGGAAGGTTGAACTTCTTCGGGATTTCGACT
Organism: Rheum nobile; assembly: GCA_027886185.1. Lineage (NCBI taxonomy): Eukaryota > Viridiplantae > Streptophyta > Magnoliopsida > Caryophyllales > Polygonaceae > Rheum > Rheum nobile. Next base: position 7,626,030 of record WOAB01000644.1, on the reverse strand, counting down.
CTGGCGATTTCCTCGACGAACGGAGATTCCTCGTATCCGTCCGACGCTTCTTTCTCGATCGGTTGCGGAACTCCAGAAATTCTAGCGATGCGATCGTCGAGTGCCTTCATATGCTGACTGAGTGTCTGCTGGACGAGAGCCAGGATATCGAGAGGATTGGTAACCTGCGGTTCGTCGATTCGGGTTCCTACTGACCCGATCGGTGTAGAGAAAGTAACATTGTTAGTCGAAAAGGGATTGACCAAAGGAGTTCAAAATGTACCCTCAGTATGTTTGGGGCATCGGTCGCTCGGGGGAGTCAGCTCGACGCCATCCATGTCAAGACGCATTCGGATGTTGCTATGGATGGGCATCCGCCTGGATCCAGAAGCCATTGATTGTACCTGCGATCTAAGAGACTCATTTTCACGGGTTAGTTGTGCGATCTCGGCCTCAGATTGGGTGGATAAGGTAGCCAAGGCTTCGGTCTTTTGGCGTTGCTGGGCAAGCTCTTCTTGTAGGGTAGTCATTTTTTGGGCAAGCTCTTGGAGTTGGTTCAGAGTAGGGTTTTCGGTTGTGTTTCCTTGAGTTTGGGAGTCGTCTTCGAGGCGTGGCTCCTCTTCACCGGTAGGCGGGTTAATAGTCATGGTTGAAGGATTTTTGAGATGGTGATTGACAAGTTGCCCCACGGTGGGCGTCAAATTGTTTTGGGGAGAAAAGATCAATTGTTCTAAATCGCCTTAGACGGGGTAATGAGTCGATCGGATAATACAAAACAAATCCAAACCAAATAGACAATCAACCACGTAAAGAATAGATGCAAAATAGTAATATGATATATTGAACAATTGATGATAGAATTAGGTCGATGTACAACTTATCCTTGAAGAGTAAGGGATCAAGTCTTGTTCGATAGGGGGGTTTCGATGACCCGATCGGCAAAGATCGGATAGTCTCCCAGAGGGCTTGAGTGAGAGAGAATATGCTAGTGAGCTTATTTGAGAGCTAAGTGGGTGAATACTGCTAGTAGACGTGTTTTTTGTTGATCGTTTCTTCGTGATCTATTTATGGCATCTTCCTCTTTCGTCCGTTACTTATCTTCGTAATATCCTCCTGAAATACCCCAAAGGTTATATAAATGGCAAAGTGGTAAATAAGATTTTTGGTATTTTATTAAAATCAGAAAAGTGGAACAAAAGCAAATTATTGGGGAAGGAAATCAGGAAAATGGGTGAAATTAAAGGGATAAAACCCTTTCCTTTGTCTTCTCTGAGCAGCAGTTGAAGAAGCTCGTGCTTCCCTCTAGCTCTCTCCCGTGTTCAGTCATCTCCTCCTGCGAGCCCAGCTGAGCCGTCTTCTCCCCCGGTGAGCTCGACCCGGACCGCGCCGCTCCTCCTCTGCCCTCCTTTGTCGTGAGCTGCGCTTTGTGCTGGTGGTGCTGCGTCTGTGGTGGTTGGTTCGTGCTCGGTCCGAGGTGGTGGCGAATGGTGCAGTGCTAAGCCGCTGGAGAAGGAGCTACGGTTCGCTGGTGTCTGCTGGTGTTGGGCGCGGCGTGGGTGCAACTGAGCCACCTCTGCTCCCCTGTTCTGGAGCTGCGCTGGTGGCCGTGGAGCTGCTGGCTGCTGCTTTCCGGTGTTGGGAAGCCAGATCCGGCGAGCTGTTGAGTCGAGCCACCGACGAGACGAGCCGAACCTCTGTTGAACCGCGACGAGCTGCTGCACAGATCCGGATCCGCTGGTGTTTGTTGCCCCATCTGCGACACTTCAGGAGAATTGTAATAACTCTCTACTCACTCATTAATTTGGTCTGAAATTTTGAGAAGCAAACTAGACTCGTATATCTAACTCCTCGAGTTGGAATCATTGCATTCGGAGTCCTGAGCAGGGAGAACAAATTTTTACAAGTCGGAGCCGATGTTGGTGTGGTTGTGCTGCGTTCTGCTGGTGTGCTACTGTTGCTGCGGTGGTTGTGCTGGTTGCCGCCGTCGTCTCCGGTGCCGAGGTGTTCTTCCTAGTGGCTGTTGAAGGTGGTCGACGACAAGGTAAGATCGGATCTTCGTTCGGTATAATTTTGGGGCTTTGGATGGCTGAGTATATATATATATGCTAAATTTTTGGACTGGATTGTTGGCCTCGGAAAGCATATACCTATGTTTATGTATGTGATAGTTGGACTAAATTCATTTGCTGGGTTCATTGAAATTGTGCAGGCATAATTCGATTTGAGATTGGATTGATTTTGGATGAGATTTTGCCTAATTATTTAAGGAATGATTTTAGGGTTTGAATTTGGGGATTTGTTAGTAGTGGATTGGATGAGTAATTAATGCCAGAGATTTGCTCGGATTGATTTCACAGGTTCGTTCGAGTTGACTGGAGATATCTGAAGTCGTTGTGGTTCGACTTGAGGCAAGAGGATCCTTGCTAACTTTATATTTTTATAAATTGATTTATGCCTAATTTATTTCATAATTAAGTTTACCGTTGCTTGGTCGAAAATGGGTATGTGCGTGTGATATGATTTGTCTTGTATCGTATTTGATTAAATGTTGACGTGATAGTCAATTGTGACTAAGTGTGATTATGTGTTTGTGATTGTTGTTGATAGTGTCTGTTGACACGTGTGTGTGTTGGCTTGAGTGTGAGTGTCTGTTGACACGTGTATGTGTATTGGATTGAATGTGTGTGTGTGGTGGATCGTATGTGTGTGTTGGATTGAATGTGTGAGTGTGTGTGTTGGATTGTGTGTGTATGTGAATATGTGTTAGCCTTTGCCGTATGTGATATTTGATTGATTGTCGTATATGATTTTATTTGATTGGTATCGGTGTGGTGGTTGAATGTTGTTCGATGGTGAAATTCCTTATATGTGAGGGCCTCGGTGGGTGTGAACCCCGATGGTCAGGAGGCGAATGGTGAAATTCCTTATATGTGAGGGCCTCGGTGGGTGTGAACCCCGATGGTCAAGAGGCGAATGGTGAAATTCCTTATATGTGAGGGCCTCGGTGGGTGTGAACCCCGATGGTCAGGAGGCAAATGGTGAAATTCCTTATATGTGAGGGCCTCGGTGGGTGTGAACCCCCGATGGTCTTGCCATAGTCTTTCACGAGACTGACCAACTGCGGTTTACGTGTCGTGGTTGGCTGGGGTATCGGGTCCTCCAGTCAATCAGGCTTTGTAGATTTAGCGCCAGCAAGGAGGATCCTGATCACCGTCGGTTTTGGAGTCGAGAACTCTACTTTTGGTTTGAGACTTTGACTTGATTGAACGTGTCGTTTTGGTTTTGGACCTTGTATGGGTTGTATTTGTTGTATTGGTTTTTGGTTGTTGGTTTTTGGTTTGTAAATGGTTGTATTTCAGTATGTTAAATTGTTGGTGGTTTCAAACTCTGGACAGGTTTTACAGGTTTTCCGCTGTGCTGCTTTTGATATTATATATATGGGTTATGTTTTGCATTTTTTCTTTTCTCCCGCCTTATAATCCTTCCGGATTATGGCATTGTAGCACCACTGGCCTGGGGGTGTTACACCTCCATTCATTCCATGCGTGATCTCTGGGATCCCTCTTGAATGTTGTCGTAATCTTTGGTGTTTAATTTTGTTACCGTTTGCCGCTGATCAGGCAATTAATGCCCTGGGCGAAATCTTCGGAGCTGGTCGAATCCTACGCGTCTGAGGAGTGTCTGACGCTTCCTTCTAGTCTCTTATGGCCTTCGACTTTGCTTGGATCTTGGCCCAATTTGCTTGCACTGACTCCTTTAGAGTATGTTGTGCCCAACATGGTGTATTTGTAGGATTCGGATATTTCTGTAATGACATGTTTATGCTTAATATTAATAAAGTTGTCAATTCAATATATATGGCATGTTCTAGTACAAATGAATCTTCTCTATGACATGCAAGATTAGGTCATGTGCATTATAAGCGAATGACTGATATGTCTAAGGAAGGTTTAATTCGTTCATTTGACGTGAATTTAGAGAAGTGTAGTACTTGCATTCTGACAAAAATAATTAGACAACCATTCTAAGGCATTGAAATAAATTTTACGGTGCTTGGACTTGTACATAGTGATTTATGTGATTTGCATGCTACTCCGTCTTTAGGAAATAAGAAATATTTCATCACTTTTATTGATGATTATTTTCGTTATTGGTATGTGCATTTATTGCAGGCTAAAGACGAGGCCCTAGATAAATTTAAGGTTTATAAAACCGAGGTTGTATTGCAACAAAATGACTAGATTAAGAAACTATGCACCGATAGAGGTGGAGAATATTATGATCCGGAGTATTTCCAATCCGCAGGCATTACACATGAGACTACTGCTCCCTATACACAACAACAAAATGGTGTGTCGGAGAGGAAGAATCGTGTCCTAACAGAGATGGTTAATTCCATGTTATCCTACTCGGGATTGAGTGATGGATTTTAGGGTAAAGCCATGTTAACGACTAGCTATTTACTGAATAGGGTTCCTAACAAAAGGAACAAGGTCACCCCTTATGAACTTTGGTACAAAAAGAAACCAAGCTTGAATTACCTTCGAGTTTGGGGATGTAGGGCGGTCGTTAGACTGCCCCAGCCCAAGATAAAAACCTTGGGAGAAAGAGGTAATGATTGCATCTTTATTGGATATCTTGAGAATTCCAAGGCTTATAGGTTCTATGTAATAAAGCCTAATGATTCTATTTCGGTTCACTCCGTGATTGAGTCAAGAGATGCGATATTTGATGAGAATCGGTTCTCGTCCATATCTGGACCAAAGAATTTGGTTCCTAGCACAAGTGGAACTAAAGAAGGAGACGAAACAACCGTGTCTCCTAACGAGTCACATATGCTCTGTAGGAGCAAGCGAGGGAGGATTGAAAAATCTTTCGGTCCAGATTTCCAAATTTATTTGGTTGAGGGATCTAAAGATGAAGTTGGGTTCCAATATTCATATTGTTATCATATTGATGCGGATCCTAGAGCTTTTGATGAGGCAATGACGTCTCAAGATGTTGCATTCTGGAAAGAAACAATAAATGATGAGATGGACTCCATCATGGGAAATAATACGTGGGTCTTATCAGATCTCCCACCGGGTTGAAAGCCTTTGGGCTGCAAGTGGATCTTCAAGAAGAAGATGAAGGTCGATGGTACTATTGATAAGTTTTAGGCTCGATTGGTCATCCAAGGCTTTAGACAAATGAAGTATTGATTATTTCGATACCTATGCTTCGGTTGCTCAGATCTCCACTATTACGTTGTTGATTGCCTTGGTGGCTATTAATAATCTTGTGATTCACCAAATGGTTGTTAAAACGACATTCTTGAATGATTATTTAGAGGAGGAGGTGTACATGAAGCAACCAGAAGGGTTCGTTATGCCCGGTAATGAGCATAAGGTGTATATGTTGGTAAAGTCATTGTATGTGGTAAAGGAAGCACCTAAGCAGTGGCACCAAAAGTTTGATGATGTTGTCTTGTCGATCGGATTCGAGTTAAATCAGTCCGACAAGTGTGTATACAACAAAATTGATAAGTCCGGTAATGGAGTAATCATTTGCTTGTATGTTGATGATATGTTGATCTTTGGTACGGACCAAAGATAAGTAGACCTTATGAAGGCCTTTCTGTCATCAAGTTCTGCCATGAAGGACATGGGGGAGGTGGATGTGATCCTTGGTATTAGGATTAAATGTGAGAACAAGGGACTGTCTTTGACACAATCTCATTACATTGAGAAAGTGCTTAAGAAGTTTAATTGTGAGACTTGTTCTCGGCGAGCACTCCCATGGATCTGAGTGTGAAGCTTATGCCCAATACGGGTCAAGCAGTATCACAACTCGAGTACTCACAATTGATGGTTGCTTGATGTATGTCATTACGAGCACAAGGCCAAATATCGCTTATGCGGTAGGAAGGTTGAGTAGATACACTAGTAATCATAGTATTCACCATTGGCAAGCCATATGGTGGTTGCTCAAATACTTAAAGGGAACCATGAACTATGGTTTGTCATATGTCGGATTTCCTTCGGTTCTAGAAGGCTATTCGGATGCGAGTTGGATCAGTAACGTGTAAGATCATTCTTCTACAAGTGGTTGGGTATTATTGCTTGGGGGAGGTGCCATTTCATGGGATTCTAAGAAGCAAACTTGCATTACAGGTTCGACTATGGAATCAGTCGTAGCATTAGCGGCTGCCCGTAGAGAGGCGGAATGGCTAAGGTACTTAGTTTATGAGATTCAATTGTGGCCGAAACCGGTGTCACCCATATCTATCTATCGTGATAGTCAAGCTACTTTGGCTAAGGCTTATAGCCAAGTGTATAATGGTAAGTCGTGAAACCTAGGCATTAGACATAGCGCGGTGCGTGAGTTGATCACTTATGGGGTGATCACTATTGAGTTTGTTCGGTCTCAACAAAATTTGGCCGACCACTTGACTAAAGGGTTAGCTAGGGACATGGTGATCAAGTCATCTATCGGGATGGGTCTAAAGCCCGTATGAAATCTCTAATGGTGGGATACCCAATTCCCCTCTAATACGACGTTAGAGGTTGGATTCAATGTGGAAAGCCTACACTTAGAGATTGGAGCACGTGCTCAATAAACATCCCAAGGTCTGTGCTCGGACCTGCAAGAAACGTTAGGGTGAAGTTTATCTTCGTAATAGATCTTTTGGAAAAATGCATTTGTTGGTGCATGATTGAAAAAAGTCCACCTATATGAGTGTGAAGTGGTTCCGCTTCAACTAGCCCGGGCTTGGCTTTCTATACACTCATGAATGGATAAGGACACATGGCTATAACAGTGTCAAGTTAGCACATGGAGTAGTGTAGAAACTTATGTGTGTTGTATCATCAAGTATTCAGATGGGTTGAAGGGTTCAATCCATAGGACACCCTGATTCTCGATTATTTCGAATGTGTACTACACTAATGTGAAAATTCAATCCTAAGGACTTTTTCATTTATGCATGAGATTGTGTTTGATGTATGTAATGTAAGTGAATCAAGGATTACACTAAAATGGGAGAGGAATGTTGGTGATTTTAGTGTCATCGGCCATTTGGTGTAGTCGGGATTCGCTTAAGACTTAAGGAGTTTGTTCGACACATGACGAGTTTCGGGGGTTGGAGTGCACACTTGTGTGTGTGGATTCAGACTCGGAGTTACGGAACATGTCAGAATTTGAGAGGCGGATACCGAGGAGGTAAAACCGGGGTCCAGGAGAAGTGCACAGACCGTGCATAGTGTGCACCAAGGCCAAATGTGGCCTCAGTGAAAATGCACAGTCAGGTGCACATCAACTAGTTTGGTTCCAGTTGAAGTGCACGAACCGTGCAACTTACTAAACGGTACGTGCACTGTGTAATTTTACAGGGGTTGCTCTCGAATCAAGTGCATGGTCCGTACACTTCGACTTGTTAGGTATTTTCACTACTACAATAAAGACCAAATGCAGCGGTCCAAAACTGCATCAATAAATCATAAAACCGCTGCAAATGAGATAATGCAGCGGTTGTCGACCGCTTTATCTGGTCGCGTTGCATTAGGTATAAAGCAATGGTTAATTAAAGCAAATGCAACGGTTTATAGCAATGATTTCAAAACCACTTCAATAGGTTGGAAAACCGCTGGTATTATGAATTTGCAGCGGTTGCTTACCACAATTATTCCAAACAGAAGCAGCGATTATTAACCCCTAGTGAAGCGGTTTGCCAAACTCAAGCAGCGATTGTCAACCCCTATTGCAGCGGTCTTGTTCAAAGTGTAAAACTTTTAAAGTTTATTGCTGCAGTTGTTAACCCCTATTGCAGCGGTTGTCCAAACTGAAGCAACGATTTATGACCCCTATTGCAGCGGCTGTTGTTCGAAGTGTAAACCTTTTAAAGTTTGTTGCAGCGGTTGTTATAAGCAAATGATGCGGTTCTTTTTCTTTATTGACGCGGTCTTTATTCAGATAGCAGCGGTTGTATATCATGGTTCAGCTGTTGTTTCAGTTATAAATTAATTAAATGAACTCAAATTTCATTGTAAAAGAAATCTGTTATTTAAATATGCAACTGCATTGTTCCGACTTTACAAAATGCCAAGTTCATATATAATTGACTTGTGCTTATCATAAACATTCTTAGTGTTAGTTAGAGATGTACTTAACATACCAAAATCAAGCACTAACATCAAAGTCTCATTATCCAAAAAAAATAGACTAGTTAATCCAACCTATATTTCTTCTGCAAACAAATTAAATGCCTGCAAAAAAACAAGAAGAAATAATTACTTCAACCATCATCTAGCTTGATGAGTAGATATTTCAAAAATAGACAATATATTATTAACTACCATTATTTATATAATTTCATCACTACAGCACAACCATGCCACAATTCATTCAAAACAGAAATGCCACCCTCATCAGCACATATATAATAGCTACAAATTGAACACTATATATCCTCATCCACCTAATCATACAAATTGAACACTATATATTCACCACACTAAACCACTATCAATTCCCCAAATGGACATTATGCTAAGAAAACAGCAATAAAAAAATACTTGGTCATATATATACAATATAACCATAGATAAAAGATGCTTGAACTGTTTATTGATTTTCCATTTTTCTCATATCTCGTTCCCTGATCAATATCTCCTAAGCAAATTCCTTTTTCTGGGTTATTAAAACTGACAACAGAAAGTCAGAAAAAGACAGCAAAAAATACCCACATTCATCACCAACTAATCCCAGGAAACCAAAATCTAAAGCAAGAATCGTTAAATCCCTGCTGCAATTGTTCTCGACTTTGGGCAAAAGAAGAGTCCAATAAATCTCTGCTTGACATAAAACTTCCTTTATTTTGTACTTAATTAGTTACCTGCTTTCTGAGATTTCAAACATGTCACTTGCAAGAAGAAAACACTAACCCAGAGCAAAGGTTTAGGGTCAAGAAGAGAGTAAGACTAAGCACTACACATCTTAGTAGAATAAGTACAGACACAACAAGAACAGCGAAACCAAAAAGATGCAAAAGAACCATTCAAACAATGCTTCCAAACCCTCCCAGCAATTCACAACACAAAAACCAGTTTGCATAGCACCATATTGAACTACCCATGAATTTCAATCCCTATAGAATATTACTCATCAACTAATTCTTGAAAACATACCTTCATGAAACATCATCCCTTTTTACATGATCCACTAAGCAACTCACATAGCTCATGCCCCCTCAGATTCATCAACCGAGTCCCTAAAAATCATCACAAATAGATAAGAAAAAGTACCCAATTGTCATATCGCTTTAATTATTAATCTAACTCACCTAATTGAATTACCATGAGAACTAGATCCATCTTCTTGGATTGTAGTCAAGTCAGGTATATCAAAATCCCTTCCTTGATTTGCTTCTCGTATCTTTGATATCATATAAGAGAGTTTTTGCTCCACTTGTTCAGCTACAGCTTTTTTCCACTTGTTCAGCTACTGATTTTTCCATTTGTTCAGCTACTGTTTTTTCCATTTGTTGTTTTATGTGATCAAGGAACACTGAAGGAATTTTGTATGGCGTCTTGGGATCCTTGCTCTTCAAACTTGACTTTGTGACACCTAGTCCATACATACGCAAGCGCCCACTATGCTCCTTCTTAGTGATAATATCATAATAAGGGTCAGTTTGATTGATCTCATCTTCACATGTTATAAGTGCTTTCATTTTCTCCTAATAAACACAATACAAAACCAGCAGAAAACAAGTTAGCATCTTAATAACTACTATTTAAGAGACCATAAAAAGAATAAAAGAATTCAGCTCACAATATTCTCTAAAGTTTCCTCATTTGTCGTAAGGTATGTGCGCCCATGATTCCGCTTTCTAGATTCTATATAAACATCTGCTTGCGATGGATCTTGTTTGTTTGGATCATTTTGTTTCTATAACAAGATAGAAAATAAAATATCAAACCAAATTATAAGTATTTATCTCATAGAAAATTACGATGAATAAAAAAAAAAGTTTACCATTTCGTCTCGCAACATGGCAAATGATTTTGGACCCATAGTATGCATGTCATATTGCTTTCCTCAATTTTCTTTGTTTTTCCTACTTATTTCCTATTTACAATCATATAGCAGAGTTACTTGTATCCATGACAAGCTTTACAAGGACAACGAATTTCATTTCCCTTGCCTTCAGTGACAAAAGCACTCTCGATATACTCATCCACTCCTTTTTCATATTCTTTGCTCCATCGAGGAAACTTCCACCATTTTAAGTTACTTGTATCCATGATTATAGAATTACTCTTATCACTGTTTATCAGCCCTAAACCAGTCCTGAATCCATCAATAATAATACGTCGGGTTTATCACTGTTTTTGAACACCATCCAGTTCGAAATCGATTCACGCTAATTCTGAAACGAAGCCGAAAATAATCCGTATGCAAAACAAAATGAAACCTTGATTTCAATCCCGACTCCCGAGATACCGAAAACACCACAATAATAAGCAACGATTAAACCTCTAAACTAAACACGTACCTAATCAGAGCACCAACCGTACATTTCATGAGCCGGTGGTCGCTGCAGGACGGAGAAGACCGACCTCGTGCAAGGTGGCTCTGGCAAGCACTGGCGGTGGAGCAGTGAAGCAACAACACCCACGCAGCAACAGCCCTTGTTGTACTGGAAGTTGAAAGCAATGGAGGAGTTAAATAGAAAGCAAATAGCAAAAGACGACGAGGCAACAAAAACAAAATTGATGGAAACAAATACCTTGTAAGCTATGGAATCAATTCGACTTGAGCACCAAATTGGGGATTCTCCTTCAACAAAAGATCAGCACCAGATGAACAACATTCCTAACCATCCATTCCAAGTAACCTTTGTCAAATTTGAGAAACAAAAACCCTAATCGATTGAAATCTCCTTTGAAATTTAGAGCATGAAAAAACCTAATTTTGGGAAAGAAACTCCATCGTCGTATGTTGTTTCCGTCTGGGTTTAATTTTTTTTGGTTGGGGAAGAAATAAGAATAACACGGGGATAATTAATTAGAAGCACGCCATATACAAGCGCTGCGCGCGATAGAGTTATTTTTTTATTTTACAAAACTGTTGCATTAGGTATAAAAAAACCTCTTCATTAGATTTTATTAACAAAACCGTAGCAAATAGATGCTGCATTTGAGTAAAACGCTGCAATACCCTAATCCGCTACAAACCACCACTTCAATAGGTCAACCGCTACCCCTAACCGCTGCTTAATCCTAAACCGCTGCAAATGACCGTTTCATTTGCTCAATATTGTAGTAGTGTTTGGCGGGTTTTCGACCGATTTCAACCGCCATGCAACTGCCCAATCGACATATAACTACCTAACTACCTATGCACTATATAAGGGTGGGGTTGGGGCAAGTCTAGGGACATCCGAAGAGAGCTATCTCTTATGTATCGAACAAAACCGAAAAACACCAAGTGCTTCTCTATTTGATCTTGATTTTATCGATAGAGGTTTGCATTGTCTTATCCCGAATCAAATTTCCGTAACCCTAAGGCTACAAGAGTAGGGTCGAACTATTGGTTTTGGAAAGTGCTTTAGCACTATTCAATTGCTATCCAAGACAAACCAAAGTTTGATCAACGTTTCACCCTTTCTACAACAAATATGCGAAGACAAATATCTTTAGGCTTTGTAGCAGGATAGTATATTGAGACAAAATGCGGAAGTTGGGCAATGTTAACTTCACGTGATGCTAGAAAATATGCATCAGAATTACATGTCATGTATCAATGATCGAAAAACAATGAATGAATCAAATTAATTCACCAAGGATATAATGTCAAAGAAAATTGTACGTATTTTTAAGAGACCTTCCAAATTTATCGATAACAACCAAATTATCACCTTCAGGTATAATATTCCGAATATTTTGTCGAATAGCTTGTCGAATACCTTTTGACAATGCATGAGTATATGTTTGAAGTATATTTGCTAGGAATTTTCAGTTGCTCCACTAAAAGAAACATCGTTCGGACATGATAGATCCCAACTCACCAACTGTTCCACAAACACCGACACCAGAGATAGTCCATAAAATGCAAAGACAATGTGAAGCAATGGTGACATAGTGCAATGATGTAGACCGACCGTTAGAAGCCCTACCACCAACCCACCTAAAGTTCCCCCAACAGCCCACTGAATATCCTACTAGAGAAACAAAAATCATGGTGAGATTTGATTGCCCCTAATGATAGTGAATGAGTGAAGCTACCAGAAGGATCCATTGTTGGAAATATTGATGTCCTCTTTGATTTTCAAGACTCTAGGAACCATTGCACCATACGACATCATAGAGAAAAAACTTATAGACTAGCGAGAGCCCAATGCAAGACGCAATTAATAGACCTCCCAACAGATATTATCTTGTTAAATTCAACCATGAGAACAACTGCATGAACGCGCTCACAGGAGACCCATGGTTGGTATTTGACCACTATATGATCATGAAATCATGGGCACCCACCTTCAACCCGCTTTCAGACAACATTACAACAACATTAGTTCATTTGGCTAACCTGTCGGTGATGATGTACGCGAAGATTGTGCTGTTATGAATCACCTCAATAGTGAGAAAGCCTATCAAGGTAGACTAACCCACCATGTTTCTTGAATAGAGTGCGCTTCACCAGAGTTTGCGTGTAGTTGGATCTAACTAAACCCCCATAGGGGATCGATGATAGTGAACAACACCGCTTTTTGGTGGAATGTGAGGGATTGAACAACATTTGCTTCACTTACAGCCAAATTCGTGTTTGAACAAAGGTTCAATTCAAAGCATAAACATAGAGTTTAATAGTACAGTACTGAACAATACATTACTGAACATTTAAAGATAGAATTACTAAAATATAAATCATTTGTAGATTTTCCATAATAATGTTTTACAAATACAAAAAACGAAATGATAAATTGAAACGAAGGGGTGGGCCGCGTTATGCCTTAAAGGCCTCAAGTAAAGGGTTCCCCCGGAGTTTGACGACGAGGACAAATTGGGGAGAGTTTTCACCCAAGAATAGTAGAATGATGTCTCTCACCCTAGCTTGACGACGAAGCACATTAAAGAGATGGTCTAGGCCCCGGACACGTGTCCAATTACTCGTGCGAGAGAAAAGAAGATCCAAGAAGGGATCAATTGTTGATAGCTCGATCACAACTTAGTATAGACGTCCCTACAACTTGTTCATGGGTCACCTTGTCACACTTGACTTGGACAAGCCGGAGGAGCCTTAAGCCATCGCCACTACTCGCGTCGCTCTCCCCGACTAGGACTAGGGCACACAAAATGTCTCCCAACTTGACGACTTCCCTAGTCCTAGTCGGGGAGAGCGACGCGAGTAGTGGCGCGAGTAGTGGCGATGGCTTAAGGCTCCTCCGGCTTGTCCAAGTCAAGTGTGACAAGGTGACCCATGAATAAGTTGTAGTGGCGATGTCACTTGACTTGGACAAGTCGGAGGAGCCTTAAGCCATACCAAGGGGCATGAGATCGAGGAGCCCTTATCCAGTACTTGAAGATGGTACATGGTCTGCCCGAGAACAGTTATGTTGGTTCAGGCAAGTTGACAAACCTAGTAACTCGGCGAGCCAACCGACGAGTGCACGAGCCACATTTGTTGCCTTGGGGAGCAAATCTTATCTTAGAGTAGATTTTGTGTTATCTTATTATATTTAATTTGTTAAAACATTATTAGATTAGATTGCTCATTTTTTTAGTTCTAATTCTTTTGTTAGTTTTTCAACTTAAAGATAGAATTACGGTTGTTTTGCATGACAAGAACAAATTATTTTGTATTTAAACTCATGTTTCGCATTCAATACATCAGTTTTGAGGTTTTAGTTCAAGTTTAGGATTTCCTTACTTTAAATGTAACAACCCTCGTTAAATTATAAGGGTATTGATGTAATTTTTTATATTTTGAGGATAATAACAAAAGTTTATGACATTTATTTTATTTCTTTGAAAGAAGAATATTTTAAACCGACATTAACTTATGTCAAAACATATGTTTGGAATACGTTTTGTACAAAATATAACTATGTTACATTAATATATAATAGAGGTTATTAAATAAGTTTAGTGATTATTGTAAATTAAAGTTAGGAAAATTTTATACCCTTTTCGTATTTAAATTGGGACAAGTTGCCATGATTTGAAAAAGTTTGGGTAAAAATCGAAACTAACCCTAAAGAAGGGGTGGGACAAATGTAAAGGGTGCAAATATGGATTTATCTTCTTCAAACTTTTACCGCTCTTGAAACCTCGGTTAAAGATCCATGTTCAATTTCAAAATTCATGGAAGCAAACCAATTCGATTTGTCCGATATGTTAACCAACTTGTTATCTTTGAAAGTCGTCCATTTATCGGTGAAACTATCCACTATGTCGTCCCAATTCATCCAAATTCAAAAATGACGCGATTTGGTGCTCGAGTTTGAATTTGAACAAATTGATTCAATACGTTCAGTGGTTGTAGATTCTGATTGATCTAGGAGATCACTTAACCTGAGCTCTACACTTCTCCCTATAAGTTGTGCTCTAATTATTTCGATTTGGCATCCAAACCCAATCAAAACTTCCATTCATCTTTTTTACTTGAGCGTTATGTTGGGTCTCATCCTTAACGGACCTTTACCAGAACAGCCCAATGGATGGAGTAATATTCCCATCTGGAGTGATCGTCTGATTAAACGACGGGCGAGGATCTCGGCCACGATAAGATCGGAGAAGTTATTGAACCCCAGATTATGGGCGTTAATATATCAGTCCATGCAGCCATTGCAACCCGCGTAATCAATCATAAGTATTATAAGATCATGGCTATCTGGTATTCAAAGTCGACGAGCGAAGATCACAGAGGTCAAACGGCTAGTTTAGCTAAATTTTTGGAAATTAAATGTGTATATAAGAGGATTTGAGATCATTGTAAAGGACACAAATTTGACATAATACGGGCTACTATCTACTACTCTCTTGCTTACATTCATCAGAGCTCTCAAGCTCGAATCTTCATTTCAGTATCGAAGCGACCGAGGATTAAATCCTTTGATTCGACCAGTCTCTTATTCAGAGGAGATAAGTATGTCTTTCATATTTCTAATCTTATTTCGTCTAGATCTTTGTTTGATTTGGATCATTCAGATATAATCAATATTGTTATTGTCTAGTTGCCCTTCTTAAGGCGATTCAGGTCGGTTCGATTTTTTCGCCTCAAAACAATTTGGCGCCCACCGTGGGGCATCTAGCCAATCAACGATCCAATCATCAAACCAACCCTCATCCCATCATGACCGGCACAGGAAACCCCATGGTCCTCGTCGAATATCCAGCCCAGGGCAACGTCCAAATAGAAAATCAGGCCGATGACGTCAACGCTCAGCCAGTCGCGGATTCACAAATACAAGAACTTGCAAAAGCCATGAACGTCCTTCAAGAAGAACTAGTTCAACAGTGTACCAGAACCGAAATGCTAAGTGCTCAATTTGAATCTGAAATCGCTCGACTAACCCGTGAAAATGAGTTTCTAAGGTCGCAGGTACACTCGGCCGTATCGGTTCCCAGAGGCTCAAGACGTGTGGTCATTACAGAAGGACTACCCATGCGACTCGACCTAGATGGAGTGGAGAAAACACCCGCAGTGGAGACCAATGTTTCCCAGCATACTGGTATGTTTCAGACCCCTCCGGTCACTTTCGTTATGACTAACATGCCAAACTCTGTAGCCGAGCTTCCCGGGGCTCGAGCAACCCATCCACAAGAGACGGCTCCGGCCGACCTCCAGGCCCTCATACAACAAGACATCAATGAACATATGAAGACTCTAGACGACCGCATCGCATGGATCCCGGGAGTTCCCCAACCAATCGAAAGGGAGGCAATCGACGGATACGAAGACTCGCCTTTCGTAGAAGCAATCGCACGCGTCGAAATTCCAAAAAAGTTCCATGTCCCCAACATGCCCAACTACGACGGGACCGGAGACCCCGACGATCACGTCTCAATTTATAAGTAGAAACTAATGACTATTTCGATCCCAAGAGGGAACCGCGAGGCAGTCATGTGCAAAAGCTTTGGTACGACCCTCGCGGGACCTGCACTAACTTGGCTTATGCATTTGCCACAGGGTTCCATCGCTTCCTTTGCCAACTTGATCAATTCGTTCAAAGTTCAATTTGCTAGCAGTTGACAATTAGAAAAGCAGTCAAGCGACCTATACAGGATCGTGCAAAGGTATGGAGAACTCCTAAGAGATTATCTTAACAGGTACAACAAAGAGAAGGTCGCGATCCTGCATTGTGACGTTCCAACATCGATCAAAGCGTTTCGCCGAGGCCTATACAGAGGTAGTGAACTCTACCGCGAATTAACCAAATATCCATGCCGAAGTTTTGAAGATGTGCAAGCCAAAACCATGGCGCAAGTCAGGCTCGAAGAAGACGAGGAACCCTCCAAAGAAAACAAGAGTCCCGATCGAGTCGACCGGAGAACATCCTCAGATCATCGATGCGATCGGCGACACCAACCTTACTCCAAGGGGCGGAGCGACCCTGGTTAGGTAAACAACTCTTATGACAGGAACCAGGATTGGAGAAACAACCCCGCTCTCCCTCTGAAGCTTCAGTCTTATAACTTCAACATTTTCGTATCGGAGCTCGTAAAGAGTTTCGACAAATATGGAAAGGAAGTAAGGTGGCCTCAAAAGAGCGACAAACCAGACGCAAAGAAGGACATGAACCGGTGGTGCGAGTTCCATGGGGACCACGGACACTCGACGGACGAGCGCATAGCCCTTTGCAAGGAAGTCGCGAGGCTCCTCATGCAGGGGCTGTTACACGATGTCATCTCCGACAGAGCCAAGGCGACCCTCGACCAAAGGGACCAGGTAACATCCGACAAACCGTCCTCTTCGGTTCCCACTAAAATTGTTAACACCATTTCAGGAGGGTTAGACATGTGTGCGAACACATACTCGGCCTCCAAAAGACACGCCTGAGAAAGCAAAGGCGACAAGCCAGTTCAGACAGAGACAAGACAATTACAGATCTCCGACGCTCCCGACATTACCTTCGACGACTCGAAAGCTCAAGAGTTAGGCGACCACCACGATGGTTTGGTAATTTCTCTTAAAATTAGCAACTGCCTTATCCGTCGTGTTCTAATCGACACAGGTAGCTCCACCAACCTGTTGACACTAGAAGCCTTAATGGGTTCAAGCGAGGACGACCTAACCAGAAACTCTACCCCGCTGATCGGATTCAGCGAGGAAGTTAAATATACCCAAGGCGAGATCATGTTAACAACATACGCTGGTGGAGTCAATCAACATGTAAAGTTTTTAATACTCGATTGCCCGTCTCTATACAATGCAATCCTTGGCAGACCCTAGATCCACGCCATGAAAGTTGTACCTTTCACTTACCACCAGACAATAAAGTTCCCTACTAAGTGGGGGGTACAGGATATAAGAGGCGACCAGCGGGCTGCTAAGGAGTGCTACGTCACTTCAATGAAAGGGGCAGTCGACAAACCTTCCGCATAGCAATCACAGCGTGGCGAAGGAACCACGCAATACATCGAACCAGAAATGGAACAACTCGACGAGATCGCGCTGGATCCTTCAAAGCCAACACAAACAATAAAGGTCGGATCGGATCTAAACGATTCGACCAGGGCAGATTTAATTTCTTTTTTACGATCCAACTTTGATTGTTTTGCTTGGTCACATGAAGACATGGTCGGGATCTCCCCAGATATTATTACTCACAAATTCAATGTAGATCCCACAATACCCCCAATCAAGCAAAAAAGGAGAAAGTTTGCACCAGAACGTAATAAGATTGTGGACGATGAGGTAAATAATTTACTCGGGATAGGTAAAATAAGAGAAGTCAAGTACCCCGACTGGTTAGCAAACGTCGTCATGGTTCAAAAGATGAATGGGAAATGGAGAGTATGCATCGACTTCACAGACCTAAACAAGGCCAATTCAAAAGATTCTTTCCCATTACCACACATCGATGCCATGGTTGACGCGACCACCGGACACGAAATGCTAACATTTATGGATGCGTTCAGCGGATACAACCAGATTCTCATGGACCCTGACGACCAAGAAAAGACCAGCTTTCATAACGAGCCAAGGTACGTACTGCTACAAAGTAATGCCTTTTGGACTAAAAAATGCAGGGGCCACATATCAGAGGTGAAATAACCCCTAAAAGTCTCGAACTGTCATTTTGTAAGAAAGACATGATGGGCAATTTCTGTAATCTTCTGTGATCTCAGTATGACCTTTTGAACGTATTAATATACGTTTAATATATATACTAGGTCTTAGAATATTTTTAGAAGTACTAAAAATAAGATCTAACATTAGACCGTGAGTGGATCCGTGACCAAGGCCAAAGAAAGCGCTCGCGGCAATTCCGCGACCGCGGAAAACTGTTCGTCGTCGTCTTCAGATTCCTTCGCATTTGCCGGTTCGAGTTTCGCCACGTTCGGCGTTTCGCCGATGGAGGGAGACCGAACGGTTGGTCTGCCGGCGTTGAGCTCTCCTTCCACCTATAAAAGGAGGTCGGGGGCAGCTAGGAATCTCATCCACATCTCCCAATCCCTCTCTTCCTCTCGATTTTTTGTTCGCCAGAGTTTTTCGAGTTCGCCGGAGTTGTTGGAGGTCGCCGGAAGTGCCCTGGAGGTGTCGTGGTTGTGGTGATCGTAGCAAGTCCTCGTCCGAGCCAAGAGTCGTTAGTTATTTGTCGGTAAGCTTCAAAGTCGAAGTGGGAGCCGCGTCGAAAGGGAGATCCGTGATCACAAGGATGAATTCCGCGACCGCGGCTCTGCCCAGAATTCCGCGACCGCAGAAGTCCAAACCGCGACCGCGGCTTGCCTTAGCAAGCGCGATCGTGGCTTGGACAACCACGGTCACGACTCAGGCTTTGTTTCCTTTCGATTCATATCGTATTACGTTCGTTTCTTTATTCGTTGGTACCGAATCCAATATAGGGTTCCGTCGTTGTTTCGTCGTCGTCGTAGGAATCCGTATTCAGATTCCAGTTTCCAGATCCCGGAACCTGACATCGTCAATTCGTTTAGATTAAGGCAAGTGGTGGTTCGCTCTTGCTCATTATTCCATGTTTCCCTTGATTATCAATTAATTGATTGTTAATTAAGATGGGATAAAAGTTGTTGTTTTCCGTTTAGGAACAAATTTAATTAAATAATATGTTTAAAATATGACTTTATAATAGGTTGTATATATTGCTAGAAACAACGCTATTATATAGTCTTATATGTTATTACTGTAATGAATTTTGGTGTGGATTTAAATGTGAACTTAAATGCTAGATTAGCATGAGTATTCGTAGGAACGCTAATTCCCTACGAGGATTAGTCATTTCTTTATAACTCGGAATTAGTCAGAATAATTCTCTAATACTTTTAAGGTCATGACCATTGCTTCTCATCCACTCGTGAAGGATAAGAGGTGTTTAAGCACCTTGCTAGTGCAATTGGGTTGGACGTAATGTCACCCTGTGTTGTTCTCGTAGTTATTCGAGATGGTATTAAAAGCTTCAATGTTAATGTGCGTTTTGGAAGTAAATAAGATAAGTGCGGTTATGCACATAATTAATAAACCCTCGGGCGAGGAGTACAACGTGGAAACCGCCCGGACTCTTGCTAGAGTAAGTCTTATTTCCAATCTGGATTCGCATTGCGCGATGAGGTTGGTCATTGACCCAAATTGTCAAGGTCGTGTTTTAAAAGTTGTGTAAAAACTTAACGTTCCCAAACATTTGTCATACGTTTCCCATAAGACTCAATTCCTTTGGAGTCTTCTTTTCAGTGCATGTCTTTTTCTAATCATTCCGTGAAAGTTTCGGCTTATGTATCGTTCATTCGGTTATTATTCAAGGGAAAATGATAGTAAACGGTTACGATCACTTGAACCATTCTGTTTGTACCCTTGCATAGTCTTTCATTAGACTAACCAATCGGGTTTTATTCCTTGCATGGTTGGCTGATGTCATCCGTCCTTTACGGCACATCAGTGGTTGGTCCCCAAAGACTTGAAG
Source organism: Rheum nobile (assembly GCA_027886185.1). Lineage (NCBI taxonomy): Eukaryota > Viridiplantae > Streptophyta > Magnoliopsida > Caryophyllales > Polygonaceae > Rheum > Rheum nobile. The sequence continues at coordinate 7,605,929 of WOAB01000644.1, read as the reverse complement.
TAACCAATCGAAGAAGAGGCTTACAGTTGAGGATTTCAATGTCAGTGTTTTAAGGTTGATAAGTATTATTTTAATATGTATTCCTATAAACGAGTCATGTAATTGGATTTATTATAAAAGTCTTCCGCTTTAATTTCACTCTGTTGTAAAATCGTCTTTCTCATGTAATGAGAGATCTTTTAATAAAAGGTTGAGTTTTATTATAAAATGTCTTCCACTGCTTAATCTTTCGTTACTTAATATATACATATTTAAACTTAATTATTCCGATTAAAGCCTAGGGTGACTTTGGACAGTAACGTCTCAAGTCACTGACGTGTGGCACTACCGACATAAGTCGGGAGTGTTACAATTATGGTATCAGAGCAATGGTTTTAAAATTCTTGGCCTATTGTTAGGTTTGAGAATTTTTTGAATTTTTTTTTTTGAAACTATTTTCAAACTATTTTTTTTTTATATTATTTTCGAACTATTTTATTCTTGGAATTTCGAGAGTTTAAATGTTAGTATTAAATATAAAGTTTATGATTTCTTAGAATTTAATTTAAAATAAATGGTTTAACTATTAGAACTTTAACAGTTATTTAAAGTTGTTTTATAAATGGTGTGTTATAAACAATCAAATTTAGGTTTATGGTTATAACTTTAAAAGTGGGAATTTTTTTTCTTAGTAAGGGTTTTAGGTGATAACAGTGTCATTAGTTTGAGAAAGTAACTTTATAAATAATTATTTTATTAAGTTAAATATATAAGGTTTAAAAGTAAAAGTTTAAAGTTTGAAAGTATATGGTTTAAGTGGTTTTTCAAACTTCTGCAAGCTTCGGTTTTGTTACTTATTCCTTAGATTCATTCTTAAGGATATCGTCCATTCTTAGGTTTAATGTCATTTAAAGTTTGACATTTCTCCTAATTGATCCATTCTCAAGTAAGAGAAGAATATCGTTTTAAGGTTAATGGTGGAGGGTCAGTCAAAACTAATATAAAGTTACCGGTTTGGACCCTTACAATTCATATCATGACGTAGTGATTTAAATATCACATATGAGTTGGAAAATTCTAAATTGGCGTTATGGTTCATCAACAGATGGTGAACACCCGATACACCAACCAAGCAGCTAATAAAAGTCCTAGCGACGATTCCCGAGTTCAAGTGAGGAGTGCTACTCAGCAAGGGGATGATGCAAGATCTGGCTCGCATAACAATGACCCGACCCTACGGCAAGGGGCTCATCAAGGACAAGTGGACCCTCAAGCTGGGAGGGAAGTTCCACATCATGCCCCGATCGTGTTGGATGCGACGGTCATTGGGCAAATAGTGAGGCAGGTGGTCGAGGTACTAACGGCCTAGGGGATACCGCGAGCTCAAGCGGCTCCCAACCCTCAAGTTGCAACTAATGTGGTGGGACGGGAAGGTCCTGCACATCCAGTGGCTCCCGAGAGAAATGGCGGGAATTACAACCGGCCGTTGAAGACGATCAATTTGATGCGCCCGGATAGCTACGATGGGACCGGGGAACCAGTCAAGGTTGCCTATTGGTTTTCCCATATGGAGCGACTCTTTCGGAATGTGTTATGCACCGAGGCTGAGCAGGTGCACATTGCTTCGCTACATCTGAAAGACGGAGCAAGTGAGTGGCGGGAAGGAACTGGTTTGGACGACCACTTAAATCTGAGCTGGGCAATGTTCAAGGCCAAGATCACTGATCGCTTCTTCTCTCGTTCTATGAGGGAAGAGAAGCTGAAGGAGTTCCTCTACCTAGAGACTGAAGGACTGAAAGTGTTTGAGCTGGCGGCAAAGTTTAATCACTTACTGCATTATGCTGGTTCGGACGAGCATTCAGAAGAATAGAAGATCTGGTACTTCCATGGATGGATGAGCCTAGAAATCAAACCTCTGATGGTGCGTCACGGTTGCTCTACCTTGGAGCAGTATGTGGATGTGGCCTATAAGGTAGAGGTTACGCTGGAAGAATCCACCTAAAAGCGAGAGGAGCTGAATAAGGCCAAAGGTGGGCAACAGAGCCGGAAGTTTAATGCATTTAAGCGGCCGACATCGCCCACCAAGTTTGAGAAGTATGGTCATGCTAAGACCGAGACGACTCAGTCTGACTCCGCCAATGGCTTAGGTTGGAGTAGCAGTGTGATTCAATGCCACAACTGTGGTGAAGCTGGGCATAAAAGTTTGAAGTGCCAAAAGGAGAAGCGAGTATGTTATAATTGTGGGAAGGAAGGCCACATGCAAACATACTGTAGGCAGAAGGGTCAAGGGCCAACACAATCATACCAGGCCTTAAATGTTGGCAGTAGGCAGAATCCAAAGTCGGAAGTGTCCTCTCTTGAGCAATCTGTTGCTCGTAATAAAGGCAAGGCGCCTATGGAATCTTCGGGCCAAGGGCAACGACTCTTTGTGATACATCACCCCGACGAGAAGGAAACCCTGAGCGAGTAGTGGTATTTTGTAAAACTTTGTAAGAATAAAGAGCGATGACTTGTGTCTATAGTCTCCATAGTTAGTAATCTGTCTGTTCGACATCTTGTCAATTGTTTTAATGTAATATTTCGGATAATAAAGAAGTGTTTCTTGTTCCGGAAATTACTAGATTCGTTACTATTGCTAGTTGTTCGTTCATACGAGAATCCTTGAGTGCCAAAGGTAGTACATGTCATGTGTTGATAAAGGCTGTTTGGACTCATAAAGGACAGTGTTGGGTTGGGACATGCGTGGTTGTTCCCTACCTTGTTAGTGTCAGTTTCGAGGTCGGACTATTCATAAGAACCCCTCTATTTTTCCTGAAATAATGTCAGGTTGGGCATTGACATTATATGTTCCCTTTGCTCGAAGTCATGAGCATTGTCTCGAGAGATTAATGTTGTAAGGATTCCTTGATATAAAGATTTAGTGTGTATAGTAATGCTCTATGGAGTTTGAGGTTATTCCTCATGTGCATACTCTGAGCATTAGTTGGGGTAAAAATTGGTAGTGAGCTAATATAAAGCTCAAGGTACTTAAGTGTGAGTTGTATAATTATACATTTAAGTGAATAAATGTATAAGAGAGATATTTCATAAGGAGTCGTTTTCTCTAAAATGATCATACGCTAATACGATCTTGAGTAAAACTTTAGAACCCAAGAGTTATGTTTATGAGATCTATAAATGCGTGCGTCCACTATGGGACTAGTGTTAAAAGCTTTTTGGGAAAGTTAAGTGTGCGCAATCATAAGTATTATTTTGGGAAGACCTATTTGAGGTTTCGTTATGAGGTATTTTCTTTAAGGAAACGATATAATGAGATGATGATACGAGAAGTGTGAAGGTGATTAAGTCTTGGATGAATAGTAAATATCAGTAAAGCAAAAGGGTGCTTGATTTGGGATAATAAGTCATGTGAAGACAACTGGTTGTTTAAGGATTTATGGGTGAATAACAAACTCAACCGGTAAAAGTTTGTTATGATTTTTTTTAAGATCAATAGTGTGGCATAAAGTAAGTATGTGGATGTTATCAACTGGACTTGCGGAAAGAGTGACCTACGTCCATTAAGGTGATCGTATGACACATTTGGGTAAAAACGAGATTATAATCTTGTGGAATGGATTATTAAATCAAGTTGAAATAAACAGACATAGGATGTGGTGTGATTAATTGTGAAAAATTTAGGGATCATAGGCAGAAAGATTTTGGGGTTAAGATATGGCACAAGGGCCAAATTTAATTCAGGTAACCAATGAGATAGATAAGGTGCATATGTAAAGAGTAAGCCGATATGACAATTGGAGGTACCAAGTTTGGGGTATAGGTGAGTTTTATGTATGTACTTTGAGGATATGATCATCAAAAGAAGGTTAGTAGGGAAACATTGTATTCTCTGCTCGAGGATATCAAGATCGTTTTGATGTGTAGGGCATAATAGCGGGATTATATTAGAGATTATAATGGATACTCTAATTAAGGCAATTGTAATCTTGTGGATGATCATATTAATTCCTAACGAGGGTAATGAACGAAAGCAGTATGTAGTAGGTGTGATCATGATCGAATATATAGTTCGACTTTGGTGATATAGGTTACGAAGACCAATTCATTTAAGGATATCAATTTAAGGAAGATAAGGTATGAACTTTGAGAGTGGTTTATAAAGAGAAAAGTTGAAAGAGAAATGTGTGTTCTCATGCTTAAGGTATAGCAAGTTTATTGCGAGAACTTTGGAGACTATTATCCTAAGATAATTATGACCTTATGGATATAGTCACGAGTTACTACAGGTGTAGCAATTTTCAAAGATGAAATGATTCCCTTAAGAGCGATGGTTGAGAAAACATATCGTGTTCCTAGGAGCAATTTTCAAAGATGAAATGATTAAGGATATTAAGTTCAGGTAGTAAGGTTAATGGTGAAACCGGTCCCTCTACCTTAGTGATGTTAGTTTCGGGGTCGAAACTATTTTTTAAGGGGGTAGTAATGTAACAACCCTCATGATTTCCATAAGGGTAATATGGTAAAATGTACAATTGGTGAAAGCAAGTTATAGAATTCCCTTAAGTTGTGAAGGGAATTCTAAATTATGGTTAACCTTACGTTAACTGTAATTTGAACCAACTTATAAATTTGAACTTAGAAAGGCTTGAACCAATTTACAAAGTGTTAAATGGGTTGGGCATGGTTAAACTTATAAGGGTGAGTAACTTAAAATGAGGTCACTTCTCCGAGCTGTTATCAGCCAAGTTTCGGGGTCGAAACTTCTTTTAAGGGGGTAGTATTATAATAACCCCTAAAAGTCCCGAACTGTCATTTTTTAAGAAAGACATGATGGGCAATTTCTGTAATCTTATGTGATCTCAGTATGACCTTTTGAACGTATTATTATACGTTTAATATATATACTGGGTCTTAGAATATTTTTAGAAGTACTAAAAATAAGATCTAACATTAGACCGCGAGTGGATCCGCGACCAAGGCCAAAGAACGCGCTCGCGGCAATTCCGCGACCGCGGAAAACTGTTTGTCGTCTTCAGATTCCTTCGTGTTTCGCCGGTTCAAATTTCGCCACGTTCGGCGTTTCGCCAATGGAGGGAGACCGAACGGTTGGTCTGGCGGCGTTGAGCTCTCCTTCCCCCTATAAAAGGAGGTCGAGGGCAGCTAGGAATCTCATCAACATCTCCCAATCCCTCTCTTCCTCTCGATTTTGTGTTCGCCGGAGTTTTTCGAGGTCGCCGGAGTTGTTGGAGGTCGCCGGAAGTGCCCTGGAGGTGTCGTGGTTGTGGTGATCGTAGCAAGTCCTCGTCCGAGCCAAGAGTCGTTAGTTGTTCATCGGTAAGCTTCGAAGTCGAAGTGGGAGCCGCGTCGGAAGGGAGATCCGTGATCGCGGGGATGAATTCCACGGCCGCGGCTCTACCCAGAATTCCGTGACCGCGGCTTGCCTTAGCAAGCTCGATCGTGGCTTGGACAACCACGGTCACGACTCAGGCTTTGTTTCCTTTCGATTCATATCGTATTACGTTCGTTTCGTTTATTCGTTGGTATCGAATCTAACTTAGGGTTCCATCGTTGTCGTAGGAATACGTATTCAGATTCCAGTTTCTAGATCCCGAAACCCAACATTGTCAATTCGTCTAGATTAAGGCAAGTGGCGGTTCACTCTTGCTTATTATTCCATGTTTCCCTTGATTATCAATTAATTGATTGTTAATTAAGATGGGATAAAGTTATTGTTTTCCGTTTGGTAACATATTTAATTAAATAATATGTTTAAAATATGACTTTATAATAGGTTGTATATATTGCTAGAAACAACGCCATTATATAGTCTTATATGTTATTACTGTAATGAATTTTGGTGTGGATTTAAATGTGAACTTAAATGCTAGATTAGCACGAGTATTCGTAGGAACGCTAATTCCCTACGAGGATTAGTCGTTTCTTTATAACTCGGTATTAGTCGGAATAATTCTCTAATACTTTTAAGGTCATGACCATTGCTTCTCATCCACCCGTTAAGGATAAGAGGTGTTTAAGCACCTTGCTAGTGCAATTGGGTTGGACGTAATGTCAACCTGTGTTATTCTCGTAGTTATTCGAGATGGTTTTAAAAGCTTCAATGTTAATGTGTGTTTTGGAAGTAAATAAGATAAGTGCAGTTATGCACATAATTAATAAACCCTCGGGCGAGGAGTACAACGTGGAAACCACCTGGACTCTTGCTAGAGTAAGTCTTCTTTCCAATATGGATTCGCATTGCGCGGTGAGGTTGGTCGTTGACCCAAATTGTCAAGGTCGTGTTTTAAAAGTTGTGTGAAAACTTAATGTTCCCAAACATTTGTCATACATTTCCTATAAGACTCAATTCCTTTGGAGTCTTCTTTTCAGTGCATGTCTTTTTCTAATCATTCCGTGAAAGTTCCGGGTTATGTATCGTTCCTTCGGTTATTATTCGAGGGACAATGATAGTAAACGGTTACGATCACTTGAACCATTATGTTTATACCCTTGCATAGTCTTTCATTAGACTAACCAATCGGGTTTTATTCCTTGCATGGTTGGCTGGTGTCATCCGTCCGTTACGGCACATCCGTGGTTGGTCCCCGAAGACTTGAAGTAACCAATCGAAGAAGAGGCTTGCAGTTGAGGATTTGAGTGTCAGTGTTTTAAGGTTGATAAGTATTATTTTAATATGTATTGCTATAAACGAGTCTTGTAATCGGGTTTATTATAAAAGTCTTCCACTGTAATTTCACTCTGTTGTAAAATCGTCTTTCTCATGTAATAAGAGATGTTTTAATAAAATGTTGAGTTTCATTATAAAATGTCTTCCACTGCTTAATCTTTCGTTACTTAATATATACATATTTAAACTTAATTGTTCCGATTAAAGCCTAGGGTGACTTTGGACAGTAACATCTGAGGTCACTGGCGTATGGCACTACCGACACAAGTCGGGGGTGTTACAAGAGGTTGGTAAACAAAATGTTCAAAGACCAGATTGGAGATACCATGGAAGTTTACATCGACGACATGCTCGTCAAATCTAAAGCGGCAGGGGATCATATCGAACACTTGAAGGAAACATTCGAGGTACTAAAAAGGTATAACATGAAACTAAACCCGACTAAGTGCTCTTTCAGAGTGTCTTCATGAAATATTTTGGGGTACATGGTGAATAAAAGAGGGATCGAAGCCAGTCCAGACCAGATCAAAGCTATCGTCAACCTTAAGTCCCCTCGATGTGTCAAGGATGTCCAGAAATTGACAGGACGGATAACGGCATTAAACAGATTCATATCCAAATCCTTGGATAGATGCAAGCTCTTCTACGAAGCCTTGAAAAAGAACAAGTCATTCGACTGGACGTCGGCACACAAACAAGCCTTCCAAGACTTAAAGACGTATTTGGCAGTCCACTCCTACTAGCTAAACCAAAAGACGACGAGCCACTACCACTATATCTAGCGGTATCAGAATCAGCTGTCAGTGCAGTCCTAACAAGAGAGGAAGATGGTAAACAATCACCGGTCTATTAAGTAAGTCGTTCCCTACTCCCCGCCGAGACAAGGTATACGTCACTTGAAAAATTATTCTTGGCATTAGTTATGGCCTCAAACAAGTTACGACCCTATTTCGAATCACATGCTATTATTGTGAAAACTAACCATCCTATGAAAGCAGTCATTAGGAAACCGGAATTTACAGGACGAATGGCTAAGTGGGCCATACACCTCAGCGGATTCGAAATCGAGTACGAGCCAAGAACGGCGATCCAATCTCAAGCTTTAGCCGACTTTGTGGCCGATTTCAGCCCGACACTGGAACAAGAAGCCATGAAGGAGGTCGAACAGCTGAAAGTTGAAGAAGATAGGGGCACATGGCAACTCCATACAGACGGAGCATCGAACATAAGAGGAGTCGGCCTAGGTGTCGTGCTAAAATCACCACAAGGGGACCATATAGCCCAAGCTGTGAGATGCGAGTGGGACACGACCAACAATGAAGCAGAATATGAAGCCCTCGTATTTGGATTAACACTCGCGCACGATCTCGCAATTTTAAGCATAGAGGTGACATGCGACTCTCTCCTAATCGTCAACCAAGTGCAAGGTTCGTACACTACCAAAGACGACAGGATGATGGAATATATAGATATCGTCAAAAAATTGGCAAGCAAATTCCAGAACTTCACCATCCGACAAGTCCCACACGACCTCAACACACAAGCCGACGCCCTAGCAAATCTTGGCTCAGCCTTACATCCTAACGACTTCCACAACATTCCGTTGGCACATATCACCACACCGGCCGTCCCCAAAGTCTCCAGAATAGCTAATCCAGACGATATTCAGACAATGAATGAATTACCCTTAGAAGAAGTCGTCTCAGTAGAGATAGGCGACCACACATAAGAAGATTTGGTGGGCAACCAAGACGATTGGACCACCCCCTACATCAAGTGGCTCGGGGATGGAACACTCCCAGCAGACAAAGCATAAGCTAAAAGACTCAAGGTATAAGCCGTAACATTCGATTTAAAAGATAATGTTTTGTTCAAACGATCTGTTACAGGCCTATACCTACACTGCCTCAAAACAACCGAGGTACAACGCGTCTTACAATCCTTACATGACAGAGAATGCAGAAACCATACTGGAGGACGCAACCTATCCGGCAAAGCTCTCAGGACAGGTTATTACTGGATGATAGGCGTTGTCGTGACACCTAAACAAAATAATCCTTAAAAACCTAACTAATGTAGTCTGGTAAGTAAGGGTCGAATCCCACAGAGAATCAAGTTATATATCCTGTTTGCAAAATCATTCACCAATTGATAACAAAGACAAAGGGGGGGGGGGGGGGGTTGTGTCTAACTAAGAAAACGATAAATAAAACATAGAAAGCTTGGCTATACAAATATCCACCTTTAGTTTGGTTGATGAATCATTAATTATGCCTAGTTCTCAATCCTCATGAATGTCCTAATCCCTATTCTGAAATAGTTACCAGTCCAACCAGTCCTGATAATCCTAACTATTAAACAATCAAGAAACCATCAAGATTAATCTAACAGCAACAGTAAGTTCAGGAATAGATAGGCTCATGCAATACTACGACCCGTAGTACTCGACATACAATCAATTCTCTTCACAATAAACATTCACAACCCGTTCCTGTAAATCGTGTTTACTACTCTGAATTAGGGATGAACAATATTAATCTCAACAAGATGACCAGACTAGGGGAACTAGCACTATAGATAATATCAATCTCAACTAGTTTGTCACGCTAGGGAAACCAATATTAATAATTCTAATCACAACAATTGATGAACTAGATCAACCAATAGAATTCAAAACCCTAATCCTGCAGTATGAATAATACCAATAAAACTAGGTGATCAGGCTAGAAAAATCAATAAAACTCAATGGGATGAAGCACAAGAGAATCATAACATTCAAGGATAAAGAAAAGAATAATCTCAGTATCAAATTCAAACCAAGGCTTCAATTGTCTAGCCAAAAACAAAACAAAGAACTAAACTAAGAAAAGGGAAAAGATGAAGAAAGGTAGAACCCAACTTGGGGAGCACCCAACTTACTAAACTAATGTTCTAAAGAAAGAATATATAGACTTAATAAAACCTAATTTATAAAGATAAGAATTAATATCTAAAAGGAAATAATGAAATAAAATAAAATAAAAGAAAAGGAAATAAAATAAAATAAAATAAATCTTTGGACGAAATCTCGCTCCTGTGTGTATGAACAGTATCCGCGACCGCGGCGGTGACTTCCATGCCCGCGGAAAATCTTCTGGAGTCGTCGCTGTCTTGCATTTCCACGATCGCGGCTAGCTTCTCCGCGCCCGCGAAAATCTCACTGTTGCTCCTTTGCTTCTCGCCTCGTGGTCTTCTCTTGTGGCTTCGCCTCCATCTTCATAAGTTATCATTTAAGCTCTTCAATTCCACCAAATCACACTTCTACTCCTCAACTACATTCTCCACACTTATGCTCTAAACACATCCAAATGATACCTAAAACTCCAGTAACAACTCCTAGTTAAACCCTACAAAGTAGCGCTGATCACTGGCCCACAATGAACAAAGACGCGACCGACTATGTCAGAAAGTGCGACGCTTGCCAACGACATGCACCCGTCACGCACCAGCCGTCAGAGATGCTCCATCCGACTCTAGCACCCTGGCCTTTCATGCGATGAGGAATGGACATCGTCGGGAAACTGCCGCCAGCATCGAGACAATGTTTCTTCTTCTTGGCCATGACTGACTATTTCTCTAAATGGATAGAAGCCGAAGCATATCGAGAGGTAAAATAAAAACACGTCATCTCATTCATAAAACGTAATATTCTATGCAGATTTGGCGTCCCTTCAAAAATCGTATGCGACAATGACTCCCAATTCATTGGTAGCAAGACGCGATTCTTTTACAAGCAATGGAACATCACACTAGTCACATCCATACCGAGATACCCGCAATCCAATGGTCAAGCAGAATCCAGTAATAAAATCATCATCAACAATCTCAAAAAAATGCCTCACAGGGGCAAAAGGAAAGTGGGCCGACGAGCTCCCCTTGATACTATGGTCTGACAGGACGACGCCTAAAATTGCAACAGGACAGAGCCCGTTCTCACTAGTCTATGGAAGCGAAGCGGTCATCACCGTTGAGTTACTCGTCCCAACTGCCAAATACGGACTCCAAACCCCTGAACAAAACGACGTCGAATTAGCTCACAATCTCAACACCAGAAACGAGACCAGAGAGAAAGCCAGAATCCGAATGGTCTGATACCAGCAACAAGTCGCCCGGAGCTATAACAAAAATGTTTGAGCTAAAATCTTAAAGTTAGGAGACTGGGTCCTAAGGAAGACGTTCCAGAACACCAGAGATCCAACCGACGGGAAACTAGCCCCCCAATGGGAAGGACCTTACCTCATCAAGGAAATCGTCGGACAAGGGGCATACTGATTAGAAACAAAGGACGGACAACCGATCCCTAGAAGCTAGAACGCGACCCACTTACAGTTGTATCATTTCTAAAACCTTCTTTTTCTTACATTTTTACATATCTATTTGATTACATTTCGTTTGAATTACGTCACTGACTTAATCATCGAAGGGCCGTTGGGTTACCCCCCAACGGTCACCCCAAGACCTTTCTTCTTTTTTGTACTCTTAAGCGCAAAATGAACAGGAACAAGAGGCCTCGAAGACGAAACATGACATTCGAATCCAAAAGGATATCCTTACAATATACAAAACATCGCTTACAAACACACGAATCGATCGACACACGGGGAGTAGAGGAACAACATACTACAAACTATTTACGAGACTTGTCCTGTCAAAAGGTACTCGTCTTTACCCTTACATTACATACGACTCCTCTCCGGATAAACAAAGCATGCTACATTAACATTCACAATTACAGGTCATCACGACCAAACATTTCGTGTTGATGGCCGAGGCGCGACTGACAAAATCCACCTGCAAAAAAAACACACAAGGTACGCGACAAACACTAAAATGTTTACAAAGCACGCGACCCGCGATGGCGGACGGGTCACCAAAACATTATCCATCCCATCACCACGACGGGGCACAACACATTGTCTAAAACGTTTACAGTAAAGCGTCCACAACACACCAAAAGAAACATTTTCATTTATCAAACCAATTTAGGACTCGCCTGACTTCTCATTGACTTCCACAGGGACAACATCTTGACCCTCAGTCACCTCAGGAAGTCCCTTGGATACATCTGTGACGTTTTCTGCAATGGCCTCAGTGTCGACCTCCTCCCCCTGTTCGCCTTCACCAAGGCCCAACAATTTGAACAGCTCATCGCCCGGATTACCACGAGGATACAAGAGGTCTATATTTGCCTTCGCGTCCTCAATCTTCCAAGTCGAATGAGCCCCCGCGGCATACTCCTTCATCATTTCAATACGCGACTTGAGATAAAAATACGTCCCGACATCGGTGGCGACATGGGCATCCTTCACACGAACCTCCTCAACACTACCCTCAAGCTCCACGAGCCGGGCTTGCACCTCCGCCAGCTTCTTCTCGGCCAGAGTGCTTGCTTGCCCTCAACGGCCTTGACGCGTCCATTAGCAACATTTAGTTGACCTTCAACCTTGGTTACCCGCGCATCAGCTTGGTCACTCAAATCTTGCACACTGGAGAACGCGACGATTGAGTATTAAAGAGCCTGCAAACAAACAATGTAAAAAAAATAAGCAAAAAGAAACGAAAATGCGTGTACTAGCCGAAAACTTCATACAAGATCTTTTCTCACTTACTCGCCAAGCGGCCGCTCCAGCCTCGTCGATACAATCAACAGGGTGCAAGTTGCCAATCTCCTTCTTAGCTTCCGGGTTTAAAGTATGGAGCAATTCTTCCAAATCTCTTTCTTCTCTTGTTTTATAATAGTTCCATGTTACAGTTTAAGGGAAAGGGTCGAATTTAGTAGGTTCTTGAACTTAGAGTTATAGCATGTGACTTAGTTTCATTTTTATATTATATTGTTTTAGACATTATGCTATTTACATTACATGAGAAGCTAGGATTAGTACTAGGGAGAACTAGGGTCTGCCATGTGTTGGATGAGCCACTTTCTTTCTCCTTACTCTTTCTTCTCTTGTTTTGTCTACTTAAACTCTTTTACATGTTAATGAAGAATCAGATTGAAACTTAATAGCAACATGGCATAGTTGTTCTTATGTTATCCAGTCCAAAAACTCTCTTTTTCATTACAATCAAACACTCAAGTAATCCAAGTGTTCAAGTTCTATCTTGAACAAACCAAAATCCCAAAACCCTAATTCACGACAACGTTCTCTAGTTATGAACCCGAAAGTTACACCGTGTCAAAATCCGAACCACTTGTTCAGTTTTTGTGAAATGGGGAGGCTCAATCTAGACTCTTCAATCTTGATTTAGGCTTTGGCATCACTCGATTCGGACGTCTGCCTCTCCATAACTAATTTTCCTATGACGGGATCTCCAATTGAGTCCAATCGTTGTGTTCGATATGCAATCTTCTTCAATAAGCAATTGGATTCACATCAAGTGTTATCAGATTTATAGGTTGAGGCAAGTACTTCTAGTTTATTCATGTTCAATTCTTCAATTATTTATGTGTTACAAGTTTCTTGTTCGATCCACACCAAACCGCCACTAGGTTCTCACTTTTCATGTTTTTGTCTTGAATTTCTTGAACTGAACCCACCACCACCAGTCAACCACCCTTGGACCACCGTGTTATCACAAATATCACACCCTTCTGCCACCAACACGACACACCACAAGGCCAAAGCTCGCACCTTGTCGCGCATGCCCAAACCCTAGCTCGCCTAAGCCTTGTCTTGCGCCCGAAGTTCTTTACTTTTTGGAGTTCGTTTGGGATTTTAATTGCATATTTATCTAGTTCTTGCTACAAGTTGATCTTTTCTTGCATAACAATCTAGAACAAAAACACCACAAAGATGCTACAAGATTTGGGCCAAAGTACATGAAAATTTGAAAGAAATGAGTTAGAAATCATGAGCTTATCTAGGGAGATTGAGTTTCTTCTTGCAAATATCTTGAACCTTGATTTTGTGAATTGGAAGCGAGGCAAAGACTCGAACTTGCACACAATTACCTTTCTTGTTCTAGCCCTGCATATCAACATTCTTTGCTGAAATTTGACTGCTTGTTGCACATTCAAGCCTTGCGTTATTACGTTCTATATAAAATCACATTTTTCTTCTTGATTAGCCTTGCATTGTAGGTTGTTTTTCGCTTGATCTATTCTTGATTAAGTGATTCTTGACTTGCCTTGCATAGTTGATCATACTTAGAATTTTCAACATTGCCTTTCTTGTTGCTTGAACTTGATTTTCTTGCATCAATATCTAACTATCTTGCCATCCTCTTGTGACATTCCTTACCTTGTTAATATCCCTTTTACTTGCTGAATTTTGAGGTTTTGTGCATGTTAACAAGGCCCTTTGATGCGTTCCTGCCTTCGGATACCATCCAAGTTATCGCAGCGGCGTCGTATCTAGGTCTTGGTGGTGAGTCGCTCGTCTCGGCTTCAAGTTCTGCCGTGGAAACCTTGGCCCTTGGCCTTTTTGAATTGCACGAAAGGCTTGAGGTTTATGTATTAAGTGATGGAACACGATGACTGTCACACCATGCGAGCGATGGAGTGCAGTGACGATGGCGATGTAGTGTGAAGATGGTGGAGTGTCACAACGCTAACGATAGCGATGCGATGGTGTGTGTGGGACTCGCGGCCTTAGGACTAAGCGCGATGAAGGTTAGGGCTCGATGGGTCGAGCGTTGCCGTAGCGTCGGCGGCGGAGTGAAGGGGATGTGAAGATAGAATAGGGTTTTGTGACGTCCGATCAAAGGAAGGAGGCAAGATGGCACTCAACTTAAGCTTTGACTAATAATGAACGGAACCTAATACACGGGGCTGAGATGGCCTTATATAGAGGTCGCGGGACTCGGATGGGCCGAGTCTCGCCTAATGGGCTAGCCAACTCAACATGAGTGGAGCACGCGCCAAAAATAGAAAACTACTAAAAATAGTAACTTCTAAAAACAGATAGTGCCAAAACTAGAAAAGTCTAAAAATAGCAAAAAAATCTCTAAGAGACAATGATAGGCGCCGTTGACGCGGTGCTGATGGTGGCGAGGACTTTGAGAGAGATCGCGGTCTCAGGCGCGCCTTGGCTAGCGACAACGCGCACGATCAATGATTGTGTGGCGTTGGCGATGGCCTTGGCACACGATCTTGTCATGGGCCCTTGTGAGCGGATGCTCATGGCTTCCTCCTCCTCAGTTGCAGTCATGGTGGGCAGGGGCGCATCACCCTCCCCTCACTTGGTTGTGAAGAGTCCCCGCTTCATCATCATCGAACTCGGGCTCCACATAATGCTGCAAGTCGGCGACGTTGAAGGTTGCGTGGCCACCGTAGGTGTCTGGTAGCGCGAGCTCGTAAGCGTTGTCTCCAATTGCCTTCACAACGCGAAAAGGACTATCGCCGCGAGGTGATAGTTTGGATTTCCGCTATGCTGGGAAGCGTTCTTTGCGGAGATGCACCCACACCATGTCTCCAGGTGCGAAGATGACGCGGCGGCGACCGCAGTTGTGTTGTGACGCATAGTGAGTAGCGCGGCGTTCCAGCTGCTCGCGCGTTCGGCGATGGAGGTCCTGGATCTGCGCAGCGCGGTTGGCCGCGGTAGTGTGTTCGTTGTCCTTGAGGGGTCGCGGTATCTAGTCCAGCAGTGTCAAGGGGTTTCTGTCGTAGACGACCTCGAACGGGGTGAGCCATGTCGCGGAGTGCCTGGACCTGTTGTAAGAAAATAGAACAATAGAAAGTAAGTCTTCGGTTTGGCCATCAGTTTGTGGGTGGTAGCTTGTGGAAAATAGTAGTTTTGTACCTAGCTTTTCCCATATAGTTCTCCAAAAATGCCCTATAAATTTAGTGTCCCTATCACTCACAATAGATCTAGGGATCCCATGCAATCGCACCATATTCTAAAAAAATAACTCGGCAATGTCACTAGCATTATGGGTTGTCTTACACACGACGAAATGGGCCATTTTGGAAAACTTGTCCACAATAACAAATATGGAGTCCCTACCCCTACGAGAGAGAGGCAAACCTGTAATGAAGTCCATGGATAAATCTTCCCAAGGGCCGAGAGGGATTGGCAAAGGCGTGTAGAGGCCGTAGGGACTTGAACTCGCCTTAGTGCGTTGGCATGTCATACATCTCTTACAATATCGCGTCACTTGGTGGGTCATGCGTGGCCAAAAGAATTGCTCGCAAAGGGCGGCCAATGTTTTTGTAACCCCAAAGTGGCCTCGACCCTTATACGCCTCCTGAATAAGTAGGTTCGTAATGGATGAGCTAGGGATGCATAGGCGGCCAGCCTTGTATAGGTAACCCTCATGTAGAAAATATGTCTCAAACTCACGGTCTCGAAGGCAGTGCTAAAAAATAGGCTTAAAGAAGGGATCAGTAAAGTATAAATCCTTAATTAAAGCAAAGCCAAGAACCTTAGTTTGAAGATGAGTAAGGAGGTTATACATGCGAGAAAAGGCATCGGTGATCACATTCTCCTTACCTTTCTTGTGCACAACGACGTAGGGGAACGTCTCCATGAACACCACCCAGCGGGCATGGCGGCGGCTTAGGTGGGCCTGACTCTTCAAGTAACTAAGGGTTATATGGTCCGAGTGGATGAGGAACTCGCGCAACCAGAGGTAGTACTGCCAGGTCTTGAGCACGCGGACGAGGGCGTAGTGCTCCTTGTCGTATGTGGGGTAGTTCAATGTGGCCCCGGTGAGCTTCTCACTGAAGAACGTGATGGGCCTCTTCTCCTGGTACAGGACGCCGCCAATGCCGACATTTGACGCGTCGCATTCAATCTCAAAGTGTTTTTTGTAGTCTGGAAGTTGGAGAAGGGGCGCGTTGCACAGAGCCTCCTTCAACGCGACGAAAGCCTTCTCGTGGCGTTCCAACCAATTCACCGCGGCACCCTTCCTTGTGAGCTCATGGAGTGGCGCGGCGAGGGAGCTGAAGTCGCGGACAAACCGCCTGTAAAAACCTGCCAATCCAAGGAAGCTGAGTACCATAGTTGGAGTTGTAGGCGTCGGCCATTCTCGGATTGCCTTCACCTTGTCTTCATCCACGCGTAGGCCATCTTTGGAGACGACGTAGCCTAGAAAGTTAGTGGTGTCGGAGCAAATACGACACTTGCCGAAGTTGGCATACAATTGCTCGCGTCTCAAACTCTAACACAAGCCTAAGGTGCTCTACATGGTCACCAAGACTTCTTGAGTACACCAAAATGTCATCAAATAAAACCACAACAAATTTGCCCAAAAATTCCCTTAATACGTGGTTCATCAACCGCATGAACGTGCTCGGGGCATTGGTGAGCCCAAAAGGCATGACGAGCCATTCATAAAGCCTATATTTGGTTTTGAACGCGGTCTTTCATTCATCACCTTCCTTCATGCGTATTTGG
The DNA here is from genome assembly GCA_027886185.1 of Rheum nobile. Classification (NCBI taxonomy): domain Eukaryota; kingdom Viridiplantae; phylum Streptophyta; class Magnoliopsida; order Caryophyllales; family Polygonaceae; genus Rheum; species Rheum nobile. The sequence goes on along the minus strand of WOAB01000644.1, from coordinate 7,588,889 downwards.
TGATAAACGCTCTTCAAATCAATTTTGGAGAAGAGTGTCACGTCGTAGAGCTCATCTAGCATGTTGTCGAGGCGCGGAATGGGGTGCTTGTACTTCACCGTGATTTGATTGATGGTGCGGCAGTCAATACACATTCTCCATGACCCCTCTTTCTTGGGCACTAGGATCATCGGCACGCTGCAAGGGCTTAAGGATTCCCTCATGTAGCCTCGATCCAGAAGTTCCTGCACCTGGCATTGCAACTCCTTGGTCTCCTCAGGGCCGGCGCGGTATGCGGCTCGGTTTGGGAGCGAGGCATCAGGGACCAAGTCGATTTGGTGCTCAATGCCACGCAAGGGTGGGAGGCCTTAGGAAAGCTCCTCTGGCAATACCGCAGCTAACTCGTCGAGCAACGCGGCGATAGCTGGTGGCAAAGGATCGGCGATGGGCACGTTGTGCATGATGGGAGTTGGTACCAACAAGAAGCAGGGCGCCTTTCCATTCAAAGTGGCAGTAAGGTCGCTTGGCCGCGCGAGAAGCAAACAGTGCTCACAACTGCCCTGCAACGCGGGGCTCTTTGGCGTGCGTTCGGCCAACTCAGCAGTGCTTGAGCTTGAATGGGGCGTGTTAGGCCAGGGCTCAGTGGGCCGCGGTCTGTCTTGTCGCGCGGTGTTGCTTGTGGCGCGGTCAGTATCTAAAGCGGAGCCGTGTTGGCCTTGGGCACTATGCGACTTCCTGGAGCCAAGGCTTGAAGTAGTTGATGAATCGCCAGAAGTTGGGTTTGATCGCGGCGGTGGGGCTGCGGTCACGGCTGCTTCGATAGCCTTTTGATGATCTCGCTCTACCTGATCCTGTAAAATCTCATATGGAGACATGGGTAAGAGGGTGACACGCTTCCCGTGGTAAGTAAACACGTAAGTGTTTAAATAGCCATAGTGAAGAACGCGCCTGCCAAATTTCCATGGGCGCCCTAGCAAGAGATGTGTGGCATCCATTTCAATGACATCACATAGGATCGAGTCCGAATACTGACCAATGGAAAAAGAGATAAGACATTGATGAGTTACGGTGTTACCAAAACTCGAAGAAATCCACTGTAGGACATATGGCTGTGGGTGAGGCATGGTTGGCAGGCTGAAATGGTTGACCACCTTCTCATTGATGATGTTACAGCAGCTGCCCCCATCTATGATGACACTCAAGGACACCGTCTTGACCAGGCAACGCGTGTGGAAGAGGTTCTCGCATTGGTCGACCAGAGTGGCCTCCTTGATGGTGGGATACGGCGGGTGACAAGGCTGAGAGGCGTGTCGTCATGTAGCGCGGCGGCCTCACACGCGTAGGATTCCTCGGTGTCATCCTCAAATCCTTCTTCAATGGTCTCAAGCTAGGATTTCTCCTCCTCGTAAGATTCATAGCCGGCGGCAATGTTGGAGAAGAGGACCTTCTTTGTGTTCGGACAATCCCTCTTGTAGTGGTCTCGCCCTCCACACTTGAAGCATTCAAGGTCACACGCGCGTTTAGTGCCCGGGGAGGGGCCCTTAGGCGCGGTCTCGCGAGCGGCAGTGGAGGTTGGTGTCGTGGTCTTGGCGTTCCGGCCTTGGCTGGACGCGGTGGTTCCTATGGATGGAGCGCACACATTAGTAGTAAGGGAATTGACAGGGTTAGAATCATACCTTCGTTGGCCTTGAAGTTGCCAAGATGAATTCCGGCGACACGAGAGTTGATTGTGGATTTGCATCGCGGTGTGAGTCAAGGTGTTGAGATCTTTGATTGGCAAAATCTCAAGCTGGTCACAGATTGACACATTCAAGCAACTAAGAAACTTTGTCAGAAGGGTGGACGGGACGACACTTATGCTTGCCTTGTAGTACATGTCCTCCAAGTGAGAGAAGAACTCAAGAGGCATTTTGGTGCCTTGTCATGCCATGGCAATTTCCATCCGCATCTGGTTTCTATAGTCAGCGGGCACGTACTTCTGTGTCATGACATAGACAAGCTGGTGCCACTCGGTGATGGGGGCAAGGTGTCGACAAATGCAGTCATCAACGAATCTGTGCCACCAAACGCGTACAGCGCCTCAGAAGTGAAGCGTTGCCGCATCAACATGCTCGTCCGTGAGGATGTGACAATATCTCAAAGTGTACTCTGTAGCCTGCACCCACTCAAGAAAAACAGCCGGATCATATTCACCAAAGAAATGGTCAATTTTGACCTTTACCTCGTGGCGGCTAAGCCGTGGGGCAGGCTGGGGCGCGTAAGCGCGTTGTGAAGGGGCTTAGGCGCGACGAAGTTGCCGGCGAGCGCGGCCATCCTGGACATCTTCAGTGGGGAAGACCGCGGGTGGTGTGTTGAGCTCGGCGCGTCGTTGTCGTCGCGTAGGAGCATAGGCATCGTCACGGCGAAGAAAGTCACGCGGCATGTCCTCGTGGTTCTGGCCACGAGTTGCACGCATAGCGTCGCCTTGGACATAATGTTGTGGGCCTGCTTGTTGGCGTGGGGGCGGAATCCAATCCATGGGCCTATCTTGGAGCTCAATGGGGTCACCAAAGGGAGGGTGGTATGAGCTTGGGTTGATCATGCCAGAGTCTTACATCTCTTCATCGTCGAACTCGTCGAAGTCATCGTGGATTGTCGGCGTAGTCGAACCATAGCCATTAGAGCCGTAGCGCGGTGTGCGCATGCTTTGGTGGCCAAGATGGTCGTTTACGTCGAAAGGCATTGGAGTGGGGGCATGTCGATGCTGACGTGGTTCAACGCCTGGGGCGTGGATGGTTCGACGCGGGAGCCCGGAGTCGCGTTCATCGCGGCGTACGCGGCTATCATGAGGCATTGAGGCAGTGGCACAGCGGCGTCGAGTTCCTCTGGCTGCATACCTGTCATGAAAGTCAAAGGGTTCAGAATACTCACCTTGAGAATCATTGTCGCGGTCGGAGCCGCTGTCGTAGCCGGCAGGGGTTGCTCGCGGTGCATAGCGTTCGCGTTGTGAAACGTACCCTTGGCGGCTTTCTATCACCTACTGTATCCATTGTAGGCGTGGCTGGGGGTTGGAGGTTGAGGGAATCAACCCTTTGCCCTTGTCCACACAGGGTTGGCTTGGCCCAACTTCAGTGGGGCGCGTCACTCCCACGGCATCCATTGGAATCATCAGTGTCGGTGTGGGCAACACGGGTGCCGCGCGCTGCATGGATTCGAGTTGAGCAACTTGGCGTCGTAGTTGTTGTATCCCGCGCTGCTCTGCCAAAAGCACCAATATGGGGTCTTGATTAGTCGGATCAAGATGTGGAACCAAGGAAGGGTTTTGAGGATTGTTGTTGTGGTTGTCTCCGTTTCCATCACCACTTGTCGGGGTCGTCATGCTGCCTATGACAATATGACTAGACATCGAAGTAAAACGAACAAGAGACAAAAGCAACCAACAATCACGCAAGCACTAAACAAGCAACAAGTGTTCACGTAGGGAGGGGAGTTTGGATGGCCGTGAAGGCGGCTGAGGCTAAACACAAGTATAGCGTGAGAAGCAAGAACGAGAACCAAACAAGACCAAGCAATCAAGTCCTAACCCTTACGCAAACAATCATAAACAAACAAGACTTACCTTCTAGGTGTCGACCTAGACGGTGGAGGGATAGAGGAATGAGCCTAAGCCGAGGTGGAAAGGGTTGCGTTATTTTGGCTTTCCCTTTAAATAAAGTCCGGCCTTTTTCTTTTGAATTTCCGACTTTGACTTCTTTTATTTTTAATTAAGTAATTATCGAAGAATCTTTGACTTTTTGATTTTGAGATCTTGGATAACCGAAATAAAAAGAAGATCGGCTTAAGCAACTAGAAATATCACACGAGATCTTGAAATTTAGAGAGAGAAGAATTTTGAGAAATGCGGCTAACAACCTACAAGATAAGGCAAGTAAGATATGCAATTATCACGCATGAAATCAGGGAATTAACTACCGACTCTCGGAAGATCTTTGGGCTAACAAACCACACCAATCTCGGAGGGTAAGAAAAATATTCGGCCAAGGGACTTGCCTTGAGAAACCGCGTAGGACTAGCAAGTTTGACAATGAGAGATAAAAAAAATTTGTGAAAATGGAAGCGAAAGCAAGGGAATGGACAAGAAAAATTTATGTGAACAATTGGAACTTGGAATAGCGACTTACAAGACCATAGGCTCTGATGCCAATTGATGCGTTCCTGCCTTCGGATGCCAGCCAAGTTGTCGCGACGGAGTCGGATCTAGGTCTTGGTGGTGAGTCATTCGTCTCGACTTCAAGTTCTGCCGGGGAAACCTTGGCCCTTGGCCTTGTTGAATTGCACGAAAGGCTTGAGGTTTACGTATTAAGTGATGGAACGCGATGACTGTAACACCACGCGAGCAATGGAGCACGGTGACGGTGGCAATACAGTGTGAAGACGGTGGAGTGTCACAACGCTAATGATAACAATGCGATGGTGTCTGTGGGACTCACGGCCTTAGGACTAGGCGCGATGAAGGTTAGGGCTCGATGGGTCGAGCGTTGTCGTAGCGTCGGCGGCGAAGTGAAGGGGATGCGAAGATAGAATAGGGTTTTGTGACGTCCGATCAAAGGAAGGAGGCAAGATGGCACTCAACTTAAGCTTTGACTAATAATGATTTTAACCTAATACACGAGGCTGAGATGGCCTTATATAGAGGTCGCGGGACTCGGATGGGCCGAGTCTCGCATAATGGTTTAGCCCACTCAACATGAGTGGAGCACGCGCCAAAAATAGAAAACTAATAAAAATAGTAACTTCTAAAAATAGATAGTGCCAAAACTAGAAAAGTCTAAAAATAGCAAAATAATCTCTAAATGACAATGATAGGCGTCGTTGACGAGGTGCCAATGGTGGCGAAGAGTTTGAGAGAGACCACAGTCTCGGGCGCGCCTTGGCTAACAACAACGCGCACGATCAATGATTGTGTGGCATTGGCGATGGCCTTGGCACGCGATCTTGTCATGGGCCCTTGTGAGCGGATGCTCATGGCTTCCTCCTCCTCAGCTGTAGTCATGGTGGGCAGGGGCGCATCACCCTTGTTTTGACACTTGAGGCAAGCTACTTGTTGTGTAAGCTAGTGCAGTTTACATTGCCACACACTCTCCTCGTGACTCACCGCCCAAGAGGTTCCTGCCATGGATCAAAGGGAGAACCCTATCCATTCTAGGTGTGACGTGGGAGATGTGACCTTAAATCTCGTCATCGACGGTGGTAGTTACTGTCATTTGGTCAATAAAAAAGTGGTTGATCACCTCATGTTTCACAAGACTCATCATCCACGACCTTAGTCATTATAGTGGATCTCGGATAGCAAAGGCGACAACATGGTCACAACGTAGTGCATGATGAAATTCAGGATTGGTACCTACCCTAATGAGGTGCTTTATGATGTTGTACCATTGGAGTATACGCACATGCTCATAGGGTGTCCTTGGAAATTCGATTGTCGGGTGATTTATGATTGCTTTTTGAACTGACACTCCTTCAAACACAATGAGAGGAAGCATATGCTAATCCCAATTACATCCCAAGAGGCTCAGAAGGAGCGAGCCAATCATGACAAGGCCATGGCCGAGAAGGTGGCCCGAGAGGCCAAATAAACCAAGGCCACATATGAGGTTGTCGTGTGCGTGCTACGCAAGACAAAACGAGGTCGCGCGCAACAACGCCAAGAACCAATTAGGAAATGCCTTGCCCGATGGCAACATAGGCACCACATCTAATTTTTCCAACACCATGGGACCCAATGGAGGTGCCAAAACTGTCCCACTATAACACCCCATATTTGTAATACTTTATAAGGATTAGAGTGCTACCCATGTCAACAAGGGCTCTTCTTTTTCAGGGTTCAAGTGAGGACAAAAAACTCTAAAGTTAAGTGTGGTAGGGCGGGAGTAGTACCAGGATAGCTGACCTCTTGGGAATTTCCCGGGTTGGCATGGGATGGAACTTCTAAGACCCCGGGCCTTACAAATGGTATTAGAGCCGACTCTGGGTTACGAGTGGGCTTGGTCCGGTGGACGGTCGCTCGACCAAGAGTGCGATCTTTGGGCATTGACGAGGTCATCAAGGGTTTAAGTGGTGGTGATTGTAACACCCAGATTTGTAATCCTTTATATGGATTAGAGTGCTACCCATGTCAACTAGAGCTCTTCTTTTTCAGGGTTCAAGTGAGGACAAAGAACTCTGAAGTTAAGCGTGTTAAGGCGGGAGTAGTACCAGGACGGGTGACCTCCTGGGAAGTTATGGGGTTGGCATGCTTTTAAGGTATTGGGTCATACAAATGGTATCAAAGCCGAATCTGGGTTGCGAGTGGACTTGATCTTGAGGGCAGCCGCTCGACCCAGATGACGGTCTTTGGGCCTTGACGAAGTCGTCAAGGGCTTAAGTGGGAGTGATTGTGACACCCCAGATTTGTAATCCTTTGTAAGGATTAGAGTGCTACTCATGTCAACAAGAGCTCTTCCTTTTTAGGGTTCAAGTGAGGACAAAGATTTCTGAAGTTAAGCGTGCTAGGTCAGGAATAGAACCAGGATGGGTGACCTCTTGGGAAGTCCCCGGGTTGGAATGGGTCAGTGCTTCTAAGGCCTCGGTTCTTGCAGATGGTATCAGAGCCGACACTATGTTATGAGTAGGCTTGGTCCGGTGGATGTCCGCTCGACCCAGTGGGCCGTCTTTGGGTCTTAACGAGGTTGTCAAGGGTTTAGAAGTGCCAGCCCATTCCGACCTGAAGACTTCCCAGTAGGTCTTTGTCCTCACCTTAACCCTAAAAAGGAAAGCTCTTGTTGACATCAGTAGCACTATAATCCTTATAAAGGGTTACAAATCTAAGGTGTTACACCCACAACACCTAGAGCTAAAGCTTGAAGGAGAATGCGAGAAGCGGTTATAGCTTGACCGACCCCACGTTACATCCCATGCTTTTAAAGGGAGCAATCTCTGTCTTTTATACTTTTGTTAGACTTCTTTTCTCATTAATTATGACATATATTCCTTACCTACTTACCCCAAGCTTTGGGTGGTTAATTTGCCTATTGTGTCCTTTGTTTTGTATAGGTCTCTCCGGTGTGCACCCAAGTTGTAGCCTTTAGCCTTCGTAATTGGTCGCCATCCCTATTCGACTAGGACCTTAATGCTGCATCACTTGACGATAAAGGAAAGCTTGGAGGCTATGGAGCCGCCTGAATTTGGACACCACGGCCTTGTGCCACCTCCATTACTACAGGACACGACGCATGCTCCCAAGGCTCGGACAAGAAGGCTATAGGACAAGGCCAACGTTCCAAGGGTGCACAATGAGGAGATGAGATGTTATCCTACTCGGAAATGCAAGTTTGATCCCGGTGAAGCAAGTCATTTGCGTGGAGTGAAGATATTTAGAGCATATGATTATCATCTACATGTGCCCCACGAGTTTAAGGTTGTTTCTACACCTATGGCTGCAATTTCATCATTCTTCTCTTCCATACTTGTTGAATCGAGAGTGATTCAAAGCCAAGTGGAGGAGAATGATGACTCACGGGCCGCATTGACAACTAAGGACATTAACAAGAGGAATCAAGTACTTTTTGATTATGTCATAACCAGCTTTAGGACGGCCAATAGGTATGGTTCATGTGCAGCCACCATAGGTGAGCCATTCAAGTCAATGTGGGTCACCTTGTTCACTCATCTTCACGATCCATTTGAGGCACCCTATTTGCGTCTTACTCAGCCACATGCAAAGGTTGTTGCATGTTTATCCCTAGCTGTTAAGGTTTCTGAACTTACTATTTTAGGTTGTCTATGGAAGTTAAAATTCCTATACTTATTATTTATAGTAGTTCCATGTTATACTTTATATCAAAAGGGCCGAATTTAGTAGGTTCTTGAACTTAGAGTTATAAAATGTGATCTTAGTTGCATTTTTATATTCTATTGTGTTAAACATTATGTTATTTACATTACATTAGAAGCTAGGATTAATTTTGGGGAGAACTAGAGTCGACCATGTGTTGGACGAGCCACTCCCTTACTCCTTACTATTTCTTCTCTTGTTTTTTCTACTTTAACTCTTTTTAATGTTAATGAAAAATCAGAGTGAAACATAGGAGCAACTTGGCATAGTTGTTCTTAAATTATTCAAACTCTCTTTTCCAATGCAATCAAAAACTCAAGTCATCCAAGTGTTCGAGTTCTATCTTATGCAAAACGAAATCCCAAAACCCTAATTTGCAGTAATGTTCTCTAGCTATGAACCCGAAAGTTACACCATGTCAAAATCCGAACAACTCGTGTGTTTTCCGTGAAATTTGGAGGGTTCAAACTACACTCTTCAATCTTGAATGTGGCTTTAGAATCACTCGGTTAGGACTTTTGCATCTCCAGATTTACTTCACAAAAGACGAGACCTCCAACAGAGTCCAATCATTGCATTCGAGAGGTGCTCTTCTTCAACAAGCAATTGGATTCACATCACCTTGGTACCATACAACTTCCTTTTTTAGGAGAGAGAACCACTAGTGGTCTCGTTCATCTTAAATCCATAATTCATGGGGAACTTAACATAATATTACATGTACACGTTCATATCCAGTGTGGTTTGGAACCAAAAAACATCCTAACTTGTTCATAAGTATAACTAATTTCCTGGTTTATATGACTTAATAATTGTTGTTCAAATGTAAACAACTAGTTGTACATTTCTAGTGACGCATATTTGACTAATCATGTTTTATGATTACTTATAAATGTGAACAATTGCATGATTAACCATGAACAACTAACTTGTACACGATGAACAACTAATTTGTTCATGATAAACAACTAACTAATTTTTTTACTATTAACAACTAATGTGTTCACGATTTTATTTAATCTTTTTGGATAAGGAAAGAGATTAGGGTGTTCCTCTTATCGAGAGGTGGGCCGCCCTAGTGCATCCCGAAAGATGAGATCATGGAGATCTGAAACGACTATTGGGTCAGGTGATTGTTTACTGTGGTGGAGTTTTGCAATAAGATCAGCCACAGTATTAATCTCCCGAAACACATGGAAAATACGACAGTATGAGAAGTGTCGTAGGTCAAGTAGGATATCAGCAGTAATGATTTCAATTTCCTAGAGGCAATCCCAAGTGCCATTGATGGCATTGATAAGGCAAATGTTGTAGCCTTCGATCTCTATATCTGAGATCCCTAGATGGATAGCTTTCCTAATGCCCAGTTGCATAGCAAGAGCATCCGGTGTCAGTGGGGTGACAATCCCCAAGTCACCATTATCTATGGTTGTTGGTTCTCCATAGTGATTTCTTATGATGTATCCGAACGATGCATTTTGAGTTAATTTTGGATGCATCAGTATTGAGTTTGAAGTTATTTTCCTTTTTTTTAGTCCAGCTTATGTTTTTTCTTTTTCTTCGTGTTTTGTGTTTTTATTACTTCTACCCAAATTTTTCAAGTGTTCACATCATGAATTGCCAATCAACTCTATCATATGCTATTTCCATATCCAGTTTTAGGGCGAGCCACCCTTCCTTGCCTTTTTTTGTTCTAAATGAGTGGAAAATTTCGTGTGCGATGAGTACATTGTCTTGAATGTTTCTCAGTTGCACAAAGGCCCCTTAAAGTGGGTGTATGAGTATTGGTAAAATGCTTTTCAATCTCCATGATTTTTTATATTATCTTATATATTTTGTTGCATAGGCTAATAGGCCGATAATGGTTTGTTGAATTTGGATTATCCGTTTTTGGTATGAGTGTTATGAAGGTGTGGTTAATTTGTTTTAGTAACTTGCCTGATTGAAAGAAGTTTTTTACTGCCTTGATGACTGATAGGACAAAAACCTACCCACAAGCATATGGGTTCAGTTGTAGCTTTTCAAGTGTCGTTCCCAACGAGGACTATGTAGTATCGATTGTATCTTAAACCAGTAAGTTAAGCCAAAAGTTTGAGAATTTTGTTGAACTATAACTAAAATTAAGAAACAAATGCAAGTGATGATTTTAATTAATGGAGGGAAAATTTCCAAGGCAAGGGATCCCCGCAACTATGCTTCAGTAGATTTAACTAGATAAATGTCTGAATTTAGTCTGTCTTTGTTGAAGGTAACTATCTTAGTTAATTACTAATTCCTCTCAGATGATAGTAAATGTGCCTAGATTCAATTAACATCCACTCTCGCGACTTGCTAATCAAGATCTAGACCCTTTGGGCACTTAGAATCTAAGGTCAAACTGAATTAACATCCACTCTCGTGACTTGCTAAATTCAACCTAATCTTAGGGTTTCTGTAACACCCCCAAATTTAACCCCATTTGAAAGTGTTACTGCCGATGACCCCGGACGTAAACCCCGAAGTCACCCCAGGCTTTTCCGACGTCATAACTGACTTAAAACATAGTTACAATACTAAAATCATAACTTTTATTAAACCACATGGTCGCGGAATTACACGATTCCAAAAACGACCCAATTAATAAGAAATACAACAGCGAAAGTCTTTAACAAAATACAAAATAGCACAGCGGAAAACTTGTAAACAAAGCGACAAAACAACTTGTCAAAACACCGTTCATCTTCATAGTCGTTCTAGCCTTCTCGGATCTTCAACACACCTGATGTGCCGAATCGGACGGATGACACCAGCCAACCATGCAAGGAATATAACGGTTGGTCAGTCTAATGAAAGACTACGCAAGGGTACAAAGCAGAGTGGTTCGAAGCAGTCGTATTAGGTTAGACTCATCGCTTCTCGAATAATAACCGATGACGATAGTCAACCATCATACTCCTACTGGAATAACAAGAGGTATGCACAAGAGAAGATTCTGGAGACCGAGTCTCACAGCAATCAATCCCAAAAGAAGACTCCAAATGAAATGAGCCTTATAGGAAAATATGACAAATGTTGGGTAACATAAACAAACACACACACAGTAGGAGGTGGGCCTCCAGAGATTCAGATGCCAACTTCTGCTTGCTCACCGCGGGTGCGGTGGTGTTGGCCGCGGGTGCGGTAATACCCACCGCGGGGTGCGGTGGGTCTCCAGAACTCTTCTTCAGCTGCTACTTCATTCTTCTCCTATGCAGCTCTTCAACTCTTCATTCCACTTCACTCCGAAGTGCTATAAATCCTATGATATCTTCACTTCTCGTCCTCTCGTCCGGATTACAGAATTACAACCAAGACATACCTAAACAACAACTAAATCATGCTAATAACCACTAGATGCGCTATACAATATATCGCATATCAAATTCCCCCATACTTAGACCTTTACTCGTCCCGAGTAAGCTAAAACATGAACTCACTCCATCAATCACGCTCCAAGGCCTCAGGAAGTACAAGAAAATATGACACTAGTGGTTACAACACATCAACAATAAGCTCCAAGACAACCAAAACAAGTGATGCAAAACTCATCTATTCCTAACTCCATCTAATCACCTTATTCCTCCATAAGTGGCCTACCCGAATCCTCCTTATAACTCCCCTTCTTATGTCGCCACGCCAGGAAAAATGAGGAATCCTAAAAATCACTCTTATTCTTTTCACTCATTTTGCCAAGGCGCCCTTTCGGGTTTTCACCAAGCCACTCATTTCATTTTTCAATAGATGGGCTCACATATGCTCACATCACTCTTGACCAATTATTACCCCAGCCTAATGCTAGTCCAAGCCACCTATTTTTTGCCTAAGTCGCCCTTTCGGGTTTTCGACTTATCCCAGGATTTTGATTGCTTTTTTCAATATTTTTTTGGCTTTTTTTTCTCTTTTTTTTGTATAAATGAAAACTTCAAACAACTTCAAATAACTCAAACAAATGCAGAAACTGTACAAAAAGATAGATAGCAAGTCGACTCCCTCCCTCATACTTGAAGTACACATTGTCCTCAATGTGGAAAATAGAAGACAATAATGATAGTGGTGGAAAGAAGAAAAACTCACTGGGAAGGTGGAGGTCCAGGCGGATATGGAAACCGCCCAAAGAACTGACTCTGCTGCTCTTGCAGCTCCTGGAGCTGCTGGCCGTGATGATCCATCCTCTCAAAAATCTGGGTCTAAAACCCCTGAAATCGCCCATCGAAGCCCTGCTGCCATTGTTGCTGTTGCAGCGACATAGCCTCCATCTGTCGATACATCATGTCTTGCCAAGGGTTCATGGGTGGGGGCCCCTGATCAGCTGCGGGCATCTCCTTATCATCATCATGGGCGGGAGCCCTGCTCGAACTTCCCGCTGTAGCCCTCCTCCGTCGGGGCGCGGGTGGAGATTCAAAAATCTCAGTAGCGAGAGAACCCTCTAGCGATGTCATCGGGTCGAGGGAAGGAAAAAATAACTAAACTCAGGCCCATATGGTAGAGGCCTAGGCAATGTCAGGATGTGGCTCTTGTGAGCATATGAGCACAAAACTAACTTCTTCTTGCAAATTTTCATCATGTTGCACTTATTTAGCAAGTTCACATCAAAGACATAAGACAGGAGGGGTCTCTCAAAATCCTCAACCGGAAGAACCCTTTCTGCAATGAGGGTGATCAAACCACCCTGAATAATATCTCGCCCTTGCGGATCCGCTTGAGCGCGCCGAGGAAGATGAGCAACCAATCAGGGACAATCTCTGCATGTGGTAAGACGTTGAAGAACCAATGCAAATCCTTAAGGGGCACCTTATTATCCTCCTTGTGGCCCAGAAGAGTCCCCATCATGACCTTGTGTATCAGCCATAAACAAGGGTGAGTGAGCTTGTTGTTGTACTCATCCCCCTTGTTGAATGGTACTCTTGTCGCCGCGAGCCAAAAATCACACAACAGCTCCTCAGGAACACCATCCGTCCAATCCTCACTTGGGGGCTTAGTCACCCCTAGGGCAGCTCTCATATGTATGACATTCACAGAGTACTCCTTCCCCTCATACTTGAATGTCAAAAATTGGAGCACATGATCTTCCATATGGCACTGGAACGTGGCCAGGAATTGCCAACATAAATCCTCATAGGAGGGGGCATACCTATCAATGAACTTGCCCAAACCCGCATGCTCCAAGCATAACAGCGTGCAGTCTAGCATACCCAGCTCTACTAATGTTTCCCTATCAAGGAATTTCGTCGGGAGAACCCGACGCTCTTGCACAACTCCATATCTCTCCTTCTCCCTCGCAGTCATCTTTAGCTTTCTTACTCTCGACATTTTAATAGAATGAAAGGAGTCGAAATCAAGAGGGACCCAAGGGGAACTCACAGTTCAGAGCACGAAAAATTCTCTGTCAAGGCCGCCGCGGGTGCGGTGGATGTGGCGCTGGATGCGGTGCTGCGTGCTGGCTCTGATGTCTCGCCGCGAGAGCGGTCGATGGGAAAGGGTGCAGTGAGGATGAGCACTTGGAAGGTTTTGGCTGTGGAGGATTGAAGGATTTGGGAGAGTGGGGTTGAGAGAGGGTTCGGTGAGAGAGAGGGAGAAGATGGTGGGGGCTAGGGTAAATAGAGGGGTAGAGAGGTAGAAGAAGATAAGGGATGAAAGAGATAAAGGGGGGTTGAAAATCTTTTTGTTTCCTTTTTCTTTCTTTTTTCTTTTTTTTTCATTCCTGTTTAAGGTTTTTTCAGGAATTTATATTATTTTATTTTATTTTTTTTATTTTCTTAGTAGAAAGTAAAAGGGGTGCCCACCGCGGGTGCGGTGGGGTGCGGTGGGCTGCTCACCGCACCCGCGGTGGGCACCCCAGAACCTCCTTTTGCTCCTTTTCTGACGTACATGCTTGCTAGTGCACAGGCAAAACGAAACAAAAACAAACTACCTAGATATGCTATGAAAACACAAAGACAAGAGAAGGAAAGAAAAACAATACCTCGGGTTGCCTCCAGAGCAGCGCCTTGGTTCATGTCATCGGCTCGACATAGACTCATGTCTATTCATTGTCAGCACTTGGCTCTTCAAGAGCCATCTCATCAATTGTCTCGGTGTGGAACCTCTCATGGTAAGGTTTTAACCTTTGACCATTCACCTTGAATGTCTTGTGAGTCTTTGGATCAATTAGGTCAACAACACCATGTGGAAAGACTTCAGCAATAACATAGGGTCCCGTCCACTTAGACTGGAGCTTCCCTACAAAGAGTTTCAGGCGAGATTGAAACACAAGGACTTTATCACCTGCTTTGAAATCCTTTATCAAGATATTCTTATCATGCCATGCCTTGGTTCTCGCCTTATAGATCACATCATTATCATATGCATCAAGGCGTAACTCCTCTAACTCTTGCAGCTGTAGCTTTCTAAACTCTCATACTTCATCAATCTGCATGTTGTACTTCTTCACTGCCCACCATGCCTTATGTTCCATCTCTACAAGAAGATGGCAAGCTTTGCCAAATACGAGCCAGAAAGGAGACATTCCAATTGGAGTTTTGAAAGCGGTAAGGTAAGCCCACAACGCATCATTAAGCCTCAAACTCTAATCTTTCCTATTGGGTGCCACCGTCTTCTTAAGAATGGTCTTGATCTCTCTATTGGACACCTCAGCCTGCCTATTGGTCTGTGGATGATAGGCAGTGGAAACTCTTTGTGTGACATGATACTTCTTCAGCAGGGAAGTCACAGTCTTGTTGCAGAAATGGGTTCCCCGATCACTAATTAAAGCTTTGGGGATTCCAAATCTAGAGAATATGTTCTCTTTCAGAAAACCTGCCACAACTTTAGAATCAGCAGTCCTGGTGGCCTTCGCTTCCACCCACTTGGAAACGTAGTCCACCGCAAGTAATATATAGAGATTCCCAAAAGAGCTAGGAAAGGGTCCCATAAAATCAATACCCCACACATCAAAGACCTCACAGAAAATCAAAGACGATTATGGCATCTCATTTCGCCTAGAAATATTACGCATCCTCTGACATCTATCACAGACTTTACAAAATGCAAATGCATCCCGAAAGATGTGTGGCCAATAGAAACCTGCATCCAATACCTTCCTAGCAGTTTTATTTGCACCAAAATGACCCCCACATGCTTGAGAGTGACAAAAGATAAGGACAGATTGTACCTCGTTATCCGGAAGACATCGACGGATTACCTGGTCAACACAGTGTCTCTAAAGATATGGATCATCCCAAACATAATGGCGAGCTTCTCTTCGCACCTTCTCCCGTTGCGCCTTGGTATGATCCGGAGGGAACTCCCCATGAACCAAGTAGTTCACAATGTCGGCGTACCATGGTCTGAAAGAGCGGATCCCGAGAACGAACTCGTGGATGTAAGAGACGGGCAAAGAAGTACTGATAGCACAAAAGGACGCCTCTGTTCCCTTCACCGCGGGTGCGGAAAGGTTCACCGCGGGGTGCGGTGGATCTGGGTAATTCTCGGAAGATCCAACACCATCACCGCGGGTGAGGTCGTTCCACCACGGGTGCGGTGACTTTAACAGAGAGATGTGTTGTTCTTCCGTGTTCCCACCGCGGTTGCGGTCATCTGGCCGCGGGTGCGGTGACTTCTCCATAACCTCCTCTTTGAACAATGTGTCATCAGGGAAGGTCCCATGAATGGGGCTCTGTTTCTCCGGCTTGTCTTCCTTGTTCACAAGCCTACTCAGGTGATCAGCCACCAAGTTCTCTGCTCCTTTCTTGTCTCTTATCTCCACATCAAACTCACTAAGCAGAAGAACCCATCGAATCAATCTTGGCTTTGTTTCCTTCTTCGTCATTAGGTAACGAAGGGTTGTATGATCGGTATAGATGATCACCTTGACTCCCAAAAGATATTGCATGAATTTCTCCAAGGCAAACACCACAGCCAGCATCTCTTTCTCAGTAGTGGAGTAGTTTCTTTGCGCTCCATTCAGAGTCATGGAAGCATAATGAATCACATGAGAGGCCCAAGCTTCTTTCTGCCCTAGAACTGCTCCAACTGCGTAGTCACTGGCATCACACATTATCTCGAATGGTCGAGACCAATCAGGTGCTTGAACAATTGGTGCACTTGTCAGGCGTTCTTTCAAGCAATCAAACGCCTTCTTGCACTCCTCATTTAGCTCAAAAGTCACCTCTTTCTTCAGCAGCTCGCATAGGGGTGAAGAGATCTTGGAAAAGTCTTTGATAAACCTGCGATAGAAACCTGCATGGCCTAGGAAAGAACGAATTTCATGCACGTTAGTAGGATAAGGCAAAGACTGAATTACATCAATCTTCGCCTTATCGACCTCAATACCCTTAGCAGAGACAATATGACCTAACACAATACCTTGTTCTACCATGAAATGACACTTTTCAGAATTGAGAACTAAATTAGTTTCAACACATCTTTTTAGCACAAGTGTCAGGTGGCTCAAACATGCATCAAAGCTATCCCCGTGTACCGTGAAGTCATCCATGAATACCTCAATAAAAATTCTCAATATACTCAGAGAAAGTACTTACCATACACTGTTGGAAAGTACCGGGTGCGTTACATAATCCGAAAGGCATTCTGCGGTATGCAAAAGTACCAAAGGGACATGTAAAAGTAGTCTTCTCTTGGTCTTCTGGCGCTATGGCCACCTGAAAATATCCTGAGTATCCATCTAGAAAACAATAATAGGGGTGCCCAGCAAGGCGTTCTAGCATTTGATCAATAAAAGGTAAAGGAAAGTGGTCTTTTCGGGTTACCGCGTTCAGCTTACGGTAATCAATGCAGACTCTCCAGCCCGTCTGAGTTCTTGTAGGAACCAACTCCCCTTGTTGATTCTCTACCACTGTGATCCATCCCTTCTTGGGGACAACCTGAGTTGGGCTGACCCATTGAATATCGGAAATAGGGAAGATCATGTCAGCTTGAAGGAGTTTCAACACCTCCTTCTTCACCACCTCCATCATGGGTGGATTGAGCCTTCTTTGTGGCTGTCTGGACGGCTTGGCTTCATCCTCTAGCAGAATCCGATGCATACATGTGGAGGGGCTAATCCCTTTGATGTCGGCAATGGTCCATCCAAGTGCAGTCTTGTGCTCCTTCAATGTCTCCACTAGCTTCTCCTCTTGCTCCTTTGAAAGCTTACTAGACACAATAACTGGCAAGGTGTTGTTGGTTCCAAGAAAAGCGTACTTGAGATGACTAGGGAGCTGCTTAAGCTCAACTTCAGGGGCCTGCACAATAGAGGGAACAAGCTTCTCGCTCGGTGTTTAGCAACTTGGGGCCAATGCCCAAAGGATCAATAGGAAGTTTACCGTTTGCATCCATCTGAGCTACAACCACCTGCATGTTAGATGATAAAGCATATTCCGTGTGGGACTCATCTATGTCATTCTCAATAATGGATTGTAACTCATCAGAATCAGAAATATCAAACACATCTTGCACAATGGGTTCAATCACATCAATAGAACACAATGAATGATCATCAACGGGGTGTTTCATAGCATCATAAATGTTAAATTCAACCACCTCCCCATCGAATTCCATGGTAAGTGTCCCATTTACATAATCAATCTTAGTCCTAGCAGGTTTCAAGAATGGCCTACCTAACAAAATAAGAGCAGCATGTACATCATGTTCCATATCTAGGACAAAGAAATCAGCAAGGAATATCAAATTATCTACCATGACCAGAACATCCTCAACTACTCTCTTAGGATACACACTAGACCTATCAGCAAGTTGCACAACAATTCCTGTTTCATGCAAAGGTCCTAGTCCAAGTGATTTATAAAGAGAGTAAGGCAAAACATTCATAGATGCACCAAGATCAAGCATAGCTCTATCGAATTTAGTGTCACCTATAACACAAGGAATGCTTACCATACCTGGGTTAGCGCACTTCTGGGGCATACACCTTTGAAACACCGTTGAGACACGTTCTCTTACCTTAACCTTCTGCTTCCCTTTCAGCTTTTGATTCCTCTTGATCGTGCAAAGTTCCTTCAAGAAACGAGCATACTTTGGAATGCTCTTAACTAGTTTGAGTAGAGGAACATTTACTTCACACTTGCTGAATGTCTCGAAGAGATCCTTATCGTCAATGATCCTCCTCTCCTTAAGCGCCTTTGGGAATGGGGCGAGTGGCTTCTCAGAACCGAGAGGGGGAAAGTATGGACGAACACAGGTGTCCACGTAGGGATCTTTAACAGCTCCTGAAGGTTCACCATGGGTGCGGCAATGATCACCGCTGGGTGCGGTCGACTCAGCAGAGAATTCTTGAGAAATCTCAACACCGTCACCGCGGGTGCGGTCATCCCACCGCGGGTGCGGTGACTTCTCCAGAGACCCCTGTTGCTCCTCTATGCTCTCACCGCGGGGTGCGGTGGCTGGCCACGGGTGCGGTTGGTTCTCTAGAGGGCTCTCGTTTTCTGTGTCATCCTTTTCAGCACTAGGAGCGACATTCAGCTGCCTACCACTTCTAAGCGTCACGGCACTAACATTTTCCCTCAGGTTTACTATCGTTTGAGACGGTAGATTTCCCAAAGTTCTTGCATCAATCCTAGTGATCGCTTCAGCCATTTGCCCCATCTGCGTCTCTAAATTCTTTATGCTCGACGCCGTAGCTTGAACATGAGTAGTGAAATGTTTAGTCAAAGCTTGGAGCATATCTTCAGTTGAAGCAGATGTACCCGGTTGTTGACCTTGCGACCTTTGTAGAAACTGAGGTCTAGGCTGTTGTTGTTGTTGTTGAAACTGAGGCTGTTGTTGTTGATTCGGTTGATCCCTCCATCTGAAATTTGGGTGGTCTCTCCATCCCGGATTATAAGTGCTGGAGTAGGGATCGGAAAGACCTAGAGGTCCATAACCTCCTACAGCGTTCACCTCAGCATCCTGATCTTCTTGCAATTGGGGACATGCATCGGTGGGGTGGAATTGATCAGCATAAATCCCACATGCTTTGAGTTGTTGAGGAGTTCCTTGCAGCGTCAGTCTCCTCACCATGTCCTTCAATTCAACAATATCACTTGTACACGCAGGGCGATTGGAGTCCACAGCATTGACTCCTCTCTTGGTAGAAGTTCTACCAAAATTTCTTGTCCCTTCTGCCATCTCCTGAATCTTTTCCATGGCTGCCCCCGGAGTTGTGTTAAGAATGTTGCCACCACATGCAGCGTCAATGATCCTTCTTTCGTTGTCCAGCAGACCATTGTAAAGATGAAGCACTAGATCTTGACTTGAGTACCCGTGGAATGGACAGGTTGAGCAAAGTCTCTTGAACCGCTCGTAGTACTCATATAAGGTCTCGTCAGCATCTTGCTCGATGTTGCTTATAGCCTTTTTCAAGCTATTCGCCTTCTTTGCAGGAAAATACTTTTCGAGGAAAGCCTTGTGCAGTTTGTTCCAAGTATCTATGCTTCCAGTGGGTAGATGGTAGTACCAATCATCGGCTGCGTCTTTGAGTGTGAACCCAAAAGCTCTCATCTTGATTTGTTCCTCAGTGACGTTAGCCGGTTTCATGCTCATGCAGACAGTGTGGAATTTACCCATATGCTTGATTGGGTCCTCTCCGCTCTGTCCATGGAAAGTTGGGAGCAAATGAATCAGCCCCGGCTTCAACTCAAAGTTGACGCCTTCTCCTATGGCAGGAATAGTCACAGCTAAAGTTTGCTGCGTCAGATTAGGTGCAGTCAATTGCCGAAGCGTTTGGTCAGCCATTGCAACTTGTGGTGTAAGGTGCTCTCTGCGATTCCTGTGGAATGTCCTGTCGATTTCTGAATCAAAATCAACAAGAGGTGTATCAGTAGCACGGGTGTGGACCATAAGACAGATCCACACAAAAACAAAGATCCACACAACAAAAGATATAGCAAGCAAGCAAGTCAGGGTCAAATTTGACAGGCTTAAAGTCGTATGCCTAATCAAGGAAATCCTAATATACCTACTAAACAGAGTATAGCAAGCAAGTCAGGGTCGAACCCAAGGGAATCAGGTTATCAATTCTTGTGTTTCTCAAGTCACCAACTAGGAACTAGGGGGGGTTTTGTATCGGTTTCTTAGTGACCAAGTAACAAGTAAACAAGTTCGCAAGTAAAGGTTGTGAATATGGTTGGGAAAGCGCTACACCTGACAAAGATCCACACAACAAGAGATATGGTTGATCACTGAATTCTATTAGTCTCAAGTTCTTATCTTTCCTATAGTTGTCCTTATCCCGATCTTAGGTAACTATTAGTTCTACCAGCCCTAATAGTACTTATTACCAAATCAAATCTGAAAACCTTCAAGACTCAATAAAGCAATAGCATTCAACCAAGGATTCAACAAGATACATGCAATAGAAACAACCCGTTACTATAACATGCAATTAACCCTCTCTCACGATGAACACTCGCAACCCGCTTATGTAAATCGTGTTTGCTACTAGATATGCAACCCGAACCCGGAATCACAAATCCTAGCAATTAGGAAGATATCAATAGACCTAGGTCGCTACTCTAGATAAATCAACATAAACCAATAAACATTCAAGTACAAGAGAATTAATCCAACTAGATAGGAAATCAAACAAGAGTAGAAAACTCACAACCAATCAATTGAAGGCTTCAAAATGTCAAGTGCAACAATGGAAGCTTAGTTCTCCATAGGGTTTGTGAGAGAAAAACTAAGATAGGTGGCAACTAGGGTCTTCTAAACAAAGTCTTAGAAATAACCTTAAATACTAGGGAAAATAATTCAGAAATAAAGAAAAGAAAATATCAAACTTGGAAACAAAGTTTTAGAATTAAAATAAAAGGAAATAAAAATCTCGGAAAAAATCTTCCGTATACAGGTCACCGCGGGTGCGGCAACCCTCACCGCGGGTGCGGTGGGCCTCCAGAGATTTAGATGCCAACTTCTGCTTGCTCACCGCGGGTGCGGTGGTGTTGGCCGCGGGTGCGGTGGGTCTCCAGAACTCTTCTTCAGCTGCTACTTCATTCTTCTCATGTGCAGCTCTTCAACTCTTCATTCCACTTCACTCCGAAGTGCTGTAAATCCTATGATATCTTCACTTCTCGTCCTCTCGTCCGGATTACAGAATTACAACCAAGACATACCTAAACAACAACTAAATCATGATAATAACCACTAGATGCGCTATACAATATATCGCATATCAAGGGGGCTGCATAATTGGAGCTGAAATCAGTGCCTCCTTCAACCTGCAAAAAGAAACAAGACACTCCTTCGAAAAATCAAACGAAACATTCTTCAAGAGCAGATTTGTAAGAGGTTTGGCAATTTTAGACAAATCCTTAATGAACCTCCTATAAAACCTGCATGACTAAGATAACTCCTTATACCCTTAACCGAAGTAGGAGGTGACATCTTCTCAATGAGTTCAATCTTTGCCCTGTCAACCTCAATACCACGATTAGAAACTAAATGACCCAAGACAATACCTTCCTTTACCATAAAATGGCATTTCTCTCAATTCAATACAAGGTTAACCTCTTCACACCGCTGTAAAACTCGTGACAAGTTAGACAAACAAGCATCAAAAGAAGCACCATACACAGAAAAGTCATCCATAAACACATCCATGATATCCTCAATAAAGTCAAAAAAAATAGCCATCATACATCTCTGAAAGGTAGCAGGAGCATTACATAAACCAAAGGGCATCCTTCTATATGCAAATGTGCCATAAGGGCAAGTGAATGTGGTCTTCTCCTGGTCATCAGGGTGAATATGGATCTGGAAAAATCCACTATAATCATCTAAATAACAGAAGTGTGAATGCTTAGCTAACCTCTCTAACATCTGGTCAATGAAGGGAAGGGGAAAATGATTTTTCCAGGTTGCCTTGTTCAATCTCCTATAATCAATGCACATTCTCCAACCCGTGACTGTCCTAGTGGGAATCAATTCATTCTTTTCATTCTTCACAACAGTCATACCCCCTTTCTTAGGCACAACATGCAATGGACTAACCCACTCACTATCAGAAATAGGATAAATAATGCCTGCATCTAACAATTTTATCACTTCTTTTTTCACAACTTCTTTCATGTTTGGGTTAAGTCTTCTTTGATGCTTAAGAGAGGGTTTATTATCATCTTCCATCAAAATCCTATGCATGCACATTGAGGGACTAATTCCTTTCAAGTCATCAATACAATATCCTAATGCTTTTCTATGCAATCTAAGCTCATGCAACAATTTCTCAACTTCATCATCACTTAGACTAGCATTGATAATCACAAGATATGTAGAATTAGGTCCTAGGAACTCATACCTCAAAGTGGATGGTAGTGGCTTCAACTCCACCTTAGGCGCATCTTTAGACTCTTGTGTAGAGTCTGTATCATCTCTTTTCAGGACCTCAGCAACGGCCCCAAGGAACTCTCTAGTGGACTCCAAATCAAGAACCACGTCAGCAAGTAGCTCAAGATTGTCAGCCTAGGTCACATTCTCAGTCAAGCAAAGCTCCAAAGGATCTTTAGAAATATATTACATCATAGATCCTTGAGCTTCCTAGTCAATCATATCTACCCTACAACCATCATCCTCAAAAGCATGTTGTTTAATAGCTTTGGAAAAATTAAATTAAATTTTCTCATCCCCAATAGTAAAGGAAAGAACACCCTGTTTAACCTAAATAAGTGTACCTACAGTAGCTAGAAATGGTCTTTCCAATATAATAGGAACAGGAAAATCAGCCTCAATATCAAGGACAATAAAATCCACAGGAATGTAGAACTTACCTATCTGGATAGGAATGTCCTCTAAAATACCTATTGGATGCGCAGTGGATCTGTCTGCCATGAAAAAAGTCATCCTCACTGGTCTTGGCTCTCCCAAATCCAGCTTCTTACATATGGATAGCGGAATCAAACTCACACTGGCTCCCAAATCACACAAAGTGTTATAGGTGCTATTGCCAATCATCATAGGGACATGAAAGCTTCCAGGGTCTTCAAGCTTATGAGGCAATTTATTCTGAATTAGAACGCTGCACTCCTGGCTCAGGGAGACGGATTGATAGTCATCCAACTTCCTCTTGTTGGACAAGATCTCTTTCAAGAACTTCACATATGCTGGCATCTGCTTTAGAGCGTCGGTGAAGGGAATGTTGATGTAGAGCTTTTTCAACACCTCCACAAATTTGCTATATTGTTGATCTAATTGAGCATGCGCTCTCCTTTGTGGGAAAGGGAGAGGAGGCTTGTAAGCTGGTGGTGGCACATATCTAGGCTCCTTTTTTGGCTCCTTCTCTTGGATCATAACTTCTTCAGGCTCTGCAACAACCTTGTCCTTCTTCTTGGCATCCACAGCCTCAGGATCCTCAACTTGTCTTCCATTCCTTAAGGACACAGTATTGATTTGCCCTTTGGGATTAGCTTCAGTCTGGCCTGGAAGTTGACCTTGCGGTCTAAGAGCATTTAAAGCGTATTGAGCATGCAAGCTTTCATGATGTTTCAATGTCATATTCATTTTCTGCACCTCCTTTAATATGAAGGCCATGTTGGGATCTTCAGCTGGTTGAGCGGGAGCCTGGTTCTGTGTGGGAAGGCTTTTTGTTAAAATCCAGGGGGTGGTCTCTACGCAGCCTGGTTGTTCCCATAGGAGAAATTTGGATGATTCCTCCAACCAGGGTTATAAGTGTTGGAATAAGGATCATTCCTAGGACCCTTGTTGAAGTTGTTCATGTAGTTGGCCTCTCCCCGGGACTCACTCTGAGAAGTAAATAGGTGACAAGATGATATAGTGTGTTCACCCTCTCCACAAAACTGACAGGCTATACCAGAAACAGCCTGTGTAGATTGCACTGCACCCTGCGCTTAAGACTTTTGCATCAACAGATTCAGCCTCTTGATCTCTTGTGCCATAGCATCTATCTGAGCATGTTGGTGTATCTCAGAATTGACCTCAAACATCCTTGCAGGCTTCCTGGAACTTGAAGTAGATCGCGGATCACTGTAATAGTAATAGTGTTGAGCAGTATCCTCGATCAAGTCCCAAGCATCATTAACCTCCATACTCATGATTCTTCCACCCGCTGAAGCATCAATGATTAGCCTGGTAGAACTGTCAATAGTGTTGTAGAAGACATGCAGCAGGGTCCAAGTTCAGCAATTCCTTGAATCTTTTCCACCCTTCAAAAAGAGACTCTTCATCTTTCATCTTGAAAGCGAGAATCTGATTCCTCATCTCAGTAGTCTTCTTTGGTGGAAAATATTTTTAGAGGAATGCCTTTGCTAGCTCATCCCAAGTTGGGATTGAGCCAAGAGGTAGGGCCTTAAACCAAGCTTTGGCCCTGTCTCGCAGAGAGAATGAAAAGGCTCGCAGGTTGAGCGCATCTTGGGACACTTCATGGATCTTCACTGTGTCCATCAACTCAATAAAGGTAGTCAGATGCTGGTGTGGATTTTCAGAATGTAGATCTCCAAATTGATTCTGTTGAACCATGTTGAGCAGGGAAGCTTTCAGCTCGAAGTTACAAGCTGGCAAAGGAGGTCGGACCACACTAGAAATAGGACCAAGGTGATTTGGCAACACATAATCACCAAGCGTCATATGTGGCTCTTGAACTTCCAGAGCAGGGTCTTGTTCCACTCTGTTGTCACCCATGGCTTGTTCTCTAGCTTCGCATAGTTGTCTTCTTCTAGCAAGAAGAGTACGCTAAGGTTCGGGATTGTAGTCGTTGAGATTACCAACGCTCAGGACTCTTCGCATATGTAGAAAACAAGCCTGAAAGCAAAGCAACAAAAAACAAGATCAAAAATAAAACAAAGACTTAGTCGAACCAGTTGTAGGAACACAAGTGATACTAGCAATAGTCACCGGCAACGGCGCCAAAGACTTGATAGGACAAAAACCTACCCACAAGCGTATGGGTTCAATTGTAGCTTTTCAAGTGTTGTTCCCAACGAGGACTATGTAGTATCGATTGTATCTTAAATCAATAAGCTAAGCCAAAAGATTGAGAATTTTGTTGAACTATAACTAAAATTAAGAAACAAATGCAAGTGATAATTGTAATCAATGGAGGGAAAATTTCCAAGGCAAAGGATCCCTGCAACTATGCTTCAATAGACTTAACTAGATAAATGTCTGAATTTAGTCTGTCTTTGTTGAAGGTAACTATCTTAGGTAATTACTAATTCCTCTCGGATGATAGTAAATGTGCCTAGATTTAACTAACATCCACTCTCGCGACTTGCTAATCAAGATCTAGACCCTTTGGGCACTTAGAATTTAAGGTCAAACTGAATTAACATCCACTCTCATGACTTGCTAAATCCAATCTAATCTTAGGGTTTCTATGATAGTCATTAATCCATAGGAGAAATTAAGACGCTCTCGCAATAATAAAATCTCAGGTTCAATTCCTAGGATTCCAATAGAAGTTATTACCTCTCGGTCTCAAACCCTATCTGACTACCTTGTAACGTTTTTACCTCTCGGTTGCAAACCCTAATAGGATCCAATTCGCATAAGCTAATATGGGCATTAAGCATCTACGAATGAATCAACAAAGTTTTAGACTTCCATTCAGGCAAATATCAAACAAGTCTACCTGCGCATAGTTGGGATCACCCCAACCCTAGAAATATGGAAATTAGCTAGACATAATTGCAAGATCAACCAAAGAATTCATATTAACGATGGAAATCATAAACAAGATTAAAGAGAAAGAGGAACTTAGTCTTGAATCTAGTAGAACAATCTCCAAAGTTGCAATCTTTCAAAGGGAGGCAAACAACTAGGTCTAGAGAGTTAGAAAAGTGGCAAAAGATGGAAGAAGAAGCTCTCTTTCTATCAACCTAAATAAAGTATTTATACCTAAGATAAAAAGTTTCCGTAAATAAACAACCCGCAACAAAACTTCCGTAAATAAACAACCCACAGCAAAACGCACGACGGTGCGTTTTATGCACGGCCAAAACACACGGCGGTGCGTTTTAAGCACGGCCAAAACGCACGGGCCGAGGCTTCAATCCGTAGAAATCTCATCTTGTCCCATTCGATCCTCGTCAGCAACTCGTACCAGCTCCGCTCTTACTTGAGTTCTTCCAATACTTCCATTAGAAGTTCCACACTGTCTCATGAGTCTCGTCATACTCTACAGAACGTTCCAGAAATCCACCAAACAACCTGAAATATGCAAATATACTCGTGTAGACATCCATCACCAATAAATGATGTAACTAGCTAAAAATGAGATATAAACACATGAAAATGACCTAAGTTAATGCCTAAATGCATGCCCTAAACATGTATGAAATGGATGTTATCAATGACGTCGGGTCCTACTATATGCCAATATTTTTTATAGAATCCTGCCGGCATTCCGTCCGATCCTGGTGATTTATCATCTAGGATGCCATTGAGAGCCCTTGTAATTACTTCATTTGTAACCGGTTTCGTGAGTTCGTAGTTATCTTCAGATGTCATTTCTTGGTCTATTATTTGTAACGCTTCTTCTATTTTTTGTTGATTTATGTGTTGTCTTCGAAATCTTTTTTCAAAGTCGCTTTTAATTTCTTTCTTTTTTTATGTTTTCATGTCATGTTATGACTATTCCTTCTGCAATGGTTATTTCATTAATGTTTTCCCTTTTGCGTCTTCCTGACGCTATTCTATAGAAGTATTTTCTATTAGTATCCACTAATCGTAAGTGGTTATGTTTCGCCCTCTGTTCCCAGTAGGTTTTTTGGAATGATAGTAAGCACTCTTTTTTCTTGAGTAGGTTAGCCTGTTTTATTTTTGAGTTAGGAGTGGGATTTCCTATCGTGGTTGTCTGAAGTTTTATGAGATCTTCCTCTATTTTTGCCAGTTGTTCAAAGATGTTGCCAAAACTTGTTATGTTCCATATTTTTAGTTTTGTCTTAAGTAGTTGCATTTTCTTCATTAGTTTATACATTAGTGTTCCTTGGATGTTTGCTCGCCATGTTTGTAAAACCATTGTTGAAATCTTTTCTCTTTGTCTACATCATTTCAAATTTGAATGATTGAGCTTGTATATTTGGTGTATTTCGTATTTCAAATATTTTCTCTTTCTTGTTGTGTACTAGTACTACTCTATCTAGTTTTTCCCGAATGTTGTTTTGTTCATTGTTTGATTTTCTCCATGTGAATTCATTTCCGGTCGTCAGTATGTCAATTAGATCGCATATTTTTTAAGTTTGTTAGTTTTAAGAAGCGATTTGGGTGTGGAATAGTTCCTCCGTCTTTCTCTTGTTGGCATTAGATCTCGTTCACGTCGCCTATTATTATGCAAGGTTTATTATTACTATAAATATATATTTATATATTTGTCTAGAACTCCCATTTATCTTACTCTTGTGGTGGAGCGTACATGAATATGATCATAGTTTTTTTTATCATTTTCATAGTCTGTGTATTCGAAGCTGATAAATTGATTTTCGATAGTGTGTAATTTTATTGATTCGGCTTTTAGTTGGTATTCTTTTCATAGGATAATCAATCCTCCTGCAAATCCCTTGGCCAGTGATATTGTAATGTTATCGAAACCGACTTTTCTCCAAATATTTGTGTTTGGTATTTTTTGGTTTTTGTTTCTAGAAGTGTTATTATTTGTATATGATTGATTTTACAAAATGTGTTTATGTCGGTCCAGACATTTGTTGTTTCCCATACCTCTTATGTTCCATGATGATATTTTCATTTATACCATATTTTTCCTAGTATCCGAGTTATATTTGTTATTTTAGGTTTCCATTTTTTTTCTTGTTATCTGGTTTATTACCTTTGATGTTCTTTCGATTTTTATTTGTCCATCCAGTTTTGTCCCATTGCATATGGTTTCTGCGTAAACCTATTTTATACTGGGTTTTCGTTTGCGTGCCATTATTAGCCCAGTCTTTGTCCGTTTTGTTTTGGTTTACGCTTGGTATTATGTGATTACCCTTTTGCCTGTATGCTAGGAACCTGTTTTGCATTGTCTTAGTTGGGTAGCATTCTTTTTTTGTGTAGTTTCGTTCCTTTACTGCAACCTGGGTAGTACAAATCGTATTATTATATGTACAAAGACAAAGGTTATAATTTACAAATAGATTAATGTAAGGCTTTTCTTGGGTTTTTTTATCCTTTCCTTGAGTATTGTTTAGTGCATCTGGTGGCAATCCATTATGCAACGTCTCTGTTGGTCTTCGTTTTTTGTCTCTTGTGTTTCTATTGCCCTTTGTTTGGTCCTTGACCTTTGTTTCATCATCCTCTTATGGGTCTTTTGTATCTTGCAAGAAAATGTTGCTTTTGTCATAGAAGAGCTGTATTTTTTTTTTTCGCTGCTATATACAATACAGAAAGTGCATTTCCGCACTAAATTCTATACGCATAGAAATTGAGTACAGATTCTTCCATTTGAAAAAGTAGTCGTTGGAAATCCTTTTTGTGCGCATTTTTCTAGCGTAGGCACACTTGTAACATATAGAATCTGTCGTTATTCCAACGACAGATTTTTCTCTATAAATAGCTAGTCATTCTTCTCATTTCCATATCAAAGAAATCAATCTTACCAAAATGGCATATAATGAAAACACATATTGCAGTAGTGGAGAAGAGAATAAAGATTACGAAGATGAAGATTTTGACGATGAAGATTTCGACTATGGCAATTTTGAGGTTAGGAATGCATAAATGTTTGTAAAAGCAGTAGTTTTGCTATAAATATACATAGGGAGCTTATAATAGAGATAAGTTAATATAGCTTAGGTATGCATGAATTAATGTTTGTCTATTTATTAATGGAATGATAAAAGCTCATATAGTTGTACGAGTGTTTAGTAGTAGTGGAGATTTCGACTAGTTAGTAGTAGTAGAGAAAGCTCATATAGTTGTACGAGTGATAAAAGCTCATATAGTTGTACGAATCTTTATAATATAGCTTACGTATATAAGATTTCTACTAGTTAGTAGTAGTAGTAGAGAAGATGATGACGATTTAGCGGTATACATAAAGGCCTATATTTGTTTGGAATTTGTTGTTCTTTATTTTATATTATAAAGACTAATATTTAGTAGTAGTGGAGAAGATGATGACGATTTAGCGGTATACATAGAGGCCTATATTTGTCATGAATTTGTTGTTCTTTAGTTTAGTTATGGATTAATAAAACTTCATGTTTCGTTATGTTATCGTATTACAATTGTAGTTTTGTTGTATAGTATTAAAAATTCAATTTAGTTATGGTTGGTTATAAATATATTGTAGTTGAGAAATGAATACATTTCACGAATCGCAATTCATATATTGTAACATTATTGATTATGTAAACATGTATAGGGGAAAGATTATGGAGATGAATTTCGTAATAATCTGAAGTGGGATAGCCGAGAGGAATTGGTTGAATGGGTTAAGAACAGGGGCAAAGATTTATTGATGGTTTAAGTCATTCGTACCTCAAATGCCGGAAGTGTTAGTTTGACGTGCGAGCACATTGGGGAATATAGATCGGGGAGGAAGATAGTTAGTGAAGAAGAGGATGTTGAGGTAATTCGTGAAACCATCTCGAAGAAGTCAGGATGCACATTTGAGTTGTATGGTGTTTGATTGAAGAAGAAGCCAGGGGAAGTGACTCAGAAATGGATCATGAGTGTGATAGGTGAATGCCACAACCATAAGCTTTTGACTAGCTTTCTTGGGCATGCATAAATAGGCAGAATGACCCTGGATGAACAACGCCTTGCCAAGAGGTTGGGCGATAGGTTTATGATGCCGAGGACTATTGTTGTGGAGTTGAGGAGCTTTTTCCCCGACAGTGTAACATCCATGAAACAAGTTTCCAACTTTCTGCAGAAGATGCATTACGAAGATCGTGGGGAAATAACAGTTACCCAATGGACTCTATACTTTTTACAACAAATTAGGTCAGTATTTCCTCTTATAAAGTTATCTATGGGTGAGACCAATATCCTATTTTTTGCTCACCTGGACTCGCTGCACCTATTGAAGACGTTCCCGTACGTGGTAGTTATCGATGCCACTTACAAGACAAATAAGTATGTAATGGATTTGTGTCTTAATTTTGTTCAACACAACTTAATAGTAGTGATATATATCATCGATTTTAATTGCTTATATTCTATTGCTTTCCATAGGCATAACATGTCTTTGGTGGAGATTGTCGGTTTTACTTGCACGCACAAGACTTTCAACATTGCCTACGCATTTACACGAAAAGAAGAAGTTGTGCATTACAAGTTCATAATGCAAAAACTTCTGCATTTGTTTCAAGAGGCGGGTGTAAAGTCGATCACCATAATGACTGATCGAGAGAAGGCCCTCATCAATGCAATTCGGATAGTTTCCAAAGGTGAAGTTCAACACCTTTTGTGTTGGGTGCATATTAAAAACAACATAGAAGCATATGCTCTCCTAATCTTGAAGGATAAAGAACAAGTCAAAAGGTTTTGCGGCCAATGCTGGGCACTTTGGTGTTCAACCATGGAGGAAAGCTATACAGAAGGCTTGCAAAATTGAGGATATCATGGAAGAGTGGCCTCGTTTGATACATTGAGAAGACGTGGACTAATCCTTACAAGGAAAACATAGTCATAGCGTGGACGGATCATCATCTTCACTTCTTCATGAGGACTACAAAACATGTATCCCTTGTACAATGTTTAGTGGTTTCTAGGTTTCGGGCCTCAGTGTCGGACTAACGCGATTCTTTTTATGTGTTTTGATAGGGTTGAGGGTATGCATCACGTGTTGAAGAAAATTTTGGATTCTAGTGTTGGTGGTTTGAATAGAATGGTATTGACGATCCACCATGCGATCGAGGGTCAAATTGGGCAGGTGAGGGCGACCATGGAGATGTCACGGGTCAAAAGACCAACGATGTTTGATGTCGTGCCGGCAGAAATAAGAGTGTTGTTTTCAAGGCTATTCCACAAAGTGTCAGAGAGGGGCTTGAGAATGTTGTTGGATCTGTATAAGCAGAAAGAGATTGATGTTGTCTCGCAGGATTGTGATGATCTCTAAATGAGAGACTGCTTCGGCCTGTCGTATGTCCACAGAATTGCAAATGTCATCATTAACAAGACGCCGATCACGTCGGGTGAGATACACCGCTTCTAGAAGCAACTTGAATGGGATAGGGTTTACAAGGAAGAGCCAGTTGAGGACACTATACCACTGTCTATTCCAGAGTTTAGATGGAAGAAAATGAATGACAAATTTGACAACAGAACATTGAGGAAATACCAATTACACCACATCACCGAGTTGTTCTTTGACACGGATAATACGCATGAAACTTCGTTGAAGGAGCCAACAGGAATCATTGCAAAAGGAAGGCCAAAGGGTTCGACGAAGTACTTCACCAAGAGGGAGTCGAGCTTGTTTGAGCACAGGAGGGCTGAATTAGAGGAGATTGAGATAAAGAAGAAGAAGGCGAATAGAAGCCAAGGTAGCAGTCGAGGTCGTGGCAACAAGGGACCAAGTGGAGCTTCGCCGGGCATTGGGACACAAGGCAGCCAATCCGAAGAGACTGGATCACAACGATTCCCTGAACAACCCATGATATATTTCAGGGTGAACTTTGGGATTAAGAATGTGGATTACTTTTGGTTTTCCTACATTAACGGGGCTAGAGATGTACTTCCAGACGGACACTGCGGATATCGGACACTGGCTATATTGGTGGGATCGGAAGAGACTGCATACCCTTTAGTTCGAATGCAGTTGGCGGGAGAGTTGCTTGACAACAAGGATGTAAACACACTAGTACCAAAAGGGGCAGTAACTGCACAATTATTGGAGCAAATTATTAAAACCGAGGTAAAGAATATCGACGGACCACGGTTAGTTGAATAAGCACGGTGCATTAATTTTTTTTTAAATAATTTAAAGTCGGACAACGGTGTTTCAAGAAAACCGCGGTATGACAATTTAATTTTTTTGTTCACACATACAATTGATCTCGGACCACGGTCATAAAATATTAAACGCGGTAAGATTTTTATTTTTTTCATAAAAAGAGGCCGCCGTTGGGCTATAACGGCGGCCTGGTGTAGTTCCCTCAACTTAGGCCACTCCTCCCTCCGTCACCGGTGCAGTTCTCTCCAATTCTTCCTCTTTTTCACTTCTGCTGGTGGTCGTTGGTTTGATTGATTCGGCCGTTCTCCACTGGTTGCTAGCTAAGTCACCGGAGCTTCTCGGTCCTTCAAATCCGAAGACAACGCTGATTCAGGAAATAGAGGTTAGGGTTTTTAAATTATAGTATATGCGTGATTTGCTTGTTCGATGTTTTTCGTGAATTTTGGGGATTAGATGTCAGATTGAAGAAGAGAAGTTAATTTCATCTCCTACTTCTTTTGGATTTTGATTGCTTTTTGCTATAGGTGGTTTCCCTAGTCACTAATTTGTGTCCTCTACTACAAATTTAAACAATAATGCCATTCTTTGATCTTCCTTCTGTTATATATGTTGATTTGCTTACCTTGATTTGGTGGCTTGAATATATGTATTTGGGTGTGCAATGGTCAAGGCATTGTTGAGCATAAACAGCGGTCGTCATTTTCTCTGCAGTGGAACTATGATTGTTGCACTGAATATAACTAATTTACTGCATCAGGTCTGGGCAGCTGGATTTGTAACTAAAATTCTGAAGAAACTGAGCTCTATAGTGTATCCAGTGGGTGAGATTAGTGAAATGGATCCCACGTCGAGTGTCCCAAATGTCAGCAAACGAAACCTGACTTGCTTGAGAACATACTTTTATTTGTGCTAGAGAAGCTATTCTTCTTTCTTATTTATTTTCAAGATATAAATCAGTAAGATTCCATCTGAGTTATTAGATTATCTTATTCAGTTCTCGAATTAGATAATGCATC
This sequence comes from Rheum nobile, assembly GCA_027886185.1. Classification (NCBI taxonomy): domain Eukaryota; kingdom Viridiplantae; phylum Streptophyta; class Magnoliopsida; order Caryophyllales; family Polygonaceae; genus Rheum; species Rheum nobile. Next base: position 7,556,200 of record WOAB01000644.1, on the reverse strand, counting down.
TAACACAATATACTAGTAATTGAACTTTTTTATTTTACTCTCCAAAATGTCTGCACAAATGGCTTGGACAATTTGCGTGTGCTTAATTTAAAATGGGTTGGTTGAGTGATGCTTGTGTTTTTCTGACACAGGAAAGGTGATTATTACCTGTACTTGGCAAAGTTTAAACCCTCCAGTGAGAAGAAAGAGGTGGCTGACCTCTCACTTAAAGCATATGAGGTAGTGTTGCCTAGTGTTCATTGGGTGTAAATGTGTAATTCATTTCATCAGTGCAATGGAACTTGTTTAACCTTTGTCTGATAGGTTAGCATTATGTTGTCTGGAGTTTCTGATGTAGTAAAAGCATATGAAACTTTTTCCTTACTAGTAAATTTTGGTTTAACCTAAAGAAATTTCAAATGATTTCAAGTTTTCTCCTCACGGCGTACAAAGTATCAGATCTTCCATATTCTTGTTCAAGGGTAATGAAAACTTCTAGGATCGTTATGCTTGATATTATTCTGAGCTGGGTATTTCAGGTTCATGAAAGTAGAAACCATGAATGTTACGTTATAATAAATTCACATTACTTTATAATAAAATGCACATCTAGTTATTTGCATTTTGAATAAAGTGTGTCAGAGGAGAGAGGAGAGAATGAAAAAAATAAATGGTTTCCCCTTGGAAAAATATAAAAAGCGCGTCAGAGGAGAGAGGAGAGAGAGGAAAAAAACAAATGGTCCCCCTTGGAAATATAAAAAGCACGTTAGAGGAGAGAGTGTTAATGTGCCAAAAATTAGACTTTTGCCACCGTGTGACATTTGTATTGAATGTTGGCCTTTATTACAAAAATGTCACCGTGTCTCTCATTTTTCTCATTTAATCATGAGCGTTCAGACGCCAGATCTGACGGTTGCCAAGGGTTCTCACCCAAATCTCGCGCGGGGTGTGGTTCTCACATGAAGCATTTCCTACATATATAAGGAAATATCTGGTGACGATGGTGGCTTAGGAGAAGAGTGAAGAGGCCCCAGAACCGTCGGATGAGAAGAAAACAGAGCGCCCAGATCGTGTGTAAAAAATTCGGCAAAAAATCGGCACGGCCGAATCATTTGCGAAAAAACGGATTCAAGTGCACACACAGTAACATCTGTGTTCATGTGAAATACATTGTTGTGTGCATATGAAATACACTACAGTGTGCATGTGAAATGCACTACCGTGTGCATGTATAAAACACATACGTTCATATGAAATAAACAAATGTGTGCATTTGAAAACACTACCGTGTGCATACAAAATATACTATTGTCTACATGTGAAATGACTTATTTGTGCATATGAAATGCACTACGTGCTATGTGTAACACCCTCAACTTATGTTGGTAGTACCACACACCGGTGACCTCAGACTGTAAAGTCCAAAGTCACCCAAGGCTTTAATCGTAACAATTAAGATTAAATAAATAGATGAACATTAACTAATAAAAGAGAAAGTAGCGGAAGACTTTGTATTAAGAAAACTCAATCTTTTATTAAAATTTCTCTCGTAAATTGAGAAGGATAGTTTACAAACGATATTAAATTATAGCGGAAGACTTTAACTAAATCATAATTACATGACTAGGATATAACAACTTCACCTATTACATTAATTAGAAAATTAAATCTTATATTTACACAACCTTAAAAATTCTTCAAACTAAACTTCAACTGTAAGCCTTCGTCTTCGATTTGTTACTTCAAGGAGTTTGAGACCAACCACTGATGTGCCGTATAGGACGGATGACACCAGCCAACCATGCAAGGAAAGAGAAAGGTTGGTCAGTCTAATGAAATACTACGCAAGGTCTCAAACAGAATGGTTCTTGTGATTGTATCCAATTACTATCATTGTCTCTCGAATAGTAGTCGGTAGACGATATATAACTCGGATACTCTCACTAAAACGATAGAAAAGGTATGCGACAAGAGAATACTCCAAAGAAGGTAAGTCTTATAAGAATATGTATTTTGTTTGGGAACATTATAATTCATGCAAAGTTTGAAAACCGACCTTGAATATTTGGGTCCTCGACCAACCTCACCGCATAATGCGAATCCTGATTGAAAAGGTGACTTACTTTAGACAAGAGTCCGGGCGAGTTCCACGTTGTACTTCTCGCCCGAGGGTATATTAATTATGTACAAAACATCACTTATCTGATTTAATTCCAAAACGTGCATTACATTAAAGCTTTTAATCCACACCAATCTCGCAATGAGATATAGACCATGGGACGAATCCCGAATTTCGGCACTAGCTAAGTGTACCACCCCTTATATTTGAATAAGGGTATGTCATGACCAAAAGTATTAGGGAAATAATCCTCCTATTACCAAGTTATACAGAAACAGCTAAACCTCGCAAGGTAAATAGTGTTCCTACGAATACTCGTGCTAACTAGCATATAAGTCCACACCAAATGCACAACAATCCACACCAAAGTTCATCTAGCACCCTATAATAATAATAATAATAATAATAATAATAATAATAATAATAATATATAAGGGTCGTTGCTAGCAAAATATACAACCTAATAAATAAGGTTCATTATTCACACGAATTTATCAAACAAGTTCCCAAACAACAATTAGAATTATTTATCTCAACTTAATTAAGACAATAAATTAATTGTCAATTAATAAAAATATGGAATAAAATAGCAAGTGTGAACCACCACTTGCCTTGAATCACGAAGAGGTTGAACGGTATCACGGGAAAGGTTGCTTCCGAGTAGCAAATAACTTCCTGTTTTAATTCCGTTCTAGAAGCAAATCCGAGACGTACCCAAATCACATAAAATAAATAAAGTACAATTAGATAATTTATTCATATCAAAATTTGAAGGATACAATGTCTCGGTTTCTAATTGAATTTATTTAACTCATAAATAAATCAATTTCAAGACTTTTTAATAAAACAATTATTTATATGATTCTAACAATTAATTAGTCATATATTTTAAATAATCATATCATAAATAAATTGATCCAATAATTTATTTATAATCCTACTAATTTCTAACTCAAAATAGTATCTAGATGAAGAATTATAATTCACCCACTCATAATATAAGATAATACCCAATAAATATAATTAATTTAATTTAAATGATCATAAAATTAAACTGATCCTAAATTATTTTTACAGTAATCCAGATTAACCAATATAATCAAGATAAAGCAAAATAACAATAAAAAATAAAAAGAAACAAATATCCAAAAATTGGGCACAGCTTCACCGGAGTCGCGGGTTAACACCGCCGGTTTCAAGGCTAAATTGGAGCTCCTCGATGAATCTCCAACGTCGGGACAAGAGGGCTTTTGATGAAGACTCATTGGCGCAACTGGTGGTGGTGGTTGTAATAACCCTCATTTTTAGTAAGGGTATTTATGTAATTCCCCAACAGCATTTCTAAATAAAGGAATTTTGGTATTTATTTTGTTATTCTAAAAATAGAAATAAAATTGAGGCTCTTAACATAAGTTGGTACAACTTTAAGTTGTGAATTATTTAAATTTATTTTTACATTATTTTGATTCTAAATTTTAATAAAACTTATCAAATTTGACCTAGAATATTTAAATCAAGTTTAACATTTTTTTATTAAAGATTTAAATATGGTTAAATTCATAAGAAAAATAACTTAAGCTTATTTTACCCTAAGTTAAATCTTTCTACACTAAAATTTTGGGTTAAAATAATATTATAAAGATAGAATATTAAAAATATTAAGTTTGGACAATTTTGGTAATTTATGAAAAGTTGTTGGAGGGTATTTTTGCCACAAACCAAAAACTTGAGGGGCCCGACCGTAATTGAAAGAGAACTTCATCTCCTACCCCCAACAGCTCAATCGAGCTCCACAAGTGCCTTCAATGGCGGAATTTGAGCACAAATTGAGCTCGATTGATTCAATTACACATTGGGCATTTAAGAGCATGATAATTCGCAAGCAATCTCTCCCGTTACACATTGGGCATTCAACCGAGCTCCACAAGTGCCTTCAATGGCGGAATTTGGGTACGTCTCGGATTGGCCCTTGGAATGGAATCAAAACAGAAGGTTAAGTGTTAAGTCAAGCAATCACTCCCGTTACGCCGTTCAATTTGTCTACGCGATTCAAGGCAAGTGGCGTTTCGCCCTTGCTATTTTATTCCATATTTTCTTAATTGACAATTAATCTGTTGTCTTAATTAAGTTGGGATAAAAATTTAAAAACTTGTGTTTGGGAACTTGTGTGATAAAATGTTGTGAAAATGAACCTTATTATTAGGTTGTATATATGCTAGCTATGACCCTTATAGATGTATATTATTATACTAGGGTGCTAGATAAACTTTGGTGTGGAATATATGCTATTTAGCACGAGTATTCCTAGGAACGCTATTTACCTTGCGAGGTTTAGCTATTTCTTTATAATTGGTATTAAGAGGATTATTGCCTTAATACTTTTGGTCATGACCTACCCTTATTTTATATAAGTGGTGGTGCACTTAGCTACTGCCAATATTTGGGATTCGTCCCATTCTATATCTCTTTATGAGATTGGTTGTGGAAATAAAAGCCTTAACGTTAATGCACGTTTTGAAATTAAATAAGATAAGTGCCTCGTCGCACATAATTAATATACCCTCGGGCGAGAAGTACAACGTGGAACCCGGCCGGACTCTTTCCTACAGTAAGCCCCTTCCACAGTAATGGGTGCCCAACCCATCCGGTAATGTTACTGCGTAATACGTTGCCACCACGTCTGTGCAACTCCCTCAAAATGGAGACATACTGTGGTGGAAAGCGGGCAGGTTGTCGCGGACGATGTCGTCCGGCAGTTGGGCGCTGAGGCTGGTGAGCTTGCTGGTGGCGCCCGGGCTGGACAGCGTGCCAATATGCCTCCTGATTTTGAGGCAACAAAGGAGGCGGCACATAGCTGGTACGCTGGTGCTGAAGCTCAGGGGGATCCTAGAGAGGCGGATGAAAACCGTTAGCATATCCAAACTGACCCTCATCCTCCTCAAGGTTGTACTCATCAAACTGATCCTCCTCATCAGAATAAAGAGGAGTGCGGACACTCTGATGATCCTGGTAAACATCAATATCAAATGGCACAGAAGTGGATGGCCGTTGTTGACATTGACGCTGGCGCTGCTGCAGACGCCAGACGACTGGCGGTGGGGGCGACCTGTAGTAGGCTGTAATGTCGGTGATCGGCCTTGCCTATGTCGACCACTGGAATGAACCTGATCGTCCTCATGTTCCTTTTGGGAACTCTCATCATCGGCCTCTGCAGCGTCATGGTGTTCTTCCCGGATTACTACCTACGTAGACCGTCGTTGTCGATGACGCTGCGGATCTACAATGCTTTCTCTCTGCGATGCCAGGTGTTTCAGCTGGCCTGGATCCGATGCGGAGGGGAGCATCACAGCTTTACCCTTTGCCTTTTCCAGGGCTAGGGCGCTCAAATCATCTTCCTGTAGCTGACCCTGATCAGAAGTGATCGTAGCGATCGGAACCGGTTGCTGGCGAGAGTACTCTGCATTCTAACGCTGGAGTTCGGCTATCTGCGCTTCTCTTGCTTTTTTGTCAGCAAGCAACTCTCGAATCATCTTTTGTTCAGTAGTTTATGTTCCTGTCTCGCGGGTGGTATCACCTTCTGACATGGTACCTGACAGCCAGAAATGGCAAACCACAGGATCAAGGCGAACAACAACAGCAACAGAGAAGCAACAAATAGGTAAGCAGAACCGAACTCAACAAGCAATCACTCGGTAAACTAATCTGGCTGGCCGTATAGGCGGTTACGAGCAGGCTAAAGCAACTCACACAACAATCAACAAAATCAAGGCAATGCTCAGCAAAGAAAATATCAAAAGTAGATATGCAAGGATATAAGCACAAAAGCAAGCACAACATAGTCAACCAAGATATGCAACCTAGACAGTGAAAGGTAGAGAAGACGGTAAATTAATCACTGTGATAACGGTAATTGAAGGTGCCAGAATCAAGATCGGGTTCTCCCTTTCCTGCACTGCAAAGAGACGCACTTGCCTTATTTTGGCTTCTGTGGTCTCGATTTTTTTTAATATTTTTTTCAAATCTGCAAATAGCTACAGTGCTGTCACAGAAACGCACAAATTCAGCAAATAGCAGAACGGATAGCAGCAACACGAACAGTAGATTCAGTCAGCAGTGCAAAGTTCAGCAAAAGTGCAACAGAACAGCCCGCAAACAGTGCAGTAAAAAAAAGAAAAAATTATGTAGTGCAGTGATTCAAGTGTGAAGAGAAGGAGATTGAGAAGATGTAGATTTTTGGCGCAAACAAGGCAAATACAGTTGCAAGCAAACTATCTAAGCCTATATGCAAGCGGATCTACAAGAAACACAACCATAACCAAGCAAAACACCAGAAAATTGTGTGAATGGGTACGGATCTGCATAAAATAATTTTTTTTGTTGGTTTTTGATGATGGCCGAAATTATCAACCACCAAACCTAGGGTTTTTTTGGTTGTTTTTCAGATTCAGATTGCAAGGATTTTTTTTTGGTTCCTAGAGCAAGATCTAGGTTTTTTTTGTTGATGCATGAATTGATTTACGGAAGCGAAGGTGTGATTGAACGAAGAGTTGGAACGACTTACGCAATTCGTAGGCTCTGATGCCAGTTGATGTGACCTTGTCCGATGGAAAGACCACAAATCGTTATCAAGGATCCGATGAATGCGTATTGGGGCGCAGGCAACTCTTCGGAAAGGAATAGGAAGGGGGCAGCGGACTGTAGGGGATCGGAAAGACAATCGGCGGTGTGTTGCGGTGGCGACAGGGGAGGCGCGGCGGAACAGTGGTGGTGAGGGCGGCAGTCGTGAGGATGAAGGAAGGATGAGCGGCGGCTCTAGGGTTTGGAGTGTAATACCCCTCATTTTAGTAAAGAGTATTTAGGTAAGATTTCCAAACACTCGTATTGTAGTCAAATTATTTTCAGAAGAGTTCAGACATTCTGATAAATACTTGATCTTTGTAATAATTCTCTGAGTAGAATAAAGTACATTCGACGTATTTTTGGGGGTTTAGAATATTTGTTAGGGTACGAATATATTTAATCCAGGATTAAAACCCATATCCAAGATTCTTCACGGTAAAAAATGGGCTTCCCGGTCAAAAATGGGAAAAAGGCACAAAATTGGCCTTGACCGCACCTGCGGCCATACCCACCGTACCCCGCAGTCAAGAACTGGTCACCACCGCACCCCGCGGTGAGACCCACCGCACCCGCGTCGTGATGATGGCTTCTCTGCTCCACCGAACTCGTCTGAGCTGCTTGCTGATCTTGTCCCCGGTGAGGCAGTGAGGCGGTGGGAGAGGGGGCCAACTGGACTCCTTCTCGCTCCTTGATGGCCTATAAAAGGAGGGGGCTAAGAGGAGGAGGCCATTCCACTCTCTCTCTCTCCCTCAAATCTCTCTTTCTTTCACTGCCATTGTCGCCAGAGTTGCAAGCATCGTCGGAGTTCTTCAAGGTCGTCGCCAGAGTTGCCATAGGAGGAGGAGGTGCCCTCAAGGTGGTGGTTAGTGACACAAGGAGTTTGTAAGTCGAAACCAACCCAAGTCGAGCCCCATCGTCTTCCCCGGAAACCATAATCCAGGTTCTTCCTCGTTTCGGACCCAGAAATCCGTCATCTCGAGCTTCGTTGAGCTTCGTCTAAATCTAAGGCAAGTGGCGGTTCACTCTTGTTTATCATTCCATCTTTATATTGATTATCAATTGTTTAATTGTTAATTATTTTGGGATGAATTGTTATTTTCATTTGGGAACAGTTTTGATAACTGTATGTGATTTTAAAAAGAGATATTATAATAGGTTGTATATATTGCTAGAAACAACGCTATTATATATATATGATCAAATATGGATATTATGATAGGTTGTATATAATGCTAGAAACAACGTTATTTTATCTGTTATTGGCCGTGATGGCTTTGTTATGGATTATTACTGTGTTGAACTGTTTAGTTAGCACGGGTATTCGTAGGAACACTATGTACCTTGCGAGGTTTAGTGGTTTCTTTATAACTGGTGCTATGAGGATTATTCCTCTAGTACTTTTCCGGTCATGACCATACCCTTACTCAGGGTACGTGCACACAGCTGGTGCAGCCATTTGGGATTTATTCCTTGGGATTTATTCCCCGTGATATCTCTTGTAAGGAGATCTTAAAAGCTTATAACGTGAATGTTCGTTTTGGAATCAAACAAGATAAGTGCCGTTGTGCACATAATTAATATACCCTTTGGCGAGTAGTGCAGCTAGGAAAATAGTGTATCTAGGAAAGCTCGTCTAGACTTTAGTCAGAATAAAGTTCTCTTTCCAATCTGAATTCTCTTTGTGCGGTGAGGTTGGTCGTGAACCGAAACACCTAAGTCAGTTTTAAAACGCTTGTGTGAAATTAATGTTCCCAAGTACTTGTCATACTTTCCGATAAGACTCAATTTGTTGGAGTCTTCTCTTCATATGTTTCCTTAAGACTCAATCTTCCAGAGTCTTTTCTCTTGATCATGCCTTTTCATATATTTCAGTAGGAGTATGGTGGTTGACTATCGTCATCGACTTTTATTCGAGAAACGATGAGTCTAACCTAATACGACTACTTAGAACCTATATGATTTTCCCTTGCATAGTCTTTCATTAGACTAACCAACCGATTATATTCCCTTGCATGGTTAGCTGGTGTCATCCATCTCATACGGCACATCAGATAAACTGCAGTTCCGATGAAGGCTAGAAACGACAACGAAGGCAGTTGGGATTTCAAAGAGTTTTACCAAGTTGAGATTCCTTGGCGGGTGATCGATTTCGATCAAGACCTTTATGCTTTTTACTTTCAAGACTTCCGCTGTAATCTATTTAATTATGTATTTTGAATCATGGATGAAATTCCGAAGCATTTGCTTTAAAGTTATGATATTTTGTATTATAATTGTTGTTTTATGATTTATATAAACTGGTCAAGCCTGAGTGGCTTCGGATGTGGAATCCGGGGTCACTGGCGGTAATACCTTTCAAGGATATATATGTAACACCCCCAAATATTACTTGAAAGTATTACCGCCGATGACCTCGGATTCCACATCACGAAGTCACCCCAGGCTTTTACAATTGATAAAAAAAATCAAATCACGGCTATAACGCCATATATTACAACTTTAACAAAGTCAACGTATAGGGAATACAACCATTCCCAAATACAACAAAATACAATATAACAAAGTTTACAGCGGAAATCTTAACAAAATACAATAATACACAACGAAAGTCTTAAACAAAACAGTTTATCAAACATCGTTCATTCTTCTAGTCGCTTATAGCCTTCTCGAATCCTTAATTTATCTGATGTGCCGAATCGGACGGATGACACCAGCCAACCATGCAAGGAATATTATGGTTGGTCAGTCTAATGAAAGACTACGCAAGGGTACAAAACAGAGTGGTTCGAAGCAGTCGTATTGGGTTAGACTCATCGTCCCTCGAATAATAACCGAGTACGCTAGTCAACCATCATACTCCTACTAGAATATATGAAGCAGCATGAACAAGAGAAGATTCTGGAGACCGAGTCTCACAGCAATCAATCCCAAAAGAAGACTCCAAATGAAATGAGCCTTATAGGAAAAATATGACAAATGTTGGGGAACTCAAGCAAACACACAAACAGCTTCGCATACAAGCGATCTAAACTAAGACGAGTTTTTCCTAGCTGTACTACTCGCCAAAATATTAATTATGTGCACTTAAGGCACTATATCTTGTTTTAATTCCACAACAAACCACAACACGTTATAAGCTTTTAATTATCCACAACACGATCAGAAGAGACGGGACCACATATAGAGTCCACGACCTTATCCATAACAACCACAACACAAGGTGTCGGGGACTTATAGCCTGCCCCTTCACCACTTGTTATAAAGAAATGACTGAGCCGCAATCTAGAGCCCATCGCCCCTACGAATACTCGTGCTAACTATTAGTCTAACACACAAACACATCACACAAGCCATCACGGCCCAACCTGCACAATATATATATATATAATTATACTAGCGTCGGTTCTAGCAGAATATACAACCTAATAATAATATCAGATTTTAATTATATTACTAATAAACAGTTCCCAACATATTTCAGAATCATCCCAAATTATTTAACAACTAAACGATTGATAAATAATTGAAATATGGAATGATGAGCAAGAGTGAACCGCCACTTGCCTTAGAAAAGACGAGCACTAAGACAACTCTTAAGAACGGGTCCTGAATCTTGAATCTGGAACGAAACCTGGATAAAAATCCCAATGGAACGATCCAAAACGAGACCCTAAGTTAGATTCCATACACTTACATATGAATCTAAAAGAATATGAAAAGAAATCAAAGGATTGAAGCCTTGCTCAAAGCCAAAATCCAAACACAACCTCACGAACAAGGCCTGCCGCGGGTGCGGTAAGACCGTGCCGCTGGGTGCGGTGGACATAGCAGAGCAAGCTTCAAGAACAACCATGGTGGACATAAATTTTACCCAATGCGTGAAGGCTTTATTTTGCATTCGAATCGATCACAAAACACTTCTAAGCTTCACCTAACACCTGGGCAACCTTCTCCAACTCGCGAGATCACTCGAATCAAGCTCGAACAACCACGAAAAGGGAGAAATCAGTGGGCAAAAACAGAGGAAAAAGAGAGAGCTCAGGGGAAGAAGACGAAGGCTTTTCCAATCGGTTCGACTCCCCTTTTATAGCTCGAATCTGGGCCTCCTTATGGGAAACACGCTGGGGACAAGACAAAGCCAGCTGGAACGAGCCACTTGACTACCCAAAACAGAGGAAAAACAGAGCTACAGTAACCGCCTTTGAGGAAGATGACACTGCTCAGGGATTTGGCTCTTGCCGCGGGTGCGCCAGCTCCTTGCCGCCGGGTGCGGTGAAGGCCAAATCCGTTAACTCTTGTCCGAACTCGATTTTGTTTAATTTTCTTAACTCCGGGTTAAATATATTCATACATTAACGTCAAATTAACCCCAAATACACTTCAACTGTGTTTTATAATACTCGGAAAAATCTACAGAGTTCAAACCTCTTACAGAAAGTCCAAAACTCTTCAAAAATTAATCCGTCTAGTAATTCGGGAGTTAGAAAAATTCCAAAATATTCTTATAAATTGTGGGATATTACATTACCTCCCCCTTAAAATAAGTTTCGACCCCGAAACTTGACTATTCTAGGCCGAAAACAAATCGGGAAAGCGTCTATGCATATCCTCTTCAGTCTCCCAGGTAACCTCTTCGGCACCTGACTTGGACCACAAAATCCATACCAAAGGTACAACCTTGTTGCGCAACTGCTTCTCTCGGCGCTCAAGAATACGCACAGGTATCTCCTCGTAAGTACCATTCGCCTGGATCTCAATGTCTTCATAACTCAGCACATGAGATTCGTCTGGCACATACTTTCTTAACAAAGATACGTGGAACACGTTATGCACTGGATGTGCCGATGGCGGCAATGCCAAACGGTACGCTAGAGATCCCACTCTATCCGAAATCTCAAAAGGTCCCACGTAGCGAGGGTTAAGCTTCCCACGCTTACCAAATCTGAACACGCCCTTGGTCGGCGATACTTTGACAAACACTTTGTCGCCAACCTCAAACTCCACATTCCTACGCTTTGGATCAGCGTAAGACTTTTGTCGACTCTGAGCTGTCAACATTCTTTGTCTGATCAGCGCAATATCTGAGGCAGTCCTTTCGACTAGCTCTGGTCTGATCAGAATCTTGTCGGCATTCTCATCCCAACAAATCGGAGATCTGTACTTGCGACCATATAAAGCCTCGAATGGAGCCATCTTGATAGTAGCATGCCAGCTATTGTTGTAAGTGAACTCAATCAGACTCAAGCTGTCTTCCCAGCTAGTCGAACGATCAAGCACACATGCTCTCAGCATATCCTCCAGGGTCTGGATGGTCCTTTTAGACTGTCCATCAGTTTGAGGATGAAACACAGTACTGAACCTTAGCTCGGTCCCCATTGCCTTATGCAACTCCTTCTAGAATCTGGACATAAATCTGCCATCGCGATCTGACACAATGGTTTTTGGAGCACCATGCAAACGGATAATCTCGTGTAAAAACACTTCCGATAGCTTCTGGATTCCCCATGTTATCTTGATAGCCACGAAATGAGCACTCTTTGTCAGTCTATCAACGATAATCCATATAGCATCTTTCTGATTTCGCGTCTTAGGTAGCCCTGTGACGAAATCCATTGCAATGTCTTCCCACTTCCACTCAGGAATTGGAAGAGGTAACAATTCTCCACCGGGTCTTCGGTGTTCTATCTTGACCTTCTGACAAGTCAAGCATCTGGCCACGAACTCTGCCACATCCCATTTCATATTGGGCCACCAGAACTTCATTCTAAGGTCCTTGTACATCTTGCTAGAGCCTGGATGTACAGAATAGGCTGACGAATGGGCCTCTCTCATCACCAACTGGCGAAGACCATCTACGTCAGGCACACAAATCCGGTCTCGAAACCAAAGCGATCCATCATCTTGAATTACGAAGCCGGGAGCTTTCCCGTTCATCACTTTGCTGCATAGCTTTACCAAGATCACATCATCGACCTGCTTCTCCCTAATCTGATTAAGAAGCGTATCTTGTATCTCAAGCATACTCAGGCATCTATGACGTTGATCGTACAAAACTTTGGTCTTGCACAATTCTTGGTTCAGCTTGGTCTGAGCAACAAGCAAAGCTACTACGGTCTCGTGCGGCGTCTTCCGGCTCAATGCATCTGCTACTACATTAGCCTTGCCTGGATGATACAGCAACTCGATATCGTAGTCTTTGAGTATCTCTAACCAACGACGTTGTCTCATATTCAGCTCCTTCTGAGTAAATATGTACTTGAGACTCTTGTGATCCGTGAAGACTTGACATCTCACACCATAAAGATAGTGCCTCCAAATCTTCAACGCAAACACTACTACTGCTAATTCCAGATCATGCGTCGGATAATTTTCTTCATAGGTCTTTAGCTGTCTCGATGCATAAGCAATCACCTTGCCTCTTTGCATCAACACACATCCTAACCCATTTTTCGAAGCATCACTGTAAACTGCATAATCCTCATTTCCTTCTGGCAACGTCAAAACTGGTGCTGAGGTCAGACATTGCTTCAGCTTCTGAAAACTGGCCTCGCACTTATCACTCCAGATAAACTTCTTGTGAACCTTGCGGAGCAAACCGGTCATCGGTAGAGCGATCTTCGAAAATCCTTCCACAAACCGTCTGTAGTATCCTGCAAGTCCTAGGAAACTACGCACCTCTTTCACATTCTGAGGCTGTTTCCATTTAGCTACGGCTTCAATCTTCTGGGGATCAACCATCACCCCATCCTCATTGATTATGTGGCCTAAGAAAGCCACTTCCTTGATCCAAAAGTCACACTTAGACAACTTGGCGTAAAGTTGATTCTGTCTAAGGACTGACAAAATAATCTGCAAGTGATCCTCATGAGCTTCCGTGCTCGGAGAGTAAATCAAAATGTCATCGATGAAGACCACCACGAACTTGTCCAAGTACTGGTGAAAACATCGGTTCATCAGGTCCATGAAAACAGCTGGAGCATTCGTAAGTCCAAATGGCATGACTACGAACTCGTAGTGACCATATCTCGTCCGGAATGCAGTCCTCGGAATATCCTCCTCACGAATCCTGAGCTGATGATAGCCAGATCTCAGATCGATTTTGGAAAAGACTTTTGCTCCTTGTAGCTGATCCAACAAATCATCTATCCTTGGCAAAGGGTATTTGTTTTTTATCGTAACTCTATTCAACTCGCGATAGTCGATACAAAGTCGAAACGACCCGTCTTTCTTTTTGACGAACAATACCGGAGCACCCCAAGGCGATGCACTCGGCCTTATGTATCCCTTGTCAAGAAGATCTTCAAGTTGATTCTTCAATTCTTGCATCTCAGCAGGAGCCATCCGATACGGAGCTTTTGAAATCGGCGCAGTACCAGGCTCGAGATCAATAGAAAATTCCACGTCACGCTTCGGGGGTAAACCAGGAATTTCTTCTGGAAAAACATCAGAAAACTCCCTGACCACAGGAATCTCAAGAATTGTAGGTCCATCTTTCTCGGGCGAATCCAGGTAGCAAAGGTACCCGACACAACCTTGCCGAAGCAGCTTAAACGTAGCCATCGCATTGATAAGCTTACCGTTATCAGCGTCATTCCGACCCTTGAACTTGCATACAAACTGGCCCACAGATGACACCGTTACCGTCCTCGAGCTAAAATCAATCACATCCCCATGACGTGTCAACCAATCCATACCGAGAATAATATCGTATGGAGCCATAGCAATACAGATCAAATCTGCTTCAAACTCCTTACCCTCAATGGTAACTGGAAACTCTGACAAACTCTTGGTGCCCACCAAACGGTCACCATTAGGAAGATTAACAACGAAGTGTTCACAAACCTCGTTGCACACTAATCCTAACTTACTAACGTAATTCTCCGAAATAAATGAATGGGTAGCACCCGAATCAAATAGAATGCACACTGAAGTAGAATGGAGGTATAGAGTACCTTGAGCAACTGGAGCGTTAGGTCCATCAGCCTCACGCATCTCGTATAAGCGTTGACCTTGACCTCCTGAAGCTGCTGGGGCTTTTCCCTTGTTCTGAGCGGTAGTCTGTATTGAAGGACTGGGAGTCTCTGCTGGTTTGAACCTAGGTCGAGTATTCTGATTAACTGACCCCTGTTGCGACTCTGTCCCTGTCTGCTTTCCCTGGCGACAGAACTACTGCACATGCCCTCCTCTTCCACAGCTAAAACATAGCTTCTTTTCCTTCATACACTCAGTGTTCCTGTGCCCATAGGTACCACAATTAAAATATTGGATCCTGCTTTTGCTCTGACCCGACTGTTGTGTTGACCCACCTCGAGTCATCTCTGTCCTCGCTTTACCAGACTTGTCAAAGTTGGATGGCGGCGCAGGACGCTTGAAACCACTGGCCTGAGATTGACCCTGCATCGATCTCTGGCGATTCCGTCGCTTGGTCGATTCTTCCAAAGTCACCTCTAACTTGTATGCTGCATCAACGTATTGCTCCAAGGTAGAGCATCCGTGACGCAACATCATCGGTTTGATGTCTGGGCTCATCCACTCATGGAAGTGCCAAATCTTCTGCTCCTCATTGGACACTATAGACCCAGCGTACTGCAATAAGTGATTGAACTTAGCTGCCAGTTCAGTCACCTTTAATCCATCGTTCTTGGGGTAGAGAAATTCCTTGAGCTTCTCATCCCGCATAGCTTGGGAAAAGAAACGATCATTCATCTTCGTCTTAAACATCCCCCAAGTTAGATCAGCCCTATCAACTAGCCCCATGTTCTCCCACCATTCACTAGCATCTCCTTTCAGCTACAGAGAAGCTATGTGCACCTTCTCAGCCTCAGTGCATACAATGTTACGGAACAATCGCTCCATATGGGAAAACCAATGAGCTACCCTGACCGGCTCTCCTTTACCGTCATAACTATCCGGCCTCATGGAGTTAATGGTCTTCAAAGCTCGACCATAATTATCCCTATTCCTGACCGGTTCATCACGGTGTACATGAACATTAGGTTCTTCAACCCTCTGTGCAACTGGCGGAACTGGTACTTCAGGTGCCTGCGGTGCGACAGGTCGCATCACATCAGCGAATGCTTGCATAAAGATTCCTCGAATAGCTGCAACAGCCGCAGCATCGAAAACTACTGGAGCTTGGACCTCAAGATGGTCATTGCCCCTAGGGTTGTTCTGTGACATAGACTCTGGTTCCTCCACACGGTACAGGTCGTCCCTTATGATTGGCCTCAGATCATTGCTCGGCCCAATACCAGCGCGAATAGTATTTCTTGTATTCACCATCTGTTTACCGATCAAATCCCAAGTATTAATATCTTTCCACAATACTTATCATGATAAAGTCACTTGGAATAGATCAACTGGGTAATTTATATATAAGGTGAACTTCTAACAGAACTACATATTATACAAGGAAGATCTCCCGAGCTTCCTAACAAAATTGCATGGAGATTTCTGCACTGTGCCGTATATACAACAAAACATACACAAAAGAAAGAAACTACTATTGTCAACGTCGGCCCTCTACTTGGCGTCTTGAAAACGCTTTCTGTAGGGCAAACTTCCTAGACACTGTCTCTTCGAGCGGGGTTGGTCGTCGGAATCTGGCGATGGACTTTTAACCCTACTCGGTCCTGGAACGCACGGCTCGTCCCTTAGCTCAGAAGTGCTCGGCCTTGCCCTGTTCCGAACCTGATCTATCTCGTTCATCAGCCGGTGCTCTTCAAAAGAGACTTCTCGGTCCTGACGAAAGATCTCGGATACTTCAAGGCTTGACATCCTCCTTCTCTGGACAATATCAGACTGAGGGTCGCCTCTCTCTCTGCTGCGAAACTCAACAAAGATTGCTTCCCACTCAGCGTCTGTCATCGGTGGGCATACTGGCCTAGGTGGCGAACGCGGGTAGATAAACTGCATCCCCGGGTCCTCACTTTCCACCAACAAGTGCCTCAATCTGTCTGGCTCTTGTTCATGTACCTCATCCTCTACAGGATCTTCTTCTGGATCCTCCTCGGAATCCATCCCAAGAGCCCACTCAGTCTCGAGGTTGTATCCGATATAATGGTCAGGTGATTCCTCATCTTCATCACCTTCCCCCTCCTCAGGGATCACTCCCATCGAATAGTCGTTGCTGTAGTGGCCCAGAGTGTACCTCGACGGCTCTACTGGCGCTACAGCTGGTGCTACCTCAGCATTTGCTCTCAGCACTACTGACTCAGGCAACACATACTTCACCTCCTCGGGTGGACTGCTGGACTCTCCGACCTCAAAACACCTCGGGGGAGTCGGAAAGTTCGGCCTCTCTGGAGACGGCGAAGCTATCTCGGCCTCATCCAACTCTCTAATCAAAGACAAACACGCTCCCATCCTTCGGGACAACAGGAAAGAATTAGTCTTTCTAGATACAGAAGCAACTTCCATATCAGACTTCTAGAAAAGGCACGACTATGAACGGCTTTTTATTTGAAAAAAATTCAGAGCTCTTGGAAAACATTTTAGCTCTGATACCAAATCTGTAACACCCCCAAATATTACTTGAAAGTATTACCGCCGATGACCTCGGATTCCACATCACGAAGTCACCCCAGGCTTTTACAATTGATAAAAAAATCAAATCACGGCTATAACGCCATATATTACAACTTTAACAAAGTCAACATATAGGGAATACAACCATTCCCAAATACAACAAAATACAATATAACGAAGTTTACAGCGGAAATCTTAACAAAATACAATAATACACAGCGGAAGTCTTAAACAAAACAGTTTATCAAACATCGTTCATTCTTCTAGTTGCTTCTAGCCTTCTCGAATCCTTAATTTATCTGATGTGCCGAATCGGACGGATGACACCAGCCAACCATGCAAGGAATATTACGGTTGGTCAGTCTAATAAAAGACTACGCAAGGGTACAAAGCAGAGTGGTTCGAAGCAGTCGTATTGGGTTAGACTCATCGTCCCTCGAATAATAACCGAGTACGCTAGTCAACCATCATACTCCTACTAGAATATATGAAGCAGCATGAACAAGAGAAGATTCTGGAGACCGAGTCTCACAACAATCAATCCCAAAAGAAGACTCCAAATGAAATGAGCCTTATAGGAAAAATATGACAAATGTTGGGGAACTCAAGCAAACACACAAACAGCTTCACATACAAGCGATCTAAACTAAGACGAGTTTTTCCTAGCTGCACTACTCGCCAAAATATTAATTATGTGCACTTAAGGCACTATATCTTGTTTTAATTCCACAACAAACCACAACACGTTATAAGCTTTTAATTATCCACAATACGATCAGAAGAGACGGGACCACATCTAGAGTCCACGACCTTATCCACAACAACCACAACACAAGGTGTCGGGGACTTATAGCCTGCCCCTTCACCACTTGTTATAAAGAAACGACTGAGCCGCAATCTAGAGCCCATCGCCCCTACGAATACTCGTGCTAACTATTAGTCTAACACACAAACACATCACACAAGCCATCACGGCCCAACCTGCACAATATATATATAATTATACTAGCGTCGGTTCTAGCAGAATATACAACCTAATAATAATATCAGATTTTAATTATATTACTAATAAACAGTTTCCAACATATTTCAGAATCATCCCAAATTATTTAACAACTAAACGATTGATAAATAATTGAAATATGGAATGATGAGCAAGAACGAACCGCCACTTGCCTTAGAAAAGACGAGCACTAAGACAACTCTTAAGAACGGGTCCTGAATTTTGAATCTGGAATGAAACCTGGATAAAAATCCCAATGGAACGATCCAAAACGAGACCCTAAGTTAGATTCCATACACTTACATATGAATCTAAAAGAATATGAAAAGAAATCAAAGGATTGAAGCCTTGCTCAAAGCCAAAATCCAAACACAACCTCACGAACAAGGCCTGCCGCGGGTGCGGTAAGACCGTGCCGCTGGGTGCGGTGGACATAGCAGAGCAAGCTTCGTTTTGCATTCGAATCGATCACAAAACACTTCTAAGCTTCACCTAACACCTGGGCAACCTTCTCCAACTCGCGAGATCACTCGAATCAAGCTCGAACAGCCACGAAAAGGGAGAAATCAGTGGGCAAAAACAGAGGAACAAGAGAGAGCTCAGGGGAAGAAGATGAAGGCTTTTCCAATCGGTTCGACCCCCCTTTTATAGCTCGAATCTGGGCCTCCTCATGGGAAACACGCTGGGGACAAGGGGACAAGCCAAAGCCAGCTGGAACGAGCCACTTGACCGCCCAAAATAGAGGAAAAACATAGCTACAGTAACCGCCCGTGAGGAAGACGACACTGCTCAGGGATTTGGCTCTTGCCGCGGGTGCGCCAGCTCCTTGCCGCCGGATGCGGTGAAGGCCAAATCCGTTAACTCTTGTCCGAACTCGATTTCGTTTAATTTTCTTAACTCCGGGTTAAATATATTCGTACATTAACATCAAATTAACCCCAAATACACTTCAACTGTGTTTTATAATACTCGGAAAAATCTACAGAGTTCAAACCTCTTACAGAAAGTCCAAAACTCTTCAGAAATTAATCCGTCTAGTAATTCGGGAGTTAGAAAAATTCCAAAATATTCTTATAAATTGTGGGATATTACAATATATTTGGGGGTGTTACAGATTTGGTATCAGAGCCGAAAATTTTAACGGGTAGTGATTTTTATAAATCGTTTACTCGTTTTGAAATGAAAAATGTTTTAAAGGATTTTCCAAAACCATTCTAGCCGTGCCTTCACTTTAGTCTAATATGGAAGCGAACTTCTATATTTAGGCTAACTCTTTTCTCGTCACCCGTAGGTTATGGGTGCATACTTTTCTCTTCGAAGGGACTCGGGAGAAGCCGAGGTGGCTCCGCCATCTCCAATGAGGCTTGAATTTCTAGTTCCCCTACGATGCTTCGAGGTCAGAGAATCTAGTAGTCCACCCGAGGAGGTGAAGACTGTACTACCCGAGTCAGTAGTACTAGTGTCCGATAAGACCGAGGTTCTAGTGGCAGAGCCTACAGGGGAGCCAAGGGAGGACACGGAGGATGAAGAGGAGTGGTCAAGGTATGCAAGAGGGCATTACAACGACAACTTCATGATTGAGATGATTCCCGAGGAGGATCCAGAAGAAGAGGATCTAGAAGAAGAAGATCCAGAAGAAGAGGATCCGGAAGAAGAGGAGGACCCCGAGGAATACCTCGAGGGACAGGGCCACGAGTCTGATGGCTTAGAGCGCTTATTGGTGGGCAGCAAGGACCCGAGAATGGAGTTTATCTATCCAAGTCCGGAATTGCCGCCCGAGCAAGAGTACTTGCCGTTGACTTCGGCTGATTGGGGTACACTTTACGATGTGGTATTTCCCGGGAGAAGGAATGGTCCACGAGATACATCTGATGAAGCACAGCCTATTCCTGTTTAGAGGAGGATAATGATGAGTCCTGACTCGCAAGAGGCGCTTCGTCAGAGTCAGATGATTTCCTCTGAAGCTCGTCGCCAAGTGGATAAGGCGGTTGAGCAAGCTCAGAGAAGGGCAAGGCCAAGGAATGAGTCTTATGCTCCCGGACCGAGCAGGGTAAGGAGTCCTTCACCATACTCCGATGGTAAACCTCGATCAAAGAAGCCATGTATGAGAAGTGGAGATTATAGGAAATGTTTTAGGGCGCCATGATTGGGCAAGTGCTGATTAGCAGTTTCTTTTCTTGTATTTCAGTTCATTTTGTTAAGAACTATAAATCTTTGAGCAATTTTGTCTTGACGCTCGAGAGATCCCTTTTGTAAAAACTAATTAGCTCAGTTGAGCTTATCAATGAAATTACCAAGTTTAATCTATTCTAAGTTGATTTTTATGACGTTAAGTACATTGGAATGATATTAATGTTATAAAATACTTGGAATTTGATCGGTAAACAGATGATAAACACAAGAAACACCGTTCGTGATGGTGTTGGGCCAAGTAATGACCCTAGGCCAAACGTGAGGAGTACAGTGAATCCTGAGGATGAACATGAGACTGCTTCTAACAACAACCAAGGGGGCAATGACCAAGTTCCGGTCAACACTCCAATGGTATTTGATACAGCAGCAGTTGAAGCTATTCGGGGAATCGTTATGCAAGCATTCACCGACATTATGAGACCAAATGCGCCTCAGGAACATGCAGTGCCAATTCCTCCAGCGGTTCCAAGATTTGAGGAGCCAGTTGTCCATGCGCCGCAAGAAGATACAGTCAGGAATAGAGGGAATTATGGCCGAGCACTAAAAGCCATTAGCTCTATGAGGCCCGACTGCTATGATGGAAAAGGAGAGCCAGTCAAGGTGGCTTATTAGTTCTCACACATGGAACGACTATTTCGCAACGTTGAGTGCACTGAAGCGGAGAAGGTACACATTGCATCCCTTCAGCTGAAGGAAGTGGCAAGTGAGTGGTGGGAAGGTACAGGTTTGGCTGATCACCCAGGTTTGAATTGGGGGATGTTTAAAGCCAAGATGACTGATCGTTTCTTCTCTCGAGCTATGAGGGAGGAGAAACATAAGGAGTTTCTATACCCGAATACAGATGGTTTGAAAGTAACCGAGCTAGCGACCAAATTCAATCACTTATTGCAGTATGCTGGACCAGAGGTGTCCAACGAAGAGCAAAAGATCTGGCATTTCCACGAGTGGATGAACCCAGATATTAAGCCAATGATGGTACGTCACGGATGCTCTACTTTGGAACAATACATAGACGCCGCTTATAAGTTGGAAGTGACTCTGGAAGAGTCGACAAGGAAGCGCAATCGCCAGAGGTCAATGCAGGGCCAGTCTCAGGCGAGTGGATTCAAACGTCCCGTGCCACCGTTTAATTTTGCCAAGGCTGGCAAGGAAAAAACAGATATAACTCATGGAGGGTCTACGCAACAATCGGGTCAAAGAAAGAATCCGATTCAATGCTATAACTGTGGTATACCTGGGCACAAAAGCAATGAGTGTCCGAAGGAGAAAAGGACGTGCTATGACTGTGAAAAGGTGGGACACTTGTAGAAATTTTGTCCACAGAGAAGGCAGAAAGGAGCTGAGTCGCAACAAGGGTCGGTTAATCAGAATAGTCGACCTAAGTTCAGACCAGTGGGATCTTCTAGTCCTTCAACACAGACGTCTGCACAGAACAAGGAGAAAGCCTCAGCTGCTTCTGGAGGTCAAGATCAACGCCTTTACGAGATGCGTAAGGCTGATGGACCTAATGCTCCAATTACTCAAGGTACTCTATACCTTCATTCTACTTCAGTATGTATGTTATTTGATTCGGGTGCTACATATTCGTTTATTTCTAAGAGTTGTGTTAGTAAGTTAGGCTTAGTATGCAACGAGGTTTGTGAACCTTTCGTTGTGAATCTTCCTAATGGTGAACATTTAGTGGGCACCAAGCGTCTGTCAGAATTTCCGATTACCATCCAGGGTAAGAAGTTCGAAGCAGATTTGATCTGTATAGCCATGGCTCCATACGACATTATTCTCGGTATGGATTGGCTGACGCATCATGGGGCGGTAATCGATTTCAGCTCAAGGACTGTGACGGTGTCATCTGGGGGCCAGTATGTATGCAAGTTTAAGGGTCGGAATGACGCTGATAACGGCAGGTTTATCAATGTGATGGCTGCGTTCAAGCTACTTCGACAAGGTTGTGTCGAGTACCTATGCTATCTAGACGAGCCCAAGAAAGATGAACCTTCAATTCCTGATATTCCGGTTATTTGTGAATTTCCGGATATCTTTCCGGAGGAGATTCCTGGTTTACCCCCGCATTGTGACGTAGAATTTACTATTGATCTCGAGCCTGGTACCGCACCAATCTCTAAGGCACTGTACCGGATGGCTCCTCCTGAGATGCAAGAGTTGAAGAAGCAACTCGAAGATCTTCTTGAGAAGGGTTATATAAGGCCGAGTGCATCGCCTTGGGGTGCTCCAGTCTTGTTCGTCAAGAAGAAGGATGGATCGTTCCGACTTTGTATCGAATATCGTGAGTTGAATAAGGTCACGATCAAGAATAAGTATCCATTGCCGAGGATTGATGATCTATTGGATCAATTACATGGAGCAAAGGTCTTTTCCAAAATCGATCTGAGGTCTGGTTACCATCAGCTCAGGATTCGTGAGGAGGATATTCCGAGGACTGCATTCCGGACGAGATATGGTCACTACGAGTTCGTAGTCATGCCATTTGGACTTACAAATGCTCCGACAATCTTCATGGATCTGATGCATCGATGTTTCCACCAATACTTGGATAAGTTCGTAGTGGTCTTCATCGACGCTGTTTTGATTTATTCCCCGAGTGAGGAGGCTCACGAGAAACATCTTCGGATTACTTTGTCAATTCTTAGACAAAATCAGTCATATGCAAAGCTGTCTAAGTGTGATTTTTGGATCAAGGAAGTGGCTTTCTGATGCCATGTGATTAATGAGAATGGGGTTATGGTTGATCCCCAGAAGATTGAAGCAATAGCCAATTGGAATTAGCCTTAGAATGTGAAGGAGGTGCGCAGTTTTGTAGGACTCGCTGGTTATTATAGACGGTTCGTAGAGGGATTCTCTAAGATCGCTCTACCCATGACCAGTCTGCTCCGCAAAGTCCATAAGAAATTTGTCTGGGATGACAAGTGCGAGGCCAGTTTTTAGAAGTTGAAGCAATGTCTGACCTCCGCACCAGTGTTAGCGCTACCGAAAGGGAATGATGGTTATGTGGTCTATAGTGATGCTTCGAAGAGTGGTTTGGGATGTGTGCTGATGCAGAAAGGCAAGGTTATTGCATACACATCCCGACAGTTGAAGACTTATGAGGCAAACTATCCGACGCATGATCTGGAACTAGCAGCTGTAGTGTTTGCGCTGAAGATTTGGAGACATTATCTCTATGGTGTGAGATGTCAAGTCTTCACCGATCACAAGAGTCTCAAATATATATTCACTCAGAAGGAGCTAAATATGAGACAACGTCGCTGGTTAGAGCTACTCAAAGACTACGACCTCGAATTGTTGTATCATCCGGGCAAGGCTAATGTAGTAGCCGATGCATTGAGTCGGAAGACACCGCACGAGACTGTAGTGGCTTTACTTACTGCTCAGGCTAAGCTGAACCAAGAGTTGTGTAAGATTGAAGTCTTGTACGATCAGCGTAGAAGATATATGAGTATGTTAGAGATCCAGGCCACGCTACTTGATCAAATCAGAGAGAAACAGGTTGATGATGTGGTCTTGGTGAAGCTAAGCAGTGAAGTGATGGACAGGAAAGCTCCCGGTTTCATGATTCAGGAAGATGGATCACTCTGGTTTCAAGACCGGATTTGTGTGTCTGACGTTGATGGTCTTTGCCAGTTGGTGATGAAGGAGGCCCATTCGTCAGCTTATTCTATACATTCAGGCTCTAGCAAGATGTACAAGGACCTCAGGAAGAAGTTCTAGTGGCCCAACATGAAGTGGGATGTAGCAGAGTTTATGGCAAAATGTTTGACTTGTCAGAAGGTCAAGATAGAACATCGCAGACCAGGTGGTGAATTGCTACCTCTCCCAGTACCAGAATGGAAATGGGAAGATATTGCTATGGATTTCGTCACGGGGCTGCCAAAGACTCAAAGCCAGAAAGATGCTATATGGGTGATCATTGACAGGCTCACGAAGAGTGCTCACTTCATGGCTATCAAGTCAACATGGGGAACCTAGAAGTTATCAGAAGTGTTTTTACATGAGATTGTCCATTTGCATGGTACTCCAAAGACCATTGTATCGGATCGTGATGGCCGATTCATGTCAAGATTCTAGAAAGAATTACATAAGGCCATGGGAACCGAGTTGAGGTTCAGCACTGCGTTTCATCCTCAGACAGATGGACAGTCTGAGAGGACCATCCAGACCTTGCAAGATATGCTAAGAGCTTGTACACTCGATCGTCCGACTAGCTAGGAGAACAACCTGAGTCTGATTGAATTCACATACAATAACAGTTGGCATGCTACCATTAAGATGGCTCCATTCGAGGCTCTATACGGTCGAAGGTGTAGATCTCTGATTTGTTGGGATGAGAATGCCGACAAGATTCTGCTCGGACCAGAATTAGTCGAAAGGACTGCCTCGGACATTGCTTTGATAAGACAGAGGATGCTGACCGCTCAGAGTCGACAAAAGTCTTATGCAGACCTGAAGCGCAGAAATGTTGAGTTTGAAGTTGGTGACAAAGTGTTTGTCAGAGTGTCACCATCCAAAGGTGTGTTCAGATTTGGTAAGCGTGGGAAGCTTAATCCTCGCTACGTGGGACCGTTTGAGATCCTTGATAGAGTGGGGTCTCTAGCATATCGTGTGGCATTACCGCCATCGGCACATCCAGTGCATAACGTGTTCCATGTATCTTTGTTGAGGAAGTACGTACCAGATGAACCTCATGTGCTGAGTTATGACGACATCGAGATTCAGACAAATGGTACCTACGAGGAGATACCGGTGCGTATTCTCGAACGTCGTGAGAAGCAGTTACGGAACAAGGTGGTACCATTGGTACGGATTTTGTGGTCCAAGTCAGGAACTGAAGAAGTTACTTGGGAAACCTGGGAAACGGAGGCGGATATGCTTAGACGTTTTCCTGAGCTGTTTTCGGCCTAGTTTCGGGGTCGAAACCTTTTTTAAGGGGGTAGTGTTGTAACGCCTCGCTTTTCTTTGGGTTATTCGGCCAAGTTTCGGGGTCAAAACTTATTGTAAGGGGGATGTGATGTAATACCCCTCATTTTAGTAAAGAGTATTTAGGTAAGATTTCCAAACACTCGTATTGTAGTCAAATTATTTTCAGAAGAGTTCAGACATTCTGATAAATACTTGATCTTTGTAATAATTCTCTGAGTAGAATAAAATACATTCGACGTATTTTTGGGGGTTTAGAATATTTGTTAGGGTACGAATATATTTAACCCGGGATTAAAACCCATATCCAAGATTCTTCTCAGTCAAAAATGGGCAAAAGGCACAAAATTGGCCTTGACCGCACCTGCGGCCATACCCACCGCATCCCGCGGTCAAGAACTAGTCGCCACCGCACCCCGCGGTGAGACCCACCGCACCCGCGCCGTGATGATGGCTTCTCTGCTCCGCCGAACTCGTCTGAGCTGCTTGCCGATCTTGTCCCCGGTGAGGCAGTGGGAGAGGGGGCCAGCTGGACTCCTTCTGGCTCCTTGATGGCCTATAAAAGGAGGGGCTAAGAGGAGGAGGCCATTCCACTCTCTCTCTCCCTCAAATCTCTCTTTCTTTCATTGCCATTGTCGTCGGAGTTGCAAGCGTCGCCGAAGTTCTTCAAGGTCGTCGCCGGAGTTGCCATAGGAGGAGGAGGTGCCCTCAAGGTGGTGGTTAGTGACACAAGGAGTTTGGAAGTCGAAACCAACCCAAGTCGAGCCCCATCGTCTTCCCCGAAAACCATAATCCAGGTTCTTCCTCGTTTCGGACCCAGAAATCCGTCATCTCGAGCTTCGTCTAAATCTAAGGCAAGTGGCGGTTCACTCTTGCTTATCATTTCATCTTTATATTGATTATCAATTGTTTAATTGTTAATTAATTTGGGATGAATTGTTATTTTCATTTGGGAATAGTTTTGATAACTGTATGTGATTTTAAAAAGAGATATTATAATAGGTTGTATATATTGCTAGAAACAACGCTATTATATATATATATGATTAAATACAGATATTATGATAGGTTGTATATAATGCTAGAAATAATGCTATTTTACTGTGTTGAACTGTTTAGTTAGCATGAGTATTCGTAGGAACACTATGTACCTTACGAGGTTTAGTGGTTTCTTTATAACTGGTGCTAGGAGGATTATTCCTCTAGTACTTTTCCGGTCATGACCATACCCTTACTCAGGGTACGTGGACACAACTGGTGCAGCCATTTGGGATTTATTCCTTGGGATTTATTCCCCGTGATATCTCTTGTAAGGAGATCTTAAAAGCTTATAACTTGAATGTTCGTTTTGGAATCAAACAAGATAAGTGCCGTTGTGCACATAATTAATATACCATTTGGCGAGTAGTGCAGCTAGGAAAATAGTGCAGCTAAGAAAGCTCGTCTAGACTTTGGTCAGAGTAAAGTTCTCTTTCCAATCTGAATTCGCTTTGTGCGGTGAGGTTGGTCGTGAACCGAAACACCTAAGTCAATTTTAAAACGCTTGTGTGAAATTAATGTTCCCAAGTACTTGTCATACTTTCCGATAAGACTCAATTCGTTGGAGTCTTCTCTTCATATGTTTCCTTAAGACTCAATCTTTCAGAGTCTTTTCTCTTGATCATGCCTTTTCATATATTTCAGTAGGAGTATGGTGGTTGACTATCGTCATCGACTTTTATTCGAGAAACGATGAGTCTAACCTAATACGACTACTTAGAACCTATCTGATTTTCCCTTGCATAGTCTTTCATTAGACTAACCAACCGATTATATTCCCTTGCATGGTTGGCTGGTTTCATCCGTCTCATACGGCACATCAGATAAACTGCAGTTCCGATGAAGGCTAGAAACGACAACGAAGGCAGTTGGGATTTCAAAGAGTTTTACCAAGTTGAGATTCCTTGGCGGGTGATCGATTTCGATCAAGACCTTTATGCTTTTTACTTTCAAGACTTCCGCTGTAATATATTTAATTATGTATTTTGAATCATGGATTAAATTCCGAAGCGTTTTCTCTAAAGTTATGATATTTTGTATTATAATTGTTGTTTTATGATTTATATAAACTGGTCAAGCCTGAGTGGCTTCGGATGTGGAATCCGGGGTCACTGGCGGTAATACCTTTCAAGGATATATAGTTGTGTAACCGAATTAACGCGCCAGGATAGTTCGACTAGAAACGCATTAATTGTTGACGTCAGGGCCCGGGTTTCAGGAGATTACTCGACTGTAAACAAAAGCTCTAATTTGACGTAATGGGAAATGAAGACAAAAGTTAATATTTTTACTAGAGAGTTGACCTAATGGGTCAGACTCTCTAGTTACTAAATTTGGCGGCCCATTTAACATAAATGGAAACCACCAAGAAATAGCAGCTACTAAAAATAGAAATAATGTTCATATAACGTACTAAACAAGTAATGTCTCGATCGGACTGGATGTAACTGTAGAGGAGTCAGTCACGGCTAAGCTGACGAGACACAGAAGCTCGGGCGCTGTAGTGATCTGGCCATGACTGGCTACAAGTCTGGTCACCAAGGATTGTGTCGCTGCTTGGACACTCTTCGCTCTGGAACGGGTGATCGGACCCGTAGGTGGAAGTCGCATGGCGTCTTCCTCCTCTGCAGCTGACATAGAGGGTTGTGTTACATCAGTACGTATCGGATTGGCCCTTGGAACAGAATCAAAACCGGAGGTTAAGTGTTAAGTCAAGCAATCGCACCCGTTACGCCATTTAATTTGTCTACGCGATTCAAGGAAAGTGGCGGTTTGCTCTTGCTATTTTATATTATATTTTCTTCATTGACAATTAATCTGTTGTTTTTATTAAGTTGGGATTAAAATATAAAAACTTGTGTTTGGGAACTTGTGTGATAAAATGTTGTGAAAATGAACCTTATTGTTAGGTTGTATATATGCTAGCTATGACCCTTATATATGTATATTATTAATATAGGATGCTAGATAAACTTTGGTGTGGATTGTTGTGCATTTGGTGTAGATATATATGCTAGTTAATACGAGTATTCGTAGGAACGTTATTTACCTTGCGAGGTATATATGTTTCTTTATAATTGGTATTAAGAGGATTATTACCTTAATACTTTATGTCATCACCTACCCTTATTTTATATAAGTAGTGGTGCACTTACCTAGTGCCAATATTCGGGATTCGTCAAATTCTATATCTCTTTATGAGATTGGTTGTGGAAATAAAAGTCTTAACGTTAATGCACGTTTTGAAATTAAATAAGATAAGTGCCTCGTCGCACATAATTGCCGCGTGGAACCCACCCGGACTATTGTCTAAAGTAAGTTCCTCTTTCCAAATCTGGATTCGCATTATGCGGTGAGGTTGATCGAGGACCCAAATATTCAAGTAGTCATTTTTCAAAACTTTGTGTGATAAAACTAATGTTCCCAAACAAACATTCATTTCCCCATAAGACTCGAGTCCTTTGGAGTCTTCTTTTCATGCATGTCTCTTTCTTTCATTTCCGTGAATGTATCCATGTTATATATCGTCTTTCGACTATTATTCGAGATACAATGATAGTAGCTGGATATAGTCACAAGAACCACTTTGTTTGAACCCTTGTTTAGTCTTTCATTAGACTAATCAACCTTCTTTTTTCTTGCATGGTTGGCTAGTTTCATCCGTCCTATATGACACATCATGAACAAATTTCCAAGTTGAAGGCTCGGGAAGACAACGTTGAAGGCAGTTGCGTTTTGGTTCTGATCAAGTTGTTATTTTTTTGCTTAAGGTTATGATCTTATTGTTGATGTTATCAAGTCTTCCGCTATACTTTGATACAATGTAATGTTGCCATGTTTTGCAACGTCGTTTTATAAGACAATTGTTAAATTTAATATTTTGTCTCCGTATTATTTCCATTTTGCGATCAATACTGTAAGCCTTGGGTGATTTCGAATATGCGTTTCGAGGTCACTGGCGGTAATATTCCTAAGTTAATTTAGGGGTGTTATAGTGGAAATTGCGGCGGCAGAGCTCGCTGGTTGCTGGAATTGCACAAGGAACAGCCGCGGCGTGATTTCTAGGGTTTGTGAGATTGAGAGCGAAATTGGATGCCAAAAACTCTATTGTTGAGGCCCTATTTATAAGGTCTAGAAAGAGCTCGGAAAACCCTACGCAACCGTCCCAGATTTGGGTTAAAAAGATCTCGAATTGGCTCCGATTTTGTCGAATTACCTTGACGCGTCTTCGGATAAATTTATTGCATTCTATGAACAAATTTGATCTTATCCTTGGCTTATTCTTTCCGATTCCACAAAGATTTTACGCGTTCTGATCCTAGCTACAAGGCCCATGGATTGATTGGACAAAACGAGCGAAAATGGGGTCGAATTTGGCACATGTCCGCCATGGACGGATCTCGGCAAACTTTGATGTTTGGTGGAGGAAGATGAACAGTAAAAAGGGTCGGGCCCCCCCACTTTTGCCCAACATTTAAAGTTGTGGCAATAACTTTTCAAAAATTACTCAAACTTATTTACCCTATTATTCTAATTTTATAATATTATTTTAACCCAAAATTAATATGTAGAAAAATTAACTTAGGTTAAAATAAAGCTTAAGTTATATTTCCTTATAAATTTATCCATACTTAAGCCCTTATTAACACTTTGTTAAATTGGTTCAAGCATTCTAAGTAAAAATTTGATAAGTTTATTTAAATTATAATTAACATAAGATTAATCATAATTTAGACCATCCATAACTTAAAGGTTACATACTTAAGGTATTTATTATTTTATCTCCCCCTAGATAAACATAATAATCCTTATACCCTTTATTACTATATTTTAAATTGTAAAACTACATTTATTGTTATACTTATTTCTTTATCTCAACAACATACTATTCCCATTTCATAATTTGTATTAAATTATCTTAACCCAATCTTTGACCTTACGTTAATGAAAATTAAAATTACCCCTCTAAAAGAAATAAAATAAATTTCATAACTTTTTTTATCAAATTAAAATTACCATATTACCCTTCTAATTTAAATATGAAATTACACTATGTGTGCAAGTGAAACAACACATGCGTTCATGTCAAACAACGTAGGTGTGCATGTGAAACAACAAATGTGAGCATGTGTATATAGCCTATGTGCATATGTAAATAACCTATGTATGCATACGAAAATGACCTAAGAGTGCATACCAAATAACATGTGATGCATATGTATGAAAACTTACGAAAATAACCTACATGTGCATATAGAAATGACGTGTGTACATGAAAACAACGTATGTGTGCATGTGAAACAACATATGTGTGCATACGGAACAACATGTGTGTGCACACGATACGCATTTTTTTCCCGAAAAATTAGGTCGTGTTGAATTCTTCGCGATCTGGACAGTCAGATTTCTTGATCCGACGGTTCCGAGACGTCCTCACTCCTCTCTTAAGCCCCCATCCTCGGAGGATCTTTTCCCTATATATGTATTATTAGTTTCTGATGAAACCGTTAGGTATGGTAAAATGAGTGTATTTTATTAAAATTGTGAGTTAGGGAGTTGGATGGAAAAAAATGAATGGCCCGGATTGATTCAAAATGAGTGCAAATTAGTAGCATGTGAAAGCACATACTAGATTGTTGTAACAACCATGACGTTTGGGATTTACATTATCCCACAACTTCCATATTCATATGGTCGGTTACACTTCTGTGATTTTCTTTTCCTCTCTCTTTCACGAACTCGAATCCAACCTCCATTGAAGTTGTTCCTGAATCTTTTCTTTGTCGTCGTCTCTTAGAGCTCATCGTCTCTGGCTCTCTGCAACTCTAGCGCCGTCGTCTCCACACAATTCGTCTTCTCAGGTAAGGTTTTATTTAAACCCTAAAATCAAATATAAGAGTTTAAATGAATTTTTTACTTTAAGGTTCCTCTGGCTTGTTCAGGTTATGTGTGAGGAAGGTGACCCATGAACAAGCTATAGGGAACTCTAGACTGAGTTGTTCTTGAGCTATCAACATATGGATCCCTTCTTGGATCTTATTGGCTCTTGCACGAGTGATTGGACCCGTACTCGGGGCCTAGACCATCTCTTCAATGTCCTTCGTTGTCAAGCTAGAGTAAGAGTCCTCAATATCCCTTCTTGGCTGAAAATTGTCCCCAATTTGTCCTCATTGAAAAACTCCAGGGGCACATAAGGCATAAGATCCAAGACATTGAATTTAGAATGCAAGCCATTATCATAAGGGAGGTCCAACTTATATGCATTGTCACCTATGTGTTGGAGCACTCAAAAAGGACCATCTCCACATGCATCTAGCTTGGTATTCCTCCTTGTAGGGAATATCTCCTTCCTCAAACGCAACCACATAAGGTCACCTACATCAAACACTATCGCTTGTCCGCTTGTACCTTGTATTGGTTTGCACGACGCTCTAGTTGAATCTGGGTGCACTCATGGAGCTTCCTACAAAATCATACCTCTTGCTAGCATCAAAATTATCCTTATCACACAAAGGCTATGGAGTTAGGTCCAAATGAGTATTGGGGTTGCGGCCATATACAACTTCAAAGGGAGTCATCTTTGTCGCCGAATAAGTAGACATATTATAAGCAAACTCCACAAAGGGTAAACAAATGTTTCTCAACCTTGTTGGTTCGATCCCTTCTTTTAGTCAAGTTCCTCAACCTTGTTCTCTTTCCTATGGACTTACAACTGACTGACCCTTAGATGTAGCGTCTCTTAGGACAGCACATGAGGTGCTTGTATGAACAAAGGTTCAATTCAAAGCATAAAGATAGAATGTCACACACGAACTTGGGTGAGCCCTAAGGTTAAAGAAAGGAAATCCTGAACTTGAACTAAAACCACACAACTCATTGTATTGAATGCAAAACATGAGTTTAAATGCAAAAAAATCCGGACCAAAATTCTATCTTTAAGCTAAAAAACTATCAAAAGCATGAAAACAAATAAAACTTAATCAACTGATCTAATAATGTTCAAATAGACTAAATATCATAAGATACCACAAAATGTACTCTAAGATAAGATTTGCGCCCCAACGCAACAAATGTGGCTCATGCACTCATTGGTTAGCTTGTCGAGTTACTTGATGTGTGAACGCACCCGAACCTACATCATTGTTCCCGGGTGGACCATGGACCATGGACCATGGACCATGGACCATGGACCATGGACCATGGACCATCTTCAAGTACAAGTACGGGATACTCTCGTGCCCCTTGGAGGTTGTTGTGCAGGTCCTTAGGAACACACAACAACCTCGGAGAAAGCCTCAGAGATCTTAGGATTGGGAAACCCCCAAAGACCTTCATATCAAAAGGAGGAATCCGACAAGGGGATTTGAATTCACCGTACCTATTCATACTCCATCTATAAAGACTTTGTCATCATATCTTGAAAGCTATTCAACAAGGGAATTGGAAGCCTATTGATGTGACCCTGACTCCCATGACGGCCCAAGATGAGGAAGAAGCCATGACCGTGGGCTCAGAAGAGCCAAGTATGAAGACCGCGATCTTCGTCATACTCCTCGCATCTGGAACAGAGACTGCGATCTCATTCAAGCGTCTCTATCCAAGACCAAAGATCGCGTGCCTCAACGCGTCTTCCTACAAGCGACTCAATGTTGAATGCGATCTCCTTCAAGCGACTCAACCTCCTTCAATGTTGGTCGCGTTCTATCTGAAGATTCTCGCATTCAATGCCTTTAACGCGTTCTTTTGAGACACTTTCTATATTTAGTATTTATAGCGTTTTAGATAGTTTCTATTTATAGCGTTTCAATTTTTGGGTTTGTGCCTTTTGCATGCTTGCATGGGCTAGCCCATAGGTTTGTCTCGGTCCAAGCCCATTAGGTCTTGGCCGAGTTCTTTGGCTATTTAAAGCCCCGTTGTTATTGTTATTTCCTTACGTTCAATTTAATTCAAGGTTTCAAGTCGAGTGTTTATCCTCCTTCCCTTGATCGGACGTCACCCCTCTATCTTCGCATCCCCATTCCCTCCGTCGCCGACGCTACGGCAAACGCTTGAACCTTCAAGCCAGTCTTCCTTCGCATCTCCCTTCAACCGCAGTCGACGCTACGACACCCGTAGTCGACGCTATGACACCCGCAGTCGACGCTATGACACTCACAGTCGACGCTCCGACACCAACGACTTGTCTCTTCAAGTCATCTATCCCTCATCAAATCGCTTCCGCCAACGCTATCCTTTCGCCTCAACAACCGCGTCCACCGCGTTCACCAACGCACCACCACCGTGTTCACTACCATGTTCATCATCGCGTTCATCATCACGTTCATCAACGCGTTCGCCATCTTCTTCACTGATGTGACGTTCAACGTGACTTCTCACCCAAGACTAGATCCCAAGGCACCACCTTTTGACAATTGGCTTGTCATCGGAGGCAAGAACACATCAACTGGCATCAGAGCTCAGCAGTCTTGTAAGTCACAAACTCAAGTTTGCATCTTGTTCACAAAATTTTTTCTTGCCCCATCGTCTGCTTTCATAACATCTCGCGAGAAAAGAGAAGAGAAAAAAAGAAGAGAAAAACCAAAAGTTTCCATCTTTGCAACACCTTCGGTTTCTACAAGATCCTATCTTGGCCGATTTTTTTTTTCTTGTTCCCTATGTTTTGGTGTGTTAGGTAATTTGTTATCTTGCATGCTAGAATATTTTGTTTCCTTATTTTATGCGTGGATAGAGTTTCCTTGTTTGCTAGATTTTGCTTTTTAGTTAAGTTAACCGAATTTCCTTATAAGATATCATATCAAATCTTATCTTCTCTCTCCTATCTCTAAGATCACACTTGTGATATTCTTGTTACTTAGACCGATTTTATTTTTGTTTCCTTTTGCAAATCCGAAAAGATCAAAAGATAAGATCTCGGATATTAAAAAAAAAACACATATCGAAAAGATATTCAAAAAAAAAAAGTTTCCAAAGTTAGGTAAAGCCAAAATAAGGCAACCTTAACCCACTCTCTGTCTAAGCTCATCTTCAATCTCTCTCCGCCGTCTAGGTAAAGCTTCCTAGAAGGTACCTTCTTGCTTATTAGGTTGCTTTGTTTACGTTTGTTTTAGGGTTTCAATTTGTTCTTGTTTGTTTGATTGCAACTTGCTTGATACACCATCTCTTGTCAAGCCAAGCCGCCCTCACGGCAAGCCCAAACAAGCCCTACCTATGTGAATTTTGTGACTTGACTAGTGATTTGCTTGGTTGTTGTTCTGTGTTGTCTTTTGTTCATTTTTCCTCGCGATGTCTGGTTATATTGTCTTAGGTCATGCGAACAGATCGCGCGATCGGCGCCACGTTACTCAACTCCATGTTCTTCAACGCGATGAACCACCCTCCGCGCCGCGAGACAGTAGATCGTGCCACTATGCACGCGAAGCTACTACACCGCGACGAACACTTCGACGCCCACAGCGCGACGAACATCGCGTGAGCCCACCTGCCACAAGACCCAACCCGTTCGCCGTCCGTGACCACCTTGGCCACAAGAGTACGCGCACACCGTGCTATGGCTCAGATGGCTATGGCTACACGATGCCAACGTTCCATCCTGCCTTTGAGGAGTTCGACGATGAGGAAATTGAAGACTCAGGTATGATATATTATGGCTATTTTTACACCACTATTGGAGATCCAATTGAATCACAGGACCACCCATCGGATTGGATTCCTCCACCGCGTCTCCCGCCCCGAGGAGATCGTGCTCGTGACATTGGCGGCGAGCGCCGCAATGTGATGCCCAGATATGTTCGTCGAGCAGCCTACGACGCCCAACCGCGAAGACATCGACGCGACGATGCCGACGTGCCCAGGGACGGGTTTGCTCACGGCGAAGATCACCCAGCCCATGAAAGGCGCCAGCTTGGACGCGATAGAACCCATGGTGTGCGCGCCTACGAGAACCCTCCCTACGACGCCGCGCCACACTATGCACCCAACTTAGCCCCTATACGGCCTCAATGCCGACCCTGCCTCCCATGACGGCCCAAGACGAGGAAGAAGCTATGACCGTGGGCTCACAAGAGCCAAGTACGAAGACCGCGATCTTCGTCATACTCCTCGCATCTGGAACAGAGACCGCGATCTCATTCAAGCGTCTCTATCCAAGACCAAAGATCGCGTGCCTCAACGCGTCTTCCTGCAAGCGACTCAATGTTGAACGCGATCTCCTTCAAGCGACTCAACCTTCTTCAATGCTGGTCGCGTTCTATCTGAAGATTCTCGCATTCAATGCCTTTAACGCGTTCTTTTGAGATACTTTCTATATTTAGTATTTATAGCGTTTTAGATAGTTTCTATTTATAGCATTTCAATTTTTGGGTTTGTGCCTTTTGCATGCTTGCATGGGCTAGCCCATAGGTTCGTCTCGGTCCAAGCCCATTAGGTCTTGGCCGAGTTCTTTGGCTATTTAAAGCCCCCGTTGTTATTGTTATTTCCTTACGTTCAATTTAATTCAAGGTTTCAAGTCGAGTGTTTATCCTCCTTCCCTTGATCGGACGTCACCCCTCTATCTTCGCATCCCCATTCTCTCCGCCGCCGACACTACGGCAAACGCTTGAACCTTCAAGCCAGTCTTCTTTCGCATCTCCCTTCAACCGCAGTCGACGCTACGACACCTACCGTCGACGCTACGACACCAACTCTGGAGGATAAAGCCATCAGGCCGCCAGAGATTCATGAATATGATTGAGCTAGTTCTATCCTTAATTTTGTTTTATAACATGTAAGGGGTGCTAGGCCTTGCGTTATTTGCAACTAGCATTTATCCATTCAATAAAACCTTGGACGGAACCGCTTCTCCTTACACAAAAAATAAGTATAGAATTGGAGGGGATTTATTTTTTTGTCAATATGCAAGATATTTGAGAAGTGATCATGAATAATAAAGCCAAAATGTGGGATGAATGGTCAGATCTTTTACACCCATAAAAGTTTAGCTTAACCCAATTTATATTCAATTTCTTTCACAGGAGAGGTTTACCGAATCTTTTGGTTTTATTTTTATCTTTGTTTGGATGAGTGGCATTTGTTTTCCATTTATGGAAAAATATAATATCATAATCTGAAGGCAAAATCTGATTTTAGAGGATTCGTCACGGAAAATAATATTATTGCGGTATTTTCAAATACACCACCAAAGAAAAAATGCAATTTCAAAGCTAATACTATCTCTAAAAAAAATATCAAAATTGTTGTGAAATCATCTAAATAGATTAGAATGAAATTACAATATAAATTAAGGTGTAAATTGGCAAACATCCATCTAGAAAATTATATTCAAAACATAAATGATTTAGATCCTCGTCATTTTTTTTACAAAGGCATCATTGAGTAGGTACCATATGATAAAAACGATTTAATCGTTCAGTAGTAAGAAGACAATCAACACAAGCTTTCCAAACAAAGTTCTGATTTTAGGTGGAAGTTTTAGTTTCCAAATCCAAGAGAAACAATAATTTGGATCAACAGAAGTATGAGTGACAATTTTAGAGGCAGATTTGACAAAGAAATTACCATCGGGAGAAGGCAACCAGATTATTTTATTAGTATTATTGGAGTTAGGAATTTTAATCACCATAATGTTTGAAACAACATGAGAAGGAAATATATTATTTAATTTACTAAAATCCTAATTCTTTTGAGGAGTAATATATGAAAGAAGAATTCTCAGTGGAGAGCTCGTTGTTATTGCTACAAAGAAGAAATAAAAATATAACCTTCAAACAATGATAAGTCCAAAAGTTAATACTTGTACCATCTCCCAATTGCCAAAATAACCCTCTTAAAATATATCTATTAGATTCAATAATCTACCAAACAACCATGAATGATTGATACCTTTCTTAAAGTCAAATAGAGAGTTAAAATTGAGGTATTTGTCATAAATCCCATATAATATCAGTTTGAACAAAAATTCCACATCATAGTTTAATTTGTAGGGAAATATTATTGTTAGGCCTTTCTTAGGTTGAAATCTTCTACATGTTTAGGAGTACATATTTTATCTCAACTAATAAGAGGGTGAAATTTTAGGACATTTTTATTCCAGGAAAATTCTTTATTAGTTTTAGCAATAAATTCACTCACAACTTTTGGAAGGAAGAAACTTCGCAAAAGATAATTAGCTTTAGACAAAAGATTAGATTGTATAAGATTAGATTCCATCATATCCATCTAGATAACTGTTTTGTTTTTTAACGATAAGATTGAATCTATAAATTTTTTATTATTAACTCCTCCTATAATAATAGGGATACCCAAGTATTTTTCTCTATTATTTGTAATTTGGATATCTAAAACACTAGATAGAGATGAAGCAATTGGTTTGGGGGAAATTATAACAAGCTTGAAACATACTTTTATGATAGTTAATCATCAACCCATTTTTGGTGGATAAATAATAAAAAATAGTTATAATATGGTTCATATTAGAGAGAGATGCATCAGCAAGAATTAAAGCGTCATCAAGATACTTAAGACAATGGATACTGATACCTTGGTGAGTAACTCGAATACCTACTTTATTGTTAGAGGGATAAGATTCATGATGAGGAGTTTTAGCCAAATATTCCATTGCAATGATGAATAGAGAGGAGGTAAGAGGACCACCCTATCTGATGTCGCGAGAAGGTTGAAATTCCTCTCATGGTTCATTATTTACAAGAACAAAGAAATAAGTAGTAGTGATACATGTCATAACCCAATCAATTCATCGCATATGGAATCCAAATTTATTGAAAATTTTGGTCAAGAAAGTTCCAATCAAGCTTATCATATGCTTTTTATATATCTAATTTCAAATCCATCCAACCATTATTTCCCCGTTTTCTTTTTATGAAGAAAGTGAAAACTTTCATGAGTAATGAGGATAATATCTTGAATAAGTCTACCCTCAACAAAATAACCTTGAAGAGGACTAATAATTTTAGGGAGGATTGTTTTAATTCTATTGTCAAGGATTTTCGTAATGATTTTGTAACTAGTATTGCAAAGGCTAATAGGTTAAAACCGATTAAAGGAAATTGGATTGTCAATTTTTTGTATTAAAGTAGTAAAGGAATGGTTCCAAGCTTTTAATAGTTTACCAGAATGAAAGAAGCTTTAACGGCATAATAGAATGAATTTACAATTATAGACCAGTATTTTTGGTAGAAATCAGTCGGGAAACCATCGAGACGCGCGGTTTTATCTAACATCATGTCAACTACTTCCAATTTTTTTTCTTGTTGAGATAGAATTTTACATAAATGGATGTTGTCATCATTTTTTATTAGCGCTGGGATGATTCCAGTCATGATGTGACGAATTATTATTGCCATTTTTAAGAGACCGGTTTTAGTTCAGTGGTAATTGCTTGAGAAATAGAGTCTTGATCATATAAAAGAATACCATCTAATTATGAAATGTCATATTATGTTGCTTGAAAGTACGAATTTTAGCGAAGGATTGGTAGTACTTAGTATTACAAAATGAGTAATCTTAGCACGTTGTTTCTAGTATCTATTTTGAAATTCTAAAAATTTATTATATTTTAGTAGATGAG
This sequence comes from Rheum nobile, assembly GCA_027886185.1. Classification (NCBI taxonomy): domain Eukaryota; kingdom Viridiplantae; phylum Streptophyta; class Magnoliopsida; order Caryophyllales; family Polygonaceae; genus Rheum; species Rheum nobile. The sequence continues at coordinate 7,517,206 of WOAB01000644.1, read as the reverse complement.
TAATCTTAGCGAAGGATTGGCAGTACTTACAAGGATTGAGCAAAAAATTGTGTTTTATGTTTTGTAGTTTAGATTTAGTAATTTTAAGTTGTTGCAAAATATTTGAGATTTTCCTATTAGCCCATTCTTTATAATATTATTTTAGAAGCTTAAGTTTCATATGAAATTTGAACATGAAAGATCCATTAAGTTTATATTTTCAGACATTTTGAACAAGCTTAGAGTAATTTGGGTTGGAAATCCATGCATTTTCAAATTTATAAGAATAACATAAATAATGTTTATAAGAACCAAGGTTAAAGAAAATAAGACACTGGTACAAGGTAGTAAATGGATGATGATGGAATATATAAGAATTCGTTTAAGACGTTCTAAAATATTATTTGTATTATACAAAGACTTTCGTCGGGTATAAGGAAATCTAGAAGTTATTGTGTCTAAAAGATCAAATTCATTTATGAAGTCATGTGATTTTTTAAAGCACAACAATGAAGGAACTTGACCACCTAAATTATTCGAAGGGTAAAGGATTTCATATTTGAATGTAGGATCGATTTGCTTCTTGCTTTTTTAAAGAAAAAAGGAACAAGTGTAAAATATAAGGATAATACATCCTAGTAGTTTTAAAGTTGAACACCTTTTCATTATACTGAATAATGATAAATGATAAGAGAAGTTGTCTATTGAATCACCAAATATTCCTATTTGTTCAATTATTTCAAACGAAATCCATCGGAAAGATTAAAAATCAGCAAATAAAAAGGGAAAAGTAAGTTGACATGACCTATTAAATCTGGACTATATCTGATATTCTAATAATAAAATTAGATAGAGATGAAATTGGAACGGTTGACCTGTTCTTTAATTTTATTTTGGATCGCGAACCAATTTGTCAATGTTTCTCGTTAATTTTTGTATTCCTAGATATTCCGCAAGTGAGAATAATAAGTATAATTTGACGTTTTCCTTCCGTCTCTATCAACAAAGGGAAAAGGCCAAAAGATAACAAAACTTTTTTCACTATTGTTCTTTGATTTTTTTTAATTCTACAATCAAAATAGTGGGAAGAATAAAACTAATAATAAGGGAAGCAAGATGATTCCAAAATACATTTTTATTTCCTGCTCAAGCTGGAACATATATAAATATGAGAATGAAATTTAGAATAAGAAATTTATATTGTAGGATAATTAAATTAGCATCAACAAGAAGAATAGATAGCGGTGTAGTGTTAGAGTCTTTCTTCCAAAGGATCCAGATGAGACATTTAGATGCGATTGACGGAGGGTGGAAACAAGATCAATTAATCCAGATTTAGGAATGGTAGAAGAATTTGGTTCCTTAGTTGATTTGGTTTTAGAAAGACACAAGATGTCTAACTTATTTTGTTTTTATTTTATATAAGACATTTCATTCCAAATTTTTTTTTCTACAAGTTGATCAAAGATTTTTGTCGAATCCCGATTCTAGATGATCGTCGGTCAACACTCTGGGGACTTCATCCCTTTTCACCCTCTTCCACTAGACTTTACCCGCACAACTTGAGGATTGAAAATGGACTTGTCCCTCCTGAAATATCCCGGGAAAAGCTTTCTCCCGGAGAGAAACTCTGACGCCCAAGTCAGTCGGATTGAACAGAGAAGAAGAAAGAAAACAACGATGAAAGCAATGAAAAGGAAATGATTCTAGTGATTTCTGGAATTTGTAAGTTGCAAAATAAACAAACGCAAGGACTCGAGAATTCGGACGAAAATGGCAACCTCCGACATTCCTTCTATCACTTCGTTATTTTGGGATTAGTGTGAAAAAGGGCATAAAAGGATCCCTTTCTCTCTCTTCATTTGGAGCTTTTATACCCCTTTTTAGGTTTTACTTGCCTTTTTGGGTTGGGCTTTTAAACCCAATACTTCACGACCCAATTTGTCATTTTTTACTCCCACAGCTAGCCCCCCCAAGGACTTTGCTTCGCGAAGCTCAGCGAAGGCTTGGTCATGGTTTTTGTCAATGTATTCTTTACTTTTGCGGATTTTGGGAAAGATTTCCAAAATTACGAGGATTTTCATAAATACGTCCGTGAAGCTTTGTTGTGCGTGACCCTTCAGATGACACCTTTTTTTAATTTCAATATTTGAAAATGGGCGCGACTTCTTGACTCTCCATGGCGGCTAATTTTAGGGCCATGATGCTTCGACTTCCAGTGTTTTACCCTATATATATACACTCCAATTATTCTGGGACAAGGTTTCCTTGCTTTTCTCCATTCACTGCCTCAAATTTTCTTATTTCTTTAGCTTCGATCATCTTGTTTGCGCCTCCATCGATCCGTTAACTTCTTCTTCGGCAACCTCTACCACAGTAATTTGCTTCGTCTCTCTCTTTATTATTTCATTGCTCCGATTGCTTGTACTCTATTGAACCTTTATTCTGGAACTTGTTGCCAATCTGTATCTCTCTTTTCTTAATCCCTTTCTCTTCTTTGGGGATTTTATCTGGTTCAACTTCTCCGGTGGTGTTGTATACTTTGTCTTTATTTTATGAACCTCCTATCAGCAGGCAAATTTCCCTTCGTTTGTTAATTTCTGGCGTCCCTCTTGTATTGGTTATATATTCGGACAATTACTAATTCTAATCGTTTCATTATGTACTTGCGGATTTTAAAAAAGATACTCTTTTTCTTTGTCGCTCTTTTGTTGGGAATCTTTGTGTTCGCTATCCTGAACTACTTTAATTGGCAATCATGAGTAGATCCAACACTACTGAGGGTAGTTCTTCATCGACCCCATCAGTCGATGAGCTTCGCTCTAAACGCCTCCATGAAAGGGTACCTCGTGTGGATTCTTCCGTGACAGGAGCGAGGACGTCTGAATCTCCATCCTCAATTCCGCGAAGAAGGGGGTCATTCGCAAATGTTCTGGCCGCGGAGAGATCTTTACACAAGGATCTTCCTTCTTCTACACCGCTGAAATTACTAAAAAGGCGGGTTCCCAAGGATGTGTTTGAGGAAGATTATCCTTTTAGGGAGGAAGACGGTGATACTTCAATCTTGACTTGACGAGATCTGCGCAAGATTGCGGGGGAGTTTCCTTTCCCCGAAGGATCCATCTTGGCGCTTCTTGAAGAAGGGGCTCGATCTTTGCATCCCATCCTGGATTTTATTCCCATTAGCCTTCTTGCTTTAGAGGGAGGATTTCGTATCCCCATTTCAGAGGTGTTGGTCAAGTTGTTGAACTTGATGGAGTTGAGCCCCATCCAATTTCGTCCCAACGCCTGGCGAAACCTGATCTATTTCTATCTTCGTTGTGCAGAGGTGGCTATGGATCCACATATTAATTACCTGAGTTGCTTGTTCTCTTCATGGAAATTGAAGGATCGCGAATACTAGTTCCTGAAGGCTGAGCATTCCAAGAAGGTCATCGGTCCCATGGGTGGACAAGTGGACCATGAAATGGTTCCTGATTCGAGTGCAAGGTGACTTGGGTGTGAGGACGTCTGTTGGTCCGGGTTTGCGCTTGTATCGTAAGATTAAGTGGAAAACTAGGCTTAAGGAGAAGATAATCCATCGATTCACTACGAACTCGAGTGGAGTTTTCAACTTTGATGGTTTCGTTAGGAAAACAAAGTTGGAGGAAATCGGACCTTCGTCATCCTGAGGGCGGTGAGAGTCGCTTTAGCCCCAGACTTTGACTATTAAGCGGGGTCACTTCATTTGTGATCAAGGCTTTGGCCTAAGAAGGCCATCTTGCTTGCCGAAAGAAGGCTTTTAGTTCCCCTTGCATACTTTGTTTTATGAAATGCGGTTTTTTATTCAATCTTCTGGTTTCCGTTCGCAGGTGTGTAATTCTTTTCGATGTTGGAGGACCTTCCCAAATTCGCAAACTTATTGCCGATTTCTGAGGAACCCTTCCATTGGAGTAGCCGAGGTAGACCCCGCTCCTTTACCTACTGTTGAGGAAACTTTTAATGCTGAGGAGTGGGTCATGCTACGCGCTCCCATGGAAACTGACATTGCTGATGGGGAGGGAACTATAAGAGCATCAGCCCAAGACTAGTCTAACCCTAGTAATTCTCGGGGTACTACGACTTCTCCTGGGCCCTCAAATCGTATGGACTCTATTCTTCTTTCTTCTGACGAGGCCCTTCGCTTCTTGAGCACGGGCAAGGGCAAGGGAAGGTTGGGTAAAAAATTTTGAGTGAAGGTTTGGGGGGAGTTCAGTGTATTATAGCATCGGTAAGATCAATGTGTCTTGGTGGATCCGTACATTAACAACTTGTTCCATTCGTTTCACATCATATTTTTTACATAGATATTTCAAATTTTCTTGACAGACCATTCATTGGTTATATGAGGTTGGCTACTCCGTAGTTGCACATGCCGCTGAGTCAAATGAGGCCAAAGTTGAGGTCGCAAGGCTGAAAAAGGAGAACTCCAAACTTCGTGAAGACAATGCTTTGAATAATGAGAAGTTAAAGACCTCGAAGGCAAAGAGGGTGGAGGAGCTTGAAGAAGCATTGAGGCAATACGCAGAGCTATTGGTGGCCAAGGAGAAGGTGGATGCTAAACACAGCCAACTGAAGGGCCAAGTGAAAGAGGTATCCAATTCTCGAGAGGCTGTCATAATGGAGGCATTTTATGAGTTCACGGGATCTTTTCGATTTCGTCTTTGCATGGAGTTCCTCGTGAGGCCTATGCTTCTGTTGGCCGGAACATTGAAAATTAAGAAAATGGATAAGTTTCACAATGTGTCTGAGATTCCCTTCAACCCTAGGGAGATATTCGGGTTAACCGCGTTGCCCCCTCCACCTTATAACCCGCCTCCTCTAGGCGTAGTTCATGGCGATTGTGATGGTGTTTTAGAGGCATGGAATGTGCACGGGGTTAAGGAAGGGCCAACCTTAGTTGCGCCAGTGACTCCTTTGAGTGGGACAAAAAGAGGGTGTCTTGATTCCCCAAGTCCTTCGAACAAGGTTTCCAAGCCTTCTGAGCGAGACTCGTAGTTCTTCATGTCTTAGACTTTTGTCTATTTTTTTGTCATCTCAAACACTTGTTCAGATACCATTGGGATGTATGATTTCACTGACTTCTCTAAGGCTTCCTGTATTATGTGGTTGTGGAATATTATGTGAACCTTTTGCGAATTTTATGTATATTTGTTTCACGTAGACATTTTGGATGTTCGCGTAATGCGTCCCACATTCCTGAGGGGGTCTGCACGTTTTTCCTTATTTGTTCTACCAAGTGTCAGGAGTATAGGCTTGTAGTAAGCCTCCTAGGCCTTGACTTTCTTTAGAGCATTATTTAAATTTTGTGTGCATTTTTTATCTAAAATGCCTTCTTTCTCGGCCTTTCGGTTTTGCCACTAAAGTTTATTTCTTTTTTCCTTGCTTGCGATTGGGATTTTGTCGCCTTCTCCTTTCAATTTAGCTTTGTGTTTTTCGATTATGGTTCACCTTGTCTTGGACGTCTATCGCATTGGGCGAGTGGTGTGTCAGCGAGGGGATCGTCGTTTGGTTTTAGTTCATCGGTATATTGGGGGACTCGATCGGAGTTCGTTGTTGGGGATGTTGAGGAATACGACTTCAAGGCTTTTTTTATGGTGCTTTTTTGGGATTTGTGGCTGAACATGGGGTGAATTTTGACTTTCCTTCCTCTGGCGAGGAGCCCCGGCATCTTCGCCAGGTCACTGGTAATGAGGACACTGCTGGCATTGTTTTTCTTGGGCGGACTGGACCTGTGACTATTTATATCGAGGATCCTCCGCCTCCGGGCTTTCCTCCATGTAATTTACGCCACCTAGGGCCTTAGTTTCCGATATACTCTACTCTACGTACCTATGTTCTGTTTTTTCAAAGTTTTATAGCCTTTATTATCTCCCATTTCCCCCGTTCCTCTTTTCTCGACAGTCGTGAGTTTTTCTCTTGTACGCGTAGGAAGATAATAGAAAGAAAGGGTGTAATGTTCTTTGTATGGTATTGCTTATTTAGACGTTTCTTGACTGATTGGTTCTTCTTGCCTTAAGCTTTAAACACAAAGGTGTAATGTTCTTGCCTTAAGTTTGCTCATCATTGTTGAAACCCGGTTCAACCCTTCGTGAAGATGTCGAGGGTCAACACACCCTCGACCCGGTTTTGTTGAGTATTTGTTTGTTTGGGGGACGTCCTCAGCAACTTCCTGGTCACTTTCTTCGCGTAGGATGGGACCTCCGGTTCCACGGTCCAGTTCTGATGTTGATATTATTCCTTCACTCCTATTCAGATTGCGTGTAGTTGTTCCCGAGCTCAAGTAACCTTCCCATACGCGAGATTCACCTGCAAACACCCCGGAGATGGCTTTCCCCGGGGCGGGCTCTCCGACACTCAAGTCAGTTTCTATACGAAAGGCATATATATATATATAGAGAGAGAGAGAGAGAAGTTAAGGTCGAGAGGTCGACTAGCCTGTCGAATTACCTTGACCGAGTATACTCACTCTTTATTGCATTAGTCGGGCATTGGGATTTCTAGTGGTAATTATTCCACCAAGGACATAGTAATGAGCTAACATATACTTTCCAACATTCAAACAAAGCAACGAGCATGTATAGATAATCTCAGAAGCTATGTAATCACCTCGTATACCAAGCAAGGTATTAAAATAACTAGACTCCTTATCTATTGATAATTAATTATAGTTTCGTATTACCTTAGTTCCACTCCTCTATTTCTAGCCAATTAATTAGTGCTTTGTACTAGTTTGTCTCGAAAGGCTATATAATCATCTCATGTATGAGGCCTCATGTCAAAGTACTTCTAATCATTCATCACGTGTTCTAATACGGGTCAATTTCGGGACTCTAAGCCAATTAGTCCTTAAGCACATTCTTGTATTAGCAATATATGAATCAGCAATATACGAAGCTAAACGAAGCTATAACCACGCGGAGAGGCTATACGAAGCTATGACCACGCGGGGAGCTATACGAAGCTATGACCACGCGGGGCGCTATGAGCACGCGGAGAGATGAAGTAAAAAATATGGCTAAGACCACGTGAAGAGATTAGTATGCAACAGTAGGAATAATACTCACAAAGCTCATGGTCTTCCTCAAGGAAGAGGTGGATCGAGAGGTTGTACGTCTGTACCGTAGAAGAGCTCGGAATCATTGAAGATCTCGACGATCCTCCAGCGACGGCGGGATGACGTAATCGATGCCTCTAGAAGGCGCCGAAAAGGCAAAATCGCTGATGATTACGAGTCGAACTCGGATCCGACCGGTGAAGTGATTGGGAACGTCAAGGGTTACAAGCGGATGGAGCTTGAAGGTCAGACCATAGCAGAGATCGGAGCTTTGGCGATTGCGTCGTCTCTGCAATCGAGCATCACAGAGGCACATGGGTACTCGGATCTGACCTTGTTAGGACCGCGGACCGACGAGCAAGCCCACATTCGAGGTTAGGCCGAGGCTTCTCAAGAGAACAACAAGGTCGGAGAGGGAGTCGGAGGCTTCGACCTCACCGAGCTTGTCCTCCGCTCCTTTCTTCCTCCATTGCTACCTTCTTTGGAGCTTCAGAGAGATTCTCTCTCCTGGAAATGGCCGACTCCTCCCTGCTCATTCGTGGCTTTCTCCTCCTCCGTTTTCCGGCCGTCTCTTTCGGAGCTCCCTGAGCTTAAGAGAGCTTATCCCCCCCTCTTTTTTTCTCAGAGATTTCATGGGTATATATAGATATTGCCATCCAATGCCGAGCCGCCAGGTGTCGTCCGCTGGTTGATGGACTGACTTCAATCCTGTCCATAACCGAATTCTGGTGGGCGTGAGGGCCTACGTGTAGACTTACCTACGCGAGTGAAATCCGACTCCCACAGCCAGCCCCCTAAGCTCTTCGCGAAGCATGAGCGAAGGCTTGGTTCGTGGGAGCCTCCAGAGCCTTTTCAGGGTTTTATGTTCATCGTTGCTACTCTCAAGAGTTGTGTCGATCTTAGCTGCGCGAGGACCTGGTGCCCCTCATTGGCGGCTTCGCAAGAGCTTACACATGTTCGGGTGTTCCACGGGACATTGCTTGTGGGTTGTCTCCTCTTTATCGTCTTCTTTAAGGAATGACTAGGCTAATCATTGTCTATTGGTTAGGGCCCTCTTTAATTTGCTCGTTTTTTCGTCACTTCTCATTTCGTATCGACTTTTGAACCATCTTTATGGTTGGATGGAGCGCATGTCAAAGTGCGAGCTTGTGAGTGAACTGGTAGAGTGGCATGGGGCCTCGAGATATTGCACTTTGAGTTCGCGAGGGAACTCGTCGAGTGGGCGCCAAGCCCCAAGACATTGCTTTTAGAGTTCACAAGGGAACTCATCGAGTGGGCACCAAGCCCCAAGACATTGCTTTTAGAGTTCGCGAGGGAACTCGTCGAGTGGGCGCCAAGCCCCAAGACATTGCTTTTAGAGTTCGTGAGGGAACTCGTCGAGTGGGCGCCAAGCCCCAAGACATTGCTTTTAGAGTTCGCGAGGGAACTCGTCGAAGGGGCGCCAAGCCCCAAGACATTGCTTTTAGAGTTCGCGAGGGAACTCGTCGAGTGGGCGCCAAGCCCCAAGACATTGCTTTTAGAGTTCGCGAGGGAACTCGTCGAGTGGGCGCCAAGCCCCAAGACATTGCTTTTAGAGTTCGCGAGGGAACTCGTCGAGTGGGCGCCAAGCCCCAAGACATTGCTTTTCGGGGAGCATGGTTCCACTCTGGTTAGGTCGCTTCTTGGTGTGCTTTGTACTCTGCTTTTAATTATTTACTCGTATTTGTTTTATTCTTGCTCTATCACTTTCTTGTTAATAGTGTAAGAATGAACCTTGTTATCTGAAGGAAAATGCGAGTTTCCCATTGAGGGCCTACAAACTTGCGCGTAGCGAAGCACATGCATGTGCGTCATAGAACAGAGACTCGTGAAGGGGGATGCGTTTGTTTACAAAGGACCCTCCAAGCGTCGGAGAGAGTAATCCCATAGAGGGTATAAGTGAGGGAGTGATTTCACTAGCTTGCTCGTGTTGCTCAGCTTGCCTTTTCGTGTCACTTTTGTTACTTGCTTTCTCTCGTTGCTTATACATTTGTCTTCTTGTATTTCCTTTTTACTCGCTTTCTCTAAGTCCATGGAGGGTGTGTGGTTGGGTATCTAGGAGCGAAGGGAAACCTTTGTGAAGGGGAGCTCTCGTGTAGGATGGGCTTTCGCGGATTATGGGCCTTTATGAAGAATGGATCACGTGAAGCATTGCCTTCGTGAAGGGATATGGGCATGAGCCGGGAAGCCCCGAGTATGGGCTACGAGTACCACACAAGGGTCAGTAAGGCCTTTGTGAAGGCGACTTCACTAGATTTCTCGCGTCGTCGTTTAACTTGCTTTCTCATATTATTTTTCTTGTACTACTTTCTTGCATTGCGTTTGTACTTGCGCACTTTTTATAAGACTTTGTATTCTGCATGCCGCATTCACTAATTGCTTTAACTCGCGCACACTTGTTGGTGTTGCTACACGTATTGTCCAATGTTTGCCAGGCCCAGTGCCGTCTGGTATTGCCACGCGTACCGCCGACTCGTCGGGCCAATATCGTTTGGTATTGCTACGCGTACTGGTCGCTTTACTAGGCCAGTACCATTTGGGTGTTGCTACGCGTACTGGCTAATACTTGCCAAGCCAGTGCCGTCTGGGTATTGCTACGCGTATCGCCGACTCTCGGCCGATACCGTTTGGGTATTGCTACGCGCACTGGCTAATACTTGCCAAGCCAGTGCGGTCTGGGTATTGCTACGCGTATCGCCGACTCTCGGCCGATACCGTTTGGGTGTTGCTACGCGTACTGGCCGCCTCATCGGGCCAGTGCCGTTTGGGTGTTGCTACGCGCACTGGCTAATACTTGCCAAGCCAGTGCCGTCTGGGTATTGCTACGCGTATCGCCGACTCTCGACCGATACCGTTTGGGTATTGCTATGCGCACTGGCTAATACTTGCCAAGTGTAATATCCCGTATATTTGTACGAATAAATTTCGAATTTTCTTAAGCCCATATTGCAAGTCAGATTAAATTCGGAGACGTATGAACATTCTGTATAATGTTTGGCCTCTGTAATATTTTTATGAGCAATATAAAATACAGTTAAGGTATTTTTGACTTAAAAGCTCGTTCGTGTACAAATATATTTAACCCGGGGTTAAGTAAAATTTACCACTTATGGTAAGTGACGACAAAAGCCAAAAGAGTCGGCCAAGGCCCTCACCGCACCCGGCGGCAAGGCCATTACCGCGCCCCGCGGCCGCTGACAGAAGCACGGACATCAGCACCTGCAGGCAACTTGGCGGGCTTGGAAATTGGTCGTGATGACTCGCTAAGGCTAGGGGGACTAGCTTGTCCACCTCCTGGTATACCTGTCCATCAAGGGCTCTTCGTGTTTTGGCTATAAAAGAAGAGGAGATGCCATGGGAGAAGCTGGAAAATCACTCCTCACCATCTTCGTCCTCCTCTTTTCTTTCCAAAACCAGAAAACGTGTTCCTGAGCTGAACTTTGAGATCGATTTCTGATCGATTCTGTCATTCGTTTGGCGAGATCAAAGTTGCATATTGAAGGTGAGGTGTTGCTTAAAAGGGTGAGAAAAATATCCAAGCTCGATTCGAACTAGAGGTCGATCGAAAGTTGGTAAGAAAACCCTTGCAAGCCACTGATTTCACCTTTAAATTTTGTGACTTTTGCTGAACTTTGAATCCGATTTTCGTGGTTGTTTGGGCGTTGTTTTGATCCGTTCTCAGGAGGCTTTTGAAGCTTGTTGGAAGCTTAATAAGGTGGTAGAATCGAGCAAAGGAGAATCGAAGCCAAAGGGGTTCGATTTGGGTGAGTTGTGCTCGTTGCCGCCTCTGCCCTCCGCCCCTGCCTGTGCACCGCACCCGGCGGTAATGAGCCTGCCGCCCCCGCGGCAGCCATGCCGGTTGAGTGTTGTGGTGTTGGGCATGGGCTAAGGCCCCGTTCTTTGATTCGTATTCCATTAGATTCGTATATAGATATTGAATCTAAATTGAGGTCTTGTTATGGGTCGTTCCATATGGATTTTTATCCAGGATCTGTTCCCGTTCCGGACTCGGAAACCCTTTTATTCTAAGCTTTCGGAGCTTTCGTCAGATCCAAGGCAAGTGGCGGTTCGCTCTTGCTTATCATTCCATATTTCTATTAATTATCAATTGCTTAATTGTTAATTAATTTGGATTGATTATTGTTCATGTCTGGAATCGTTTTATGAAATATCTTTGGAAAGATAAAATGAATATTATAATAGGTTGTATATCTGCTAGAACAACGCTATTATATATATATGATCTAGATTGAAATATATCTAGGATGTTAGCCTTGATGGCTTTGAAATTATTATTTGCTTGTTCTGAACTGTTTAGTTAGAACGAGTATTCATAGGAATGCTACTCGGTATCTCTCAGTGAGTACTAGTCGTTTCTTTATAACCAAGTGGATGGGATGTCCAGGCCCCAACACTTTTCTTTGGTCATGACCTTCTCCTATCCGAGTATAGGGGATGTGCACAACAGCTGGTGTCAATCTCTGGGATTTAGTCCCAACTCTCTATATCTCAATATCCGCCGAGGATGAGATTTTAAAAGCTTGAAACGTGAATGAGCGTTTTGAAATTAAATAAGATAAGTGCCCGAGTGCACATAATTAATTTACCTCCGGCGAGTAGTGCAGCTAGGTGATAGTGCAACTAGAAGATTCGCCCTGACTTGAATGTAGTACGTTCTCTTTCCGATCTGGATTCGTATCATGCGGTGATTCGCATTATACGGTGAGGTTGGTCGTGGACCGAAGCATCTCAGTTAGTCTTTAAATGTATATGTATATATATATATGAACTTATAATCTTCCAGACATTTATCATGCTTTCGATAAGACTCGTCCTTTTGGAGTCTTCTCTTGGATTAATTCCTATAAGACTCATTTTTGTTGGAGTCTTCTCTCGATCATGTCTTTTGATATATTCCAGTAGCAGTATGGTGGTTGGCTATCGTTATCGGTTATTATCCGTGAAACGATGAGTCTAACCTAATACGACTACTTAGAACCACTATGCTTTGTACCCTTGCGTAGTCTTTCATTAGACTAACCCATGAACATTGTTCTTTGCATGTGGGCTGGTGTCATCCGTTCGATTCGGCACATCAGACAAGTTGCCACCCAGTGAAGGCTAAGAACGACTATGACGGACAATGTTTTTGATAAGTTTATTCAGGTTGAGATCCTTGGCGTTGATCGTTATGGTCAAAACTTGTTTTACCTTTAAAGACTTCTGTTATGTATTTACTCTGAAACAATGTTTTATCCTACGGGGATTGGGTTGTAATCCCCTGACTTATGTTTGAACCGTTGGTTTATGGATTATATAAATGTTATGTATGATTTGAATAATCCGGTTTAGCCTTGGGTGGTTTCGGAGGTGAGATTCCGACATCACTGGCGGTAATGCCTTTCAAATGGGTTATGATTTGGGGGTGTTACAGATCTGGTATCAGAGCCCAAGTTTTAAAACGGGTTGGGTATTTAACAAACCATTTACTCGTTTTATACTGAGGAAAGTTTTCAAAGAACTTGAATTTGAAAAGACATATCTTAATACCGTTCATAGTCGTGCCTTCTTCTTTGGTCTAATATGGAAAGCAAACTTCTATATTTAGAAAGACTAATTTCCTTCCCGTCGCCTATAGGATATGGGCGCGTGCTTATCCTTTCAAAGGGACTCGGAGGAGAATGAGATGGCTCCATCATCTCCCGACAGATTTAACCTTCCTATTCCCCAGCGGCATTTCCAAATCGGAAGCTCAAGCAAATCACCAGAGGATAAGGAGGAGGTGAAGCTCGTCCTTCCCGAATCAGTGATGTTGAGGTCCGATAATGCGGTGATTCCAGTCGTGGAACCTGTTGTACCATCAAGGGTTGAGCCATCGAGGTATGCCCAAGGCTATTACGACAACGATTACACGATTAACACTATTCCGGAAGGGAATGAGGAAGAAGTAGAAGAAGAAGAAGATGAAGAGACTATGGAGGTAGACATTGACGGTGATACGTCAGGGTACACCGGAGAATATCTTGATGAAGATGCAGAAATTGAGTCAGTCCTCGGGATGGATTCCGAGGAAGATCCTGAGGAAGATCCTGAAGAAGAGGATCCACAGGAAGAAGAAAGCCCTGAAGAAGTCCAAGGGGGACAAGAACAAGAGCTTGAAGAGATGAGGCAGTTACTAGTGGACCAGGAAGACCCTGGAATGCAAGCTATCTACTCAGACCCATTAGTTGAGCCTGAGTATGTACCGTTGACTGACGCAGAGTGGGAAGCACTCTACATCGAGTATGGTCTCAGGGAGGATAACCACTCACGCTATGATTCGGAAGACGCTCCACCTCTTCGTGCTCGAAGAAGGCGAAGGTCAAGTCCCGAGTTACATGGGATCCTTCGTTAGAGCCAACAGAGGAGAGAGGAAGGTCAACGTGAGATTGAAGAAATGGAACGTGCTCAAAGACAGGCAAGAATTGGAGAGGAAAGTCAGAATGGTCAGGATTCTCGTATAAGGCCAAGGACACCGAAATCCAAGAATGAATTGTGTGCCCCAGGGCCAAGTCAGGCGAGAGATCAGTCATCTGATTCTGAGGAGGAGCCTCGTCCAAAGAAGCCTTGCATGAGTAGCATTCCATACAGGAAACGTTTTAGGGGTCTGTGAAGAAAGGACCAGTATAACAAATAGTAGTACTTATGTATAATAGTCGGATATTATATGATGTAGTACTAAATTCTTAGAGCAATTTTGTCAAAAGCTCTAAAGAATGAATTTTGTTGAACCTTGCGGCGATGTTAAGAAGTTCATCATATATATATATTACCAAGTTGATCTATTCTGAGTTGATTTTATTACATTTAAAATGCTAAAGAGATATTAATGTAACGAATCATTGGAATTTGATCGGTAAATAAATGGTGAACACGAGAAACAACCGTAACGGTACTGGACCTAGTGGTCATCTCAGACTAGCTGGAAGGGATGCTGCAAACCTTGAGGAGGTGCATGACTCTGCATCCAATGCTAACCCTGAGGGCAATGGCCAAGCTCCGGCCAATGCCCCTATGGTATTCGATGAGGCAGCAGTTGCAGCAATCTGAGGGATTGTGATGCAAGCAATGGCTGACGCTCTACGACCAAATACACCTCATGCACAAGGAGTGCCAATTCCTCCACCATTCCCAGGGTTGGAGCACCAGAAGTTCAGGAACCCATGATACAAGACAATACAGATGGGAATAGAAACAATTATGGTCGAGCTCTAAAGAACATAACTTCTATGAGACCCGACTGTTACAATGGGAAGGGTGAGCCAGTTCGTGTAACTCACTGGTTTTCCCATATGGAAAGATTATTCCGTAACGTGGAATGCACTGAAGCTGAGAAAGTGCATATAGCATCTCTTCAACTGAAAGAAGATGCCAGGGAATGGTGGGAAAGTAGTGGTCTTGCAGACAGCCCTGAGTTGAACTGGGCAATGTTCAAGACTAAAATGATTGATCGTTTCTTTCCTCAAGCCATGAGGGAGGAGAAACGCAAAGAGTTTTTATATCCAAAGACTGATGGCCTGAAGGTAACTGAGCTTGCTTCAAAGTTCAATCATCTATTGCAGTACGTTGGACCGGAAGTATCCAGTGAGGAGCAGAAAATTAGGTACTTCCATGAATGGATGAGTCCTGATATTAAGCCATGGATGATGCACCACACTTGCTATACTTTGGAGCAATATGTGAATGCAGCCTATAAAGTGGAGGCGACTCTCGAGGAGTCAACTAGAAGACGCAACCGCCAGAGATCTATGCAGAATCAATCTCGGGCAAGTGGTTTTAAACGTCCTGCGCTGCCGTCGAATTTTGCTAAATCTGGCAGGGCAAAGACTGAGATGACTCAGAGTGGGTCTACGCAGCAGTCTGGCCAAAGTAAGAAGCATATCCAATGTTTTAACTGTGGTACGCTAGGACACAAGAGTAACGTGTGTCCTAGGGAGAAGAAGACTTGTTTTGCTTGTGGCAAAGAAGGACATTTGCAGACGTTTTGTCCAAAGAACAGACAGATGGGTGCTGAGTCACAGCAGGGATATGTGAATCAAAGCAACCGGCCTAGATTCAAGCCAGTAGAGAGTCCCAGTCCGTCGACTCAGACTACTGCTCAGAACAAGGGGAAAGCCCCAGCGGTGTCCGGAGGACAAGGTCAGCGCTTGTACGAAATGCGTAAGACGGATGGACCCAACACTCCGATTGCTCAAGGTACCCTATACCTTCACTCTACCCCAGTATGCATTTTGTTTGATTCGGGTGCTACCCATTCCTTTATCTCTGAGAGCTGTGTTAGCAAGTTAGGATTAGTTTGCAACAAAGCTTATGAGCCTTTTGTTGTGAGTCTTCCTAATGGAAACCAATTAGTGGGAACCAAACGTCTGTCAGAATTCCCAGTTACCATTCAAGGTAAGGAATTCAACGCAGATTTGATCTGCATTGATATGGCTCCTTATGACATTATCCTTGGTATGGATTGGTTGACGCGTCATGGAGCGGTAATCGACTTCAATTCAAGGACTGTAACGGTTTCATCAGAGGGCCAGCATACATGTAAGTTTAAGGGTCGAAATGAAGCGGATAACGGCAAGCTCATCAATGTGATGGCTGCGTTTAAGCTACTTCGACAAGGTTGTGCCGGGTATCTCTGTTACCTGGATGAGCCCAAGGAAGATGAACCATCAGTACTTGATATTCCAGTTATTAGGGAATTCCCGGATGTTTTCCCAGAGGAAATTCCTGGATTACCCCCGCATCGCATCGTAGAGTTTACGATTGATCTTGAGCCTGGTACTGCACCAATTTCTAAAGCACCGTATCGGATGGCTCCTGCCGAGATGCAAGAGCTGAAGAAGCAGTTGGAGGATCTTCTTGACAAAGGATATATAAGACCGAGTGCATCACCTTGGGGTGCTTCGGTTTTGTTTGTTAAGAAGAAGGATGGATCGTTTAGACTTTGCATCGACTATCGTGAGTTGAACAAAGTTACGATCAAGAACAAGTATCCTTTGCCTAGGATCGATGATTTGTTAGATCAATTGCAGGGAGCAAAAGTCTTTTCCAAGATCGATCTGAGATCCGGTTACCACCAACTCAGGATTCATGAGGAAGATATTCCAAGGACAGCATTCCGGACGAGATATGGTCACTATGAGTTTGTAGTTATGCCATTTGGACTTACCAACGCTCATGTCGTCTTCATGGACTTGATGAACCGATGTTTTCACCAGTACTTGGATAAGTTCGTGGTGGTCTTCATCGACGATATTTTGATTTACTCTCCGAGTGAGAAAGCTCACGAGGAACATCTGCGAATTGTCTTGTCAATTCTTAGACAAAATGAGCTTTATGCGAAATTGTCTAAATGTGACTTTTGGATCAGAGAAGTGGCTTTTTTAGGCCACGTGATCAATGAGAATGGGGTGATGGTCGATCCCCAGAAGATTGAAGCTGTGGCAAGTTGGAAACGTCCTCAGAATGTGAAGGATGTGCGCAGTTTTCTTGGACTTGTTGGATACTATAGACGGTTTGTAGAGGGATTTTCTAAGATCGCTCTACCTATGACCGGTTTACTCCGCAAGGTCCATAAGAAATTTGTCTGGAATGACAAGTGCGAGGCCAGTTTTCAGAAGTTGAAACAGTGCTTAACCTCTGCACCTGTTCTAGCGTTGCCAGAAGGGAATGATGGGTATGTGGTTTATAGTGATGCTTCTAAAAGTGGTTTGGGTTGTGTGTTGATGCAGAAGGGCAGAGTGATTGCTTATGCATCTCGACAACTAAAAAACTATGAAGAAAACTATCCGACCCATGATTTGGAATTAGCAGCAGTAGTGTTTGCATTGAAGATTTGGATACACTATCTATATGGTGTAAGATTTCAAATCTTCACGGACCACAAGAGTCTCAAGTATGTATTCACTCAGAAGGAATTGAATATGAGACAGCGACGCTGGTTAGAACTACTTAAGGATTATGATCTTGAACTGCTTTACCATCCGGGCAAGGCTAATGTGGTAGCCGATGCACTAAGCCAAAAGACACCACCTGAAATGGTAGTGGCACTTCTCACTGCTCAAGCCCAACTGAACCAGATGATGCGTGAAGTCGAAGTCTTGTATGATCAACGTAGAGGATACCTGAGTATGTTGGAAATTCAGGCTATGCTACTTAATCAAATACGAGAAAAGCAGATTGACGATATCATTCTAGTAAAGCTAAGCAGTGAAGTGTTGAATGGGAAGGGTTTCGGTTTTATGGTTCAGGAGGATGGATTACTTTGGTTTCAAGACCGTATTTGTGTGCCTGACATTGATGGTATTCGCCAATTGGTAATGAGAGAAGCCCATTCATCAGCTTACTCTGTACATCCTGGCTCTAGCAAAATGTATAAGGACCTCCGGAAGAAATTCTGGTGGCCAAACATGAAATGGGATGTGGCAGAATTTGTGGCAAGGTGCTTGACTTGTTAGAGAGTCAAGATAGAGCACCGTAGGCCAGGCGGTGAACTATTACCTCTTCCAGTGCCAGAGTGGAAGTGGGAAGATATTGCTATGGACTTCGTCACTGGATTACCCAAGACTAGAACCCGGAAGGATGCTATATGGGTAATTATTGACAGACTTACAAAGAGTGCACACTTCGTGGCTATCAAATCAACGTGGGGAGTTCCGAAGTTAGCCGAAGTGTTTTTGCACGAGATTGTCCGATTACATGGCATTCCCAAAACCATTGTCTCGGATCGTGATGGTCGTTTCACATCCAGATTTTGGAAGGAACTCCACAAGGCTATGGGAACCGAGCTGAGATTTAGCACTGCCTTTCATCCTCAAACGGATGGACAGTCTGAGAGGACTATCCAGACTTTGGAGGATATGTTGAGAGCGTGTGTACTCGATCGTCCGACTAGCTGGGAAGACAACCTGAGTCTAATCGAGTTCACATACAATAATAGTTGGCATGCTACGATCAAAATGGCTCCATTTGAAGCCTTGTATGGTCGGAAGTGTAGATCACCAATTTGTTGGGATGAGAAGGCCGACAAGATTCTTCTCGGACCAGAATTGGTCGAGAGAACTGCTGCAGATATTGCATTGATCAGACAAAGAATGTTGACAGCCCAGAGTCGACAAAAGTCTTACGCAGACCCGAGGCGTAGGAATGTCGAATTTGAGGTTGGCGACAAGGTGTTTGTTAAGGTATCTCCATCCAGAGGAGTATTCAGATTTGGTAAACGTGAAAAGCTTAATCCTCACTACGTGGGACCATTTGAGATTCTTGATAGAGTAGGATCTCTAGCATACCGGTTGGCATTGCCGCCATCAGCACATCCTGTGCATAATGTGTTCCACGTCTCTCTCTTGAGGAAATATGTGCCAGATGAATCTCATGTGCTGAGCTATGAAGATATTGAGATTCAGACAGACGGTACGTATGAAGAGGCACCCGTACGCATTCTAGAGCGTCGTGTGAAGCAGTTACGCAACAAGGTCGTACCTTTGATACGAATTCTGTGGTCCAAGTCAGGAACCGAGGATGTTACCTGGGAGACTTGGGAAACGGAAGAGGATATGAGTAGACGCTTTCCCGAGATGTTTGCGACCTAAGTTTCGGGGTCGAAACTTCTTTTAAGGGGAGAGTGATGTAATATCCCGTATATTTGTACGAATAAATTTCGAATTTTCTTAAGCCATATTGCAAGTCAGATTAAATTCGGAGACGTATGAACATTCTGTATAATGTTTGGCCTCTGTAATATTTTTCTGAGCAATATAAAATATAGTTAAGGTATTTTTGGCTTAAAAGCTCGTTCGTGTACAAATATATTTAACTCGGGGTTAAGTAAAATTTACCACTTATGGTAAGTGACGACAAAAGCCAAAAGAGTCGGCCAAGGCCCTCACCGCACCCGGCGGCAAGGCCATTATCGCGCCCCGCGGCCGCTGACAGAAGCACGGACATCAGCACCTCCAGGCAACTTGGCGGGCTTGGAAATTGGCCGTGCTGACTCGCTAAGGCTAGGGGGACTAGCTTGTCCACCTCCTGGTATACATGTCCATCAAGGGCTCTTCGTGTTTTGGCTATAAAAGAAGAGGAGACGCCATGGGAGAAGCTGGAAAATCACTCCTCACCATCTTCGTCCTCCTCTTTTCTGTCAAAAACCAGAAAACGTGTTCCTGAGCTGAACTTTGAGATCGATTTCTGATCGATTCTGTCATTCGTTTGGCGAGATCAAAGTTGCATATTGAAGGTGAGGTGTTGCTTAAAAGGGTGAGAAAAATATCCAAGCTCGATTCGAACTAGAGGTCGATCGAAAGTTGGTAAGAAAACCCTTGCAAGCCACTGATTTCACCTTTAAATTTTGTGACTTTTGCTGAACTTTGAATCCGATTTTCGTGGTTGTTTGGGCGTTGTTTTGATCCGTTCTCAGGAGGCTTTTGAAGCTTGTTGGAAGCTTAATAAGGTGGTAGAATCGAGCAAAGGAGAATCGAAGCCAAAGGGGTTCGATTTGGGTGAGTTGTGCTCGTTGCCGCCTCTGCCCTCCGCCCCTGCCTGTGCACCGCACCCGGCGGTAATGAGCCTGCCGCCCCCGCGGCAGCCATGCCGGTTGAGTGTTGTGGTGTTGAGCATGGGCTAAGGCCCCGTTCTTTGATTCGTATTCCATTAGATTCGTATATAGATATTGAATCTAAATTGAGGTCTTGTTATGGGTCGTTCCATATGGATTTTTATCCAGGATTTGTTCCCGTTCCGGACTCGGAAACCCTTTTATTCTAAGCTTTCGGAGCTTTCGTCAGATCCAAGGCAAGTGGCGGTTCGCTCTTGCTTATCATTCCATATTTCTATTAATTATCAATTGCTTAATTGTTAATTAATTTGGATTGATTATTGTTCATGTCTGGAATCGTTTTATGAAATATCTTTGGAAAGATAAAATGAATATTATAATAGGTTGTATATCTGCTAGAACAACGCTATTATATATATATGATCTAGATTGAAATATATCTAGGATGTTAGCCTTGATGGCTTTGAAATTATTATTTGCTTGTTCTGAACTGTTTAGTTAGAACGAGTATTCATAGGAATGCTACTCGGTATCTCTCAGTGAGTACTAGTCGTTTCTTTATAACCAAGTGGATGGGATGTCCAGGCCCCAACACTTTTCTTTGGTCATGACCTTCTCCTATCCGAGTATAGGGGATGTGCACAACAGCTGGTGTCAATCTCTGAGATTTAGTCCCAACTCTCTATATCTCAATATCCGCCGAGGATGAGATTTTAAAAGCTTGAAACGTGAATGAGCGTTTTGAAATTAAATAAGATAAGTGCCCGAGTGCACATAATTAATTTACCTCCGGCGAGTAGTGCAGCTAGGTGATAGTGCAACTAGAAGATTCGCCCTGACTTGAATGTAGTACGTTCTCTTTCCGATCTGGATTCGTATCATGCGGTGATTCGCATTATACGGTGAGGTTGGTCTTGGACCGAAGCATCTCAATCAGTCTTTAAATGTATATGTATATATATATGAACTTATAATCTTCCAGACATTTATCATGCTTTCGATAAGACTCATCCTTTTGGAGTCTTCTCTTGGATTAATTCCTATAAGACTCATTTTTGTTGGAGTCTTCTCTCGATCATGTCTTTTGATATATTCCAGTAGCAGTATGGTGGTTGGCTATCGTTATCGGTTATTATCCGAGAAACGATGAGTCTAACCTAATACGACTACTTAGAACCACTCTGCTTTGTACCCTTGCGTAGTCTTTCATTAGACTAACCCACGAACATTGTTCTTTGCATGTGGGCTGGTGTCATCCGTTCGATTCGGCACATCAGACAAGTTGCCACCCAGTGAAGGCTAAGAACGACTATGACGGACAATGTTTTTGATAAGTTTATTCAGGTTGAGATCCTTGGCGTTGATCGCTATGGTCAAAACTTGTTTTACCTTTAAAGACTTCTGTTATGTATTTACTCTGAAACAATGTTTTATCCTACGGGGATTGGGTTGTAATCCCCTGACTTATGTTTGAACCGTTGGTTTATGGATTATATAAATGTTATGTATGATTTGAATAATCCGGTTTAGCCTTGGGTGGTTTCGGAGGTGAGATTCCGACATCACTGGCGGTAATGCCTTTCAAATGGGTTATGATTTGGGGGTGTTACACCAAGCCAGTGCGGTCTGGGTATTGCTACGCGTATCGCCGACTCTCGGCCGATACCGTTTGGGTGTTGCTACGCGTACTGGCCGCCTCATCGGGCCAGTGTCGTTTGGGTGTTGCTACGCGCACTGGCTAATACTTGCCAAGCCAGTGCCGTCTGGGTATTGATTTCACTTGCTCAAACTCGCATGTATTTGCACATACTTGCTTTTTCTTGTGCATACTTATTTTTACTTGCACATAAGAAAATAGCTTAGGATTTTTGTTTATCTTTCGTATTGCGGATTGCATTTTTTAATGATTCGCGCGCGTATTGCTGGGGATACTTTGCGTTGTGTATCTTGTTGTTACGTATTGCTCTTATCGTATCGCATTTGTAATTTTCTTTGCTTAAGCCCGTGAAGGGCGTGTGGCTGGGAAGCCATATGTGGAGGGAGGCCTTTGTGAAGGCTATGAAGTGAAGGCCTTCGTGAAGGGGAGACCTTCGCGAAGGAATGACCTTCTAGAGGGGGTGCCTTAGTAGAGGCAATAGGCTCAAGCCGGGGAGCAATGAGCACATGCCATGAGCTCTTCGCGAAGGCCGGGAAAGGCCAAGCGAAGAACGGGAAGGCCAAGGGCAATGGCCGGGGAGGCCTTCGCGGAGGATGCCTTGTAGTTTTTCTTATGATGAGGCTTCATTTTCTCTAAAGTGCAGTCTCTTTCTTTTCAGCTTCACATTGCTTTTCTTCTTGCATCCTTGTAAAAGGCATGAGTGGTGGTGAACGGAGTGATGCTGTAGATTGCGTCGATTTGAGGGACGTACGAGCCCCAGCCGTTGTAAGATGTCGTGAAGCCTACACGAAAACAAAGATAAAGTAGTGAGAGCTACGCGAAGTATAAGTAGAGAGGAGCAAATGCTAACTGAAGACGAAGTGGAGTGTAGTGGAGCTTGGTTGCCGGAGGTTCTTCGTAGAGCGGGCATTTCGTCATGGAAAGAGCATTCCTAGTGCATGAGGACTTCCCCACGGTCGGCGCCAATGTTGAAACCCGGTTCAACCCTTCGTGAAGATGTCGAGGGTCAATACACCCTCGACCCGGTTTTGTTGAGTATTTGTTTGTTTGGGGGACGTCCTCAGCAACTTCCTGGTCACTTGCTTCGCGTAGGATGGGACCTCCGGTTCCACGGTCCAGTTCTGATATTGATATTGTTCCTTCACTCCTATTCAGATTGCATGTAGTTGTTCCCGAGCTCAAGTAACCTTCCCATACGCGAGATTCACCTGAAAACACCCCGAAGATGGCTTTCCCCGGGGCGGGCTCTCCGATGCTCAAGTCAGTTTCTATATGAAAGGCATATATATATATAGAGAGAGAGAGAGAAGTTAAGGTCGAGAGGTCTACTAGCCTGTCGAATTACCTTGACCGAGTATACTCACTCTTTATTGCATTAGTCGGGCATTGGGCTTTCTAGTGGTAATTATTCCACCAAGGACATAGTAATGAGCTAACATATACTTTCCAACATTCAAACAAAGCAACGAGCATGTATAGATAATCTCAGAAGCTATGTAATCACCTCGTATACCAAGCAAGGTATTAAAATAACTAGCCTCCTTATCTATGGATAATTAATTATAGTTTCGTATTACCTTAGTTCCACTCCTCTATTTCTAGCCAATTAATTAGTGCTTTGTACTAGTTTGTCTCGAAAGGCTATATAATCATCTCCTGTATGAGGCCTCATGTCAAAGTACTTCTAATCATTCATCACGTGTTCTAATACGGGTCAATTTCGGGACTCTAAGCCAATTAGTCCTTAAGCACATTCTTGTATTAGCAATATATGAATCAGCAATATACGAAGCTATACGAAGCTATAACCACGCGGAGAGGCTATACGAAGCTATGACCACGCAGGGAGCTATATGAAGCTATAACCACGCGAGGACGTATACGAAGCTATGACCACGCGGAGAGATGAAGTAAAAAATATGGCTAAGACCACATGAAGAGATTAGTATGCAACAGTAGGAATAATACTCACAAAGCTCATGGTTTTCCTCAAGGAAGAGGTGGATCGAGAGGCTATACGTCTGTACCGTAGAAGAGCTCGGAATCATTGAAGATCTCGACGATCCTCCAGCGACGGCGGGATGACGTAATCGATGCCTCTAGAAGGCGCCGGAAAGGCGGAATCGCCGATGATTACGAGTCGAACTCGGATCCGATCGGTGAAGTGATTGGGAACGTCAAGGGTTACAAGCGGATGGAGCTTAAAGGTCAGACCATAGCAGAGATCGGAGCTTTGGCGATGGCGTCGTCTCTGCAATCGAGCATCACAGAGGCACATGGGTACTCGGATCTGACCTTGTTAGGACCGCGGACCGACGAGCAAGCCCACATTCGAGGTTAGGCCGAGGCTTCTCAAGAGAACAACAAGGTCGGAGAGGGAGTCGGAGGTGACGGAGGTGATTGGCTGCTCCGGCTCCGAGACCGTCAAACCGAGAACGATGTGGAGAAGTAAGATCGCGGTCGAGGGCTTTGCGCAGAGGTAGACGCGCATCTTCCTCCCTCCATCTTCACTGCTAGCCAATTAGGTTTGGCTGGCTTCGACCTCACCGAGCTTGTCCTCCGCTCCTTTCTTCCTCCATCGCTGCCTTCTTTGGAGCTTCAGAGAGATTCTCTCTCCTAGAAATGGCCGGCTCCTCCCTGCTCATTCGTGGCTTTCTCCTCCTCCGTTTTCCGGCTGTCTCTTTCGGAGCTCCCTGAGCTTAAGAGAGCTTATCCCCCCCTCCTTTTTTCTCTGAGATTTCATGGGTATATATAGATATTGCCATCCAATGCCGAGCCGCCAGGTGTCATCCGCTGGTTGATGGACTGACTTCAATCCTGTCCATAACCGAATTCTGGTGGGCGTGAGGGCCTACGCGTAGACTGGACCTGTGACTATTTATATCGAGGATCCTCCGCCTCCGGGATTTCCTCCATGTAATTTACGCCACCTAGGGCCTTAGTTTCCGATATACTCTACTCTACGTACCTATGTTCTGTTTTTTCAAAGTTTTATAGCCTTTATTATCTCCCATTTCCCCCGTTCCTCTTTTCTCGACAGTCGTGAGTTTTTCTCTTGTACGCGTAGGAAGATAATAGGAAGAAAGGGTGTAATGTTCTTTGTATGGTATTGCTTATTTAGACGTTTCTTGACTGATTGGTTCTTCTTGCCTTAAGCTTTAAACACAAAGGTGTAATGTTCCTGCCTTAAGTTTGCTCATCATAGTGATAATTGAAGGAGAAGTGTTCATGGTTAAAGAGTTTATTTACATGGACAACTGTGCAAATGCGACCAATTAATTAAACTAAATAGTATGATTCGTACGTTAATTACTTCTTAAGTAAAACCAATCCTTGCTTTCATAACTTCTACGCATGTTGTTGTTCCCTTGGTATTGCCTTCTCTTTCATTACTTGCTCTTGTTACTGCTCGTTTCACTCCATTGCTTGCTTCAGTATTGCTTCTTGACATATTGCATCACGATGTATTGCCTGGACATCACACATTGCTTATTTAGTTATTGCCACATGCCAACTTGCGAGTATACTTTCATGTAATCCAATCCATCGGATTAGTTACCTTACTACCATCCACCACTTGCTTCGGGTTATTGCTTTAATTGTATTGCTTCAAAGGGCATTGCCTTTACCACTACACGTCGCTTATTCTGTTATTTTCACGTATTAGTTCACGTTCAGGCCTTTTAAAAGAATGGTAAAGAGATAATATGGTTCTTAAAGGAATACATGAGGTGGGGACGTTGCTTCCCCTCTCACGGGTAGTACTTTTGCAGCCTCATGATGTTCCATGTGTTCGGGATAGGATTCCTTGTGTGGTCCTTTAACATGTAATCCCCTGGGGATACTTCTTTCATGACGATGTATGGTCCTTCCTAGTTGGGATCCAGCTTTACACCCTCTATTTTGCGCAAGAAAAGATCCCCATTCGCGAACCCTTGAAGCTTTACTCCCTTGTTGTAGTACGTCGCGATGCACCGCTTATACTCTTCTTTGCAGATTTCTGCCATTTCACGCCTTTCCTCTCTGAGCTAGAGCTTTAGGTTCATTTTTGTGTAGTTGTCTTCTTCATCATAGTGTAGAACATGCTCAATCGGGAAGAGATGTTCCACAGGTACAATTGCTTTGACTCCATACGTCAGTGCAAAGGGAGTTTCACAGGTGCCTCTCTTGGAGGTTGTTCTGTTTGCCCATAGGTTTAGAGGAAGTACTTCAGGCCACCGCCTTTGAGCTCTCATCAAGCGCCTCTTCAAGCCATTCAAGATCTTTCCATTCGCGTTCTTGACTTGTTTGTTGGTTCTCGGGTGAGAGACCGACGCAAAGTGGAGGCGGATGCCCATCTCTTCACAAAATCTCTTGAGCTTCTCTGTATTGAACTACGGTCCGCGGTCAGTTACAATGTCTTGCGGAGGCCAAAATGGCATATGATATTTTGCTAGATGAACTTCTTCACCTTCTCAACTGTAGTGGAGGCCAACGGCTCCGCTTCTACCCACTTAGTGAAGTAGTCAATAGCTACTAAGATGAACTACAGTTCCCTGGGGCTTTCGGAAAAGGTACGAGAAGATTCATTCCCCACTCCGCGAAGGGGCAGGGCACACTATAATGTGTGCGCTATAATGTTTGAGCTCTAGAAGTGTTAGTTCATGTCAATATGAGGATTTTTTAGAACGTCACTCATTCTGATACTGTTTTTTGCTATAATGAAGAACTCTTGTTTTAATGACTAGCAACTAGCACTTCAATTCTTATAAACCAATCTCAAATTTGGGATATCACAAACTCCCTCACTTAAACTCTTCGACGTCTTCGCAAAGGCCCAAAGACCGCCTACTGGGTTGAGTTGCCGCCATTCAGGCCAAGCAAACTTGTAATACAAAACTTGGGTTTGATACCATATTTGTAAGACCCGAGCCTTAGAAGCATCAGTCTATGCCAAACACGAGTACTTTCCAGAAGATCAGCGACATGTAACTAATGTCGTCCTAACACGCTTAACTTTATAGTTTTTTTTTCTCACTTGAATCCTAAGAAGAAAGAGCTCTTATTAACATGTATAACACTTGAATATTTATAAATCAATCTCAAATTGGGTGTTACATGTGCAATTGTGTCGCGATCCGTACTCAGTTTCTTAAATATTGTCACGTCTACGCGTTGTGTAAGTGTGGGCTTTATTAATCAGGTATGTCACATCTGATCTAAATCCTAAATGATCTATATGTCTACCCATTGCGTACGTGTGACAATGACACAGATATACAAAGCACATGTGTGGCCTATATATGTGTGTAAATAGCAAAAATCGGCATTGTATATAGCTTCAGCAAAAATAAATAAGGTAGCTTGTAAATCCATTGTACCATGAATTTACTACTGACGTATTTGTGGACCCTTTAATGTCAGAGAAAGTGAAGAAAAATATATCAGATCGTATCATCTCCGATCGATCCAATCCTATTCTAATCAACAACAATAAATACATTACTGACCAAGTATCTCAGTGCAGACCTGCACCATTCGCCCACATACTTGTTCATTATCATTCATGGATCGATCGCAATAACAACATCAAGCATGCAAAATCTCGTTGTGGGGCTATCATTTTTAATAAGCCGGTATCAGCAGTTTTTAGTACGTCTGCATTTCTTAAAAATGAAACACCATTGAATTGATTAGGTAGTTCAAATGCAACCCAAGACTGGCCGACAATGTATTTAGTATGTGCCTGATCTTGCCTAGCTATTACACCATTGAATTGATTAGGTAGTTCAAATGACAAATGCTCTTAGGTTGAAAAATATGCATTATTTTGGGTCATTGGATCAAGGAGAAGGGATGGGTAGGATTAGAGTAGAATAAATGACACGGAGGGGCATTCTTATAGATATTGCAAAGTTTTTTATTTCAAAACACAATTTTTTTTATTGATCGAACTGCATGGTTATACTTAGTTTCACATATATATACTACATGTTCATATTTTTATACTAGATGTTCACAAGTTTATACTAGAGATTCACAAACTTTATTTAGAGTTATTAATCATGCACCTTTTACGTTTAGTATATTAAAATGCATGTTTATTAAATGTGAATCTTTTATATATTATTATGAACCTTTAATGAATTAAATATGAACATTGGTCTATTGGGTTCATATGTACAACTTTGAACACATTCATATTTGAAATTATTTTTACTTGGTTTATGGAGTTCATATGTAACATGCGGCACATGCCCATGCTCATATATATTTATCTAAGGCTCATATATATTATTCTGAAAAATTCATCTTATTTTCTGTATTGTCCACCATATAAATAAATTAGAGGTTCATATATTATGTGTTGATATTCTTATATGTCATTTAAGATTAATAAATAATAACTACAGCTTTCATACTAAGGAGTTTTAAAAACAATCCAAACTTATTCTGGACAAAAATGGAAACTTAAAAAACATGTGCTAAAATGTAATTTCGGGGGAGAAAATTACTAAATAAAAAAGTTTATGCTCAAAACTGTAATTATTTTGGCTAAACTTTGAAGTTAAATATATGCTCAAAACTACAATAATTTTGGGCAAAATTATAAAATAAAAATATATATGCTCAAAACTATATTTATTTTGGACGAAAATAGAAAACAAAAAATCTACTCAAAATTATAATTACTGGATCAATGTATGCATTCTGCATTATTACATAGATTTGGAAGGGAAAAAAAAGATAATGGACGTGGAAGAGAAGGGGGTTGGCGGAGGGGGTAGGGGTAAGGGATGAGGCCGTGAGGGAGTTTATTTGGGCTTTTGATCATAATGATCCAATGATCTATGTTACTCCTCATTTTTCATTTTAAAAAACATCCTCGTTTGGTCTCTCTCAAATTATTTCAAATTGAATCCTTTACAGGGAGGTTCGAATACATAAGCCTCTTATAGTGAAAAATGTGGAGCTAGCACAATCACTAGGTGGGCAAGATGAACAGACAAGATTAAAAGCGGAAAACAACTTAAAAGAGTGGGGCGCGTGCCTTTATGTTCATTTAAATGACATTTTTGTAAATAAACTCAAAAGTCCAACTTTTTCCAAAATTACACCTGTGTCCCATCTCTTTCGTCCTCCAAAAATACCATCCTTAGAAGCTTTGAATCGCCATTGAAGGCACACTAAAATCCTTCGCTCGAGTGTGATTGCATGCTTTTAACTCTATTAGCCCTCGTCATCTCTTAATATCAAATCTCTATTTTTCTCGAAGATAAAATCTCTCAATCTCCATAACCAAGTGAAAGTAACTATTCTCCAGCATAACTTGGAAAAGATGCACCCACTGAATTTCAAGAAAATTGCAACGCTAGGGATGAAAAATTCGATTGTGGCTATTGTCTTCTATGTTAACTTTGAAGCTCATTTTTATATACAACCTTTGGAATTAGACATTCAAGGGGGAGGATTTAGGGTGCACATCAAATGTTTGTGTAAGTGCCTCTGAGAACATAAAAAACTAGAGTTCATGTGTTATATGTCCAAATAATTGACTTTGTCATAGCCTATTAGCTCAAATGATAGAGCAATGTGTTGGTACACATGATGTGGGTTCAAATTCCTCATATGCTATATATTGTGCCTGTGAAAATTCTTAGTTTAAGTTGGGTTCACATGTTCAAGTTTGTATATATTCCCCTAAGGTTCATATTTACTATCCTAAAAAACATCTATGCGCGTTTTCATTCTCTGTGTAACATAGATTAATCAGGTGCATGTAAACGTTCAAATAGAGTACTCTTGTAATGCTCATATATACTACTTTGAGTACGTTCGTGTTTGAGATTTATTTTTCTTTGTTTCATAGAAACATCGATGGTTCATATGATACAAGTTAATGTACATATATAGACTTTAAATGTTCATACTTATGTTAATCAATTTCTCATACCCAATTCCAACACTCCCTCTAAATGCTCATATGTTACATGTCAATTTTCGTGTATAGTCATTTAAGTTTTGTATTTATTATTCTGAAAACTTGATCTTGTTTTCCATACTCTAGGAACAATAGAAACTTAAGGGTTCGTATCTAATATATCAATGGTCATAAATAGTCATCTAAGGTTCATACTTATTCTTCTGAAAACTTCATCTTATTTTCCATACTTCGTGCACCATATAAATAAACTAGAGGTTCATATGCTATGTTTCAAGGTTCATATAGTCATATATGGTTCATATTAAGTCATTGTGGTTCATTTTACTTTGTTGCTTCTATCATGACTTTCTTATATGTTTCATGTCAATTGTCTAAAGAATTATAAATAACAAATTGAGTTATCTACCCTAGAGGGAATTTCATCTATGCTCAGCTCACAATATCTCTCTTAGACATTTTCTCGAACAGTTTGCGGGCTTGTCTCAACTCATCCACCATAATCAAAACCAAACTTCTCAATCTGAAAATTAACCATCTATACCAACAAATTGGTCCACTTGTTTGAAAATTCTAGCAACGAAGGCCATTTCTAGACAGAAGGAGAGTGCGGAGATGAGCTTGGAAACGATGACCTGGTCGTTGTGGAGATCAAATTTGAAGACTCGGGGCGTGCATGTGTAGGGAATAGATGAGGTTAGTGCACCTGTGGAGGTTGAATTGCTTCTCTTTAAAGCGTCGGCGAGAAGAGATCCATAAAGAACTCAAATTGAGACCAAAGCGGCTATTGGAGATGAAGATTCAATGAAGAACGATGATAAACAAGGGAGAAGAGCTTCAAAACAGAAAAAATACCAAAATACCCATGTTTTAATCTACTATATAATTACTAAACGCAAAGACCTACTAAGCCACGTGGCACTCCTACAATAAGCCCAAAAAAAAATTCGCCACGTGGCATTATGCTGTTAATTTGGACATGTGGCGCTCAATCCATTTTTTCCGACTTTGTGTTTTTTCCTTAAATCAAAGATCTTACAGTATATTTGTATAATAATTTATTTCCCAAGCTGTAAATCAATGATCAACCATTATATTTTTATAACAATTTATTTCTTAAACTATATTACAAAATAAACGTGAAGGGAAATTTAAGATCATACAAACTAAAAGATTTTTTTAGCCAAAATAAAAAAAATGTTAACGAACTCACCATTTTCAACATCCAATTAGATATGGTTGTTTTAAACCTATTTTGAAAATTATATTACTAATTTATTACGATTTAATTATTTTTAATTAAAAACCAATTAGATAGGATTGTTTAACAAAATCGCACCACTTCCAAATTTCCTTTCTACGTACTATTGCTAACGAACTTTAGAATTTGAATTTGAATATTTAATATTAATCTCCTTTTTGAATTTAAATGAGATGAAATTTTACAGGAAGTGTTTCGTTTCAAATTAATATACATATCAAAAGTTCGTTAACACTTAGCAATAGTACGTAGAAATACATATCTTAAATTGATTTACATATCAAAATGTTATGCTACTAATTTCCTTTCTCACCTATCTATATACATATTAAAGCAACGAAATTTAGAACCACCATATTGATTTTCGGTCAACCAATCTTAGGTGTCAATTTGTGACTAATTCTTTAAAATTAAATTTTAAATATTTTAACTTTTTAAAAAACTTAACAAATATAATTTGGTTATATGGTTTGTTACCGGATTTTTAGTCTCCTTCAACAAATATACATCACACTCTAGGGAACAAATTAATTCTCAATTTTAAAACAAATCTTTTAAATAGGAATAAATTGTTACCGGTATCAATTTTAAAACAAATCTTTTAAGTAGGAACAATTTGTTTATCCAACTAACTAAAATCTTGTGAATTTACAATTAATTCTCATTTTTATTTGCTTTTAAAGTAACTAACTCATTTGTTTCAGCTAGATATTAATTCCATTCTATCAAATTAATTTAAGTCATTAATTAATTAATTTTGTCCTTATCAAATCTTGATATCTTAACAATTAATTTATATTGTTTTATATTTGATATGAATTATCTGTTATAAATCTACCACTTTAACATAAATACTCACGGGTGTGTAGCTTTATTTGTTAAGATATTGTTTAGTTAATAATAGTTTCAATAGTAGATATCACATATTAGTGAAATCTATTTATAAGTTTTAAATAATGCTAATCCCATATATGTAATTTCAGTTAACAAGAATTAAAGTATTTGTTATGATTAATATTCAGACATATTTATAGTTTTATACTATCATAATGTAACTTATTGTTAATTGATTTTTTTAGATTATTTGAAGAGGTAGGTTGCAATCAAGACTTCTTATTATGGTTATTATAAAATTGACAAAATATCTTATACATTAATTATCCTATATTTTATTTTTTATTGTATGTAGGATATTGTTTAGAAAGGGTGTTATCGGAATATATCACTGAGTATACTTATTATATTTTAATATAAATGAATATAAATAGGGTCAATTGGTTTGGCAGAAGCCCATAAGCCCAAATTAGGTGAGCCGCGTATAAAAGCCCAATAATCGAATATATCAATTCTCCGAATTAGTAAATGATTAAAAAATGTTCTAACTGGGCCTTCTATCCCATTTATCCAATATGTTTACCAAACTTTATATAACAGTCTATATACAGATATCAGAAAACTTAAAAAGATATCAGAAAACTAAATGAACATTTTTTGCAAAGCTTTATTAGTCCAATTTAGACCAATTCTACACACATATATTTTACTAGGCCAATTAGCCCAATTTAAACCCGTTCAATTTATTTAAACATGGGCCTTATATTAGAACCAATGTTGTGTAAACCAGTAAATCAGCAGACCCATTATCTTAATATTTAAGTCATAGTATTGGGCGAATAAGCTCATTAACAATAATTCATTTACGCAGGCTGCTAAAGTATATTAGCTAAGTTAAGTAGATTATATTTTTTTTGTTACACAAACATAATGTAAGGCCGATATATTATATTCAGAAGGTCATATTATTACATATATTGGCAATCCCATTAGTACAAAATCTTTTTAAGCCCAATATATAAAGCCCATTATCATAGCGAATTCTGTGTAAGTGAGTATATAATACAACAAAGCCCGTTAACTTGATTTGTAAAAAATTATTGGGCCAGTAAGCCCATTAACAATAATTCATTTATGTAGCCGGCTAAAGTGTATTACCTAAGTTAAGTATATTATAGTTTTTTTGTTAGCCAAACATAATGTAAGGGCAATATATTATATTCAGAAGCTTATATTACTACATAAATTGTTAGTTAAACTACTTTTATTACTACATATATTAATAATCAAAGAAAAATATAGATAAACACGAATCTTCATGAAGAAGAATCTAGATTAACATAACATTTCCCACTTAAAACCAAAAAATGAATGAATGAAATGTGAGCATGATATTATGCTATATTTCATGAAGAAGAATCTAGATTAACATAACACTCGTATTCTTGAAACTTCAAGAATACGAGTGTGAAATCCAAACACGGTGTCGGGTTTCGGCGTCTGTAAAATGGTCGAGGAGTTGCTTTGGGCTTGGCCCAATTACTTGAATCAGATGATGGGCTTCGTTTATATATGGACGAGGTTAATGTTATGGGCTTGGCCGAGGTTAACAAATTTATTGTTAATTTTGTATTTTTATTATAGTGCACATATAATTAAATAATTATATTAAATGTTAAGTTTGTATTTTTATTTATTTTGTTACTAAAATATATCTACAAAGTCTCATTGACTATTGTATGTATGAATAAAAACAAAAATAATATAATGTTGACATTTGGTGATATTAGATATACATAATAAGGGATAAATTATTGTTAATATAAATAATAACTTTTTACATAAATTGAGATTTTTTTAGTTTGACGTCTATTTCAGTTATGCATTTATTCTAATTGGTCCTTAAAGCACATTAGGCTGCTTCGAAATATTGATCAGACTTCAGGTTTATGCAACGGGACGAGATCACGCAGCTTGACAGTCATGTCATACAAGGGAGAATTATTTCATGCTATAATATTGGACATACGGTTTTGATTCCTCGCATGATAATGTCATCGTCAGACACTTCATTTCCTTTTAAGTTTCAACGAAAACAATTTTCCTTGACTGTCTGTTTTGCTATGACCATAAACAAGAGCCAAGGACAATCTCTTGCCAATGTCGATTTGTATCTTTCACGTCCTGTTTTCAGTCATAGTCAGTTTTATGTTGCTTCATCAAGGGTGACTAGCAAGAAAGGTTTAAAGATCTTGATTTACAACAAAGACAAGAAGAAAAATAATACTACAACCAATGTAGTATACAAGGAAGTTTTTAATAATTTATAGCAATTTTGAACATTGTGCCATCTTTTATGTTTCACGTGTCATTTTCATGTATTAGAGTTAAATAAACTTTTTTATTATGTTTTATCGATTTACATGTATTGATGTAAAAGATTGTGGCTATGCGTGTTTGTAAGACAACTTAACCAATTTTTATGATTAATAACGTTATGAAGAGTTTCGTCTCTCTTTATATAATGTAATTTTTTATATCTATAATTTTTTTAGTCAATTTATCATTTTTAATTTAAATAACTAATCAAATATATATTAAAATAATAATTATTCAATAATAAAAATATACGATTATTATAAATGTGAAATAAAGCTCTGCTCCTAATTATATATTGTTTGTTAGATGCGCTTGATCACACGGTCAGCACTTCTCCGCGTTTTGCACCATAAAAAAGCTCTGTATCTGCTCCTTTATTGCCTTTACACATATAATAGGTGAATTCCTCCTTGTATGATGATATAAAAATATCATATTTTATCCGAGGATAACTTTTTTTTTTCTTCTTATTTCATTATAATGGATTGATATAAACTTGACTTCACAGACAAATCAATACTAGCTTTCGACAGATACACAAAAAAATTAGACAAAATAAATGGAATTTTCTTCTAAAATAAGCATGTATATTATAAATCTCTTATTGGATGGGATAATTTTTGGCAACTAAAGTGGGTGGACTTGGAATTAGAAAGACAGAGAATATGAATTGTGCTTCACAAATGAAACTCATCTGAATAATTATTGCAGAATCATACAGCTTTTGGGTTAGAATTATTAATGATTAATACCTAGGAAACGTACATATTATAGCTTATGAAAAAAAGGGGATTTTTTTGTGGAACTTGACGAAACTTATGGAACTAAGTGAACAATTTAAAAAAGGATTAAATTAGCAAGTGGGAGACGGGAAGCAAATTAAATTGTGGACTAATAAATGGATTTTCTCCACTCCATTTATTGATATGGTAACAACGAACCAACAACCAAAATTGGACACTTGTGTCTGCGGATATTTTAATGACCAAAATAAATGGGACAACAATAAATTTTCCTCTATAGTTTCTCAAGAATATGAGTATTGTATTACATATTAACACAACAAAAAATTGATTATATTGGACCCCAAATAAAAATTGATGGTTATCTAAGAAATCTGCTACGAAATTGATTATTAAAAACAAAAACTAGAATTTGAAAACATGAATTTACACAAAGGTCCAAAAATTCATTTGAAAAATAGTTCAAATTGTCCAACCAACAAAAAGTAGCCTAGAATAAAAGGGAGTTGTAGCCGTCGTCGGAAGGGAGATCCGTGACCGTGGGGATGATTTCCGCGACCGCGACTCTGCCCAGATTTCCGCGACCGCGGAAGCCCAAACTGCGACCGCGGCTTGCCTTGGCCAGCGCGATCGTGGCTTGGACAACCCCGGTCACGGCTTTGGCTTTCGTTTCCTTTCGATTCTTAACGTTCATTCGTTCGTATCGTTATTCGTTTGTATCAAATCTAACTTAGGGTTCGTCGTGGTTGTGTCGTCGTCGTAGGGATCCGTACGCAGATTCCAGTCTCCAGATACTCGGAATCTGTCAGCTACGTTCGACTAGATTAAGGCAAGTGGCGGTTCGCTCTTGCTTATCATTCCATATTTTCGTTGGTTATCAATTACTTCTGATTGTTAATTAAATTGGAATGAAGTGTTGTCGTTTGAGAACATATTTTTATAAAATGATGTGATTAAAATATGGTATTATAATAGGTTGTATATATTATTAGAAACAACGCTATTATACCTGTTATTACCGTGATGGTATTGGTGTGGATTATTGTGTGAATTTAACTGTATAGTTAGAACGAGTATTCGTAGGAACGCTATGTACCTTGTGAGGTCTAGTCGTTTCTTTATAACTGGTATTAGGAGGAGTTTGCCCTAGTACTAACTGGTCATGACTGTACCCTTACTCAGGGTAGGTGCACACAGCTGGTGCCGACAAATCGGGATTTATTCCCCATATATCTCTCGTGATGAGATGATATACCTTAAAAGCTTTAACGTAAATGTACGTTTTGTCATTAAATAAGATAAGTGCGGTTATGCACATAATTAATGAACCTTCGGGCGAGAAGTACAACTTGGAACCCGCCTAGACTTCGGTTAGAGTAAGTCTTCTTTCCAATCTGGATTCGCATTGCGCGGTGAGGTTGGTCGTGGACCCAAATGATCAAGTCATTTTAAAAGCTTGTGTGAAACTATAATGTTCCCAAACACTTGTCATACTTTCTCATACGACTCAATCTTTTGGAGTCTTCTCTTCATACGTTTCCCATAAGACTCAATCTTTTGGAGTCTTCTCTTGTTCATACCGTTTCGTATCTTTCCGTAGAAGTGTTAAGGTTCACTATCATCATCGGCTTTTATTCGAGAAGCGATGGGTGTAACCTAACACGACTACTTATAACTTTTTTTATTTTACCCTTGCATAGTCTTTCATTAGACTAACCAACCGATTATTTTCCTTTGCATGGTTGGCTGGTGTCATCCGTCTCATACGACACATCAGGTAAACTCCCTTTTCGTGAAGGCTAGTATGCGATGATGAAGGCAGATACTGATTTAAAGAGTTTTCCAAGGTTGAAGATCCTAAGCGTGAGATCGCTCAGATCAAGACCCTTCGTGATGTTTATTTATTTCAAAGACTTTCGCTGTATTGAAACAATTCTGTATTTGGTTGTATGTGGTGTTAACAGTTGTAAAACCGTGACTTTGGTTTAAATAATATTTAGAAATTTTCATGATATTTAATATAGTTTGTGTTATTATATGGTTATTATAAAATGATTTAGCCTTGGGTAACCCCAGACGTGTATTCTGAGGTCACTGGCGGTAATACTTTCAAGGGATTATTTGAGGGTGTTACAGATTTGGTATCAGAGCGAGGTTTTAAAACGGGTTGGGTTTTTAAATTGTTTTACCTAAAACAAAATTTTTATAAACCATTTACCCGTTTGTGTTGAGAAATTTGTGGTTAAATCCAAAAGTCTAAAATTTTGAACGAAACTATACTTCGAGTAAAATATGATATTTTAAAATCTCTCCATTCAAGTCGTGCCTTCTTTCCAGTCTGATATAGTAAGTTCGCTTCTATATTTAGAAAGACTAATCCTTTCTCGTCGCCTCTCAGGATATGGGCGCATTCGTATCACAACTCAGGAGTAGGAAGGAAGCCGAGGTGGTCCCGCCATCTCCAGTTTGGCTTGAGTTTTCGGTTCCCCCTAGATGCGTTGAGGTCGGGGAGCCAAGTTGTCCACCCGAGGTGGTGAAGATCGTACTCGAGGAGTCGGTAGTGCTAGTATCCGATGGGGCAAGGGATCCCGAGGCTGACCCGAGAGAAGACACGGAGGAGGAGGAGCCGGAGGAGTATCATGGAGGGCACTTCGACGATGACTTCGAGGAGGAGGATCCCGAGGAGGATCCAGAGGAAGACCTAGAAGAAGAAGAAGATCTGGAGGAAGAGGACCCCGAAGAGGACCTCGAGGAGTTCGGCTATGAGTAAGATGGCCTGGAGTACCTGCTTGAGGACAGTGAGGACCCGGGAATGCAGTTCATTTTCCCGAGTCCAGAGTTGCAGCCTGATGAGGAGTACACGCCGTTGTCCCCTGCTGCTTGGGATTTCGGGTATCAACAGGAGGAGGTATAGGCCGCTGGATGCATCAGTGGACCCGCAACTTATTCCCACACCGAGAGGGCTGATGGTGAGCCCTGCTTCTCGGCACATGCTTTATCAGAGTGAGATGGCTTCCTCCGAGGCTCGTCGCCAAGTGGAGGAGATGACTGAGCGTGCTCACATAAGGGCAAGGCCTTGGGAGTCGATGGGTGCCCCGAGGGTGGTCCCGACCCAACAAGCCAGGCCGAGACCTCGTGTGCTTGAGGAGCGCATAAAGGAGTGGACGAATGCCTTGTACGTTTTGGAGGAGAGGACTTACGAGACTGAACTCGGTCTCTCCCGTATGCTAGAGGACGTTCGCGAGCTCCAAGAGAACATCAGGAAGGCGAAGCTGCTACTCAACCCTCAGTACGAGGTGAACCGGGCGGATTTCCACCCGGGATTTCTTGAAGAATTTTGCTACCCACCGATACCTGAGGAGGGGCCGAGTGTTCCTGTGACCAGGGAGGGACCAAGTATACCAAGGCCTAGGGAAGAGCCGTGTGCTCCGGGTCCTGGTAGGTCAAGGAGTCCGACACCGGAACCCGAGGATGGTCCACCTCTGAAGAGAAGATGTCAGAGGTCCAGTGGGTATAGGAAACTCTTCATGGCACCGTGAAAGAGGGCAGTGTTGGGCCTTAGTGATGTTTTTCTAGTTGTTTTGTTTCTTTTTTGTTAGAGTTGTAGCCTCCTAGCAATTTTGTCTTTTCGCTTAGGAGGGCTTTTTGTAAAAACTCATCAGCTTGGTTTCAGTTCACTCCATCAAAAAAAAGTTTACCAGTTTGATCTATTCCGAGTCAATTTTATGTGTTGTACATTTTAAAAGTGTGATTTTAATGTTGTGAAATACTTGGGAAATTGATCGGTAAACAGATGGTGAACACACGAAACACTATTCGTGTTGGTGCTGGGCCGAGCAACAACCCCGGACTGAATCTGAGGAATGCCGCAAATCAAGGGGATGAGAGCAAGTCGGTCTCTCACAACAACCCCATGGGCAGTGGCCAAGTTCCGGCTAATCCTCAAGTGGTATTCGACGCTGCGGCTATAGAGGCTATCCGAGGGATCGTGATGCAAGCGGTCACCGATATAATACAGCCAATTGCACCACAGGCACAAGGTGTGCCGGTTCCTCAGGTTATCCCTGAATTTGAGGAGCCAGTTATTCATGTACCTCGGGATGATGCCGTCAGGAACAGAGGGAACTATGGTCGAGCGTTGAAGGCCATTAGATCTATGAGGCCTGACAGCTATGACGGCAAGGGGGAACCAGTCAAAGTGGCGTATTGGTTCTCGCACATGGAAAGGTTGTTTAGAAACGTCGAGTGCACTGAGGCTGAAAAAGTGCACATTGCTTCCCTTCAACTAAAGGAGGTGGCTAGCGAATGGTGGGAAAGCACTGGTCTAGTTGATCATCCTGGTTTGAACTGGGGAATGTGTAAGACGAAGATGACCGACCGTTTCTTTTCCCGTGCTATGAGGGAGGAGAAACATAAGGAGTTCCTTTATCCGAAGACGGATGGGTTGAAGGTGACTGAGCTTGCGGCCAAGTTTAATCACCTGTTGCAGTATACTGGGCCGGAAGTGTCCAGTGAGGAGCAGAAGATTTGGCATTTCCACGAGTGGATGAACCCAGACATCAAGCCATTGATGGTGCGCCACGAGTGCTCTACTCTGGAGCAGTACGTGGATGCCACCTATAAGTTGGAGGTGACTCTGGAGGAGTCGGCGAAGAAGTGCAATCGCCAAAGACCGACACAGAGCCAGCCTCAGGCTAGTGCGTTTAAGCAACCCGCGCCACCGTCGCATTTTTCCAAGTCTGGCCGGGCTAGAACGGAGGCCACACAGGCAGGTTCTACGCAACGCTCGGGTCAGGGCAAGAACCCGATCCAGTGTTATAATTGTGGCACGCCGGGGAACAAGAGCAATGAATGTCCGAAGGATAAGAGGACGTGTTTTGCCTGCGGAAAGGAGGGGCACTTGCAGACGTTCTGTCCGCAAAGGAAGCAGAAGGGAGCTGAGTCACAGCAAGGGTCTGTTAGTCATAACAACCGACCCCGATTCAAGCCGGTGGAGACTCCTACCCCTTCAACGCAGACAACTGCCCAGAATAAGGGGAAAGCCCCAACTGCTTCTGGAGGTCAAGGTCAGCGGCTTTATGAGATGCGTGAGGCTGACGGACCAAATGCTCTGATTGCTCAAGGTACTCTATACCTTCATTCTACTTCTGTGTGTATATTGTTTGATTCGGGTGCCACTCATTCTTTCATTTCGGAGAACTGTGTGAGTAAGTTAGGCTTAGTGTGCAATGAGACTTGTGAGCCTTTCGTGGTAGATCTCCCAAATAGTGAACAGTTAGTAGGGACCAAGAATCTGTCAGAATTTTCGATTACTATTCAAGGTCGGAAGTTCGAAGCGGATTTGATCTGTATAGCCATGACTCCATACGACATTATTCTCGGGATGGATTGGCTGACGCGTCATGAGATGGTAATCGATTTTAGCTCAAGGATTGTGACGGACTGTGATAGTTTCATCTTTGGGTTAATTTGTGTGCAAGTTCAAGGGTCGTAATGACGCTGATAACGGAAAGCTCATCAATGCGATGGTTGCGTGTAAGCTGCTTCGATAAGGTTGTGTTGGGTACCTGTGCTATCTGGATAAGCCCAAGAAGGATGAGACTTCAGTTCTTGATATTCCTGTGATATGCGAGTATCCGGACGTCTTTCCGAAAGAGATTCCCGGTTTACCCCCAAATCGTGACGTGGAGTTCACTATTGATCTCGAGCCTGGTACTGCGGTATATAAGGCCGAGTGCATCGCCTTGGGGCGCTCCGGTCTTGTTTGTCAAGAAGAAGGACGGATCGTTCAGACTGTGTATCAACTACCGAGAGTTGAACAAGGTCACGATCAAGAATAGGTATCCGTTGCCTAGGATTGATGATTTGTTAGATCAACTATAGGGAGCAAAAGTCTTTTCCAAGATCGATCTGAGATCTGGTTACCATCAGCTCAGGATTCGTGAGGAAAATATTTCGAGGACTGCATTCCGAACGAGGTATGGGCACTACGAGTTCGTAGTCATGCCATTTGGGCTTACTAAGATCCGGCAGTCTTCATGGATCTGATGCATAGATGTTTCCACCAGTACATGGATAAGTTCGTGGTGGTATTCATCGATGATATTCTGATCTATTCCCCGAGCGAGGAGGCTCACGAGGAACACCTTCGAATCACCTTGTCAGTCCTTAGACAAAATCAATTGTATGCAAAGTTGTCTAAGTGTGACTTTTGGATCAAGGAAGTGGCTTTCTTAGGCCATGTGATCAATGAGGATGGGGTTATGGTCGACCCTTAGAAGATTGAAGCGGTAGCCAACTGGAAGCAACCTCTGAATGTGAAGGAGGTGTGCAGTTTCTTGGGACTTGTAGGTTATTACAGACGGTTCGTGGAGAGATTTTCTAAGATCGCTCTACCAATGACCGGTTTGCTCCGTAAGGTCCATAAGAAGTTTATATGGGACGACACGTGTGAGACAAGCTTTCAGAAGTTGAAAAAGTGTCTGACGTCCGCACCAGTTTTGGCGCTACCGGAAGGAACTCATGGTTATGTGGTCTATAGTGACGCTTCAAAGCATGGGTTACGATGTGTATTGATGCAAAAAGGCAAGGTTATTGCATACGCATCTCGGCAGTTGAAGACCTATGAAGCAAACTATCCGATGCATGATCTGGAGTTAGCGGTTGTGGTGTTCGCATTGAAGATTTGGAGGCACTATCTCTATGGTGTTAGGTGCCAGGTCTTTACCGACCATAAGAGTCTCAAGTATGTGTTCACTCAGATGGAGTTGAATATGAGACAACGTCGCTGGTTGGAGCTACTCAAAGACTACGACATCGAATTGATGTATCATCCGGGCAAGGCTAACGTGGTAGCCGATGCATTAAGCCAAAAGACACCACATGAGACCGTAATAGCTCTACTCACTGCGCATACCAAAATGAACCAAGGATTGTGTGAGATTGACGTCTTGTACGATCATCGTCGAGGATGCCTGAGTATGTTGGAGATTCAGGCTATGCTACTTGATCAGATCAAGGAGAGGCAGGTTGATGATGTGGTCTTGGTGAAGTTAAGCAGTGAAGTGATGGATGGGAAAGCTTCCGGATTCGTGAACGATGATGGATCACTCTGGTTTCAGGACCGGATTTGGGTGCCTGACATAGATGGCCTTCGCCAGTTGGTGATGAAGGAGGCCCATTCGTCAGCTTATTCTGTACATCCAGGATCCAGCAAGATATACAAGGACCTCAGAAAGAAATTCTGGTGGCCCAACATGAAGTGGGACGTAGCAGAATTTGTGGTGAAATGCTTGACTTGTCAGAAGGTCAAGATAGAACACCGTAGACCAGGTGGTGAATTGCTACCTCTCCCATTGCCAGAATGGAAGTGGGAGGATATTGCTATGGACTTCGTCACGGGGTTGCCGAAGACTCAGAGTCAAAAGGATGCCATATGGGTGATCATTGACAGGCTCACGAAGAGTGCTCATTTCGTGGCCATTAAGTCAACTTGGGGAACCCAGAGGCTATCGGAAGTTATCCTACACGAGGTTGTTCGTTTGCATGGTACGCCAAAAACCATTGTATCGGATCGTGACGGCCGATTCATGTCGAGATTCTGGAAGGAACTCCACAAGGCCATGGGAACTGAGTTGAGGTTTAGTACTGTGTTTCATCCTCAGACGGATGGACAGTCTGAGAGGACCATCCAGACACTGGAAGATATGCTGAGATCTTGCGTACTAGATCGTCCGACCAGCTGGGAGAACAGCTTAAGTCTGATTGAATTCATGTACAACAATATATGGCATTCGACCATCAAGATGGCTCCATTCGAGGCTTTGTACGGTCGGAAGTACAGATCTCCAATTTATTGGGATGAGAATGCCGACAAGATTCTGCTCGGATCGGAGTTAGTCGAAAGGACTGCCTCAGATATTGCTTTGATCAGACAGAGGATGTTGATAGCTCAGAGTCGACATAAGTCTTGCGCAGATCTGAAGCGCAGGAATGTCGAGTTTGAGGTTGGTGACAAGGTGTTTGTCAGAGTGTCGCCATCCAAGGGAGTGTTCAGGTTCGGCAAGCGTGAGAAGCTTAAACCTCGCTACGTATGACCGTTTGAGATTCTTGACAGAGTGGGGTCTCTAGCGTATCGTTTAGCATTGCTTCCATCGGCGCATCCAGTGCATAACGTGGTCCACGTGTCTCTGCTAAGGAAGTACGTGCTAGATGTGTCTCATGTGCTGAGTTACGAGGACATCGAGATTCAGACAAATGGTACCTACGAGGAGATACCTGTGCGTATTCTTGAACGCCGCGAGAAGCATTTGAGGAACAAGGTGGTACCATTAGTGTAGATCCTCTTGTCCAAGTCGGGATCGGAAGAGGTAACTTGGGAAACC
Organism: Rheum nobile; assembly: GCA_027886185.1. Lineage (NCBI taxonomy): Eukaryota > Viridiplantae > Streptophyta > Magnoliopsida > Caryophyllales > Polygonaceae > Rheum > Rheum nobile. The sequence continues at coordinate 7,474,366 of WOAB01000644.1, read as the reverse complement.
TGGGAGACTGAGGCTGATATGCTTAGTCATTTTCCCGAGCTGTTTCCGGCCTAGTTTCGGGGTCAAAACTTTTTTATAAGGGGGAGGTAATGTAATAACCCCTAAAAGTCCCGAACTGTCATTTTGGAAAAAGGACATAATGGGCAATTTCTACAATCTCTATGATCTCTGTAATAATCTTTTTGAATGTTATAATATACGTTTAATGCATTTTGGGTCTTAGAATAATTTTATGGGTACTAAAAATAAATTATAGCATAAGACCGTGAGTGAATCCGCGACCAAAAGCCAAGTGGCGCGCTCGCGGCATTTTCGCGACCGCGGAAACACTGTTTATTGTCATCTTCAGATCTGAAGATGTTTCGCTGGTTTGAATTTCGCCTCGTGCGTAACTTCGCCATTGGAGGGAGGCCGATCGACTGGTCTTCTCGACGTTGAGCTCCTCTTTTTCCTATAAATAGGAGGCTTCCACCCCGGAATCATCATCCACAACTTCAAGATCTCATCTCTTCCTCTCGTTTTCAAGTTCGCCGGAGTTGCTCGAGTTCGCCGGAGTTTTCGAGTTCGCCGGAGGTGCCTTGGAGGTGTGTTGTGGTGGTGGTTGTAGGGAGCCCTTGTCCGAAGCAAGGAGTGGTCGTTCGCGTCATCGGTAAGCCTCGAAGCCGTGTTGAAGCCGTCGTCAGAAGAGAGATCCGCGACCGCGGGGATGATTTTCGCGACCGCGGCTCTGCCCAGATTTCCGCGATCGCGGAAGCCCAAACCATGACCGCGGCTTGCCCTGGCCAGCGCGATCGTGGCTTGGACAACCCCGGTCACGGCTTTGGCTTTCGTTTCCTTTCGATTCTTAATGTTCATTCGTTCGTATCGTTATTCGTTCGTATCAAATCTAACTTATGGTTCATCGTGGTTGTGTCGTCGTCGTAGGGATCCGTACGCAGATTCCAGTCTCCAGATACTCGGAATCCGTCAGCTATGTTCGACTAGATTAAGGCAAGTGGCGGTTCGCTCTTGCTTATCATTCCATATTTTCGTTGGTTATCAATTACTTCTGATTGTTAATTAAATTGGAATGAAGTGTTGTTTTCGTTTGGGAACAGATTTTTATAAAATGATGTGATTAAAATATGGTATTATAATAGGTTGTATATATTGCTAGAAACAACGCTATTATACATGTTATTACCGTGATGGTATTGGTGTGGATTATTGTGTGAATTTAACTGTATAGTTAGAACGAGTATTCGTAGGAACGTTATGTACCTTGCGAGGTCTAGTCGTTTCTTTATAACTGGTATTAGGAGGATTTTGCCCTAGTACTTTCTGGTCATGACTGTACCCTTACTCAGGGTAGGTGCATACAGCTAGTGCCGACAAATCGGGATTTATTCCCCAGATATCTCTCGTGATGAGATGATATACCTTAAAAGCTTTCACGTAAATGTACGTTTTGTCATTAAATAAGATAAGTACGGTTATGCACATAATTAATGAACCTTCGGGCGAGAAGTACAACTTGGAACCCGCCCTGACTTCGGTTAGAGTAAGTCTTCTTTCTAATCTGGATTCGCATTGTGCGGTGAGGTTGGTCGTGGACCCAAATGATCAAGTCGTTTTAAAAGCTTGTGTGAAACTATAACGTTCCCAAACACTTGTCATACTTTCCCATAAGACTCAATCTTTTGGAGTCTTCTCTTCATACGTTTCCCATAAGACTCAATCTTTTGGAGTCTTCTCTTATTCATACAATTTCGTATCTTTCCGTAGAAGTGTTGAGGTTCACTATCGTCATCGGCTTTTATTCGAGAAGCGATGGGTGTAACCTAACACGACTACTTAGAACCTTTTCTATTTTACCCTTGCATAGTCTTTCATTAGACTAACCAACTGGTTATTTTCCTTTGCATGGTTGGCTGGTGTCATCCGTCTCATACGGAACATCAGGTAAACTCCCTTTCCGTGAAAGCTAGTATGCGATGATGAAGGCAGATACTGATTTAAAGAGTTTTCCAAGGTTGAAGATCCTAGGCGTGAGATCGCTCAAATCAAGACCCTTCGTGATGTTTATTTATTTCAAAGACTTCCGATGTATTGAAACAATTCTGTATTTGGTTGTATGTGGTGTTAACAGTTGTAAAACCGTGACTTTGGTTTAAATAATATTTAGAAATTTTCATGATATTTAGTATAGTTTGTGTTATTATATGGTTATTATAAAATGATTTAGCCTTGGGTGACCCCAGACATGAATTCTGAGGTCACTGGCGGTAATACTTTCAAGGGATTATTTGGGGGTGTTACAAGATCAACCAGAACCAATGGCGAATCAATTATTGGATTTATAATGAGAAATCACATGACATAACCAATTTGAATCAATCAAAGTTAAATACATTATGAGACCGGTTCACATAAGAAAGATTAATAGGATGAGAAATGAGAATTAAAAACCCCAAAAAATGCATGCGCACACAGGATATGACATGTGCATATGTTTTTTCTTGTATATGCATGGATTTTGACTTGTATTTGCATCTAAATTCGACTTGTGTGTATGCATTTTTCCGGGTTAAAATGTGCATGAGTTTTGAACTGTATGTGCATTCCTTTTGAAGTGCGTGCCTTTCTACTTGTATGTGCATGTAATTTGTACTAGGTGTGTATGAGTTTTCACTTACATATTTTCTAGAGAAAAAAAATGTACATGACTTTGTGAAACTGAAAATTCATGTAGATACAGGCAAAAAAACTTATGCACTTTCTAGATTGTGCACAAGTTTGTGTTTGTATGTACATAGGTTTTGGCTGTATGTGTGATTTTATTTAAGTAGAAACTCATGCACATACAAGCAAAAACTTATGCACTTCTTGGAATGTGCACAAGTTTGTGCTTGTATGTGCATAGGTTTTGACTGTATGTGTGGCTTTGTATAAGTGGAAATTCATGCACATACAGACAAAAACTGATGTGCTTCTTAAGATGTGCACAAGTTGTACTTGTATGTGCTTGAATATTTGTTTGTCTTTGCTTAGTGATAACTCATGCACATACATGCAAAACTTTATGCACTTCTTGAAATATGCACAAGTTTGTGTTTCATTTGACTTTATGTCGATGAGCTATAGAATGTACAGATTTTGCCTGTATAAACATAAAAATAAGCATATATGTACATGATTTCTGTGTTGTATGTAATAGCGAATTAAAATAAAAAGCGTGCACACGCGCCTGCCTGTATTTTCTCCCAAAAGTATGCATTTTTTTGAAATACAATTCGACCGTGCCAGATTATTCATCTGTTGGCTTTTTTAAGCTCCTTGAATTAAATGACCCATATTCATTCTCGATTCTCACCAAATCACCCTTTCTCACCAGATCCGGATCTATAAATTATATACATTTTGGTTAAGATTTGTTAGTGAATTGTCGTGAAAATTGAAAAAAAATGAAATATCAACTTAGCATTATTACTTGAAAACAAAGGGAAGAAATATTAAATCATGACACCTTATAGGCTTCCACACTAACTAACATAGAATCTGCAATTTCAATCGAAAACATGGTTCATAATATTTTGATGTAATTTGACCATTCATAGTAACAAGCTTTTAAAATTTTACCTCAATATCAAAAACATGATTATTGGTCACATATTGGAAATTTAATTATCACTTATAAACTCCCTGAGATGATTATTGGTGACTTAAACGACATTCTTACTCCTTTAGATAACCTTGGAGGTGCTCTGCTTCACCATTCGAGATTTTCACGACTTAATAACTTTATTTCAGAGTTTGGACTTATTGATACTAATTTTTTTGGTTTTCCGTTTACCTGGCGTAAATTTGCAACTACAAATGATACAATTTATGAAAGACTAGACCGTGCTCTCATTCATCCTAATTTAACAAAAACATTTTCTTCTATTCAGGTTAATCATCATCCTTTTACGACCTCTCATCATTGCCTTATTACCTTTACTTTAGGTCATGATAAACCTTTTCACAAGTATCCATTCCGTTTCGAAAATGCTTGGACACTTAAACCATATTATAAATCATTGGTCCAAAAAGTATGGAATTATAGTCATAAATGATCATTTTTGTTTAAAGTCTATTGACAGGCGTTGTCGTGACACCTAAACAAAATAATCCTAACAAACCTAAACAAGTAGTTTGGGCAAGTAAGGGTCGAATCCCACAGAGAATCAGATTATCAATTCAAGTAATTGTAAGTCACCAACTAGGAACTAGGGTGGGTTTTGTATCGGTTTCTTAGTGACCAAGTAACAAGTAAACAAGTTCGCAAGTAAAGGTTGTGAATATGATTGGGAAAAGCGCTACACCTGACAAAGATCTACACAACAAGAGATATGGTTGATCACTGAATTCTATTAGTCTCAAGTTCTTATCTTTCCTATAGTTGTCCTTATCCCGATCTTAGGTAACTATTAGTTCTACCGGCCCTAATAGTACTTATTACCAAATCAAATCCGAAAACCTTCAAGACTCAATAAAGCAATAGCATTCAACCAAGGATTCAACAAGATACATGCAATAGAAACAACCTGTTACTATAACATGCAATTAACTCTCTCTCACGATGAACACTCGCAACCCGCTTATGTAAATCGTGTTTGCTACTAGATATGCAACTGATAAGCACTACTTTGTAGGGCTTAACTAAGAGTTATTAGAGGGTTTTATTGGTGCCATTCGGGTAGATTTAGACACATTCATGTGTATGGCGTTTGGGGGAGAAGTTTGGTGTTTTTGGAAGTGTTTGAGCTATCTTGGATATCATAGGAGACACTGAGGAAGGACGCCACCAAGAGAAGACGCCAAGGAAGTGAAGAGGAGAGGTTAGGAGGCGAAGCCAAGGAGTAAAGGCCGAGCATTAACCGCGACCGCGGGCAAGGGTGCCGCGATCGCGGTTCCTCGGGGCAAGTCGAGAATTATCTACATGCGCGGAGAAGTGTGAAGAGCGCGGAGCCACAAGGGGCCGCGATCGCGGTCCATGGGCCGCGATCGCGGGTCATCAACGCATGAAGTTCAGACTTTTTTCCGAATCTATCTTTTCTGTTTTCTTTTCTTATTTTCTCATTTTATTCCGTTTCTTTTCTTATTGGGCTATGTCATTTGTTAGAAGCCCTATATATACTCTCTTTAGCATTAGGTTTGAGAGTTGGCCATTCTAGAGTTTCATTTCATCGTTGCCACTTTTCATACTTTTGAAGTTCATCATGTTTATGAGGAGCTAAGCCTCTTTTGCTTAGTCCGGTAATGGAAGCATAAGTTTATTCATCTGGTTGTGAGGTTTTGTTCCTATCTATCTTATCCTATTGAGTTATATCTTTTCTCTTGCGCAAATTCTTATTTGGATGTTTGTTGGTTTATATAGATTGATCACCTAAGTTTATTGCTTTCATTCATATTGCTAATACTAGGGAACTGTTGGGCTAACGCTCTAGTTCGAGTAGCGAGCATAGATTATATCTGCCACTGTGGAATTTATCTATGTAGAGAATTGATTACATGTTGAATGCTTCTGGTTGAGGTGTTATGTGTATCCTGGTTAATTCTTATATGCATTGCTGCCTTTGGATTGAATCACTAGTGGTGCTAGGGTTATTCATTGGTAAGGGTTCTTAGGTTTGGTTGATCTTTGAATCTACCCAAGATCAGGACAGGAATAACCGAATAGAAAGATAGGACATAATCAAGGAACAACCGTTGGATGACTTATGTGGACATTACTTGACTAAATGTTTTCTCTCTTTGATATTTCATTCATCTACTTTGATGTGTTTGATTTGATTGTGACCAACCAACTTACAACCCCCCCCCCCCCCCCCCCCCCCCCCCCTCCCCCTTTTAGTGACTTGCATGCAACCACCATTAGTTTCGCTCCTTTCCTGTGGGATCGACCCTTACTTATTGACTATACTAGTTTATTTGTGAGGTTTTATATTTGACAGCTATGAACGACAGCACATCATCAACCCGAACCCGGAATCACAAGTCCTAGCAATTAGGAAGATATCAATAGACCTAGGTAGCTAATCTAGATAAATCAACATAAACCAATAAACATTCAAGCATAAGAGAATTAATCCAACTAGATAGGAAAACGAACAAGAGTAGAAAACTCATAACCAATCAATTGAAGGCTTCAAAACGTCAAGTGCAACAATGTAAGCTTAATTCTTCATAGGGTTTGTGAGAGAAAACTAAGATATGTGGCAACTAGGGTTCTCTAAACAAAGTCTTAGAAATAACCTTAAATACTAGGGCAAATAATTCAGAAATAAAGAAAAGAAAATAACAAACTTGGAAACAAAGTTTCAGAAATAAAATAAAAAGGAAATAGAAATTCCGGAAATAAATCCGGGAAAGTCTTCAGCGCATCGTCACCGCTGGGTGCGGCAATACCCACCGCGGGGTGCGGTGGTCTTCCAGAACTTCGCGCCTTCTTCTCTGCTGGCTCACCGCGGGATGCGGTGATGTTGCCGCGGGTGCGGTGGTACTCCAGCAGCTGCGACACTTCCGTACAAACGTCATAACTTTTGATTCCCAACTCGGATTGTGCTCATATTTTGAGGACTTTCAGTAGACTTCAAGATCTAACTCCTCGAATTGGAATCACTCCATTTGGACATCTGATTAAAGAGAACGAACCAATTGAATTCAGCACACTGTTCTTCTACTCTTCAATGCACTTCAAACCTCTGTAAATCCCATTATTTCTTCACTTCTCGTCTTCTCTTCCGGATTATAGAATTACCATCAAATAATATCCAAACATCACCTAAATCATGCTTAAATCTTCAAAAGCTAAACTTTAATAACAACCTGTTGATCAAATATTCTAGACACCTTCAGCGATATAATAAACTACTGGAATTTTAACATTTATTTTGGAAACAACGAGCCAAAATGAATTACTTATTAAATAATGATAAAAACACAAAATTCATCCAGAACGTCTCTAAAATTAGAACATATAAACAAAATATCTCTTCCTTTCAAATATCAAGATGGATGTATTTTTCATGATCATAAACAAATTCAGGATGCTATTTCACATGAGCTTAAAAACAGATATACACCACAACATCATGCTTCTGTTACTTATAATAATTTACATGTTATTCCGCAGACTATTCCAGAACATGACAATCAACTTCTTTTGGCTCTGCCATCCTCGTTAGAAATCAAAAATGTTGTTTGTAAGCTACCTTTGAACAAAACTCCAGGTCTTGATGGATTTTCTACTGAATTTTATCAAACATACTGGCCTATTGTCGGTAAATCCTTGCTTTATGCTATCCATGCTTTTTTCCACTCTGGACAAATGTTAAAACAATGTGCCCACTCTTTCATTATCCTCATTCCTAAAAATGAGAATCCCATTACTATTAACCACTTTCGACCGATCAGCTAATGTAATACAATATATAAAATTATTACTAAAATTATGGCCGACAGGCTTCAAATTCTGCTTTCTCGCCTGATTAGTCCTTATTAGGGTGCCTTTGTTCAAGGTCATTTAATCCAAGACAATATTTTACTAGCACGTGAAATTTTTCACTCTTTTCATGCAAAGATAAAAAGGAAAGAAATGTTGGATGGCACATAAATTAGATATGGAAAAGGCTTATGATTAATTAAATTGGAATTTTGTTGAACATACTCTTCTTAAATTTGGTTTCTCACCAATCTGGGTACAACTGCTTATGACATGTATCACTTCAACTTCATTTTCCATTCTTGTGAATAATGAACCTGGTCCTGTTTTTCAACCTTCTTGTGGACTACGACAAGAAGACCCAATTGCCCCTTTTATCTTTATAATAGCTATGAAATATTTGTCACGAACCCTAACAATGGAATCTCAACAATTGAATCGTAAGGTTGGTATTCAACTTACGAGAAACGAAACATGTATTCCTTTTTTATCATTTATCGATGATACACTTATTTTTGCAAATGCATCTTTCCTTAATATGATATATATTAAACATATTCTAGATGATTTTAGTCATACATCTGGATTATCCATTAAATACCATAAAAGCTCTTTTCAGACCTCATCTAACATTTCTTCCCAACAACAAATAGTCTCATTAGCAGCTATTCTTACTATTCAAGTTACACGAGCAATGAAAATATACCTTGGAATTCCTATTGTACGGGAACGTGTTAGAAAGATTTTTTTTTATTCCTTGATTAGTATGAAAAAACAACTTTCGATATGGAAAGCTAATACGCTTTTACAAGCTGGACGATTAATTCTTATCCAATCTAATTTACTCTCTAAATCTAATTATCTGATGCAAAGTTTTTTTCTACCAACTAGTATTTGTAATGACATCGACAAAATTGATAAAGATTTCTTTTGGAATAAGACCAATCCTAAATTTCACTCCCTTATTAGCTGGGATAGTATTTGTAAACCTAAATCAGATGGAGGCCTTGGTCTTCATAAAGCCACTGATTTAAATAAATCATTACAAATGAAATTACTGTGGAAAATTATTGTGAACCTGATAGTATCTGGGTTCGAATCATTATTGAAAAATATCTCAGATCTTCGGATTTATTCTCTTATAGGAAAAAAATAAAACAATCTTGGCAATTTTCTAGACTTCTTCATCTTCGTGACGTTTTTAACAATGGCATTTTTTGGGAAGTAGGAAATGGTTATACCATTAAATTTTGGACTGACCCTTGGACTGATTGTAATCTTCATTCATATTTTAATAATATCTCTAATATTAATTTGAAAGTCTCTCATTTTATTACTCAAAATTTCCAGTGGGATTTAGGCCGTCTTCGAGCCCTCTTGCCTACTTTTGTTGTTAATAAAATTATAGAAATCCATATCCCGACTACTTCAAGTGAAGATAGGATTATTTGGAAACTCTCTTCAGAACTTGGAAGAAACCGCCTATTGACTAGATTAAATTAAACTTTGATGGCTCTAAGCGTTTGGATGATAGTTCGCACATAGCCTATATACTTCGTAGTACTGATAGAAGTCCCATTTTTATCCATCGACAATGCATCCCGAATACTAGTACCTTGCACACAGAGGCTTATGCTGCGTTTTTTGGTATTCGTCTTGCGATTATTCTATAGGTTAAGAACATTATAATCGAATGTGATAATTTAATTGTGATTAATTCCATTAGAGGTATTTGAAAATTTCCGTGGGAGATTCATCCCATTGTTAAAGACATTATTTTGTTACTTGCTTCTTTTGATAATGTTCAGGTTCATCATTGCTTTCGTGAAGCAAATTCAACAGTCGACTTTCTTGCAACTCGCAACATCCCGACTAGTGCCTTTATGATGGTTCAAAAGTACCTTTCCTCAATGTCCATTAGAGTATTAGACCTGCTCAAGATGTACTCATAGTAAGATATGAGTTCGCCTGTTTGAACTCTAGCTTTGATAATTTTTGTAAGAAGTTTATTAAGATCATCCAATGCGATGATTGAAGACGGTCTTTCTGATTGGAATGGATCCTAGTGTTTATCTTGTATAATTTTTTTTTACCTCAATAGCATAGCTACCGATTGACTATCTTAATCTCTATAGTCTATAATATTTTTCCTGAAAATGGTCCGACTGTCTTATCATGATAAGTTACGATTTATGAATTAATAAACAAAAAATTTATTGGGCCGGATGGATGGGCCTATCAAAAGCTTGGGCCGGTAAATGAAGCGTTACACACACTGTATGCTCGAATAATTAGCCTTTTTCCAATCCTTCAGTTCTTGACCCAATCAAGTTTACTCACACTTTAGCCAATACCTCACTCTACATTACTCACAAAAATACAAATACCCAGTCACCAAGTAATAAAGTGACGTTAGACTCTTTAAATGTTATCCCATTCAACTTTCATTCCTCCTAGAGACATATAAGGATAAATTAATATTGATGACTCTTTTTCGAAAGATTAGACTCTTTAAATGTAGAGCAGTATTGGTCAATCGAACTGGGCCATTCATAGACGAAACAAAATAATAAAATAAAAATTAGTAGCTAAAATTGTCAAATTTTGATCATCTATATCAAATCATTTATCTCTGAATTATAGAGCTGTTAAAAAGCGACCGAATTCGTTTTATCGACCTTACCGACTCGCTTTTGGACTCGACCCGATCTGACCGAAATTTTTGATAATCCGAAGTTACCGAACCCGAATTTACTGAGACCGAACCCGACCCGATTAACGAATAAATATGGATTATTTATAAAATATAACATAAAATATACATGATAAATGACATATAAATAATGATAATATGCTTAATATCCTAAAAAAAAGAACATTGTTGTACTTATACAATTTTTTATAATGTAAAAATTAATAAATTAATATAATAAATTAAAATTAAAAATAAAATATGATTTTGGTCTACTAATATCAATTACATTAAAATAATTAATAATATTATTATTATTTTAATTCGTTTCAACTTATTTTGACATATTTAAATTAGTTTTTAACTATTTAATAATATTTATTTAGTGAACAAAATATTAAAAAAATGACGCTCTTGACCCGTTGGTTAACCCGAACCGCCCGCTAATCTGTAATGACCTGACCGGCTTGACCTGTTATCCGAAATGACCCGACCCGTTCTCAACCCGAATCCGAAATAACCAAACCGAACCCGATTTGACCGACCCGATTGACAGCTCTAGTGATTTATAATTGGTTATGTTAAATTATAGTTACAGATTGAACTCTCAACCTTTCTTTTCTGCTTTCAATCCTTATTGAACCGGCATCATCTGATTTTATTGTGCGTTAGGAATTTGAACATCTTTGAAACTCTCGACATAATAATAATTGTTTGGTGGGATGAGACAAAAAAATATTGAATATACATGTAGCGGACATGGTATTATGAAGAGGAACAAAAATAACAAGTCAAATAACAACTAGTATATAATCGTTTCATGATGAGAATTCAATTGGAAGTATTAAAACCAACTTCAATTATGTCAAATGTAACCCTGAAAGTATTTTTTCTCAATTTTGTAGGCATAGAAAATGAATACGAGGAAGGCTGCCTACCAATAAAGTGTTTGTTTGGCTGAAAGTTTTATTTCCATGAATTAGAATATTCTAGGAAGTTAGAAGTAATACAAGTGTTTGGTTGAAAAAAAAAATGATAGTAAATCATATTATATCACTTTTTGCAATTGTGAATTCCTACAAAAGATCTGAATTCCAATTACTAGGGAGAGTGGGTAAGATTTTTTCTCTCATAATTCACATGATTTAAAATTTAACCAAATAATATTTTTCAACATGAAATACAATTCCTGGATATCATATCACAGGAAATTGTTTTCTAGAAATTACACTTTATATATTTAACCAAACGAGCACCAAGAACAGTCAAAATGAGAAATATTTGAAAAATTCCCCTTTTGACAGAAAAAATCCTACATTTTGGTCAAGAAAGACTGTTACGTAAGTACATGCAACATTTAAGTGAAGACATCATGGGCTGGCCCATTGGAAGATGCAAAGGTACCAAAGCCCATATTGGTCATATCACGGGTCCACTTGTCAAGATACTTTTGAATCAATGGAGGTTTGTGTTGTTTAATATCAAGGATTTCAATTCGGATGACAATATCGAAAAGAGTAGGCGGCTAAGCAACTAGAATAATGTGGGAAAAAAATTAGAAAGGAAGGAATTGCCTTTTTTGGTGTGACTTTCACTCAATAAAAGTTGGTGGAATTGCATATACAAGTTTGTTGTTGTTGTTGAAGTAGATGTGATAGCACCATGAGACCATATGGGATTTAAGATGTTACCATTAAAATTTCAAATAGGTGGGATTGTGGGAATTGAGCTAAATTTGAAAGAGACATATTGCCCAACTAAGTTGTCCTGTCTGTGTTTATACATCTATTGTACAACTTACCAAGTTTAATTAGAAAAAGCTTTGTTTTTTATGATATTCTAGTTTGTTTTTGGTGAATGACGTAAGTGATTAAATTGGGCCAAACATGGACTACTAGGGTTTTACGTATTTTGTACAACTTAACAAAATCGCCATGTTTTATATAACTAGCAATTATGCGGTTAATTTTTATAATTTATTTTTTTTATAAATGATTTAGATTCTTAAAATATATCTTATAGTGTTGAACTTTAGTATTTTAGTTCTTTTTAACAATATTAATAGATATTATAACTATTTTTTATTTATAAATAGAAATTAGGTTATGTACATTTAATATTATATTACATGAGCAAAGTTACATTGAATTCCTCTAATAATACCAAAATGTAGATATAAGTGAATAAATGTATTTGTTTTGTGCAAAAAGTTCAATATCAATTGTATATTGTATGAACATCAAATAAAATTATTTATATTTTTCAATGTTGTCCAAAAATAACTCTTTTTCAGTTTTATATATATTAAATGATAGAAGAAAATAAAAATTAATGAAGTAAAAATACAATATAATACTCATTTATAATAAAAAGATTTTTATGTAATTGTTCATCTTTGAAGGGTGTGTATAGATCGAAAATACAATATATTAAATTTGTCATGCAATAGAAACATTTCTTATATGGAGTACTCTTTATCAATGTAGGAGTAGCTTACATGCTTTCAATGTTAAAGGAGAGGCAAATAATCATGTTGTCTTTTTCATTTTGTAAAAACAATATGGTTAATACTTAATATGACGTAATTAAACGATCTCATTTATAAATCTTCTTAAAGTTAACTATATGTTATTATAATTAACAATTTTTTTCACAAAACTCAAGATTTATAATAAGAAAAAAAGTACAAAAGTTATTAATTGACAATTTTTCATTTTATAAAAGCAAATATTCATTCTCGATTCAACTCTCTATTTGTATTATACAATGACGAGCTTATATGAAAATTGACAATGCAACCTAAAAATCCCATTAATAATCTACTCCATAAGTAATGGGTTTCAAGTTTTTTCTTATAATGTTTGTTTTGTACATGTTTATGGTGTTTATCATATATAAATTTGACTTCCATCATTTTAAATTTACTTTTTCATTTATTATATTAGCAAACTACATATGTATAATGCAGGCGAACTAACATGATTATTGCAATTGTAAGATTTGTATTTGTGTAAATATACTATCTGATTAACATGCATTGTAGTATTTTGAATTGATTTACTAACAATTATAATTATCATTACTTTTTAAACATATCAGATGATTTAACATCTGTATATAGAGATCAAATGTAGGTATTTTATTGGAAAGTATGCATTGTATTATTTTAGGGTCATACTATTCGGCACATAGGCATTTTTGCCTTTTGGCGCATAGGGCTCGCGCGTAACGTGGGAATAGGCTTCCCGCGTTACGCGCGGGAAGGCACCTGTTCAAGCCCCACACGTAACGTGTGAGACTGTCCCACACGTTACGCGTGGGATACATCCACACGTTACGTGTGTGTACATTCCACACGTAACGTGTGGCATGGATCTGGCTTTAAAAGCCAGATCTTGCTCTCCTCCTTCAGTCATTCGAAGCCGCAATTCTTGTTGCTCTCCTCGTTATGCGTCTCTTTGATCTCCTCGTGACGAATCGATCGACTCCGCGCGTTACGTTCAAGATCTTTAAAAGGTTAGTTATTACTCGTCGTTGTTTGATTTGTTTTGTTAGATTTGAAGTTATTGGTTAGGAATTGTAGATCCATATTGTAGATCTATGTTATTTTGATGTTTAGGGTGGTAGATCTATGCTTTGGGGAAGGTTTTGTGGTTGTTTTTTATTTTTTGGGTAATTTTGAAGTTATTGTTTGCATGAGGATTTATGTTGAATTTTGTGTGAAAATATGGAAGTGGAAGTGATAGTATTGATAGATTTGTAAAAATTGTGGAATTTTGGATGAATTGCATGTATATTTTGATGAAAAAAATTCGCCGGAATTGTGAATGCTCGTCGGAGAAGACGACCGGAGAGTCGCCGGAGTGCCGCTGGCGACTCCCCAGCAAATTGAAATGTGCACATTCACACGTAACGTGTGAATGTGCACCACACGTTACGTGTGACGTTAGTTCACACGTAACGTGTGAATTCTCTACATCTGGGCTTCTGGTTCACTATGAACAACTCGGTCGAAAACTCGGCCGGAGAGTCGCCGGAGTGCCGCTGGCGACTCCCCGGCAAATTGAAATGTGCACATTCACACGTAACGTGTGAATGTGCACCACACGTTACGTGTGACGTTAGTTCACACGTAACGTGTGAATTCTCTGCATCTGGGCTTCTGGTTCACTGTGAACAACTCGGTCGAAAACTCGGCCGAGTTGTTGACCGAGTTGTTGGCTGTAAATTTTTTGGGTAATAAAATGTCTGGATATGTAACCGCAGATGGAGCATGGGGACAGAACTGAACGTCGGATACGCCGCAACCTTGTACGTGAACAATCCTATAGGACTGGTGAAGAGGTCGACAGGTTTAGGCGGCAACGGAGGAATGTCTGCTACCGAGATGATGAGACCGGCGCATACCAGACTGAAGCCGGTAGCAGTAGTGGGGTCGCTGAAATGATAGGAGTTCAGAGCTTGATGGCGGTTCCTTCTTCTCATGGAGGTAGGGCAGAGTCTGAGCCTATTCACAACTACCGGGACTACCAGGGGAGTCCGCTGCATGGTTATTCTGATACAATAGATCAGAATAACTACTATGGGCGGAATTTTAGTCCTCTGGTACTCCCGCCGCACGTGAGCCCTCATCGTATCCCGAGGGATTATTATCAGGGGGTTGATGAGCAGGACAACCCGTGGGAGAACCCGGCATTGTACCCGAACGCTCCCTATCATCAGCCGATGGTAAGTACATTTAGTATAACATGCATTTGTTTACAAATTCTTATTGCATATGATCAATTTAATAAATATAGGATCAGGCAAATACATGGGGGACTCAGGACCAGGGGACTCAGGACCAGTCCAGCAATGCCTGGATCCCAAGAGATGACGCTCCGGGCGGGGACGAAGAGCCTCAGGAAGCCTCTTCTTCGCGGGCAAAACCACCTCGATCAAAGAAGAATGTGAGATACGACCCTGAACTGGTGGTGAGCGTTCCTGGAGGTCCGGAGAGCCCTGAACTCCTAAAGAGTTTTGTGAACCACGTGGCATACCTCCTCTACCAGCGCGTTGTAAGTTACATGTAACTGTATTTTTTTTAATTATTAATCTTGATTTGTATAAGTCCGAAGGATTACTTAATTATGTTCATATACAGACGGTGCCACCCTTGAGGTTCCAGCAGTGAGGGAAGCAGTTACGCTCATGGCGTTGCATGTTGGAAGATGCGTGGGGTAGCATGGCGTCTGCGTCTGGGCTATGTCATCTATCAGACATCATGCACGAGCATGTGGATGAGACGCTGATCGGTGCCTTCGTCGAGCGTTGGCAACCGGAAACCAACTCATTCCACATGCCATGGGGAGAGATGACTATAACTCTCCATGATGTGTGGATGATCCTTGGGCTACAAATACAAGGGCAAGACATGGGTCCCCCGAAGAAATGCCACGAGCAGCTCTCACGCAATGATTTGAAGAAGGCGTTGATGGAGCAGGCGCATGAGTTTTTTGAGCTGGAGGATGATGCTATCGTCGCCGGTAACTTGCATGCGGGAGATTTTAAGACTCATTGCCAGGTGTTGACTAACAAGAAGCAGGCGGCTGGGTTCTTGTTGTACTTGGTGGGGTCTGCCCTCTTTCCTGACAAGTCTCAACATCAGTTGCCCGTGTATTACACTCCGTTCGTGACTGATCTCACAAAAGTCACGAACTATGCATGGGGTACCGGTGTTCTTACACACGTGTACCGCAGCTTGGGCGAGTGCACAAGGAAGGATGCGCGGGTCATGTCCACATGCTTCACTCTGATTCAGGTATGAAATGGATTGAATAAAATATATGAATTTTTGTTATAGATATATTATATGTTTGTTATTTGGGAAATGACTTATATGTAATTGTTTTGTAGGCATGGATATATCAATATTTTCCCATGTTTAGACCTGTACAGAGTGTTTACTGGGACCCCCAACAGCCGATCACATACGCTAGAAAATGGGACATGTCTCATGAACCCAACCGGACCAGAAATTATAGGGAGGAGCTGGATGAGATGTGTGCTGAGAGTGTAAGTGCATATACGGTCCTTATCTAGTATGTTAAAATATATATACATGATAAGTTGTTTGAAATTCAATTTTGTTTAGGTTGAGTGGATGCTATACGGCTCAATTGACTTCAACAATGGGATGTTTGCTTCATCGCGATTCCATGGAGTCATATCCTGTTTGTGGGTCACTGAGCCTTACATGCCGGATCGAGTAGCTAGGCAGTTTGGGCGTGCACAACAATGTCCAAGACCACCGATTGTTCCAATTAAGGCATGGAGGGGCACGAAGATCAGTAGTTACACGGTGGAATACGATAGATCCTTACATGCATGGAATGCCCGCAATGAACATTCCATTAGCCTACAAGCCATGGGTCCTCCAGTCCGCCAATCCCACGAGTATAGCGATGATTACATGCAGTGGTACCTGCATCATACACATCCATTCATCCTCCCTCAAGAGGATCGTTACACTCAGCAGCAGGTAAGTAATCATGTAATTATATCTTGTTTATTTTTTGGTACAATCTGTTTATTAATCGTATCCACTTATCTTGCGTGCAGTGCCTCGATAGTTGCTACAGACGGCTGGATCCATATCGCGATCACCACCATGGAGATGACCAATGCGAAGACCTAGCCGAGGCGTTACGGCAATCATTGGAGCAAATGTATCCCTTCCTTTCGAACCATTGAACTTGGCTGCTTTGTCATTTGAGCATTAGACTTTGGATTTGAATGTTTTGTTGAAGTTTGAATGTTTTTTGTTGAAGTTTGAATGTTATGACTTGAGTTTGAATGTTTTGTTGAAGTTGTTTGGATTATGCCAACAATGATTGTTATCACTTCTATTTGAATGTTTTTTATGGATTGTTTGTGAATACACACTAAAAAAACGACGAAGGAAACCCAAATAAATGTTCGAATAGAAATGTCGAACTCATTGCATCATAATACATACATATCATTCATTACATAAATCGACTGTTTTGACCTTCTTCTTTCGTTTTGTCTTCGGTTCGGCCTTGTCTGGTTCGTACTCCATCGAACGGTCTAATAGCCATTGATCTACGTAATCACCCGCACATGGGTCATGATGATACAGCCACCCCGAGTAAATAGGAGGCAAGGGCGAAGTTTTGGCCAGCCCATGGTAAGGGTAGGCCCGTCTTCGGTGGTCTTCCTTTTTGCTTTTTCGGAGGTGTTCCGTCCATCTGTTGGTCAGTGTACTCCCATGATGACGGCTGTCTTTTGGTGGGTAGGCCCGTCTTCGGTGGTCTTCCTTTTTGCTTTTTCGGAGGTGTTCCGTCCATCTGTTGGTCAGTGTACTCCCATGATGACGGCTGTCTTTTGGTGGAAAAGTTCAGAGCTCCTTGAGGCCGACCCTTATGCCTGACTTTGGCTGGCTCTTCCAGAGTAGTCTGCTCTAGATGTGCTATACTTCTAAGCGTGGAGACTGCTCTCTGTTGAACCTCAACTGGCAATGTGGGGAAGACGCTTCGGGAAAATTCTTCAAGCAACGATCTATTCACGTTGCGTGTGCAGGCTTCTTCCTCTTCTTGTGTCTTCACTTCTGACAAGGTCAATTGTCTCCAGAATGGATGCAATGAGCTAGGTTCAATTTGGGTCTCGTTCCTCACATGTTGCGCCAAATCGTGCACGCAAAGCAAGCCGTCTCTGACCCTCATCTGGCATCTGCATATAGTGCTCCACAATGGAGCTTCTCCTTTCCTGTATTCCTCAATCAAATGAGCTAGTGCAACCGTAGAGACCTTGAAGTGCAGCTTGCAGAACAGATCTGCGTTTGTTAGCAGCGTATATCTCTTTCCTATGCTCTCATTCAGTGCCCCCTGAATCTCATAAATATGACTGCGCAACCGTGTATCATATTGATCGAACACAGTGCAAAGGTTGCCATCGTTGCTTGTGAAGAAGCTTTTCAGACTGGAATGGGCCCCTTCAACCCTGCATTACAACAATGATGCACAAACTAAATTTAGATAAACTGTAAAGGTCTAACAAAGTCCAAATAACTAGCTAAATTTAGATAAACAGTTGATGTACAAACCTGTTAGTGGTGGTAGTACCCAGCGTGAACACTGTATCTGTCCATACGGAGACGATTCTTTCCTTGTAAGGGTCAAGCCAGTTTTTTTGTAAGTACTGAAGACATTTTGGAGCTTTCCTCCAATCACGCTTCAGCTTCGAGAGTGATGCTTCGTACCCTTGTATGGTCGTTTCCTTGAAGAGCTTCATGCAGTCGTTGGAAAATGCTATGCCCCTAAACTTGTCCATGGCCTTCTTCCCGAAGTCTTTAATATTCTTCCTCACATGCCGCCTACATAGGAGGAATTTTGCTGCTGGAAACTGCTTCTCTAAGGCGTTCATCAACGCCTTTTCCCGATCAGTGACCACACATGTGGGTGCTCGTTGCACCTTGGCAAACATCTTAGCAAGTTGCTCTATGGCCCACTTGTAACTGTCTTCGTCCTCCTTCTCCAGAAACGCCCCGACAATATTGTAGTTTTTCCAAACTGATGTGATGCCGACGATTTCAAGAAAGGGCAAATTGTAGCTGAACACATAATCATATGTAAAATATAATGGCGTCCTAACCGTGACATGAACAAATGAAGAGTATATTAGATATGGACGTTACTAACCAGTTAGTTGCATATGTAGAGTCCAGCAACACAATATACGGAAATGCCTTCAGCAACCAAAACTGATCCTGGCTTGCAAAGAAGATATCCGTTATTTTGTTGGTGTCCTTGTTGAATCTATGCTCCATGAAGTACCCCTTCTCATTGCACTCATAGAAGAACTGTTGTATAACTGTTCTTCCTTCCATGCCCTTCTTTCGTATCTCATGCATGAGGTTGTACACTTGCTTCATCTTGGTTACATTTCCAGGGGACGAATGGATTGTAGTATGAATCTTCAGAGGCTTGCAATGATTGACTGTCATCACCCTTATAATCTCCTTCTCTTCAGCGGTTGGTCGCCCAGCTAATGCACTACTATACAAATTGTCTGCAATGACATGGTTGTGAGTTCCATGTTGTACAATGATCCTCCACAATCCCTTCGGCCCTTCTTTCAGCCTCAACATGAAGGGACACCCACATTTGTTCGACCTTGTGATGTCTCTCACTTGGTCAGCTCCTTTAGGCACGTTTTGTCCATGCCTATCACACGATAACCAAGTCCCCCCAAGGGCCCGAGGGGTGGAAGGTTTATTCCTCCACTTTTTGATGCAAAAGTGTTTAGACTTAGCCATCTCTTGCGCCCACGAAAAGGCTTCTTCTCTAGACTCCCAGATTTTTTCAGTTGTGAAAAACCTTGAATAATCGGCAGAGACGTACACATCCTCCTCAGGTGGTACACTGAACTGAGGCTGTATGTGTAGGGATGCAAAGCACAGTTGTGGAGTAGCGTGAGATGAAAATGCTTCTGGAGTGTTCCAAATCGGAAATGTCTTTTGGGGCATTTCCTAAACCGAAAATGTCTTCTGTGGAGTGCTCCAATCATTGAGGGAAATATTATTTAACCCTTCGTATAAATGATAGTTCGTCTGCATACACGAAATCATGTCATCAAGTGCACTAATTATAAAATGGCACATTTACTATCAAACTGTGCAATATTACATAATGAAACTTGGTTTCTGGAATTGATTTCACACGTTATGTGTGTGATGGCTTCACACGTTATGTGTGAAGATTGTCCACACGTAACGTGTTGAACAGTTTCACACGTTATGTGTGAAGATTGTCCACACATAACGTGTTGAACAGTTTCACACGTTATGTGTGAAGATTGTCCACACGTAACGTGTGAAACTGTTCTTCAATGTAACAACCATTTCGCAGCCCTAAACCCTAAACAACGATCAATCTTTGTTTCTAATACCCAAAATAATAAAATGAGATTTTAAGATCAAACAACAAATATCATAAATAGCTTCCCTAAACCCTAAACAACAAATATATTATCACCCCAAAAATAGCTTCACTAAACCCTAACCATCAAGCTTAGAACTTTAAACATTTTCAAAACAAGAAAAAATAGAACTTTAGGATTACTTAATAGAAATTACATCGTTCCAAAGTGGAATATCTTCCCCATTGTTGCTCCAATACTCGTTGTTGTTCAGATTGTCCATTTTTTGTAGAAATATTGAGAGTGCAAAATAAGATTTTGTTAGTGTTTGAAATAAGGATTTAGGCTCGAAATGGGTTCGAATGGGTTGTTAGCCGGGGAAGAAGATGGGGCCATTATTACAGTTAGGTGGGGACAAGACGGTTATTCAATGCGTTTTGCAACAGACTGAACCACGCGTTACGTGGCAAACCTGTCCACACGTAACGTCTGGAGTTGCTTGGCACGTTACGTGTGCTCGTGTTCCACATGTAACGTGTGCTTTTAGCGTATATAGGGTACGGTTTAGGGTTACTATTTATCTTTAACTAAACTATGGGTTAGGGTTTAGGGTTTATGGTTTAGGGTTTACTATTTATCTTTAATTAATAAGGTTGAATTTAGGTATGCGAGTTATATTATTTCTGAGATTGAGGAGAGGAACTTACAATTAGGGTTTAGGGTTACATTGCTGAAAAGTTATTAATGCTAGTGGTTGAGGTCTTTAATGATAGTGGTTGGGGTCATTTTATACTACAGTTGTATACAGCTGTATATTAGTTGTCAAACACATTCATTTTCACTATATAAGAGGCATTAGGGTTGCAACAAGTCCAATACAAGCGGGATTGAAGATTCATTTATGGGTAAGCTTCTTCTTCCAGTTTCTTTCGATTTAGTAACTCTGATTGGCCTTTTCATATTAATGGTTTGTAGGAAATCAAGCACCACAAATAATGACATCTTCATCCGAATCATCATCAAACCCAAATAGGCACCATCAACAAATGTTGTTTACGTACTACCCTTTGTAGGGAACAAGCCATTTTATCAAAGCAGAGACATGATATGCCGTGAAGTTTTACCAGAGACTATCCTAATTTCTTCAAACGCAACTAGGCGATATCTTTTATTTTGTGCTAGGCTTTCTAAGTTTATGAAAAAATTGTATTATTTCTTGCATTGTGAGTTAAATGTTGTTGTAGTCATCCAACGTAATGAACAAGTCTATTCTATCTTTTATGTTGATTATTTTGGGGCATTCTTTTTATTAATTTTAAATAAACAACTACATAATAATATAATGTAATGTTCATACACGTAACATTATAATATATATAAAATCCCTAAACCTTAACATTAAACCATAAATAAATACTACAAATATACAATAATATGACCTACACAAATACCCTAAACCCTAAATACTACAAATACAATTATATTATATTACAGTCACACGTAACGTGTGACTGTTTTCCACACGTAACGTGTGAAAACATCCCACACGTTACGTGTAGAAGTGAGTCACACGTAACGTGTGGATTACAGTCATACGTTACGTGTGAACCCTATGCGCCAAAAGGCAAAAATGCCTATGCGCCAAAAAGCAATCGTGTTATTTTATTTGTTTAAATAACAATTACAATTACCATTTTTGTTCTTAGATATATTAGATGGGATATTAGTTATCTAGAAACCTTTCATATAGAATGAACATTAATTTTGAAGTACTTATTCCATAATATATATATATATATACTACGTGTTGCATGAAACTAATTTCCAATCTTCTACATTTATTAAATATGCGAATAATATTATTTCTTTGATGGAGTATAGTAAATTTTATACTCCGTATAATGATTAAAGTGTAATGTATTTTATATTTATCAAATAATTTGTTGTTGTTGTAAAATGGTTGAGAATTGGTAATAAAATAATTTCTATAATCTAGGTTGAGTTGTATATATATGGTACATGCATTTTATTCATCACAAAATTGAATTCATAGTATACAGTGATTATAATAGTATAGAAATAAAAAACTACAAAATACCAAATATAAAGTATAATATGATAGAATGTTAAATATATACATCTTCAGACTGTATAAAAGACAAAGGTAATACGCTATAATACTCTAGCTACTTGAATAAAACCAACCATCTAGCTTTACATATAAACGTTTTTAAGCTCTCTCCTTCGTCTTTTCTTTCATACAAACGTCTCTATTTTGTACTTTAACACAATGCCTCATTTATAGGAAGCTCATATGTATACGTAGGAACACCCAATTCAATTCAATTACTCATCGATTAATGGTTTCACGGTTACAATTCTATTATAATGCTTATGTCGATTCATTATTAAGTAGTTTAAATGAAACGAGTAAATCATTATCATCATATATTTAGCAACTAATATTCCCAATAGAGTTCTTAAAAATTTATCATTAATACAAACCAACCCTTCCATTCTACGAAAAGAATATATGCTTTGTTATAATTCTTATAGATATGATGTACATGTCCATGCCTTTAACTATGTTGTATAATTTCGCATGTTAATGCTTTTATTATACAATACTTCGTATTGTTTATTTTCTAGTCTAGTCTAGATAAGCTAAAAGTTGAGAGGATGTTTCAATTATTGTGAATTTCATACTTCATTGTTTGATATCATGAAGATGTTGACACTAATTTAGAAGTCAAAATAATGGTCATTGTCGCTCAAGAAAAAAATGGTCATTGACTCATACAATCAACCTTTTGTAATACCCCTCAATTTCAGTAAGGGTATTTGGGTAATTTCCCAACCCTCGTTCTGTAATCGTGCTCCTAAAATCTCTTTAATAATCCTTTGAGCGTTATAATATACATTCGATGTATTATCGAGGCTTGGAATATTTTTATGGATGCGAGTATTCAATTTTGGGGTTGAATCCGCGAGTAAAACCGCGACCAGGGGTCTCGGACGCAAACGCGGCATTTCTGCGACCGCGGAAGAGCTTCCGCGATCGCGGAAACTGTTCAGCGTCGTCTTCATTGTCTTCGCGTTTTCGCCGTTTGGAATACCGTTGTTTCGTCGCTTCGCTGGTGAGGAGAGATCGAACGATTGGTGTGCCGGGCATTGAGCCTCCTCTTCCCCCTATATAAGGGTGGTCGGGGGTAGCCTTCACCCTCATCCAAATCTGCAGCCTTCCCTCACCCTCTCGTTTTGTGTTGTCGCCGTAATCCAAGTTCGCCGGAGTTGTCGAGCGTCGTCGGAGGTACCTTGGAGGTGGTTGTCAGTGGTGCTTTGGAGGTTCTGTGGTGGTAGAAGTCGAAGCAAGCCTCGTCCGAGTCAGTCATCGTCGTCGGTGAGCCTCGATTCGTATTTCAGAGTCACGTCTGGGAGAGTTTCCGTGACCGCGGCTATGAACACCGCGATCGCGGCTCTGCCCAGAAATCCATGACCGCGGATTTCCAACCGCGACCGCGGCTTGCCTTAGCAAGCGCGATCATGGCTTGGACGAGCCGGTCACGGATTTGACTTTCATTTCCTTTCGATCCTTTAGATTCGTATCAATAATTGAATCGAATCTAACCTAGGGTTTCGTCGTAGGGTCGTTGTTGTCGTAGGAATCCGTAACCAGATTCCAGTTCCAA
This sequence comes from Rheum nobile, assembly GCA_027886185.1. Taxonomy (NCBI): domain Eukaryota; kingdom Viridiplantae; phylum Streptophyta; class Magnoliopsida; order Caryophyllales; family Polygonaceae; genus Rheum; species Rheum nobile. The sequence goes on along the minus strand of WOAB01000644.1, from coordinate 7,450,602 downwards.
ATCCCGAAACCCGACATCGTCAATTTGTCTAATTAAGGCAAGTGGCGGTTCGCTCTTGCTTATCATTCCATAATTCCTTTAATTATCAATTACTTGATTGTGAATTAAATTGGGGTGAAGTGTTGTTTCGTTTGGGAACAATTTTATAAATGAGATAATTAAAATAGGATATTATAATAGGTTGTATATATTGCTAGAAACAACGTTGTTATACCTGTTATTACTGTGATGGCTTTGTTGTGGATTTTAAATGTAAACTTAATGCTAGATTAGCACGAGTATTCGTAGGAACGCTAATTCCTGGTGAGGATTAGTCGTTTCTTTATAACTTGGTGATAAGCACTACTTTGTAGGGTTTAAGTAAGAGTCATTAGATGTTTTATTGGTGCCATTCGGGTAGATTTAGACACATTCATGTGTATGGCGTGTGGGGGCGAAGTTTGGTAATTAATTAAAAGCCATGTGATTGGTGGGCCAAATTGGAGGAAAGAGAAGCCCACGTGAAGAAGAATGTTGGAGAAGGCCCAATTGGAGTCTGGAGCCCACGCGAGAAGCCGCATCAAATTGGAAGCAGCGAATGAATTGGATGCTGATGAAATTGGAGCATGACGTCACGCTGACGCAGGCGCTAATGCTTGCAATTGGGAGTGGGCCGCACATTTGTTGATGCCTTGCGTGTGTTGGGCTGAGAGAATGGGCCGCTGGTGCTTTGTTGATGCCGAGATGTTCGCCGAGCTGCTGAAGGAAAGTGGGCCGTGCTGAACGCGAGATTCAAGACCGAGAATGCGGGATTAATTTCCTTGCTTTTGTTTGTTTATTATTTTATTATTATTTTATTAATTCGTTTTAGGTTAATTTAGATTTTATTTCCTTTAGTATATTAGGGTAGAGAAAAGGCTTTTTGCCGATCTATCATCTTTTTGTTTGAACCCTAATTTCTCTTCACGTATTTGCTATGAAGAACTAAGCCTCCCTGGCTTAGTCAGACGTTGAAGCTTTCGTTTCGATAAAGTTGTGAGATTCTTGTTCTTAGTCTATTGCATGGTTTTTATCTTTCTCTTGCTTAAGTTGCTTATGATTTATATTGATAATCTCTATTTGGACGCATCTAGGGTTTGTTGTTATTGATTGATTGCTAGATCTAGATTGTTACTGGTTGAGCATATCTATTTCAGAGTAGCAACTGCATCGTACTAGTATCTGGTTGTGCTAGTCTTATGCAGAAGAGAACTGATTTACATTCTAGGATAATATCTGGTTGTTTTATGCTAGAATTGTATCCAACTATATTCCTATCCGTAAGGCTGCTGTTAAACGGAATCTTAATAGTTTCAGGGTTGTTTAATTAGTTAGTGCTAATAGTATCTGGTTGTGCTATTAGTTATATCTGAAAAGGAATTGGAATTTCCATTGCATGTGATTTTGAATGAGTATATAGGATCAACTTGTCATACGAATAGTGAATATTGTTTGACTAAGTACTTTTCCCCATTACTGATTTCACAACTCTTTCGCTTCTTTACCTTTGCATGCTTAGTTACTTAAAACAAACAAAACCCCCCTTTGGTTACTTTAGTTTGACATACAAATTGCATATTTAGATAGAATTCGCCTCCCTGTGGATTCGACCTTTACTTACCTAGGACTACGGTTTAGGGTTTGTTTGGATATTTTGCATAGCAGTTTTTAGAACGACAAAAACTTGTTATCACTTGGTATTAGTCGGATAATTCTCTAATACTTTTAAAGGTCATGACCATTGCTTCCTATCCACCCGTTAAGGTTAGGAGGTGTTAAGCACCTTGCTAGTGTAATTTGGGATGGACGTATTGTCACCATGTGTTATTCTCGTTGTCACTCGAGATCATATTAAAAGCTTAACATGAATATACGTTTTGTAATTAAATAAGATAAGTGCGGTTATGCACATAATTAATATACCCTCGGGCGAGGAGTACAACGTGGAAACCGCCCGGACTTCGGTTAGAGTAAGTCTTCCTTCCAAATCTGAATTCGCATTACGCGGTGAGGTTGGTCGTTGACCCAAATGATCAAGTCATTTTTAACGCTTGTGTGAAAACTATAACGTTCCCAAACATTTGTCATACTTTCCCATAAGACTCAATTCCTTTGGAGTCTTCTTTTCAGTGCATGTCTAAACTTTAATCATTCCGTGAAAGTTTCGGGTTATGTATCGTTCCTTCGGTTGTTATTCGAAGGACAATGATAGTAAACGGTTACGATCACTAGAACCATTATGTTTTCACCATTGCATAGTCTTTCATTAGACTAACCAATCGGGTTTTATTCCTTGCATGGTTGGCTGGTGTCATCCGTCCTATACGGCACATCAGTGGTTGGTTCCCGAAGTCTTGAAGTAACCAGTTGAAGAAGAGGCTTGCAGTTGAAGATTTAAGTATCAGTGTTTTAAGGTTGTTAAGTATTACTTTAATATATATATTTATAACCTAGTCATGTAATAGGTTATTCTTAAAGTCTTCCGTTGTGTAATTTAAAAGTCTTCCGCTGAAATTTCACTCTGTTGTAGAATCGTCACTTATCATTTTATGAGAAGTCTATTAATAAAAGGTTAAGTTTTATTTAAATATATCTTCCGCTGTTTAAACCTTTCGTTATTTAATATACTTATTTAAGCTTAATTGTTCCGATTAAAGCCTAGGGTGACTTTGGACAGTAACGTCTGAGGTCACTGGCGTGTGGCACTACCGACATAAGTCGAGGGGTGTTACAATTATGGTATCAGAGCAATGGTTTTAAAATTCTTGGGCTATTGTTAGGTTTGAGAATTTTCGAAAAATAATTTCGAAACTATTTTCAACCTATTTTCTATTAAAAAGGAATTTCGAGAATTCAAATGTTAAATTTAAAAATTTTAATTATTTCTTGGAAATTAATTTAAAATAATGATTTCGCTATTTGAACTTCAAAAGTTATTTATAGTTGGTTTATAAATGGTGTGTATAAGCAATCAAACGTAAGTTTATGATTGTAACTTTAAAAGTATGACTTTGGTCTTAGTAAGAGTTTTGTGATAATCGTATCACTAGTTTGAGAAAATAACTATATAAATAATTATTTTTATATATGAGGTTTAAAGGTATAAAGTATAAAGTTTAAAAGTATAAAGTTTAATAATAAGTGGTTTTTCAAACTTCTGCAAGCTTCGAGTTGTTACTTATTCCTTAGATCCATTCTTAGGGATAGTGTCTCCCATTAGGTTTAATGTCATTTAAAGCTCAAAATTTCTCCTAGTAGATCCATTCTCAAGTTAAGAGAAGAAGATCATTTCTGCGGTTAAAAGTGGAGGGTCAGTTAGACTGATATAAAGTTATTAGTTTGGACCCTTACAATTCGTATCATAACGTATTTGACTAAGTGTCGTATTCAAGTTGGAAAGGTTATAAAATATAGTTATGGTTCATCAACAGATGGTGAACACAAGGAACACATTCTGTGCTGGTGCGGTACCGAGTAACAACCCAAGGCTGAATATGAGGAGCGCCGCTAATCAAGGGGAGGAGAGCGAGTCTGTCTCTCACAATAACCCCGCAGGCGTTGGCCAAGTTTAGGCTAATCCTCCAGTAGTGTTGGATACCACGACCAAAGAAGCCATTCGGGGGTTTGTTATGCAGACGGTCACCGATATAATTCGGTCAATTGCACCGCAAGCACAGGGTGGTCCAGTTCCTCAGGTTGTTCCTGAAATTGAGGAGCCAGTGGACCACGTACCTCAGGTCGATGCCGTCAGGAACAGAGGAACTTACGGTCGAGCCTTGAAGGCCGTGAGCTCAATGAGGCCTGACAGCTATGACGGTATTGGAGAACCGTTCAAAGTGGCGTATTGGTTATCGCATATGGAACGGCTGTTCAGGAGCGTGGATTGCACTGAGGTTGAGAAAGTTCACATCGCCTCCCTTCAACTTAAGGATGTGGCTAGCGAACGGTGAGAGGGCACTGGTTTAGTTGATCATCCCGGGTTGAACTAGGGTATGTTCAAGACTAAGATGACTGACCGTTTCTTTTCCCATGCTATGAGGGAGGAGAAGCATAAGGAGTTTCTTTACCCTAAGACCGAGGGGTTGAAGGTGACTGAGCTTGCATCTAAGTTCAATCATCTGTTGTAATATGTTGGACCAGAAGTGTCGAGTGAAGAGCAAAAGATCTGGTACTTCCATGGATGGATGAATCCAGAAATCAAACCTCTAATGGTGCGTCACGGTTGTTCTACATTAGAGCAATATGTGGATGCGGCCTACAAGATAGAGGTCACACTGGAAGAATCCGCCCAAAAGCGGGAGAATCAGGTTAAGGGAAGGGGTGAGCAACAAGATCGTCAGGTTGGTACATTCAAGCGACCGACATCGCCCACCAAGTTTGAGAAGTCTGGTTGCGCTAAGACCGAGACGACTCAGTCTGACTCTGTCAGAGGCTCAGGTTGGAGTAGCGGAGTGATTCAGTGTCACAACTGTGGTGAAGTTGGGCATAAAAGTCTTAATTGTCAAAAGGAGAAGCGGGTATGTTATAACTGTGGGAAAGAAGGCCACATGAAAACATACTGTAGGCAGAAGGGTCAAGGACCAATGCGGTCTTACCAAGCCTCAAATGTTGGCAATGGGCAGAACCCAAAGCCAGGGATGTCCGCTCCAGAGCAATCTGTTGCTTGTAATAAAGGCAAGGCGCCTATAGAGTCTTCGGGTCAGGGGCAACGACTCTTTGTGATTCGTCACTCCAATGGGAATGAGACTCTGAACGAGTAGTTGTATTTCTGTTAAGCCTTTTTAAGAATAAGGAGCGACGACTTGTGTCGATAGTCTCCATAGCTTAGTAATCTGTCTATTCGACTTTCTTTCAGTTGTTTTAATGTAATGTTTCGAATAATAAAGAAGTATTTCCTTGTTCTGGAAATTACTAGATTCGTTACTATTGCAAGTTGTTCGATCATACGAGGATCCTTGAGTGCCAAAAGTAGTACATGTCACGCATTGATAAAGACTGTTTGGACTCATAAAGGACGGTGTTTGATCGGGACATGTGTGATTGTTCCCTACCTTGTTAGTATCAGTTTCAAGATCGAAACTATTCATAAGAACTCCTCTATTTCCTGAATTAATGTCAGGTTGGGTATTGACATTATCGGTTCCCTTTGCCCAAAGTCATGAGCATTGTCTCGAGAGGTTGATGCTATACGGCTTCCTTGCTACAAGGATTTGGTGTGTGTAGTAATGTTCTGTGGTGTTTTCCTCATGTGTATACTCTGAGCAGTAGATGGGGTGAGTTGTATAAGTTATAAATTTAAGTGAATAAGTGTATAAGAGAGATATTTCTTAAGGAGTCGTTTTCTCTAAGATGATCGTACTCTAATACGATCTTGAGTAAACTTTAGAACCCAAGAGTTACGTTATGAGGTTTATAAATAAGTGTGTCCATTATGGGACTAGTGTTAACAACGTTTTGGGAAAGTTAAATGTGCGAAATCATAAGTATTATTTTGGGAAGACCTATTTGAGGTTTCATTATGAGGTATTTTTTGTAAGGAAATGGGATAATGAGATGATGATACGAGAAGTGTTGAGGTGATTAAGTCTTGGATAAATGGTGAATATCAGTAAAGCAAAAACGTGTTTGATTTAAGATAATGAATCGTATGAGGACGATTACGTGTTTACGGATTTATGGTGTTTAACAACTCAGTTGGTAAATGTTGTTTTAAATTATAAGGATTTAGAGTACACGATAACTTAAGTGGATGGAATTTTGTCTACGGGATTGGATGAAAAGAGACCTACATTTATTAAGGTGATCGTATGACACGTTTGGGTAAAACAAGGTTATAATATTGTGGAATGGATTATTAAATCATGTTTAGATAAACAGACGTAGGATGCGGTGTGATTAATTGTGGAAAAATTTAGGAATCATATGCGTAAAAATTTTGAGTTAAGATATGGCACAAGGGCCAAAGTGAATTCAGGTAACCAATGAGATAGACGAGGTGCTTATTTAAGAGTAAGCCGATATGACAATTGGAGGTACCAAGTTTGAGTATAAGTGAGTTTGATGTATGTACCTTGAGGATTTGGTCATAGAGAGGAAATTGGTAGCAAAATGTTGCATTTTTCTGCTTGAGGACATCAAGGTCTTTATAAGGAATAGGGAATAATAGTGAGGTGATATTGGAAACTATAATGTATACCCTGATTAAGGCAATAGTAATCGTGTGGATGGTCATATCGATTCTAACGAAGGTAATGAATGAAGGCAGTATGTAGTAAGTGGAATCATGATCGGATAAATAGTTCGACTTGGGTGATATAGGTTACAAATACCAAATTTATCTAAAGGATATCAACTTAAGAAAGATAAGGTATGTACTTTGAGAGTGGTTTATAAAGAGAAAAGTTGAAAGAGAAATATGTGTTCTCATGCGTAAGGTATAGCAAGTCTATTGCGATGATGTTGGAGATTATTATCCTAAGATAGTTATGACTTGCGGATGTGGTCACGAGTTTTTACAAGTGTAGCACATGGAGATAAGTTATTCGAGAAAGTGGTATGGTTAAGGAGACAGATCGTTTTTCCTAGGAGCAATTTCAATGATGAAGTGATTAAGGATACTAAGTTCAGGTGGTGAGGTTAATGGTGAAACCGGTCCCTCTACCATAGTAATGCTAGTTTCGGGGCCGAAACTATTTTTAAGGGGGTAGTAATATAATAACCCTCAGGTTACCATAAGGGTAATATGGTAACATGTTTATTTAGTGATTTGAATTCCCTTAAGTTAGGTTGTGAAGGGTCTAAATTATGGTTAACCTTACGTTAACTGTAATTTGAACCAACTTATAAACTTTAACTTAGAAATGCCTGAACCAATTTACAAAGTGTGAAATGGGTTAGGCATGATTAAACTAATACGGTTGGGTAACTTAGTATAAGGTCGCATCTCCGAGTTGTTATCAACCAAGTTTCGGGGTCGAAACTTATTTTAAGGAGTTGTCGAGCGTCGCCGGAGGTACCTTGGAGGTGGTTGTAAGTGGTGCTTTGGAGGTTTTGTGGTGATAGAAGTCGAAGCAAGCCTCGTCCGAGCCAGTCATCGTCGTCGGTGAGCCTCGATTCGTATTTCAGAGTCGTGTTTGGGAGAGTTTTCACGACCGCGGCTATGAACACCGCGATCGCGGCTCTGCCCAGAAATCTGTGACTGCGGATTTCCAACCGCGACCGCGGCTTGCCTTAGCAAGCGCGATCATGGCTTGGACGAGCCGGTCACGGATTTGACTTTCGTTTCCTTTCGATCCTTTAGATTCGTATCAATATTCGAATCGAATCTAACCTAGGGTTTCGTCGTTGGGTCGTTGTTGTCATAGGAATCCGTAACCAGATTCCGGTTCCCGATCCCGAAACCCGACATCGTCAATTCGTCTAATTAAGGCAAGTGGCGGTTCGCTCTTGCTTATCATTCCATAGATCCTTTAATTATCAATTACTTGATTGTTAATTAAATTGGGGTGAAGTGTTGTTTCGTTTGGGAACAATTTTATAAATGAGATAATTAAAATATGATATTATAATAGGTTGTATATATTGCTAGAAACAATGCTGTTATACCTGTTATTACTGTGATGGCTTTGTTGTGGATTTTAAATGTAAACTTAATGCTAGATTAGCACGAGTATTCGTAGGAACGCTAATTCCTGGTGAGGATTAGTCGTTTCTTTATAACTTGGTATTAGTCGGATAATTCTCTAATACTTTTAAAGGTCATGACCATTGCTTCCTATCCACCCGTTAAGGTTAGGAGGTGTTAAGCACCTTGCTAGTGCAATTTGGGATGGACGTATTGTCACCCTGTGTTATTCTCGTTGTCACTTGAGATCATATTAAAAGCTTAACGTGAATATACGTTTTGTAATTAAATAAGATAAGTGTGGTTATGCACATAATTAATATACCCTCGGGCGAGGAGTACACCATGGAAACCGCCCGGACTTCGGTTAGAGTAAGTCTTCCTTCCAAATCTGAATTCACATTACGCGGTGAGGTTGGTCGTTGACCCAAATGATCAAGTCGTTTTTAACGCTTGTGTGAAAACTATAACGTTCCCAAACATTTGTCATACTTTCCCATAAGACTCAATTCCTTTAGAGTCTTCTTTTCAGTGCATGTCTAAACTTTAATCATTCCGTGAAAGTTCCGGGTTATGTATCGTTCCTTCGGTTGTTATTCGAGGGACAATGATAGTAAACGGTTACGATCACTAGAACCATTCTGTTTTCACCCTTGCATAGTCTTTCATTAGACTAACTAACCGGGTTTTATTCCTTGCATGGTTGGCTGGTGTCATCCGTCCTATACGGCACATCAATGGTTGGTTCCCGAAGTCTTGAAGTAACCAGTTGAAGAAGAGGCTTACAGTTGAAGATTTAAGTATCAGTGTTTTAAGGTTGTTAAGTATTACTTTAATATATATATTTATAACCTAGTCATGTAATAGGTTATTTTTAAAGTCTTCCGCTGTGTAATTTAAAAGTCTTCCGCTGAAATTTCACTCTGTTGTAGAATCGGCATTTCTCATTTTATGAGAAGTCTATTAATAAAAGGTTAAGTTTTATTTAAATATGTCTTCCGTTGTTTAAACCTTTCGTTATTTAATATACTTATTTAAGCTTAATTGTTCCGATTAAAGCCTAGGGTGACTTTGGACAGTAACGTCTGAGGTCACTGGCGTGTGGCACTACCGACATAAGTCGGGGGGTGTTACACCTTCGTTCACTCATATAATTGAATAGTCGAAATTGTGAATGTGTGTTTTATCTACTTTTATTCCATTGACGTTTACTGCTAATTCAGCCTTTTTCATTTCATGGCTATTTATTGCGCGTTATTTGTAAGAGAAAGCAACAACCGAAATTCAAGAGGTCTTGAATTTTTTTTCCAATTTTTTATTGCTTGCTTTTAAATGTGAATTGCAGGCAAGGAAAAATAGTATAAATATGGTCATTAATTAGTAAGTTTTATTGTATATCAGTCAATGTTCTAAAAGTCGCTAGGCGGGAGCTGGGCGGTGAGAGGAGGCCTAGCGCCTAGGCGGCTAGGCGGGGCCTAGGCGGACTAAAAATTAATGCATGATCCATGTGATTATTTGATTATGTTCTTCCAAATCCATTAATCTTTATAAAACTATGTTGGAATGATATTTGATATTATATTATGGGCCTTATTGTACAAAGCCTAACCCAAAATTATGTTAATGCATCCGTCATCTTCTAAGATGTTGCAGCTTCCACAACATTTGAGGATTCTTCTCGCCTAGGCGGATCCTAGGCGGAGGGTGACCGCCTAGCGCCTAGCCGGGGCCTAGCCGGGGATTTTTAGAACATTGATATCAGTAGATATTATGATTTATAAAGGAAAAACACTACGTTGCGCCTACTTGACGTTTAATATTTTTTCTCAAAATTTTAATTGAGTTTCTATAATTTTAGGTTAAAATTTTCTCAAAATCTCAATTGGTTTATTTATTTATTTATTTTAAAAGTCAAAATTTAATTGAGTTTCTTTAATTTTAGGTCAAAGTTTTCTCCAAATCTCAATTGGCTTTTTATTTATTTAAAATATATATTTTCCTAAATGTATGAACATTGCTAAATAATTTTACTTTATTTGTTTATAAAATTATCATAATCTTCATTTTAATTTCTATGACAAATTTATGAGTTAGCATTCAATGACCTAGAATGCTAACTTTTAAATATAGATAGATTGTTTGACGTAAGTGATTAAATTGGGCCAAACATGGACTACTAGGGTTTTACGTATATTATTGTTGGAAAAAGATAAGGTGAGGATGGAGGCTTAAGAGAAGAGTGAAGACGCTCCAAGACCGTCAGATCAAGAAATAGAGCACCCAGATCAGCCAAGGAAAAAATTCAGATACAATTCGGTACGGTCGAATTTTTAACAAAAAAAAAATGCGTCATGCGTGCACATGCATTTTAGTATTGGTCCGTATGCACACATACGTTGTTTTGCATGCACACACACGTTGTTTTCATGTGCACACACAGGTCATTTCCGTATGCACACGTATATAGGTTATTTTTGTTGGTTTTCATACGTATACACACATGTTATTTCGTATGCGCTTTGACTCATTTTCGCATGCACGCATATGTTATTTTCATGTGCACACATGCACACCTACGTTGTTTCACATGCACACATAACACGTAGTGCATTTCGTATGAACAAACATGCCATGTTCACGAGCAAAAGGTGTTTTGTTTGTCATTCGTATCTTTAAACGAGTTTGTCAATAAGGTGGTGAATTAGTGGGTTGGAGATACTCATAGAGATACCTGGGATAAACATGGCCTGAGTGACATTAGCACCACGTACAACAACAGAAGAAAGAAAGTGATATCGATTTGTGTTAATACATAAAAGATTTGTTCATATCCTTTTGTAATCTCTTATTTTTAGTCAAGATATCTCAACAAAAGATATCCTTCCTAGAATTACTCTAAGCAAATATTCCATTGTAACTTGTATATATAGTGCTCAAACGTAATACACATTGTATATTCTTCCCTCAAACACAATTACATTGCTTACATTGTTTACATGGTAATTTTCGATCCTAATCATGTCTCAAGATTCCTCAAACACAACCACTAATCTTCTTGAGTTTGCTTCTGCTGAATCTGGCAATCCAAACCAGAATTTTCAATTTCCTAATCTCGCGATTCGTCTAGATCGCAACAACTACGCACTATGGCGCAATACTGTAACTTCCGCTCTTGAAGCTTTTGGCTTGGCGGAGTTTCTCACCAACGGCGTTCCTCCATCGCCTACCATCCAGGTTCCAGCGATTCCTCCAACCTCTCCGGATTACGCTTCTATTGGTGTTCCTGCACACTTTGCTCCCAATCCAGCCTATGCCTCATGGATTAGGTGTGATTGAATGGTGTTGCTTTGAATCAGGTCTACCATTACCACTCCCTTACTTGGAATGGTCACTCATGCCACTACGACCTCCGAGGCTTAGAGTATTCTTGCGCACACTTTCTTTGCGCAAACTCGTGCACGACAAATGCACTTACGCCATCAACTTTAGACCTTGACCAAAGGTTCTCTCTTTGTGCTGGATTATTACGAGAAGAAAAGGGCCCTCGCCGATTCTCTGTTTGAGTGTATGTCGCCTGTCTCAGATGATGATTTGTCGCCTATCTATTGTACGGTCTCGGGTCTCAGTAGAATGCTTTATGATCTGCTGTTTCTATGCGGATTGAGCCATTGTCTTCAGATGAATTGCTTGGCCTGCTGCTTCAAGAAGAACAATGAGTCGAGGAGGATGCTCAGAACTTAACGCCTCCTACTGCCAATGTTGCTTCCACCCGGTCCAAGCCTCTACATCGCTCCTCTAGTTATCAATCTGCCTCTTCTGATTTTTAGAACTCCGGGAAGCCTTCGTCTGGATCTTCTTATGGCGCAGACAGACCCCGCCCTCATTGCCAGATCTATCGGCATCTTGGGCATGAAGCTGCAAACTGCTTCCAGCGTGTTGAGGCTATTAGTGACTATCAGATATCAGAGCACTTCTTTCACTTATCCAATGGTACAGTGACTGCTCTCCACCAGCCGGAGCTAACAAGCAAAGCGTGGGGTTTGAGTGCTGAGTTGTCATTTTATTATTGGATGATCAATAAGTTTGTTAGAGTCTGTATAGTATAAATAGCTTGCTTCTCGGTTTGTTATTTTACCTTTTTTCTCTCTTAGAGATATTTTGCTGGTGTAAGGTTAGAGACTGTTTTGGTCTCTGATTTGTAATCGCCATTGTTGAAGCTATTGAGAGCTTTCTTTTCCAGGTTGTGAAATTCCACATGGTATCAGAGCTATCTGGAGTTTCTCAATTCTAGATCATAGATTTGATCTTCTTTCTTGCTTCCGCTTCATAAAATCTTCTCTTCGTTCGATTATTTTCGCTCGCTGAACAACGATGGTGAATGATACTGGAAATTCGCGCGAGCAGGCCTTGATTGCTCTGCAAAGCGATCCTCTGATGTTAGGAAATTCTGATTCACCTGGAATGCTTATTACTAATGTGGTGTTTGACGGAGGAAACTTCCTAATGTGGAGTCGCCAGATTAAGATGGTGCTGGATGCAAAGTTGAAGCTCTGTTTCATTGATGGATCTCTGGCGAAGCCGGATGCGAATTCTGATGCATATCCTCGCGGGCATAGATGTGATCGTATGGTAGCTTGCTGGATTATGAACACGATGACTCAAGATCTGGCGTCAACCTTCGTTCAGTCGACTTCAGCAAAGGAACTTTGGCGCGAGATTTGCGAGCGCTATCACCAGAGCTCTAGACCTATGGTCTATCAGCTTAAGCAGGAACTTGGCCAGGTTAGTCAAGGTAGCCTATCCGTGACTTCATACTTTGTTAAATTGAAGAATATTTGGGATGAACTACATAATTTGAATGGATTCCCTGTCTGCACCGATGGTGGTTTATCTGGTTGTAAGTGTGGCATACTGAATCGTGTGTTGGAGATGGATAATCAGTCCAAGGTTATGGACTTTCTGATGAGGTTGAATGTTGATTACGATTCTGTGAAGAGTCAGATTCTGGTTGTTGAACCTCTGCCTCACATTAACAAAGTCTATCACAGTATATTACAAGTAGAAAAGCAAAAACAAATCACTAGATTTGATAACACTAATCAAGCCGCATTCATGGCTGGTCAATCTTCAAAAGGAAATGTTCCGAGTGAAGGATTTAGTGTGGCCTCTGGAAATAAGAGAGATTACAGGAAAACGAAAGGTGAAAAGCGAGTTTGCACTCATTGCAAGGAGGAGGGACATCTATATGAGCAATGTTTTGAGCTCATAGGGTACCCTGACTGGTACAAAGGTAAACGAGGTAAACGAGGCAATAAGATTGCTGCTACTATTGAGAGTCAAGGAGAAATGGTGTAGGATTCTCCTTTAGAGAATGCAGTTGGTCCTGAACAGCTCGGCTTTGATCAGAAGTTTGTGGATGCAGTGTGCAGTCTCACATCAGCTTGCCAGCAAGTCATGAGGAGCTTCAGGCCAGACAATAGAGCTATGTCTGCAACACATCCAAGCATGAATCTCATGGACTATTCAGGTAATCTTGCATTATATTCAGATGCTTCCACTGTAAATTATGATGAATGGATTGTGGACAGTGGGGCCACAGACCATATGACTTCACAATTTCGTTTGTTTTCCACTCATTCCAAACTGCATTATCCAATCCATATAGTGTTGCCAGATGGTACTTCTAGGTCTGTGCAGGTTATTGGCACTATTCCTTTGGACAATGGTTTGACACTTGAGGAAGTTTTGTTCATTCCAGAGTTTCAGTACAACTTGCTTTCGGTGAGCAAGTTGACTGCAACTCATAACATAGGTGCCATGTTCCTAAAGGATCGTTGCATTCTGCAGGACCTCACAACTAGGACAGAAATCACAATAGGTGAACAGAAAGGTGGGCTTTACAAGTTGAAGGCTGGAGTTTGCTCACAGAAGTATGCTGCTGGTGCTGTTTGTTAGACATCAATGAATAAGGTTTTTGATCATCAGTGTGTTGATGAATCAGTTCTGCTTTTCCATAAACGGATGGGGCATATATCCCATTCCAAACTGATACATTTTCCTAGTTGTAAAGCACGTGTTGGTGCTTCTCTGAACTGTGATGTATGTTCTTTGGCAAAGTTTCACAGACTCCCTTTCCCACACAGTGAATCTTATGCTTCTTATTGTTTTGATTTGCTTCATGTTGATCTCTGGGGTCCGTATAGGGTTGTAGCTCTGAATGGTGCTTCATACTTCCTCACCATAGTGGACGATCACAGTCGTTCGACATGGACTTTTCTGGTTCACAACAAGCATCAAATTGTTCATATTTTGCAGGATTTCTTTGCTTATATACAGAATCAGTTTCAAGCTGTTCCCAAGGTGATCCGGTCTGATAATGGCACTGAAATTGTCAACCTGGAGTGCCAGAGATTGTTTGCTAGACTTGGCATTATTCATCAACGAAGCATGGTCTATACCCCCCAGCAGAATGGGGTTGTCGAACGAAAGCATCGACATCTACTCGATACAGCCAGGGCCCTTCGATTACAAGACAATTTGTCGCTTGAATTTTGGGGGGATTGTCTCTTGACAGCCACCTACTTAATCAATCGTATGCCTATCTCACGACTTAAATGGAAAACACCATATGAAGTATTGCTCCAGGATGCACCTTCTTATGATCACTTACGTGTCATGGGTTGTCTCTGCTATGCTGGCATACCCAAGAAGGGGCTGGACAAGTTTGCTTCACGGGGTCGGCGTTGTGTCTTCATTGGTTACCCTCCTCATCAAAAGGGTTATAAGCTATATGACCTTTCCACTAAGCAAGTGTTCTGTAGCAGGGATGTTGAGTTTCATGAGGAATCTTTCCCTTTTCGATCTCTTCCTGCTCCTACTGCTTCTCCTTTTGCTGAGGCATCACCTTCAACTCAATTGTTTCCTTCCCCTGGGCCAGATTGTGCTGATGCATTCATCGATGATGTTGTTACATCACAACCTCCTGATGGCACTCATTCTATTCCTATGTCTAGCACTGAGGTTGATTCTTCTCTGGGAGAGGTTAGACGTTCTACACGCCCTCGGAATAGCCCTGCGTGGCTCAATGACTATGTGGTCAATCATGTGCATAAGGAGTATTTTGTTTCCCTTGCTACTGTTATGGCCACCACAGAGCCATATCATTATGCTGATGCTATCAAGGATGCTCGATGGGTGGAAGCTATGGGCAAAGAATTGGAAGCACTTGAGTCCAATGAGACATGGGAATTGACTCCATTGCCTCCTGGGCACAAAGCCATTCAATCAAAATGGGTCTATAAAGTTAAGTTTCACAGTGATGGAACCATTGAGCGGTACAAGGCACGGTTGGTGGTTAAAGGTTTTAGCCAAAAACTTGGCAAGGATTATAAACATACGTTTTCTCCTGTGGCTAAGCTACCAACAGTGCGTATTTTCATTGCTATTGCAGCTGCTCGTACTTGGCCCATCTACCAACTCGACGTTAACAATGCGTTTCTCCATGGATTTATTGATGAAGAAATATACATGGTACCTCCTGAGGGCTATCATAAGGCTAAGAATGGTGAGGTCTGCAAGCTTAAACGCTCCCTGTACGGGCTTAAACAAGCATCACGTCAGTGGAACATTGAGTTGTGTCAATTTTTAGGCGATCATGGTTTTGCTCAGTCAAAGCATGATTACTCCTTATTCTTGCGGATTCAGGGATCATCTTTTACAGCCTTATTGGTCTATGTAGATGACATTTTGATCACTGGGACAGACTCTATTGCCATCCGCAACATCAAGAGTGCTTTGCATGATCGATTCACCATCAAAGACTTGGGTTTTGCGAGGTACTTTCTGGACATGGAATTATTCCGAGACTCCTCTGGCATTTACCTTAGCCAACGAAAGTACTCTACTGATATTCTCAAGGATTGTGGTCTCGTGCACAGCAAACCTATGAATTTTCCACTACCTGCTAGGGTCAAGTTAAGTGCTGATGTTGGCCCTTTGTTTGATCACCCAGAACAGTATCGCCGCCTCATTGGGCGCCTTCTCTATCTTTCCTTGACTAGGCCTGATCTCTCCTACTCCATACAACATCTCAGCCAGTTCGTGTCTGCTCCACGCGTGCCTCATTGGAATGCTGCTCAGCATCTGCTCAAGTACTTGGCTGGCACTTATGATCTTGGTCTGTTTTATCCTGTCCAGAGTACTCTCAAACTGGTTGGCTTCACTGATGCCGACTGGGGTTCTTGCCTCACTACTCGGCGATCCTTGACAGGCTATTGTGTTTTCTTGGGTCACTCTTTGGTTTCCTGGAAAACCAAGAAGCAGGCCACGATTTCTCGGTCGTCGGCTGAGGCTGAGTACCGTAGTATGGCTGCTACTACCGATGAATTAATGTGGGTTAGCTATGTCCTTCGTGACTTCCGTTTGTCCATTTCTTTACCTATCACTCTCTTTTGTGATAACCGGGCTGCTCAACAAATGGCAGCCAATCCATGTTACCATGAACAGACTAAACACCTTGATATTGACTGTCACTTCACTCGTGACCAAGTGCAGCTTGGATTTCTCCAGACCTCTTACATTCCCTCTTCTCTTCAGCTGGCTGACTTGATGACCAAATGTCTTCCTCTTGCTCAGCACAGTTTTTTGCTTTCCAAGATGAATGTTCAGAGACCTCCATCTTGAGGGGGGGATGTTGAGGCTATTAGTGACTATCAGATATCAGAGCACTTCTTTCACTTATCCAATGGTACAGTGACTGCTCTCCACCAGCCGGAGCTAACAAGCAAAGCGTGGGGTTTGAGTGCTGAGTTGTCATTTTATTATTGGATGATCAATAAGTTTGTTAGAGTCTGTATAGTATAAATAGCTTGCTTCTCGGTTTGTTATTTTACCTTTTTTCTCTCTTAGAGATATTTTGCTGGTGTAAGGTTAGAGACTGTTTTGGTCTCTGATTTGTAACCGCCATTGTTGAAGCTATTGAGAGCTTTCTTTTCCAGGTTGTGAAATTCCACACAGCGTCTCAACTTGGAAGAATTTCCTGTTACAAACCAACGTGATGCTGCTCACGTTCAGCGCTCTGGCAAAGTTGTGTTCATGGCCTCCTCTAACAGCCCTTTTGATGTAGTTGATCCATCGGTCGTTGATTCAAGAGCGAGTCACCATGTGACTGCTGATCTTGCTAATCTCCACTTGCATTCCAACTATAAAGGTAACAACAAACTCGTTGTCAGGAACGGTAAATCTCTACCCATTACTCATTTAGGTCATTTAATTCTCAATGTACAGTCTGCTGCTAAACCTCTCCATCTCAACAATGTTTTATTTGTGCCTAAAATTGCCAAAAGTCTTCTTAGTGTCTCTAAATTATCTCGTGATAACAACGTTTATCTTGAATTTCACTCGGATTGTTGTTATGTCAAGAACATGCAGGGATAGATACTCCTCAAAGGAACCGTTGAGAATGGCCTATACCGTCTTCCCCGCCCACCTGAGTCGTCCTCTCTATCTATGTCAAGTCGTCCAATCGCTTGCCTCGGTGTGCGTGCCTCCTTGCAATGTTGGCACCACCGACTTGCCCATCCTCATGAGTTTGTTTTGCGTCGTTTAGTCTCTAGTCGGCATTTGCCTATGTCCTGCAATAAACTTGCCCATGTTTGTGGCTCCTGTCAACTCGGTAAAAGTCATCGTTTACCTTTTTCAAGTCATCAGGGTTCCTCGTCTAGGCCTTTTGATTTAGTTCATTCGGATGTCTAGGGACCTTCTTATGAATTGTCTATTAATGGGAATCATTATTATGTCAGTTTTGTGGATGATTGTACCAATTTCACTTAGGTTTATTTTCTATCCAATAAAGCTCAGGTGTACTCTACATATCAGTTGTTCCTCCAAATGATTCAAACACAATTCTCTACTATTGTTAAAGCTTTCCAAACGGATTTGGGGGTGAATACAGGAATGTCTCTTCTTTCCTTGAATCAGAAGGGATACAACATCGGGTTTTATGTCCTTACACTCCTGAGCAAACTAGTTCCTCTGAGCGTCGTAACATGGTTATTGTTGAGAAGGGTCTTGCCCTACTAGCTCACTCCTCCTTACCTACAAAATTTTGAGAACAAGCCTTTCATACAGTTGTCTATCATCAATTGAACTTTCACACCCTTGCTAAATTTTTGATACTCCTATGAGTGTTTGTATACCAAAGTTCCAAATTATGGGTTTCTCAAGTCCTTTGGGTGCTTATGCTATCCCTTTCTTCGTCCGTATAACTCCAACAAGATGGATTTTTGGTCTCTTCCTTGTATCTTTTTGGGTTATGGTTCCAAGTATAAGGGCTACATATGTTTTCATGTCCCTACTTCTCGAGTCTATGTGTCTAGGTATGTTGTGTTTGATGAGTTGGTCTTTCCATATCCTGCTCATCTTACCGGGTCGTCGTCCGCTCCGTCTTCTACAAGCTCTGGATATCGGTTCCTTTGTCTCTCTTGCAACAAGCGGCTATACCAGCCATCCCGCCTATGCTATCATTTATGGGTCATTCTAGGTTCGGGTCTGAGTCCATCCCAACCACATCTCAGTCGGTGTCGTTACCTGATAACAGGAATTTGTTGTTCTAATTCCTACTATGCAAAATATCCAAACAAACCTTAAACCGTAGTCCTAGGTAAGTAAAGGTCGAATCCATAGGGAGGCGAATTCTATCTAAATATACAATTCGTATGTCAATCAAATGTAACCAAAAGGGGGGTTTTGTGAGTTTTGTAAGTTCTAAACATGCAAAAGGTAAACAAGCTAAAGAGTTATGAAATCAGTGATGGGAAAAGCACTTAGTCAAACAACATCCACTATTCGTATGACAAGTTGATCCTAGATACTCATTCAAAATCTCATACAATGGAAATTCCAATTCCTTTTCAGATATAACTAATAGCACAACCAGATACTATTAGCACTAACTATTTAAACAACCCTGAAACTATCAAGATTCAGTTTAACAGCAGCTTTACGGATAAGAATATAGTTGGATACAATTCTAGCATAAAACAACCAGCTTTTATCCTAGAATGTAAATCAGTTCTCTTCTGCATAAGACTAGCACAACCAGATACTAGTACGATGCAGTTGCTACTCTGAAATAGATATGCTCAACCAGTAACAATCTAAATCTAGCAATAGATCAATAACGACAAACCCTAGTTGCGTCCAAGATAGAGATTATCAATATCAATCATAAGCAATCAAATAAGAGAATAGATAAAAACCATACAATAGATTAAGAACAAGAGTCTCATAACTGAATCAAAATGAAAGCTTCAGCGTCTGACTAAGCCAAGGGATGCTTAGTTCTTCATAGCAAATACGTAGAATGAAAATTAGGGTTTTTGAGATTTGATAATTAGGGAGGCCAAGCTCCCTTCTAACCCTTAAATACTAAAGGAAATAAAGTATGTAATTAACCTAAAACGAAATACTAAAACCGTAATAAAATAATCCGAAATAAAACAAATAAGGAAAACGGGCTCGGTGGGCTTCTGACAGCGGCTGCGGTCGCTGCAACCTCCACGGCGGGCGCCGTCGCTGTTCTTTGGTTCAGCTCCTGCGACACTTCCGTAGAAATGCCATAACTTTTGATTCCCAACTCGGATTGCGCTCATATTTTGAGGACTTGTAGTAGACTTCACGATCTAAATCCTCGAATTAGAATCACTCCATTTGGACATCTGAGTAGAGAGAACGAACCAATTGAATTCAGCACATTGTTCTTCTACTCTTCATTGCACTCCCTTGGCGTCTACTACTGGTGGCTTCCTCCTCAGTGTCTCATATGATCTCCAAAACCGCTCAAACACCTCCAAAAACACCAACTTCGCCACCAAACACCATGCACATGAATGTGTCTAAATCTACCCGAATGGCACCAATAAATCCTCTAATGACTCTTAGTTAAGCCCTACAAAGTAGTGCTTATCATTACCCACCCCACATCCACCTCCTTTTGAGTCGACCTTTGAGTCAAACACGTTTGGTCTGTCTTCTTCAAACACATCTCTGCATGGGTCCGTGTCTCAGTCGGGTGAGTCGTTCTCTTCAGCTCGGTCTCCTTCTCCATCGGCGTTTGGTTCAGTGTCATCCTCAACGATTCCTTCCATGTCCGACTCGATCTCCTTCTCCCAAACCTACACCACCTCCTGCTCCTTATTCTGGTGCACCATCCTGGTTTCGTAAACTTGATAACTCAAGCCATACCATGACTACTCGGTCCTCCACTCACACTCTCAAGCCAAAAGCCTTAACTGCCACAAAATACCCTCTCTCTGCAGCCCTTACCGCCACCACAGAACCTAAGTTTTTCCATCAAGCATCCAAAGATCCTAACTGGCAGCATGCTATACAATTGGAATATGATGCCTTAATGAAAAATGATACTTGGGATTTAGTTCCTCGTCCTTCGAGTACTAATATTGTTGGTTGTAAGTGGGTTTACAAGATGAAGCAGAAATCTGATGGCTGAATTGATCGTTACAAGGTCCGCTTGGTTGCTAAGGGCTTTAATCAGGAAGTTGGTGTTGATTAGTTTGATACTTTCAGTCTTGTTGTGAAGCCTATTACTATTCGTCTTGTTTTGAGTTTGGCTATCACTAATGGATGGTCTCTTAGACAAGTGGATGTCAATAATGCTTTCTTGAATGGGGACCTTGCAGAAACTGTTGGATTCGGGTTTTGTTGCTTCGGCTCTTCCTGATCATGTTTGTCGGCTTCGTAAGGCCTTGTATGGTTTGAAGCAGGCTTCTTGTACTTGGTTCCACAAGCTTTGGTCTTCACATTGCATCTTCTTCGTCTTCCCTAGAATTACTCTAAGCAAATATTCCATTGTAACTTGTATATATAGTGCTCAAACGTAATACACATTGCATCTTCTTCCCTCAAACACAATTACATTGCTTACATTGTTTACAATATGTAGCTATCCAATCTATCAAGGCCATAAAACTTGAAAGCATTCCAACTTTATAAAGACAAGAACCTCAAACCATTTAACATTGTCAAATATAATGGCCACCAAGTTCTCAGCATCTTGGTTGAGTTTGTTGTCATGATATTTGACATCATATCTTCTATCATATTCATCTGCAATTGTTTGTCACCTGTAGTGATGTTGTAGCAGTAAGTCTAATGCAAAAGAAATGTCACTCAGAAATGAGAGCAACAAAATTGGATCTATGACAGCTAGGGAATAGAAAATGGGAGAGATTTCTTAAGATGTAAATTTTGAAGTGCAAAAAGATTAATTCATACAAAAAGGTATGTCAAAAAAATATATTAACGGGAAGGAAAAGAAAACAAACCCAGACTCAGATAAACCCTCTTGAGTCCTGACCTTACAAAAAAGACCTAAGAGAAATAAAACAATAATCTAAAGAAAGCTGAAAACTATGATCTTCAATGTGCTCTGCTACCCATCTCTTCTTCTTCCTCTTCTAAAGCTAAATTGGTCACCTATTATCTTCTGTACAAAACTTTGATCAAGCAAAGAAACAAATGAAACAACAAATGTGAATAACAAACATGACACAAACCATTCAGTCTAACAGGATGGTGCAATCTCTGTCTATGCTAATCTTTCCCTCACATACAGGTGGGGAGAAGGTCGCTTCTCGGAATAAGCTCGGGCTCCTGGCTAGTTGTTGCTATGTCTAGACCACCTTCTGCCTTCTGAGTGCAGCTGCTGCTCCTCATCTCGACCACCTTCTTGTGGGAGTTGGAGTGGATGGAGGGGGTGAAGGTTGGGCTGGCTGCGGGCCTGTACTCGGGGAAGAGCCGCCCTGATTTGTACCGCACACCGCAAGCATTGCAAAGGGTTTTGGGGCCCATGGGGCCTGCCCTCCACTGCGGGGTCTTGGTGATCTCACAGTGCATGCATTTCCTCACTGCCTGAGGGGGGCTCTGTTTCTGGGTTGCATCTGCAGGGTTTGATGGGAACACAATCTTGAGCTTCTTCTTCTTTGAGGGCCGAGACTCGATGGAGGTGGTCCCGGACTCAGAGGACGCACAGGGGACAAGGGTGGTGAGGGATGAAGTGGGTGAGATTAGTTGAATGGCAGGGCGAGGGTTGAAGGTTGTTGGGCGGGGGCGTTTGCTACGCGCCTTCTTCTCATGGTTCACCTGAATGGTCTTGCCGTTGGAGCTTGAGCTGCAGCTCTCGAGGACCGATACTGGGCTCGAAGTCTGGAACTGGCCTTGTGATTGTGACGACTCCTTGGTTGAGGTCAAATTGCTCTTCTCCATGGTCATTCCTCCACTGGAGAAGGAATCTTCCACAAAGTTTGAGAGCCATTCTAGCTGAACAATGTCTTCATACTGTAACACACAACAAAATGATTTCTATAAGAACCAAGATCAACAATCACCCAAGTCTAAAGTCCTACTAGCAAGTAACTAAGACATTCAAAGGATCAAGGTATTCTGTATTTTGACCAACATTTCCCCCTGCATTGAAGATGATAAACTACAATTATTTTGCACCAAAACTCAAGTTCAAAACTAAGAATCTAGTCATACGGCACAATGAAGAAGCATGAACCAAATCCCGGTGAGCAATCCATGTGGAACCCAAATTTAAACCATGCTACGGTTGTTTTGTTTTGTTTTGTTTTGCATGATGATGATGCAACACTCTGAAGTGGAACCCATCTCACTGCGAGTTGGCAATCACCCCCCAATAATGGAGAGCCCAACTCTAAATATGACATAATTTCTTCCACTAGAAAATTCAAATAGTCCGTTACAAAATAAAAATTCCCAAACAGAGTTAACACCAGTACAGTTCTCTTATCTTTTGACTCGCAACACCATCCATCCCATCCTTCCTCTTTAATTAACTGACAGCTCCATGAAATTCTTAATTCCCCATCACCATGCACTCATACACCACCATCACGTTAGGCGTATATTCCTAAATTGCAAGTTCCCCTATGCCCAGAATTTAGACAATTCAAAAGAAATCTAAATTTAAAAGTAGATGTTATTCTTCTTACCGGAACGGAGAGTTCAGCGGAGAGGTCGGAGGCGCTGTTGGCGGAGAAAACAGAGTCGGTGCCGAGGAGACCGTCCGACGAGCAGCCGGGAAAAATGCTCGGGAAAGAGTCGAAGTCTCCGTTAGCGCCCACCAAGTCGGCGTCGAGGTCTTCGTTTGGGAAGTCGAGCAAATCGTCGATGTGGTCAAAGAAGTTTCCACAGTCTATTTCATCCATGAAGTTTGTTCCAACCATAATTGCCTTTGTTTTGTGTAGGTTTTCGTTTTACCTGTAAATCGAACACGAACAAATCCGCAAGATTATATCCACTATCAAGGCTTGAGGGACAAAAGAGAAGAAAAGATTATTTGCAGAAATGGCGAAGATGAAGAGGGAAATTAATCCTGGGCTTTTAAGAAGGAGCAGGATATAAGCGGGATGGGCAGTGGGACCCGCATTTTTCGTTGAAAGGAAATAAATCATAGTGCGTTAATATACGCCGCGTGGCGCATTTTAGCTCCTTTTACACCTACGACTACGAGACTTGATTCTTTCTTATCACAAGTTTAATTTAAAGATAAAAGTAAGTGAGTAAAAACAATTAGGCCCTGTTTGACCTGTCTAATAGTAATGATAGCGGTAGCGGATAACATAATAATAGCTATATCGGTAGAAGAAACGGTTGAAACTAACTTAAATAAAACCGTTAATGAGAATAATATTGAAAAAAATAGCATTTCAAACGCTATTAAATATTAAAAACTATCTCTATCATTATTTGTCAAACACCCTTATTTTTTTTAAAACGCTAAACGCTATTTTAAAAATTATTTTTATGATCTTGCCAATCACACTCTTAGTCAAAAATACAATAAATACTGGATTTGTTCCTTTAGTCAAGATTTTTTGAAAAAGAAAATAGGTGTCTTCAATAATGGGTAAAGTATATTTTAGAGGAAAAGGTCTATAGGCAATAAAGCATAAAATGAATAAAGGATAAAATGAAAGAATACAAATTCAAGCGAGTAAAAAATCCGAAATGTATCGAAGGCGCATGATAGATAGTGCAATTGCTATGACATAAATTGCTCATGGATGTTTGACAGCATTATACTTTTATTTTATTTCATCATCTATTTATAATATCTTTATTTATAAAAAATATTTTTTTTCATTCTTATATATTTTTCAAAATCATCTAAATTTTAAATTTCAAAAATTACTTTATCTAAAAAAATATTATTTAATTTAAAAAAATCTTTATAAATACATTTATTAAACAAATTTTTAATTATAAACATTTTTTAATTAAAAATATTTATTCTTAATACTTACGTTTAATATAATGATATTTATTAAGAAATAATATCCAATTAAAAAACAGGAAAAAATCATATGTTAATATTTTTTACTCAAAATTTAATGTACTAAGATTTCTTTTTTTCAAAAACCCTTTTTGTAACTAAGAACCTTTCTTTATAACTAAGAACCTTTATTTATACTGTAATAAAGAATACCCTTTCTTTATATTGTAATAAAGAATACTGTAATAAAGAAGTGTACCAAATAAAGCCTATGTAATTACTTATATGTTTCCGCGTAATGTCCAAGAGAGAATTCAATTGTAGGGTAATTCAATTCTTCCGAATAATACTATTTCTGAAATTTGAAATAGTTTCTCCTTTCTTCTTATTTTTTTCTATGGAACCTTTCTTGTTATTAAAATAAAGTAATGTATACAATTGGTCGAATTCATGGATGGAAAAGTTAAAATGAAGGAAAAAGATGTAAATTTCCAATAAATGGAAGGAAAAATCAGAAATTCCCCTGGATTTTGAGATTTGTAGACAAACGTAAACGAGTGAATCGTTTATAATTCTTGAAGTTACAGAAAATGCAAGAAACAAACCTTAGAAGTAGTTCAGAACAATTGATCCACAGAAGTTCAAACAAACTCGCGTCAAATGGAAATCAATTCGCTAAAACTCCTGCATAAGAAACAAACAAGCAAAAGCAACAGAGTTACTTTTCACATTTTCGCAGCTCAAACGAAACTAAACTAGCCGCAAATTGCGACTCCGGCTGATTATTTCCGAGTAGATACGTCGTGAAATTCGAGCTGAATTCCGAGACTATCACCACTCAGAGACGAAAACGGAGAGAAATAGAAGATGCGCAAACCTTGTAGCGGTATCCAAAGAGCAAAATTGAGCTCAGTTGCGACGTAAGACAAGGCTCCGTTGACGAAGACGGAAGATGGAACTTGAAATTCTACTCCTAGAGTACCAAAAACTGGTTTGGATTTAAATAAACCCTAACTCTAGCAAAATGGTGAAAGTTGTGTTGGAGGAGGATGAAAATGCGTGAAGAGGAAAAGCAACGGAAGATGAGCTTGTGAGATGGAGGAGGGAGAGGAAAGCTTAAAAGAGGGGAGGGATAGGGTGAGGGAGGTGCACGGAAGGTAGGTGAGCCTCCCTTCTCAATGAGCTGTATTTTACACTGCTTCTTCCCCTGTCGTGATGTTGAAGTCTTCACCCCTTTCACGATTTTTCTTCTTTTAATCATTTTCTCATTCATTTTTTACTTAACCGCCGCTGTTTTCGTCTTTAAAACGGAGTTTCAGAATTGAAACGACACGCGCCAGTGCGACGGGGTAGCGGACGGACCCCGTTTTTGAAGGGAGATAAAGCGTGACTGAGTTTCACGCTCCTTGTGGACGAGTGCGAGTGTATAGCGGCAAGGGCGCCGTGAATGTGAAATAGTAGGCATTGCAATTACAAATTTGACCCCAACTTGATTCCTGTTTCCGGGTTTCAGCGGAACGTTTTTTTCCTTTTCCTTTTTGACAACCCGAACAAAACAATACAGCTACACCTCCGCGTACAGCAACGCGGTACGTATTTGACCTTCCGAACAGAGTTAAAAAAATAAAAAGCAATCAAACAAATTTCGGAACAGCACAAAATACTGATCCGTCTTCATTTTCGGATATTAAAAATGAAATACCAGAGGCTCTAAATTTAGTGAGAACATGTTTTATACAAAACATTGCAATAATTCAGATAAAATTTATCAAAAGCACCTTGAAGTATTACTCCGTAGTCCGTACATTGACAATTTACCTAACCTACCCTTAGTACAAAGTAAATTGATAATTTTAAAGCGGATGATTCCCAAGTTTTTAGGTAAACAGTGTAAAGCCTACAAAATATTTGGCCCTTGATGAACGCGATAAAATAAGATTGATGCAAGTACACAAAGAATTGGTAACGCGGTTCGATTATCCTACATCCGCGGGATCTCAAAAGGGGAGATCCACCCAATCCACTAAGCAAGAACACAAATTCGAATAAAGGACGCGACATAGTACAGACGGCGAGCACTAAGCAAGAACACTCTTACAAATACTTGGAAATCATCACAGATCTCAAAAAGGCCAAAACGGGCTTGCGGCCTTGTTTCTCTCCTTTTCTCGACCTTTTTTTTATGAAGGGGTCTTGGGCTATTTACAGGCAAGGAGTTCTGCTCCAAGTCGCTCCGAAGACGGGGATACATGCCGACTTGTGATTCATCCAGCGACAGACGTCGGCAAGTAAGTGTAGGGCCGTGATTGGACCAGCAAGGCAGGAAGACGCGTGTCGACCTTGGAAAGATGCATGGCTGGCATGCCCGGATTGGTCAAATGGATTCGAGGCGGCTTGGCAGCGTCTGACAGATACCACGCGATCATACAGAATTGACGCGTTACAGGCGCTTCGAGGTCTCTTGTTACTCCGTGATGGGCTCTTTTACGTGTTGGGCGCGTTCTTTCTTGTTGGCTCGCGATCTTCCTTCTTGATGAAAGGCCATGAGGGGGATAAAGGTGGGCATCCAACGCGTTAAGTGCTATGAAAATAACGCGATCCATCACAGCCCCTTGCCTTGATGGCGAACGCGTGAGGCGTCAAGGCAATCCAAGGAGAACGCGTTTTGATGGACGCGTTTATTCGCTTCACTTCGAGATGCTTTGAGACGGACGTCTTGGTCCTATAGTGGTGGGCCTTTGCATAATGGGCCTTCATCAGGTCGGCCCAACAGAGCCTTTATATAAGAGCAGGAAGCAGCGGGAAACCCTCACCTTTCTTCTTTTCTCTCTCTGTCAGAGGCTTTCGAGACGATTGGGTTTCCTCTATCTCAGCTTCATTCACTTGTGCTCCTTCTTTGTCACCTCTCTTGGAATTGCTCAGGTAAATCAACTCCCTTGCCTTCTAATTTCTTAGTCCTTTGTTTTTTCACTCAATATTTTTAGCATTCTTGTGGATGACTGTACTTTCTTCTTCTTCTCTCTCTTCCGCCACTTCATCTTCTTGTTTCTTGTTCTTTTGGGTAATAATGGTGATGGTGACGGCGCCGATGGGTGTTCCCATGAGAAGGTGAAAACAGAGATATGGGGGAGGAGTCGCATAACCTGATTTGGTGAGTCACTTTGGTCATGGAGCGCAAGGATTCGTTGCCGCTTCTCACTGCGACTTTTCCTCTTCTTTGCTTCATCTTTTTTTTTACTTTTAAAATTCCGCCTCTAGATCTTTCGATAGCCTCATCTGTTCCCAATTTCTTGTTGACCGCGTTGATTTTCTAATAGCGCTTTATTTTGCTTGACCTCGTTTGTGCGCGCTCCTTCTTCTTCGAGCCTGGTTGCTACACTCTCTTTCTTTTAACCTGGATCCTTCTTCGAGCCTGGTTACCTTTCCTCCTCTGCTTCATCTTCTTTCTGCTTTGTTTTGATTGCACGCGTTATCTTTCATTTCTAGTGACTAAACTCTTCTCTTTTTCAGACTTGCTTGGTTTTATCGCGCGCAATCGTCCTTCCTCCTTCCTCCGTCATGTCAAGTGAAACGAACTCAAGGAGTTGCGATGCATATGGTAGAGCAGTAGGGAACGCGTACAGAGAGCATGAATCCGCCTCGAGTCCAGAGTCTGAAGCTGCGTCTTCATCTTCGAGTGAATCATCGCGTCAGACCACAACTAAAGTTGTTTCGAAGAGGCGAGCGCCGTGAGTTGACCAGGCAAGGGGCAACGGTGTGGCTTCTCATCCTCCCGCTGCCAATGTCTCCCAAAGTAATCCCCAAGGAGAAAGATCGCGGAGTGTAGAGAGCTTTGCGAGCCATCGATTGAAAGTTGATCCTCCCCCTATTCCCGCGGTGATTCCAACTGAGGTTCCCATGGTGAAGGATCATCCAGGAAAGGACATGCGAAGTCTTGGGTCGACCACCACTGTCTCATTATCCACCCTAGAAGATTTGGCGTGATCAATTCTGTGGCCAGCAGGGATAGAACTCTGTCTTCCCGAGAGAGAGGGGACTTCCTTTGCGCGATACGAAAATTGCGTGGTCGTCTTTGTGGCTAGCATCGAAGCTGGATTTCGTCTCCCTCTGCCTGACTTTTATCGCGATTTCTTGAGGCTTATCAATCTCAACCCTACCCAGCTGTACCCCAACGCATGAAGATATCTTAGTGGGTATACAATGCGATGCTATCATTCTGGCCTTTCTCCCGATGCCCAACACATGCTTAAGCTCTTCACTCTGAAGTACGACAATGGTTTATGCAATCTTAGCCTACCCACCCTAAACATGATCAGTAAGCCTTCCAATGTGGGCAAGTGGAAGGATAGGTGGTTCCTAGCGCGGTGCTCTTCTCACGTGGTCTTCAACTGTCAGTTGTTTCCTGGTCCTTTCATGTGTCCGGACAAGCCAGATCAGAAGGAAACTGATGCGTGCAAGAGTCAGTTTTGTAATGTGGGAAGTGCCCCTGACTACAAGCGTGTGATTACTCAAGATAACTTGGAGAAAGCAGGGCTCAGCTTGCCGCGCACAGCTAGACGCGATGAGTCGGGTGGTAACTTGCTTTTTCGCCACTCTTTACACTTACGCGTTGTATTAACTAACTCATGCATTCACATGGATGAAGTCTGACTTCTTGCTCAAGAGGGCCAAAAAGATCGCGAGTGGATCCAAGTCGTCAGCCAAAGCAGTTGAGGAACAGGCCACGTCGGAGCAGGCCCCGACTCCAACTCTTGACGCGATGATTGTGAGTGAGACGACAGCATCGTTGCTACTACCAGGCAGTCCAGTCGAGGCAGAGACGCGAGGAGATAAGCGCGATGCCCCTTCTCAAGCAGGTCATGGGGAAAAGAGATCAAGGTCTGAGAGTAACGGTGCTCCTGCTCCGATTGCTACCATAGAGAGGGTTGTCTTTGCCGTGCCAGTGCCTTCTGTGTCCGACATGCATAAGATGGCCATTCCAAGTGGTGTATGTGCAAGAGAGATAGAATGGATGACCTCCTTATCTCCTTAAGTTCTTCAGTTGGAGGGCATGAAATACATGGAGATGGTACGTTCTTCAATGCTTGCTTTTGATTTTTGTCACATCAATTGTAATACCCACACCACATTGGGCTGGCCCATCACAGGGCTGTAGCCCATACACCCCAACCCATCCCATGTTGGCCCATACCGTTAAGGCAGGAAACCACACCATGGAGGTTGTTCGTGAGTCTCGAACTCGAGACCTCACGCTTTAACAAGAAGTCCAACGCCCTCTTGTTACCAATTATGCTGTAGCGCAATTGGTAACAAGAGGGCGTTTGATGTGACCCTGCCGTCCTTGTCACACCCGCCTTGAGACTCCCCTACAGTTACATCCAGTACGATCGAGACATTAATTGCTTAGCACGTTTTATGAACAATATTTCTATTTTTAGTAGCTGTTATTTCTGAATGGTTGCCATTTATGTTAAATGGGCCGCCAGAATTAGTAACTAGAGAGTCTGGCCCATTAGGTCAACTCTCTGGTATAAATATTCTCTTTTGTCTTCATTTTGAATTACGTCAAAATAGATCTTATTTTCCAGTCGAGTAATCTCCTGCAAACCCGGGCCCTAACGTCAACAATCCTTGCGTTTCTAGTCGAACTATCCTGGCGCATAGATTCCGTTAACGCGTTTCTAGTGAATTATCCTAGCGCGTTAACTCGGTTACTACCTATCCGGTTACTATCCGCAATCCCAAGACAAAAACTAACCCTAGTTCTCGTCTCTCCCCAAACACAAACCCTAGGGCTGCCGCCGCCCCCTCCACTCCTCATTCCGCTGCCTCCTTCGTCGCCACCACACCACCACCACCACCACCACTTCCGCCGTATCACCACCAGCCGCCGCCGGTCACCCCCCAGCCACCGGTCATTATTCCGACCACCCCACAGTCCATCTTCTCCTTGCTTCCGCCAATCTATCCTTTTCGAAGAGTTGCATGCGCCCCAATACGCGTTCAATCGATCCTTGACAGCGAATCGTGGTCTTTCCATCGGACAAGGTCACATCAACTGGCATCAGAGCCTTCAAATCGCGTAAGTCGTTCCAACTCTTCGTTCAATCACTCATTCGTTTCCGTAAATCCATTCCTGCATCAAAAAAAAATGACGAACCTTTCTGCCCAGATTTCGTCAAAAGGGTGAGGTCTCGTGTTCGAGACTCACCAACAACCTCTTGGAAATGGCTGCCTGTTATAGGTGGAGCCCCTAAGGAATGGTTGAGGTGTATGGGCTACAGCCCTGTGATGGCCGGGCTGCTAAGCTGTCGAGGTATTACATAAAAGTATACTTTGAATGAGAGGGGCTTCGACCTTATCGGGCCAGCCATTTCTGATACGGGGTTAGCCGTGTAGAAGATGGATCTAGGCAACGGATCTCAAAACAAAAGAAAACACAAGATTAGAACAATGGCGGAAGTGAAACTAATGGAAAGAATAATAGATAGAACCAATAGAAACGACGAGAAAACCCGCTTGCTTGATAGCAAGGAACCTTGTCGAACGATCTACCAACCCGATCTCTACAACGCCACACAACCAAGAATCGCTGACGAACTTGGAGCACAGAGAGGATTGCTTATGAAGTACGAAATCACCAACTCCAGAGGGACTTGACAAAGATGAAAACAACTAAGCAGGAAAGAACAATCGATTGATACTCTCACGGAGAGCCGAGTTTTCAAAGCAAAAACCAAGCTCTGTTTTTGTGTTTTAACAATGAGAAATCTGACTAAATGAAGAAGACAAGGGCGCCTTAAATACCTAAGAGGTGGCCGGCCCTAGCTTCCTAAAACGGGCTACAATTGTTCCAAAAATACCCGAAAATAGAAAGCTGAAAATAAATAAATAATAATCCTAAAAATATCCAATGCAGAAATTAATAAGATTAAACATATGTAACGTTGACCAATAAAGTCAACGCCTTGACTTTGGACTTGTCCTCTTCGTCATGTGATACATCATGTGCCATAAACGTCTCCAGCTCTTGACGTAGTTCCTTCAATCTTGACCTAGTAATCGGTCCATCAAAGGTTCGCACTAATGGCGGGGATGATTCCTCATCATTCTCCCCTTCTTGAAAAGGACTCGTCCTCGAGTCATCAACATCAGCGGCTGCATAAGGGGTAAGATCACCGACATTGAATATTGGGCTCACGCCATAGTCATCGGGCAGCTCCAACACATAGGCATTGTCGCCTACTCTCTTCAGCACCTTGAACGGTCCATCACCTCTGGGAGACAGCTTCGACTTCCTCTGCTCCGGGAACCGCTCCTTGCGCAGGTGTAGCCACACCAAGTCGCCGGGCTCGAACAACACTTGACGCCGGCCGTGATTAGCTCGAGCTGCGTTCTTCGCTGCAGTAGCTTCCAAACGAGCCTTAGTCCGCTCGTACAGCTCCTTCATGAACTCAACCTGTCTATCAGCATCAAAGTCTGCTCGTTCCGGTAAAGGCAACGGCTTAAGATCCAAAGGGGTTAGGGGATTCAAACCATACACACATTCAAAAGGGGACATATTAGTAGAAGAATAAATAGTCCTATTATAAGCAAACTCAACATGTGGTAAGGCTTCTTCCCAACTTTTCATATTAGATTTAATAACAGCCCTAAGGATAGTATCCAATGTACGGTTAGTGACCTCAGTTTGTCCATCTGTCTAGGGGTGACTAGCAGTAGAGAACAACAACTTAGTACCAAGTTTACCCCACAAAGTCTTCCAAAAGTAACTCAGAAATTTGACATCCCTATCACTCACAATAGTACGAGGTACACCATGCAATCGAATAATCTCTCTAAAGAACAAATCAGCAACATTCCTAGCATCATCAGTTTTTTGGCATGCAATAAAGTGAGCCATCTTAGAGAACCTATCAACAACCACAAATATAGAATCTCTCCCCTTCTTAGTCCTAGGCAATCCAACAATAAAATCCATACTAATATCAACCCAAGGAAAGCAAGGAATAGGCAAGGGAGTATAAAGACCATGCGGTTTTGCCTTAGATTTAGCCTATAAGCACTCAACACAGCGTTTGATAAAATTCTCTACATCCCTAAGCATGTGTGGCCAATAGAAATGAGTATGCAACATGTTATAAGTCTTATCTCTACCAAAATGGCCCATCAATCCACCTCTATGGGACTCATCAACAAGTAACAACCGTAGAGAACAAACAGGAATGCACACCTTATCAACTCGAAACAAGAATCCATCAAACAAGAAAAACTTATCAAATGAACCCTTTTCCACACAATGCTTATAAATCACTCCAAAATCAGCATCCATATCATACAACTCCTTAATATAAACGAATCCAAGGACCCGAGCATCCAAAGTAGTCAAGAGTGTATGTCTCCTAGAAAGGGCATCAGCTACAACATTATCTTTTCCTTTCTTATACTTAATCACATAGGGAAATGTTTTGATGAATTCCATCCACCTACCATGCCTCCTATCCAACTTATCTTGACTCCTAAAATGCTTTAAGGACTCATGATCAGTTTTAAGCACAAATTCTCTAGGCCAAAGGTAGTGTTGCCAAGTTTTCAGCACTCTAAACAAGGCATATAATTCCCTATCATAAGTAGAATAATTCAAGCATGCACCTTTCAACTTCTCAGAAAAGAAGGCAATGGGCTTACCTTCCTGCATGAGGACTCCTCCAATACCAATGCCAGAGGCGTCACACTCTACTTCAAAGGGGCGAGTGAAGTCAGGCAGAACCAGCAATGGCGCGTGTGTCAAACGATCCTTGAGAGTCTGGAACGCCTGTTCTTGAGCTTCACCCCAACGGAATGGAGTATTCTTCTTTGTGATCTCTGTCAGCGGGGCTGCAATGGTGCTAAAATCTCGAACGAACCTCCTGTAGAAGCCAGCCAGGCCGTGGAAACTGCGCACGTCACCTAGGTTCCTCGGGGTCGGCCAGTCACGGATGGCTTGCACCTTCTCTTGATCCACTTGCAGTCCATGAGCACTCACTACAAAACCAAGAAACACAACTCTGTCAGTGCAAAAATCACACTTCTTCAGATTTCCATACAACTGTACAGCTCTGAGAGTGGATAAAACTTCCCTGAGGTGCTCTGCATGTGCTTCCAAAGATTTACTGTAGATCAGAATATCATCAAAGTAAACTACAACAAATCTACCAATAAAAGATCTCAAGACATGATTCATAAGACGCATAAAAGTAGAGGGGGCATTAGTCAAACCGAAAGGCATAACAAGCCACTCATACAAATCAAACTTCGTCTTGAATGTTGTCTTCCATTCGTCTCCTTCCTTCATCCGGATTTGATGGTATCCACTGCGAAGATCGATCTTGGAGAAGGTGGAGGCGCCATGGAGCTCATCCAACATGTCATCGAGCCTGGGGATCGGGTGCCTGTACTTGATCGTGATGTTATTAATAGCCCTGCAATCAACACACATACGCCAAGTATTGTCCTTTTTGGGGACGAGTAAGACAGGCACAACACACTGGGATCGGCTCTCTCAAACATACCCTTTATCTAGAAGGTCCTGGACTTGGTTCTGGATTTCCTGGGTCTCAGTAGGGTTCATCCTATAGGCAGGCCGGTTGGGTAGGGTAGCACCGGGAATCAGGTCTATCTGGTGCTCAATGCCTCTAATAGGGGGTAGGCCAGGGGGTATCTCATCCGAGAAAACATCAAGGAACTCAGCTAAAAGGGTCTGGACAACAGCTGGGAGTGTAGCTCGGTCGTCGTCACCTAACAGGGTATAGGCCTGACAAAGGGACATGAGGGCGACATACGGGGGAAGGTAATCTACCAGGTGGTCTCTGCTGGATGCTAAGAGCACTCGGCTAGGGGTAGATGCGAGGGTGAGGGCGGTCCGTGTGGAGGCAGTGGATGGTTCGGCTGAGGACTTACCCTTACGCTCGGCCTCTCTTTTCTTATCATAAGCCTCAGCCACTTGAAGCGGCGTCATCAGTTTCAACACCACTTTCCTACCACGAAACTCAAAGGCATGTTGGTTAGTACGTCCATCATGAATAACATGTCTATCAAATTGCCAAGGACGACCTAACAAAATATGACAAGCTTGCATAGGAACAATATCACATAAAATTTCATCCTCATAAGTTCCTAGCTTAAGTGTAATCTTAGCTTGCCTATTCACCTTGAGTTCACCACAATCATTCATCCAATGAAGTCTATAAGGTCTAGGATGCAAAAAAGTAGGGAGTTGCAGTTTATTAACTAATTCAATACTAGCAATATTACAACAACTACCACCATCAATAATCATGTTGCAAACTTTCCCTTTAACAAGACATCTTGTATGAAATAAATTCTCACGCTGATTATCATCACAAGGAGCCTGATTAACATGCAAAGTCCTCCTAACAATCAATGAATCACCATGCTCATATTCAATAAAATCCAAATCATCATCATTGGCATGCTCATTCATATCATGGCTAGCAACTAAATTTTCATGCTCAGTGTCAGACTCAGACTCTAACTCACCCAAATGATTAATCAACAAAACACGAGTATTAGGACAATCCTTCATGTAATGACCCTTTCCTTGACATTTAAAGCAAGTGATATCTCTAGCTCTAGGAGAAGGGTCAGCAGGGTTACCTCGTGTAACTGCAGGGGCGGGCTGTGTGGGCTGCTGTGGTGCGGTGGAGGCAGAGGGGTGCGCACCACGAGAATTCTGCTCATTGCCGCGAGGCGGACCGGTTGCTGGGCGGGATCTCTGGTGTCCGATGCGGCCCTGCTGCTGGTCGGGACGCCAGCTTTGGCGTTGTGGCACCGTGCGGTGTTGTTGGGTATAGCTGGACTTGAATTGTCTCTCCATTTTAATTGCTTGGTGTAGCAAATCTGTCATGGTAGAATAGGGATACAATTCTATAGTGTCAGCTAAATGAGGATGCAAGATACGTAGATACCTGGACATAGTGGCCTCTTCATCTTCGACGACGTTGCCGCGTACCATGGCTATTTGCATATTGTTGTAGACCTCTTCAACACCTAAAGAGCCTTGCCTCATAGTCTCCAAACGGTTGCGGAGAACTCTATTGTGGTGGTGGGGAACGAAGCGGGCCCTCATCATAGCTCTCATCTGGTTCCATGTGTTGACCGGAGGGTCCATGGCTTGTCTTCGAGCCTTCACAACAGAATCCCACCAAACCAAAGCATAACCAGTAAATTCAAGAGCAGCGAGTTGTACCTTTTTATGTTCAGGGAAATTGTGGCAACCCCAAATATGCTCAATCTTTGTCTCCCATCCAAGGTAGACGTCTGGATCACACTTTCCATCAAAAGCCGGGATCTTCACTTTGATCCGCCCAATGCCGTCTTGTTCGGCTTCACGGCGGCGGGGCTGTCCGCGGTCATTCCGGGGGCGGTAAGGACGCCACTCATTACGCTCCTCGCGCTCATAGTCCTGCATATCATCATCACCCCATAAACTAGAACGTATCGACATAGGAGGGGACTCAGACCTATCACGAGGTGCGGGATGCCGAATCGGGCGTATGCGGTCGGTGCCAGTGGCTCTCGGTTGGCGACGCTCGTCCATCGCCGCTTGGTAGGCCGTGGCTTGGTCGACCAAGGGCTCGGTGGCGGGAAGCAGTGCGCTATGCGATGGACCAATGTGTTCCTGCGCAGCCGGGAGTGGGTTGGAGCGGGTCTCTAACGAGTCAAACTTCGCAGACAACTGCGCGACTGTAGAAGCCAACTGTTGTAGCATCGCCTGCATATCGACATGGGAACCATTTGCAGTAACCTGTTCATCACCGGAACCTGTCATGATCACCACTTAGACGAACACAGAAAGACGTTAAGGTTAGGAAAACCAAAAAAAACTCTCAAGTGTTTGCACTCGGTGATTGTACAACCTGCGAAGTTAGGCTCGTAAATGACAAGTTCTCTATGTGCTCAAGATACGCAGCAAATCAAGGTCAAGCAGAGATGTAGTAGACAAGACAAGTAGATGTACGACGAAAATGACTCAAACAAAAGCGAGACTAGAGAACGACTCAACAAGGAAAGCGACACAACTATAGTCACAAGAATGAAATGCAACT
The DNA here is from genome assembly GCA_027886185.1 of Rheum nobile. Lineage (NCBI taxonomy): Eukaryota > Viridiplantae > Streptophyta > Magnoliopsida > Caryophyllales > Polygonaceae > Rheum > Rheum nobile. The sequence continues at coordinate 7,414,538 of WOAB01000644.1, read as the reverse complement.
AAAGATGGGGCTATATATGTGTTTCGAACTCAAGAAATGCGAATTGCAAGTCAGAAAGACGTACCTTGTCGACTCGGAATGAAGCCAATTGGAGCCGAGAGTGACCCGAGGGAACGGAAGGGAGAAGGGGTTCGGGCAAGAGGGGGGTAGTGCTCGATTGAGGGCAACCCGGGGTGGGACCCGGTCGGGTTGGGGTCGGATAGGGTGGACTGAGAACAACCCGGGGTGGGACCCGGTTGGGTTGGGGTCGGGTGGGGCTAACTGAGCGCAACCCGGTGGGGACCCGGTCGGGTTGTGGCCGGGTCGGGGGGGCTGTGCGCGAAAGCGTGGACGCGGGGCTGGGCTGTGGACGCGGGGCGGAGGGAGGTGGACGCGGGGCTTCCGCAGGACCGGTCGGAGAAGACGACTGTGGTGGTGGGTCGCCGTCGAGATGAGCGACGGGGTTTGCGGGGAGATGGAGACCGGCGAGGTGGCGATGAGAGGAAGCTTGGGCGTCGGCCTGCGATGAGAGACCGGCGGGAACAAGGGCGAGGGCGAGGCGTGCGAGCCGGCGGCGCCGAGAGGGAGGGGAGGGCGGCCGTGTACTGTTGTGGCGGCAAAGAGGTCCGAAAAAAAATAATTCTGAAACACTTTTTTTTTTTTTTTTTTTTGAATTTCGAAAAAAAAATTTCTGAAAAATTCTCAAAATCCCATATGCCTTTTCCTCTTTTTGTTTTTTTGAATTTCGATAATGCTTTTTTTTTTTTTTGATATAATTTTCTTTTAGGCAACTTGTTTTTCTTGGGATATTACACCATAAAGATAAAATAAAATCTCTAGAAAATCAAGCAAGTATCTTGAAGATTACCAAAATTGAACAACCGGATCTCTGGTGCGCACGAACCTGGACGCCGTCGTGTCTTGCTCGCCAAGCTAGGGTTCGAACAACAATGGTGGAAGGGGGGGGGCCGAAATTTTTTTGGTGATTTTTTGGACGGTTTTGGTATGTTTTTGGGGATCCTCGTAGTCACAATCAACCGCAACGAACTCCTTTCCAAGACAAACAAGAGCAAACAATCAGTCAGACTAATAATTCACTAATGTGACTCAAACAAAGAAATTCAATTGACGATTGAAAACAGGAAGATCCAATTTTTTATGATGAATCTGGAACCGTCAAAGGCGATCTGAAGCCGCAAAGCTCTGATACCAATTGATACGGGGTTAGCCGTGTAGAAGATGGATCTAGGCAACGGATCTCAAAACAAAAGAAAACACAAGATTAGAACAATGGCGGAAGTGAAACTAATGGAAAGGATAATAGATAGAACCAATAGAAACGACGAGAAAACCCGCTTGCTTGATAGCAAGGAACCTTGTCGAACGATCTACCAACCCGATCTCTACAATGCCACACAACCAAGAATCGCTGACGAACTTGGAGCACGGAGAGGATTGCTTATGAAGTACGAAATCACCAACTCCAGAGGGACTTGACAAAGACGAAAACAACTAAGCAGGAAAGAACAATCGATTGAGACTCTCACGGGGAGCCGAGTTTTCAAAGCAAAACCCAAGCTCTGTTTTTGTGTTTTAACAATGAGAAATCTGACTAAATGAAGAAGACAAGGGCGCCTTAAATACCTAAGAGGTGGCCGGCCCTAGCTTCCTAAAACGGGCTATAATTGTTCCAAAAATACCCGAAAATAGAAAGCTGAAAATAAATAAATAATAATCCTAAAAATATCCAATGCAGAAATTAATAAGATTAAACATATGTAACGTTGACCAATAAAGTCAACGCCTTGACTTTGGACTTGTCCTCTTCGTCATGTGATACATCATGTGCCATAAACGTCTCCAGCTCTTGACGTAGTTCCTTCAATCTTGACCTAGTAATCGGTCCATCAAAGGTTGGCACTAATGGCGGGGATGATTCCTCATCAATTTCTCTATCCATGGGCCACAGCCCATGTACCCCGGGTTTTGGTTGGGGTACATGGGCTGCGGCCCATGGATAGAGAAATGGCTGGCCCGATAAGGTCGGAGCCCCTCTCATTCAAAGTGTACTTTTTTGTAATACCCATACCATATTGGGCCCGCCCATCACAGGGCTGCAGCCCATACACTCCAACCCATCCCATGTTGGCCCATACCCTTAAGGTAGGAAACCACACCATGGAGGTTGTTCGTGAGTCTCGAACTCGAGACCTCACGCTTTAACAAGATGTCCAACGCCCTCTTGTTACCAATTGTGCTGCACCATGGTGTGGTTTCCTGCCTTAAGGGTATGGGCCAACATGGGATGGGTTGGGGTGTATGGTCTGCAGCCCTGTAATGGGCCTGCCCAATGTGGTGTGGGTATTACATCAATTTTGATTATCAACTCTTACCAGGTTTGATTTTACAGGCTCGTCTCAGCATGCTGGCGGCCACATCATACTGCAATGTCTTAGATGCCAAGTGCAAAGGCATTCACGAAGAGAGGGAAGCCCGTGCGAAAGTGGCCGTGTTGACTAAGCAGGTTGAGAAATATACCGCGGAACTTGAGGAGGCGAATGCAAACGCGACAAATCTTGAGGGTGAGAAGGCAAAGCTTGAGGAGGAGAACGCGTTGATCAAGAAGAATGTTGAGAACCTCCAACGCGTCATGTCCAAGAAAGAAGATGAGGTGGCAGAGCATAGAAGGTAGCGCGATATTTCCAACCTTGAAGCTGAGAAATGGAGTGCCAGAGCAGAACGCGCTGTTTCTGACTATCTCAAGTCGGAAGACTACTAGATGAAGTTGGCCGACGAGGTGGGACCCCATTGGGAGCAGGGCATAAGGATTGGAGTCAGGAAAGAGGTGGCAAGGTTCAGCGAGATCGATCCCAAGATAGTTTATTTCACTCCAGACTACACAGATCTTTTTGGCGAGCCTCCGATCGAAGATCCCGTGGAAGGAGATAACCAAGCCATGGACGTGGATGCAAATGCCGCGACAACCAATGCAACCTTGCTCGAGGATCGCGATGCTCCTTGATTTCCCCTAGGCGACTTGTAGACTTTCTTCAACTTTTCTACCTGTATGTCATCGCATGAGACAATTAGTAAGATATCAAATGAATGAAAAACAACTTTTTGAACTTCGTCATCTTCCTAGGTAGTGGCAATCTGAGTGACATAGTAAATTTTCCCGTTTTGAAGAACGCGGTGGCAGCCCCAAGCTCGATGGGGGATCTCACCCGTTTTGAAGAACGCGGTGGCAGCCCCAAGCTCGATGGGGGATCTCACCCGTTTTGAAGAACGCGGTGGCAGCCCCAAGCTCGATGGGGGATCTCACCCGTTTTGAAGAACGCAGTGGCAGCCCCAAGCTCGATGGGGGATCTCACCCGTTTTGAAGAACGCGATGGCAGCCCCAAGCTCGTTGGGGGATCTCACCCGTTTAAGAAGCCCAGTTCACATCTTCTTCTATCGCGTTCACAGAGGACCAAGCAACCCTAGTGTGAGGAAGTCCCCACGGACGGCGGCAGTGATGGTTCCCAAGTTTTTAAGTAAACAGTGTAAGGCCTACAAAATACTTGGCCCTTGATGAACGCGATAAAACAAGATTGATGCAAGGACACAAAGAATTGGTAACGCGGTTCGGTTATCCTACATCCGCGGGATCTCAAAAGGGGAGATCCACCCAATCCACTAAGCAAGAACACAAATTCGAATAAAGGACACGACATAGTACAGACGGCGAGCACTAAGCAAGAACACTCTTACAAATACTTGGAAATCATCACAGATCTCAAAAAGGCCAAAACAGACTTGCGGCCCTGTTTCTCTCCTTTTCTCGACCTTTTTTTATGAACGGGTCTTGGGCTATTTATAGGCAAGGAGTCCTGCTCCAAGTCGGTCCGAAGGCGGGGATACGTGCCGTCTTGTGATTCATCCAGCGACAGACGTAGGCAAGTAAGTGTAGGGCCGTGATTGGACCAGCAAGGCGGGAAGATGCGTGTCGACCTTGGAAAGATGCATGGCTGGCATGCCCGGATTGGTCAGATGGATTCGAGGCAGCTTTGCAGCGTCTGACAGATATCACGCGACCATACAGAATTGACGCGTTACATGCGCTTCGAGGTCTCTTGTTACTCCGTGATGGGCTCTTTTACATGTTGGGCGCGTTCTTTCTTGTTGGCTCACGATCTTCCTTCTTTATGAAAGGCCATGAAGGGGATAAAGGTGGACATCCAACGCGTTGAGTGCTATGAAGCATAATCATTGTGTATTTCTACCATAATCACCTTGTTTGAGAGGACATCACATGGGTTTACTTCCATTAGTCTATAATGGATATATTTTTCAATTTTATGCAGGTCAACTTACAAAGTTATGGCTAGCTAGCTCTAACATCAATTATATCAAAAAAAAAGCTCTAACATCAACGGCTAGTTGTAATTTTATAGATTGAATTCTCTATATGGTACGCTTATTAATTGCATTAAATTTGCACCAAAATCCATAAAGCAAAGAAAAGGTAACTTGGAATTGTGGATACGGATATTTCACAGTTTCACACCCTGAAAAAAAATCATACTGTAGTTAATTCAGATTAGTAAAGCTAATGACCGCATTTGAATGCTTAAGTTAAGGGGTGTGTGGGGATTTAAGGTGGTTAATTTTCAGCATTCTAAGATTCTACCTTGAGGTGCTGCATCTTTGCGTGTATTGAAATGTGGTCTTTTTATTTCTTTTTTCCTTTGCGAGTAAGGAGACGTTTGATATATCTCGATTGTAATAAGAAGGTTCCTTAATTACGCTTTTCGGAATTGTTGGCTAAGGTAGGTTCCTCTCTCCACTAGTATGGAATTGATCTTGAGATCTTTTAGTCATCTTAATGTTAACGTTGCCGTTAAACTTTTCTATAAAACTTGTTAAAACAAGATATTTAGATGAAAATCGAACGCAAGAATTGTGAGGGGCTGGGACTAAAACACTTTGGGTAATTCAAAACTACCAAAGCCAAAACCACTCAAAAGCCAAACGACCTTAATATAATTCAAAATGGAATGAAAATGAATAGTAATATCGCAAATCAACCAAATAATCCAACTAGTGTTCATGTTCGCCTTGCCCTGAGAATTTCATTGCACTTTTCCAAAAGAATTATTCATGATGGCCTTTTTCCAACATTACGTTTTGTTAGTACTTTATTCGCCTTATCGTTTTTGGGGTTTTTAAACTAAAGGTTCATTGATGCTAAGATAAAACTTACAAAAGCCTATTAGGTTAAACCTAGATATTAATCGATCTCTCAGATTCAATTCTTGGTTTCTAGATCATTGTCTATGTCATCTAGCTTGAGATGATTTACATCAATCTTAAGGAATTGTATCCTTTAATTAAAAGTGTAATTACCGAACATGAAATATGACAATTAATGAAGATTTACAATCCAGGAATTTTAGGGGTCGTAGTGCTTTGCTAGAAGCCAATTACGATCAATATGCTTAATCGGGTTAGGCCCATGACTATAATAACCGGGTCCTATGAGGTCACACACATAGAGTTATCGGGCTGGATCAAACCGAACCGAAAGCTCATGTTAGACATGGATTTCGGTCCATGTGGTTTATATTGGGAGATAGACTTTTATTATTAATGGATAAAAGTTATCATTAATAATTACTTGATAAGAAGGTATCTTATTAGAAGATATATGGAAACAATATAAAGATATTATATCCATCACTTATGATAAGATATGATCTTATATATGTAATTGTTATTTATTGGAAACATATAGAACTCTTTCCTCCTCTAATTCTTGTACGGCCAAACCTCCAAGAGCAAGCCAAAGTTGTGCCTTTCGTTCGTTCGTTCTAGCAGACGAGACTAAGGCGATCTAGATTCCAGACTCGTGTGGACCAATTAGAGAAGCCACACTTGGGGCTTTCGATCTCCAAAATCTTGCAGGAACGTTTCAGACTCACATCAAACGGTATGTAACTCTACTTTTAATTGATTCATGCATGAGATCCTTGTTAGATGCTAGAAAATAGTTTTTTGAAATTCCGCTTATACGCATCTAATTCCCAACAGTGATATCATGAGCCTCTTGCATAAATTGATAGGATCAAAATATTAAAAGAGTTAATTTTGATGCATGTCTTGACTCAAATTAAGTGGTAAATTGATATATAGGTTAATTTGCATGATTAAAATTATGATTTTGATTGATTGGATTAGTAAAGTTGTAGAACTTTATGAACAAATATGCATGTAAATTATTCTACCCATACTTGATTCATATGATTTAATTATGCAAGAGATCTGATTTTTTGGCATGTTTTAAATCATTAGATGAAGAATTTGATTTTCATAAGATGGATCAATTACCCAATTTTTTTTTTAAATTCTGAAATTTATGAAACCGTTTCATACAAGAAAAAAAAATTGAAAAAAAAGTACCAAACCGAACCGGATTGGATCCGGTTCGGCGCGCACCATGGCTCACTCGGTCGGGTCTGCACAGTGCAAACCGCGGACGGAGCCCTGTGCACCTGCGCGGCTCGGCGCGGGTCTGTGAGACTTGGCGCGGGTCAGGTGGTCCACGGTGGGCGCGGCTCAAGGGCGGCACGATGGGCCCCGGCGGACTGCGGCTGGGCGCGGTTATGCACAGTGCAGACCGCGGTCTGCACGTGGTTCAGGCTGGGCTCGGGTCGTTCTGTGCAGTGGGTGCACGGTTCAGTGGGAGCGGGTTGATCCGGGCTTGGCTCGGGCGCGACTCGGTCCAGATGGGTAGTGTTGGTGCTTTAGGATAATTTCCTAAAAAATATAAGATAAGATCTTATTTGCCCAATTGGATAATATTTGATATTATCTACAATATAATTTCCTAAAAGTTGTTAGGATAGATTCCCACTAGATTAAGATAAGAATATTTGATATCTTACCTTTTTTATGCATATCTTATACAATAATGCATTTTAATGATTAATTCTATATATTGATTTTAATTTGAATTAAGAATTTGATATTGAATTATTTATCTCATGAGATGATTTATTTAATTTAATAATGTTTTATTTAAATTGCTTATTGTTATTAATTAGATTAATATTGTTGATGATATTTATTATTATTACTACATGCATGTGATTTAAATATTATGATATTGTTGCTTGCATGAAGTGACTAGTATGGCCCATTTTAGGATAGAAAATATGATATGCGTATCATTATGTTTTCTTGTACACGGTTTGCGTATCGTTATGTATTTTTGTAATTTAATTTTCAGTAATTAGATTATTTAGAAAATTATGTAATACAAGAAGAGAAGATCATAATAAGACCAAGGATGGAGATCCATGAAGGGTACCAAGGATGCAGATCCATGAAGTACAAGACCCTTGAAGATTAGATCTTTAATCTCGGTTTTTAGGGGCCATACTAGGATCACATTTAATTATTGCATTTTGAATGCTTTATTATTTTAAACCTTGCATGATTGTTTGTTTATGCTATTTTGTTCACTAGTAAATAGACAACCATTGCATGCTTAAGTCCCTAAAAGAATATTGAGGTATTGCCTTTCCATGTCATAACCCATGAGGCCCCAGGAATTGGTTGGATAGGTTTCGCCAAAGCGAGGTGTCTTTCTTTGACCTTGAGATAGTGAGGGTGGATCTATATAAGGGATTCATAAATCTTGATATGGTTATACTCAACAAGAGACCAAAAGGCAAAGTTTTGGATCTTGAGGCATAGAGATGAGTCTAACATAGGATGTGGGCCATCAACCAAGAATTATAACGAGTTATAATTAGTAAATGTTACTTACCTTGATCACATGAGACTTAGGAAAATGCCAAAGTACGCTTAGGTCTTATCTGAGATAGAGTCTTGAAATCATTTTATTTACTAGGGACAAACTTAATTTGGATAAAATGTGCATTTGCTTAAATTTTAAAGCATGTTTAATTTTGAGCTTTTGCATGTCAAGCATAAACTTATCTGCATGTTACTTCCTTTGTAGATATCATGTCTAGCAACGATAACTTGAAATTCACCTTGCGCTCAATTGTTGAGAAGAACAAACTCAATGGAACAAATTTCCTTGATTGAGAACGGAACTTGAGAATTGTTCTCAGATCCGAAGGACGTGAGGACGTCCTAGATATCCATATCCCTACCTTGACTGACGCTTCTTCTGCTGAGGAGAAGGCGAAGGAAAAGGAGATTAGAGCTAACTCGGTGCCTATCACATGTCTTATGCTCGCTGCTATGGAGCCTAGCCTTCAAAAGAAGTTTGAACACCAGGATGCTTATACAATCATTGGAAACCTGAAAGTGTTGTTTCAGGAACAAGCCAGGATTGAAAGGTATGAGACTCACAGGGCCATATTAAAGTGCAAACTTGAGAGGGGAAAACCAGTAAGTACCCATGTATTTGACATGATTGGTCTCTTTGACCGAATGGCATCACTGGGTTCCCCTTACAGCCAAAAGTTGGCTACTGACATCATACTGTACTCCTTGCATGATGAATTCGCTCAATTCAGATTGAACTACCATATGCATGAAATTGGCAAAACTCTAAATAAACTCCATGGCATGCTCAAAACAGCTGAGCAAAATATCCATGTTATTTACAAGAAAGAAGTTCTTTTGGTCAACAGAGGGAAAGGGTTCAAGAAGGGGCCTAAAGGGGGGAAGCAACAAAACCAAGGGAAATGCAAGAAAGTTGTCAAACCCAAGGCAGCTGAGAAGCCAAAGGTGGCTGCTGAGCATGACTTCTTCTACTGCAAGGCCAAGGGGCACTGGAAAAGAAACTGCCCCAAGTACCTGGAAGACAAGAAGAATGGAACTGTGAGCTTTACTTCAGGTATTTTTGTTATTGAAGTCTTAACAACCAAAGCTACTACTTGGGTATTAGATACTGGATGTGGTTCTCACATTATTTCGAATGTGCATGGACTAAGAAGTAGACGGCAGTTGGAGAATGGAGAGATAGACATGCGAGTTAGAAATGGAGCAAGGGTTGCTGCACTTGCCATAGGAGATTATAGTCTATCTTTACCTTCTCGCTTAGTTTTAGAATTGAATAATTGTTATTTTGTTCCTTCAATTACTAAGAACCTTGTTTCAATTTCAGTTTTGCATCTTGAAGGTTTTGAATTTGTCATTAAGAATGGATGTCTTTCTATTTTTTAAGAATGATATTTTCTATGCCAATGCTCCCATGAGTAATGGACTCTTTGTGTTGGACCTCAAGTCCGAATTATATAACATTAACACTAAAGGCAAAAGTCGAATGATTTGAGTGAAGCCTATCTATGGCATTGTCGCTTGGGTCACATTAGCTTGAACCGCATGAAGAAGCTCCATAAAGATGGAATTCTCAAATCAATTGATTGTGAATCACTTGAGACATGTGAGTCATGCCTAATGGGCAAGATAACAAGGTCACCTTTCACTGGGACAAGTGAAAGGACTACTGAGCTACTAGCCCTAATACATACTGATGTATGTGGACCAATGAGCACATAAGCTTGAGGCGGCTATCGATACTTCATCACATTTACTGACGACATGAGTAGATATGAGTATATCTACTTAATGGCGCACAAATCTGAATCATTTGAAAAGTTCAAAGAGTTTCAAAATGAAATAGAAACTCAAACTGGCAAGAAGATAAAGGCACTTCGATCAGATCGCGGTGGTGAATTACTGAGTCAGGAGTTCGATCATCATCTGATAAGTTGTGGGATCATAACACAACTGACTCCACCAGGCACGCCACAGCTGAATGGTGTGTTTGAAAGGAGGAACAAGACCCTGTTGGACATGGTCCGTTCAATGATGAGTTTTGCTAACCTTCCAGTATCCTTCTAGGGATATGCCCTCACAACCGTTGGGTTCACACTAAACAGGACTTCGTCTAGGACTGTAGACAAGACACCATATGAGATATGGACTGGAAGAGTTCCAAGTCCGTCTTTCCTGAAAATCTAGGGATGTGAAGCTTATGTAAAGCGTTTACTATCAGATAAGCTTGCACCCAAATCAGATAAATGCTTCTTTATAGGGTATCCTAAGGAAACCAAGGGATACTACTTCTACAATCCCACAGAGCACAAAGTGTTTGTTGCAAGGGATAGTGTCTTTTTGGAAAAAAATAATTTGTTTCCAAAAAGCCAAGTGGGCGAAATGTTCATCTTGAAGAAGTTCAAGATAAGCAACAAACCCAACAACAAGCCAACATGGACGATGTCGATGAGGAGATTCTAGTATCTGGAGGCATAGATTCCCAAAGGGAAGTCGTCCAAGTACCGGAACCAATACCTCAAGAACCAGATTCAAATAAGGACCCACAAACAGTTGTGTAAAATGCTCCAGTTGTTGAACCCACACGTAGATCAAACAGGCCAAGGGCACAACCAAGACGATATGATGACTTCATCTTGACTGCAAGCCTTGATATTCTGCTTTTAGAAAGCGGAGAGCCTGTCACCTATAAGCAAGCAGCGACGGGTCCAGACTCCGAGAAATGGCTTAAGGCCATGAAATCTGAAATGGATTCTATGTATGAAAATCAAGTCTAGGACTTGATAGATTTGCCAGATGGGGTAAAACCCATTGGATGCAAATGGGTTTTTAAACTCAAGACACACAAAGATGGAAATATATCTGTTTACAAGGCAAAGCTAGTTGCCAAGGGTTTTAAACAGATTCATGGTACTGACTATGACGAGACATTTTCACCGGTCGTTATGATCAGGTCCATTAGGATACTCCTAGCTATTGCCGCTTATTATGATTATGAGATTTGGTAAATGGATGTCAAGACCGCTTTTCTAAATGAGTATTTAGAAGAGGATGTGTACATGACACAACCAGAAGGTTTTGAACATCCAACATACCCTAGGAAGGTATGCAAGCTTAAGAAGTCCATTTATGGACTTAAGCAGGTATCCAGAAGTTAGAACATTCGATTCGATGAAGCTATCAAAGAGTTTGACTTCATCATATGCGAAGAAGAGCCTTGTGTTTACAAGAAGTTTAGTGGGAGCAACGTGGTCTTCTTAGTCCTGTATGTGGATGACATACTACTCATTGGAAATGACATTCCGATGCTAGAGTCCGTTAAGGAATGACTGAAAAATGTTTTTCAATGAAAGACCTAGGAGAAGCGGAGTACATACTGGGTATCAAGATCTATAGAGATAGATCTAGGAGACTTCTAGGATTGAGTCAAGGAACTTATATAGATAAGTTTCTTGACATATTTAAAATACAGGACTCCAAGAAAGGGTTTCTACCCATGCAGCATGGCATATACCTTAGCAAGAAGCAGTGGCCTAAGACACTTGCTGAGCTTGAGAAGATGAGCAAGGTCCCTTATGCTTCTACTATAGGATCTATCATGTATGCCATGATATGTACATCCCCTGATGTTGCATTTGCTCTAAGCATGTGTAGCGCGAGCGGCCTTGGCCTGTTAGAGTCGAATGATGTAGGCATCCATCTCAGCGTCAGACATTTTGTCGGTGGAGAAAATTTTCCTTGGGGAATCCATTGACGTTTCGTAAGGGATTAGGGAAACGGCAGGGAGTAGGGAGATTTTTTTGAAAATTTAGGAGCGAGAGAGAGATAGGCGGTGAAGGGTTTCGTATGGAGAGGCAAGTATATATAAGAAAGGTAAGATCTTGTGGAATAAAATCTTTCCAAACCGACTTACCAAAAATCCACCATGATGATCTTTTCTTTCTCCTCTCATAACGACCACTTTTTGTCTTCGTTTACCATGTCGCCGTTCCTGCAGCAGAGCTGTCAAATCTCACAACTGGCCGTTCCAACGTTCACCTACAACTCAATAAATTCCAGCCACTGATTCAAACTCAATGTTCCATTCAAACTGTTCCCCCTTAATCTGAGCAACGGTCTTCGTTCCCCCTGAGACCAAGAGTGTTTGCGAGGCTTGTCTGGATATTTCAAAATTGGGTTCACACAAAATATAGTATATCCAAACATATGGTAAGAACAAATACAACTCAGATAATTATTCCCTATAAAAGGTTTAACAAAGAGAGATCATAGGAAACGTTTACCTGAATCAAGGCTAAGGTAGGTTGTACAACCGATTATCATGTGGGCTTATAATGAGGGATCAATTCATCAAATCGGTCATTTTGGGTTTCAAGTAAGATGTTAGCATGCAATCAAGTAATTTAACACAAATCAAAATACAGAGATGCAAGACCCTAAGACTAAGCAATTCAAACATACGAAAATCATGAAATAACAAGATCAAGAAAGGCATAACAGTAAGATACTTCATGAGGTATGTGATCAAATTAGCCAAGCATTGAGGGTATAATGGATATGGAATTCCTCAATTTAGAGAGATCATGCCAAGGAGCAACCGGAGATGCTCGAATGGGCCTTTGTCTAGTGCTTTGGTGAAGATGTCGGCTACTTGATTTTCAGTCCCGCAATGTTCCATTCTAATAAAGCCCATGTCAACGTTATCACGAAGAAAATGATGATGAATGTCAATGTGCTTAGTACGTGAATGATGAACTGGGTTTTTCGAAATGTTAATAGCACTAGCATTATCATACATGATAGGAACAGTGCCAAGAGACATACCAAAATCCTACAGTTGTTGCTTTAGCCACAATACCTGAGCACAACAACTTGATGCGGCAACATACTCAGCTTCAACGGTGGAAAGGACTACAGAGTTTTGCTTCTTGGAACCCCATGAGACAAGACAGGGATCAAGTAACTGTGCCGTTCTTAAGGTGCTTTTGCGATCCACTACGTGCCCAATAAAGTCAACGTCAGTGAATCCAACAAGGTTGAAATCACAGTTCTTGGGATACCATAGACAGAGATGGTCCATTCCTTTGAGGTATCGAAAGATTCGCTTTACTTCCTTCAAGTGTGAGTCGTTAGGGTTGGCTTTTAATCTAGCACATAGACAAACACTAAACAAAATATATGGCCGACTGGCCATGAGATAGAGGAGAGAACCAATCATTCCTCTATACATGGTGGGATCAACATCTGTTCCATTCAAAGCTGCATCCAACCGAGTGTTAGGAGAAATATGAGTCATAATGGATTTTGCGGAATCCATACCGTATTTCTTTAACATCTCATTGATGTATTTTTGTTGATGAATGTTCGTTCATTCCTTTGTTTGTGTGACTTGTAATCCGAGAAAAAAGGACAGTTCTCCAATAATACTCATCTCAAACTCACTACTCATAAGATTTTTGAACTTCTCTACAAGAGCAGGGTTAGTGGAACCAAAAATAATATCATCAACATAAACTTGAACCACCAGAATCTTACATTCTTGTTCCAGAAGGAATAGAGTCTTGTCAATTGTTCCTCGATGATATCCATTAGAGAGAAGGAACTGTGCAAGTCTATCATACCAAGCACGATGAGCTTGCTTAATACCATACAATGCCTTATCCAAAGCATACACATGAGAGGGAAAGTTGACATCCTCAAAACCTAAGGGCTGCTTCATATATACTTCCTCTTGAAGATATCCGTTTAAGAATGCGGTCTTGACGTCCATTTGATATAATGTGAAGCCCTTGTGTGCAGCATAGGCGATGAGAAGACAAATAGCTTCAATGTGAGCCACTAGAGCATAAGTCTCATCATAGTCTATCCCCTCTTGTTGATTGTATCCTTGAGCAACCAACCTTGCCTTGTTCCTTGTAACTACACCCAAGTCATCCAGCTTGTTCCTAAACACCCAACGAGTGCCAATGGCATGTTTGTTGCGAGGTGGAGGAACGAGACGCCAAACTTTGTTCCTTTCAAACTGATGTAACTCTTCTTGTATAGCTACGATCCAGTCAGGTTCCTTTAGTGCTTCCTTGATTGTCTTGGGTTCTACAAGAGAAATAAAAGCATGGAAAGCACAGAACATATTAAGTTTGGAATGCAAACCTCTTTCACCAAAGGGAGTGAAGAGGTTATCAGTGGGGTGAGCTTTTTGGATTCGAACATTGTTTGACACGGGAAGGGATGGATCGTCATGTTGTGTCTCAGAGTCATCCGTCGAAGATGAAGGGAATGAGGCATCTTCGATTGTGGTTGTTCCTTCAGCATTACTCAGGGAGTCATCAACGTTATCACCACCAAAAGTTCTGGAGGGAACAATGGTAACATCTTCAGTGTTGTTAGGAGCCTCAACTGTTGTTGAATCATTAGTAGATGTGGAAGGAACATCTGTAGCTGGTGAAGAACTGCTTGGGTCATCATTGGATGAATCATCGGGACTAGATGAATCTTGAGGAGACTGATGGTGACTACCAGTATTAGTACCACCGTTCCCACCACCATTACCACCGTGAGGAGAAAAGCCATCTCCTTCATCGTCAAAGTCCTCTCTTTGCATTCTTGGGTAACTATCAACAGGGAACGTTGTCTCCATCTCATTGCTTCCACTTTTGGTATTCTCATCAAATACAACATGGATGCTTTCCTCAATTTTACGAGTGCTCTTGTTGTAGATTCTATAAGCTTTGCTTGCCTTTGTATATCCCAAAAAGATTCCTTCATCACTTCATGGGTCAAACTTTCCTAAGTTATCCTTCTCATTATTGTGAATGTAGCACCTACATCTAAAAGCACGCAAGTGGGAAATATTGGGCTTGCGATCTCTTATTAGTTCATAAGCAGTTTTATTCAATAGGGGACGCAACATGTCATGATTGAGAATATAGCACGCGGTGTTGATATCTTCTACCCAGAAAATCCTTGGAAGATTGCTTGCAATGAGGAGCGTTCTAGCCATGTCTTCCAAAGTCATGTTCTTCCGTTCCACAATGCCATTCTGTTGTGGTATCCTAGGCGCGGAGAAACCATGCGAAACTCCACGTTTCCTCACAGAAATTAAGAAACGTAGAATTCTCAAACTCCGTTCCATGGTCAGATCTAATGGCTTTCAGCTTCTTACCCAAACTTGTTTCCACCCTCTTGATGAACGTCTCGAATGCGGAGAAGACTTCATCCTTTAAAGAAAGAAAATTTTTCCAAGTGAATCTAGAGTATTCGTCAAAAATTACGAAAACATACATGTTCCCTACATGACTCCTTATCCTCATAGGACCACAGAGATTCATATGGATCAGTTCTAGAGGCTGAAAAGTCATAACATCCGGCTTCAGTTTGAACGAGGAACGGGTCTGTTTCCCTTTCACACATGCATCACATACACCATCATGGAATGGATCTTGTGAACATAGGCCTTCATCTCGGACATCTGTACTTCAAGCTTAGTTTGACCAGCTACAACACTTGCATCAATATTGTTAGATACTTCATTCATTAACATAGAGACTTTCTCGTTTCTTAACCTCTGAAGTTCCTCACGATTAGCATAACATGAAGAACAAGGAACATTTGAGCTGCTAGCAGTTTTAGATATTTCTTCTTTTAAACTACTACACTCATCTTCAGAGTTGGCAAGTTCCTCTTGTGTTTTCAAATTTTCAGAATACATTTTCCTTATAAGAGCAATCAATGATTTTTTGTCATAGTTCACGAGAGATTTCAAAAAGGTTTCAGGATTTACCTCAAGGTCTTCGGGCGGAGCAGTTGAGTTACTGAGAAACATTGCACACATCTCACCACCCTAAGCTTCAGGATCTTCACCATCTGAGTCATCCGCATTGCCCCAAACAGCAACGAAAGCCTTCTTCTCATCGTTCCCAGAAGTTTTGCTTGGTTTCTTGGGCTTTGGGCAAGAGCTAGAATAATGACCCTTCTCATCGTTCCTAGAAGTTTTGCTTGGTTTCTTGGGCTTTGGGCAAGAGCTAGAATAGTAAACTACTGCACTCATCTTCAGGGCAAGCCACTTAGCATTGGCAGATTCACAAGATTGAAGTTTTTGCACATCTTGTTGATTGAGAGCATTGTTGATGAGCATGGCCGCCTTGCAGTTCTTCTCTATGATCTGGAGATCTTCATGATCCCATTTCTTTTGCTTTCTCTTTTTCTCGAGATCAACAATCTCAAGATCTCTAAGGGAGATGATCAACCGGCATTGAAAATCATGACTTTGGACCCACTTGATGAAGAGAGTCTCCCAGTGTTTATATTGACTAGCGAGCAATAAGGGAGGCCTTGAAGAGTTCAAACCAACTTCGACAGTGGTAACAATCATCGTTACTTGAAAATCTGTAAGTAACACACAATCTAGAATAAACCTGCTCTGATACCAATTGTAGAATCGAGTGTGTTAGTACAAGGAACGGTAGAACTATTCCTTGGGCAGCGGAATATAGTAACAGAAAATAGAGTAACAATAGCGACGTTCCTTAGAGAGGAAAACTCAATCAACCAACTAGTTGACTGAGAAAAACCTCTACTCCCAGATTTCCTTAGTAGGATTTCAAATGTCTACTTATGTTATTGATCCTGGAATTACAATCAAGCAAGTCGTAACTGAATCTAGTTCACTCCTAGATATCTAAACTTCTTATTATAACGTTCCCAACAACACCTAAGACACCCAAAACCCTATCAAGTACTCGACTTACCAACGCTTCGTACTTGCAAGTGTTTCTTGTCTTCTTCTTTCTCTTCACCAAATGCTCAAGCTCTGTGGAAAATGTTGTAGCCGCTTATCAAATGAAGTTGATGACTTCCTTTCTTACAGTCTAGAATATCCTATTGATCTACCCCAGTTTTACTTAAGGAAAATAAAATAAAATAATCCTATACAATCTTTTCTTTTCTTTTCTAACAGCAAGATCTTCAACAACTTTCATCCTTGCCGCCCAAGTTGTTTCACCAAGATCTATTTCCATATATAAGAGATTCGGCAAATCGTAAGGGCAACAACGCGCGCGTCACATCGTTTCTTGGCGTTGTTCCCTTCATTTTCCTCTTCACAACCGCGCGTCTTAATTCTCGATTTGTTCTAGTGCGGTGTTCCATTGTTGGCTTCTCTGTTCCTTATACTCTCTGTTTTGACTCGCCACATGGTTTTCATCGTTCCTTTCATTCACTTCGTTCCTGAAACTCATAGTCACACTAAAAACCATCAAATGTATTTGAGTTTGTCATCATCAAAACTAGATGGAACATCATCGTTCCAACATATTCACATCATCCTTCAATTTCTAATTTTCTACGTAGCTTTCCCAGATTTCCCTAGTGAGATTCCATCCTAAAACTAATTGATAATAAGAGGAGTAATCTACTAAGCTTATATACTAGGCCTTTTATTTTCAAATATTCAATGTAGGATGTTATTTCTGATTTTTCATGAGTTGTTTCTCTAATTGATTTGAATTCACTTTTTTATTCTAATATTTTTCATGTCAGTTTATCCGGTACATAGTTATCGATGTATTCAAGCCCTCAATGCATCAAACATATTTGGACATGTTATCACTTCCCTTTTAGGACTAGTGATTTCGACCCCATATTGTAAATAGACTCAACATACCCAAAAATCACCCAAATTTCGAGACTCCTCAAACTTGCATGACTCAGCTAGCTTCTTAATAAATAAGTGCTCCTTTAATAGTACTATATATCGATCTCATCCTAGATTTAGCTAGGGTTGTTAGCTAAGAGGGATATATAGCTAGCTAGATTGGATACACCACCGACTAGTGAATGTTCTGTATTCTTCTATGGGTGCAAGATATGGACATACCTTTCAAATTAACAAAATCTCAACTATAGAAAATGTTAGGATGTGAACTTTCAGGAACTCCAGTTTCCTTGAAAGTTCCCTCATTCAGTTTTCCTAGTTTTGACGATGACAAACATTTTGCTATTAATATTTCCATATGTGTAGTTGAACAGGGAACTCAGGTTCAGGAAATGACAAACAGAGACCAAGACGCCAGAATTGGAAACTGACATGGGAATTGAGGAATAACGAAGCCACGCTAATTGGAATGAGATATCATGAGCGACGCTTGGTAGTTTAGGGTAGATCTTTGTCTTAAAGAGAAAAGATAAAGATATCCTTGTTTCCATATATTTAGGAGATTATTTGAATATCTTTTATGGAAGCAAAAATATGTAAAATTGGGAAAGATATTATTTGGTAACACATATTATCTTTTCTGATTTCTTTTGGTTATTTTATTTGTGCAAATCGACCAGCTATAGATCTTAATTCTACACGGTTGAAATGTATAAGTAAAGTAATCAAACTCTTTCATCTCTAACGCATTCATCCAGAGTTGATCGTGAAGAGAAACCGTGCTTGTTCTTGTGAGAAGAACTGTGTAAGTCTCTTGCTTTTAAGTGCTTGATTAGGTCGAACTAGGTAGAGAGTCTTAAGTGTATCTTAAGTCTTTAATCCGTGTATTCTATTCTAGTTGATTGTAATCGAAGCATTAATAAAAGAAGTAAACTTTGAAATCCTCTTGAAAGAGAGGTAGTGGATTTTATCCTGGATAACTAGTTGGTTATCAAAGGTTCCCACTCTAAGGAACTGGTTTTGAATCTGTGTTATTACATATTCCGCTGTATAGGAACTGAACTCTCAGTTCCCTTTGATTTCTAACACGTACGATCCTACTATTGGTATCAGAGCAGGCGCTCTAGATTTGTGTTAGTTTACAGATTTCAAAGATGACTAGCTCAAGTGAATTCACTATGGGAATTTCGATCAACAAGCCTCACATTCTGAAGAAAGGAGAAGAAGAATGGTGGAAAAATTGCATGGAAAGCCATATCAAAACCAATGACTCTAATCTCAAAGAAGAGGAAGATGAGATGACTGCCATTGTCACAAAGCACATCAAAAAGCACTTCATCAAAGGAAAGTTCAAGAAATCTTTCCAGAAGAGAGATCTCACAGATTATGCTTGTTATCAATGCAAGGAAAGAGGACATCTTGCTAAGAACTGCCCAAATGGTTCTAATGAAGATGACAAGCCGATTAAAAAGAAGGCTTTAATTGCTACTTGGGGAGATGACTCGGATGGGGAACTGAATCTGAGCGGAGTCTCCGAAGGAAGTTGTTTAATGGCTAAGGAGGACTCGACAAAATCGGACGACTTTGAGGCATCCTCTTCTGACTTTATTAAATCTCTTCTTGATTATGATAAAAAGCATTTGATTAAGATCATTAGGAAACTTGGTAAAGAGAACAGTTCTCTTCAGGAAAGAGTAGATGAATGTGAAGATGAAATCTCATGCTTATCTACTGAAAATTCTGTTTGGAGCAAGAAACTTGATGAAAATGAAAAATTACTTGCTAGTTTCTCTAGGAAATGTGATTCATGTATTACTAGAGAAAAGGAAACCATGCATGTTGATATTCCTATTGTTGCTCCTACCGACTCTGAAAAGTATACCTCTGCCATGCTTGCTGAAATAATGAACAAACTTGATGATCTTACTGATTCTATCAATGAGAAAACTGTGAATCAAACTATTTTTGTTAAGCAAAGGTATGGTCTTGGTTATTCTGATAAAGAAGATTCTGAGGAAGTGTGCTCCGCTGAAAATAAGAAACTGAGAAGGGAACTCGTTGAGAAAAATGAAACCCTTAATCTAGCTCTCCAAATTTCTCGTGATAAAAATCAGTTCCTGGAAGAGAAGGTAAAGGTTCTTGAGAAGAAGCCTAAAGGTAAGCAAGCATGGTTTGATGGCCAAAATGCTCATCATATGTATGTTAACCAAGCCCAAGGGAACTCAGGTAAGGGAACTGACTTCTAGCAGAGGAAACAAGAAAAACCTTTTCGTCCAGGTAAAGGGAAATATGGTCATGTTGTGTATAATCGTTTTTGTTGGCATTGTGGTAAAAATGGTCATTATATTCATGATTGCATTCATAAGAAAAGGAAAATTGAAGAAACTCGTAGGAAAAGGAACTTGGATTATGAGATTGGTGGTCATGTGAATTACCCAACTAATCTACAGGAGCAAAGGAACTCTCATTCTCACAAACCCAGAAAAGCCAAGCTTGTCTGGGTACGTAAGTCTTAACTGAATTACACGTTGAAGTGAGATGCCTAGTTCACTACATGTTGGCAATTGATGATTGGGACGCAAAATTGAAGATTTTAAGCTCATCTCACTTCAAAGGAATAACATAGGAAATAAATCATTTGTTAAAAAAAAAATGTCGAGAGTCACAAGTTGGTGTCGTGAGTTCCCAATGATAATATCAACGGAACTACAAGTATCAGAAGTCAATGATTCAGGGGGAACTGATGTAATTGAGGAAATTCGCCATCACTGCTTATTGTTCCCAAGTCCTATGGTTGGAGCAACAACTGGGTGGTCAAGGTATGTTCCTTTGACACTATTCCTATCATGTTTTATGTTACTATGCCTTTAACTTTGTCTAGTATTCAGTTCCTCATGTTAGGACTAAGCATATAGATATAAGGCATCATTTCTTGCGTGATCATGTCAAAAAAGGGAACATTCTGCTAGAACATTGTAGGACTGAAGATCAAATTGCCGATATATTCACCAAAATATTAAATCGTGAACCTTTTGAGTCCTTAAGGTTACTTCTAGGAATGATTTCCCTAAACTAGTAATTCCAATTGCGGTTACTAGTTCCCTTGTTTTGACTAGACTTGATCTTTTCTATGATTTCATTGACAATATTGATGATATTTGATCTTGTGATGACCTCGCATGTCCTGTAATAATTGTTCTAAAGCATGTTCTTAACACTCTTGCATGATCTCATGATTTTATGATATGATTAGACCTTGATTACATTTGTTTGTTGGCCTCAAAGTAGTCGATTTGATCTCATTTATCCGTCATTATAAGCCGACATGATAATTGACTACAAAACCGTCCTAAGCCTGACTCCATTGCATAATTCCCTATGATCCATCTTTAGTCCACAGCTGGGAATTATCTTTGTGGTGTCAAAATGCCAACCTTATTTTATTGATATGGGTATGTATTGTGCTTGAGTGTTGTTTGGTTTCCCTACATAAATGTACCCATATCTATCCTACTTCGTGTCAAAAATTGAGGAAAGGAACTGGGAACCGCTCTCAATGGTCAGAATTCAAGGGAACCAAATTTCGCTATTTCCCGAGAACAATTATGCAAGACCTCAACATCTCAACCTTGTCTGCTGAGGAAATTGCTCTGCTCGCTGAGTTCCATAAAAAAAAAGGGAGAAAGAGAAGGAAAAGGAGGAAACTCAACAAGGGAACTCTAAGCTTGTGCGCCTCGACCATGCATTTTTGGAGTGCATGGGGAGCATAGAGCAAGCCATTATTGATGGTTCCCATTTTATCGTTGTTGCTATCTCTGCTCAGGGCATGACTTATAAGGATGCCATCAACTTCACTAATGAGATGGTTGTTGAGATGTGGAAGACATCTGGTGCTTTGGTTGAAGGGATTGCTAAGCTGGTGCAAAGGCGTGTTGACAGAAAACAGCCCTCTGAACTGTCCGCGGCGAAGGAACTTGAGCAAGAGGACAAGAAGTCTAAGGAGTAGTTCTCCTAGTTCTCTACTCAGATGACACGGAGCTCTTAGTTCCCTTAGGATCCCACTTCCATATTCTGATCCTTTTTGTGTGCCCCTGAGTGTTTTTTATTGTTATATGTTATCTCTGTCCTTGTTATATTTAATGAAATATTTTGGTGTCCTTGCATTGTTAAGTCTTGCTTTCAACTCTTATTACAGTATCATGTCCTTCGAGTTCAGAGTAAGTCATTTGTTGTT
Organism: Rheum nobile; assembly: GCA_027886185.1. Classification (NCBI taxonomy): domain Eukaryota; kingdom Viridiplantae; phylum Streptophyta; class Magnoliopsida; order Caryophyllales; family Polygonaceae; genus Rheum; species Rheum nobile. The sequence continues at coordinate 7,392,876 of WOAB01000644.1, read as the reverse complement.
TATATTTTTCTCTGCTTATCATCTAAATGTTTCTTTTCGATGATGTCAAAAGGGAGAATGAACTCTGCAATCTGGAACTAATAGGATGAAAGGAACTCTAAACTGGTTGTTCTCTTAAGGGGGAATTCAGGAACCGGGTTATATGTTAAGGGGGAATATGCAATTCACCAATGATTATTCTACATCTAGCTCTGCTTGTGTTCCTGATATATCATTCATGGCTATTATAGATATGCCAGGTTCTACTTGTTTTTCATCATCAAAAAGGGGGAAATTGTTAGGATGTGAACTTTCAGGAACTCCAGTTCCCTTGAAAGTTCCCTCCTTCAGTTTTCCTAGTTTTGACGATGACAAACACTTTGCTATTAATATTTGCATATGTGTAGTTGAACAAGGAACTCAGGTTCAAGAAATGACAAACAGAGACCAAGATGCCAGAATTGGGAACTGACATGGGAACTGAGGAATAACGAAGCCGCGCTAACTGGAACGAGATATCATGAGCGACGCCTGGCAATTTAGGATAGATCTTTGTCTTAGGGAGAGAAGATAAAGATATCCTTGTTTCCATATATTTAGGAGATTATTTGAATATCTTTTATGGAAGCAAAAATATGTAAAATCGAGAAAGATATTATTTGGTAACAAATATTATCTTTTCTGATTTCTTTTGGTTATTTTATTTGTGCAAATCGGCCAGATGTAGATCTTAATTCTACACGGCTGAAATATATAAGTAAAGTAATCGAACTCTCTCATCTCTAACGCATTCATCCAGAGTTGATCGTGAAGAGAAATCGTGCTTGTTCTTGTGAGAAGAACTGTGTAAGTCTCTTGCTTTTAAGTGCTTGATTAGGTCGAACTAGGTACAGAGTCTTAAGTGTGTCTTAAGTCTTTAAACTGTGTGTTCTATTTTAGTTGATTGTAATCGAAGCATTAATAAAAGAAGTAGACTTTGAATCCTCTTGAAAGAGAGGTAGTGGGTTTTATCCTAGATAACTAGTTGGTTATCAAAGGTTTCCACTCTAAGGAACTGGTCTTGAATCTGTGTTATTACATATTCTGCAGCATAGAAACTGAACTCTCAGTTCCCTTTGATTTCTAACACGTACGATCCTACAGAAAACCTAAAATTTAAAGCTTGGCACATAAAGTAAAGGCACGATCCTTTCACCAAAAAATAAAATAAAATAAAGGCACGATCTTGTGTGGTAGAGTAAAACTTGTACCATATATATATGTCTCTACTATATATAGTACTATAGCATTAATATGTATTGTTATCAACGATAGATCAAAAGGCCTAATTGTTTATTGTTAGGAAACAGAACTCTGGAACTTAGGTTCCCCTGAGAGTTTCGTTCCTCAGTTTCTCTACTTTTGAAGATGACAAATATTATGATACTAATGTTTTATCTCAAAGATGTGTTTTAAGGAACCATAGGAATATACCGAAGGCAGGAAAGCCAAACAGAACAAGGGAACCAAAGGAACAAGACAGTTGAAGGAATCCAGAGGAACCCAGGTGTGCCCAGAAATGGAGCTTGCGACATTACGATTCCCGAGAAATCTGGGGATACACAACCTCGGACAAAAGGTGTCGAAAACGACTTGTTGAAGCTTCCAAAAGTCTGCCAAGGTCCAAGAGCTAAAGAACAAGAAGCCTAGAGAACCTCTACCTCGGACAGAGACGATGAAAGCGACAGCACATGAAGACGTCGCTGTCCAACAGACGGTTCCCAAACGGCTAGCTTACTCAACCTCGGACGAAAGCATTTTGACAACGACACCACAAGGCTCGTCTGAGGTAGTTGACCAACCAAGAGAGATTCTGAGCTGCCTAGGTTGTTTGCACATGCCAAGAACAACGTGGATCAAGGAGAACCACTAATCCTAGGGCAAGCTCAATCCGTGGGAACCAAGAGAGGATCGAGCTGCGAAGAATCCTCTATAAAAGGAAGACTAACCCAAGGGTTATCTTCAAGCACCAAAACAAGAACTCACACTCATTAGCAAATATCTAGTGTGAACCTCCAAACAAAGATCATCAAAGCAAACCGAGATCAAGAGGAACCAGTCAAGGAAGAAGAGCTGAGTGCTAAGTTCCTGTGACTGTAAGTGATAGTTCCTAGGTGCGAAAGTCTGTTTCTTGGATTGATTATTGATTGTGTTAAGTTATCTAGGATTGTCTAACTGTGTGTAAGGCAAAGGAACTGTGTGTTCGTTCCTAGGATAAGCTGTAACCAAAAGAGATAAGAAATCAAGTAGACTTTGAAATCCTTTCGAAAGAAAGGTAGTGGTTTTTATCCTGGATTGCTAGTTGGCAATCAAAGGTTTCCACTATAAGGAACTTGTCATTTGTTTGATTGTTTATCTTCCGCTGCGAAAGGAACTGAGAATCGTTATTCTGAGTTCCTTAAGCTTTTATCTAACAATCACGATCCTTCAATTGGTATCAGAGCAGGAAAAGCTCTAGATCTTTGATAAGTTTGCAGATCATGTCTCAATCAAGCAAGTTTGAGCTCAGAATCTCCACCAACAAGCCACATCTCCGAAAGAAAGGAGAAGAAATATGGTGGGAAAAGTGCATGGAAAGCCACATCAAGACCAACGACTACCAATGTTGGAGGATAGTCAAAAATGGAGATGGCTATGTCGACCTCACCATGAAGGAAGAAGATTGGAAACCAGAACACTATGTTATCATGGAGAAGAATGCCAAGGCCAGGCAGTTCATCCTCAATGGATTGGACAGAGAGGACATGGACAAGGTCATAGGAATCAAGACGGCCAAAGAGATGTGGAAAGCTCTCAAGGAGATGCATGAAGGAAGTGAGGAACTAAAGCAAAGCAGAAAGTTTGCTTTGGAAGGAGAATACCACACCTTCAAAATGATGGAAACTGATACCATCTCAGAGTACTACTCTCGCTTCAACAGATTAATTGGAAAGTTGACGGCGGCGGGAGTTGATCTTGATGAAGTCTCCAAGTCCTTAGTGATCATCAATGGACTCAACTCCAAGTTCACCCTTCTCAAATGAATCATGAAGAACACTCCAGGCATCCAATCCCTTCCCTTGACCCAAGTCATAGGGAAACTAGAAGTTGAAGAAGGAGAGCACACTAAAGCCAATGCCGATAAGAAACTGGAGAAAGGAATCGCCCTTAAGATCTCCAAAGCTTTCTCAAGGCTTGAGATGGAGCAAGAGAACTCAGACTTGGAAGAAGAGGAGGACGAGCTAACAGCCCTCTTCTCAAAGAATATCAAAAAATTCTTTGTGAAGGGAAGGTTCCAAAAGGGCAGTTCCTCCTACAACGGACCCAGAAGGGATCTAAAGGAAGTCTCTTGTTACGAGTGCAAAGAGAAGGGACACTACGCTAAGAACTGTCCCAACAAGGAAGACTCCAAGGAAGAAGAAAAACCACAAAGAAAGAAGGCTCTCGTAGCCTCATGGGGAGAAGACTCAGATGAGGAACTGGATCTGAGCGGCTTCTCTGGAGGAAGATGTCTCATGGCAAAAGGAGACTCAAGCGACTCAGAAGAACTTGAGGTAACTTCTGATGATCTCTTAAAATCCCTAGTTGATTGTGATAAGAAACAACTTCTTAAGATCATAAAGAAACTAGGAAAGGAAACCAGTTTCCTTCAACATAAACTTGATGATTGTGAAGATGAAATTGCATGCTTAATTGTTGAGAATTCTGTTTGGAGTAAGAAACTTGATGAAACTGAGAAAGACCTAGCTGAAACTCACTCCAAACTGATTGAAATTAGGAACGTGCATGCTAGTCACCTTAAAATCTGCAAATCTTGCGATGAATCTGGCATAGATTATGTTAAAGTTCCTTCGCATGCTAACTCTATTGGAAATGAAATGCTTCAGTCCATTATTGATAGGTTAGACAATCTCACTGATTCCATTAATGAAAAAACGATAAATCAAACTGTCTTTGTGAGGCAACGTCATGGAATAGGATATGTCAACAACAAGGATAACAATGATGCTGAAAATGAAAAGGCCAGACGAGAACTTGTTGAGATGAATGAGAACCTCAGCATTGCTCTTGCCACCTCTCGTGACAGGAATCAGTTCCTATCAGAGAAGATCATGGTGCTTGAGAACAAGGTTGAGGTTGCCAAACATCTCAATGAAGGTTCTCAAAGCCCTAAGAGGGAACCAAAAGGAAAAGAAAAAATGACTCCTGAAAATCAATGGTTCACAAATTCTTTTGCTCATAAAAAGTATGTTGACATGGCCAATAGTAAGGTTAAAAACAATGTTGATTTCAACAAAATAAATGAAAAACCTTTTAGGCCAGGGAAAGGAAAGTATGGTCATATTGTCTACAACCGCTTATGTACCTACTGTGGTAAGAATGGCCATTACAACACTGATTATGCTAAGAAAAGAAACTTTGAAAGGGAGAAAAGTGCTTATCACCAGGAAAGAAACCAACTCCCTGATTATTCACAGACTCAAAATGCTAATCCCCCCAGTAAAGCCAAGCTTCGTTGGGTTCAGAAATCTTAGTTCCCTTATGTGCAGAAAGAAGAGAGGCAACCCCAACTATGGTACATTGACAGTGGTTGCTCATGCCATATGACCGGAAAAAGAAATCAAATGACCTCTCTTCAACCTCTCCAAGGAGGGAACATATCCTTTGGAGACAAAAGCAAAGGGAAAATCTGTGGAATAGGAACTGTGAAACTCAACGATCACATTCAGGTAAACAAAGTTCACCTTGTTGATAGTCTTGGTTTTGATCTAATAAGTGTGTCACAGCTGTGTGATCAAGGAGACAATGAAGTCAGATTTAGATCAAACGAATGCTCAGTTCTTGACTCCTCGGGACAAATCATCCTAAAAGGACAGAGATTCAACAATGTTTACATTATTGATCCATCCTTCGTCCCCAAGGAGAAACTGTGTCTCTCAACCGTGAATGACCAAGCTAAGTTGTGGCACCAACGCCTCGGTCATGCTAGCACCAAGCTGATTCAAAAGCTACACTCAAAGGAACTAGTCAGAGGATTGCCAAAGCTGAGTGGTACATCTAAGGAACCATGCTCTGACTGTGTAAAAGGAAAACAGGCTCGTAGTTCCTTCAAATCCAAAAACATGGTAAGCACCTCAAGGCCTCTTGAGCTCATCCACATGGATCTTTGTGGACCCATGAGAGTTCAAAGCCTAGGAGGGAACAGGTATATTTTTGTTATTGTCGATGACTTCTCTCGCTTTACCTGGACCATTTTCATTAAATCTAAAAGTGAAGTCTTTGATCGCTTTAAAGACCTGGTTCCCTTGTTAGAAAAATCCCTTGATTGTTCACTTAATGCTATTCGGTCTGACCATGGTACCGAATTCGAAAATGGAGAATTTCTAACCTTTTGCAGTGAGCATGGCATTGATCACAACTTCTCTGCACCATACACTCCTCAACAGAATGGAGTAGTGGAGAGAAAGAATAGGACCTTGGAAGACATGGCTCGAACTATGTTGATCTCAAGTGGACTCTCCCAATCCTTTTGGGCTGAGGCGATCAACACAGCATGCTACATCATCAATAGAGCCATGCTTCGCCCTATCACAGAGAATACACCCTATGAACTCCTAAGAGGAAGAGTTCCCAACATTTCTCATCTAAGGGTGTTCGGATGCAAGTGCTTTGTGCACAACAATGGGAAGGACAATCTTGGCAAGTTCGACCCAAGAAGTGATGAAGGAATCTTCATTGGATATGCCTCAGGCAGCAAGGCATACAAGGTCTTCAACAAAAGGACTAAAAAGGTAGAAGAAAGTGTTCATGTTATTTTTAATGAAAAATCACTCGGAAAGATTGTGCAGAACACCACCAGTTCCTTTGAAGATCCGTTTCCCAAGTCATCCCAAGAAGATCCAGATGAAGATGTCACTCCTCCCAGTTCCTGCCCTGCTGAACGGAACCCTCCAATGGCTCCTCCACCAGTTCCCATGGATAATGAACAACAATCCATTTCTGGGAACCATGAGCATGACGACAACATCTGTGGAGACCTCAATGATTCATCTTCCCACATGTTCTTCAATGGAGAAGGTGACCCCAACCAGGAAGCTGAATGCTCAACTCAGAATGTCTCCACATCAAATACTTTGGCTTCCAACAGAGAAAGAAGAGTCGTCAAGCCTCCAGTCAGGTACGAACATCTAACTTTCTTTGCCTTTAATGCCTTTTTGTCTATTGTGGAACCAAAGAACATAGGTGAGGCACTGAAGGATGCGGACTGGATCCAAGCCATGCAAGAGGAGCTTCATCAATTTGAAATGAACAAAGTCTGGCATCTGGTTCCTCGCCCCAAGGATAAGCACATCATAGGAACCAGATGGGTTTTCAGAAACAAGCTAGATGATACAGGAGCTGTGATAAGGAACAAAGCAAGACTTGTGGCTCAAGGATACAATCAACAAGAAGGAATTGACTATGATGAAACCTATGCTCCAGTGGCAAGGATCGAAGCAATAAGGTTGTTGATTGCCTTCGCATCTCACAAAGGGTTCAAGTTGTTCCAAATGGATGTGAAGACAACCTTCCTCAATGGAATTCTTCAAGAAGAAGTCTATGTCAAGCAACCTCCTGGTTTCGAAGACGACGATCATCCAGATCATGTCTACTTTCTAGACAAGGCACTCTATGGCCTCAAGCAAGCTCCCAGAGCTTGGTATGATCATCTTGCCCAGTTCCTACTCTCAAATGGCTACAGGCGTGGAGTTATTGATAAGACTCTCTTCATCCTAGAAGAAGAAGGTAACATCTTAGTGGTTCAAATTTATGTTGATGATATCATTTTTTATTCCACTAACCTGTCCCTTGTAGACAAGTTCAAAGACTTGATGAACAGTGAATTTGAAATGAGTTTAATTGGGGAACTCACATTCTTCCTCGGATTACAAATCACTCAAAAGGAAGATGGTATTCAAATCCACCAACAAAAGTATGTCAGGGAACTACTGAAGAAGTTCAAAATGGATTCATGCAAGCCTCTCTCCACTCCCATATCCACCATTGCCCATCTGGATAAGGATCACTCGAGTCCTTTAGTGGAGGAGAAGCTCTATAGAGGTATGATTGGCTCACTCATGTACCTAACCGCTAGTCGACCAGACATTGTCTTTGCTGTTGGCTTGTGTGCTAGGTTCCAATCTTGTCCGAGAGAAACCCACTTGGCTGCTGTAAAGAGAATACTTCGATATCTCAAGGGAACTGACGATCTCTGCATTTGGTACCCCAAAGAATGTCCCTTTGAGCTCATGGGTTTCACTGATGATGATTATGCCGGATACTTGGTGGATAGGAAGAGCACTTCTGGAATGGCACAGTTCCTAGGCCCTTGCCTCGTGTCATGGGGATCAAAGAAACAAGTTTCAGTCTCTCTCTCCACCACAGAATCCGAGTACATTGCGGCTGCCTCTTGTTGTTCCCAACTTCTCTGGCTAAAGCAACAACTCGCGGACTTTGGTATGTCTTATGGCCCTCTCACTATTCTTTGTGATAACACTAGTGCCATAAACATTTCTAAGAATCTTGTGCATCATACTAGGACCAAGCATATTGACATTAGACATCATTTTCTTAGAGATCATGTTGAGAAGGGAAACATCATTATGAAATTTTGTAGAACTGAAGATCAAATTGCAGATATATTCACCAAGGCATTGAATAGAGTTCCTTTTGAGAACCTCAGATTGGAACTAGGAATGATTCCTATTACTCAGTAGTGACCTTAGTTCTGAGAATTCTTTCCGAGTTCCCCTGATTGATTAGTTTAAGATATTTAACTTGTTGAGTCTTGATGTCCTTGTGTTATATCTTTTGCTACAAACCCTTCTTGTCATAATGGTTTCTTATAAAGGCTTAGATAAATTTTTCTGGTTCGTTTCTTTTTGATTATCATTATTTCTCAACTCCTCATTGTTCAAATTTCTTTGATGGCCCAAAAGTCACAATCTGATCATATTTCTAACCCAACATTACAAGCTGAAATGATGATTGTGTACTAAGACCTACCCTTGCCTCATTGCTCAATTTAATTCTCTATGATCCATCTCTAAACCTTCTCTGAGAATTATTGTACATTGCGATAAATAGCCTACCCTGATTCCTTGTATGGGAACGTACTGTTTTTAGTTCCTTTGTCTCCACCCACACCAAAGGTTCCCATACATTCCTCTAGCTCGCTGAAAATGTCGCCAGAAAGGAACCAGAACATCGCGTCTCTCCAACGGCTCGCTTGGCTTCCCCAGACGCTATTTATGGCATATTGGCAGGGATAAGGCATGTCTCATCAGTGGCAGACCTCCCTCTTCTCGGAATGGGTCATATTTTGAATTTAAATTAGCCGTTCCAAAAAGTTGCAACTCTCTTCAATGCTTCGGATTTGCCTTGATCTTCTCAACGGCTGGATTTGCTTCAACGGTCACCTCAGCTCTTGGCCATCCCAGATCTTCAACGCCCTTAAAGAGGTGCTCAGTTGCTCTGATTTGATCACACAATCTCTCCATCTCTCTGATCTTCTACCTCTCTTTCTCTTCTCACAGCAATCCTCTTAGCTCCTCTCAAATGGCCAACCCTAACCCAATCGTTGTTATGGATGAAGAGGAAGCTGCTTTTCTTCAAGCATTTCGTGAAAAGAAGGCTAAAGCCTCCTCCTCCAAGCCTGTTTCTGCCTCCACTTCTTCAAAATCCCTCCCCAAAGAAAACCTTGTGGCGAAACCTGCAGAGAAACCAGAAGAGAAGCTTGAGAAACCACCAAAGGATAAGGAAAAGGTGGAAGAGGAACCAACCATGCCCAAAGAAGAGGAGCAAGCCATCACTTTGGCTTCAGAATCAGTCACAAAATCAGTTTCTGAAGGCGGATCGCATGATTCCTCTCCGGATAAATCCCTTCAAGAGATCCTTAGCCCCGAGCCTTCCCCGATCAGCCTCAAATCCAAAACTTCCAACCCAGGCCCCTCTGTCGCCACAAGAATGCAACAGAGGAAGAGAAGCTCCCAAGCCATTGTTCCCTATGAAACCAAATCCACAAAAAGGGCCAAAACCACCACCCTCTCTGTCTCATCTTCCTTCTCCAAAAGGAAGATCCTAAAATCTCTCATTATCGGCAGAGAATTCTGGACCCAGGCGTTAGAAGAAGAGGATAAGGAACTCTATGGAGAACCTTTGGATGAGTTCCACTCTCTGTTGCAGTTCCAAGGGTGGGACGAGATACTGTGTGAGCCTTTCTCTGCTTCCGACGAGGTTGTCCGGATGTTTTACCAGTCCATGGAATTTGTACCCCAGAAGGAGCACTCTCCCTGTCACGACGCCATTCTCATATGGAAGGGAACCAGCTTTCCCCTGTCCGCCAATCTAATCGCATCTGCTCTAGGGATTGAGTCGAGGTCTGGGTTTGGCATTCTGCCTCAGAAGAAGGGATGGCCCAAGGGAAAGGGCTTCAAGTCCAAAGGAGCAATCGTCAAGAAAACTTATGATGGCGCATCCCCCTCATCTTTGGAGACGAAGGATCTCTCCATCGCAAACCGGCTACTGCATTTTTGGATCACTCGCAACTTGGTTCCCAGGCAAGAGCACATGAACGAAGTCCTCATCACCGACGCCATCTACATGGACAAAGTGCTCTCCGGCTTTCAGTTGGATCTTCCCCGTATTGTGCTGGCTCACATGCAATTCTGTGCATCCCATGACTCCCATGCTTTACCCTTCCCTCACATCATCAAGAAGCTACTCTCCAACCTCAATCAGTACCCAGAAGACGCACCCGAGACTGCCTACAGCAAATGTCTTACCATGCACACAGTTCGGAAGCTGAAATCTAAGGAACAACAACCCAACCCTGCTGAAACAGAAGAAATCCCGCCTAAGGAAAAGGCGAGTTCCCAGGGCCGTTCTAGTTCCCACCCTCAGCAACCCCCCTCTTCAGACTCCTCTGCGATCCTCCTTGCGTTGAATCGTATTGAAAAAGCTATCTTGGAAGGCTCGACTGCCAACACGGTCACCATCCATGATCAAGTAAGAGAGTTGGGGCGTATCAGTTCTGCTGTCGAGAGTCTGGTGGACGTTCTGCAGAAGGATTGGCAAGGTGCAATCAGTGCTCATCAGGCCGCGGGCCAAAATGTAGGAACCGACGACAAGGATGCAGAAGAAGAGGCCGTTACTATGCCATAGGAACGCTTGTCCTAGGTTCCCAGTGCTGCAACGCCACAGCGAGCTAGTAGTTTCCCTTAGGATTCTACTCTCCTCTTCTATCCCTTTAGTTGTCTTTCTTAAGATTGCTTTTGTTGTCTTCCTTGCTATCTGTTGTTTGTCTTGTCGGTTGTTTGTTGTTTGCTTGTGGTATTTTGTGTGTTTGATCAATGATAAGTGAAGTTTTTAATGATTATCTTCAGTTTCGTTCCCATGATCATTTGTCTTTGCCTTAAGTTTTCATTATGACATTTTATGGGCTTGCTGTAATTGCATATTCACTCCGATATCATGTTCTTAACTTATACTTAATCTTTTCGATGATGTCAAAAGGGGGAAGAAAAGGATAGGAACCTTGAACTTTGGAGACTACTGAATTAATAGGAACTCTAAACTAGTTCTATTTCTAAGGGGGGAATTTGAAATAAACTTGTTCACTTGCTTAGGGGGAATTTGCAACCATTGAATGTTCTATCACTAATCTGTAATGTTGTAAATCCCGTTATCTCAATATGGTCTCATAAGATTCAAAGTCCTATTATGTTGTCAGGTTCCTTGTATTTGTCATCATCAAAAAGGGGGAAATTGTTAGGAAACGGAACTCTGGAACTTAGGTTCCCCTGAGAGTTCCGTTCCTCAGTTTCTCTACTTTTGAAGATGAAAAATATTATGATACTAATGTTTTATCTCAAAGATGTGTTTTAAGGAACCACAGGAATATACCGAAGGCAAGAAAGCCAAATAGAACAAGGGAACCAAAGGAACAAGACAGCTGAAGGAATCCAGAGGAACCCAGGTGTGCCCAGAAATGGAGCTTGCGACATTACGATTCCCGAGAAATCTGGGGATACACAACCTCGGACAAGAGGTGTCGAAAATGACTTGTTGAAGCTTCCAAAAGTCTGCCAAGGTCAAGAGCTAAAGAACAAGAAGCCTAGAGAACCTCTACCTCGGACAGAGACGATGAAAGCGACAGCACAAGAAGACGTCGCTGTCCAACAGACGGTTCCCAAACGGCCAGCTTACTCAACCTCGGACGAAAGCGTTTTGACAACGACACCACAAGGCTCGTCTGAGGTAGTTGACCAACCAAGAGAGATTCTGAGCTGCCTAGGTTGTTTGCACATGCCAAGAACAACGTGGATCAAGGAGAACCACTAATCCTAGGGCAAGCTCAATCCGTGGGAACCAAGAGAGGATCGAGCTGCGAAGAATCCTCTATAAAAGGAAGACTAACCCAAGGGTTATCTTCAAACACCAAAACAAGAACTCACACTCATTAGCAAATATCTAGTGTGAACCTCCAAACAAAGATCATCAAAGCAAACCGAGATCAAGAGGAACCAGTCAAGGAAGAAGAGCTGAGTGCTAAGTTCCTGTGACTGTAAGTGATAGTTCCTAGGTGCGAAAGTCTGTTTCTTGGATTGATTATTGATTGTGTTAAGTTATCTAGGATTGTCTAACTATGTGTAAGGCAAAGGAATTGTGTGTTCGTTCCTAGGATAAGCTGTAACCAAAAGAGATAAGAAATCAAGAAGTAGACTTTGAAATCCTTTCGAAAGAAAGGTAGTGGTTTTTATCCTGGATTGCTAGTTGGCAATCAAAGGTTTCCACTATAAGGAACTTGTCATTTGTTTGATTGTTTATCTTCCGTTGCGAAAGGAACTGAGAATCGTTATTCTGAGTTCCTTAAGCTTTTATCTAACAATCACGATCCTACATTTATGATATAAATTATATGTATTTTACAATGAATTTCAAACCATTTATTGTTTTGGGGCGAAAAGATCAGACGACCTAAATCGCCTTAGACGGGGTAACTAGTCGATCGGGTGATAGAAAACAATCCAAACCAAATAGATAATAGACAAGCAAAGAGCAAATGCACAATAGAGAAATGATTTTATTAGATAATATATTGATCGGATTGAATCGAGATACAACTTATCGTAATAAGGCAGAGTGATCTTATTGGATTCGACCGGTAATTCTTAGGTTGCGACCGGTGGCGAATAAGCGGGGGTGATTGCTGGAGAGCTAGACGGGCAGTGAAAGTGTTGTTATGTTTTGTTTCTGAACGAGAATGCTTGAGTGTGTAATGTTCTTGTATCCGTCCCCCTCTTATCTTCCTCTTCGTCCATATATGGTAAGTTCTTCGTGCCTCTGACCGTTATATTTCGATCTCATCCTTATCTTCAACGTCGGGATTTAATTACGGAGATTCTGTCACTAATTGCTGCTATTATGGTGTTGTGTAAATGCTGTGGCCGTTGATCAATCCTGGCATTTAATGCTTGGCGGGATCTTCGCGATCTTGTCGGAGGACGTTCGACTGGAGAAGCCTTGTCGCCTTCTCTGGGTTTCTCTTCCGTTCTTCCGATCCATCGTGGGCCTGGGCTTGTCTTGCTCGATCCACCTTCCCAGGGGACGTCAGGCCCAACAATAGCCCCAAGTTGCCTTGGGTTTGCGGTTTAGGCAAGTAAGCGGAATCCGAGGCAACTTCTCCATACACGATCTTCACCATCCTTTTTTGACGCAGTTTCCCGGGGCTACGTGGCACAAGATCGGAGCACGATGCGACTCCTCTGTAGACCATCATTTCACTCCATAAATTTGGAGCAGAGGGGAGAGATTAGACTTCACTTCATCTTCTCTCGCAAGCTTATTTGGTAAGTCTTCCAGCCTCTTTAGCCATAGCTTTTCGATTTCCTTCTTTTTTCATTCTTGAAATGGTTTCTAGCGAAGCTTCTGAGTCGTCGAAGACTCTCCCTGATTCGCGCGAGGGCGAAGCTCCTCCCCTCTTCATTCTGAAAGAATCGGACGCTCTGACAAGCACCATGTCCCAGGCGGAGTTGGAGCAAATTCTTCAAGTTGGAGGCTTTCCGCCGCAGGCGGTCGCCAAGCTGCCTCACCCGGACGAGAGGGCCGATGCTCGATATGAAGGATGGGTTTGTTTCTATGCATATCCGTTTCGGATAGGACATAAGTTTCCTTTCTCTCCCCTCATTAGGGATTTCTTGGCTGATCTGGCGTTGGCGCCGTGTCAGGTGATGCCACAAGCGTAGAGGGTTCTCAAGGTCTTGGACCTTGTGAACATCCGATCTGGGGCTGGTTTTGATTTTGATGCTTTATGGTATAACTATTTCTTAGGGTCGAAGAGTTCCTCTCGTGTTCAGTTACGTATCCGACATGGTCGGAAGCCTTTGGTGCAGAATCTTGATGTCAACGACCGCGGATGAGGATTGAAGTTCTTCTTTGTCGAACGTTCTTCTCTGGAGAAGGGGGGAGAATGTTCGTTCCTGTTGATGGAGTGGCGAGTTGAGAGTATGTATTTGTCTTTCTTTTTTTGTTTATGTGTCTTAACTCTTTGCTTTAACTTTTCTTTTTCGTAGTTCCTGAGCCAGAAGATTTGGAGGTGAGAGCTCGGTCGGAAGGTCTGTCCAAGATTGTCCTAGGTGTTCCAGCATCGGAGAGGAGTTTTACCAACGTCAACCTGTTGTCAGCACCTCCTTCTGTTCAAGAAGTCATGTCGAATGTCTCATCATCTCGTGCCAATGGTGAGCTCTCGACCCTGAGAATTCTTTCTGTTCTTTTTCACTTTGTCGTGTGTTTTAAGATTTTTGCTTCGTCTTGTCGTGCCAGCTTCCCCTGGTGGTCGAGCGAGTGCTTGTTCAAAGGGAGAGTCTGGGAAAGGTTTGATTGAGCAAAGGAAGGCGGCGGCCAAAGCCGCGTCGAGTAAGTCTGTTCCGGCGGACTCGGCGCTTCCAGCCAAAGTTGGTTCTAAGAGGAAGGCGGATGTTTAGTCTGATGATGTCAAAGTGGAGGAGATCCCTAGGAAGGAGGCGACTGCCGAGGGGATCGGCAAGATTGGCGCAGTCGGTCAATCGATTGCCCATCTCTTCCGCGTTCAGGATCCGAATTTGAAATCGGAAGTCGATGATGTTTCCCCTTTGGACTGCATTGGTGAAGCGGGATGCTCCGCGTGGAGGGTGAGTTGCCCTCTGTTTGTGCTTTTTCTCTTTTTCTTTCGTTTGGCCATGTCTTCTGACTATGTGTTGCATTGTCGTGTGAGATTTCAGACTTTCCAGTATCTCTTGGGAGCCTATTCTGGTGTCAAGACAATGGTCGCCAAGGCTGAGGAAAGGGCTGCTAGGACAGAGTCCGACCTTGCGTCCTTGAGGACCAAACTAGAGGGAGCGGAGAGCCGTTATCGTGAGATTGAGCGTCGTCTTACAAGGGAGTTAAAGAGTTGCCAAGAGGAGATGGTTGCGAGTCGGAAAGAGTTTGAGGAGAGCCGATCAGGCGTTGAGGAAGAGGTAAAGCAGGCTCGGATTGCTGCTGGTCAGATCGCAGGCGATGTCGTTGCTTTTTATACACTGAAGTCGCGTGTCGAGATGATCGAAGAGTTCGATGAAGGCAAGCATGAGCTCTGGGACTTGAAGGCAGAAAATGAGACTATGGACTCCATGTTTCCGAAGGGAAATCCTGGTCAGGAGCTGTTTCGCTTGGCTGGCGTCGGAGATGAGGCCATGGATGAGGACGCTGGCGAGGACGAGGTCCATTCTGGCGACGTCGAGCCGACTGATGGTGTAGCCTCTCTGGAGCCAGCCCATGTCGAAGGTAAGGCCGTTGTCGCCGATCCCTAATTTGTTTTTCTTGCGTAGTTTGACTCGTTGTCCCACTTGTGCGTGGGTTTAGACATTTGGTATTTTTGGCGACCCGTCCACCATCGCGGGTCGCAGAATGTTTTTAAGTGAATGCTTGATGAAGTCCTACAGATGTGTAGGTAGACAATATGTTTTGGCGACCCGTCCACCATCGCGGGTCGCGTATTTTGTATAAAAATGCTCGTGTTTTTATTCAATGCAATTTGTCTTTACATATAAGATCGTATGTTTGCTTGTTTCGTACATGTCGTCAGACATCCAAGGGGATTGTTGATAACGTTTTGTGTTTGGTGTGTCGGTTTCTCCCGTGTGCTCCGTCGAGTGGGGCTCCCCGTATGTATGTGTGTAAAACAAGCCTGTAAATGTTTGTGTATGTGTTAGTCATGACTTTATGCCGGGGAGGTAAGCAATATGTTTCTATTGCGTGAATGTAATAAGGTGTCGTACCTTATGTTTTGTATAAGGCAGGCGGTGTGCCGACGTGCCTGTGTTGTTCATCTCCCCGTGTTCCGATCGATCGTGTAATGTAAGCGCTTTTTGCGGATGACTGGATCCAATGTATGTGTCAATGCAGTTCTGCATTCGTGTTTTTGTAAGGATGAGGTCCTCATTTAGTGTCAAATGATAGTTTGTAAAGGAAGATAGAGATGTGCATGCAATAATAAGCGATGTGCGAGTTTTTGTAGTGTCTTACCTTGTCAGTTCAGAAATGGTATAGCTTTAGATGTGCCGCATTCCAACTTCTTGGAATTGGTTGTCCGTCTTTGTCTTCTAATTGATACGCTCCATGTCCGACCACTTTGGTGATCAAGTAGGGTCCTTCCCATTGTGGTGCGAGTTTTCCGTCGGATGGATTCTTGGTGTTCTGGAAGGTTTTCCTAAGGACCCAATCTCCGACTGTGAATGCCTTGATCCTGACGTTCTTGTTGTAGCTCCTTGCGACCTGTTGTTGAAATCTGACCATCCTGATTCGAGCTTTTTCTCTGATCTCGTCCACTGTGTCTAGGTTATGAGCCAATTCAATATCGTTTTGCTTGCTCGTTTGGAGGTTGCAACGAGCGGTCGGAACCAGTAACTCGGCCGGAATGACTGCCTCACTCCTGTAGATGAGGGACAAAGGCGATTGTCCGGTCGCATTTTTTGGAGTAGTTCTGTCGGACCAGAGAATGTATGGGAGTTCATCGGCCCATTTGCCCTTAGCCCCAGTGAGGCATTTCTTGAGATTGCTGATAATGATTTTGTTGCTAGACTCGGCATGTCCGTTGGATTGCGGATACCGAGGTGTGGATGTGACCAACTTGATGTTCCATTGGTCGCAGAAGGCTCGAGTCTTATGACTGATGAATTGGGAACCGTTGTCGCACACGATTTTTGATGGGATGCCAAATCTGCACAAGATATTGCGTTTTATGAATGAACTGACGTGTTGATCTTTTACCTCTCTGTAGGCTTCGGCTTAGATCCACTTAGAGAAGTAGTACGTCATGGCGAGGAAGAAGAATCTTTGACCCGACGCGGGAGGGAGCTTCCCGACGATGTCCATCCCTCATCTCATAAAGGGCCATGGAGCCAGAGTCGGATGGAGGAGCTCTGAAGGTTGGTGATGGACGGGTGCATGCCGCTAACAGGCGTCGCACTTTTTGGTGTAGTCCATGGCGTCCTTGTTCATCGCCGGCCAGTAGTACCCGTTTCGTAGGGCCTTTCCCAAGAGGCTTTGTCCTCTAGTATGATTCCCACACTCTCCTTCGTGTAGCGATTGTAGGATGCGTCCGACCTCAGAGGTCTTGAGGCATCGCAGGAGTAGCCCTATGACAGATCTTTTGTACAAGATGTTATCTATGATATCGAAAGAGAGTGCTTATACCTTGAGCCGCTTTGCTTCTGTTTTGTCGTCGGGCAGAATACCGTCTTTCAACCATCTGATGTAAGGTAGCATCCAATCGTCATTGTTGTCGATGATGTCTTCTTTTGGTTGGCCGCCGACTTCCATGGCGACGAGTTCTTCAAGCAGTGTCGTTGAATCGACGGACGTCCTGGGGACGGCTGGCGTCATGATGTGGGCCAATGGTATGTGCGGAAATTCCTTCGGGTCTAGGACGGATCCTAGATTGGCAAGTGCGTCAGCTTGGGAGTTAAAATCACTGGGTACCTGTCTAATGTTGAATGCTTGGAATTGTCCGATCAGCTTCTTGGCTACCTCCAGGTAGGCTATCATCCTGACGTCTTTAGCACTGTACGATCCTTGTATTTGGTTTACGACCAGCAAAGAGTCATAAACGACTTTGATCTCTCGGACCCCTAGGTCGCGAGCCAAGATGAGTCCGAATATGAGTGCTTCGTATTCAGCTTCGTTGTTAGTCGCATCCCACTCGCATCTGACGGCCTAAGCTATCTTGTCCCCTTGTGGCGATTTCAGCACGACCCCTAGCCCCGATCCTCTAGAGTTCGACGCTCCATCTGTGTGGAGCTCCCATGTACCTGTTTCTTCCGTCGCGAGCAGTTGTGTTGCTTCTCTTGTGGCTTCTTGCTCTAAGGTCGGACTAAAATCGGCCACAAAGTCGGCTGAGGCTTGCGACTTGATCGATGTCCTGGGCTCGTACTCGATGTCGTAACCACTGAGGTGTATAGCCCATTTGGTCATTCGTCCTGTAAACTCGGGTTTCCTCATGATTGCTCTCATGGGATGATTAATGCGGACAATAATAGCATGTGATTCAAAATAGGGTTTGAGTTTGTTCGAGGTCATTACCAACGATAGTACGAGCTTCTCGAGTGACGAATACCTTGTTTCTGTTGGCAACAGCGTCCGACTGACGTAGTATATCGGTGACTGCTTGGCATCCTCTTCCCTGATCAGTACTGCGCTTACGGCTGATTCTGACACTACAAGATATAGAAATAAGGGCTCGTCGCCTTTAGGTTTGGTCAGTAACATGGGACTGGCCAGGTACTCTTTCAAGTTCTGGAACGCTGCTTCGTGTTCTTCCGTCCATTGAAAGGACTTGTTTTTCCTGAGAGCGTCGTGGAAGGGTTTGCACTTGTCGGATAATTTGGAGATGAATTCGTTCAGAGCTGCTATCCGACCCGTGAGCTTTTGTACGTCTTTGATGCATCGGGGGGATCGAAGATTGACGAGAGCCTTGATCTGTTCTGGGCTGGCTTCTATTCCTCTTTGTGTCACCATGTACCCCAAGAACTTCCCTAATGACACTCCGAAGGAACATTTAGTAGGGTTTAGTTTCATATTGTACCTTTTGAGCACCTCGAAGCTGTCGTGTAGGTGGTCTATGTGATCTTCTTTCTTTTTGGACTTGACCAACATGTCGTCTATGTAGACTTCCATCGTGTCTCCGATCTGATCTTTGAACATCTTGTTGACTAGTCGCTGATAGGTAGCCCCTGCATTTTTTAGGCCAAAGGGCATTACTTTGTAACAGTAGATACCTTGGCTAGTGACGAATGCTGTTTTTTCCTGATCGTCGGGTTCCATGAGGATTTGATTGTAGCCGCTGAAAGCGTCCATGAAGGTAAGCATTTCGTGCCCTGCTGTGGAGTCGACCATGGCGTCGATGTGGGGTAGTGGGAACGAGTCTTTATGCGTAATAATGTTTGATATTCCGACCATATCCTCATGCGACCATGCGAAGCAATCGGCATTGATCATAAGAAAATCAAGAAGTTGTTGTCTGGTCGAGTCGTCCAAGTCCGACCCGACCCTTACCGTTTGGTTTGGCTTTGAAGGGTCCAGTACGATCTCGTCTAGTTTTTCCATTTCTGGTTCGATGTACCGACTGGATCCTTCGCCGCTCTGTGATTTCTATGCGGTCTGATGTTCGACTGCATTCTTCATGGAAGCGACGTAGCACTCTTTAGCGGTCCTTTGGTCTCCTCGGATTTCTTGTACTCCCCATTCAGTGGGAAACTTGATGACTTGATGATACGTCGAGGGTACCGCTCTCATAGCGTGTATCCATGGCCTGCCAAGAATACAATTGTAGGGAGATGGACAATCTAGGATCAAGAATTTCACCTGTTGGTTGATTCCTCCAACGTATGTGGTTAGAATGATTTCACCAGTCGTATGTTTAACCTCACCGTTGAACACCGACCAATGGGGTCGACTTTTTGATTAGGTCGTTTTCAGCTAGACCCATTTCTTTAAGAGCGTCGAGGGTCAAAAGATTGGTTGAACTCCCTGTATCGATTAGTATCCTATGTATTAAGCAATTACCAATAGACAAAGAGATTACCAGACCATCGTGGTGACCGTCCGATCCGTCGGAATCGAACTCGTCGAACGTGACTGTCGGAAGGTTGGAGATCTTCCTTGGCCTTAATTCTGACGCCTCGGGCTTGTTGCCCTTGCTTTCCTTTGCGTGTCGCTTAGCCGCGGAGTATGTGTTCCCATATACGTCTGAACCACCTGAAATAGTATTGACAACTTTTGTATGGACGGGGGATGGAGGTTTGTTTTGTTTTACCTAGTCTCGTCGTTCCATGGTGGTTTTTGCCCGCTCTAAGATTACGTCGCGCAAAAGCCCCTGTGCGAGCAGTCTTGCGACTTCCTTTCGCAGGGCGATGCATTCGTCGGTCGAATGACCATGATCGCCATGGAATTCGCACCATCGGCTCATGTCTTTCTTGACGTCCGGTCGGTCGCTCTTTCGGGGCCATCTTACTTCCTTTCCATATTTGTCGAAACTCTTGACGAGCTCCGACACATAAACGTTGAAGTTGTAAGATTGGATCCTGGGAGGCAACGCCGAAACGTCTCTCCAGTCCTGGGACCTGTCTTGGAAAGAGTTTACCTGACTCAACTCGTTTCGATTACGAGAGTATGGATGTGGACGCCTGTCTCTACGGTTGTCGGCGAGATTTTTACGATCAGACGGATCGGGCCCGCGTGAGGCTTTTCGCGACTCACGGTCCTCTTCCAATCTTACCTCGGACATGGTCTTGGCCTGGACGTCTTCAAAGCTTTTGCATGGGTACTTGGTAATCTCGTCGTAAAGGTTGTTGTGTTTGATCATACCTTGTCTGAAGGCTTCGATGGAGGTTGTGACGTCGCAGTGGGGGATCGCCACTTTCTCCTTATTGTACCTATTGAGATAATTCCTGAGAGGTTCGTTATACCTTTGTGTGACTCGATAGAGGTCACTCGACTGCTTTTCGAGCCTCCGACTACTGGCAAAAGGACTTTTGAAGGAGTTGACCAGATCCGCAAACGATGCAATCGTTCCCTGAGGCAAACGCATAAACCAAGTTAGTGCGGAACCTGCGAGGGTCGTGCCAAAGCTTTTGCACATGACGGCCTCGCGGTTCTCCCTTGAAACAGATGCAGCCATTAACTTTTGTTTATATATAGAAATATGGTCATCTGGGTCGCTGGTGCCGTCGAATGTAGCCATGCTGGGAAGATGAAACTTCTTGGGGATCTCGACCCTGGCAATTTCTTCAATGAACGGGGATTCTTCGAATCCGCCGGTCGCTTCCCTCTCGATTGGCTGCGGGACTCCTGGAATCCTGTTGAAGCAATCGTCGATCGTCTTCATGTGTTGGTCGAGCGTCTGCTGGAAGAGAGCCAGGATGTCTGGTGGATTGGTAACCTGTGGTTCGTCGATTCGGGCCCCTGCCGACCCGATCGGTGTGGAAAAAGTGACATGGTTAGTCGAAAACGGATTGGTAATAGGAGTTCGAGATGTACCCTCTGCGTATCCGGATCGTCGCACGCTCGGGGGCATTGGCTCAACGTTGTCCATGTCGAGGCGTGTTCGGACGTTGTTGTGGATGGGCATACTCCTAGATCCCGAAGCCATTGATTGTACCTGTGACTTAAGAGACTCATTTTCACGGGTTAGTTGTGCGATCTCGGCTTCGGATTGGGTTGACAAGGCGGCGAGAGATTCGGTTTTTTGGCGCTGCTGGGCTAGTTCCTCTTGGAGGGCGGCCATTTTTTGAGAAAGTTCTTGGAACTGGGTTGGAGTAGGGTTTTCGGTTGGGTCCCCTGGAGTTTGGGTTCCGTCTTCGAGACGTGGTTCTTCGGTGTTGGTAGATGGGTCGATAGTCATGGTTGGAAAGTTTCGGAAGGATGATCGGCAAGTTGCCCCACGGTGGGCGCCAAATTGTTTTAGGGCGAAAAGATCGGACGACCTAAATCGCCTTAGACGGGGTAACTAGTCGATCGGATGATAGAAAACAATCCAAACCAAATAGATAATAGACAAGCAAAGAGCAAATGCAGAATAGCGAAATGATTTTATTAGATAATATATTGATCGGATTGAATCGAGATACAACTTATCGTAATAAGGCAGAGTGATCTTATTGGATTCGACCGGTAATTCTTAGGTTGCGACCGGTGGCGAATAAGCGGGGGTGATTGCTGGAGAGCTAGACGGGCAGTGAAAGTGTTGTTATGTTTTGTTTCTGAACGAGAATGCTTGAGTGTGTAACGTGCTTGTATCCGTCCCCCTCTTATCTTCCTCTTCGTCCATATATGGTAAGTTCTTCGTGCCTCTGACCGTTATATTTCGATCTCATCCTTATCTTCAACGCCGGGATTTAATTACAGAGATTCTGTCACTAATTGCTGCTATTATGGTGTTGTGTAAATGTTGTGGCCGTTGATCAATCCTGACATTTAATGCTTGGCGGGATCTTCGCGATCTTGTCGGAGGACGTTCGACTGGAGAAGCCTCGTCGCCTTCTCTGGGTTTCTCTTCTGTTCTTCCGATCCGTCGTGGGCCTGGGCTTGTCTTGCTCGATCCACCTTCCCAGGGGACGTTAGGCCCAACATATATGATAATGATAATTAATTGGACTAGCTAGTTCGATCATCACTATTTGATACAGGGTACCCGGTCTTTGCCTCTTCAGTAGGGTTGGAAATCACTCATGGGTGACCGACCCACCCGGAAAACCCGACCCGAATATTTGGATGATCACCCGAAGTAAACCGGGTGATGGATGGTTGGTGAGTCGGGTGAAACGGATGACGGGTGAGTGATGGGTGATGTAAATCTCACCCATCACCCGATCAATCACCCGCACTTCACCCACCCATCCGTTCACCCGTCGACGATTATAGTTCTAATTCTATTTTATTAAAATGTATGACTTCAATTTTAGTTTTTGTTATGTTTAAAAGTTAAATATTCTAATAATATTTTATATGAACATCCATCAAATCCTATATTTAGAACAACTATTTTCATATATTGAAGAAAATTAATTACTTTTTGCACTTAATCATGTAATTAATTATATTTAAATAATTATAAAATATTTATAAAATATTATGCGGATGACCCGACCCACCCGAATCACTCGTTGAATGATGGATGGACGGATGTGGGTGAAAGGTCTCACGGGTGACGGGTGGGTCGGGTAGAGGATTTAATTCACGGGTCGGGTGATAAAATAACTCCACCCATACCCGACCCATTTCCACCTTACTCTTCAGTACGTTATTTTAATTAATCTAATCTTGGTCCTTTTTGTTAGCAATTCAATTATTGCAATATGTGCAACTTCAGAACAATAAATTTCAAGCCTACGTACAAGCAGTACCTTACGCTCATAATTACAACTCTTTTTCTTTAGAGAAATTAAAAATGAACTCCTATAATTATTAATCGTTAATTTGAAGCATAATCTGAACATGATGCTCGAGCGCTTGGTCACAGACTCACAGTCAAGGCGTTGGAGTGGACTCCTATAATGTATTGCTATTACTTCTCAGTTTTCATGCAAATTAAATTCATTGTTATTTTGTGTTGGTCGATCAATCATACGTGACATATATATATATATTTATGCTCAGGTGAAACGGAGTATTACGGTAAAACAGAGGTATTAATCACATCCGTTAGATGAGATTTAATGGATGGACTGAATTACACCAATTTGAGGTGCATATTAGGAAAATTTCCGGTGCTCTACACAATCAATATCAATCCCGGATTTTGGGGGATTGAAATTGAAATTTGATTATTCTCTCTCCTATGAATACGGTTTAATCCATTTATTTGACCGATACACCACTCTAAAACCACCCCTACTTTTTTCATACTCACTGAATCTCAGATCACCATTGAAATGGAGGAGAGATTCAAATTGGGCGGAGATCACCATTGAGTGATGTAGTGGGCGAGTGGTGGCTCGCCGGTGGGTTCGATGGTCGCGAGCAGCAGCAGGGGGCGGAAGTCGGTGGATCTGGTGTGGGCTCGGTGTGGTGGTCGGTGGTCGCGAGCAGCAGCAGGGGGCGGAAGCAATTGCAACGGTGGTTCAACGTCAGGCTCGACATCGGAGCCTTCAGATCCGTTTCCGTTGAAGAAATTGCAGCGGTGGTTCGACGCGGGGCTGGCGGTGAGGATGGAGCGGCTGCGTGGTGGTGGTCGAGCTTGGTTGGTTCGGTGGATCTGGTGTGGGCTCGGTGTGGTGGTTCGATGTGGGTTGGAGCCTAATTTAATTCGTTGCTCTTTATATTGCCTTGAAAAGATGGGAGACTCAAAGCAGCAAAACCACCACAACCAAGTCTTCAACCTCGCCATCGACGTGATGCCCGATACAGGCTCCAAGTTGCTCTTTAATTCGTTGCTCTTTAATTCATGAATATCGGTGTGGTGGTTCGATGTGGGTTGGAGCCTAATTTAATTCGTTGCTCTTTATATTTGTGGGTGGATTCAGTATTTGTGGGTGAATATTCATGTAATTGGGTGGTACTATTAATATAATTGGTAGTGATCGATATTCATGAATTGAGTTATGTTATTCATGCACTTGAGTGTGATATTCATGTAATTGATTGTGTTATTCATATATTATTAAGCGGTGATATTCATAATTTAAGTTGCGGTATTCATGTCTTTAGATGGTGATATCCACATATTAAACAAAGATATTCATATAAACATGAACGATATTCAAGAAACAATGACAAAAGCAATGTGAACAAGTTTATAAATCTACGAATTTGAAAAGTATTAGGACGCTGAAAAAATCAAGTGGTGATATTCATGTTTTAAGTGGAGATATTCACATCAATCGATATTCATAAACGCATGAACAATATTCATAAAGACGTGTTCGATATTCGAAGGCTTTGGAAATTTCAAGCAGAAGATCGTGAATGGAGGAGCGGTTTAGAAAAGAGAAGAATATTGTGTTTTCTCTCTCATCTAACAACCTTCTTAATTATCTTTTGTTAATTAAAAATTAATTAATTGCCTTATTTGAGTAGATTTGGTGGTTATACCCCTACCATATCTATTGTAAGGCCCAATCATCCATCCATCAATCACCATCCATCCAATGCTCCAGATTAATACTTCCGTTTTACCATAACTCTCGTTTTACCGGAGCGTTCCTCTATATATATATATATATCTTTTTTTATTTTTTGTTGAAAACATTCTCACATCCATTTGAAAATTCATATACAATTCAATTTTACAAAATTGAAGTATAATATTCATTAATTGATTTTCAGTTATTAAAGAAGAAAATGAAAAGCATAGAAATTAAGGTTAAGGAATGGACACCACATCCTCAAAGTAAGCTAAAAATTTCCTTACATCATGGATAATCATGTCAATCTCGTGAGGGGTATCTCATATGCCTTGCAATGCATTTAAGACTACTAGGTTGTCTCCTTGAATGATAATCTCTTGATACCCAGCCGATAAGCCTGAGCCACACCTACCCACATCGCGGTAGCTTCGGTTTGTAGGATAGTTGTTGCATGGATATTTACGTTATCCATATATTATGTTACTATCCCTATCTCTTATAATATAACCAATTTTCGATTCCCCATTTTTAGATTTGGAACCATCGAAGTTTAACTTTAACCGATCCCTAGACGGTTTGGACCATGAGACTTGCTTAACAACAGTCTTCCTTTCAGTGTTTTTTGTTTCAAAATCATATTCCTAAATCTTTGGTAGGAGTTTAGTATGGGTGTACTATTTGGGAGATCTTGGGTTGCATTTCTAAATATTATTGCATTTTTATAGTTCCATATATGCCACCAAACAAACGCTATTAATTCTATATTTGTGCTAGCCCCTCTATTTTAAGATAAATTGTCATAGAAACAATTTTCGATAGTAATGGGGTTTATATTTTCATTTAGAGCTTGTCCAGTTTGTCTTAGTATTCTTTGTGTATACGTGCAGTTAAAAAATAGGTGGTTTGTATCTTCATCCATCTCCTTGCAAAGTATACATTGTGCTGGGACTCTATTATAGTGTCGATTAAGAGTTTCTTTAGTTGGCAAAGAATCAGAAGTTGCTTTCCAAAGGAAAATTTTAACTTTAGGAGGGATTTTCAGATTCCAAATCCATTTTAAATTATTGGTAGTGTCATTATTATGTGTTTTTTGAAGGGACAAGGCTACAAATTTAACTGAATATTTACCATTTGGAGCAGGATCTCAAATAAGTTTATCCTCGAATTCGTGGAATGGAATCTGTATTTTTTTTAATTCTCTGGAGTACATTGGAGGGAACTAAGTTGATCAGTTTACTTTCATCCCACTCAATCTTTAGAATCAGAAATGAGATCTGAGACTTTCAATGGTGGATTGTTAGTAGTCAAATGGTGATTTAGGCTAGCTAGTGTCGTAAAGCCACCTATCATTCCAGAAATCTATATTTTCACCATTACCTAGTTGCCATTTCAATTGTTTTTGGAATTCATTGCGAAGGGTTAAGAGTCTCGAGAATTGCCATGAGAAATTTATAGGCTGAATTTCAAAGACGTTAGCATCTTTAATGCAATTTTCTTTTATAATGCGCACCCAAGCATTATTTGGTTCCGTGATCAATTTCCATAGTAATCTCATTTGTAGTGATTTGTTGTTGATTTCTGTTGTTCGAAATTCAAGTCCACCATTCTGCTTAGGGGTACATATTCGCTCCAGCTGATTAGTGGATGTAAATTTACAATGTCCATTTTATTCCAAAAAAATCCTTTATTTGTTGGGAGATGTTAAACTTCACACCTTATTAATCAACTTCACACTCTAAATGACCATTATAACCTTATTTCAATGGAAAATGATATAATTATCCCATTTTCTAAATTCTTGCCTATGAAAATTCTTTTGATGAGATCTACGATAGTGGGAAATTGCACTCGTTGGCCCACCGCTACTGCCGAACGGATTACACCGATCTTTGCTTGATACCATCGAGCTACAGCTTACACCATTCTCCGTCCAACACTATCGTTGCCATTCATCTATGGCTCACACCAATCTTTGCCTGTCATCGATGTTGTCGCCGATCTACATCTCACACGATCTCCCGCCAAGTCTCGTCGCCACCACTACTGATACCTATTTCTACCCACCTATGTATCAAATTAAGTATAACTACTTTTGCAGTTGTCTTTCATTTCTCCATTTGAATGTTTACCCATTTTTATATCAAATTAAATGTAAGAGCTAGTTGTGAGATAATTAATAAAAAAATTGAGTTTCTTGAATTTGCTTCAGCCATTGAATAATAAGTTTCATTTATGCATAAGTTTTTTTGGGTGGAATCATTATGCATAAGTTAGTGTTTAAGCATACAACTTTTTTTTCAAACATAGAAACAAAGTATTCAAATGAAGGTAAGAAATCTTACGGTGTCCTTTTATTCGCATCACGTGAAAATAGTGCATCTTCAGCCTTCTTCAAAATCAGAAGAGAAAAGAGGGTGGAGGGGCTTAATGATAAAAGAAGATATACAAGTATGAAGGGAACAATTTTTTAGTGTGAAGAACAACACTTATGTATTTATTTTTATCAATCTCCTCTAATATTCATGTTGGGAGTAAGAAGCTTTGCATAAGGAAATTAACTTTTGAAATAAGATTTCCTTGGATTGAAACACTACGCCCTGCCTGAGATAGAGAATTTGCCTTCCATTTAGAGAGTTATTTTTTCAGAGAGTTTGTAGCATCAATAAATGTTGCGTTATTAACATGACCACGTAAAATAGGGATACCCAGATTTGTTTTCTTCTAAATTATGGGTAATTAGGACATCTAAAATCCCTGCTAAATTGGACGATAGTTGGGTTGAAGCATTTGACGAAAATTGAACTGAACTTTTGTGAAATTTTATTGTTAATCCAGTCTTATCCGACAAATCTTGTAAAAAGTTTTTAATATATAAAGCCGAAGTAATAGAAGCTTTAGCAAATATTATGGTGTCATTAGCAAAGTTCAGAAAAGGGATATGAGTTCCATTTCTAACTAGTTTTATTCCTATTTTTGGGTTTGGTTTTTCTGATTCATCAGTTAGTGTCTTGGCCAAATATTTCATGGCCAGGACAAAGATATATGGAGCCATAGGGTCTCCTTGTCTAATTCCACATGTAGGTAATTGAATATTTCCTGGTTCGTTATTAACAAATACTGAAAAGGATGCAGTTGTGATGCATGTCATTACAAGTTGGACAAACTTATTGTTAAAACCAAATGATATGAGTATATGTCTTATAAAGCTCCAGCTAATTTTATCATAAGCCTTTTCCAGGTCTAGTTTTACTGCCATCCAACTTTTTCTTCCTGTTTTCTTTTTATGGAATGAGTGGAAAATCTCATGAGCTATTAAGATATTATCTTGTATTAGTTTGTCTTCCACAAATGCTCCTTATAGGGGGTGAATTAATCTGGGTAGTAGAGGTTTAATCTTATTTGCCAAAATTTTAGTGATTATTTTATATGTGGGCCTAAAATGGGCCTAAAATGGTTAATATTGAGTGGGGAATCGTATTTTGGTATTAACGCAATGTAGGCATGGTTAATCTCTATGAGCATGATTCCAGGATGGAAGAAGGCTCTTGTTGCATTCACTACTGATGTTCCAATAATACTCCAATATTTTGTTGTAGAAATCAATGGGAAAGTCGTCTGGTCCAGGTGTTTTGTCCAATGGCATGTCATCTATAGCTTGTTTTACTTCTAGACTTGTTGGTGCTTTTAAAAGCTTTATGTTGTCAAGATCAGTTATTTCCTGATTGATGATTTATAGTATGGGTAATCTGTTGTGCCTATTGGAAATAAATCTGGCACCCATTTCTTTTGATATTTCACCTTTGATGTTGTTTGGTTCACATATTACTAGTCCATCTTTATTTTGATATTTTGTTATTGATTGTTTTGTAAATCTAATCTTTGATATTGTTTGATAGTACTTTGTGTTGCGATATGCTAATTCTAGATGGGTAGTTTTTTCTCTTTATGTCCATTACTTATGTTGGAACCTAAGAATGCATTGGTGTTTGATTATTAATTGTTGAAGCCTCCTCATCGTTTTGCCGCAATTAGGAGTTATCATTAATTGTTTTTGTGTTTCTTCTAATTTAGTTTCTGAATATTGCAATTGATTTAATTTGTGACGAAAGGTCTGTTTAGCTCAAACCTTTGAGTATTTCTTCAGAAGTTTGAGTTTATGCTACAATTTGAACATAAAAGATCCTTGTACTTTATATTTCCAGACTTTTTCAACCAATTTTTCATAGTCTTTAAAGTCTGTCCATGCATTTTCGAATCTGAAAGGAGGGTTAATTTTCCTATTGAAGTATCCAATGGAAAAAGTAATTAGACCGTGATCTGAAATTGTGAAAGGATGGTGTTTTACTATTAAATCAGGAGAAAAGTCTAGAATGTCTGAATGGATAATAACATGATGATTGGTAAACCGAATTCTTCCTCCAAGTGAAAGGAAAACCACACGTTCGTGTATTAATTATCCCTAATTTGTTTTGAAAGTTACACAATCTTCTAAACCTGTAAGGATTGATAACTGTGCCTCCAAGTTTTTCAGTGTCGTTTTCAATTTCATTTTTAGTGTCCTACAAGGATGATTGGTAAAATGAATTCTACAATAACTTGCTCAAATTTTTACCAAAAAACCGGTTTGTGTTCTTCCCTTGAAGGTGCATATACAAATAAGCACAAGAAATGGTTAGTATTATGGTCATACTTATAGATGGCAAAGTTGTCTTGACTAATAAGAAGTTTATAGGGCTTTGTATCGTGGTTATGGATCCAGAGGATATATCCATAAGCCATCTCTAGAGTCATTTGACGGGATAAAGAAGATTTCCTGGAAACCGCTTTTTCTAATTAAGCTTTATGTCGGTATTATATTGCACTTTGTTTCTGCAAGGTCTAAAATATTTAGGTTATTGGATTTCGTTATATATTTAATCTCTTCCCAAAAACCCGGGCGTCGAGCCCCTCTAACGTTCCAGTATCCTATATTCATAAATTATTATTCAAGTTGAGAGAGCCTTTTTTAACTATATAATTATGGATAGATGTTAATATATGTTGATTTTGCCACACTATTGAAATGTAAATGGAAATGTTGTGATGTAAAGTGTTGAGATAGTTGTAAAGATAAGTGTTGGCACCTCTAAAAAGAGATGAGGTATACAACTGCGACTTGTGGGCCTTAATTAAATAAGGAGAGGGGATCAACAGAAGTTTAGAGATAAACTTGTTGCTTTAACCAAGCATTAAGGGACGATTGCTACAAGATGACCAAACATTTGAATGGCGCCTTTTTGAGTTATAAGTGAAGTAAATCAAAGCTAATCTAGGAAGTTGAAATAGAGATAGTAAACAATAATCTAAGCTGCTTAATGTAATAGCAAAACAAATAATGGCATGTGCAAGATGGTAATGATAATGATATATATGTAATGTGGAGGGGTTACTCTCTCTAGCACTTATCTCCCACTCGGACACTCATCCTTCTCTTTCTTAACTAACTTGAGTTGTACTCTTTGCACCTAGCTATCTCTTCAAATATACTATTCTCTCTCTTTCCCCCCAAAAATATAAAATATTCTCTTAATAGAAACAAAAATAAAATGGTATGCAACAAAATGAATGTTAAAGTGGTGCATATTTTCTCTTTCTGAATATGGTAACTTGGTTTGCACTCTTTGAATAAATCTCTTTTCCTTGTAAATGACTTCAACATTCTTGCAAGAAAGAGTGCCTCTACTTTATTTTTATTTATATTGGCAAAAAGTAGAACTTCTATCTAAAGAGGGAAAACTAGCTAAGAGCAAGAAAAGCTTGTGAAGCCAGTGCAAAAGGGAATGCCAAGGAAGCATACAGCTTCTTTTGGGTTCCGAAATCTGTAAGCTTCTTTTTCATAAACATGATAACCTGAACAAGTTAATTATTTATATTTATCAAAACTTTAGTTTGAAAATATAGTATCTTAATTAAATACAGTACCACTTTAATTTTTGGCCGGGTATATATATATAACTTGGCTGGTCTATACAATTGTATTAATGTTCATGTACAATTTCCTAGGTTATATATTTTGCATAATCATAAGACTCGACGTGCTGTTATAATAGAAATTAAGATTGGACATTCTGTGTCAATTTATTTATTAAATACACATCTTTTTGAATATGCTGACAATTTTATAATGTAAAAAACCCCTAATTAAAACTAGAAAATGGAGAAAAAAACAGAAGGAAAAATAAGAATCATCCCCCTTTTCTTTCTTTCCTCTTTTTGAATACGGAATTGGTGTGTACCTTGAGATACTTTTCAAAAGATGAACCATTCTTTTCTCACATTCTTAACTCTTCTTCTTTTATTTTTTCAATATATAATATATGGAGATGAAATTGTTTTAAGAAAATGAAGCAGCTCATTAAATAGTTTGGAACAGATGGATGATGGGAGTGTGATTATTACTCTTATTGGAGTTTCATTCCTTACCTTGAAAGATAAGGGGTTTTGGGTGGAGTGTCATTCTGATTAACATTTCAACGTACTAATCCGATCAAATTAACAAGATGATCATCAAATGCATCATTTTTTCTACCTATATATATATATACTTCAGCTTAGTTGTTTTGCTTATTTGCTGCACCTAAAAATGATCAGTGGCTAACATTAATTAACACCAGAAGAGATTTTTGTTTTATTGTTTCACGTACTTAATGTACAAGCATAATTCTCTCTGCCTTATATTTTTTTTATACATAACTATATACAGAGAATATCATTTATTTTCTTTAGAAATAAGTTAATATCTTCTCTAAATTTCAAAGTTTATTCAATGCACCATGTATTGTGCTTCCATTATGCTTTGGTTGTCCGAAAAGAGTCAAGATTGCAAGTTTTTCAGCACGTGACCTCCCCACATGATCACGTGCATTGTTGGCAGCATGTTTTAATTTGTAGATGGGTAATATTCTTGTAAAAGATGTTGCAATTTTATACTTTGGGATTGGACAAAAATATTCATGAGTAAATTACCCTTTTGTCTTGGAAAACTATACAGTCTATGCATCCAACTACTAGCTCGCTCTTCGCCAATTTTTGGTAACCTTGCCTTTGTTTCACTAAACTATCGTATTTAATTTGTTCAACACATTAGCATATCTTTCCAAAAGTATAAGTCTAAACAATCAAATATAATATAATATAAAAGCACACAGTTACAGTTTTATATGCACTGTCCATGCTTTACGGGGATCGATTTTTGAATAATAAATTACGATTCAAAATCTACATCGTCATTATATATAATGTTCATATATATAGGTGTCATGAATTAAATTATATAAGAATTTGACGATGATTGTATGTATGCAATTTGGTCCTTGAGCACATGGGTTATCACATACACTTCAATTATTTGGTTACGAAGCTATACTCTGATTATTGGATCACTCTTAATTCAATAATCCAAAATCAGTACTAAAAATAATTTCTAAATTAAGGCTATTTATTTATGTATTGTATATGTTGAAAGTTGGCATTTTTTTTATTTTGATAAAAAAGTTTGTCAAACACATGTATGAGAAAAAGATCACGCATAATAAAAATCCTAAAATGCTTGAGCGCCTAGCTTCTTTTTCCTCCATTTTCCCATTCATTAGAACAATTTTTTTAAAGTTCTCTCTTTTCAATATCATTAGGATTAGGACAATAATAAAGTGAAACCAAAGGAATAACCATGGCCGGAAAAGTAAAACAGGTCATAAATATTTCAAGTAGTGAAAAAGTATTTTTAAATATTTAATAAGTGATATTAATAAAATATATATGGTAATTTTCAATACTAGAGCTGTTTTTTACAATGGTTAAGTGGGTAAAACATAGTAACATACGACTTTTAATTATACTTTGTTCTTTCTGACCTATAAGCTCCAAAGTATTTATAAAAGAAATATATGGTAAATGACATGTACTAAATTGTTATTGAGGACTTGGTTAAAAAACCGGGTAAAGAGTTGGTTCCGGTAATATTGATGAATGGTCCAAATTTGTAAGGATGGTTGAGGATATATATTGATGGAGATGGAGATGGAGATGGAGTTGGGGAGGGTATAAGAAAAGGGGAAGATGGCGTAAAAGGCGGAGGTGGGTGGGTATGTAGAATGTAGAGGGGGGCCACGTTGCCGGCGTCGCTGCACATTTACATACATTACCCTCCTCCACGTTCCCCGCCCACAACTACTACTAGTCTACTACTACTAACTACCCTCCATCTCCATCCATATATGTGTAGGTACGAGCCAGGATTTTACTCAAGAGGATCTAAAATGCTGCACCATAAAAACTTTGTGTGACTTAAATCTTATTTTGTAAAAATCAATTTTTTTTTAATGAAGCATAAGGTAATTTTCACATGAGATGAGGGAATTTTTTTTATTTTTGTGACTTAAATCTGTTAAGACTGTCTGAAATTGCATTTTTAAATGAGATAATGGGAAAAACTTAAGGTAATTTTATTTTCTTGGCTTAAATCTATTATGGTTGGTTAAAATTATATTTTCAGATTAAATAAGGATAAAAAAGCTTTAAAAAGTTTTTTTTTTCCAACGGGGGTTGTAGTCCCCTCTCGGCCCCACCTGGCTCCGCCCTTGTATATGTGCACATTTACATATATATCACTACTCACTTGCATTGCATTTACATTTTACATTTTACATATATATGTCGACTCCTTTTTTACTGAATGTACGACCCCATGTGATTGTGATGCGATGTGAATCTTAAATCATATGTGATAATATGCTTATTTCCCCGAGCCTCTTGGTTCAACGCTTTTTATGTATGTATACACACCTGACCCGAGTAACTTATTTATATGCTTAATTTAGAGCCTATTTAGTTTTAAATTGTATATAGAGAATTTGCAACTAGAATTGAACTTATATTACTAGCTAGCTAGCTATTTGAATAAGACTTAATTTATACAATATTATTATTACCCAAGTGTAATCCTTCTTTTGAAATTTCGGTAAATATTGATTAAAAAGGGGGAAAAGAAGTTACATAGAGTTCAACACAAAAACAAACTTGGGCAGGGGAGGGGAGAAGAGAAGGCGTACAAAGGAGTTGACAAAATATTACAAGAGTAATCCCATATTAGAGAGAAAATGACGATAATTCAGACTTGGATATTTGGCAGCAATTAAACTTCTAATATGGGTTATGATCATGCAGGTGTAAAAGTTGATGCAAATATTCAGATTATTGAAGACAACTTCATTTCTTGTCATCCAAATATAGTAG
Source organism: Rheum nobile (assembly GCA_027886185.1). NCBI lineage: Eukaryota > Viridiplantae > Streptophyta > Magnoliopsida > Caryophyllales > Polygonaceae > Rheum > Rheum nobile. Next base: position 7,359,427 of record WOAB01000644.1, on the reverse strand, counting down.
AGGAAGGTGAATATCGCCATTTTTGCTTTGAAGGGTGATTTCATTTTGACTCTTTGCATCGAAAACTAGTTCATACAGCCGTGAAGGGAGATATGCTGAAATCTATTTTTATCCAGGTAAGAAGGTTTGCCAAGACAGATTGGACGAATTGACAATCATTCCAAATATGATTTCCAGTCTCTTGGGCGCAGTGACATAAACCACAAGTGTGATCTTCAATATCTGATATTCAAAATGGAAGAGAAGGCGTACAAAGGGGTGGACAAAATATTCCAAGAACAATCCCATATTAGAGAGAAAATGAAGATAATTCAGACTTGGAAATTTGGAAGAAATTGAACTTCTAAAATGGGTTATGATCATGTGGGTGCAAGAGTTGATGCAAATATTCAGATTGTTGAAGACAACTTCATTTCTTGTCATCCAAATATAGTACATGAAGGTAGTGAACATCGCCGATTTTTCTTTGAAGGGTGAGTTATGTTTGCCTCTTTGCATCGAAAAACCAGTTCATCCAGCCGTGAAGGGAGATATGCTGAAATCTATTTTCATCCAGGTAAGAAGGTTTGCCAAGACAAATTGGACGAAGTGACAATCATTCCAGATATGATTTCCAGTCTCCTGGACGCTGAGACATAAAGCACAAGTGTGATCTTCAATATGTGATCTTCAACATGGAAGAGAAGGCATACAAAGGGGTGGACAAAACATTCCAAGAGCAATCCCATATTAGAGAAAAAATGACGATAATTCAAACTTGGAGATTTGCCAGCAATTGAACTTCTAATATGGGTTATGATCATGCAGGTGCAAGAATTGATGTAAATATACAGATTATTGAAGACAACTTTATTTCTCGTCATCCAAATATAATAGAGGAAGGTAGTGAACATCTCCATTTTTGCTTTGAAGGATGAGTTCTGTTTGCCTCTTTACATCGAAAAACCAGTTCATCCAGCTGTGAAGGGTGATATGCTAAAATCTATTTTCAACCAGGTAAGAAGGTTCGCAAAGACAGATTGGACGAATTGACAATCATTCCAGATATGATTTCAAGTCTCTTGGACGCAGTAACATAAAGCACAAGTATGATATTCAATATGTGATCTTCAACATGGAAGTGAAGGCGTATAAAAGGGTGGACAAAATATTCCAAAAGCAAACCCATATTAGAGAGAAAATGACGAAAATTCGGACTTGGAGATTTGGCAGTAATTGAACTTCTAATATGGGTTATGATCATGCGGGTGCAAGAGTTGATGCAAATATTCCGATTGTTTAAGACAACTTCATTTCTTGTCATCCAAATATAGTAGATGAAGGTAGTGAACATCGCCATTTTTGCTTTGAAGGGTGATTTATTTTTGCCTCTTTGCATCGAAAATCAGTTCATCCAACCGTGAAGAAAGATATGCTGAAATCTATTTTCATCCAGGTAAGAAGGTTTGCCAAGACAGATTGGACGAATTGACAATCATTCCATATATGATTTCTAGTCTCTTGGGCGCAGTGACATAAATCACAAGTGTGATCTTCAATATGTGATCTTCAACATGGAAGAGAAGGCGTACAAAGGGGTGGCCAAAATAATCCAAGAGCAATCCCATATTAGAGAGAAAATAACGATAATTCAGACTTGGAGATTTGGCAGCAATTGAACTTCTAATATGGGTTATGATCATGCGGGTGCAAGAGTTGATACAAATATTCAAATTGTTGAAGACAACTTCATTTCTTGTCATCGAAATATAGTAGAGGAAGGTAGTGAACATCGCCATTTTTGCTTTGAAGGGTGATTTCTTTTTGCCTCTTTGAATCTAAAACCAGTTCATCCAGTCATGAAGAAAGATATGTTGAAATCTATTTTCATCAGGTAAGAAGGTTTGCCAAGACAGATTAGACGAATTGACAATCATTCCAGATATGATTTCCAGTCACTTGGGCGCAGTGACATAAAGCACAAGTGTGATCTTTAATATGTGATCTTCAACATGGAAGAGAAGGCATACAAAGGGGTGGACAAAATATACCAAGAGCAATCCCATATTAGAGAGAAAATAACGATAATTCACACTTAGAGATTTGGCAACAATTGAACTTCTAATATGGGTTATGATCATGCATGTGCAAGAGTTGATGCAAATATTCAGATTGTTGAAGACAAGTTCATTTCTTGTCATCCAAATATAGTTGAGGAAGGTAATGAACATCGCCATTTTTGCATTGAAGAGTGATTTATTTTTGCCTCTTTGCATCGAAAATCAGTTCATCCAGTCGTGAATAAAGATATGATAAAATCTATTTTCATCTAGGTAAGAAGGTTTGCCAAGACAGATTGGACGAATTGACAATCATTCCATATGTGATTTCCAGTCTCTTGGGTGCAGTGACATAAAGCACAAGTGTGATCTTCAATATGTGATCTTTAACATGGAAGAGAAGGCGTACAAATGGGTGGATAAAATATTCCAAGAGCAATGCCATATTAGAGAGAAAATGACTATAACACCCCCAAATCTTAACCCATTTGGAAAGGTATTACAGCCAGTGACCTCAGTGTTCCTTACCGAGATCACCCAAGGCTTTACCGTTTTAAATACAAATCATGAAATACAATGATACAAAATGATAACTTTATTCATATAAAACATGAGTCCCGGGATTACATCCCAATCCCGAATAGGACAAACACAGAGTTTAAACAAAGTACAACGGAAGTCTTTAACAAGGCACAGCGGAAGTCTTATAAAAGATAATACAAAAGGGATTGTGATCGTAATGATCACCTGCCCAATGATCTCAACCTGATTAAAAGATAATCATTAAAACATCCAAAAACAACCGTCATCTACATAGTCAATTTAGTCTCCTCATATCTTCGCTCTATCTGATGTGCCGAATCGAACGGATGACACCAGCCAACCATGCAGAGAATAATTATGGTTGGTTAGTCTACTGAATAGACTATGCAAGGGTACAAAGCAGAGTGGTTCGAGTGATCATAACCGTTTACTATCATTGTCCCTCGAATAATAACCGAAGAAACGATATATAACCCGACAATTTCACGGAATAATAACAATTAGACATGCACTGAAGAGAAGACTCCAACTGAAATGAGCCTTATAGGAAATTATGACAACTGTTTGGGAACGTTCACAGAATCACACACCAACGAGTTAAAAACTGACTAAGATGCTTCGGTTCACGACCAACCTCACCGCATACAGCGAGTCCAGATTGGAAGAGAACGTACTATGATCAAAGTCGAGACGAGCTTTCCTAGCTGCACTATTACTTAGCTGCACTACTCACCAAAAGTTTATAAATCATGTGCACTCGGGCACATATCTTATTTAATTATAAAACACACGTCACTGAAATACATTAATATTATTAAGCGCGGTAACAAAGCTTAAAACTCAGGGTGACCATTATGTCAACCCAAATTAAAACAACACACAAACACACACACACACGCACACACGAGGCTTAATATTATTCCGAGAACAACGGAAGTTATTATTACACAGGGTGACCTTACGTTCACCCAGATTACACTGCCATAGTGTTTACACTTTAATTTACAGGGTGACAGTTACGTCCACCCCAATTGCACTAGCTAGGTGCTTAATACACAGGGTGACAATTATGTTCACCCAATTGCGCTAGCAAGGCGCTTAAACACTTCAGATCCTTAAAGGTGGATAAGAAGCATAGGTCATGACCCTTAAAGTATTATTCAGAATTATCCCGAGGAATATTATGATTGAAAGAAACGACAAATCCTTACTTGGATTAGCGTTCCTACGAACATTAAGCTATAAAGAAACGACTAATCCTTACTTGGATTAGCGTTCCTACGAACACTCGTGCTAACTAAACAGTCTAACACAGCAATTATTCACATTAAAGCCATCCATGCAAACGACTTAAACATAGAGATAATAGAAACGGCTAATCCTTACTTGGATTAGCTTTCCTATTAATCCACATGCTATTCTAGCATTAAGATTAACATTAAATTCACAACAATACCATCACGGTAATTATCACATATAATAGCGTTGTTCTAACAGATATACAACATATCATAACATCGCTTTAATCACGTTTATTTATGAAATTAGTTTCCAAACAAAACAACAGTTCACTCCAATATAATTAACAATTAAACAATTGATAATTAATGAAACATGGAATGATTAAGCAAGAGTGAACCACCACTTGCCTTAATCCGCAGAGTTTGAACAAAGCCTAACGACGGGATTCTGGGCTCGACACAGGAACAGATCTGGCACACATATTCCTTCGAATCGACCCAAAAAGAAACCCTAAGTTAGATTCGACATATACGAGCACGAACGAAAGAAATCGAAAGGAACGACGCCCGAAAGACGACCACCAAGGCCGAGGCCAAAATACGCCAACGACCCTCTGGCGGCGGTCGCCGGCGGCCTTACGGCGGGCGCCGTGTGTTCATGGCGGCGGTCGCCGCCTTCATCACGGCGGGCGCCGCTATGAACATCGGAAAAATTAACACGAGAACGAAACCTCACCGACGGTGAGCGATTCGACCCCCTTTTGCCTGGCTTTGGATTCTGAGCTTCTAAGGCCTCCAAAAGCCTCACGATGGCCACTGAAAACAACACCAAAAGGGCACCGACAAACACCTCCAAACTTCGGCGAGGCACACAAAACTCCGGCGAGAGATTTTGGGGGATTTAAGCTTGCTTTCTGTGCTAAATCCGAGCCCCAAATGCCCCTATTGATAGCCAAAGATCCAGAGGACATCATCATGGCTAAGGAGAAACGTGGAGGGGCTACGAACGGCATCGTCAGATGCTTGCCGGCGACCACAGGGCTACGCCTGCAACTAGGGCAACGGTCGCCGCTGTCGGCAATAGGTCGCCGCTTTGACGGGCCTCTTGCGGCGGTCGCCGTTCCTAGCCCTGGTGCCTAGCTAGAAGGCGAGACGACGACTCCCTCGAGCAACGAACGCCGGTCGCCGCCATAACTGCGGCGGTCGCCGCCACTGTGGCTTCGTCCAATCTTGGCCTTTGGACGACTTGGCTTAACCCAGGATAAAAATAATCGTACACGAACGAGTATCAAGATCCAAAGTACGTCGTCTGTATTTTATTTCACTTAGAAAAATATTACAGATATTGAGCACAATACAGAATGTCTCAAACTTCCTGAATTAAATCCGACGTACAAAACGGGTGTTCGGGAAAATCCCCAAAATTCCTAAAATAACCTTACAGAAATACGGGGTATCATAATGACGATAATTCAGACTTGGAGATTTGCCAGCAATTGAACTTCTAGTATGGGTTATGATGATGCGGGTGCAAGAGTTGATGCAAACATTCAAATAGTTGAAGACAACTTAATTTCTTGTCATCCAAATATAGTAGATCAAGGTAGTGAATATCGTCATTTTTGCTTTGAAGGGTGATTTATTTTTGCCTCTTTGCATCGAAAACCAGTTCATCCAGTCGTGAAGGAAGATATGCTGAAATCTATTTTCATCCAGATCAGAAGGTTTGTCAAGACAGATTGGACGAATTAACAATTATTCCAGATTTGATTTCCAGTCTCTTGGGCGTAGTGACATAAAGAACAAATGTGATCTTCAATATGTGATCTTAAAAATGGAAGAAAAGGTATACAAAGGGGTGGACAAAATATTCCAAAAACAATCCCATATTAGAGAGAAAATCACGATAATTCAGACTTAGAGATTTGACAGCAATTGAACTTCTAATATGGTTTATGATCATGCGGGTGCAAGAGTTGATACAAACATTCAAATTGTTGAATAGAACTTCATTTCTTGTCATCCAAATATAGTAGACGAAGGTAGTGAATATCACCATTTTTGCTTTGAAGGGTGATTTCTTTTTGCCTCTTTGCATCGAAAACCAGTTCATCCAGTTGTGAAGGAAGATATGCTGAAATCTATTTTCATCCAGGTAAGAAGGTTTGCCAAGACAGATTGGACGAATTGACAATCATTCCAGATATGATTTCCAGTCTCTTGGGCGTAGTGACATAAAGCACAAGTGTGATCTTCAAGATGTGATCTTCAAAATGTAAGAAAATGTATACAAAGGGGTGGACAAAATATTCCAAGAGCAATCCCATATTAGAGAGAAAATGACGATAATTCAGACTTGGAGATTTGGCAGCAATTGAACTTCTAATATGGGTTATGATCACGCGGGTGCAAGAGTTGATACAAACATTCAGATTGTTGAAGAGAACTTCATTTCTTGTCATCCAAATATAGTAGAGGAAGGTAGTGAATATCACCATTTTTGCTTTGAAGGGTGATTTCTTTTTGCCTCTTTGCATCGAAAACCAGTTCATCCAGTCGTGAAGGAAGATATGCTGAAATCTATTTTCATCCAGGTAAGAAGGTTTGCCAAGACAGATTGGAAGAATTGACAATCATTCCAGATATGATTTCCAGTCTCTTGGGCACAGTGACATAAAGCACAAGTGTGATCTTCAATATGTGATCTTCAAAATGGAAGAAAATGTATACAAAGGGGTGGACAAAATATTCCAAGAGCAATCCCATATTAGAGAGAAAACGACGATAATTCAGACTTGGAGATTTGGCAGCAATTGAACTTCTAATATGGGTTATGATCATGCGGGTGCAAGAGTGGATGCAAACATTTAGAATGTTGAAGACAACTTCATTTCTTGTCATCCAAATATACTAGATGAAGGTAGTGAACATCGCTATTTTTTCTTTGAAGGGTGATTTATTTTTGCCTCTTTGCATCAAAAACCAATTCATCCAGTCGTGAAGGAAGATATGATGAAATCTATTTTCATCCAGGTAAGAAGGTTTGCCAAGACAGATTGGACAAATTGACAATCATTCCATATATGATTTCCAGTCTCTTGGGCGCAGTGACATAAAGCACAAGTGTGATCTTCAACATGGAAGAGAAGGCGTACAAAGGGTAGGCAAAATATTCCAAGAGCACTCCCATATTTGAGAGAAAATGACGATAATTTAGACTTGGAGATTTGGCAGCAATTGAACTTCTAATATGGGTTATGATCATGCGGGTGCAAGAGTTGATGTAAATATTCAGATTGTTGAAGACAATTTCATTTCTTGCCAAATATAGTAGAGGAAGGTAGTGAACATCGCCATTTTTGCTTTGAAGGGTGATATTTTTTGCCTCTTTGCATCGAAAACCAGTTCATCCAGTCGTGAAGAAAGATATGCTCAAATCTATTTTCATCCAGATAAGAAGGTCTGCCAAGACAGATTGGACGAATTTGTAATACCCCTCAATTTCAGTAAAGGGTATTTGGGTAATTTTCCCAACCCTCGTTCTGTAAACAAGACACATTTGGGGTATTTGGAATCTCTGTAATAATCTTTCGAACGTATTAATATACCTTGAATGTATTATCGGGTCTTGGAATATTTTTATGAATACTAAAATTAAATTCTAGCATGAGTCTGCGAGTGAAACCGCGACCAGAGGCCACAGACGAATTCGCGGCATTTCCGCGACTGCGGAAGTGTTTCCGCGATCGCGGGAACCTGTTCATCGTCGTCTTCATCTCCTTCTCGCGTTTTGCCGATCTGAATTTCCACACATTCCGTAAATCCTCCGTTGAGGGAACTCGAGTCGATTCATGTGGCTGGTGTTACACTCCCTGCAACCCTATAAATAGAGGTCTTCAGCGGGAAGAGATCTTCATCCACAACTGCAAATCATCTCTCTTTCTCTCGTTTTGCATCATCGCCGGAGTTCGTGCCTCACTGGAGTTTGCGCCGGAGCTTTTGGTGGTCGCCGTGGTGCCTTGAAAGCTTGGAGTGGTGGTGAGCCCTCGTTCGAAGCTAAGGAGGTCATTCGCGTCGTCGGTGAGCCTCGAATCGATTTAGAGTCGCGTCGGAATGAGGCATCCGCGATCGCGGGGATGAATTCCGCGACCGCGGAAGCTGCCCAAAATTCTGCGACCGCGGAAGTCCAAACCGCGACCGCGGCTTGCCCTGGCAAGCGCGATCGTGGCTTGGACAGCCTCGGTCACGACTCAGGCCTTCGTTCTTTGTGATTCGTATCATTTTCGTTCGTATCGTTTCGTTCATATTGTGTATAACCTAGGGTTCATCGTTGTTTCGCCGTTGTCGTAGGAATCCGTAATCAGATTCCAGTTCCAGATCCCGAAACCCGACATTGTCAATTTGGTTAGATTAAGGCAAGTGGCGGTTCACTCTTGCTTATCATTCCATATTTCCGTTAGTTATCAATTACTTTAATTGTTAATTAAATTTGAATGAAGTGTTGTTTTCATTTGGGAACAGATTTTATAAATGATGTGATTAAAATATGACATTGTAATAGGTTGTATATATTGCTAGAAACAACACTATTATACCTGTTATTACCATGATGGTATTGGTGTGGATTATTGTGTGGACTTAACTATGTAGTTAGAACGAGTATTCGTAGGAACGCTGTGTACCTTACGAGGTCTAGTCGTTTCGTTATAACTGGTATTAGGAGGATTTTGCCCTAGTACTTTCCTGGTCATGACCTACCCCTATCCGAGTATAGGTGGTGGTGCACATAGCTGGTGCCGACAATCGGGATTTATTCCCCAGATATCTCTCGTGATGAGATGACATACCTTAAAAGCTGTAACGTAAATGTACGTTTTCTCATTTAATAAGATAAGTGCGGTTATCCACATAATTAATGAACCTTCGGGCGAGAAGTACAACTTGGAACCCGCCCGAACTTCGGTTAGAGTAAGTCTTCTTTCCCATCTGGATTCGCATTGCACGGTGAGGTTGGTCGTGGACCCAAATGATCAAGTCGTTTTAAACGCTTGTATGAAACTATAACGTTCCCAAACACTTGTCATACTTTTCGAAAGACTCAATCTCTTGGAGTCTTCTCTTCATAAGTTTCCTTAAGACTCAATCTCTTGGAGTCTTCTCTTGTTCATACATTTTCGTATCTTTCCGTAGAAGTGTTGAGGTTCACTATCGTCACCGGCTATCATTCGAGAAGTGATGGGTGTAACCTAATACGACTACTTAGAACATTTTCTATTTTACCCTTGCGTAGTCTTTCATTAGACTAACCAACCGGTTATTTTCCTTTGCATGGTTGGCTGGTGTCATCCGTCTCATACGGCACATCAGGTAAACTCCCTTTCCGTGAAGGCTAGTAGGCGATGATGAAGGCAAATGGGATTTAAAGTGTTTTCCAAGGTTGAAGATCCTAGGCGTGAGATCGCTCAGATCAAGACCCTTCGTGGATTTTATTTATTTAAAAGACTTCCGTTGTATTCAAACAATTCTGTATTTGGTTGTATTTGGTGTTAACAGTTGTAAACCATGACTTTGGTTTAAATAATATTTATGATTTTTAATAAGGTTTTGTGTTATTATATGGTTGTAATAAAATGGTTAAGCCTTGGGTGACCCCAGATGTGTAATCTGAGGTCACTGGCGGTAATACTTTCAAGGGAATATTTGGGGGTGTTACAGATTTGGTATTAGAGCCGAAAGTTTTAAAACGGGTTGGGTTTTCAAAGCGTGTTACCTAAAACAAAAAATTTATAAACCGTTTACCCGTTCGTGTTGTGAAAAGTTGTTGGTTAAATCCAAAGGTTGACAATTTTGAATAAAATCATACTTGCGTAAAAAGTATTCTTTTAAATCTCTGCCATTCAAGTCGTGCCTTCTTTCCAGTCTGATATAGTAAGTTCGCTTCTATATTTAGAAAGACTAATCTTTTCTCGTCGCCTCGCAGGATATGGGCGCATTAGTATCGCAACTCATGAATAAGAAGGAAGCTGAGGTGGTTCCTCCATCTCCAGTTAGGCTTGAGGTTCCAGTTCCCCCTCGATGCATTGAGGTCGGGGAGCCAAGTTGTCCACCCGAGGTGGTGAAGACCATACTCGAGAAGACGGTAGTGTTGGTGTCCGACGGGGCAAGGGTTCCCGAGGTAGAGCCCGAAGCAGACCCGAGGGAGGACACAGAGGAGGAGGAGTCGGCGGAGTATCATGGAGGGTACTACGACGACGACTTCGAGGTGGAGGAGGATCCCGATGAGGATCTAGAGGAAGACCCGAAAGAATAAGAAGACCTGGAGAAAGAGGACCCTGAGGAGGACCTCGAGGAGTTCGGCTATGAATCAGATGGCCTAGAGCACTTGCTTGAGGACAGTGAGGACCCGGAAATGCAGTTCATTTTCCCGAGTCCAGAGTTGCCCCTGATGAGGAGTACACGCCGTTGTCCCCTGCTGCTTGGGAAGCGCTTGGGATCTCGGGTATTAGCAGGAGGAGGTATGGGCCGCTGGATGCACCAGAGGACCCGCAGTTTATCCCTACACCGAGAAGGCCGATGGTGAGCCCTGCTTCTCGGCATGTGCTTCATCAGGGCGAGATGGTTTCCTCCGAGGCTCGTCGCCATGTGGAGATGATGTGTGAGCGTGCTCGTATGCGGGCAAGGCCGTTGGAATCGATGGATGCTCCGAGGGAGGTTCCGACCCAACAGGCCAGGCCTAGGCCCCGAGTGCTTGTTGAGCGCATGGAAGAGTGGACGAACGCTTTGTACGATATGGAGGAGAGGACTTACGAGATTGAACTCAGTCTCTCCCGTATGCTAAAGGACGTCCGCGAACTCCAGGAGAATGTCCGGCAGGCCAAGCTGCTACTCAACCCTCGGTACGAGGTGAACAGGGCAGATTTCCAACCAGGGTTCTTTGAGGAGTTTTGCTACCCACCAGTACCTGAGGAGGAGCCAAACGTTCATGTGTCTAGAGAGAGACCAAGTGTACCGAGAATTAGGGAAGAGCCGTGTTCTCCGGGCCCTAGTAGGTCGAGGAGCCCGACACCGGAACCCGAGGATGGTCCACTTCCGAAGAGAAGATGTCAGAGGTCCATTGAGTATAGGAAACTCCTCATGGCACCGTGAAGGAGGCAGTGTTGGGCCATAGTGTTTTCTTTTAGTTGTTTCATTTCGTTTTTGTTAGAGTTGTAGCCTCCTAGAAATTTTGTCTTTTCGCTTAGGAGGGCTTTTGTATAACTTATCGAACTCAGTTTCAGTTCACTGCATCAATAAAAGTTTACCAGTTTGATCTATTTCGAGTCTATTCTATGCGTTGTGCATTCCAAATATGATATTAATGTTGTGAAGTACTTGGGAAATTGATCGGTAAACAGATGGTGAACACAAGAAACACTATTCGTGCTGGTGCTGGGCCGAGCAACGACCCCAGGCTGAATTTGAGGAATGCCGCAAATCAAGGGGAGGAGAGCGAGTCTGTCTCTCACAACAACCCCATAGGCAATGGTCAAGTGCGGGCTAATCCTCAAGTGGTATTTGACGCTGCGGCTATATAAGCTATTCGAGGGATCGTCATGCAAGCGGTCACCGATATAATGCGGCCAATTGCACCACAAGCACAAGGTGTGCCGGTTCCTCAGGTTATGCCTGAATTCGAGGAGCCAGTTGTTCATGTGCCTCAGGATGATGCCGTCAGGAATAGAGGGAATTATGGTCGAGCGTTGAAGGCCATTAGTTCTATGAGGCCTGACAGCTATGACGGCAAGGGGGAACCAATCAAAGTGGAATATTGGTTCTCGCACATGGAAAGGTTGTTCAGAAATGTCGAGTGCACTGAGGCTAAAAAAGTGCATATTACTTCCCTTCAACTGAAGGAGGTGGCTAGTGAATGGTGGGAAAGCACTGGTCTAGCTGATCATCCTGGTTTGAACTGGGGAATATTTAAGACAAAGATGACCGACCGTTTCTTTTCCCGTGCTATGAGGGAGAAGAAACATAAGGAGTTTCTTTACCCGAAGACGGATGGGTTGAAGGTGACTGAGCTTGCGGCCAAGTTTAATCACCTGTTGCAGTATGCTGGGCCAGAAGTGTCCAGTGAGGAGCAGAAGATCTGGCATTTCCATGAGTGGATGAACCCAGACATCAAGCCTTTGATGGTGCGCCACAGATGCTCTACCCTGGAGCAGTACGTGGATGCCGCCTATAAGTTGGAGGTGACTCTAGAGGAGTCGGCAAAGAAGCGCAATCAACAGAGACCGGCGCAGAGCTAGCCTTAGGCAAGTGGGTTCAAGCGACCCGCGCCACCGTCGAATTTTGCCAAGTCTGGTCGGGCTAGAACAGAGGTAACACAGGCAGGTTCCACTCAACGCTCGGGCCAGGGCAAGAACCCGATCCAGTGTTATAATTGTGGCACGCCGGGGCATAAGAGCAACGAATGTCCGAAGGACAAGAGAACGTGTTTTGCCTGCGGAAAGTAGGGGCACTTGCAGACATTTTGTCCGCAAAGGAGACAGAAGGGAGCTAACTCACAGCAAGGGTCTATTAGTCATAACAACCGACCAGGATTCAGGCCGATAGAGACTCCTAGTCCCTCAACGCAGATGACTGCACTGAATAAGGGGAAAGCCCCAACTGCTTCTGGAGTTCAAGGTCAGCGGCTTTACGAGATACGTGAGGCTGACGGACCGAATGCTCCGATTTCTCAAGGTAATCTACACCTCCATTCTACTTCTGTGTGTATATTGTTTGATTCGGGTGCCACTCATTCTTTCATTTCAGAGAATTGTGTGAGTAAGCTAGGCTTAGTGTGCAATGAGACTTGCGCGCCTTTTGTGGTGAATCTTCCAAATAGTGAATAGTTGGTAGGAACCAAGCGTCTGTCAGAATTTCCGATTACTATTCAAGGTCGGAAGTTCGAAGCGGATTTGATCTGTATAACCATGGCTCCATACGACATTATTCTCGGGATGGATTGGGTAACGCGTCATGGGGCGGTAATCGATTTCAGCTCAAGGACAATGACAGTTTCATCAGGGGGCCAGTTTGTATGCAAGTTCAAGGGTCATAATGACGCTGATAACGGAAAGCTCATCAATGTGATGGCTGCGTGTAAGCTACTTCGACAAAGTTGTGTCGGGTACCTGTGCTATCTGGATAAGCCCAAGAAGGATGAGACTTCAGTTCTTGATATTCCCGTCATATGCGAGTATCCGGACGTTTTTTCGGAAGAGATTCCCGATTTACCCCCTAATCGTGACGTGGAGTTCACTATTGACCTCGAGTCTGGTACCGTGCCGATTTCTAAGGCACCGTACCGGATGGCTCCCGCGGAGATACAAGAGTTGAAGAAGCAACTCGAGGACCTTCTTGAGAAAGGGTATATAAGGCCGAGTGCATCGCCTTGGGGCGCTCTGGTCTTATTTGTCAAGAAGAAGGATGGTTCGTTCCGACTTTGTATCGACTATCGAGAGTTGAACAAGGTCATGATCAAGAATAAATATCCGTTGCCTAGGATTGATGATCTGTTGGATCAACTGCAGAGAGCAAAGTTCTTTTCCAAGATCGATCTGAGATCTGGTTACCATCAGCTCAGGATTCGTGAGGAAGATATTCCGAGGACTGCATTCCGGACGAGGTATGGACACTACGAGTTTGTAGTCATACCATTTGGGCTTACTAATGCTCTGGCAGTCTTCATGGATCTGATGCATAGATGTTTCCACCAATATCTGGATAAGTTCGTGGTGATCTTCATCGACGATATTTTGATCTTTTCCCCGAGCGAGGAGGCTCACGAGGAGCATCTTCGTATCACCTTGTCAGTCCTTAGACAAAATCAGCTGTACGCAAAGTTGTCTAAGTGTGACTTCTGGATCAAGGAAGTGGCTTTCTTAGGCCATGTGATCAATGAGGATGGGGTTATAGTCGACCCTCACAAGATCGAAGCGGTATCCAACTGGAAGCGACCTCAGAATGTGAAGGAGGTGCACAGTTTCTTGGGACTTGCAGGATATTATAGACGGTTTATGGAGGGATTTTCGAAGATCGCTCTACCAGTGACCGGTTTGCTCTGTAAGGTCCATAAGAAGTTTATATGGGACGACAAGTGCGAGGCCAACTTTCAAAAGTTGAAGAAGTGCCTGACGTCCGCACCAGTTTTGGTGCTACCGGAGGGAACTGATGGTTATGTGGTCTATAGTGACGCTTCAAAGCATGGGTTAGGATGTGTACTGATGCAAAAGGGAAAGGTTATTGCGTACGCATCTTGGCAGTTGAAGACCTATGAAGCAAACTATCCGACGCATGATCTGGAGTTAGCGGCTGTGGTTTTCGCGTTAAAGATTTGGAGGCACTACCTCTATGGTGTTAGGTGCCAGGTCTTTACCGACCATAAGAGTCTCAAGTATGTATTCACTCAGAAGGAGTTGAATATGAGACAACATCGCTGGTTGGAGCTACTCAAAGACTACGGCATCGAGTTGTTGTATCATCCGGGCAAGGTTAACGTAGTAGCCGATGCATTGAGCCAGAAGACGCCACACGAGACCGTAGTAGCTCTACTCTTTGCTCAGACCAAACTGAACCAAGGATTGTAAGAGATTGACATCTTGTACGATCAGCATCGAGGATGCTTGAGTATGTTGGAAATTCAGGCTACGCTGCTTGATCAGATCAGGGAGAAGCAGGTTGATGATGTGATTTTTGTGAAGCTAAGCAGTGAAGTGATGGATGGGAAAGCTCTCGGATTTGTGATTCAAGATGATGGATCACTCTGGTTTCAGGACCGGATTTGTGTGCCTGACGTGGATGGCCTTCGCCAAATGGTGATGAAGGAGGCCCATTTGTCAGCTTAGTCTGTACATCCAGGATCCAGTAAGATGTACAAAGACCTCAAGAAGAAATTCTGGTAGCCCAATATGAAGTGGGATGTAGCAGAATTTGTGGCGAAATGCTTGACTTGTCAGAAGGTCAAGATAGAATACCGTAGACCAGGTGGTAAATTGCTACCTCTCCCAGTGCCTGAATGGAAGTGGGAGGATATTGCTATGGACTTCGTCACAGGGTTTCCAAAAACTCAGAGTCAGAAGGATGCCATATGGGTGATCATTGACAGGCTCACGAAGAGTGCTCACTTCGTAGCTATCAAGTCAACATGGGGAACCCAGAAGCTATCAGAGGTGTTCCTACACGAGATTGTCCATTTGCATGGTATGCCAAAAACCATTGTATCGGATTGTGACGACTAATTCATGTCGAGATTCTGGAAAAAACTCCACAAGGCCATGGGAACTGAGTTGAGATTCAGTACTGAGTTTCATCCTCAGACGGATGGATAGTGTGAGAGGACCATCCAGACACTGGAAGATATGCTGAGAGCTTGCGTACTAGATCGTCCGACCAGCTGGGAGAACAACTTATGTCTGATTGAATTCACGTACAACAATAGCTGGCATTATACCATTAAGATGGCTCCATTCGAGGCTTTCTACAGTCGGAAGTGCAAATCTCCAATTTATTGGGATGAGAATTCCGATAAGGTTCTGCTCGGACCGGAGTTGGTCGAAAGGACTGCCTCGGACATTGATTTGATCAGACAGAGGATGTTGACAGCTCAGAGTCGACAAAAGTCTTACGCAGATCTGAAGCACATGAATGTCGAGTTTGAGGTTGGTGACAAGGTGTTTGTCAGGGTGTCGCCATCCAAGGGTGTGTTCAGGTTCGGTAAGCGTGGGAAGCTTAACCCTCGCTACGTGGGACCGTTTGAGATCCTTGACAGTATGGGGTCTCTAGCGTATCATTTAGCACTGCCATCGTCGGCGCATCCAGTGCATAACGTGTTCCACGTGTCTTTGCTGAGAAATTACGTGCCATATGTGTCTCATGTGCTGAGTTATGAAGACATCGAGATTTAGGCAAATGGTACCTACGAAGAGATACCTGTGCGTATTCTCAAACGCCGCGAGAAACACTTGCGGAACAATGTGGTACCATTAGTACGGATTCTCTGGTCCAAGTCTGGATCTGAAGAGGTTACTTGGGAAACCTGGGAGACTGAAGTTGATATGCTTAGTCGTTTTCCCCATCTATTTTCGGCTTAGTTTCGGGGTCGAAACCTTCTTTAGGGGGGCAGTGATGTAATATTCCTCAATTTCGAGCCATTTTCGGCCAAGTTTCGGGGTCGAAACTTTTTTTTAAGGGGGTAGTGATGTAATACCCCTCAATTTCAGTAAAGGGTATTTGGGTAATTTTCCCAACCCTCGTTCTATAAACAAGACGCGTTTGGCGTATTCGAAATCTCTGTAATAATCTTTCGAACATATTAATATACGTTTAATGTATTATCGGGTCTTGGAATATTTTTATGAATACTAAAATTAAATTCTAGCATGAGTCTGCGAGTGAAACCGCGACCAGAGGCCACAGACGCGTTCGCGGCATTTCCGCGACCGCGAAAGTGTTTCCGCGATCGCGGAAACCTATTCATCGTCGTCTTCATCTCTTTCTCGCGTTTCGCCGATCCGAATTTCCACACATGCCGTAACGCCGCCGTTGAGGGAACTCGATTCGATTCATGTGGCCAGCGTTATGCTCCTTGCAACCCTATAAATAGAGGTCTTCAGCGGGAAAAGATCTTCATCCACAGCTGCAAATCATCTCTTTTTCTCTCGTTTTGCATCGTCGCCAGAGTTCGTGCCTCGCCAGAGTTTGCGCTGGAGCTTTTGGTGGTCGTCGTGGTACCTTGGAAGCTTGGAGTGGTGGTGAGCCCTCGTTCAAAGCTAAGGAGGTCATTCGCGTCGTCGGTGAGCCTCGAATCGATTTAGAGTCGCGTCGGAAGGAGGCATCCGCGATCGCGGGGATGAATTCTGCGACCGCGGAAGCTGCCCAGAATTCCGCAACTACGGAAGTCCAAACCGCAACCGCGACTTTCCCTGGCAAGCACGATCATGGCTTGGGTAGCCTCGGTCATGACTCAGGCCTTCGTTCTTTGCGATTCGTATCATTTTCGTTCGTATCGTTTCGTCCGTATTGTGTCTAACCTAGGGTTCGTCGTTGTCGTTGGAATCCGTAATCAGATTCCAGTTCCAGATCCCAAAACCCGACATCGTCAATTCGGTTAGATTAAGGCAAGTGGAGGTTCGCTCTTGCTTATCATTCCTTATTTCCGTTAGTTATCAATTACTTTGATTGTTAATTAAATTGGAATGAAGTGTTGGTTTTGTTTGGGAACAGATTTTATAAATGATGTGATTAAAATATGACATTATAATAGGTTGTATATATTGCTAGAAACAACGCTATTATACCTGTTATTACCGTGATGGTATTGGTGTGGATTATTGTGTGGACTTAACTATGTAGTTAGAATGAGTATTCGTAGGAACGCTATGTACCTTATGAGGTCTAGTCGTTTCTTTATAACTGGTATTAGGAGGATTTTGCCCTAGTACTTTTCTGGTCATGACCTAACCCTATCCGAGTATAGGTGGTGGTGCACATGGCTGGTGCCACCAATCGGGATTTATTCACCAGATATCTCTCGTGATGTTATACCTTAAAAGCTATAACGTAAATGTACGTTTTTTCATTCAATAAGATAAGTGCGGTTATGCACATAATTAATGAACCTTCGGGCGAGAAGTACAACTTGGAACCCGCCCGGACTTCGGTTAGAGTAAGTCTTCTTTCCAATCTGGATTCGCATTGCGCGGTGAGGTTGGTCGTGGACCCAAATGATCAAGTCGTTTTAAACGCTTGTGTGAAACTATAACGTTCCCAAACACTTGTCATACTTTTCGAAAGACTCAATCTCTTGGAGTCTTCTCTTTATATGTTTCCTTAAGACTCAATCTCTTGGAGTCTTCTCTTGTTCATACCTTTTCGTATCTTTCCGTAGAAGTGTTGTGGTTCACTATCATCATCGGCTTTCATTCGAGAAGTGATGGGTGTAACCTAATACGACTACTTAGAACATTTTCTATTTTACCCTTGCGTAGTCTTTCATTAGACTAACCAACCGGTTATTTTCCTTTGCAAGGTTGGCTGGTGTCATCCGTCTCATACAGCACATCAGGTAAACTCCCTTTCCGTGAAGGCTAGTAGGCAATGATGAAGGCATATGGGATTTAAAGAGTTTTCCAAGGTTGAAGATCCTAGGCGTGAGATCGCTCAGATCAAGACCCTTCGTGGATTTTATTTATTTAAAAGACTTCCACTGTAGTCAAACAATTCTGTATTTGGTTGTATTTGGTGTTAACAGTTGTAAACCGTGACTTTGGTTTAAATAATATTTATGATATTTAATAAGGTTTTGTGTTATTATATGGTTGTAATAAAATGGTTAAGCCTTGGGTGACCCCAGATGTGTAATTTGAGGTCACTCGCGGTAATACTTTCAAGGGAATATTTAGGGGTGTTACAGAATTGACAATCTTTTTAGATATGATTTCCAGTCTCTTGGGCGGAGTGACATAAAACACAAGTGTGATCTTCAATATGTGATCTTCAACATGGAAGAAAAGGCATACAAAGGGGTGGACAAAATATTCCAAGAGCAAACCCATATTAGAGAGAAAATAACTATAATTCAGACTTGGAAATTTGGCAGCAATTGAACTTCTAATATGGGTTATGATCATGCGGGTGCAAGAGTTGATGCAAATATTCAGATTGTTGAAGACAACTTCATTTCTTGTCATCCAAATATAGTATAGGAAGGTAGTGAACATCGCCATTTTTGCTTTGAAGGGTGATTTCTTTTGCCTCTTTTCATCGAAAACTAGTTCATCCAGCCGTGAAGGGAGATATGCCGAAATGGCGAAATCTATATTCATCCAGGTAAGAAGGTTTGACAAGACAGATTAGACGAATTAACAATCATTCCAGTTATGATTTCCAGTCTCTTGGACGCAGTGACATAAAGCACAAGTGTGATCCTCAATATGTGATCTTCAACAGGGAAGAGAAGGGCGTACAAACGGGTGGACAAAATATTCCAAGAGCAATCCGATATTAGAGAGAAAATGACGATAATTCAGACTTGGAGAATTTGGAAGCAATTGAACTTCTAATATGGGTTATGATCATGTGGGTGAAAGAGTTGATGCAAATATTTAAATTGTTGAAGACATGTTCATTTCTTGTCATCCAAATATAGTATAGAATGCTAGTGAACATCGCCATTTTTGCTTTGAAGGGTGATTTCTTTTTTGCATCTTTTCAACGAAAACTAGTTCATCCAGCCGTGAAGGGAAATATGCCGAATCTAATTTCATCCAGGTAAGAAGGTTTTCCAAGACAGATTGGACGAATTGACAATCATTCCAGATATGATTTCCAGTCTCTTGGGCGCAGTGACATAAAGCACAAGTGTGATCTTCAATATGTGATTTTCAACATGGAAGAGAAGGCGTACAAAGGGATGGACAAAATATTTCAAGAGCAATCCCATATTAGAGAGAGTGACAATAATTCAGACTTGGAGATTTGGCAGCAATTGAACTTATAATATGGGTTATGATCATGCGGGTGCAAGAGTTGATGCAAATATTTAGATTGTTGAAGACAACTTCATTTCTTGTCATCCAAATATAGTAGAGGAAGGTAGTGAACATCGCCATTTTTGTTTTGAAGGGTGATTTCTCTTTGCCTCTTTGCATCGAAAATCAGTTCATCCAGCCGTGAAGGAAGATATGCTGAAATCTATTTTCATCCAGAAAAGAAGGTTTGCCAATACAGATTGGACGAATTGACAATCATTCCATATATGATTTCCAGTCTCTTGAACATAAAGCACAAGTGTGATCTTCAATATGTGATCTTCAACATGAAAGAGAAGACGTACAAAGGGGTGGACAAAATAATCCAAGAGCAATCTCATGTTAGAGAGAACATGATGATAATTCAGACTTGGAGATTTGAGAGCAATTGAACTTCTAATAATGGTTATGATCATGCGAGTGCAAGAGTTGATGTAAACATTCAGATTGTTGAAGACAACTTCATTTCTTGTCATCCAAATATAGTAGAGGAAGGTAGTGAACATCACCATTTTTGCTTTGAAGGGTGATTTCTTTTTGCCTTTTTGCATCGAAAATCAGTTCATCCAGCCGTGAAGGAAGATATGCTGAAATCTATTTTCATCCATGTAAGAAGGTTTGTCAAGACAAATTGGACGAATTGACAATCATTCAGATATGATTTCTAGTCTCTTGGACGTAGTGACATAAAGAACAAGTGTGATCTTCAATATGTGATCTTCAACATGGAAGAGAAGGCATACAAAGGGGTGGAAAAAATAGTCCAAGAGCAATCCCATATTAGAGATAAAATGACGATAATTCAAACTTGAAGATTTGGCAGTAATTGAACTTCTAATATAGTAGAGGAAGGTAGTGAACATCACATTTTTGCTTTGAAAGGTGATTTTTTTTTGCCTCTTTGCATCGAAAACCAGTTCATCCAGTCGTGAAATAAGATATGTTGAAATCTATTTTCATCCAGGTAAGAAGCTTTGCCAAGACACATTCGACGAACTGACAATCATTTCATATATGATTTCCAGTCTCTTGGGTGCAGTGACATAAAACACAAGTGTGATCTTCTACATGGAAGATAAGGCATACAAAAGGGAGGACAAAATATTCCAAGAGCAATGCCATATTAGAGAGAAAATGACGATAATTCAGATTTTGAGATTTGGCAGCAATTGAACTTCTAATATGGGTTATGATCATGCGGGTGCAAGAGTTGATGCAAACATTCAGATTGTTGAAGACAACTTCATTTCTTGTCATCCAAATATAGTAGAGGAAGGTAGTGAGAATCGCCATTTTTGCTTTGAATGGTGATTTCTTTTTTCCTCTTTGCATCGAAAACCAGTTCATCCAGTCGTCAAGATAGATATGTTGAAATCTATTTTACTCCAGGTAAGAAGGTTTGCCAAGACAAATTGGACGAATTGACAATCATTCCAGATATGATTTATAGTCTCTTGGGCGCAGTGAAATAAAGCACAAGTGTGATCTTCAATATGTGATCTTCAACATAGAAGATAAGGTATACAAATGGGGGGACAAAATATTCCAAGAGCAAACCCATATTAGAGAGAAAATATAGATAATTCAGACTTGGAGATTTGGCAACAATTGAACTTCTAAAATGGGTTATGATCATGCGGGTGCAAGAGTTGATGCAAATATTCAGATTGTTGAAGAACACTTCATTTCTTGTCATCCAAATATAGTAGAGGAATGTAGTGAATATTGTCATTTTTGCTTTGATGGGTGATTTCTTTTTGCCTCTTTTCATCGAAAACCAGTTCATCCAGTCGTGAAGGGAGATATGATAAAATCTATTTTCATCCAGGTAAGAAGGTTTGCCAAGACAGATTGGATGAATTGACAATCATTCCATATATGATTTCCAGTCTCTTAGGCGCAGTGACATAAAGCACAAGTGTGATCTTCAATATGTGATCTTCAACATCGAAGAGAAGGGGTGGACAAAGTATTCCAAGAGCAATCCCATATTAGAGAGTGACGATAATTCAGACTTGTAGATTTGGCAGTAATTGAACTTCTAATATGGGTTATGATCATGCGAGTGCAAGAGTTTATGTAAATCTTCAGATTGTTGAAGACAATTTCATTTCATGTCCTCCAAATATAGTAGAGAAAGGTATTGAACATCGCCATTTTGCTTTGAAGGGTGTTATCTTTTTGCCTCTTTGCATCGAAACTAGTTCATCCAGTCGTGAAGGGGGATATGCTGAAATCTATTTTCATCTAGGTAAGAAGGTTTGCCAAGACAGATTGGACGAATTGACAATCATTCCATATATGATTTGCAGTCTCTTGGGCGAAGTGACATAAAACACAATTGTGATATTCAATATGTGATCTTCAACATGGAAGAGAAGGCGTACAAAGGGGTGGACAAAATAATACAAGAGCAATCCCATATTAGAGAGAAAATGACGATAATTCAGACTTGGAGATTTGGCAGCAATTGAACTTCTAATATGGGTTATGATCATGCAGGTGCAAGAGTTGATGAAAATAATCTGATTGTTGAAGACAACTTCAGTTCTTGTCATCCAAATAAAGTAGAGGAAGGTAGTGAACATCGCCATTTTTGCTTTGAAGGGTGATTTCTTTTTGCCTCTTTGCATCGAAAACTAGTTCATCCAGCCGTGAAGGGAGATATGCTGAAATTTATTTTCATCCAGGTAAGAAGGTTTGCCAAGACAGATTGGACGAATTGACAATCATTCCAGATATGATTTCCAGTCTCCTGGGTGCAGTGACATAAAGCACAAGTGTGATCTTCAATATGTGATCTTTAACATAGAAGAGAAGGCGTACAAAGGGGTGAAAAAAATATTCCAAGAGCAATCCCATATTAGAGAGAAAATGACGATAATTCAGACTTGGAGATTTGGCAGCAATTGAACTTCTAATATGGGTTATGATCATGCAGGTGCAAGAGTTGATGAAAATATTTTGATTGTTGAAGACAACTTCAGTTCTTGTCATCCAAATATAGTAGAGGAAGGTAGTGCACCAGTTTTGCTTTGAAGGGTTATTTATTTTTGCCTCTTTGCATCTAAAAACCAGCTCATCCAACCGTGAAGGGAGATATGTTGAAATCTATTTTCATCCAGGTAAGCAAGTTTGCCAAGAGAGATTGGACGAATTGGCAATCATTCCAGACAATGTTCTAAAAATCCGCGCCTAGGCCCCGGCTATGCGCTAGGCGGTCACCCTCCGCCTAGGACCCGCCTAGATCCACCTAGGCGAGAAGAATCCTCAAATGTTATGGAAGCTACAACATCTTAGAAGATGACGGATGCATTAACATAATTTTGGGTTAGCCTTTGTACAATAAGGCCCATAATATATTATCAAATCTCATCCTAACATAGTTTAATAAAGATTAATGGATTTGGGATAACATAATCAAATAATCACATGGATCATGCATTAAGTTTTAGTCTGCCTAGGCCCCGCCTAGCCGCCTAGGCGCTAGGCCCCCCACACCGCCCTGCTCCCGCCTAGCGACTTTTAGAACATTGATTTCAGATATAATTTCCAGTCTCTTGGGCGCAATGACATATAGCACAAGTGTTATCTTCAATATGTGATCTTCAACATGGAAGAGAAGGCGTATAAAGGGGTGGACAAAATATTCCAAGAGCAATCCCATATTACAGAGAAAATGACGATAATTAAGATATGGAGATTTGGTATCAATTGAATTCTAATATGGGTTATGATCATGCGGGTGCAAGAGTTGATGCAAATATAAGGATTGTTGAAGACAACTTCATTTCTTGTCATCCAAATATAGTTGAGGAAGGTAGTGATCATCGCAATTTTTGCTCTGAAGGGTGATTTCTTTTTGCCTCTTTGCATCGAAAACCAGTTGATCCAGTCGTGAAGGGAGATATACTCAAATCTATTTTCATCCAGGTAAGAAGGTTTGCCAAGACAGATTGGACGAATTGACAATTATTCCAAAAATGATTTTCAGTCTCTTGGGCGCAGTGACATAAAGCACAAGTGTGATCTTCAATATATGATCTTCAACATGGAAAAGAAGGCGTACAAAGGGGTGGACAAAATATTCCAAGAGCAATCCCTTAATAGAGAGAAAATGACGATAATTCAGACTTGGAGATTTGGCAGTAATTGAACTTCTAATATGGGTTATCATCATGCGGGTGCAAGAGTTGATGCAATTATTCAGATTGTTGAAGACAACTTATTTCTTGTCATCCAAATATAGTAGAGGAATGTAGTGAACATTGCCATGTTTGCGTTGAAGGGTGATTTCTTTTTGCCTCTTTGCATCGAAAACCAGTTCATCCAGCCGTGAAGGTAGATATGTTGAAATCTAATTTCATCCAGGTAAGAAGGTTTACCAAGACAGATTGGATGAATTGACAATCTTTCCAAATATGATTTCCAGTCTCTTGGGCGTAGTGACATAAAGCTCAAGTGTGATCTTCAATATGGAGCCAGCTTTGAAGACGATCCATTATAGAAAGGCGGTTATGTATTGCAAGCCAAATAATAAAAGAACACTTTGGAGTATTGAAGCCATTCCAAATTAGTTTGCCCCAAGGATTGATGAAGTGTTTGTTTCTTATTATATCATAGACAACTATAGTTTTGTATTTACCATTGGCGTTGGACATCAGCGGGCCAATATGGGAAGGGGAGGCATACATGAGGAGCAAGTCTTTGATCTTGAGAAGACGTTTCCAACTCCATCTATCATGGTCTTTCTTCTATAACTCTCAGATGGATGAGGGATTTAGAATTCAAGGCGATGTCCATCGTGTCCATATGTTTTGTTCCCCTCCTTGCATCTCGAAGATTGCTCTTGACATAGAGGCTTTATTCCAAGCCAGTAGTTCTTTGAATCCGAGCCCACCTTCATAAGAGGTTTAGAGACATAAGCCCAAGAGACAAGGCAACGCTTAGAGGAAGTTTTACATGACCATAGGAAGGAGCGAATAATTGATGTCACTTTTTTAGCAATTTCTTTGGAAAAAGGATGACATTGCACCATTAGGATTGGATTTCATACATTACTAATTTAAGGAGCTCTACCTGCATAAGACAAATTTCTGGTTGCCCAACCATGAATTTTTTATGTCATTTTGTGGGTAACATTGGAGAAAGCATCATATATGATGCAATTTTTTAGAGCCAATGGAAAGCCCAAATAGTTGATGGAGAGGGAGGTTGTGGAAAACCCAATTATGTGAAGTTTTTTGTTTTGAAGTTTGGTAGAGGTACCACCAAAAATGATCCTTGCTTTATTAGTGTTGATTTTCATACCAGAGATAGCACAAAGAGGGTAATGGTGTCCATGACAACTTGAACCGATTTCAGGTCCGGTTTGCAAAAAAAAAAAAAAAAGATCATCAACGTAGCTAAGATGTGTAAGTTTGGCTC
This sequence comes from Rheum nobile, assembly GCA_027886185.1. NCBI lineage: Eukaryota > Viridiplantae > Streptophyta > Magnoliopsida > Caryophyllales > Polygonaceae > Rheum > Rheum nobile. The sequence goes on along the minus strand of WOAB01000644.1, from coordinate 7,334,623 downwards.
TTTTGCAATGAGGGTGGAGTTTTAATTTTTTGTTGAAGTTTTGCTTGTTAAGCATACGGAAGAGGTATTCCATCACTAGGATAAAGAGATATGGAGAGAGGAGATCTCTTTGTCGGAGTCTTTTTTTTACCTTGGAAGAAATCTCTGAATTATCCATTGATAAGTATGGAGAGAGGGAATCTCCTTGATGGAGTCCTTTTATACCTAAGTGTAATTGCTTTTAGGTAAAGGAAAAAATATATATAGAAAACTGGATAATTTGATTTGAAATTACACCTTAATACTGTATATTACAAGTTACAACGAATAATGAATAATATTAAATAAAGTTTTAGCCTTCCAAATTTTATAATATAAAAAGAAGTTGAGGATTTGTTTGCAAACAACATATATATACGATCGAGTTGCTAAAAAAAGGCATAATATATATATTGAGGGTACTTTCACCGAATAACCTAGCTCAGCTGAACAGATAATATGCAACAGGGACATAATTAATATAGATAAACGAGGAGCAACTATATATAGTTGGAAAGGATAAGTTAGTTGGTTATATATATGATTACGAATTTACGATACAATCGAGTAATCAAGTTTTTTACTCTCTGTCGGTGACTGAGTGCATGTCTTTTGATCGATGTGTTCAATATTTTAGAATATAGCATTTCACCAATAAAGATTGAGCATAAATTAGTCTAGTAGTCTAGTAGTCTAGTATATAAATTTGATCGATCTTTTCCCTTCTTATTAATTAATTTTTAAATAATTTTTTTTCCGACCTATAAGTTGGGCTTGTCGTGCTTGTGCACACATACAGAAACGCTCCCGCCTACCGACCTATAAGTTGGGCTTGTCGTTGGCACTTACGGTGGCGTGTTAGAATATAACATCCCACATCTGAAATTGAGATATGGGATGTTATATTCTAACACGCCACCGTAAGCACATGTTCATAACACTCATCCCACATAAAGGAAAAGTTTTGCAGTTTCTTATGGGACTGAATGAGTGTTATGAACATGTGCGTAGCAACATCTTATCCATGAAGCCATTTTCAGGGATTAATAAGGTTTTCCAGATGGTTATGAGAGTTGAAAGGCATAAAGAAATCACAAGTTTTGGGAGTACATCACATGATAGCTTAGCCTTTGCAATGAACATGTTTTCCAGTGAGAGAAACTATGATGTTGGGAGGCAACAAGACAATGGAAGAAAGGAATACCACATAGATAGAGTTGATAAGAGAGATTTAAAATGCACACATTGTGGTTTAGGAGGGCATGTTTCAAGCTTGTAGGGTACCCTGAATGGTACAAAGGACCAATGGATCAGACAGTGAACAAGGTGTTGCTAAACAATATGCACAAATGGAAGATTATCCTCTTGAAGCTAGAGAAGGAACTTCTTCATACCAAGGTCCTGATCCTTCTATGGTTAATGATGTTTTTCAAGAAATAGTAAAGATGATGAAGAATAGAGGAGAAGTTGGAAGTTTTGACACCAATGGACAAGCTTATGTGAACTTTACTAGTGATATGAAGACCTCTATTTTCAACATTACATGAGCATGATAGGTTTACATGGATCATTGATTTGTGAAAAACATATCATATCACATATGATTCATCATTGTTTACTGATGTGCATAAATTGAATAGACCCATATATGTGGTCCTACCTGATGGAACCACAAAAATAGTTCAGCATTCAGGATCTGTGCAAATCACTCCTAATCTTAAGTTGTGCAATGTCTTAATTGTGCCAGAGTTTAGACACAATGTGATGTCAATGTCTAGGTTGGTTTCTGATAAAGTTGTTAATGTGTTGTTTGATGAGATGACTTGTATACTGCATTACCATAGTAGCAGAGAGTGTCACACTTCAGTGCATGTGCAAGGTGGTTTATACAAGTTGCAAATTCATCAATGGAGGCCGGAAATGTGGTTTATCAACCAAAATCTTCTAAGACTCATGGTTATGTTTGTAGTAATGTTGATACTTTGATGTTACAACATACCCGTTTGAGACATTCATCTCTTTCCAAGATGAAACATATTACATGATGTAATAGCTCAAAAGTTTCAAATTTATATTGTGAAAGTTGTGCTTTGGCAAAGCATCATAAACTGTATTTTGATAGAAGTTCCTCTCTTGCTTCTTTTGTGTTCTCGATGGTTCATATGGATCTATGGGGTCCATATAGAGTTGCTTCTCTTGATAGTGCAAAATATTTCTTGACCATAGTCGATGATTGTTCTAGAAGTACTTGGACCTATTTGTTGCATAATAAGTTGCAAGCGTTCAAAGTAATTGCAGATTTTGTTGCTTATATGGAAAACCAGTTTCATATTCTGTTAAAGTGATTAGAACAGACAACGGTACAAAATTCTCACAGGGTTCTTGTGTTGATTTATTTCGAGAGAAAGGCATTCTTCATCAAAGATCTGCACCTGGGGTCCCATAACATAATGCTCGTGTTGAAAGAAAGCATAGACATCTTCTTGACATAGCCAGTGCTATTAGAATTCATGTTGCATTGCCAATCAAGTTTTGGGTTATTGCCTTTTAGTACTACCACTATCATCAAAAAGTCACCTTCTTCAATTCTTAACTGGAAGTCTTCATGTGAGGTACTTCATAAAATTCCTCCTTCTTATGATGACCTTCGTGTCATAGGTTCCCTTTGTTTTGCCTTATCTCTTAAGAAACCTATAGATAAGTTTGCTCCAAAGGCCAGACATTGTGTTTTACTTGGTTACTCTACTGGTCAGAAAGCTTACAGGGTTTATGATCTTGAATCTCATGTTGTGTTTGTTGCACGACATGTAACTTTTCATGAGCATATTCTACCTTTCAAACACGATTCTGCACCTCCAATGGCATCTATGCAATCCTCTTTGCCAGTTGTTAATCATACTGATGGCCTTAGAGAATTTACTCCCACACCCATTTTATGTAGTCTTCCACCAACACCTGCACCACCTTCAACATTCACTTCCCGCCATTCATATTCTTCTCCTCTCCCTAACATTAATTCACCTCAATTTTCTCTTAATTCTATTGTTCTCCCTTCATCTCTCATCTATCATGTTCCTAGTTATGCTTCTCTTGATGATCTTAGAAGATCCTCCCGAGCACATCACCCTCCTACAAGGTTGCAGGATTTCCATTGTCCCACTTTATCCTCTTCATTTGTGTCTCAATATTTTTTAAGCATACCAAGATTTTTCACATCTTCTTGTACCTTATCTGAGTTTCCTTTTCAATGTATTTGTTGTGTTTGAACCTCACTCTTATGAGCAAGCTAAAGATCATCTTGAATGGGTAGTTGCTATGCACACGGAATTAGATGCTATTGAAAGTAATCACACTTGGTAACTAACCTCTTTGCTACCTGGTAAGAAGGCTATAGATTCCAAGTGGATTTTCAAAGTCAAATACAAACCATCTGGTGAAGTGGAGCGCTTCAAGGCAAGGTTGGTAGCCAAAGGGTACAATCAAGTGAAGGATAAGGATTACAAGCATACTTTTTCCCTTGTTGCTAAGCTCACAATTGTGAGGGTTGTCTTGGCATTAGCAACAGTTAAGGGTTGGCCTTTGCATCAATTGGAGATCAACAACGTCTTTCTTCATGGTTTCTTAGATGAAGAAGTCATCATGCTCCCTCAACCTGATTATTCTAAAGCTTAACTTGGTCAGGTTTGTCGTCTCACTTGTTCTTGTTATGGACTGAAGTAGTCCAGCATATAGTGGAACATTGAGCTTACCAAAACTTATCTCCAATTGGGATTCACTCAATCCAAGCATGATTACTCACTTTTCACCATGAATTTTGATGGCCAATTTACTTTCGCTTTAGTTTATGTTGATGACATGCTTTTTACAGGAAAATCTGCTTTTGTGATCGACCATGTTAGAGGTACTCTTGACATTACTTTCACCATTAAAGATATTGGTTTTGCTCGTTATATTCTTGGCATGGAGATTGCTAGGCTTCCTTCTGACATTTTGTTGAATCAAAGGAAATGTGCTTGACATCCTCACTGACACATGTATGCTTGATTGCAAAGCTATTGCATTTCCTATGCAACATGGTATCAAGCTCTCCCTTGATGAAGGGGAACTTTACTCAAATCCTGAATCTTAAAGACGTGTTATTGAGCGCCTGCTTTACTTGACTCTTACTCATCCTGGCATCTTCTATACATTTCAACAATTAAGCCAATTCTTCACTTGTCCTCGTGTTCCACATTATCAGGTTGCTATGTATCTTCTCAGATACTTGCAAGGTACATTTAACATCTCACTCTCCTACCTTGCCTCTTATGATATCCAAGTCAGTGCATAAAGTGATGTAGACTGAGGAAATTGTGCCTATTCATGTAAATCCATAACCGGATATTGCATTTTCCTTGGCTCTTCTTTGATATCTTGGAAGACCAAGAAACAAAAGATTGTCTCTAAGTCGTCTATAGAGAGTGAGTATAGGAGTATGTCAATGACAACCAGTGAACTTGTCTGGATTCAAGGTCTTTTGCTTGATCTTGGAGTTCATGTTTCTCTGCTTATTCCTTTGCATTGTGACAACAAGACAACTCAACATCTTGTCGTCAATCCTGTCTTCCATGAAGATACAAACCACATCTGTATCGACTATCATTTTGTGCACAACATGGTGCATCAAGGCTTCCTCAAGACAATTCATGTGTACTCTGCTTTAGGGGTGAGCAAACGGATCGATCCGATCCGATCCGTTATACCGGATATCCGGTTCAAAAAATTTACAAAACCCCGATTCGTATCCGGTCCGTTTTGAAACGGATATCCGGTAAAAAGGACCCGGAACGGATCGGATATTTGTGCCGGATATCCGAATTATCCGGTTACTACAAATCTATTAAAAATAAATCAATATATTCATTTTTTAAATTCAAAAGTAATAAATTTGTAAATTAAGAAATAAAATTTGTAGGTTGTTTCTTAATTTGTTCATACGATTTAAATTATATACACACTTATTATTCATATGAAAATGTATTTACAATATTTTACTTGGACAACAATATAAATATGTGATTAAGGATGTAAAATTTATTAATATATTACTCAATATATTAGTTATAATAAACAAATTTATGATTATAAATATTATATGAATAGTACCGGATATTTTCGGATATCCGATAAGCTAAATATCTCGATCCGTATCCGGTTCAAGTATCCGGCAAAATCACCTGGATCGGATCGGATACGGATAAAAACTTAAAGGATATTTTCGGATACAGATTTTTAGGATACGGATCGGCGGATTTTCGGATCGGATCAGCCGGATCGGATATATTTGCTCACCCCTACTCTGCTTTACAACTTGTTGACTTGTTCACTAATGCTCTTGGAGCTCATCAACATAGATTTCTATCTTTGAAGTTGGGTCTTGTGTTTCCTCTTACATGTCCAGCTTGAGGGGTGATGCATTCCGGGCTCCCAAAACGTGACTCCGAGCGGATCTAGGTAGGAGGTTGGCGTGCGTCGTCTTACTCGACTCGAACCGGGACGAATCCAAGCCAAAACCGGGTTGAACGTGACCAAACTGGAGGGGGGGATCTCAGCTGTGGCCGAGAGCTAAAGAGACCGAATGGAGCACAAGGCAATGGCGGACGAGTGGGGGTGGGCTCGCGAGGGGGTTCGGTTGGCCGGCGGTTGTGGCGGAGGCGTGGTTGAGTTCGAGTCAACCCAAGCGGCGGGAGCAAGCTCGACGGCAGCCTAGGGTTTAATTCAATTTCAACGTAATCAATAATTAGGTAAAGAAGGGCTCATATAGGAGCCAAAACATGGTTCATGACCGATGGGCCTAAACACATAGTGGATCGGCTCTCTTGGCACAAGAGAGGCCCGACATCCCGAAATAGAAACTTGCCATAAGCGGTAACATCCAAATATAGTAACTACTAAAACCAGTAACTTTCCAAACTTAGAAACATTCTAAGAATAGAAACTGCTAAGAAGGAAAACTGCTAAATAAGAAAAATATTAAAAATAGAAAGTGTCTCAAAATGTCTCAAAATTGGCATGTGAACCTCACAATACCAAAACAACTCAAATGGCACGAGAAGTGCCGAGTAAATATCCAAGTGCCTCGGTATTGGCTGCTCTCAATGTCGTGACCGGGGTCGCATCACTCTCCCCCCCCCCTTTGTTGCGAAACGTCCCCATTTCGCCAATGTCGTCGTCCGGGGGCACGTTCTTCCGCAAGCTTCCGGGCTCGAAAATGAAGCGACGCCGGTCTATGTCTGTCTGATGCGCGTTCGTCCTCGTGTGCCTTTCCAGCGGCACAGTGCTCCTCTCAGGTCCAACACGGGCTGCCTTGCGCCGTAGCCATGACGAGTCTAGGGGCAGGGCCAGTGCTTGCGCAACGCTGGGATCCGAAGGGAGCTAATCATCAAACACCTACAAGAGAGATGGCACAATATGGGGTAACTCATAGGGAACCTCTAATAAAGAAAGACACGCAGAGGGAGAAATAAGAGAACGTCCCTAAAAAGATGGAGGAAACGCCCTTGAGTGAGTCAGCAAAGCTCGATGATCGACTCGGTCCTACAGTGGCGGCACCAAGGCGCCGGCATCGGGATCAAGGGGCGGCGGGCGCCCTTGTGGCGGAAACCCAGGTGGTGGCGCCGAATGTTCACTGGCCGCGGTCGCGGTTGTTTCGGCCGCAATCACGGTTATGGGGGCCGGGGTCGCAGCTCTTGCTGCCGCGGTCGCGGCTGGTGCAGAGGTGAGAGTCTGCGCTTCTGCGGCCTTCACGCGGTTCTTCTCCACATGGTCATGTAAGATCTCTTGAGGCGTCATAGGGAGAAGAGTGACTCGCCTACCGCCATGCATAAAGATATAAGTGTTGAGGAATCCGTCATGGACTGTCTTCCTATAATACTGCCATGGTCTACCAAGTAAAAGATGAGTAGTATCCATAGATACAACATCACATAAAACAGTATCATGGTATTGACCAATTTGAAATGGGATGCGGCATTGCCTGTCTATCACATCACCCTTACCTTCAGAAAGCCACTGAAGACCATAGGGTTGGGGGTGTGGTTGCGTCGGTAACTGAAGGTGTCGGACCACCTTCTCACTCAAAATGTTGCAGCACGAACCACCATCTACTATCAAGCTGAGGGAGGCAGTCTGGACCAGACATCTGGTATGGAAAAGGGTCTCTCTCTGGTCCATCATGGGCACCTCCGTCACAGTAAGGGCACGTTGCGCGAAGAGGCTCAAGGGGGTACCCGCAGATAAATCATAGGGCGCATAGGTATACCCAACGTCGTGAGGAGCATAGTCATGTTGCTCCGTAGCTAACTCCTCGTCTGACTCATCACTAAAGGACTCATATCCTGCGGCCTGGGTGAAAAGAATCTTCTTCGGGTTGGGGCAGTCGCGCTGGATGTGTCCACGTCCGCCGCAATGAAAGCATGCCTGGTCTCGGGTCCTATCAGTGTTCCGTGGGGGCTCCTGATTCGAGGTAGGCGGTGCGGTAGGTCGCGACACCTCATGTCCATGGGCCGGGGGCTGAGTCTGTCGGGGCTATACTGGAGAGGACACATCAGTAGAAACGGAAGGAGTAGGGTTAGTGTCATACCTACGAGACGAATTCTGGGGCCAGGGGCCTGTCTCCGTCGTTGTTGCTGCTGGTGGATCATCATTGCCGTATGAGTCAGCTGGTTCAGGTCCCGTATAGGTAGTATCTCCAGCTGGTCTCAGATATTGGGATTCAACCCACTCAAAAACTTGGTCCGCATAGTAGCAGGGGCGATGCTCATGCCCGCCTTGTAATATAGATCCTCGAGTTTGGCAAAAAACTCGAGTGGCGTATGGGTGCCCTGCCGAGCGAGCGCAATGTCCATTCGCATGCGGTTCTGGAAGTCGTTCGGGACATATTTGCGGCGCATGATGAACATAAGCTGGTGCCACTGCTCAATAGGCTCAAGGCCTCTTCATTCCCTGTTAGTACAGAAACGATGCCACCAACATCGGGCCGTGCCACGAAACTGCAGAGTAGCAACATCGACCTTCTCGTAGTCCTCATGCTGACAGTGTCGCAGAGCGTGTTTTGTAGCCTGCAACCAATCTATAAACACAGTAGGATCATAATCACCATGAAAATGCTCTATAGTTACCTTGATCTCGCGACGACTGGCATATGGGTTGGGCCCGTGTCGGCGGTCAGGGAAACGTCGAGCTGTATGATCCGGCTCAGGGTAAGGGTCATCCAGCTCTTCGTCCCACTGCATGGACTCGTAACGCCGACGTCGGTCAGTGGCATCGACGTATGGGTAGAGCCCCAACTTTGTGGCGGGGGACTCATGCTCGGCGGAGTCATAGATGAAGTCATCCGCTAGCGAGTGCTGGGGTTCGTATCAGTTGAAGCCATGGTCCTCCTGTTGGGGCTTGATGATGGAGTCCAAGCGGCGAAGTCCCGGCTGGAGCTGCAAAGTCGAGGGCATCGGACCCTTTCTTTTTTCCAAGCGTCGCGTGGTGTCGGTAGTGGTCGCGGGCGCCAACAAGAGATCAACAGCATTTGTGTCCGCTGGAACAGTTGGAACTACGGTCGCGGCTATTTTGGCCGCGGTCGCGGTGTAGACCGCGGTCGCGGTGTAGACCGCGGTCGCGGTGTAGACCGCGGTCGCGGCTGTCGGGGCCGCGGCTGCTGCTGTCGCGGTCGCGGCTTGTGCATAGATCATATTTCTAGTGTCGGCGAGCTGTGCTCGAAGCTCCGCGTTCTCTCGGGCAAGGGCCTCCTCGGTGGCCTGGCTAACGGTGAACGCTGTGTCCGCCTCGGTACCTAAAGACACCATGAAAAACACGCAAAAAGAGTAGAAACAACCACAAAAGGGAACAAAAACAAGGGACAAAATAGATCAAATCAAACCCACAATGTCTCACGTAGGTCACTAATCTGGGTAAAGCCGTGAGGGCGGAGTGGCTAGGCTGACTCAGCGTGGACTAAACCAACACAAAAACCACGCTAACCTCACAATTCAGATGCCAAAAATCAGTGACTACGTAAGCAGTAATCTAGCATGCAATCCCTATAATCCACAGAGAAAAAATACGGGGAGGTAGGCTTAATGGACCTGTGTCAATAGTGAATCGGCTTCCCCGAGATCGCCTGAGGCTTATGTTTTCCTAATTCGGTGGCTGATTATTATTTTTTTGTAAACCGAATGCCTTTTTTTTTTAAATTGACACAAGTTTTGATTAAAGACGAAGAGCAATAGCGCACGGCCAACAATATTTGTTTGTGGTGTTCGGACTTAGGCCGTGAGCATACAAGTATGTATAGACTAGAAAGAAGCAACTTTTTTTTGTATGAAAACTAGTAGAAAACAACGTAGAAAAAATTCCAACAATAATCACTAACTCTAGCAAGCCAAATATGCAAAATTAAGATGATTTAGGGCAAGCAAAGTCCACAACAAGGGTTAGGGTTTTCTCACGGCTATCACTCTTCTTTTTTTTTCTTAGGAGTCTCTCGGTCTTGAACAAGTGCTTAGGAAATCCACAAATTCAACCTAGGGTAGGGGCTTGTTGGTGGTAACCAACAACACCACAAACCGAAACCAAAAGGAGCAACAACAATGGCGGCAAGCCAATCAAACGAAAGGCGGAAGCAAGGTAAAAGACTGAATTTGTAACATGAGAACAATGAGAGTAAGAAATGACCAACCTTGTACCCCTAAATCTGATACCAGTTGATGCGTTTCGGGCTCCCAAAACGCGAATCTGAGCGGATCTAGGTAGGAGGTTGACGCGCGTCATCTTACTCGACTCGAACCGGGATGAATCCAAGCCAAAACCGGGTTGAACGTGACCGGACTGGAGGGGAGATCTCTGTTGTGGCCGAGAGCCAAGGAGGCCGAATGGAGAACAAGGCAATGGCGGACGAGTGAGGGTGGGCTTGCGAGTGGGTTTGGTTGGTCGGCGGTTGCGGCGGAGGCGTGGTTGAGTTCGAATCAACCCAAGCGGCGGGAGCAAGCTCGTTGGTAGCCTAGGGTTTATTTCAATTTCAACGTAATCATTAATTAGGTAAAGAAGGGCTCATATAGGAGCCAAAACATGGTTCATGACCGATGGGCCTAAAAACATAGTGGATCGGCTCTCTTGGCACAAGAGAGGCCCAACATCCCGAAATAGAAACTTGCCATAAGAGGCAACATCCAAATATAGTAACTATTAAAAATATTAACTTTCCAAACTTAGAAACATTCTAAGAATAGAAACTGCTAAGAAGGGAAACTGCTAAATAAGAAAAATACTAAAATAGAAAGTGTCTCAGAATGTCTCAAAATTGGCATGTGAACCTCACAATACCAAAACAACTAAAATGGCACGAGAAGTGCCGATTAAATATCCAAGCGCCTCGGTGTTGGCTGTTGTCAATGTCGTGACTGGGGTCGCTTCAAGGGGGTATATGGATGTGTAGATGTAGCTGTCAGTTAGCCTAGATTATAATGAGTTAGTTAGTGCTAGTAGACCGGCCAATTTTGTTAAATTGTTAGCCAATTCAGTCAAGTTGTTAGGTGGTTAGAACTGTATATACGTAGCTCGTGTATTAATTGTTGTCCAGATTAGTTGAACAATATAACAAACTCTCAAATAACACTTTATATTCTTTCATTCTATTTCTCTAGGGTTATAGAGGATTACTTCATGTGAAATCACTTGGTTGCCGTGATCTTGAAGATAAAAGACTTGCCTTGGCGCGCAAGAGATCTCTATTTTTGGTCTCGTCTTTGGTGAAGTATAACTCTTTGTGTAGAACTCAAAATTGAGTGATTCTAACGCGAGAATCAAGATCTTGAAGTCTAGTTTGTCTTCTCCAAATTTGAGCACGTTTGGACAAGGGAATCAAATGTTTTGGCGATTCTAAAATCTTGTCGCAAGCCTTGATGCGAATTAGGGTATTAGTTGTTGATGGCTTCGGTTATTGTTGTGATTGAACACGATGGGATTGATTGCTTGAATGTTTGATTGTTGGAAAGATAAGAAAATTTGGGACTGAAAAACTCGAGAATAACTTAGCAAAGTTACTCTCAAATTCAATCTAATCTTTCATTAAACAAAGGTAGAGTTTAAATAGGTAAAATAGTAAAGTAAAAGAAGGAGATGGAACGCACAACACAAGGCCGACCCTAATCCTCCCTTCAACAAATCCTAAGTCTAAATGAGTAAGTAAAATAAAGATTAAAGTATATCTGAGTAATACCAAAATAGAAAAAGCGGAAACTTTCAGTCTCACAAATTGTCATTAATAATAAGTTCTAAAATTGAAACTAATGATAAGCATGCAACATCCTTGCATGTGGGAGAGTCAAAGCGTAGCTAAGGTGGATCCTTTCACTCGTGAATAACCTCCTATAAGTCGCTCCAAGTCAAGGCAAGCAATGAGTCATCATTCTCTCCCACTTGGCTTCGAATCATCCTCGATTCGATAAGTAAGGAAGGAAAGAAGGAAGAAAGTGCAACCATGGGTGTAGAAACCATAATCTCATTGGACACATAGAGATGAGAATCATAGCCCCTAATCCTTTTCACTCCATGCCATGAACTTGATGCACCAGGATCAAGCTTGTGTTTCCTAGGAGGGTTATAGCTAGCCTCCTCAAGGAGCAATGATGGAACATATGCTCACGTCACAAGGCTGTAGTGTCTAAGGTCGTAGGGGCTCCTTCAACACCTCAATATGTAGCCATGGTCCCTCCTCCTTGAAACCAAGTGGCCTAGTCCATGTCAGAAGAGTAGGATCCGGGAGTGGCGGTGAGCAAGACCTCAACAAGCGCTGGTGGACTGAGGTGGGTAATGCCTTATCATCCAAGTGATCCTCCCAAGGTAAGGGCAATAACACCTTAGGTGACGGTGGTTGTGCAGCGGGTGCCAAAGCTAGAGGTAGAGGTTATGGCGCTTAAAGTTGTGACCTACACACAACAAAACGCAACAAAGGAAAACCGTACTCCCAATTAATGGGCTAAGTGTGTAAGGACGGCATAGCAAAACCATGGAGCAAAGAAGTATGAATAATAAGTGAAGGATATGATTTGCTCATTTTGATTATGAGAGGCACATGGTGAGGATATCTAGGTAAAGTGTGGTCCTCACAACTTCCTTGGAAATGAACCAAGGTGGTATGATGTTGAGCCTCTTGAGGGCCCAAAGAAAATGCTTTAGACTCCAAAGCATCCTCCTTAGTCGACGTTGGTGGTGTGGCCAAAGGTGTGTCGTTCTCAACGACAACAGGCACCATAGTGGTGTCCATCTCGGCCTCCTTTGCAACATCATGATCCATAGGCTGCTCGTTTTTTGCCACCACATCCAGGGGAGTGTGGTTACCACTAGGCCTATTCATGGCCTCCATGTCGTCACAAGCAGCAGCCATGAAGACATCCCTCGCTAAGGATTGGATCACGCAATCTTCCTCCTCGTGGATGTAATTGCGATTAGGGAAAATGGTAGCCAAGTGGCCTCACCTTCACACATAAGTCATAACACATATAATTTTACTTGTTCTAATCTAGGGCTACATAGTCTCCCTTTCTCTACCCTTGGATGTGTGAATAGAATACTTAGGTGAGTCATAGACTCCCTTAGGTTGCATAGAAGGGTTATAAGAATAATTCTGAGAACCACAAAAAGAAGGATTAGAGTTGTACCTTGTTCAGACATTTGGAGACCAAGTAGTAGGTCTCCATACCTCCATATATGTGTAGTCACTAGCACGAGGACGTCTATCTATGTGGTCAACAATGTACTCTAACATCTCATTTATATCTTGTAAGTGGTGTTGGGTGCGGTCCATGGCGTATGATATAAACAAGGCAGACAACTAGAAGTAGATCAACCTCAAGTGTCTTAACAAGGGCCTTGTTAGCTACTCAAAACCTCAAAAATTTCAGCAAGGTGGTCTGATGTTGAGCCTCTTGATTTTTTTTGTAGATTGTGATGCAAGAATTGAACAAGCAAGCAATTTCATTTTTTTTACATGACCTTGAATTAGGTGAGTCTAAGAGGCTCTAAACAAGCAACAATATAATGTAAACACGATTGGAAAGAAGAGAAGAAGAAAAAAACAAGGTTCAAATTGCAAGTTGTAGACGCAAGATTATGCAAGAGCAAGAAATTTTCAAAACTTAACATGCAAGGCTCGTAATTCTCAAGCAAAATATCATGAAAGGAAAAAACATGAAGCAAGAACAAGATATTAAATCAATCAAATCCAAACTAACTTAAAAAGGTGTGAACTTGGTGTGCAAAACAACCTAAAGGCAAACTAGGGTTTTGATGGCGATCTAGATGAAAGAGCGGCAAAGGCATGGCCTTTGGGTCGTGGTATGTGTGGTTTGGTGGCAGAAGGGTGGTGTGGTGATGGTAAGGTGGTAGGCATGGGAAAGGTGGGGTCTTGGTGGTGGTTATGGTTCAAGAAAACGCAAGAATGATCAAGAATATTAAGATCTAGGTGCGGTTGATGGTGGATCGGTCATGAAAGGTGAAAAAAACTGAACAATTCGAAGAATTGAATGAGCATGAACAAGAAATACTTGCCTCAACTTAGGAAAATGAAATCACTTGTTTTCCGATTTTGAAGAGAAAAGACTCGCCTTGGCGCGCAAGAGATCTCTGTTTTTGATCTCGTCTTTGGCGAAGTATATCTTTCTGTGTAGAACTCCAAATTGAGTGATTCCACCGCGAGAATCAATATCCCAAAGATTCGTTTGTCTCCTCCAAATTTGAGCACGTTTGGACAAGGGAATCAAAAGTTATGGCAATTCCAAAATCTTGTCGCAGGCCTTGCCGCGAATTACGGTTTCGGTTGTTGATGGCTTCGGTTGTTGTTGTTGTGATTGAACACGATGGGATTGATTATTTGAATGTTTGAGTTTTGGAAAGATAAGAGTATTTGGGACTGAATAATTTGAGAATAACTTAGCCAAATTACTTTTAAATTCAATCTAATCTTTCATTCAACAAAGATATAGTTGAAATAGGTAAAACAAAAAAGTGAAAAAAGGAGATGGCACGCCCAACACAAGGCCAGCCCTAATCCTCCCTTCAACTAATCCTAAGTCTAAAATGAGTAAATAAAATGAGGAATAAAGTCTATCTAAGTAATACCAAATATAGCAAAAGCAGAAACTTCCAGTCATACAAATTACCGCTAATAGTAAGTTTTAAAAGTGAAACTAATGATAAGCATGTAACATCCTTGCATGTGGGAGAGTCAAAACGCAGCTAAGGTAACTCATTTTGCTCTTGAATCACCTCCTCTAAGTCCCTCCAAATCAAGACTAGCCATGAGTCATCAATTAGTCCCTCCAAATCAAAACTAGCCATGAGTCATCAATTGATGATTTTATCAATTGATGATTTAATCGATTCTTAATCTTCAAATATATGTATGAAACTTATCACTTATTCAAAAAGCTATGGATCGGAAGACATATATAAAGTACATGATTAACTTCATTAGATCGATCAGATCCTTCAAGTTTGAGCTATGAAAAATCAAAGAATACAAGTGATCATTGGTGATTACCCAATGGGCACATAAATATAAGAAAGCATTAATCTGCCACAATTATTTTTTTATCTTAACATATTTAGGGTCCGTTTGGTGTGAATTGTGGAAACGGTAATAAAAAAAGAAACAAATCTAGTCTATTTTAATATCATTTATTCATCAAAATGATAAAATCATTTCTTTTCTCCTTCTATTAACCTTATAATGAAGGTATTTGTTTTCCCGCTACTGGGTGGGTTTTAAAATGACAAAATCATTTACTTTCTCCATTCTCTTAACACATAAATTTTAGAGCCCAAGCCATGATGAGAATTTTGATCAATGTATCATGATCTTAAAATGGACTAGATTTATTTTCTTTCTGCTACCGTTTCCGTAAATTCAAGCTAAACGAGCCCTTAGTAAGTAACAAATATTGTCATACAGACTATATGCAATATTCTAAAAGACGTTAGGCGGAAAGCTTGGTGATAAGAGGCGGCTAACGTCTACACGACTAGGCGGGGGTCAAGGCAGAACCTAGACGAATTGGAAATATATTAGAAGTTAGAATAAATTAAGGTTTTAGAAGGAAATAAGATGTTTTTTTACATCAAAACCCTTTTTCCATATAAAGTTGTCCATTGGACCTCGTTGAAGTCCATTGTCTATATATGTAAGATACAAATAATTTTTTTTAAACCTTAGAATCCTAATCTCCTCTTCTATCCCTTCCCAACACCTTTCATACACTGTCAACTTTTCTCCAAAATGATAACCTCTTCTTCCCTCTACAATACCTTATTACCTAAGATCAAAACAGGACGGTTAAGGAGGACCAGGCGACTTTCTTTTAGAACAATAATTATATATATATCAATTTAACGCCAAAATAACATATGTACATTCTTCATACTAACTTGTTTAATGTTAATATTATATAGTATCGCTCCCGCATAGTAGTCACCTACTATTTACCAACTTTTGCATGAAATAAATACTAAACTAATATTCTTATAATAATATTGTTAAGTAGGATCCGGTTCCGGTGAGAACCAAATTTCATGAAAGAATTGAGAACGCACCAGAGGCGTTCTCGCTCTCGCGCGCGTGTCTGTTCTCAGCTAACACGAATGTTCACTGTTTGTTCGTAGATGTAGATCGCAATATACAACGATGTTCACCCCTTTACACTAAAAAAATAGTGAATTTGCTAGTGTTTTTTTATTCTTCTTTTTTCCTTTCTAAACTCTCAAATCTTTATAAAAATGACCATTTAATGTTCGTTGAATGTTTATATGACGTAATAATAGTAACCTTTAATATAAAATCAAGTTTAAAGTAAGTAAAAAGTATTTTTTTCATGTATGTATTTTGTGATGCACATATATGCATAGTTGTTTACATGTATGCTTAAAACAAGTGATGGACATCGAAAAAATGTTCACAATCCCTCAGTGAGCACGAATGTTCATAGTTTTGTTCGTAGATGTTTATCACAATATAGTGAACATCTGGAATGAAAGTGGTGAACATTTATGGACAAAGTCATGAACATCTAAAATTTGTTCACAACCCCTCAGTGAACACGGATGTTCACTGTTTTGTTCGTAGATGTTCATCACATTATACTAGTATAGAACATCTGGAATGAAAGTGGTGAACATTTATGGACAAAGTGATGAACATCGAAAATATGTTCACAGCAAGTGAAAATGTATTTTTTTTTTTTAAATGCGTATAATACGAGAAAAATTCGAGCAAAATTGGGGGGAAATACGGGTAAAATTCAGCTAGAATAGTGAACATATTGTATGAAAGTGGTGAACATTTATGGGCAAAGTCATGAACATTGAAAATATGTTCACAGCGATTGAAAATGTATTTTTTTTAAAAAACGTGTATAATACGGGAAAAAATCGGGAAAATTGGGGGAAATAGTGGCAAAATTCGGCTGGAATAGTGAACATCTTGTATGAAAGTGGTGAACATTTATAGGCAAAAGTTATGAACATCAAAAATATGTTCACAACGAGTGAAAATGAATTTTTCCAATAAAACGTGTATAATACGCGAAAAATACGGGAAAAATTCGACCGTGCCGAATTATTCGTCTTTTAATGAAAGACTAATCTTGGTCATTCTTTCCCAAATCTGGCGGCCCACGATTATTCTCATTTCTCTCCTAATTAATGGTTCTCATTTGATCTATTTCCTTCTTAAGTATACACATTACTAAATTGACAAACTCAATGATATCACTCACTCTCACAAGCCACTAGACCTGTCAATCGGGTCAGTCAAGTCGGGTTCAGTTCGGTTACTTCGGGTTCGGGTTGAGAACGGGTTGGATCATTTCGGATAACAGGTCCAGTCGGGTCGAGTAATTACAGGTTAGCGGGCGGTTCGGGTTGACCAACGGGTCATTTTTTAAGTATTTTGTTCACTATTTAAATATTATTAAATAGTTAAAAACTAATTTAAATATGTTAAAATAAGTGAAATGAATTAAAATAATATTATTATTATTTATTTTAATGTAATTGATATTAGTAGACCAAAATCATATATTTTTTTATTTTGAATTTATATTATATTAATTTATAAATTTATGCATTATAAAAAATTATATAAGTACAACAATATTCTTTTCTTAGGATAATTGAGCATATTATCATTATTTATATGTCATTTATCACATATATTTTATGTCATATTTTATTAGTACTGCACATCTATTCGTTAATCGGGTCGGGTTCGGTCTCGATAAATTCGGGTTATCAAAAATTTTGATCAGGTCGGATCGGGTCTAAAAGCGGATCGATCAGGTCGGTAAAACGAGTTCGGTCATTTTTTGACAGCTCTACAAGCCAGTACACAAAGTGACATGCTGTCATACACCTGGCTCCCACGAGAACCCCGGTCGGTGCCATGCGATGTTGCTACGTGTTCTTCTTTTTTTAGGTTCGATGATGACGTGGAAATTAATTTAAAATTATACGAGAGCATCGTTGTAGACGCTACAATTGGAGGCCATGTGAGAGAGAGATCTCATAAGTCATAATTCATTCAAACTTGCCATTTAGTTGCATTAATTAAGTGATTAGTTTTTTAGTAACATCATGTATTTGATAAAGCTACTAGAATGGAGTATATGATAAATCAACAAAAGAACAAAGGCGAGATAGACATTTGTATGAAAAGCTTTGATTTAATGTGGGCACGTGATAGGTGTGTGAGGTGATTAATCTTTTTTGTTTAGCTTGAGGTGATTAATCAATCGGCACACAAACGTGGAGGCGACATTGGAATTTCACTTTTTTTAGACAAATTTCTAATTGACGGTTTTGCCCCTTTAGCACTTCACTTTCACAAATTAAGGGACTATTTACAGGTCATAATGCCTTATCTGTCATTAAATTTCATAACTTAATGTCAAATTTAGCATTATAATATCAGATAAGTTAGGCATTATAGACTGTAATTTAAACAGGTTCTAAGAGTGGCAACTGGCAACCCACAAAAAATATTTAAAGATTGTCAAATGGAGTTTTCAATTTGCTTTGTTCTTTTAAAAAGAAGTCTTTGATGCATCAATCATACTTATTAATTCGATTTTTCGTTAATAGTAAAAAGATTTGATTAAGTATAAATTATTTAAGATTTTTTATTATTTTTGTAAAGGATTGACTGTTTTCTTTTTAGCGTTTAGTTTTTTTTGAAAGATTTTTTTATTTTTTAAAAGGATTTGATTTTTTATTATTTAAGATTTTTATTATTTTTTAAACTGCTTACCATTTTCTCTTGACATACCGTTATTAATTAATTAAAGGTTGAAATCTAGTTGATTTGTGTTCGTGAGCAAATGAAAACTATTAAGAGATTTTCTTCATGTTATTTAACATTTTTCAAACTTAAATTCACAAAAAAACGATAAATTTGTGGCTAGCTAAATTTTATGTGTCATGTCTAATATACACGGTATCATATATTCCTTGATTGTCAACTAAATTCCAATAAATTAGAACATTTTAGGAAATAAAATGAAATATATGTGTTTGATTGAAAAAAATCTGACAAAAAATTACGAAAAGATATCTTCCTAAAATATAATTTTTTTAAAAAAAAAACAAGAAGTAAACTTATTTACTCTACTCAATGCTCGTTTGGTTGAATAGGAAAAGTGTAATTCCTAGGAAATTACTTCATGTGAAATCAAAACATGGGAATTGGTAAATCTTGATTGGTTAAAATCTAAATCATGAGAAATATGGAGAAGTAAATATTACTCACCCCTCCCTAGGTGATTGCACTTTTTGTGTTTTGTAGAAATGACAAATCTCAGGAATTATAATATTTGGATTTTTCAAAAAAAAAAGTCAACTAAACACATATATTTGGTGCTCGTTTGGTTGGGAAGTAAATTCCCATGATTTTAAATACCTTGGGAAGTGATATCAAATATATGTGTTTGGTTGGATTTTTGTTTTTGAAAAATACAGATATTCGAATTCCTTGGATTTTCAATTCCTACAAAACATAGGAAGTGCAATCACCTAGGGAGGGGTGAGTAAGATTTTCTTCCTCCATATTTTCCATGATTTAGATTTTAACCAAATATAATTTACCAATTCTCATGAATTCAAATTCCTAGATTTTGATTTCATATGAAGTAATTTTCTAGAAATTACACTTCCCGTATTCAACCAAATGAGCACTTGATATCACTTCTTAAGGTATTTAAAATCATGGTAATTTACTTACCAACCAAACGAGCACTAAGTAAGTTCTACTTCTACCCTTTTACACACAAAATCTCAACTTTGCACATTTTAATTTACAAATTTTAAAATTCAAATGAACATATTTTATCCAAATCCCGAAATTACAATTTACTAAAATTTAATTTCCTAAAAGTAACTTCCTACAGATTACTATTCTTACGTTTAACTAAATAAACACTAAGCACACTTTAAAAATGCAGTTTCTATATACACTACGATTTTCGCCATTTCGCACTACATTTTCCTACGCAACAATCCTGCGTACGACAAATACAATTGAAGAAGACAAATTCGTAGAAAATACGTATGAATTTGGAAAAAAAATTATATAAAATCTCTACGCCAGATTGGCGTAGAGATTTTTTTTTAAATTCCACACAAGATTCTGGCGTACGCTTTTTAGGTTAAAGGGAGCCGCGCGGCTCCCTTCTTCTTCTTCCTCGCGAACTCAGCGGTGGCCCTCAAAATCTCTGGCTCCCTTTCGAATTTCCGGCGGCTAATCCCCCAAAATATCCCTTAATCTCTCCCAATCCTTCTCTTTCCATCCAAATCACCCAAAAAAAATGAGGTCCCCGAGTTGTGGTCAGACCGGCGGCCGAGGACGTCAGCGGTGGTGGCGCAACGGTGGAGCAGGTGGCGGTCGTGGCTGGTGGTGGCGGTGAAGTCCAGGAGGTGGCGGCGGCTAGTGGTGGTGGCGGCGCGGCGGTCAGAGCAGTGGTGGAGGAGGACGCCGACGGTCACGGTCGGGTTCAGGGACGTAGGACCGTTGGTATTCGTACTCGTGGCCGTGGCGCGTCCACTTCGGCTTCAGTCCAGACGCATGTTGGGACAGGTCGACGAGGAGGTTTGCGACAGGTAAAATTAAATTTGTATAATTATTAGATCGTTTAATGTTTAGATTACACAATGAATTTGGATTAGATATGCATAAAATGTTTAGATTACATTGAATTAAATAGAAATGTTTAGATATACACTTATAAATTTCGATTAGATCGTTTAATGCATCAAATTAATTAGGATTGGTGTCCTGGCCAACCTGTACTAGCATTTGGGTCAAGCATCGCGGGCCCAAGTACAGGGATTGGTCGGATGTCCGCTGCTTTTGAGGGTAATAATTTAATTTTTCTGATTTACGGCTTCGTTTGAAGTATAAATGGTAACGATTATATGATTTTTTTGTACAGACGTGGATTTGGTCCTACTTTCACGCCTTCCGGGGTCACGTGTCACCCGACCTGGAGCACATGGGGGACCCACGGGCGGCAACACGTGACGGGAGGGAGGCTCCTCAGGGTAGTGACTCGGATCACCTTATCTCCCTGTGTCGGGTTCTAGACGCCATGAAGTATTCAGAGGTAATCAAAAAGCGCTTTGTTCGAATTTCTGGTTTTTCGATTAATTTTTTAGTTCTGAGTCTGCTTTTATTTTATTTCAGGTGCGGTGGCAACCGTGGGGAAAGCTAAACTTCAGCAATCCAAGGTACGTTATGTCGCTATATCGAGGCATCATCGAGTTTTTTGATGTGCGAGAGTCGTACTTGCCCGACCGTTGCCTCCGCCAGTTCGGGTACCGACAGTGTATCCCACAAGCGCCACCGGAGCCGATTAGAGTTGTCCAACATGCGGCCCTACAGTCGTACAAAGTGGAGTAAGGGGATGAGCATTGTGTGTGGGCAGCGGACCCGAGGCCGTTGATCGAACTGCATGATCTTATCACGTCCACCTTCGTGTGGGATTGTGACGAGGCATACCTCGATTGGCTTGACCAGGTGTCTCATCCATATTTGGATTTCCGCTCGCCCAGACAGGACCCACATGTGGTTGAGCAGATCCCCCCACCTCCCCTCGGCTTCATATAAGACTGCCAAGGAGATCTGGGATGCCTTGAAATGCCTTCATCAAGGAAATGAAGATGCCAAGAAGAACAAGATTCTCTCTCTGATAAAGGAGTACGACCAAGTCTCTCAGGGAAAAGATAAACACATTCAGGACTACTACTCCAGATTCCAGGGACTAATTGGTCAACTTCAGTTCCTTGGTGAAGCAATGCCAGACTGGAAGCTGACTCACCACTTCATGTAAGGCCTCAACTCTCAGTGGGATGCCATTGCTCTTGCTCTCTACTCTCAGACATATGTCAAGACTCTTACCATGGAAGAGGTTGTTGCTAAGCTGGAAAGCAACGCCTCTGTCTATAATCACAAGCTGAACAAGAAGGGAGAGGAGAAGGCGAAGAGCATTGCCTTAAAGGTGCAAAGGGCATTTGTCTTGTCCCAAGTCGAAGATGAAGATGGTGATGAAGATGTTGCGCTCATCACAAGAGCCATGAGGAAGATTTGGTCTCGGAACAAGGATTCGTCAAGTTCCTCCGAAGGGAACAGAGACCTAAAAGATGTGGTGTGCTACCACTGTCAGAACAAGGGACATATGGCCAGAAACTGCTTTAAGAAAAAGGCAGGAATGCCTCCAGCAAATGAAGGTAAGCAGGCAATGGTTGCCACATGGGGAGACTCAGACTCAGATGACGAAGAATCGTCACACTCCAAGGATGTATGCCTGATGGCCATTGAAGTTCCTAATGAATCAAAGGGAGATCTACTCAACGATGAGGTAATTGAATCTGATCTCGTATCTAGCTTAAAAAGCAAATCTAAAGAAAGCTTGATATCTCTCATTAAGAAACTTGTTCATAAGAATAGTCTTTTCAGTGAGCAAATTGAAGAGAAAGATGAATCGATCTCAAGTTTGATCGAAGAAAATCATGGATGGGCAGACAAAGTGCTCAAGCTTGAGAAAGGTTCATCCTCCTCTTCAAACTCTTGCTGTGAGTGTCCCAAACTCACTGAAAAGATTATGGCTCTGGAGTCCTCTGTTTCCTCACTAGAGGCTGAGTCATTAATGCTGAAACTAGGAAATGCAAAACTTTCTAGTGATCTAACCACACTCAGTGAGGAACAGAAGGACAAGCCAAAAGGTATTGTCTTTGTTGCAGCCAAGAATGAAAAGAAGACTGAGTCAAAGGAAGTACATCGCTTTGGGATTGGCTATCAACCAAAACTTCTTGTTGATGGTACCAAGCAAAAAGGCTCTAAAGTCGAAGGAAAGCAGTCTGTAAAAGAAAAAGGGGACAGTTCCTCCGGAGGGAACAAAGGCAAAAATTGTTCAAACTCGACTGAGGAGAGTAAGGCTTGGTACCATGGACAGAAGGCTCATGCCATCTGGTTGAAGCAATCTCAAAGCAGTAAGTCCAATAATATTGATTTTCATTCAAGGATTGCTAACAAAATAATTTGGCCTGGAAAGAGCAAGTATGTTGATTTAAAGTGTCAAAGGATTTGTTGGTATTGTGGACACTCTGGTCACTACAAACAAGAATGTCTTCTGAAGCAACACAATGAGGAGATTGTTCGCACTACTAGAGAGCAAATGAATGCTGAACCTCCTAAAATTAGATATGTTGCTCCTGTACCCAGAAAGCATAAGCTTGTCTGGGTTGGCAAGAACTAACTCTTTCTATGCATAATAAAGTGAGGAAAGTTCCCGGTATTTCATTCGTACAAGGGTCAGTTACTTGACAGGGAACGAAGCGAGTCTCACCTCACTTCTGCAGGAATGTTCGAGACTCAAGTGCCTGGTGACAGAGGTAAAGGAAATACGTATGTGGATAAGAACCTAATGACTAAATTATTCCATGGTATTTGTGCTTAGGTACCCTGTACATCTAGAAGAATACATCACTGTGAGGAGAAAGATTGGCATACAAAGAAAGTCGTGGAACAAAGAGTCAAACTGCCAATACTCTCATCAGGACACTTGTTGGGAAACTCTACATTCAGTTCCATACAAAGCCTGGTTTGTCTCCCTAATTAATTGTCTACATATTGTGTTCCCTCGATGATTGGCTAGATTACATGGTAAATTGTGAAAGTTGAATTTTCAAGTCTTGATATGCATTCTCTTCCTTGGGTATTAATTGAACATTTGGCTTGAATATGTGCTTTCACTTCCTCGATATGTTGAATGTCTTGCATGATCATCTATGTCACCATGTTACACAAGAATCAGCCTTCTTTCGGCCCAAAAGAATCAACTTGATGATTTGTTCCCTCATCATAAGCCCAAATGATAGTTGATTCTACATCTTACCCGTAACCGCCATGCTTGATGTCTCCTATGAGCCCATCTAATCATCCACAACTGGAGACCCCTCAGGCATGATGTAAAAATCAATCACAAATATCATATATTTTGGTGTGATGGTCTTTTGTACCCTCTCTGGTAACTAACCCCCAGCATCACACCCTACTACTTTTTGGTTTGGCGGGAAAACGATTCGGCTTCTGTGACTTGCAGGTTGAGGTGACGTGTGTTTGCAGGGTGTAATGATGGAAGTCTGTGTTGGACCACGTTGAGCATTTAGGGCTGTTTTGATAGAAAAGAGTTGGGAAAGATAATTCGGTTGGCTAAGTCGGATTTGGACGAGATTCTGATTTTATTTTGGGAAGTTGGAAGATTGCAATTGTTATCTGTCGAAAACTGAAAAGATTTGAATTTATCTTTGGAAACACTAGAAGATTCGGTGAAGATTATAAATTGGGTCTCCGGATAAGTCTCCTCCTCACTGTTTCCTTATCTTCCTCAAGCAATCTCTCATTTCCTCTCTGTCTCTCGTCTTCCCAGAACTCTCTCTCTCACACAGAAATGGCCTCCAACTCAAACCTTCCCACCATCATCGCCCAAGACCTCCAAGCCCTCCTCTCCAAACTCTCATCAATGGGAACCGACCCCGCTCTCCTCGCCGCCATAACCCAATCCCTACCTTCCACCTCCACCTCTCCGGCAACCACCACTGTTACCCCTCCACCATCACCTAACCATGACCAACTCATCATGGTCCCCTACGTAGCCCCAATGTCCCCAAACACAGAACCCACTCCACAAAACCCTAACCCTAAAATCTCCCCAGCCGTTCCCTCCGCGATCTCCTCTACTGAAAGAGAGGAGGTTTATTCCTCTCCAACCCATCCTGACCCCATCGAAGATGTGCTAGAGGAATTACCTAGAGAGACCACCCCAGCCACCACAGAGGAGCACGTGGCTATGAAGGAGAAGATTCAGGGTGTTGTGAGGAGTCTCGCCAAGGAATTGGTTGAGGGAGATGATGAGGAGGAGCCACCTATGGTTCCAAAGTCGTCTGGAAGGGTAAAGACCGCATACTCCTCCAAGAGGAAGACACGCTCTCAGAAACAGTCCGTGAAGGCAATCACTGTAAGTTCTGACAAGGAGTCAGAACCCCTCTCTAGGAACAAAGCGAAGAAAGCCAAGGTCTCTGCCGGTCCTCTCCGCAAAAGTCTACGTCGTCAGTCCGCCAAAGCCAAAGGGAAGGTGGGGGCTGATGAAGTTAAAAGCATGAGCCATAAGTCCGTGGTAAAAGAATTGTTGGTGGACCCGGAGTTCCTTAAGGAGAATTGTCTGGAGGAGGTGTATGCAGTACTGGACGCTCAAAAGTGGAGTCAGCTGTTTATGGAAGAGGAAGGAGTGGATGAGGATTTATTAAGGGAGTTCTATTCATCTTATGTGATGGAAGTCAGACCCCACGCCGTTCTGGGGAGCTACAAGCTTGAAGGGAAGGTACATCTGTTTTCAAGTATTGAGTTGGGAGTAGCTTTGGGAGTCCCACATGAGGGGTATGGCGAGTACCCGAAAGGAAGGTGGCCTAAGGATTTTCCATATTCTGAAGCAGTGTGGGCAGTGGCCGGCATTGAGAATGCTCTGGGAAGTGGAGATCTTGACATATCTGAGATGTATGCCGTCAACAAAGTACTATACCACTTCTTGATCAGCAACATAACGCCCAGGGGACAGAAAATGAACCGACTGCTGATTTTGGATACTGTCCTCCTATCTACGCTATTGAAGAAGGAACCCATTTGCCTCCCCAGGATTATGATGCAGCACATGTCCCATGCCAGGAACACAGACCAACACGCTCTTCCGTTCCCTCGAGTTGTCAAAAAGATTCTTGAGTACCATAAAGTCTACAACTCCTCGGCGGAATCGAGTGTCTTGTCCCGCCCCTTCGATATTAGTAATCTGCACAAGATGAAGTTTGTTCTTCAAGGTGACGAAGGCTGGGTGAAAATGGAAAGTGTTTCGGCTATTTCTGAGACTCTGGAAGATTCTGAGGCGGACAGTTCTGAGGGGGAACTGAATGACAAATCATCTCTAGGGAAGGATCTAAGAAGTCTTTGCCAGGCAGTGCAGGATTTGGCTGCTCAGCAGACGCTTCTCTTGGCAGACGTACGCGCGCTTATCTCCCATCACGCATCAGCTCCATCGGCTGGTCATAGTGATGCCTAACCGTTTACCTGCCATCCACCCACTCTTTTGTTCCCTTGCTCATCTATCCTCCTTAGTTGTTTTTATTTCTCTCTGACTTGTGTGCCCTGTGTGGCTTAATGACTGTGTTTAGCTGTTTTGCATGTTTTGGCTGTCTTTGCATGTTGTTTAAGTTTTTTTTTTCAATTAATGAACAAGGGGTATTTTGCTTATCTTGCCTTTACTATTTCTCTATATCTCTCTACTTCTGTTTTTGATGATGCCAAAAGGGGGAAAATGACAGGTAGCTTTCGTTGAGGGGGAACAGAACATGGTTTCATATGTTACTGAGTTGAGGGGGAACTAATAGTATCTTAGTGGGAAACCTTTCTCTTCATAACTGTCTTTTTCTTGTATGTATATGCTTTATTGTTAAGGATGTTTGTCATCATCAAAAAGGGAGAATTTGTTGAATTCCTTAGGTTTTGATGGTACCAAACATTCAACTAATCTGGGTACTAAGTGTTTCAGGAACAAAGACAGTTATCTCATGGAGCCATTACAGCGAAGGATCGCAGAGGGAACAAAAATCTGTTCATGTGATTTGTTACCTCTCAAGGAACAACAGTGACGAACAAGATCAAAGCTGCGAATGGAAGGAAGAAATCCAGCGTGACGATTATGGAAACAAATCACAGAAGCTCATGCGGTAAAGGATTGAAGACTTCGGCTCCAAGGATCAAGCCGGATTGAGAAGATACGGAGAGAGAAAAGCCCGATTTATGTTATCCTAGGAATCTTTCCTTAGATAAGAAATTGGAGAGAGAAGGTTGATATCCTTTCCGATTAGATTAATTAAGGAATTCCTTCCTTAATTAATATGATCGGTTAGGATATTATTCTTCACATAAAAAATCCTATCTTCTTGTAATCCGATTTTAGAACATCTTATCTTCTTTGATTAGGGTTTAGCCGAAGTTGTATTTAAGTGAAATGTGGATTCATTTCTAACTACGACTTCGAACGACGAAAAAGAAGAAGAAGAGAAAAGAAAAAGAGAGAAGTGTGTGTGAGTCTTTAAGGGTTGAGTTCGGATTCATCGTTGTAGAAGAGGCTTCAAGTCTAGCAGGGTAGTCTAGAGGTTGGTGTCCAGGATACAAGTGTAATCGAACAAGAAATCAATAAGACAAGTACACGCTTCAAAATCCTCTCAAGAGGAAGCTTGAAGGTAGTGGTTTTTCCTTGAGAAGCTAGTTTTGCTAATCAGGGTTTCCACTATACATCGTGAGTTCGTTCGTTATCTTTCTTGTTATTTTTAATCCGCTGTGCCTTCTGTGGGAACAAAGCCTTTGTTCCCTCAGACGTAACTCTAACGATCCAACAATTGGTATCAGAGCATGGTGCTCTAGATTGTTTTCATTACAGAATTTGCAGGAAAGATGTCATCGTCAAACAATGCAATCGGTGATTCATTCTGGAAGCCACCAATTCTGAAGGCCGATGAGTATGACTGGTGGGTGGAACAAATTGAGTCTCATATATGTTCCCTAGATGGACAGATCTGGAGAGTCATTGAAGTCGGACCTTTGGATATCAAAAATGAGAAAGATGAGACAAAGCCAAAGCCAAAGGTCGACTACACCGATGATGACTGGAAGAAGTTGGAGAAGAACAACAGGGCTAAGAAGATCCTTCACATGGCTCTTCTTCCCTCCGATCTCAAGAAAACCATGAGCTATAAGACTGCCAAGGAGATCTGAGATGCCTTGAAACGCCTTCATCAAGGAAATGAAGATGCCAAGAAGAACATGATTCTCTCTCTGATAAAGGAGTACGACCAAGTCTCTCAGGGAAAAGACGAACACATTCAGGAGTACTACTCCAGATTCCAGGGACTAATTGATCAGCTTCAGTTCCTTGGTGAAGCAATGCCAGACTGGAAGTTGACTCACCACTTCATGCAAGGCCTCAACTCTCAGTGGGATGCCATTGCTCTTGCTCTCTACTCTCAGACAGATGTCAAGACTCTTACCATGGAAGAAGTTGTTGCTAAGCTGGAAAGCAACGCCTCTGTCTATAATCACAAGCTGAACAAGAAGGGAGAGGAGAAGGCGAAGAGCATTGCCTTAAAGGTGGAAAGGGCATTTGACTTGTCCCAAGTCGAAGATGAAGATGGTGATGAAGATGTTGCGCTCATCACAAGAGCCATGAGGAAGATTTGGTCTCGGAACAAGGATTCGTCGAGTTCCTTAGAAGGGAACAGAGACCTAAAAGACGTGGTGTGCTACCACTGTCAGAACAAGGGACATATGGCCAGAAACTGCTTCAAGAAAAAGGCAGGAATGCCTCCAGCAAATGAAGGGAAGCAGGCAATGGTTGCCACCTGGGGAGACTCAGACTCAGACGACGAAGAATCGTCACACTCCAGGGATGTATGCCTGATGGCCATTGAAGTTCCCAATGAATCAAAGGGAGATCTACTCAACGATGAGGTAACTGAATCTGATCTCGTATCAAGCTTAAAAAGCAAATCTAAAGAAAGATTGATATCTCTCATTAAGAAACTTGTTCATAAGAATAGTCTTTTTAGTGAGCAAATAGAAGAGAAAGATGAATCGATCTCAAGTTTGATCGAAGAAAATCAGGGATGGGCAGACAAAGTGCTCAAGCTTGAGAAAGGTTCATCCTCCTCTTCAAACTCTTGCTCTGAGTGTCCCAAACTCACTGAAAAGATTATGGCTCTGGAGTCCTCTGTTTCCTCACTAGAGGCTGAGTCATTAATGCTAAAACTAGGAAATGCAAGACTTTCTAGTGATCTAACCAAACTCAGTAAGGAACAGAAGGACAAGACAAAAGGTATTGTCTTTGTTGCAGCCAAGAATGAAAAGAAGCCTGAAAAGAAAAAGGTACCTCGCTTTGGTATTGGCTATCAACCCAAGCTTCCTGTTGATGGAACCAAGTCAAAAGGCTCTAAAGTCAAAGGAAAAGAGCCAGTGCAAGAAAAGGGGGAGAGTTCCTCTAAAGGGAACAAAGGCAATGACAGCACAGAACCTACCGACGAGAGCAAGGCTTGGTACCATAGACAGAAGGCTCATAAAATCTGGTTGAAGCAATCCTAAAGCAGTAAGTCCAATAACATTGATTTTCATTCTAGGATTGCTAACAAAACAATTTGGCCTGGCAAGAGCAAGTATGTCGATCTAAAGTGCCACAGGGTATGTTGGTATTGTGGGCATTCTGGTCACTACAAACATGAGTGTCTTTTGAAGCAACATAATGAGAAGATTGCTCGCACTACAAGGAAGCAAATGAATTGGGAACGAAGCGAGTCTCACCTCACTCTTTCTGTGCAGAATAAAGTGAGGAAAGTTCTCGGTATTTCATTTGTATAAGGGTCGGTTATTTGACAGGGAACGAAGCGAGTCTCACCTCACTTCTGCAGGAATGTTTGAGACTCAAAGGCCTGGTGACAAAGGTAAGGGAAATAAGTATGTGGATAAGGACCTAATGACTAAATTATTCCCTGGTATTTGTGCTTAGGTACCATGTACATCTAGAAAAGACATCACTGTGTGGAGAAAGATTGGCATACAAGGAAATTCATGGAACAAAAGAATCAAACGCCAATTTTCTCATTAGGACACCTGTTGGGGAACTCTACATTCAGTTCCATATAAATCCTGGTTTGTTCCCCTAACCACATGTCTATTTGTTATGTTCCCTCGATGATTGGCTAAATTACATGGTAAAGTATGAAAGGTTAATCACCATGTCTTGATCTGCATTCATTCTCTTGATCATTTGTTGAACGCCTTGCTTAGACTCATGCTAATACTTCACTAATGTGAAAAATTGCATGCATGATTCTCTATGCTATCTTGTTAATACATGATTCAGCTTTCTTTCGGCCTAAAAGAGTCAACTTGATGCATTGATCCCTCATTATAAGCCCAAATGATTGTTGACTCTACAGCCTACCCTAGCCATCATGCTTGATGCTTCCTATGAGCCTCTCTTATCATCCATATCTGGGAGCCTCTCATTCATGATTAAACATTATTAAAAATTCTCGTATATATTTATGTGTGATGTTCTTTGTACCCTCTCTGGTAACATTACCCCCGCATCACACTCCTCTACTTTTTCGGAAAGTCAAGAGTACGAATTGTCGCCTCTGTGGTCTGTGGCTGGGATTTGACAGGTATGATGTGTAATGATGGCTTGCAACTGCTTGAGAAGTGTTCGTGCATAAAAGGTGATGTGGTGGTTGCGTGATGGTTGTTGCGCTTGAGATTTTGTGGGCTTTGATGGATTTGGACAGAATCTTTTACAAGATTTATTTTTGGAAAATATCTTCTTGGCTGTGATCTTTGGTAAAAGAAGGAAAGAAGAAGATTGGAATCATTATCCTTAATACTTGAAAAGATATAAAAAAGGATTCTTGTGTTTTCTCCCCTCCTATCTATGACGTTCTCTGCAAAGTTGTCATGTTACTCTCGTGTGCTGTTTCAAAAAAAAAAAAAAAAAAAAAAATTGGAACACCACAGGGAACACAAAGAGGGGACAAATGAATCTTTCTTTTACCGGCGGTTGGATGCTAGTAAGCTACACAAGAAGCAGTTTGTGTTGCAAAAAGGTAATGGTTGGGTCTGAAGGGGAACAGATCTGTGAAGGGCCGTGAAGAGTTTGTCTCGCGCAATATCGTTGATTGGCAGAACAACAAAAGGCGACTTATGGAGGATGTGCGTGCTCTAACGGCTACTCATACTCCGGATCCCTCTACAGGCACCAGTGGTACTTGATTCGTCGTTCTCTGGCTAACCAATCCCTCTTTTGTTCCCTAGCACATTTATCCCTTACTGCTTGATTTTCCTTGTCTCTAGCTCATGTGTTTCCATTGACTGGCATGTTGATCATATGTGTTATCTTTGCTTATTTTGTAGTTGTCTTTACATGCAGTCTATGTTTGTGCGTTTCAATCTAATGCAAAAGGGGGTGTTGCTCATCTTGATGTGGTCGTTTTCTCTCTATCTCCTTACCTATGTTTTTGATGATGCCAAAAGGGGGGAAATGACAGGTAGCTTTGGTTAAGGGGGAACAGAACATGGTTTCATATGTTGCTGAGTTGAGGGGGAACTAATACTGCCTTAGTGGGAAGTCTTTCTCTCCATAACGGTCTTTATCTCGTACGTGTATGCTTTTTGTCAAGGGTGTTTGTCACCATCAAAAAGGGGGAATTTGTTGAATTCTTTAGGTTTTGATAGTAACAAATATTCAACTAATATGGGTACTAAGTGTTTCAGGAACAAAGACAGTTATCTCATGGAACCATTGCAGCAAAGGATCGCAGAGGGAACAAAGCTCTGTTCATGTGCTTTGTTACCTCTCAAGGAACAACAGTGACGAACAAGATCAAGCTGCGAATGGAAGGAAGATATCCAGCGTGAAGATTATGGAAACTTTCCTAGAAGAATCACGCGGTCAAAGGATAGGATTTCGGCTGGAAGGATCTCGCCGAAAAGAAGATTTGGAGAGAGAATCCGAATGTGTTATCTTAGGAAAACTTTCCTAAGATAATATATTTGGAGAGAGAAGAATCTTATCTTAATCCGTTAATGTTATCTTAGGAATTATTTCCTTAGATAATATCGGTTGTTAAGATAATATTCTTCAAATCAATTAATATCATCTTGTTACCAAGTTTAGGAAGATAGGATTATCTTGTTATGATTAGGGTTTGGTCGAGTTGTATTTATATGGGAATGTGGGATTCATTTCTAAGTAACCACGACGACGAAGAACGAAGAACTGAGAGCATTCAGTTAAGAAGAAAAAGAGAGTGAAGAGTTTATGAGTCTTTGAGGGTTGAGTTCGATTCATCGTTGTAGAAGAGTCTTCGAGTCTAGCTGGCTGTTTAGAGGTCGAAGTCCAGGATACAACTGTAATCGATCAAGAAATCAATAATACAAGTACACGCTTCAAAATCCTCTCAAGCGAAAGCTTGAAGGTAGTGGTTTTTCCTTGAAGAGCTAGTTTTGCTAATCAGGGTTTCCACTATATATCGTGAGTTCGTTCGTTATCTTTCTTGCTGTTTTTAATCCGATGTGCCTTCTATGGGAACAAAGCCTTTGTTCCCTCAGACGTAACTCTAACGATCCAACATAGATATACTAAAAGGTTCTGTAAAGACTGGTTTTTGTTCTCTGAATATTAGATCCTTTAGCTTCATAAAGTATTCTTGCTTTGTTCTAGGATCTGGTATTTGGTCTATGAGTTGAAAAAGGGCTTCCTCTTTATCAGATTTTGTTATAACATTGCAGAATTGAGGTGATTGACAACTATCTGAGTTACTGGAAGAATTATAGTCTATTTCGTAAATTCCCTCTTCTTCAGAAGAGTAGTCTTTGTCACTAAGGAGGATTTTTTCTAATTTTTCTTTCATCTCTGGATTGTCTTTGAATATTTCATTGATCTTTTGTTTTAAAGGGCAATTGTTGGCTTTATGACCAGGCTTTCTGCATTTGTAGCAGATTATCTTTCTACTAGGTTTGGGTCTACTAGGTCTTTCTAGTTCGGGTTTAGTTGATCTATGTTTCCTGAAGAACCTAGGATAATCTCTTTTCTTTCTGTAAGACTTTTCTTTTCTAGTCCTCGGAGGGGCTTGAATCTTTTCTATACCAAAAGCTTCACAGAAGGTTCCCATTTCTCTTTTGGACTTTCCTCTATCTGCCCCGTATTTTGCTTGAATTTTCAATTCAGTGCATAAAGCTATACCTTCTTTCATAATGAAAGCTTCTAATTGGCCGTAAGTAATATCCTTCCAAGGAATTTCGGCTGTTCCAATGATTTCTTTAAGCTTTGTTATG
Organism: Rheum nobile; assembly: GCA_027886185.1. Taxonomy (NCBI): domain Eukaryota; kingdom Viridiplantae; phylum Streptophyta; class Magnoliopsida; order Caryophyllales; family Polygonaceae; genus Rheum; species Rheum nobile. The sequence goes on along the minus strand of WOAB01000644.1, from coordinate 7,302,102 downwards.
ATTCTTTGGGCAAACAATGAGGGTAAACCTGAAACAAATCTTTCTTTCCAAAAGGATTCATTACAGTCTCGTCTCCTAAGGACATAGGATAAGAAAACATCCTTATACCATCTGTAATCACTTAGAGTAGGACATCTAAGATTGTTAAGGATAGTCTTGTTGGCTTGAAGTTCTTCTTAAGGCTTTCCTACGAAGTACATGCTAATGGCATAAATTAGCTGTCCAACAGCATTCTGTTCTATAGCTTCTCTATCGGTTTCATCTTCTGTAGAAACGGTAGCTTCTAAGACTTCTAACTTTTGATGTAAGTTCATAGCATTATCCCACCAATATTTAAGTTGGCCTGTAAATCCTTGGATTATAAGGACAGTTGCTATTTTGTCTGTATGGCCTTGGGTTCTATAAGCGACTTTTGCCATTCCCATTTCTTGTAGGGTATTCATGATTTCGCTTTCAGATTTCTCATCTATATTCCATTCGTAGAGGGATTGGCCATTATAGTCTGTGGGTCTAAATTTAGATCTTTCTTCATGTTGTAGGTCAGGAGGAGTAGGTCTATTATAGTAATTTCTAGTATCCATATTTCTTTTCCCGAACATTTTGGTATACTGTTGCGATCTATTACCTCTTCTTCCGATCTTATTAATTTCTAAATTTTCATTTGGAATGGTTGATTCTAATTGTTCTATTTTCTTGTCTGAGTCTTCTAACTCAGTCTCTGTATCCATTTCTTTACTTTGGTCAGAGCTGGACTCTTCTTTGCAAGTGTTTTTACACTTAGTTTTTAAACAATTTATATTGGCTGGAGTGGTTTGAGAAGTTGATGCTTGGAACGCATCAAGTCTCTGGGAAATTCTCTCTAAAATAGTCTGGGGTGTTAGACTTATATTTCTCAGAAGGTTACTAGGGACACTTTCAGTCTGAAAGTGAGGTCTGGAGATGTCTCCAGGAAATTTTGGAGGATTAAAACCTTTTTCAATTCCTAAGTGAACTTGATTTATTTGTTCAGCTATGGTGTGAAGGATCTGATTTGAATAATTGTTTTGATTATAAATCTTTTTTATATCTCTTAAATTTACTTGACTATCATCTGAATCAGATCTTCCCTTTTTAAAAGGTTCAGCTTTGACCTCTTCACTATTACTGTCGACTATTATACCTTTAAGGGGAGGATGGACAGAGGTACTAGTTCCTGAAGGTAAATGTTTCCAGGTTCTAGTTACTCTATTTTGGACATCTAATGAAGAGAGATGGAAGGGGTCTTTTATATCTTTTCTGGATAAATATATAAGGAGCCAGGTAAAGAATAGAATATTGGTTTGAAGCTTATTCATCTCTTCATAATAATCTCTTCTAATCTGTTCTCTACATTCTTTATCTATGCTCATAAACCATTTTCATTTTTTTCATTTTTGGTACTATCAAAGTCTTTTCTTAGATATTCTTTGTCTATCTCGAAGTCAGCTTTGGTTATCATATTGATGGTGGAATAGCTATGCATATCATTAGAGGTTGGTGAATGCATGCCGGTTGACTCTTCATCATTTTGAGGGATGATTCTAGGTAAAGGGTTATTGAAGTCTACCCTATCACTTCTTAATGATCCTGTGAATTCACTTCTAATAGAGTAAAAAGGGTCATTAATAGAGTTTCTAGCAGGTAGAAAGGTTGGTCTCTCTATTGAAGTTTCTCTGGTAGAATTAAATCTAATTAAAATTCTTCCGTCAAACTCTTCAACGATTTGTGATATTTCTTGTTGTTCCATATTCCTAGGAGGGTTGTCATTGGCGACTTCTAGGGTTTCAGGAATAGTTATATCTTTCCATTTTATGGTCTTAGGGGTAAAGGTACTAGACTTTTCTGCTTCTAATTGAAGTAAGATGGTTTCTCTCTGGGGTAATGGGGAAATAGTACATTTAGGATCTGTTAAGGAACTCATTATCTTAAAGTGGAGTCTTAAAATAACAACAAAGTTTTTAGTGAACTGTTTGAAGTTGTCATTTAACATTTTTATGTCTAATATTAAAGTTTGACAAATTCTGGGGTCTGTTATATCTACTGTGAAGTTCGGAGAGCAATTAAAAAATAAGGGGCCATTGCAGATGTTGGATTGGACTATGGCTAAGATAGAGTCTTTATAGGTTCTAAACTTGTCGTCTCTAAGAGCTAAGAAGACAGGAGAATCTATTCCTTTTCTATGTAAAGGTTTTAGGGCTATCTGAATTAAGCCAAGATGCATGAATCTAAAACCTTTTCCTAAATACTTTTTGATGGCTAAAGGATTGAGAAGTTTTAAAGACTGTTGTTCTTTGGTTAGACTAATGGTATGTTCATGATGTTTAATGTAGCATGCATGAAATAGATCTAAGATTCTGATTCTATATATGGACTGTGAATTATCTGGAATAGTCTGGTCTTCTAAATTATCAGGGTCTATAGTAAACATGTTTTCATTACTATGAATAGCTGGGCTGGAACTACTACTAGATCCACGCCTAAACAATCTTCTTATGTTTTCAGTCATTGTGCAAATTACTGTTCTGGTTTAACTATTTTAGGATTGGACTAAGGCTCATAACAGTGGGACCATCCACCGGGACCACCCTAACATAGCGAGCTGACCAAACGGATTTATGGACTGACCAAGCATTGTACCCGGAGACTTAGTAGAAATCTTTGAATAGATAAACAATTTCAGTGCTTGGTCAGTCCATAAATCGTTGAAGAGGTAGATGAGAGAGAATCATGCCTAAATGAAACTAATTTTTACACATCCGAGTATAATGTTTCTATATATTTTCAATAATTTGGAAATCAAGGTAAAATTGTCCCATCAAATTATTTTTAAAATTCTTATATTGATGTAATAAAGAAAATGCACGATCAGAATATCATTTTACTTATTCAAAATAACAATGTATAAAAATATATTTCATCTAAATTACGATTAAAATTAATAACAAAGTATATTTATTTTTCTTAGGAAAAATTACTTTAAATAATACCAACTATCGCCTATCAACCAAAAATAATACGAACTTTAAAAATTGTAAAAACGTACCTGAACTATGTCAATATTAACTCAAAATGGTAAGGTCCATTTTTTCGGTGAAATCTCTGGCAGATATGCTGATGTGGCACTGGAAAACATGAGCTGGCAAATTGTTTTTACACATTAGCTCATTTATATGATAAAAAAACAAGATGAAAAAATAAAAAATAAAATCAAAAGAATGAACTTCTTCAACAATTTGCATCTATTGAAGCACAGACTAAAAAAAGCAGTCCTTCGAAGAGGGCTCGAAGTGGGCGCTCGAAGAGGAAGGTCCAAAAGTCAATCTCCATCATCGTTGTTAAACTGATTGCTGAAATTTTAGGTTTGTATTTCAGTAGATGCAAATTACTGAAGAAGTTCATTCTTTTGATTTTAATTTTCTTTTTTCTATTTTTTAATTATATAAGTGAGTTGATGTGCGGAAATTTTCTGCCAACTCATGTCTTCTGGTGCCACATCATCATTTCCGCCGGAGATTTCATCGGAAAAATGAACCATACCATTTTGGGTTAATATTGATATAATTGGGGTATGTTTTTACAATTTTTAAAGTTCGTATTATTTTTTATTCGAAGGCAATAGTTGGTATCATTTAGAGTTATTTTTCCTTTTCTTGTAAGATTTGCTAAGATAGTTATCGATTAAATCTTACTACTATCTGTCCTTATTTATTCTTACCTATTATGGTTGATTTTGATATTGCTATAATTTATCTTTCCTAAATACTTTGTACTTTTGATGTAGTCCACCAACCATTATATTTAAAATTAATAGCACCACATTTATAAATCCGTAAATATCTATCATAACATTGTTGTTATAATTACCAAATAATATAAAAAGTAATTGACCCTTTTTTGTACGGCCAATATTAAATTGGCCAATTTTTAATCCTATTTAATTATTTGTAATGATTTCTACATGATTTGAATAATAGCTTGGTATGATTTGATTAAGATATTACTATGTTTACCAAAATACTTAGATAGTCATATACTAATCAAAATTTTCAAACTAATCTATACTCTATTTGTAGATATAAAAATATACATTATTTATGATATTACAATGTAATATATATCATATCTCTCATAGTTTAAATACTTTATAAAAATTAAAAAATAGTAGATAAAAATATCATATATTTCATCGTAAAGTACTAATTATTATAACAACAGTGTTCTTATTTAAGGTTCCTAACCAATAAAAGAAAACACTATTTCACCGTAATATTTTAAAAAATGTTAAAATGGATATAAATTATTTTAGATATGAATGTTATGTTATCTTAAACTAAATTAATAATTTTTGGTATTTGCGATTAATTTATGTGACATAATTGATATTATGTTTTCTTTTGTCGAAAGCGGACAGCACCACATAATTTCATTAGGCAGGGGCTAAAACACCCGAAATACAAAAACTCCCACCCAAATCAACTAACAACAAAGTCTTAGTATCTGAGGGAATCAACAAGAGCATGAAAGCCAAGAGGCCAAGAGAAAGCAAAAGCGGCAAGCGACTCGGTTACCCTCACGAAAGGTGTGAGAAATGCGAATGAGCCAGTCTCGTTTAAAGAAGCCATGGCATTTTACAACGAGGTTGCGAAGAGGGTGTGTAGGTTCAACACCCTTCTCAAGGAAGCGCACTGCAAGCTAAGCTCCGAGTCCGTTTCTAATGAACTTTCCGAACACCCTTGTCCCAGGCAAAAGACAAACCATGAAAGACAACCCATAGCTCAGCCGCAGCTGCAGTGCAACACCCAAGATTGGCAGTAAACCCCCCCAACCAGTCACCCTTGTCATTCCTGAGAGCACCACCCACACCCGCCAAACTTGGACTGCCCTTAGCAACCCCATCGCAGTTAAGCTTCGTCCAACCCTCAGTCGGTGGGCACCATCCATCATTTCTCGATCAACTTTGCGGGGAGCAACCAGGCAAGAGGCGATTAGCAAAGGCAGTAGAGCACTCAGTCACCCGATCCCTGATAAAGCTCACCTTCTCCGGGGGGCCCTCATCCCCATTAAAGACTCTCATGTTACGCCACCGCCAAATCCACCATAAGGAAATGGCGAAAGCATGCCTCCACTGATCAACACCATCAAAGTGGCCAAAAAGACCCAAATTATAACCCATCCATTGTTCAAAATCAGCAGAGAAGAAGAACCCCTGCAAATGACCAGGGACCAAATCTTTCCAAATCAGAGCAGCCCAACGGCAGTCGCGAAAGAGACGACTCAAGGATTCTTCCACGGAGGGGCAAGCTAAGCACGAGTCAGTCTCAGTGAAGTGGCGGCAAAAACGTTCAGCATTGGTAAGCAGTTTCCTTTTCCAGGCCAGCCAAAGGAAAATACAAATCCGCTCAGGAACTTTGATAGACCAAATGATCTTGTACATGCTACTATCTGAAGTCGTGGGCGCAACACTAGCATGAATACGGGCATACACTGAGTGGGTGGAGAAATTATCGAAAGTCGTATCCCCCCAAGTGACGGAGTCCCTGGAGTCGAGACCACTGCCACCCCTCCGTTTCGTTCCAAAATTCCCTGACCTTGGCATCCAGGTTTTGAATATTGTTCGGCGCCAAGCAAAGAGAAGCAAGTGGGGACTCACAAATCCAAATATCCTTCCAGAAACGAATCAGTCTCCCATCTGAGACATTCCACCCTAGGCCCTTGTTAGTCACTTTATTAAATCCTTGGGCAATGCTCCTCCAAATCACCGAGGAACTGGGTTTGATGGGGAGATTAGAAGACCAATTGAAGCAACTGATTTTATAACGAGACAGGAGAAGCCTTGCCCAAAGTTGGTATGGGTCAGAGATCAACCACCAGCTGATCTTGCTCACCATAGAAAGGTTAGCATCTTCGGCCTTGCGCAGACCCCAACCTTCATTGCTCTTAGGGTTGCAGATGGAATCCCAGGAGGGCACATGGAATTTTCTAGCATGTTCATCGATGCCCCAAAGAAAGTTTCTACAAATCCTATCAATACTCAGGCAGACACCCGAAGGGAGTAACACCGATTGCATAGTATATAGGGGAATGGTGGATAAAACATACTTAACCAAAGTCAATAGCCCTGCAATATTCGAAGTCCGAGCTTTCCAACCCATAATCTTGGACTAAAGCTTCACCATCGGGGGATTGAAAACCTCCTTCGAAACCCTCTTATGGAACACCGGGATCCCAAGGTAAGAGCCAAGACTTCTAGCCAACGGGATGCCGCTGAGGTTGGCAAGCTCATCCTCCAGAGGACCCTGCACATTCTTAGAGATAAAAATCTTAGATTTTTACAAGCTCACCTTTTGACTTGAAGCCGAACAGAAAGAATCCATGCACTCCCTGATCACTCCCAACTGAATAGGCTTCCATCTACCCCTGTCGACATCATTCTGAATAACATGCCCCAATCTCTCCAAGCAAAGCACAAAAAGGTAAGGGGAGATAGGATCACCTTGCCTGATGCCTCTAGTCATGGGAAAGCTAGTAGTAATTTCCCCATTCCAGGATAATCTCATCGAACCCGAGGACACACACTGATGAATCCAATGAACCCAACTAGGTGGAAGATTAACATCCTGTAGTGTGTCAATAATAAATTCCCATCGAAGTCTGTCCTAAGCCTTTTCAAGATCAAGCTTCAAAATAATCCATCCTTTCCTTCCTTGTTCCTTGTTTCTTCTTCATAGAGTGCACAACCTCTTGTAAGATAGTAACATTATCCGAGATCAAGCGGCCCGGGATGAAGCTACTCTGCATGGGACTGACGAGACCATCTATGAGAGGCTTAAGCCGATTTGCAAGAACTTTCGTATTAACCTTATAGCAGACATTGCACAAACTAATAAGTCGGAACTGACTGATGAACTCAGGTTTAGCCACCTTCGCAATAAGAACAAGCAGGGTATCATTGGTAGCAGGAGGCAGGGCACCATCGAAAAATAAGTTCAGGACAGCAGTGGCCAGCGAGTCCCCGACAGTACTCCAGAATTTCTGGAAAAATAACGGTTGGAAACCGTCGAGTCTAGGAGATTTGAAGGCCCCCATATCACTAACTGCTTTGAAGATATCATTAGAGGAGAAAGGGCGAGAGATAGCACTCAAATCAGCCCCACTGAGGCGCAGGAAACCACCCCTATTCAGCAAATGAAGCTCCTCCAAAGACTGCGGGCCATAGAGAGATTGGAAAAAAATTCAAGGCAAGATTCTCAAGTCTTCTTTGATCGCTGCACCAGGAGCCATCCTCAACACGGAGAGACAAAATTTTATTCATGCGTCTACGAACAATGGTGAAAGTGTGGAAGAAGGAAGTATTACGGTCCCCACAAGTCACCCATTTTTCTCTAGACTTCTGGTACCATAATAATTCTTCTTGTTCAAGGACTTCATTCAATTCAATCTGGAGGGCGGAAGCCTGCTGAAGCAACAATTGAGTTGGACCTACAACGACCAACTGCTCATTCGCCTCCATTTTAGCAACAATGTTATTCTTGCGGATTTGGATATCCCCAAACACATTCCAGTTCCAGATAACAAGGTTCCCTTTGAGTTTCGACAGAGTCGAGTTGAGAGTCGCATGAGAATCCCAATTATTATCAACTTCCTCCTTGAATTGAGGATGAGAAAGCCACGTCGCCTGAAATCTAAACCGACATCGTCTAGCGTTACCACGGTTTGTCCCTAACAACGAAACCGGTATCCTTCCTTCCGGTACCGGTTTTACGCAACTATATTATATAAGTATACCTATATTATATAAGTCTCGTCGTGAAGGTGTTATTACGAAAGTTATTCTTCCGGTACCGGTTTTACCGACATCGACTCCTCAACAATGTTATTCTTCCGGTACCGGTTTTACCGACATCGACTCCTCATCAAGCCCCCGTTCCTCTTCTTCGTCTCGCCGTGAATGTTTTGCCCGCCATCGTCTCGTCGTGAAGGTGTTATTACACTACTCGATTTGTATCTATTCCTTCATCTTCTTTTAACATATAAATCTTTCTTTACAACTTAGGGCAATTTTTCACCCTCATCCATCTTAACCCCGGTTCGATGTTTCAGGGGTAAGATCAACCAGATGAAGGTTAAACGTTACTGGCCCGGAAAAGCGCTGGAATGGGCCGACGAGGCCGAAGAGGACGCTGACATCAGAACTTCCCGGCAAGCCTTGGACCAGGCTTTCCCGCTGACAACTGACTCTCAGATCACCAAAAAGGATGATCCTCGTCTGAGGAGTGTGGCAGAGAGTCTGGTGATTGATCGCGAGGAGGTGCGCGCCGATCACCGCCGCATCCGTCAGGCGGAGATCATATCAACGGAAGAGGAGGAGAGTCGAGGGCTGGTGGGGGCGGAAGCGGAGGAAGAGTGTAACACCCCCAAATATATAACCTTGAAGGCATTACCGCCAGTGACCTCAGATGTTCTGTCTGATGTCACCCAAGGCTTTACCAGTTGATATAAATCATCAAACAACAACTATGATACAAAATATCATAACTTTCATTTAAACCAAAGTCTCAGAATTACAACATAATTCCAAATACATCAAAAATACAGCGGAAGTCTTTACACAAAACATATTTAACACAGCAGAAGTCTTTAAATAACCAATAAAAGGGTCTTGATCGCAATGATCAACCGCCAAGGATCTCAACCTGGATAAACTTATCAAAAACATCGTTTGCCTTCATAGTCGTTGTAGCCTTCACATGACGACAACTTATCTGATGTGCCGAATCGAACGGATGACACCAGCCAACCATGCAAAGAACAATAACGGTTGGTTAGTCTAATGAAAGACTATGAAAGGGTACAAAGTAGAGTGGTTCGAAGTAGACGTATTAGGTTAGACTCATCGCTCCTCGAATCAAAACCGATAACGATAGTCAACCACCATACTCTACTGAAACACATGAAAAGACATGATCAAGAGAAGATTCTGGAGACCGAGTCTCATAGCAATCAATCCCAAAAGAAGACTCAAACGAAATGAGCCTTATCGGAAACATGACAAATGTTGGGAAACATGACAAATGTTGGGAAACATTAATAATTACACACAAGCGTTCAAAACAACTCGGTTCACGACCAACCTCACCGCCCAATGCGAATCCAGATTGGAAAGAGAACTTTAAACTGATCAAAGTTAAGACGAGATTTCCTAGCTACACTATAGCCTAGCTGCACTACTCGCCCAAAAAGGGTATATTAATCATGTGCAACAACGGGACTTATCTTATTTAATTCCAAAACGCACAACACGTTATAAGCTTTTAGATTCTCTTATCCCTCAGGATAAAGAGATACCGTCGGGAACTAAATCCCTAAGGCGGAGTTGACTCGGGAACTAAATCCTAAAAGTCGAATCGGGAACTAAATCCTGCGGGAACTAAATCCCAAACAACGGAATCGGGAACTAAATCCCTCAAAACGAAATCGGGAACTAAATCCCTACAAGCGGCACCAGCTGTGTGCACAAACCCAGAGTAAGGAGGATGGTAGGAACTAAATCCTAACCACCAGGTTAGCAAGAAACGACTAGCACTCGCAATGAGATACACAGTAGCGTTCCTACGAATACTCGTGCTAACTAAACAGTTCAAGCACACAATAATCCACAATAAATCCACATAAATGCCCTCAAGGCGATTATAAATATATATCTATAATAGCGTTGTTCTAACAGATATACAACTTATTATAATATCATATTTTAGTTTTCCAAAACAGTTAACAAAATCGTTCCCAGACGAACACAATAATCATTCCAAATTAATTACTCAATTAAGCAACTGATAATTAATGAAAACATGGAATGATGAGCAAGAGCGAACCACCACTTGCCTGGAGTAGATTCGGCGATGAATCTAGACGAGACGACTACTGATTATATCCCTTCCGAGGATATGGCCTATGCTTCAGATAGCTCGCTCGATCGATTTCGGGTTAAATCTGGACGGAATGGAACTTGAGCTTCTCGGCCCAACAAGTATTTAATTAAGGGGGCCCACCCCTTCTTCAACCTTTGTCAACAACAAACAGCAACAACGCACGAACGACAACGCCGGGAAGGAGGTCTTGCCACCGGACTGGCTCGCGCCGTCGGGGAGGAGCACAACAGCGGTCCTCGGATCCTCACTTAGCAGCTCTTTGCGGCTCGCTGGATCTCGCCTCAGCAGCAACGCGCAGCAGCGATCGGAGGCTCGTCGGGAAGGGTTCTTCGCCTCGTCGCCGGGAAAGAAGCGACCGCCAACAGCTCGGCAACGGTGACAACGAACCGCAACAACTACCTTCTCTGCAACAGACCGCGGCTCCTCGTAGTAGGGAAAGGAACTCACGACGCCGACAGGAAGATGATGGCCGAGAGGGAGATCGGGAGAGAGAGTTAAAAACGAGAGAGGAGAGGCTATTTATAGCCTAGATATTTTGGAGATATTTGTACAAATATCTTGTATAAATATCTCGTACAAATATCTTGTATAAATATCTTGTATAAATATCTCGTACAGGGAAAGTTTGGTATGAGTTTTAAACCCCGGAAATTATATATTTGTATCCAAACAAATATTCTAAGTTTCGAAAATACATCGAATGTATTTTATACCACTCAAGGAATTATTACGGAGATCATGGATATTACTGAAAATACAAACTCCACTGAAAGCGAAAAAAAAAATTATAGAACGAAGGATGGGAAAATTACCCAAATACCCTTACTAAAATTGAGGGGTATTACATTACTACCCCCTTAAGAAAAGTTTCGACCCCGAAACTTGCATTAAACCAATGAGGAACCTGCCTCACCATCAAACTTACTATCTGAACTTAATATCCTTAAACAGGACATCATCTCACAACCTTATCTCCATACAACATGCCAGGTAATAACTCTTACTACCTCCACAATATTATGTCTACCTTAGAATAATGGTCTCCCATCACCATCATAACGCTATTAATGCACCTTCAATAGGAGAACATACATTTCTCCTCCAATCTCCTTATAAACAACCTCAAGGTTTACACATTAACTTCTTATAACTCAGATAAATCTTAATAACCTCGAATCTTACGACCTCAATTTCCTTAAAGATACCTTACACAATCCCATCATTTATCATCATCGAATTTGGCCCTTATGCCAGATTCTAACTTGGGATCCTTTCGGTAATGACTTAACTTATTCCTTTAATCACTTTATAACTTAAACCTTCAAGATTCCTTAATTTTCTCCAACATAATCACCACACTTTATATTCCTCAAAACGGATCACATGAGATATTACTCTTAATTCCTTAAGATATCATTCTGAAAATGATTCATCCACATTAATCCTTATAACGCGAATTCACATACGATACTACTCCTATTTCCTTAAAGATAGTTGTACCATAAGCCTTATAGATGACATACTCACAAGATGTCAATCCTTGACAATTCCTAAGAGTCCTAACTCTTCATCCTCTGGAAATTCCACCTATCGAGTCCAACGACTCGTACTGTCTTAAATGACTTATTTCTAACTTAAAATCCTTATATTCACACACAATCTACTATCCATCCATGACTTAATGGCATCATTTCCTTATATTACCTCAAACGAATCTCAAATAGATCTCCCCAAAGGACACCTTATGATTTCGTACTCTTGGCTTTTCCAAAAGCTTTAACCATTGGTCCTACATGGGTCATACTTACTTATGAACCCGACCATCATAACTCCGGATTTCACAGTCTTACTCAAGATCGCAATAGGGAAAACGAGTTCTTATTGATCTATTCCCTTAATCGATTTATTCCCTTCACAACACTCTATCCTTATTAATGCTTACATCATGATTCCACAACTAGGCATTCCGGACTTTGCACTAGTCCACCTCTATATATTTCTAATGGAACAAAAATTCCAAGTACGCAAGTGAGATATAACTCTTAATCTCTTAGAACATTAACTCCACATATTTATTCCTACACCTTAAGAAATCCCAGTAGTACTCAGCTTACGAGACAATGCTCTCGCAACAATTAATGTCACCACTGTGACGTTACTCTTGAAATGGAGAAAGATCTTAGGGATGGATTTAGAATTTAAGCAAGGGAGTCGACCCTGGGGTTAACCATATAGGGAACGAATATCTATGCTACAAACGATACTCCTCCCCTATGAGTCCGACAGCCTTTATCCACACATGATATATACTGTGTCCGCCACTCACGGGGTTTCGTATGAATAATTAATTTGCAACAGCAACGATTTCAGAAATTTTCCAACACAAGGAAACATTTCTTTATCATTCGAAAATTACACTCAGGGAGTACGATCTTCACCTCCTCGGGTGGACTACTAGGTTCACCGACCTCAAAACACAACGAGGGAACCGGGAACTCAAGCCTATCTAGAGATGGCGGAGCCATCTCGGCTTCTTCCGAGTCCCTCTGAAGAAAAAGGAATGCACCCATATCCTCTGGGTGACGAGAAGAGAGTTAGTCTTTCTAAATATGGAAGTTTGCTTTCCATATCAGACTAAAGAAAAAGGCACGACTATGAACGATGTCATTTCAAATTCTTTTCATTTTTGAAAACTCAGAGCCCTCGAAAACATTTCTCAATTTAAAACGAGTAAATGATTTATAAAATCCCAACCCGTTTTTAAAAATTTCGGCTCTGATACCAAATCTGTAACACCCCCAAATATATAACCTTGAAGGCATTATCGCCAGTGACCTCAGACGTTCTGTCTGATGTCACCCAAGGCTTTACCAGTTGATATAAATCATCAAACAACAACTATGATACAAAATATCATAACTTTCATTTAAACCAAAGTCTCGGAATTACAACATAATTCCAAATACATCAAAAATACAGCGAAAGTCTTTACAAAAAACATATTTAACACAGCGGAAGTCTTTAACTAACCAACAAAAGGGTCTTGATCGCAATGATCACCCGCCAAGGATCTCAACCTGGATAAACTTATCAAAAACATCGTTTGCCTTCATAGTCGTTCTAGCCTTCACATGACGACAACTTATCTGATGTGCCGAATCGAACGGATGACACCAGCCAACCATGCAGAGAACAATTACGGTTGGTTAGTCTAATAAAAGACTATGCAAGGATACAAAGCAGAGTGGTTCGAAGTAGACGTATTAGGTTAGGCCCATCGCTCCTCGAATCAAAACCGATAACGATAGTCAACCACCATACTCTACTGAAACACATGAAAAGACATGATCAAGAGAAGATTCTGGAGACCGAGTCTCACAGAAATCAATCCCAAAAGAAGACTCCAACGAAATGAGCCTTATCGGAAACATGACAAATGTTGGGAAACATTAATAATTACACACAAGCGTTCAAAACAACTCGGTTCACGACCAACCTCACCGCCCAAGGCGAATCCAGATTGGAAAGAGAACTGTAAACTGGTCAAAGTTAAGACGAGATTTCCTAGCTGCACTATAGCCTAGCTGCACTACTCGCCCAAAAAGGGTATATTAATCATGTACAACAACGGCACTTATCTTATTTAATTCCAAAACGCACAACACGTTATAAGCTTTTAGATTCTCTCATCCCTCAGGATAAAGAGATACCGTCGGGAACTAAATCCCTAAGGCGGAGTTGACTCGGGAACTAAATCCCAAAAGTCAAATCGGGAACTAAATCCCGCGGGAACTAAATCCCAAACAACGGAATCGGGAACTAAATCCCTAGGGAACTAAATCCCTAGGGAACTAAATCCCTAGGGAACTAAATCCCTACAAGCGGCACCAGCTGTATGCACAAACCCAGAGTAAGGAGGATGGTAGGAACTAAATCCTAACCACCAGGTTATCAAGAAACGACTAGCACTCGCAATGAGATATACAGTAGCGTTCCTACGAATACTCGTGCTAACTAAACAGTTCAAGCACACAATAATCCACAATAAATCCACATAAATGCCCTCAAGGCGATCATAAATATATATCTATAATAGCGTTGTTCTAACAGATATACAACCTATTATAATATCATATTTTAGTTTTCCAAAACAGTTAACAAAACTGTTCCCAAACGAACACAATAATCATTCCAAATTAATTACTCAATTAAGCAACTGATAATTAATGAAAACATGGAATGATGAGCAAGAGCGAACCGCCACTTGCCTGGAGTAGATTCGGCGATGAATCTAGACGAGACGACTACTGATTATATCCCTTCCGAGGATATGGCATATGCTTCAGATAGCTCGCTCGATCGATTTCGGGTTAGATCTGGACGGAATGGAACTTGGGCTTCTCGGCCCAACAAGTATTTAATTAAGGGGGCCCACCCCTTCTTCAACCTTTGTCAACAACAAACAGCAACAACGCACGAAGACAACGCCGGGAAGGAGGTCTTGCCACCGGACTGGCTCGCGCCGTCGGGGAGGAGCACAACAGCGGTCCTCGGCTCCTCACTCAGCAGCTCTTCGCGGCTCGCTGGATCTCGCCTCAGCAGCAACGTGCAGCAACGATCGGCGGCTCGTCGGGAAGGGTTCTTCGCCTCGTCGCCGGGAAAGAAGCGACCGCCAGCAGCTCGGAAACGGTGACAACGAACAACAGCAGCTACCTTCTTTGCAAAAGACCGCAGATCCTCGTAGCAGTGAAAGGAACTCACGACGCCGGCGAGAAGATGATGGCCGAGAGGGAGATCGGGAGAGAGAGAGTGAAAAATGAGAGAGGAGAGGCTATCTATAGCCTAGATATTTTGGAGATATTTTGGAGATATTTGTACAAATATCTTGTATAAATATCTCATACAAATATCTTGTATAAATATCTCGTACAAATATCTTGTATAAATATCTCGTACAGGGAAAGTTTGGTATGGGTTTTAAACCCCGGAAATTATATATTTGTATCCAAACAAATATTCTAAGTTTCGAAAATGCATCGAATGTATTTTATACCACTCAGGGAATTATTACGGAGATCATGGATATTACTGAAAATCCAAACTCCACTGAAAGCGAAAAAAAAAATTATAGAACGAAGGATGGAAAAATTACCCAAATACCATTACTAAAATTGAGGGGTATTACAAAGAGGACGAGGATGCCATGGAGGACAGGAGGAGGAGGATTCGAGAGAAGCTGTTGCAGAGGCAGCAGGAGGAGACGACGTCGTTGGAGGAGGATAAAGTGGCGGAGGAGCAGGAGGAGGAGTCCGAGTACGAGACGGATTCGGATGAGGAGGACGTGGGGGGAATATTGGCTCCTCAGCTTTAGCCCCGACAGACCACAAATCACCTCGTTGCCGCTCATCTCTGCACTGTTATTCATGTTAACAGTATTACAATTTATGTGTTTTGATATTTATGTTTTAGATATTGTATATATGATATTCAGTTTCTCTGTGGTGTTATTCATTATAATAATGTTGATATTCACGTGGGTTCAGATTTTGCTTGTTGATGGTATTGTTTGTACTGTGTGCAATTTATATTAAAATTATTTGATGTGATATTCATACAAATGCTTCTGATATTCATGTTGTATGTACGTTTCATGATCTGAGTAGTTGATATTCAAATTTTATGATGTGATATTCACTATGATGTTGTTGATATTCAACATTCTTTTCAGGCCTAACTCTTCAAAGCACATAATTTCATTGAGGACAAAGATATATGTTATTCATATATTATTAAGTGGTGATATTCATATTTTAAGTTGTGTAATTCATGTCTTTAATTGGTGATATCCACATACTAGACAAAGATATTCATACAAACATGAACGATATTCAAGAAACAATGACAAAAGCAACAAAAACAAATTTACAAATCTACGAATTTGCAAAGCATTAGGACGCTGAAAAAATCAAGTGATGATATTCATGTTTTAAGTGGAAATATTCACATCCATCGATATTCATCAACACGTGAACGATATTCATAAAGACGTGATCGATATTCATAAACGCTGAAAAATCGTTGAAGAAGAAAAAATCAGGCGGTTTTAGGAAAGAGAAAATATTGTATTCTCTCTCTCATCTAACAACCTCATTTATTATCTTTTCCTAATTAAAAATTAAATAATTGCCTTATTAGAGTAGATTTGGTGGTTACATCCCTACCATATTGATTGTAATGCCCAATCATCCAACCATTCATCACCATCAATCCAACGCTCCAGATTAATACTTCTGTTTTACCATAACTTCCGTTTTATCGGAGCGTTCCTCATAAGTATAGTATAAAAGTATAACTATATTATATAAGTATAACTTTATTATATAAGTAGAGTATGTAACTATAAATATATTATATAACTATAATATATAGGTATAGTATATAAGTATAATTATATTATATAAGTATAACAATAGTATATAAGTATAGTATATAAGTATAACTGTATTATATAAGTATAACTTTATTATATAAGTATAGTATGTAACTATAACTATATTATATAACTATAGTATATAACTATAACTATATTATATAAGTATAACTATATTATATAAGTATAACTATAGTATATAAGTATAGTATGTAACTATAACTATATTATATAACTATAGTATATACCTATAGTATATAAGTATAACTATATTATATAAGTATAACTTTATTATATAAGTATAGTATGTAACTATAACTATATTATATAACTATAATATATAAGTATAACTATAGTATATAAGTATATTATACAAATATAATTATATTATATAAGTATTGTAACACCCCCAAAACTTAACCCTTTTGGAAAGGTATTATCGCCAGTGACCCCAGTGTTCCTTACCGAGATCACCCAAGGCTTTACCGTTTAAATACAATTTATGAAATACAAATGATGCATAATGATCAAAGTATTCAATCCAAAACATAACATTGTATTCAATCCAAAACATAACATTGTCAAGGAACAAGAGTTACGGGATTACAACCCAATCCCGAATAGGATAATACATAGTTTAAACCAAACACAGCGGAAGTCTCATAAAACACCTTACAACCAAAGTCATTGTCCAAAAGATCTCAACCTGATTAAAGAAATACTTAAAACGTTCAAAAACCACCGCCGACTCCATAGTCCTTCTAATCTTCTGGGCTACTTTCGATCTGATGTGCCGAACCGAACGGATGACACCAGCCAACCATGCAAGGGAAAATATTGGTTGGTTAGTCTAAATGAATAGACTAGCAAGGGTACAAAGCAGAATGGTTCGAAGCAGTCGTATTAGTTTAGACTCCTCGTCCCTCGAATAATAATCGAGTACGCTTGTCAACCACCATACTCCTACTGGAATAAACAAGAGGTATGCACAAGAGAGGATTCTGGAAGACTGAATCTTCACAGAAATCGACTCGAAAGAAGACTCCAACGGAAATGAGTCTTTAAGGAAGTATGACAATTCTGGAAAGTTACAGAATCATACAACAATGATTTAAAACTGACTGAGATGCTTCAGTCAACGACCAACCTCACCGCCTTTCAGCGAATCCAGATCGGAAAGAAGACGTACTACATTCAAGTCAACACGAGTCTTCCTAGCGGCACTATTACCTAGCTGCCCTACTCGCTGAGCGTTCATTAATTATGTGCGTCAAGGTAGCACTTATCTGATTATGTTTCAAAAACACACATCACATTATAGACTTTTACATGTCTACCCCATCAATGGGATGACACATCTTAGTATACATTTCGTCGAGAGTAACGTACACCGAAAGGTTTGTGACACCAGCTAAGTGTCCTGTCTCTACACACTTGTGAAAGAGACCGATCATGATCATAGAATAGTACCAGATGGAGACGAGCCACCCCGATACCAAATTATAAAGAAATGACTGGACAGAGTCCGAGTAATGTTCCTATTTAACAGTGCTAACTAAACAGTTACAGCACCACAACAGTTACAAGATAAATCCACATAAAGGCCCGAAAGGCGATCACAGATAATAGCGTTGTTCTAACAGATATACAACCTATTATATGCTTTTCAAAACAGTTTATCAAAACCGTTTCCAGACAAACAGAATATTCATTCCAAATTAATTACTCAGATAAACTACTGATAATTAATGTAAATATGGAACGGACGAGCAAGAGCGAACCGCCACTTGCCTTAATCCGCAGAATAGTCTAACGATGTCAACTGGATTCCGGGGTCGACACGGTATAGTTCTGACAGTACAACAACCTTCGAGTCGACCCATAAAAGGAACCCTTAGGTAGATCCGACATAACCAGTACAAATCTAAACACGGCGAAAGAACACGAAAGGAAAGACGCCACGACGACAACCGACCAAGCCAAAGCCACGAAGGCATTCTGGGCACTGGCGGCGGTCGCCGCATTCATCACGGCGGTCGCCGTGAAGAACACGGCGGTCGCCGTGAAGAACACGGTCGACAGAGACGAGAGAAATCTCACCAAAACAAAGCGCGTTTCGACCCCTTTCAGCCTGGCTTGGTTTCTGACCTTCAAAGGCAACCACAAGGCTTCAAAAGAGCTGTTGGAAACACCACCAAACAACACCGATGAAAGCTTCGAAATTTCCGGCAAAGGCACAACTCCGGCGAGAGGCAAATTTGGCAGAGGTTTGGTGCTGGGATGGCTCAAAACCTCTCCCCCAACGCCTCCTTTTATAGCCAAAACATCTGGAGTTCAAAACAAGAGGGCCTAGAGCTAGTTCGGCGCTCGCCAGAAGTCGCGCCGGCGACCAACAGGCAAGGACCGCCGGACAACGAAGGTGGCAATTACGGCGGGCGCCGTAATTTACGGCGGTCGCCGCGGCCTGGCACACCAACTGCCTCCTCGAGCATTGGGACGGCGGGCGCCGTGACTTTACGGCGGTCGCCGTGCTTGGGTCTCACTACGGCGGTCGCCGCGACTTTACGGCGGTCGTCGTGACACCTTTTTCCCGCCCGTTCAGCTTTGAACGAACATGACATTAAGCCGGGATAAAATTTATCGTACGCAAACGACAATTAAAATCCAAGGCATGTTATCTGTATATTATTTCACTAGGAAAAATATTACAGATACAGAGCACCTTACAGAATGTCTCAAACTCTCTGTATTAAATCCGACGTACACAGCGGGTACTCGGGAAAATTCCAAAATTCCCAAAAAAAACTTACAAAAATACGGGGTATCACATCTCCTCCCCCTTACAAGAAGTTTCGACCCCGAAACTTAGGTCGAGAGTAACTCGGGAAAACGCCTGAGCATATCTGACTCGGTTTCCCACGTCTCCCAAGTAACTTCTTCGGTCCCTGACTTGGACCACAACACTCGTACCAACGGCACGATCTTGTTGCGCAAACGCTTCTCCCGATGCTCCAAAATGCGCACGGGCAACTCTTCATAAGTACCATTAGCTTGAATCTCGATGTCTTCATAACTAAGCACATGAGACTCATCTGGTATATACTTTCTGAGTAAAGATACATGGAACACGTTATGCACTGAGTGATCCGATGGCGGTAATGCCAAGCGGTACGCTAGAGATCCCACTCTATCCAGAATCTCGAATGGTCCCACGTAGCGAGGGTTAAGCTTCCCACGCTTACCAAATCTGAAAACTCCTTTGGATGGCGATACCTTGACAAAAACCTTGTCACCGACCTCGAACTCGACAGTCCTGCGCTTCCGATCTGCGTAGGACTTCTGTCGACTCTGAGCGGTCAACATCCTTTGTCTGATCAAAGCAATGTCTGAAGCCGTCCTTTCGACCAACTCTGGTCCAAGCAGAATTTTGTCGGCATTATCATCCCAACAAATCGGAGATCTGCATCTGCGACCATACAAAGCTTCAAACGGAGCCATCTTGATTGTAGCATGCCAGCTATTGTTGTACGTGAACTCAATTAGACTCAAGCTGTCCTCCCAGCTAGTCGGACGATCGAGTACACAAGCTCTAAGCATATCCTCCAGGGTCTGGATGGTCCTTTCAGACTGACCATCTGTCTGAGGATGAAAAGCTGTACTGAACCTCAACTCGGTTCCCATAGCCTTATGAAGTTCCTTCCAGAATCTTGACATGAAAAGGCCATCTCGGTCCGATACAATGGTCTTAGGAATGCCATGTAAGCGGACAATCTCTTTTGGTAAAATTCTGCTAACTTCTGGGTTTCCCATGTGGTCTTGATGGCTATGAAATGAGCACTCTTCGTAAGTCTATCCACAATTACCCAGATAGCATCTCTCTGACTTCGAGTCTTGGGTAGCCCAGTGACAAAGTCCATGGAAATGTCCTCCCATTTCCATTCTGGTACGGGGAGAGGTAGCATCTCACCACCTGGCCTGCGGTGTTCGATCTTGAACTTCTAGCAAGTTAATCACTTTGCCACAAAGTCTGCTACGTCCCACTTCATGTTTGGCCACCAAAACTTCTTCCTGAGATCCTTGTACATCTTACTAGAGCCAGGATGCACAGAATAAGCAGATGAATGAGCTTCTCTCATCACCAACTGACGAAGACCTTCTGTGTCAGGCACACAGATCCGATCCTGAAACCAAAGTGATCCATCATCCTGAACCACAAAACTGGGAGCTTTTCCATCCATCACTTCACTGCTTAACTTCACCAAGATGATGTCATCGACTTGCTTTTCTTTGATCTGATCCAGCAGTGTAGCCTGAATTTCCATCATACTCAGGTACCCTCTACGCTGGTCATACAAGACTTCAATGTCGCATGACGCTTGGTTTAGCTTGGTCTGAGCAGTAAGTAGAGCAACTACAGTCTCGTGCGTTGTCTTCCGGCTTAGTGCGTCAGCTACTACATTAGCCTTGCCCGAATGATACAACAACTCCATGTCGTAGTCTTTGAGCAACTCTAGCCAGCGGCGTTGTCTTGTATTTAACTCCTTCTGAGTAAATATATACTTGAGACTTTTGTGGTCGGTGAAGACTTGGCATCTTATACCGTAGAGGTAATGCCTCCAAATCTTCAGCGCAAAGACAACTGCTGCTAACTCAAGATCATGGGTCGGATAGTTTTCTTCGTAAGTCTTGAGTTGTCTAGATGCGTAAGCAATGACTCTGCCCCTTTGCATCAAAACACAACCAAGACCACACTTGGAAGCATCACTATAGACCACATAATCGTCGTTCCCCTCTGGGAGTGCTAACACGGGTGCCGAGGTCAACCGTCGCTTCAACTCCTGGAAACTGACCTCGCACTTGTCATTCCAGACAAACTTCTTGTGGACCTTGCGGAGTAGACTAGTCATAGGTAGAGCGATCTTTGAAAATCCTTCTACGAACCTTCTATAATACCCGACAAGTCCAAGAAAATTACGCACCTCCTTCACATTCTGGGGCTATGTCCATTTAGCCACCGCTTCAATCTTTTGGGGATCAACCATAACCCCATTTTTATTGATCACGTGGCCTAAGAAAGCCACTTCCTTTATCCAGAATTCACACTTGGACAGTTTAGCATAAAGCTGATGTTGTCTAAGGATTGACAAGGCAATCCGTAGATGTTCCTCGTGGACTTCTTCATCCGGAGAATAGATCAGGATGTCGTCTATGAAGACCACCAAGAACTTATCCAAGTACTGGTGAAAACATCGGTTCATCAAATCCATAAAGACAGTTGGAGCATTTGTAAGCCCAAAAGGCATCACTACGAACTCGTAATGACCATATCTGGTCCTAAACGCAGTTCTAGGAATGTCCTGCTCACGAATCCTGAGTTGGTAATATCCAGATCTCAAGTCGATCTTGGAGAAAACCTTTGCTCCCTGCAATTGGTCCAACAAGTCATCAATCCTAGGCAAAGGATACTTGTTCTTGATCGTCACCTTGTTCAACTCTCGGTAGTCGATACAAAGTCGGAACGATCCGTCCTTCTTTTTGACGAACAAAACCGGAGCACCCCACGGCGATGCACTCGGCCTGACATAACCTTTGTCAAGAAGATCTTCAAGTTGATTCTTCAATTCTTGCATCTCAGCTGGAGCCATCTGATACGGTGATTTGGAAATCGGCGCCGTACCAGGCTCGAGATCAATTGAAAACTCTACGTCACGATTCAGGGGTAATCCAGGAATTTCTTCCGGAAAGACATCCGAAAACTCCCTAACTACAGGAATATCAAGAACCTCAGGTCCATCCTTCGCAGGCGAATCCAAGTAGCAAAGGTACCCGACACATCCTTGTCGT
Organism: Rheum nobile; assembly: GCA_027886185.1. Lineage (NCBI taxonomy): Eukaryota > Viridiplantae > Streptophyta > Magnoliopsida > Caryophyllales > Polygonaceae > Rheum > Rheum nobile. The sequence goes on along the minus strand of WOAB01000644.1, from coordinate 7,279,881 downwards.
AGTAGCTTAAACGCAGCCATCGCACTGATCAGCTTGCCGTTATCAGCGTCATTCTGACCTTTGAACTTGCACACGAACTGGCCCCCGGATGACACCGTCACCGTTCTTGAACTGAAGTCGATCACCGCTATGTGACGCGTTAGCCAATCTATATCGAGGATAATGTCGTATGGAGCCATGGCTATACAGATTAAATCTGCCTCAAATTCCTTACCCTGAATGGTAATCGGAAAGTCGGATAGATGCTTGGTTCCCACCAAACGTTCTCCATTAGGAAGATTAACGACAAAAGGGTGGCACGAATCGTTGCACACTAAATCTAACTTGCTAACACATCTATCCGAAATAAAAGAATGCGTAGCACCAAAATCAAATAGAATGCACACTGAAGTAGAGTGAAGGTATAAAGTACCTTGAACAATTGGAGCATTGGGTCCATCTGCTTCACGCATCTCATACAAGCGTTGTCCCTGACTTCCAGAAACAGCTGGGGCCTTTCCCCTGTTCTGAGCAGTCGTCTGGACCGAAGGGCTAGGAGTCTCGGCAGGCTTAAACCTAGGTCGGTTGCTCTGATGAACTGACCCTTGCTGCGACTCTACTCCCTTCTACTTCCCTTGCTTGCAGAACTTCTGCAGATGACCGTCACGTCCACACCCAAAGCACGACCTCTTCTCTTTCTGACACTCACTGCTCTTGTGCCCAGCCGTACCACAGTTATAACACTTAATTGAACCCCTGGTCTGCCCCGACTGCTGAGTCGATCCTCCTTGCGTCATCTCCGTCTTAGCTCGGCCAGACTTGGCAAAGTTAGACGGTGGCGCCGGGCGCTTAAAACCACCTCCCTGGTTCTGGTTCTGCATCGACTTCTGTCGGTTGCGCCTCTTGGTCGACTCCTCAAGAGTTACCTCCAACTTATAGGCACAATCAACATACTGCTCCAAGGTAGAGCATGTGTGATGCACCATTAATGGCTTGATATCCGGGTTCATCCACTCGTGAAAGTACCAGATCTTTTGGGCCTCGCTGGTAATCTCGGCAGTGGCGTACTGCAAAAGATGATTGAACTTAGACGCCAACTCGGTCACTCTCAGACCATCCGTCTGTGGGTACAAGAACTCTTTATGCTTCTCCTCTCTCATAGCACGAGAGAAAAAGCGATCAACCATCTTGGTCTTGAACATCGACTAAGTCAACACTGGGCTCTCAGCCAGACCTGTGCTCTCCCACCACTCGCTAGCCTCCTCCTTCAGCTGAAGAGAAGCGATATGGACCTTCTCGGCCTCCGTACACTCCACATTCCGAAACAGCCTCTCTATATGGGAGAACCAATGAGTCACTGCCACTGGCTCCCCTTTCCCGTTATAGCAATCGGGCCTCATGGAAGTGATGGTCTTTAGAGCGCGACCATAGTTGTCTCTTGCCCTGTCGGCAGTCTCCTGAATCATAGGGTTTCTGGGTTCCACAACATCAGGAACCTCTGGGTGGGTAGGCACTTCTTGCGTTTGAGGCGCACTGGGTCTCAATACATCCGCAATTGCCTGCATCACAATCCCGCGAATCGCCTCAACATCTGCGACGTCAAACAGCGCTGGCGCTTGGGTCTGATCTTGACCTTCACGCCTCTGCTGGACGCGAGACTCTGACTCGTGCTCATCTTGAACACCTCTTCCTGCTGGCCTGGGATTTTGACTAGTCCCAGCACCGGCTCGAGTCGAGTTCCTCGTGCTTCTTGGGTTCACCATCTATTTACCGATCAAATTCCAAGCATTCAATACATTAATATTATGTAATATACTTATGAAATATACCAACGTAAATAAATTACTCAGAATAGATCAACTTGGCATTTTATAGATGAACCTTCGAACTGTTACACAAGCTACACATAAGTCTATCATTCGAGTGTTAGGACACCATTACTCGAAGATATAAGTGTTTCACAGAGTACTTGCCGCAATACTGAAATATTACACAAAGTACAACTTGGAACACTAAGAAACGAAACTACTGCGATAGGCAACGCCAATCCTCCTCAAGGCGTTCCAAAATGCCTCCCATAAGACTGGCTACTCGTGTATGGTCTCTTCGGGCTAGGCTCACCATCGAGCTGTGGCGATGGGTTTCGCACCCTGGTTGACCCTGAAGCACATGGTCCTATCTCAGTCATCGTAAGGTATGGGTCATCCATGACTGGTCCTCCTATTCCAGCCCTCCTCTGAGTACCGGCGATCAACTCATCCCACTGACTCTACTGTTCTATAGAGATTACCTCGCTCTGGCGGAGGATCTCCTGCAGCTCGGATTCCGACCTCCATCTTCTTGGAGTAGGGATAGGCTGAGATTCCCTGTCACTTCTCCTAATACCATACTCGGTATACAGTGCCTCCCAATCAACTTTTGACATGGGTGCGTACTCTGGCACTGGTGGCAATTCTGTACTGGGCTCCTGATTCTGCCCTCCAAGGTCCAACTCCGGGTCCTCTTCTGGATCATCCTCTATGGGATCCTCATCCTTGGGATCATCCTCGATGGGATCCTCATCCTCGGGATCATCCTCGATGGGATCCTCATCCTCGGAATCATCCTCGATCATATCATCGTCCTCGACAGGATCTTGCTCAAGCATCTCCTCTTCCTCCTCCTCGTACTCGATCTCCTCTGGAATTGGTCCCAGCAGAAAGTCGTCTTGGTAAACCCCTTGTTCATACCTTGATAACTCATCTTCCTGCTCCCATTCCTGTACTTCCTCCACCCTTGGTGGCGGCACACGTGCAGGCTCAGGGACCATAGCATCCCTAGCTACAAGGAGAACCGACTCGGGGAGAACGTGCTTGACGTCTTCGGGCGGGCTACTCGGGCCTCCAACCTCGAAACATCGCTGAGGTAACGGAAAATCTAGCCTCGGCTGGTCCGACTTGGCGTCTTCCGACCCCCCACCAATAGAAAAGCAGACACCCATCCTATCGAACAATAAGGAAGGAATTAGTCTTTCTAGACATAGAAGCAAGCTTACTACATCAGACTATAAAGAAGACACGACTATGAACGGTGTTTTTAAATTCTTTTCAGTATGAAAATTCAGAGCCCTTTTTAAAGCATTTCGGAAACGGATAAATGGTTTATAAAAATTCCAAACCCGTTTTAAAACCTTTGGCTCTGATACCACAACTGTAACACCCCCAAAACTTAACCCTTTTGGAAAGGTATTACCGCCAGTGACCCCAGTGTTCCTTACCGAGATCACCCAAGGTTTTACCGTTTAAATACAATTTATGAAATACAAATGATGCATAATGATCAAAGTATTCAATCCAAAACATAACATTGTCAAGGAACAAGAGTTACGGGATTACAACCCAATCCCGAATAGGATAATACATAGTTTAAACCAAACACAGCGGAAGTCTCATAAAACACCTTACAACCAAAGTCATTGTCCAAAAGATCTCAACCTGATTAAAGAAATACTTAAAACGTTCAAAAACCACCGCCGACTCCATAGTCCTTCTAATATTCTGGGCTACTTTCGATCTGATGTGCCGAACCGAACGGATGACACCAGCCAACCATGCAAGGAAAAATATTGGTTGGTTAGTCTAAATGAATAGACTAGCAAGGGTACAAAGCAGAATGGTTCGAAGCAGTCGTATTAGGTTAGACTCCTCGTCCCTCGAATAATAATCGAGTACGCTTGTCAACCACCATACTCCTACTGGAATAAACAAGAGGTATGCACAAGAGAGGATTCTGGAAGACTGAATCTTCACAGAAATCGACTCGAAAGAAGACTCCAACGGAAATGAGTCTTTAAGGAAGTATGACAATTCTGGAAAGTTACAGAATCATACAACAATGATTTAAAACTGACTGAGATGCTTCAGTCAACGACCAACCTCACCGCCTTTCAGCGAATCCAGATCGGAAAGAAGACGTACTACATTCAAGTCAACACGAGTCTTCCTAGCGGCACTATTACCTAGCTGCCCTACTCGCTGAGCGTTCATTAATTATGTGTGTCAAGGTAGCACTTATCTGATTATGTTTCAAAAACACACATCACATTATAGACTTTTACATGTGTACCCCACCAATGGGACGACACATCTTAGTATACGTTTCGTCGAGAGTGACGTACACCGAAAGGTTTGTGACACTAGCTAAGTGTCCTTTCTCTATACACTTGTGAAAGAGACCGATCATGATCATAGAATAGTACCAGATGGAGACGAGCCACCCGATACCAGATTATAAAGAAACGACTGGACAGAGTCCGAGTAACGTTCCTATTTAACAGTGCTAACTAAACAGTTACAGCACCACAACAGTTACAGGATAAATCCACATAAAGGCCCGAAAGGCGATCACAGATAATAGCGTTGTTCTAACAGATATACAACCTATTATATGATTTTCAAAACAGTTTATCAAAACCGTTTCCAGACAAACAGAATATTCATTCTAAATTAATTACTCAGATAAACTACTGATAATTAATGTAAATATGGAACAAATGAGCAAGAGCGAACCGCCACTTGCCTTAATCCGCAGAATAGTCTAACGACGTCAACTGGATTCCGGGCTCGACACGGTATAGTTCCGACAGCACAACAACCTTCGAGTCGACCTATAAAAGGAACCCTTAGTTAGATCCGACATAACCAGTACGAATCTAAACACGGCGAAAGAACACGAAAGGAAAGACGCCACGACGACAACCGACCAAGCCAAAGCCACGAAGGCATTCTGGGCACTGGCGGCGGTCGCTGTTCTTGGCGGCAGTTGCCGCATTCATCACGACGGTCGCCGTGAAGAACACGGTCGACAGAGACGAGAGAAATCTCACCAAAACAAAGCGCGTTTCGACCCCTTTCAGCCTGGCTTGGTTTCTGACCTTCAAAGGCAACCACAAGGCTTCAAAAGAGCTGCTGGAAACACCACCAAACAACACCGACGAAAGCTTCGAAATTTCCGGCGAAGGCACAACTCCGGCGAGAGGCAAATTTGGCAGAGGTTTGGTGCTGGGATGGCTCAAAACCTCTCCCCCAACGCCTCCTTTTATAGCCAAAACATCTGGAGTTCAAAACAAGAGGGCCTAGAGCTAGTTCGGCGCTCGCCAAAAGTCGCGCCGGCGACCAACAAGCAAGGACCACCGGACAACGAAGGTGGCAATTACGGCGGGCGCCGTAATTTACGACGGTCGCCGCGGCCTGGCACACCAGCTGCCTCCTAGAGCATTGGGACGGCGGGCGCCGTGACTTTACGGCGGTCGCCGTGCTTGGGTCTCACTACGGTGGTCGCCGCGACTTTACGGCGGTCGCCGTGACACCTTTTTCCTGCCCGTTCAGCTTTGAACGAACATGACATTAAGCCGGGATAAAATTTATCGTACGCGAACGACAATTAAAATCCAAGGCATGTTATCTGTATATTATTTCACTGAGAAAAATATTACAGATACAGAGCACCTTATAGAATGTCTCAAACTCTCTGTATTAAATCCGACATACACAACGGGTACTCGGGAAAATTCCAAAATTCCCAAAAAAACCTTACAAAAATACGGGGTATCACAAGTATACCTATAGTATATAAGTATAGGATATAGGTTCTAGTGAAACGGTGAGTTACGGTAAAACGGAGGTACTAATCATATCCCTTGGATGAGAAATGAATGAGTGGCCCGGATTTCATCTAGATGGGTGACCGAGTTGTTGTCTGTTGCTTTTCATCATCTTCACCAACTCGGCCCTGACGACTCGGTCCACAACTCGGTCGAGTTGTGGACTGAGTTGTGCTCTGTTCTCCTTCGTCTTCACTAGCTTCGACCCAGTTCGCTAACTCGGTCCACAACTCGGCCGAGTTGTGGACCGAGTTGTTGTCTGTTCTACCTTCTCTTCACTAACTCGGCCCAGTTTGCTGACTCGGTCCACAACTCGGCCGAGTTGTGGATCGAGTTGTTGTCTGTTCTCCTTTGTCTTCACTAGCTCGACCGAGTTTCCATTTCGAACTCTTCTCGTTTGATCTTGGCACTTGTATTTCGACCTTGGCGCCATCCCTTCGAGTCATCCACTCGAACATCTTCACTGGTAACTCGTTATCTTCAAAACCGCCTCCAAACGATCCTGAAATCACAAAAACACAAGAGTAGATTCCGAACACTACAAATTCTATGAAAACCAAATAAAACTAAAATAAAAAAAAGGAGCAAAACAAACCTATTTAGGAGAAATAAACATGATCTAAACTAGCCTAAATGCATGCTATCAATGGGTGCAAAATAAAAAAATGGAATACACCTACTTGATCATATCTCAACCAGGTTTTAGGGGAATTGCTTTTATCATTCTCTTTCCAAAATTTACATAAATGGTTATCTCTACTCTTAATCGGTCGACCTAGTCTCTCCTTTAGTTCGACTCCTCATCAAGCCCCCGTTCCTCTTCTTCATCTCGCCGTGAATGTTTTGCCCGCCATCGTCTCGTCGTGAAGGTGTTATTACACTACTCGATTTGTATCTATTCCTTCATCTTCTTTTAACATATAAATCTATCTTTACAACTTAGGGCAATTTTTCACCCTCATCCATCTTTTCCCTGGTTTGATGTTTCAGGGGTAAGATCAACCAGATGAAGGTTAAGCGTTACTGGCCCGGAAAAGCGCCGGAATGGGCCGACGAGGCCGAAGAGGACGCTGAGATCAGAACTTCCCGGCAAGCCTTGGACCAGGCTTTCCCGCTGACGACTGACTCTCAGATCGCCAAAAAGGATGATCCTCGTCTGAGGCGATTGGCGGAGAGTCGGGTGATTGATCGCGAGGAGATGCACGCCGATCACTGCCGCATCCGTCAGGCGGAGATCATATCAACTGAGGAGGAGGAGAGTCGAGGGCTGGTGGGGGCGGAAGCGGAGGAAGAGGACGAGGATGCCATGGAGGACAGGAGGAGGAGGAGGATTCGAGAGAAGTTGTTGCAGAGGCAGCAGGAGGAGACGACGTCGTTGGAGGAGGATAAAGTGGCGGAGGAGCAGGAGGAGGAGTCCGAGTACGAGACGGATTCAGATGAGGAGGACGTGGGGGTAATATCGGCTCCTCAGCTTTAGCCCCGACAGACCACAAAGCACATAATTTCATGATCTGAGTAGTTGATATTCAAATTTTATGATGTGAAATTCACTATGATGTTGTTGATATTCAACGTTGTTTTCAGGCCTAACTCTTCAAAGCACATAATTTCATTGAGGACAAAGATATATGTTATTCATATATTATTAAGTGGTGATATTCATATTTTAAGTTGTGTAATTCATGTCTTTAATTGGTGATATCCACATATTAAACAAAGATATTCATACAAACTAGAACGATATTCAAGAAACAATGACAAAAGCAACAAAAACAAATTTACAAATCTACGAATTTGCAAAGCATTAGGACGCTGAAAAAATCAAGTGATGATATTCATGTTTTAAGTGGAAATATTCACATCCATCGATATTCATAAACACGTGAACGATATTCATAAAGACGTGATCGATATTCATAAACGTTGAAAAATCGTTGAAGAAGAAAAAATCAGGCGGTTTTAGGAAAGAGAAAATATTGTGTTTTCTCTCTCATCTAACAACCTCATTTATTATCTTTTCCTAATTAAAAATTAAATAATTGCCTTATTAGAGTAGATTTGGTGGTTACATCTCTACCATATTTATTGTAAGGCCCAATCATACAACCATCCATCACCATCAATCCAACGCTCCAAATTAATACTTCAGTTTTACCATAACTTCCGATTTACCGGAGCGTTCCTCATAAGTATAGTATAAAAGTATAACTATATTATATAAGTATAACTTTATTATATAAGTAGAGTATGTAACTGTAACACCCCCAAATCTGAACCCATTTGGAAAGGTATTACCGCCAGTGACCCCGGTGTTCCTTACCGAAGTCACCCAAGGCTTTACCGTTTGAATACAATCATGAAATACAATTGATACAAAAGCATAACATTATTCAATTAAAAACATGAGTCACGGGATTACATCCCAATCCCGAGAAGGATAAACACAGAGTTTAAATACAATACAGCGGAAGTCTTAACACAAATATTACAAACCAAAGTCTTGACCATCATGGTCAGTGCCCAAAGATCTCAACCTGATTAAAAGCAATTATTAAAAACATCAACAACATCCGAAAATATCTAAAAACCACCGTCGTCTTCAAAGTCATTCTAGTCTCCTCATATCTTCGCTCTATCTGATGTGCCGAATCGAACGGATGACACCAGCCAACCATGCAGAGAATAATTTAGGTTGGTTAGTCTAAATGAATAGACCATGCAAGGGTACAAAGCAGAAGGTTCTAAGTAGTCGTATTAGGTTAGACTTCTCGTCTCTCGAATAATAATCGAGTACGCTTGTCAACCACCATACTCTACTTGAATATGACAAAAGGCATGCATAAGAGAAGATTCTGGAAGACTGAATCTACATAGAAATCGACCCGAAAGAAGACTCCAACGGAAGTGAGTCTTAAGGAAATATGACAAATCTGGAACGTTTAAAGAATCAGACATCAGTGATTTAAAAGCTGACTTAGATGGTTCGGTTCACAACCAACCTCACCGCATACAGCGAATCCATATTGGAAAGAGAACGTACTCTGATCAAAAGTCAAGACGAGCTTTCCTAGCTGCACTATTTACTTAGCTGGACTACTCGCCAAAGGTATATTAAATTCCAAAAACGAGCATCTCGTTATAAGCTTTTAAATGTATACACCACCAAGGTACGATACATCTTGATATGCGTTTCTTGAGATTGACGCACACCGAAAGGGATGAGATCCCGAGAATTATGACACCAGCTAAGTGTCCTGTCTCTACACTCTTGTAATAGAGACCGGTCATGACCTTAGAATGGTATTAGGTGGGGACGGTTCACCCCTCTACCTGATTATAAAGAAACGATTGGACTGAGTCCAAGTAACGTTCCTAACTACTAGTGCTAACTAAACAGTTCGAGCACACCAATAGTTCAGGATAAATTCACATAAATGCCCTCAAGGCGATATAAATAACAGCGTTGTTCTAACAGATATACAACCTATTATAATATCATTGTTACAATTTCCAAAACAGTTTATAAAACCATTTCCAGCGAAACACAATAATCATTCCAAATTAATTACTCAGATAAACAACTGATAATTAATATAAATATGGAACGATGAGCAAGAGCGAACCGCCACTTGCCTTAATCCGCAGAGTTTGACAAAGCCTAACGACGGGATTCCGGGCTCGATACAGGGACAGCTCTGGTAAAACAGATTCCTTCGGATTGACTCATACAGAAACCCTTAGTTAGATTCGACATAAACGGACAGAATAACGAAAGGAATCGAAAGGAACGACGTCCGATCGACGACCACCAAAGCCGAGGCCTAACTAGGCCATCAGCCTTCTGGCGGCGGGCGCCGTGTTCATGGCGGCGGTCGCCGCCTTCATCACAGCGGGCGCCGTTATGAACATCGGAAAATAAAATCCGAGAACAGAAACTCACCGACGGCGAGCGATTGGTTTCCTCTTGCCTTGCTTTGGATTCTAGGCGTCTAAGGGCCTCCAAGGCTTCCTCTAGCAACTGGAAACGACACCAATGTGGGCTCCGGCGAGCAACTTCAGAACTCCAGCGAGGGACCACAACTCCGGCGAGAAGAATTTGAGGATTTGAGCTTCTGATTGTGCTCAAATCTATCCCCAAACACTCCAATTTATAACCCAACGATCCAGGGGAAGCAATGATGGCAGCCAAGCGATGTGGAGGGCCATCAACGGCGCTGTCAGAGCTCGCCGGCGAGTACATGGCTAGCCCCCTGCTAGCCTATGGCGGGCGCCGTGCTCCGCGTGGTTTCTTGATTTGTTTCCTTAATTCTGCACATTGTATGACTTCTTTCCTTTTGCAGCGTCGATCTTGGTCTGTCACTTCAGTTCCTGGAGAGGTAACAAAGCACTTGCTAAGTCTTTGTTCCCTCTGAGATCCTCTGCTGCAACGCTCCCTGGGAAAACTCTTCTTGTCCCTGAAACACTTGGTACACATATTAGTTGAGTGTTTATTGTTGGGCCTGGATTCTCTAGAGAAGACAGATCGAGAGGACCGAACCCAAGCCCACTGCAAATCTGGAGAATGGCAGACGAGTTCAAAGGAGTCGACAAGGCTTCTCTGGTCGAGCGACACCCGACAAAACCTCTCCAGTCAAGAGTCATCCGACAAGATCGCGGAGATCTCGCCACGCATTTAATACTCAGATCATGCAATATCTGCAACGTTCAAACACCTTAATTGCCAGTAATTCAACGGCGAAATCCTTGCCATTACACCCGGTATTGAAGATAAAAACATAAAAATGGTGCAACGGCCACAGGAGTAAAGGGACTTACCATATTTGGAATGACGAAGAAGATAAGATCAGGGAACTCACAACTGCGCAAAGGACACGCATTCTTACTTAGCAAACTCACCAGAATAGCACTCTCGCTCTCCATCTAGCTCTCCAAATGGTTGCCTATGCCTGACCCCTGCCGGTCGCCACTCACAAGTCACCGATCGAGTCCCACTCGATCTCTGATTTTATTACGATAAGTTGTATTGCGATCTAATCCGATTCACACGATATCTAATAAAATCATCTTGCTATTATATATTTATTTCTTGTTTACCTATTATTTGCTTGGTTTGGATTATTTCCCATCGTCCGATCGACTAGTTACCCCGTCTAAGGCGATTTAGGTCGTCCGATCTTTTCGCTCCAAAACAAGTTGGCGCCCACGGTGGGGCAACTTGCCGATCACCTTTCCGGAATCTTCCAACCATGGCTATTGATCCCCCTATTGATAACCAAGAACCACGTCTCGAAGACGTAACCCAAACCACAGAAAACCCAATCGAAAATCCTACTCCAACCCAGTTCTAAGAACTCTCTCAAAAAATGGCCGCCCTTCAAGAGGAACTAGCCCAGCAACGTCAGAAAACCGAAGCCCTAGCCGCTTTGTCAACCCAATCTGAAGCCGAGATCGCGCAACTAACTCGTGAGAACGAGTCTCTTAAGTCGCAGGTACAATCAGTGGCCTCAGGATCTCGGAACACGCCCGTCCACGGCGGCGCCCGAACGCGCCTCGACATGGACAATATCGAGCCAACGCCTCCCAGCATACGACGTCCCGGGCACACTGAGGGTACGTCTCAAACTCCTTTCGCTAGTCCATTCTCGACTAACCATGTCACCTTTCCTACACCGATCGGGTCTGTTGGGGTCCGAATCGACGAAACACAGGTTGCCAATCCGCCAGATGACATGGCCCTTTTTCAGCAAACGCTCGACCGACACATAAAGGCAATCGACGATCATTTCAATAGGCTCCCAGGAGTCCTGCAACCGATCGAGAGAGAAGCGTCCGGCGGATTCGAAGAATCCCCGTTCGTTGAAGAAATCGCAAGGGTCGAGATCCCCAAGAAGTTCCATCTCCCCAACATGGCGACATTCGACGGCACCACCGATCCAGATGACCATATCTCTCTCTATAAACAAAAACTAATGGCTGCATTTGTTTCAAGGGAGAGTCGCGAGGCTGTCATGTGCAAAAGCTTTGGCACGACCCTCGCGGGCCCCGCACTAACTTGGTTTATGCGTTTGCCTCAGGGAACGATCACATCATTTGCGGATCTGGTCAACTCTTTTAAGAGCCAGTTCGCCAGCAGTCGGAAGCATAAGAAACAATCGAGTGACCTCTACCGAGTCACACAAAGGTACAATGAACCTCTTTGAAATTATCTTAACAGGTACAACAAAGAGAAAGTGGGAATCCCCCACTGTGACGTCACAACGTCTATCGAAGCATTCCGACAAGGCCTGGTCAAAGACAAGAATCTCTACGACGAGATTACCAAGTATCCCTGCAAAAGTTTCGAAGATGTTCAGGCCAAAACTATGGCCGAGGTAAGGTTGGAAGAGGACCGTGAGTCGCGTAAAGCCTCGCACGGACCCGATCCATCCGATCGCAAACATTCCTCCGACAATCGTCGGGACAGACGTCCACATCCCTATTCTCGTAATCGAAATGAAGCAAATCAGGTAAATTCTTTCCAAGACAGGTCACAAGAATGGAGAGACGGTTTTGTGTTGCCTCCTAGGGTCCAGTCTTATAACTTCAACGTTTTCGTGTCGGAGCTCGTCAAGAGTTTCGACAAGTATGGAAAAGACGTAAGATGGCCCCGAAAGAGCGACCGACCGGACGTCAAGAAGGACATGAGTCGATGGTGTGAATTCCACGGCGACCATGGTCATTCGACCGACGAGTGTATCGCCCTACGAAAGGTGGTCGCTAGGCTGCTATCACAGGGGCTGTTACGCGATGTCATCTCGGAACGGGCAAAAGCCACCATGGAACGCCGAGATCAGGTAAAACAGAACAAACCCCCGTCTCCTATCCATACGAAAGTTGTCAATACCATTTCAGGTGGATCCGACATATGTGGGAACACGTACTCCGTGGCTAAGCGACACGCCAAGGAAAGCAAAGGCGACAAGCCCGAAGCATCGGAATTCAAACCAAGGAGGGCATCTAACCTTCTGACGGTCACATTCGACGAATCCGACTCCGACGGGTCAGATAGTCACCATGACGGTCTGGTAATCTCTTTGTCCACTGGTAATTGCTTAATCCGGAGAGTACTAATCGATACAGGAAGTTCGACAAACCTCTTGACCCTCGACGCTCTCAAAGAAATGGGTCTGACTGAGAACGACCTAATAAAGAAATCGACCCCACTGGTCGGGTTCAGCGGTGAGGTTAAGCACACGACTGGCGAAATCATTCTGACCACATACGCTGGAGGAATCAACCGACAGGTTAAATTCTTAGTCCTAGACTGTCCGTCTCCCTACAATTGTATTCTTGGCAGGCCGTGGATACACGCTATGAAGGCAGTACCTTCAACATATCATCAAGTCATCAAATTCCCCACCAAGTGGGGAGTCCAAGAAATCAAAGGAGATCAAAGGACCGCAAAGGAATGTTATGTCGCTTCCATGAAGAACCCGTTCGAACACAAGATCGTATAGCAACCACAGATTGGCGAAGGACCTAGTCGATACGTTGAACCAGAAATGGAGAAACTCGACGAGATCGCACTAGACCATTCAAAGCCAAACCAAACGATAAGGGTCGGGTCGGACCTGGACGACTCAACCAGACAACAGCTTCTCGACTTTCTTAGGACCAATGCCGACTGTTTTGCATGGTCACATGAGGATATGGTCGGGATATCTCCCAACGTTATTACTCATAAATTAAATGTGGATCCATCTCATCCCCCTGTCAAGCAAAAACGCAGGAAATTCACCCCCGAGCGGAACAAAATAATCGACAACGAAGTCAAAAGCTTATTGGAAACCGAAAAAATCAGGGAAGTCCACTACCCTGAATGGCTGGCCAACGTGGTCGTGGTCCAGAAGAAGAACGGCAAATGGAGAGTCTGCATCGACTTCACAGACCTCAACAAGGCTTGTCCCAAAGATTCATTTCCTCTACCTCACATCGACGCTATGGTCGACGCCACAGCAGGGCACGAAATGCTCACCTTCATGGACGCCTTCAGTGGCTACAATCAAATCCTTATGGATCCTGACGATCAAGAAAAAATAGCGTTCATCACCAGTCAAGGTATCTATTGCTACAAAGTAATGCCCTTTGGTCTGAAAAATGCAGGGCTACATACCAACGATTGGTCAACAAAATGTTCAAAGACCAAATCGGAGACACAATGGAAGTCTATATCGACGACATGTTGGTCAAGTCCAAAAAGAAAGAAGATCATATCGACCACCTACGCGACAGCTTCGAGGTACTCAAAAGGTACAATATGAAACTAAACCCTACTAAGTGCTCCTTCGGAGTGTCGTCAGGGAAGTTCTTAGGATATATGGTGACACAAAGAGGAATAGAGGCCAGCCCGGAACAGATCAAGGCTCTCATCAACCTCGGATCCCCCCGATGCATCAAAGACGTACAGAAGCTCACAGGTCGGATAATAGCTCTGAACAGGTTCATCTCCAAATCATCCGACAAGTGCAAACCATTCCACGACGCGCTCAAGAAAAATAAGTCCTTTTAATGGACGGAGGAACATGAAGCAGCATTTCAGAACCTCAAGGACTATCTAGCCAGTCCTATGTTACTAATCAAACCTAAAGGCGACGAGCCCTTATTTCTTTATCTTGCAGTGTCGGAATCGGCCGTAAGCGGTGTACTGGTCAGAGAAGAAGATGGCAAATAGTCGCCAATATACTATGTCAGTCGGACGCTATTATCAGCCGAAACGAGGTATTTGTCACTTGAAAAACTCGTATTATCATTAGTAATGGCTTCGAACAAGCTCAAACCATACTTTGAATCCCATACTATCACTGTGCGCACTAATCATCCCATGAGGGCTATCATGAGGAAACCCGAGTTCACAGGAAGAATGACAAAATGGGCCATACACCTCAGTGGTTACGACATCGAGTACGAGCCGAGGACAGCGATCAAGTCGCAAGCATTAGCTGACTTTGTGGCCGATTTCAGTCCGACCCTAGAGCAAGAAGCCGCAAAAGAAGCAAATCAACTACTCGTGACAGACGAGACAGGTACATGGGAGCTCCACACAGATGGGGCATCGAACGCCAGAGGATCGGGGCTTGGGGTCGTACTGAAATCGCCACAGGGGGACAAGATAGCCCAGGCTGTCAGATGTGAGTGGGATGTGACTAACAACGAGGCTGAGTACGAAGCACTCATATTCGAACTCATCTTGGCTCGCGATCTGGGAGTCCAAGAGATCGAAGTCGTTTGCGACTCCTTACTGGTCGTAAACCAAATACAGGGATCGTACAATGCCAAAGACACCGGAATGATAGCCTACCTGGAGGTAGCCAAGAAACTGATCGGACAATTCCAAACATTCAACATCCGACAGGTGCCTAGGGATCTTAACTCCCAAGCCGATGCGCTCGCCAATCTGGGATCCGTCCTAGACCCAGAAGAATTTCCACACATACCATTGGCCCACGTTATGACGCCGGCCGTCCCAAAGACATCCATCGAGTTGACAACGCCACTTGAAGAACTCGTCGCCATGGAGATAGGCGATCGACCAGAAGAAGACATCGTCGACACCAATGACGACTGGATTCTACCTTACATCAAGTGGCTAAAAGATGGTAGTTTACCAGACGACAAGACAGAAGCAAAAAAGCTTAAGGTACAAGCACTCTCTTACGATATTATTGACAACATCTTGTACAAAAGATCTGTTACAGGGCTACTCCTACGATGCCTTAAGACTCCAGAAGTCGGACGTATCTTACAATCATTACACGAAGGAGAGTGTGGCATCCACACCAGCGGACGAAGCCTCTCGGGAAAGGCCCTACGAAATGGGTACTATTGGCCAACGATGAACAAAGACGCCATAGAATACACCAAGAGGTGCGACGCCTATCAGCGGCACGCACCCGTACGTCATCAACCATCGGAGCTCCTCCATCCGACCCTAGCTCCATGGCCCTTTATGAGATGGGGAATGGACATCGTCGAAAAGCTCCCTCCCGCGTCGGGTCAAAGAGTCTTCTTCCTCGCTATGACAGACTACTTCTCTAAATGGATCGAAGCCGAAGCCTACAGAGAGGTAAAAGATCAACACGTCATTTCATTCATAAAACGCAACATCTTGTGCAGATTTGGCGTCCCATCCGAAATCGTGTACGCCAACGGCTCCCAATTCATCAGTCATAAGACTCGAACCTTTTGCGACCAATGGAACATCAAATTGGTTACATCTACACCTCGGTATCCGCAATCCAACGGACATGCCAAATCCAGCAACAAGATCATTATCAACAACCTCAAGAAATGCCTCACAGGGGCTAAAGGCAAATGGGCAAACGAGCTCCCACTCATTCTCTGGTCCGACAGGACCACTCCAAAGAATGCGACTGGGCAATCACCTTTCTCTCTCGTCTATGGGAGCGAAGTTGTCATCCCGGTTGAGCTACTGGTTCCGACCGCTCGCTGCAACCTCCAAACAAACGAACAAAATGACATCGAACTAGCACATAATCTCGACACTGTGGACGAAATCAGGGAGAAAGCTCGAATCAGAATGGTCAAGTTCCAACAACAAGTCGCGAGGAGCTACAACAAGAACGTCCGGATCAAGGCATTCAAGGTCGGAGACTGGGTCCTAAGGAAGACATTCCAGAACACCAAGAACCCATCCGACGGAAAGCTAGCACCACAATGGGAAGGACCTTACTTGATCACCAAAGTGGTCGGACAAGGAGCATATCAACTAGAAGACAAATACGGAAAACCAATCCCGAGGAGTTGGAACGCAGCACATCTTAAGCTCTACCATTTCTGAACCAATAAGGTAAAAACATCACACAAAACTCTATGCATCGCATACATATCGCATGTTATCGCATGTACATTGCCACATGTCGCATACATATCGCATGTTATCGCATGTACATTGCCATCTGTCGCATACATATCGCATGTTATCGCATGTACTTTGCCATCTATCGCATATGTATCGCATGCTATCGCATATACATCGCCACTTTCCTTCATATATCATCGCCTTGACACCAAGCGAGGACTTCCTCCTTACAAAAATACAAATGCAGAACAACATTTACATTGGACCCAGTCGTCCGCAAATGGATCTTGTCATCCGCATATAGCGCTTACATTACACGATCGATCGGATTACGGGGAGATGACAACACAGGCACGTCGGCACACCGCCTGCCTTACACAAAACATAAGGTACAACACCTTATTACATTCACGCAATTAAACATAAGGAACAAACACCTTATTATATATTGCTTACCTCCCCGGCATAACGTCATGACTAACACATACACAAACACATCGCAGGCCTGCTCTACATACATACATACGGTGAAACCCCACTCGACGGAGCACACGGGCGAAACCGACATACACGACATACTAAATGTCGTCGACAACTTGCTATCTATCGCAAACATGTACGAAACACGCTAGTATACAATTCTACGTGTAAAAACACATTTTTGCATTGAAATAAGAAGCATTTTCTATAAATACGCGACCCGCGATGGTGGACGGGTCGCCAAACCATAATTGTCTGCCTACACATCTGTAGGACTTCATCAAACAGAAACATCTTGCGACCCGCGATGGTGGACGGGTCGCCAAAACATACAGACACCAAATGTTTAAAAACCCAACACAAAGGGGACAAATAAGTCAAGCATCAGACACACCAACATTATCTTCGACGGGGGCTGGCTCCAATGGGGCTGCCTTGTCGGCCGGCTTGGCATCGTCAGAATGAGCTTCGTCCTCATCGACACCTTCATCCACCGCCTCCTCTCCGACGCCGGCTAAGCAGAACAGCTCTTGACCAGGGTCACCTTTTGGGAACATGGAGTCCAAAGTCTCCCTCTCCGCCTTCAGGTCCCAGAGCTCATGCTTGCCCTCATTGAATTCTTCAATCATCTTAATGCGCGACTTCACAGCATAGAAGGCCCCCACATCGCCAGCAATCTGACCGTCGGCAATCCTAGCTCGCTTCACTTCCTCCTCAATGCTTGCCCTGCACTCCTCAAACTCCCTCTGACATGCAGACAGCTCCCCTTGGCAACTCTTCAGCTCCCTGGTGAGACGACGCTTTGTCTCTCGACAGCGACTCTCAGCTCCCTCCAGCTTGGTCCTTAAAGAGGCGAGGTCGGACTCTGACCTAGCATCCCTATCCTCAGCCTTAGCAAGCATTGCTTGGACACCGGAATAAGCTCCCAAGAAATACTGAAAAGCCTGACAAAAAGGCATACGACAACGCAAATACACAACTCAGAAAGCGAAGTCGAAACAAAAGAAATACAAAAACGCATAAGACAAGGGCCAACATACCCTCCACGCGGAACTGCCTGCTTCGCCAATGCAGTCCAGGGGAGAAACATCCTTAACCTCCGACTTCAAAGTCGGATCTTGAGCACGGAAGAGATCAATGATCGATGGCCCAGCGACACCAATCTTGTCAACCCCCTCGGCAGTCACGCCTTTCTTCTTAGGGATGTCCTCCACCTTAGCATCGTCGGAACGAGCGCTCATTTTTCTCTTAGAGCCAGCTTTCGTCGCAGTCGACATGTCAGTCAGGACCGGCTTACTTGACGCCGCCTTAGCTGCAGCTTTCCTTTGCTCGATCAAACCTTTTCCAGACGCCACTCTCAGTCGAGCACTCGACCGACCACCAGGGGAACCTGACACGACAGAGCATCAAAAAGGGAGAAATCCTAAAATACACGACAAAGCAAAAAAAAGATTCCTAAAGCCGAAAGTCTACCTTTCGCACGGGATGAAGAAACATTCGACATATCTTCCTGTGGGGGAGGAGTTGGCGCCAGCAAATTGACGTTGACGAATTTCCTCTCAGACGCGGGAACTTCAAGAACAATCTTTGACAAAGCCTCCGATCGGCTGCTAGCTTCCAATTCTTCCGGTTCAAGGACTACAAAAAGGGAAAGTTAAAAACAGAGTGTTAAAAACGCATAAACGCGTGAAAGAGAAAACAAAGTACATACTGTCGATCCACCACTCCGACAACAGAAAAGGACATTCTCCTTCCTTCTCCAGAGAAGATCGTTTGACAAAAAAGTATTTCGACCCCCATCCACGGTCGTTCACATCGGGAGTTTGCACCAAAGGCTTCCGACCTCGTCGGGCACGCAGTTGCACACGGGAAGAACTCTTCGACCCGATGAAGTAATTATACCACAAGGCGTCGAAATCAAAACCAGCACCAGTTTGCTCATTCACTAAGTCTAAAACCCTAAGGACTCTCCAAGCTTGAGGCATCACTTGACACGGCGCTAACGCCAAGGTAGCTAGAAAATCTCTAACAAGAGGAGAGAATGAGAACTTATGCCCTATCCTAAACGGGTACACATAGAAGCAAATCCACCCTTCATAGCGCGCGTCGGCCCTCTTGTCCGGCTCAGGCAGCGTAGCAATCGTCTCCGGAGGAAAGCCCCCGACTTTGAGGACTTGGACCAGCTCCGCCTCCGACAAATTGCTAACCAGCGCGTCCGACTCCGTTAGGAGGAAATGAGGAGAAGTATCGCCCTCTCCGGCATTGGAAATAGTCTTCGACGACTCAGAAGCCTCGAGAGAGACCATGTCGAGAATAGAGAGGGGAGGAAATCGGAGAGCTATGGCTAAGAAAATCAAAAAGCAAATGGCAAGAGAGACCGAAAGGCTTACCAGAAACTTGCAAAGGAAGGAGATGAAGACTAATTGCTCCCCCTGCTCAGAATTTATGGAAGGAAATCATGATCTGTAGAAGACGTCGCATCGTGCCCTAATCGCGCGCCACGTCGACCTGTGCAACCGTGCCAAAAAGGACGGTGAAGATCGTGTCCGAGGAAGTTGCCATGGATCCTGGTCTACTTGCCTAAACCCTAAGCCCATAGCAACTTGGGGCTATTGTTGGGCCTGGATTCTCCAGAGAAGACAGATCGAGAGGACCGAGCCCAAGCCCACTGCAAATCGAGAGAATGGCAGACGAGTTCAGAGGAGTCGACAAGGCTTCTCTAGTCGAGCGACACCCGACAAAACCTCTCCAGTCAAGAGTCATCCGACAAGATCGCGGAGATCTCGCCACGCATTTAATATTCAGATCATGCAACATCTGCAACGTTCAAACACCTTAATTTCCAGTAATTCAACAGCGAAATCCTTGCCATTACACCCGGTATTGAAGATAAAAACATAAAAACGGTGCAACGGCCGCAGGAGTAAAGGGACTTACCATATTTGGAACGACGAAGAAGATAAGATCAGGGAACTCACAACTGCGCAAAGGACACGCATTCTCACTTAGCAAACTCACCAGAATAGCACTCTCACTCTCCATCTAGCTCTCCAAACGGCTGCCTACGCCTAACCACTGCCGGTCGCCACTCACAAGTCACCGGTCGAGTCCCACTCGATCTCTGATTTTATTACGATAAGTTGTATTGCGATCTAATCCGATTCACACGATATCTAATAAAATCAACTTGCTATTATATATTTATTTCTTGTTTACCTATTATTTGCTTGGTTTGGATTATTTCCCATCGTCCGATCGACTAGTTACCCCGTCTAAGGCGATTTAGGTCGTCCGATCTTTTCGCCCCAAAACATTTATATCCATCAAAACCTAAGAAATTCAACAAATTCCCCATTTTTGATGGTGACAAACACCCTTAACAATAAAGCATATACCAACTAGAACAAGACAAAACTGACAAGAAAGTTTCCCACTAAAAACACCGTTAGTTCCCCCTTAGTTCAGCAATACGTTTTACCTGTTCTGTTCCCCCTCAAACAATGCTACCTGTCATTTTCCCCATTTTGGCATCATAAAAAACACAGTAAAGAGTTAAAGAAGAAAGATCAATGCCAGATAAACAAAAACACCCCTTGTCATTAATTTTAAAAAAAACTGGAAAACATGCAAACACAACCAAAACAGACAAAACATCAAACATTGTCAACTGCCATAATGGGCACATAAACCAGATAACAAGAAAACAGAACAAGGAGGGGTAGACAGCAAGGGACCAAAAGGGGATAGGATGGCAGGTAAGCGATCAGGCACCACTATGACCAGCCGATTGAGCCGATGCATGGTGAGAAATAAGCGCGCGCACATCTGCCATGAGGAGAGTCTGCTGAGCCACCAGGTCCTTCGCTGCTCGGCACAGACTCCTCACATCCTTTCCCAGCGAGGGATTTGTATTCTGTTCCCCCTCGGAGCTATCAGCTTCAGATCCCTCCATTTCCTCAACATCCTCTACAACCACAGAAGCTGCAGGAGCGCCCTCGACATTCACCCAGCCTTCTCCCTCTAGAAGAGCAAACTGCATCTTATGCAGATTGCTTGCATTGAAGGGACGGGAGAAGACACTCACATCCTCCGACGCGTCGTAGACTTTGTGGTACTCCAGAATCTTTTTGATGACACGAGGGAAGGGAAGAGCATGCTGAGTGGTGTTCCGGGCATGGGCCATATGCTGCATCAAAATCATTGGGAGGCAGACGAGCTCCTTTTTCAACAGAAGGGACAGAAGGACAATGTCCAAGATCAGAAGGCGGTTCCTCTTCTGTCCCCTTGGCGTGATGTTGCTGATGAGGAAGTGGTATAGCACTTTGTTGACGGCCGACATCTATGAGATGTCAAGATCACCACTCCCTGGAGCATCCGCAATCCCAGCTACAGCCAGCACAGCCTCTGAGTAGGCAAAATCTTTCGGCCACCTGCCCTTTGGGTATTCTCCATACCCTTCATAAGGAACACCCAGAACCATGCATAGCTCAATACTTGAGAAGACATGAATCTCCCCATTCATCTTGTATCTCCCCTGGACAACATGGGACCGCACCTCCATAGTGAATGTGGAGTAGAACTCCCTCAGCAACTCCTCATCCATCTCCACTTCCTCCACAAACAGCCAGCTCCACTTCTGTTCCTCCAAGACGTCAAGCACCCCTCTAGAAAGTTCTCTTTTAGGAACTCAGGGTCCATCAGCAGCTCCCTCACCACAGACTTGTGGCTCATGTCTTTGACATCATCAATCGCCACAGCCTTTCCTTTGGCTTTGGCCGGCAGACGACGCTGGCTTTGTCGAACGGGAGCGGTGGACACCTTGGCTTTCTTCGCTTGGTTCCCGGAGAGGGGTACCGACTCCTCATCGGAACTCACAGTAATCGCCTTCTCAGACTTCTTCTGAGAGCGGGTCTTCCTCTTTGACGAGCATGCAGTTTTCACCCTGCCGGACGGCTTAGGAGCTTTTGGGGACTCCACCACGTCCACTCCCTCTTCGAGCTCCTTGGAGAGGTCTCGCACCACAGACTGAATTTTTTCCTTGACGGCCAGGTGCTCCTCCACCGTGACCGGGGTCCCTTGACCGGGTAGCTCCTCTGTCTCCTCCTCTATGGGGTCGGGATGGGTAGGCGAGGAATGTACCTCCTCTGTGTTAGTAGAGGAGATGGCAGTAGGGACGGCAGGAGCGGTGTTAGGGTTAGGGTTTTGTGGTGCGGGGTCTGTGTTTGGGTTTGTGGGGGCTACGTAGGGGACCATGGCGAGTTGGTCCTGGGATGATGATGGAGGAGGGGTTATGGTGGTGGTCGCCAGAGTGGTGGATGTGGAGGGTAGGGATTGATTGATGACGGCGATGAGAGCTGGATCGGCTCCCATGGCTATGAGGTTGGAAAGGAGGATTTGAAGGTTTTCTGCGAAGTTGCTGAGAAGGTTA
Source organism: Rheum nobile (assembly GCA_027886185.1). Lineage (NCBI taxonomy): Eukaryota > Viridiplantae > Streptophyta > Magnoliopsida > Caryophyllales > Polygonaceae > Rheum > Rheum nobile. The sequence goes on along the minus strand of WOAB01000644.1, from coordinate 7,257,495 downwards.
GAGTTGGAGGCCATTTTTGTGAGAGAGAGAGAGCTCAGGGAAGACGAGAGACAGAGAGGAGAGAAGATACTTGAGGAAGATTAGGAAACAGTGAGGAGGAGACTTACCCGGAACACCTCAATATGTAGCCTTCAAAAGATCTTCAAGGGTTTCCAAAGATAAGACTAAATCAATCTGTTTCCAAGAGATAATGAACGCGATCTTCCAACTTCCCAAAAATAATTCAAAATCTCATCTAAATCCAACTAAGCCGGCTGAATTTCTCTTCCCAACTCTCTTCCATCAAATCAACCCTTAAATGTGTAACGCGGCTCAACACAAAATATCATCATTATACCCTGCAAACACGTCACCTCAACCTGCACGCACAGAAGCCGAATCGTTTCCCGCCAATCCAAAAGAGTAGTAGGGTGTGATGCTGGGGGTTAGATACCAGAGAGGGTACAAAAGAGCATCACACCAAAACATATGATTTTTGCGATTGAATTTTACATCATGCATAAGAGGTCTCCAGTTGTGGATGATAAGAGGGGTTCATAGGAGACTTTAAGCATGGCGGTCTGGGTAAGCTGTAGAATCAACTATCATTTGGGCTTATGATGAGGGAACAAAACATCAAGTTGATTCTTTTGGGCCGAAACAGAGCTGATTCACGTGACATATGATAACATAGATGATCATGCAAGACATTCAGTACATAAAGGAAGTTAAAAGCACATAGTCAATCTTTTCGAAAATTAATACCCAAGGAACCTAATGCATAATAAGGCATGAAGATTCGACTTTCACAATTTACCACGTAATCTAGCCAATCATCGAGGGAACATAACACATAGACATGTAGTTAGGGGAACAAACCAGACTTCGTATGGAACTGAATGCAGAGTTCCCCAACATGTGTTCCAATGAGAAAATTGGCGTTTGATCCCCCGTTTGCCAATCTTTCTCGACACAGTGATGTCCTTCCTAGATGTACATGGTACCTGAAATTTTCACACAAGGTACAGATTAGTCATTAAGTCCTTGTCCATATCACTTTTACCTCTGACACTAGGCCTTTGAGTCTCAAGTATTCCATGCAGAAGTGAGGTGAGACTCGCTTTGTTCCCTGTCACGTAGCTGACCCTTGTATGAATGACACACTGGGAACATTCCTCACTTTGTCCTGCACAGAAAGAGTTAGTTTTTGCGAACCCAGACAAGCTTATGCTTTCTGGGTTTAGGGGCAACATATCTAATCTTGGGAGGTTCAGCTTCTATATGCTCTCTTGTAGTGTGGGCAATCTCCTCATTGTGTTGCTTCAGAAGGCACTCATGCTTGTAATGACCAGAATGCCCGCAATACCAATAGACCCTGTGACACTTCAGATCTACATATTTGCTCTGTCCAGGCCAAATCGTTTTGTTAGCAATCCTTGAATGAAAATCAATGTTATTGGACTTACTGCTTTGGGATTGCTTTAGCCAAATTGTATGAGCCTTCTGTCCATGATACCAAGCTTTGCCCTCCTCAGTCGAGTTTGAACAATTTTTTTCTTTGTTCCCTCCAAAGGAACATTTCCCCTTTTCTTTTACAGACTGTTTTCCTTCGACTTTGGAGCCCTTTTTCTTGGTATCATCATCAGGAAGTTTGGGTTGATAGCCGATCCCAAAGCGAGGCACTTCCTTTGACTTAGTCTTCTTTTCATTCTTGGCTGCAACAAAGACAATACATTTTGGCTTGTCCTTCTGTTCCTCACTGAGTTTGGTTAGATCACTAGAAAGTTTTGCATTTCCTAGTTTCAACATTAAAGACTCAGCCTCGAGTGAGGAAACAATGGACTTTAGAGACTCAATCTTTTCAGTGAGTTTTGGACACTCAGAGCACGTGTTTGGAGAGGAAGATGAACCTTTCTCAAGCTTGAGCACCTTTTCAGCCCAACCTTGATTTTCTTCGATCAGACCTGAGATCGATTCATCTTTCTCTTCGATTTGCTCACTGAAAAGACTGTTCTCGCGAACAAGATTCTTAATGAGAGCAATCAAGCTTTCTTTAGATTTGTATTTTAAACTAGACACGAGTTCAGATTCAGTTACCTCGTCGTCGATTACCTCACCATTCGTCTCGTTTGGAGCTTCTACGGCCATCAAGCAGACATCCCTGGAGTGTGACGAGTCTTCGTCATCTGATTCTGATTCTCCCCAGGTGGCAACCATAGCTTGCTTTCCTTCATTTGCTGGAGGCATTCCTGCCCTCTTTTTGAAGCAGTTCCTGGCCATGTGTCCCTTGTTCTGACAGTGGTAACAAACCACATCCTTCATGTCTCTGTTCCCTTCAGAGGAACTGGGCGAGTCCATGTTCCGAGACCATATCTTCCTCATTGCCCTTGTGATAAGAGCAACATCTTCATCGCCATCCTCATCTTCATCACCCATTTGGGACAAATCGAACGCCCTTTCCACCTTCAAGGCAATGCTCTTTGCCTTCTCCTCTCCCTTCTTGTTTACCTTATGATTGTAGACAGAGGCATTACTCTCTAGTTTAGCAACCACCTCTTCCATTGAAAGAGTCTTAACATTTGTCTAAGAGTAGAGAGCAAGAGCGATGGCGTCCCACTGAGTGTTGAGGCCTTGCATGAAGTGGTGAGTCAGCTTCCAGTCTGGCAATATTTCACCAAGATGCTGAAGTTGACCAACTAGCCCATGAAACCTGGAGTAGTACTCTTGAATGTGTTCATCTTTCCCTTGAGAAATTTGGTCGTACTCCTTGAACAGGGAAAGGATCTTGTTCTTCTTCGAGTCTTCATTTCCTTGATGAAGACGTTTCAGGGCATCCCAGATCTCCTTGGCAGTCTTATAGCTCATGACTTTCTTGAGATCGGAGGGAAGAAGGGCCATGTGAAGGATCTTCTTAGCCCTGCTGTTTTTCTCCAGTTTCTTCCAATCCTCATCGGTGTAGTCGACCTTTGGTTTTGGCTTTGTCTCATCTGTCTCGTTCTTGATCACAAAAGGTCCGACTTCAATAACTTTCCAGAGCTGTCCATCAAGGGAACAGATATGGGACTCAATTTGCTCCACCCACCAGCTATACTCACCAGACTTCAGAGTTGGTGGTTTCCAGAATGAATCACCGATTGCATTGCTGTTTGATGACATCTTTCATGCAAATTCTGTAACGAAAACAATCTAGAGCACCAGGCTCTGATACCAATTGTTGGATCATTAGAGTTACGTCTGAGGGAACAAAAGCTTTGTTCCCACAGAAGGCACAGCGGATTTAAATAGCAAGAAAGATAACAGAACGAACTCACGATATATAGTGGAAACCCTGATTAGCAAAACTAGCTTCTCAAGGAAAAACCACTACCTTCAAGCTTCCGCTTGAGAGGATTTTGAACTGCGTACTTGTCTTATTAGTTTCTTGCTTGATTACACTTGTATCCTGGACTTCGACCTCTAAACAACCAGCTAGACTCGAAACCTCTTCTACAACGATGAATCAAACTCAACTCTCAAAGACTCACACGCACATCACTCTCTTTCTCTTCTTCTTTTTTCGTTCAAAGTCGTTCTAAGCTGTGAAGTCGTACCTAAGAAATGAATCCTCACTTCACTTAAATACAACTCGGCAGAAACCCTAATTGACACAAATTAGGAAATACTAGAATCGGATTACAAAGATATGATTTTGTTTGGAAGATAAGATATCACAACCGATTATATTAATTAAGGAAGGAGTTCCCTAATTAATCCAACCGATTGGATATTATTCTTCTCTCTCCAATCGCCTTATATTAGGAAAGATTCCTAGGATAACACGATCGGGTATTTTCTCTCTTTCCATATATTCGCGCAATCCGGCTTGATCCTTGGAGCCGAAGTCTTCATCCTCTACCGCGTGGTTTCTTGATTTGTTTCCTTAATTATGCACGCTGTATGACTTCTTTCCTTTTGCAGCCTCGATCTTGGTCTGTCACTTCAGTTCCTGGAGAGGTAACAAAGCACTTGTTAAGTCTTTGTTCCCTCTGAGATCCTCTGCTGCAACGCTCCTTGGGAAAACACTTCTTGTCCCTGAAACACTTGGTACACATATTAGTTGAGTATTTATATCCATCAAAACCTAAGAAATTCAACAGTTTCCCATGTGGTTTTAATGGCTATGAAATGAGCACTCTTCATAAGCTTGTCCACAATTACCCAGATAGCATCTTTCTGACTTCGAGCCTTTGGTAGCCCAGTGACGAAGTCCATGGCAATGTCCTCCCATTTCCATTCTGGTACTGGGAGAGGTAGCAACTCACCACCTGGTCTGTGGTGTTCGATCTTGACCTTTTGGCAAGTTAAGCACCTTGCCACAAAGTCTGCTACATCCCACTTCATGTTTGGCCACCAAAACTTCTTCTGAAGATCCTTGTACATCTTGCTGGAGCAAGGATGTATAGAATAAGCTGAAGAATGAGCTTCTCTCATCACCAACTGACGAAGACCCTCTGTGTCGGGCACACAGATCCGGTCTTGAAACCAAAGTGATCCATCATCCTGAATCACAAAACTGGGAGCTTTCCCATCCATCACTTCACTGCTTAACTTTACCAAGACAATGTCATCGACTTTCTTTTCTTTGATTTGATCCAGTAGCATAGCCTGAATTTCCAGCATACTCATGAATCCTCTACGCTGATCATACAAGAGTTCAATGTCGCACGACTCTTGGTTCAGCTTGGTCTGAGCAGTAAGTAGAGCAACTACAGTCTCGTGCGTTGTCTTCCGGCTTAGTGCATCAGCTACCACATTAGCCTTGCCCGGATGATACAGTAACTCGATATCGTAGTCCTTGAGCAGCTCTAGCCAGCGGCGTTGTCTCATATTCAGCTCCTTCTGAGTAAATATATACTTTAGACTCTTATGATCGGTGAAGACTTGGCATCTTATACCGTAAAGGTAATGCCTCCAAATCTCCAGCGCAAAAACTACCGCTGCTAACTCAAGATCATGGGTTGGATAGTTTTCTTCGTAAGTCTTGAGTTGTCTAGATGCGTAAGCAATAACTCTGCCTCTCTGTATCAGTACACAACCCAAACCACACTTTGAAGCATCACTATAGACCACATAATCGTCATTCCCTTCTGGAAGTGCTAACACTGGTGCAGAGGTTAGATGTCGTTTTAATTCTTGAAAAATGGCCTCGCATTTGTCATTCCAGACAAACTTCTTGTGAACCTTGCGGAGTAGATTGGTCATAGGTAGAGCGGTCTTTGAAAAACCTTCCACAAACCGTCTGTAATACCCGGTAAGTCCAAGAAAACTGTGCACCTCCTTCACATTCTGAGGTTGTTTCCAATTAGCCACAGCTTCAATCTTCTGGGGATCAACCATAACCCCATTTTCATTGATCACGTGGCCTAAGAAAGCCACTTCCTTCATCCAGAATTCACATTTAGACAATTTAGCAAAAAGCTGATGTTGTTTAAGGACTGACAAAGCAATCCGCAGATATTCCTCGTGAACCTCTTCATTCGGAGAATAGATCAGAATGTCGTCGATGAAGACCACCATGAACTTGTCTAAGTACTGGTGAAAACATCGATTCATTAGATCCATAAAGACTGCTGGAGCATTCGTAAGCCCAAAAGGCATCACTACGAACTCGTAATGACCATATCTGGTTCTGAACGCAGTTCTAAGAATGTCCTGCTCACGAATTCTGAGTTGATGATATCCAGATCTCAGGTCGATCTTGGAGAAAACTCTCGCTCCTTGCAACTGATCCAACATGTCATCAATCCTTGGCAACAGATACTTGTTCTTGATCGTTACTTTGTTCAACTCTCGGTAGTCGATACAAAGTCGAAACGATCCGTCCTTCTTTTTGACAAACAAAACCGAAGCACCCCAAGACGATGCACTCGGCCTGACATAACCTTTGTCAAGAAGATCTTCAAGTTGCTTCTTCAACTCTTGCATCTCTGCAGGTGCCATCCCATATGGTGCCTTAGAAATTGGCGCAGTACCAGGCTCGAGATCAATCGAAAACTCCACGTCACGATTCGGTGGTAATCCAGGAATCTCTTCTGGAAGATTTCCGGAAATTCTCTAACCACATGAATATCAAGAATCGCAGATCCATCTTTCGCGGGCGAATCCAAGTAGCAAAGGTACCCGACACATCCTTGTCATAATAGCTTAAACGCAGCCATCGCATTGATCAGCTTGCCGTTATCAGCGTCATTTTGACCTTTGAACTTGCACATGAACTGACCCCTAGATGACACCGTCACCGTTCTTGAACTAAAGTCGATCACCGCCTTATGACGCGTCAGCCAATCCATACCGAGGATGATGTCGTATGGAGCCATGGCTATACAGATCAGATCTGCCTCAAACTTCTTACCCTGAATGGTAATTGGAAATTCGGACAGGCGCTTGGTTCCCACAAAACGTTCACCATTAGGAAGGCTAACAATGAAAGGATCGCACAATTCCTTACACACTAAGCCTAACTTGCTAACACAGCTATCCGAAATAAAGGAATGTATAGCACCGAAATCAAACAGAATGCATACTGAATTAGAGTGAAGGTATAAGGTACCTTGAGCAATCGGAGCGTTGGGTCCATCCGCCTCACGCATCTCGTACAGGCGTTGCCCTTGACCTCCAGAAACAGCCGGGGCCTTCCCCTTGTTCTGAGCAGTGGTCTGCATAAACGGGAGTCTCAACTGGCTTGAACCTGGGCCGGTTACTCTGATTAACTGACCCCTGTTGTGACTCTACTCCCTTCTGCTTCCCCTGCTTACAGAACCTTTGCAGATGCCCCTCACGTCCACACCCAAGGCATGACTTATTCTCCTTCGGACATTCAGTGCTCTTGTGCCCAACAGCACCACAGTTGTAACACTGGAATGAACTCTTTCTCTAACCTGACTGCTGTGTTGACCCTCCATGGGTCATGTCCGTCTTTGCTCGACCAGACTTTGCAAAGTTAGATGGTGGCGCAGGTCGCTTGAATCCACTCCCCTGATTCTGCATAGACCTCTGACGGTTGTGTCTTTTAACTGACTCCTCCAGAGTCACCTCCAGCTTGTAGGCCGCATCCACATACTGCTCCAGATTAGAGCATGTGTGGTGCACCATCATCGGCTTGATATCTGGGTTCATCCACTCGTGGAAGTACCAGATTTTCTATGCCTCACTGGAGACCTCAGGCTCAGCATACTGCATAAGATGATTGAATTTGGTGGCAAGCTCAGTCATCTTCAATCCATCAGTCTTGGGGTACAAAAACTCCTTGTGTTTCTCCTCCCTCATAGCTCGAGAGAAGAAACGGTCGGTCATCTTGGTCTTAAACATTGACTAGGTCAACACAGGGCTATCAGCTAAGCCTGTACTTTCCCACCATTCACTGGCCTCATCCTTCAACTACAAGGAAGCTATGTGGACCTTCTCAGCCTTGGTACACATCACATTGCGGAATAGCCTCTCTATATGAGAAAACCACTGGGTCACCCTGACGGGTTCCCCTTTTCCGTTGTAGCTGTCAGGCCTCATAGAACTGATGGTCTTCAGAGCACGACCATAGTTGTCCCTAGTCCTGACTGCATTCTCCTGGACATCACGGTTTTCTGGCTCCTCAAATCTAGGAATCGGTGGGGGAATTGGCACGCCTTGTGCCTGTGGCGCATTTGGTCGCATAGCATCAGTGATGGCTTGCATGACAATTCCTCGAATTGCCTCAACTGCTGCAGCATCAAACACCACTGGTGCATTACTCTGATCCTGACCATTGCCCCCGGATTGATTATGGGATTCAGATACATGCTCATCTTGTGCAACATCTCTTATGATTGGTCTGGGATTCTGACTAGTCCCAATACCAGCTTGCATTGTGTTCCTTGTGTTCACCATCTGTTTACCGATCAAGTTCCAAGTATTTCATACATTAATATTTATTCCATAAACTTAATGTAGCAAATTTATTCAGAATAGATCAACTGGGTATTTTATAGATGAACTGGAACTATTTTACAAGCTACACATAAGTCGATCTTTTGAGCGCTAGGACAAAATTGCTTGAAGATAAAAGTATTTCACAGAGTACTTGCCGCAATACTGAAATATTACACAAAGTACATGCTGGAATACTAAGAAAGGAAACTACTACGATAGGCAACGCCGATCCTCATCAAGGCGCTCCAAAATGTCTCCTGTAAGACAAGCTTCCAGTGCATGGTCTCTTCGGGCGAGGCTCACCATCAGGTTCTGGCGATGGGCTACGCACCCTGCTGGGCCCTGAATCACAAGGCTCTTGTGACCCTGGCCCAATCTTAATCATGGTGAATTAGGGGTCATCCATGATCGGACCTCCTATCCCAGCCATCCTCTGAGCACTGGTGGTCATCTCGTCTATCTGACGCTGCCGCTCAGCAGAGATCATCTTGCTCTGACGAAGGATCTCCATCAGCTCAGCTTCCAACCTCTTCCTCCTCCGAGGAGGGGTAGGTGGATAGTCCTCATAAATCATGGTCGGACCACTCCTACCAATATCGTACTCGGTATACAGGGCCTCCCAATCATCATCTGTCATGAGTGGATAAGCAGGCAACGGTGCCAACCCAGGCACAGGAGAAAATTCTGATTCGGGCTCCTGATCCTGCTCGTCAAGGTCCATCTCGGGGTCCTCCTCGGGATCATCCTCCATGGGTTCCACATCCTCATCAGGATCAGTCGGGATCAACTCCTCCTCCTCATCAGGATCAATCGGGATCAACTCCTCTTCCTCCTCTTCCTTGTCCTCTTCGTCCTCGTCCTCTTCTGGGATCATATCTATCTGGTAATCATCCTCGTAATACCCTAATGCGTACCTAGACGATTCACCTACTTCCTGCACTGCTTCCTCCCTCGGTGGCTCAACTAGTGCCGCCACGGTCACTACGGCATCCCTGGGCGTGAGAACTACCGATTCGGGAAGAACATGCTTGATTTTCTCAGGCGGGCTGCTCGGGCCTCCCACCTCAAAGCATCTCTAGGGAATAGGGAAGTCTAGCCTTCCTGGAGACGGCGGATCCGTCTTGGCAACTTCCGACCCCCTGCTAAGCGAGAGACACGCACCCATCCTACAGGATAACGAGGAATCGAGTTAGTCTTTCTAGACATAGAAGCAAGCTTACTACATCAGACTGTATGGAAGACCTAACTATGAACGGTGTTTTCAAATTCTTTTCGCTTTGAAAATTCAGAGCCCTTTTTAAAGCATTTTCAAAAACGGGAAAATGATTTATAAAATATCCAAACCCGTTTTAAAACTTTAGGCTCTGATACCACAACTGTAACACCCCCAAATCTGAACCCATTTGGAAAGGTATTACCGCCAGTGACCCCGGTGTTCCTTACCTAAGTCACCCATGGCTTTACCGTTTGAATACAATCATGAAATACAATTGATACAAAAGCATAACATTATTCAATTAAAAACATGAGTCACGGGATTACATCCCAATCCCGAGAAGGATAAACACAGAGTTTAAATACAATACAGCGGAAGTCTTAACACAAATATTACAAACCAAAGTCTTGACCATCATGGTCAGTGCCCAAAGATCTCAACCTGATTAAAAGCAATTATTAAAAACATCAACAACATCCGAAAATATCTAAAAACCACCGTCGTCTTCAAAGGCATTCTAGTCTCCTCATATCTTCGTTCTATCTGATGTGCCGAATCGAACAGATGACACCAGCCAACCATGCAGAGAACAATTTAGGTTGGTTAGTATAAATGAATAGACCATGCAAGGGTACAAAGCAGAAGGTTCTAAGTAGTCGTATTAGGTTAGACTTCTCGTCTCTCGAATAATAATCGAGTACGCTTGTCAACCACCATACTCTACTTGAATATGACAAAAGGCATGCATAAGAGAAGATTATGGAAGACTGAATCTTCACAGAAATCGACCCGAAAGAAGACTCCAACAGAAGTGAGTCTTAAGGAAATATGACAAATCTGGAACGTTTAAGGAATCAGACATCAGTGATTTAAAAGCTGACTTAGATGGTTCGGTTCATAACCAACCTCACCGCATACAGCGAATCCAGATTGGAAAGAGAACGTACTCTGATCAAAAGTCGAGACGAGCTTTCCTAGCTGCACTATTTACTTAGTTACACTACTCGCCAAAGGTATTAGGTGGGGACGAGCCACCCCTCTACCTGATTATAAATAAACGACTGGACTGAGTCCAAGTAACGTTCCTAACTACTAGTGCTAACTAAACAGTTCAAGCACAACAATAGTTCAGGATAAATTCACATAAATGCCCTCAAGGCGATATAAATAACAGCGTTGTTCTAACAGATATACAACCTATTATAATATCATTGTTACAGTTTCCAAAACAGTTTATAAAACCATTTCCAGAGAAACACAATAATCATTCCAAATTAATTACTCAGATAAACAACTGGTAATTAATGTAAATATGGAACGATGAGCAAGAGCGAACCGCCACTTGCCTTAATCCGCAGAGTTTGACGAAGCCTAACGATGGGATTTCGGGCTCGATAAAGGGACAACTCTGGTAACACAGATTCCTTCGGATCGACCCATACAGACACCCTTAGTTAGATTCGACATAAACGGACAGAATAACGAAAGGAATCGAAAGGAACGACGTCTGAACGACGACCACCAAATCCGAGGCCTAACTAGGCCATCAGCCTTCTGGCGGCGGTCGTTGGCGGCCTTACGGCGGGCGTTGTGTTCATGGCGGCGGTCGCCGCCTTCATCACGGCGGGCGCCGTTATGAACATCGGAAATTAAAATCTGAGAACAGAAACTCACCGACGGCGAGCGATTGGTTTCCTCTTGCCTTGCTTTGGATTCTAGGCGTCTAAGGGCCTCCAAGGCTTCCTCTAGCAACTGGAAACGACACCAATGTGGGCTCCGGCGAGCAACTTCAGAACTCCGGCGAGGGACCACAACTCCGGTGAGAAGAATTTGAGGATTTGAGCTTCTGATTGTGCTCAAATCTATCCCCAAACACTCCAATTTATAGCCCAACGATCCAGGGGAAGCAATGATGGCAGCCAAGCGACATGGAGGGCCATCAACGGCGCTGTCAGAGCTCGCCGGCGAGTACATGGCTAGCCCTCTGCTAGCCTACGACGGGCGCCGCCCTCCTAGGCCCCATGGCGACGGTCGCCACTTCTGGCGGCGGTCGCCGCATCCTAGGGACACTTGTCCCTGTAGCTGGCGAAGGGAGGCGCCAGGAAGCTGCTGGCGGCGGTCGCCGCCATACCCACGGCGGGCGCCGCCAGGTCAGCCTTATCCGGTGGCTTATGGATAATCTTGGCTTAACCCGGGATAAAACAATCGTACACGAACGAGTATTACGTCCCAAAGTATGTCGTCTGTATTTTATTTCACTGAGAAAAGTATTACCGAGATAGAGCACATTACAGAATGTCTCAAACTATCGAAAATTAACCCGACGTACAAAACGGGCGTTCGGGAAGAATCCCAGAACTCCAAAATATCCTACAGAAATACGGGGTATCACAGTAACTATAAATATATTATATAACTATAGTATATAGGTATAGTATATAAGTATAATTATATTATATAAGTATAACAATAGTATATAAGTATAGTATATAAGTATAACTTTATTATATAAGTATAGTATGTAACTATAACTATAGTATATAACTATAACTATATTATATAAGTATGACTATAGTATATAAGTATAGTATGTAACTATAACTATCATATATAACTATAGTATATAAGTATAACTATAGTATATAAGTATAACTATATTATATAAGTATAACTTTATTATATAAGTATAGTATGTAACTATAACTATATTATATAACTATAATATATAAGTATAACTATAGTATATAAGTATATTATACAAATATAATTATATTATATAAGTATAACTATAGTATATAAGTATAGGATATAGGTTCTAGTGAAACGGTGAGTTACAGAGGTATTAATCATATCCCTTGGATGAGAAATGAATGAGTGGCCCGGATTTAATCTAGATGGGTGCAAAATAAAAAAATGGAATACACCTACTAGATCATATCTCAACCAGATTTTTGGGGAATTGCTTTTATCATTCTCGTTCCAAAATTTACATAAATGGTTATCTCTACTCTTAATCGGTCGACCTAGTCTCTCTTTTAGTTCGACTCCTCATCAAGCCCCCATTCCTCTTCGTCTCGCCGTAAATGTTTTGCCCGCCATCGTCTCATCGTGAAGGTGTTATTACACTACTCGATTTCTATCTATTCCTTCATCTTCTTTTAACATATAAATCTTTCTTTACAACTTAGGGCAATTTTTCACCCTCATCCATCTTTTCCTTGGTTCGATGTTTTAGGGGTAAGATCAACCAGATGAAGGTTAAGCGTTACTGGCCCGGAAAAGCGCCGGAATGGGTCGACGAGGCCGAAGAGGACGTTGAGAACAGAACTTCCCGGCAAGCCTTAGACCAGGCTTTCCCGCTGACGACTGACTCTCAGATCGCCAAAAAGGATGATCCTCATCTGAGGCATTTGGCGGAGAGTCGGGTGATTGATCGCGAGGAGGTGCGCGCCGATCACTGCCGCATCCGTCAGGCGAAGATCATATCAACATAGGAGGAGGAGAGTCGAGGGCTGGTGGGGGCGGAAGCGGAGGAAGAGGAAGAGGATGCCATGGAGGACAGGAGGAGGAGGATTCGAGAGAAGCTGTTGCAGAGGCAGCAGGAGGAGACGACGTCGTTGGAGGAGGATAAAGTGGCGGAGGAGCAGGAGGAGGAGTCCGAGTACGAGACGGATTCAGATGAGGAGGACGTAGGGGGGATATCGGATCATCAACTTTAGCCCCGATAGACCACAAATCACCTCGTTGCCGCTCATCTTTGCACTGTTATTCATGTTAACAGTATTACAATTTATGTGTTTTGATATTTATGTTTTAGATATTGTATATATGATATTCAGTTTCTCTGTGGTGTTATTCATTATAATAATGTTGATATTCACGTGGGTTCAGATTTTGCTTGTTGATGGTATTGTTTGTACTGTGTGCAATTTATATTAAAATTATTTATTGTGATATTCATAAAAATGCTTCTGATATTCATGTTGTATGTACGTTTCATGATCTGAGTAGTTGATATTCAAATTTTATGATGTGATATTCACTATGATGTTGTTGATATTCAACATTGTTTTCAGGCCTAACTCTTCAAAGCACATAATTTCATTGAGGACAAATATATATGCTATTCATATATTATTAAGTGGTGATATTCATATTTTAAGTTGTGTAATTCATGTCTTTAATTGGTGATATCCACATATTAAACAAAGATATTCATACAAACATGAACGATATTCAAGAAACAATGACAAAAGCAACAAAAACCAATTTACAAAGCATTAGGACGCTGAAAAAATCAAGTGATGATATTCGTGTTTTAAGTGGATGTAACACCCCCAAATTTTAACCCATTTGGAAAGGTATTACCGCCAGTGACCTCGGTTTCCACACCGAAGTCACCCCAGGCTTTACCATTGAAACACAATTCATAAAGAACAATTATGATACAAAATTACCATAACTTTCATTTAAACATAGTCGCGGAATTTCAACACAATTCCAAATGCGACAAAATACAGAGTTATTACTATACAGGGGAAGACTTAAAATAATTTACAAGAGTATTGACTTCAGTAGTCAACGCCCAAAGATTGTAGCCTGATTCAAACATTTTCAAATACCGTTCATGTTCATAGTCGATCTAGCCTTCATGGGTCCTCGACTCATCTGATGTGCCGAATCGAACGGATGACACCAGCCAACCATGCAGAGAACAATTACGGTTGGTTAGTCTAATGAAAGACTATGCAAGGGCACAAAGCAGAGTGGTTCGAAGTAGTCGTATTAGGTTAGACTCATCGTTTCTCGGATAATAACCGATAACGATAGCCAACCACCATACTTCTACTGGAATATATCAAAAGACATGATCAAGAGAAGACTCCAACGGATATGAGTCTTATGGGAAAAATATCCAAGAGAAGACTCCAAAAGAGTGAGTCTTATCGGAAGCATGAAAAATGTCTGGAACATTATAGTTTCACATACAAGCGTTTAAAAACTGACTAGATGTTTTGGTTCACGACCAACCTCACCGCATAAAGCGAATCCAGATTGGAAAGAGAACGTACTCTGATCAAAGTCAGGACGAGTTTCCTAGCTGCACTATTGCCTAGTTGCACTACTCGTCAAAGGTATATTAATCATGTGCGCTCGGGCACTTATCTTAATTAATTCCAAAACGCTCATTCACGTTTTAAGCTTTTAGAATCTCATCCTCGCGGATATTGAGATATAGAGTAGGGATTAAATCCCAAAGAGTGGCACCAGCTGTGTGCACCTTCCCTATACACGGACAGGGAATGGTCATGACCAAAGAGAAGTGTTGGGGCCTGGACATCCCATCCACTTGGTTATAAAGAAACGACTAGTACTCATAAGGAGATACCAAGTAGCGTTCCTGCGAATACTCGTTCTAACTAAACAGTTCAGAACTGTCCAAAATCATATCAAAGCCATCAAGGCCAGCATCATAGATATATTTCAATCTAGATATATATATATAATAGCGTTGTTCTAGCAGATATATAACCTATTATAATATCCTATTTAATTTCCAAAACAGTTTCACAAAACCGTTCCCAGACAAGAACAATAATCATCCCAAATTAATTAACAATTAAACAATTGATAATTAATGGAAATATGGAATGATGAGCAAGAGCGAACCGCCACTTGCCTGGAGTAGATTCGGCGATGAATCTAGATGAGACGACTACCGAAAATATCCTTTCCAAGAATATGGCTTAAGCTTCAGAATATTCCTAGCAGAGTACGAGTCCACACGCGATCCAGCGAATCACGTTCTAACGCTCGTATAATTTCGGGTTAAATCTGGACTGGATTGAATTTGGGCTTTACGGCCCACTAAGAATTGATTAAGGGGGGTAGGACCCACACCCTTCTTCAACCTCCCAATTCACGAACAGATGCAACAACAACATCAGCCACCGAACGCAGCGATCGGCTCACCGGGAAGAAGCTCCTCGCCGCCGGGCTGGTTCGCGTCGCCGGGAGCACAGCCACCAGCAGCAACCAGCAGCGGTGAAGCAACAGCAGCGTCGACGCCGGGAGGGAGCAGCAACGCGCAATGACGGCGGTTCGACAGTAGCGCAGCTCCTCCGACTCGGCGAACCGTAGACCTCGGCCATAGCAGCGAACCTCAGCAGTGGCCCGCAGCTCGCGCAACCACAGCTCGCCGTCTCGTCGGATCCGGGTCGCCGGCGGGATGAGCTACGGAGATGGTGAGGAAGAGAGACGACCGATAGGAAGGAGAGATATCAGATTGGGTGCCCCTCGACCCCTTCCAGATTGGGCTCCTTAAATGGCTCCAACGAGGTCGGAAGAGGAAGGCGTGCCCGATCACCACATCGACAGCTGCCCTCGACAAGTTTTACACGCGGCGGCCAGAGAGAAACGAACGTGGGTGACGTGCAATATTTCTGGGGAAAGTTTGGTATGGGTTTTTAAACCCCGGAAAATATATGTTTGTATCCAAACAAATATTCTAAGTCCCGAAAATACATCGAATGTATTTTATACCACTCACGGAATTATTTCGGACATCATGGATGTTACGGAAAATCCGAACTCCACTGAAAGCGAAATAATTAATGAACGAAGGTTGGGAAAATTACCCAAATATCCTTATTAAAAATTGAGGGATATTACATTACTACCCCCTTAAGAAAAGTTTCGACCCCGAAACTTGCATTAAACTAATGAGAAACCTGCCTCAACATCAACTTTACTATCTGAACTTAATATCCTTAATCATAACATCATCATACAACCTTATCTCCATATAACATACCAGGTAATAATTCTTACTACCTCCACAAGATTATGTCTATCTTAGAATAATGGTCTTCCACAACCATCATTACGATATTACTACACCTTTAATAGGAGAACACACATTTCTCCTCCAATCTCCTCATAGACAAACCCAAGGTTTACACATTATCTTCTTATAACTCAGATATTAAATCTTAGTAACCTCAAATCATAACTTCCTTAATTCCTTAAAGATATCTCCCACAATTCCATTACTCATTATTATCGATTTTGGCCCTTATACCAAATTCCAACTTGGGATCCTTTCGGTAATGACTTAACTTATTCCTTTAATCACTTTATAACTTGAACCTTCAAGATTCCTTAACTTTCTTAATTCCCTTAATGGTACTTTACACAATTCCATTATTTATCTCAAAGTAAGATTGACTTTACGCCATCTCTAACTTAAAATCCTTACAGGAATAATTTAACACATCTCTTTAAACAATTCCTAACTTAACTCCTTTAAGATTCAAGAATAATCACAATATCTTATTCCTACGTTCCTCGAAACGTATCACATAAGATATTACTCATATTTCCTCAAAGAGAATGATACCATAAGCCTTATAGATGACATACTCACAAGATGTCAATCCTTGACCATTCCCAAGAGTCATAACTCTTCATCATCTGGAATTTCCACTTATCGAGTCCAACAACTCGTACCATCTTAAATGACTTATTTCTAATTTAAAATCCTCATATTCCTCACACAATCTACTATCCATCCAGGACTTAATCACATCATTTCCTTATTTTACCTCCAACGAATCTCAAATAGATCTCCCCAAAGGATACCTATGATTTCGTACACTTGGCTTTTCCAAAAGCTTTAACCATTGGTCCTACATGGGTCATACTTACTTATGAATCCAATCACCATAATTCTTGATTCCACAATCTTACTCAAGATCGCAAAATAGGGAAAACGAGTTCTTATTGAACTATTCCCTTAATCAACTTATTCCTTCACAACACTTTATCCACACTAATTCCTACAGCATGATTCTACAACTAGACATTCCGAACTTTGCACTAGTCCACCTCTATATACTTCTAGTGGAACAAAAAAAATCTCAAGTACTCAAGTGAGATATAACTCTTAATCTCATTAACTCCACATAATTTATACCTCCAAACACTAGGAATATGATGTCTCAAGAAGAAACAAATCTTTCCATAACTTCTCCCAATATCCTTATTTCCTAAAAGATACTCATAAATGAACACTTTAGGCATCACACTCTTCTAGCCTTGCCTTACAAGGTCTTCCTCCGGGTTCTCATCGGAAGTTCCCTTCGGATCTTCCCTCGGATCTTCCCCCTCTCGAGGATCTTCCTCAGGGTTTTCCTCTGGATCTTCCTCCTTCTAAGGATCTTCCGCAGGATCTTCCTCCTCTCGAGGATCTTCCTCCGGATCTTCCTTCTTCTGAGGATCGTCCTCGGGATCTCCCCTAGGATTTTCCTCTCCTTGAGGATCTTCCTTAGGATTTTCCTCGGGATTTTCCTTAGAGTTCCCTTGGAAATCACTTCCATTTAAACGTCGTTATTACAATATTTCGTTGGCCTACCTTAACGGCTCAACGAACTCTACTATAGGTTCAACCCACGAATTCTCATACGGAGGCAAATCTCGACTGCATCGAGCATTAATCCTTCGTATTCATTTTCTCAACAATGAATGTCAACGACTATGACATCATACTTAGACATCAAAACTCCTAAGAGTGATTCCTTAATTATCCCATATATCAATGTAATAAAATTGCTTAAAATAGATCAACTTGGTAATTCTATAGATGAATTATGAACATAGAGCACAAGATTCATCTACACTAATCTCTCGAGCGTTCACACCAAATTATTCGGAGATTACAGCACTAGGATATTAGTACTACCAACTCAGGAAGTACATACTTGATACCTTCGAGGGAACTACTAGGTCTTCCAACCTCGAAATATCTCTGAGAAACAGGGAAATCTAACCTTACTAGAGATGATAGAATCATCTCGGCACCTTTCGAGTCCTTTCAAAAGAATAGACAAACACCTATGTCTTACAACAACAACAAGAAATCAGTATTTCTAGATATAGAGGTAACTCCCATACCTCTCATATCAGACTAAAGAAGGCACGACTATGAACGGTATTTATTTCAAATTCGTTTGGAAGACATTTTCCAGTTCAAAACGGGCAATAGTTTTAGAAGGATAAAACCTTTCAAAACACCCAACCTATTTTAAAAACAAACTTTAGCTCTGATACCAAATCTGTAACACCCCCAAATTTTAACCCATTTGGAAAGGTATTACCGCCAGTGACCTCGGTTTCCACACCGAAGCCACCCCAGGCTTTACCATTGAAACACAATTCATAAAGAACAATTATGATACAAAATTACCATAACTTTCATTTAAACATAGTCGCGGAATTTCAACACAATTCCAAATGCGACAAAATACAGAGTTATTACAATACAGCGGAAGACTTAAAATAATTTACAAGAGTATTGACTTCAGTAGTCAACGCCCAAAGATCGTAGCATGATTCAAACATTTTCAAATACCGTTCATGTTCATAGTCGATCTAGCCTTCATGGGTCCTCGACTCATCTGATGTGCCGAATCGAACGGATGACACCAGCCAATCATGCAGAGAACAATTACGGTTGGTTAGTCTAATGAAAGACTATGCAAGGGCACAAAGCAGAGTGGTTCAAAGTAGTCGTATTAGGTTAGACTCATCGTTTCTCGGATAATAACCGATAACGATAGCCAACCACCATACTTATACTGGAATATATCAAAAGACATGATCAAGAGAAGACTCCAACGGATATGAGTCTTATGGGAAAAATATCCAAGAGAAGACTCCAAAAGAGTGAGTCTTATCGGAAGCATGACAAATGTCTGGAACATTATAGTTTCACATACAAGCGTTTAAAAACTGACTAGATGTTTCGGTTCACGACCAACCTCACCGCATAAAGCGAATCCAGATTGGAAAGAGAACGTACTCTGATCAAAGTCAGGACGAGTTTCCTAGCTGCACTATTGCCTAGTTGCACTACTCGTCAAGGGTATATTAATCATGTGCGCTCGGGCACTTATCTTAATTAATTCCAAAACGCTCATTCACGTTTCAAGCTTTTAGAATCTCATCCTCGCGGATATTGAGATATACAGTAGGGATTAAATCCCAAAGAGTGGCACCAGCTGTGTGCACCTTCCCTATACACGGACAGGGAATGGTCATGACCAAAGAAAAGTGTTGGGGCCTGGACATCCCATCCACTTGGTTATAAAGAAACGACTAGTACTCACAAGGAGATACCAAGTAGCGTTCCTGCGAATACTCGTTCTAACTAAACAGTTCAGAACTGTCCAAAATCATATCAAAGCCATCAAGGCCAGCATCATAGATATATTTCAATCTAGATATATATATATATATATAATAGCATTGTTCTAGCAGATATACAACCTATTATAATATCCATTTTAATTTCCAAAATAGTTTCACAAAACCGTTCCCAGACAAGAACAATAATCATCCCAAATTAATTAACAATTAAACAATTGATAATTAATGGAAATATGGAATGATGAGCAAGAGCGAACCGCCACTTGCCTGGAGTAGATTCGTCGATGAATCTAGATGAGACGACTACCGAAAATATCCTTTCCAAGAATATGGCTTAAGCTTCAGAATATTCCTAGCAGAGTACGAGTCCACACGCGATCTAGCGAATCACGTACTAACGCTTGTATAATTTCGGGTTAAATCTGGACTGGATTGAATTTGGGCTTTACGGCCCACTAAGAATTGATTAAGGGGGGTAGGACCCACACCCTTCTTCAACCTCCCAATTCACGAACAGATGCAACAACAACATCATCCACCGAACGCAGCGATCGGCTCGCCGGGAAGAAGCTCCTCGCCGCCGGGCTGGTTCGCGTCGTCGGGAGCACAACCACCAGCAGCGGCGAAGCAACAGCAGCATCGACGCCGGGAGGGAGCAGCAACGCGCAACGACGGCGGTTCGATAGCAGCGCAGCTCCTCCGACTCGGCGAACCATAGACCTCGGCCATAGCAGCGAACCTCAACAGTGGCCCGCAGCTCGCGCAACCACAGCTCGCCGTCTCGTCGGATCCGGGTCGCCGGCGGGATGAGCTACGGAGATGGCGAGGAAGAGAGACGACCGAGAGGAAGGAGAGATATCAGATTGGGTGCCCCTCGACCCCTTCTAGATTGGGCTCCTTAAATGGCTCCAACGAGGTCGTAAGAGGAAGGCGTGCCCGATCACCACATTGACAGCTGCCCCCGACAAGTTTTACACGCGGCGGCCAGCGAGAAACGAACGTGGGTGACGTGCAATATTTCTGGGGAAAGTTTGGTATGGGTTTTTAAACCCCGGAAATTATATGTTTGTATCCAAACAAATATTCTAAGTCCCGAAAATACATCGAATGTATTTTATACCACTCACGAAATTATATCGGACATCATGGATGTTACGGAAAATCCGAACTCCACTGAAAGCGAAATAATTAATGAACGAAGGTTGGAAAAATTACCCAAATATTCTTATTAAAAATTAAGGGATATTACAGTGGAAATATTCACATCCATCGATATTCATAAACACGTGAACGATATTCATAAAGACGTGATCGATATTCATAAACGCTGAAAAATCGTTGAAGAAGAAAAAATCAGGCGGTTTTAGGAAAGAGAAAATATTGTGTTTTCTCTCTCATCTAACAACCTCATTTATTATCTTTTCCTAATTGAAAATTAAATAATTGCCTTATTAGAGTAGATTTGGTGGTTACATTTCTACCATATTTATTGTAAGGCCCAATCATCCAACCATCAATCCAACGCTCCAGATTAATACTTTCATTTTACCATAACTTCCGTTTTACTGGAGCGTTTCTCATAAGTATAGTATAACAGTATAACTATATTATATAAGTATAACTTTATTATATAAGTAGAGTATGTAACTATAAATATATTATATAACCATAGTACATAGGTATAGTACATAAGTATAATTATATTATATAAGTATAACAATAGTATATAAGTATAACTTTATTATATAAGTATAGTATGTAACTATAACTATATTATATAAGTATAGTATATAAGTATAACTATAGTATATAAGTATAGTATGTAACTATAACTATATTATATAACTATAGTATATACCTATAGTATATAAGTATAACTTTATTATATAAGTATACACTAATACAAAAAGGCCATCTAATACCGGTTTTTTACTAAAACGGATACCGGTTATGGTTCCGGTCTAAGATGAGCTGAAATCTTGCTCCGTATACCAGTTTTTTATAAACCGGTATGAAGCAAGGACACGGATACCGGTTATTTAAAAAACCGGTATCCCCATATTTGTTTTTCTTTAAAAAAAAATTATTTATTGTCGATACCGGTTATGTTAAAAACTGGTATCTACCTCCTTGTCTGTTACATATCGGTTATTAAAATAAATGGTATGATATTTATTTTTTATTTTTTAAAATATTTTTTTACAATACCCATTCAACTATATATTATACCACATGTTTATGTCATTGTATTTCACACAAAATGCTACAACAGTGTACAGCAAAATCACATCAAATAATCCATATATAAATTATATATAATTAACTGTTAACAAGTGTTAGCTCCTTGAGCTATAAATAACAAAATAACTTAAGAGTTTCATATCTCTTTAAACTATAAATAACAAAATAACCTAATAAAATAGCTTCCAACAAAATATACTAGTTATAGATAGTCAAAAAGCTCTATCAACATACATACATACATACATGCTTTTAGCTCCTATGCAGGGGGACATACAAGTTCAACTCCAACTCTATACTTTTAGCTCCTATGTTGTGGGCAAGTTCAACTCCAACTCAAAAATAGGTTGGAGATATTGAAGACATTCCTCTATTACTTCCAAGATATACTCCTTGTTGTATCTTCGCGATGAATGTGCTAAGTACTACATTAAGCATTATAAACAACATCATTAATCTTATAAATGGAAAACAATGACACATCAAGATATAGCAGGTAGCACTCACGTACACTAACTGAGAATCTGACTATGAAAATGCAAAAATTGTCTTAACAATGTATGAAAATAAAGAAGACAGTACATAGGCATAAAAAATAGCAAGATAATAAATTTGTGATGAGTACAAGTTGTGTAGGAAAAACAAGAATAGAAACTCATAAGCATATATAATTATATATTGAATAATTATAAAGTTACAGAGAATAAAAACAGGAAAACATAATATAAATTATAAAGTTGCGAATTTAACAAAGTAGCATAATCTCAATTACAATTAAGTATTGGCATACACATCAAAAAGTAATAAAGTGTGCTTGCTATGCCATATAACAAGAATTTATCTAGCCGTAGAAGACGCGTGTTTCTCTAACTAGCTACAAAGTAGTTCAATTTTCACTAGTATACTTATCCTTGTATATATAATGCAGAAGCAGCAACATGCAGCAACAATAATGTAGGGGAAGTAATTTAGAAATTGCTCTCTTCGTTTCAACAACGTGTGTCTTCTTCTTGGGCACATTCTGCTTCACAGTATACATACAAACTAATGGAGTACCTAATGAGTCAATCAAATATGTCATCTTTAAAGATAAAGCTTCATCTTTCTGAATTCTTGCATATTCATGTAAGCTTGGATTATTATGTTCAATAGTAGGCAATTTCCCTTGCGAGATTATTTAATCAGCGATCCACTCAGAAACAATTCTGATAGTTGATAAGTGAAGGTGTCATCATCTTGCATCTCTTAGTGAGAGACTCTTACTTCGTTCAGCCTCTTCTTTCGCCCCATTCCGATTATCCTCTCTGCTCATCCTCATCAAATCATCCATATATCTCTTTCATGCTACCCTCGATGTTTCCATCACCTGAAATTGCATAAATAACATGAGGTACATGGACTGTATGTGTTTGTAGGAAACTACTAATATGGTTTTCATTGTTCACCATTTTACCTAGTTGTACTAGTTGTATATATGTTGCTCCAACTAATTAAGTAGTATGAGGCTGAATAAAATATGAAAGTATAGAAGGAATGTTGGATACACAATAATATTTCGAAAGAAAAACACTTCAACTGTAAAGGACGTTTTCCCTAGAGAATCTAGGACACATGAGGAAAGAGACCACCACAATGATGCTCTAAGCTACTGTTAACATTACCATCTCCAACAAAACATCTCCAAATTAGTCTATTACCTGCATTTACACCCATTAGCACACATTCCAAGTAAAAACCTTAATTTTCAAGCAAATAATATCATGACAGTTCAGTGCCCAAAAATTCAGAAAGGCCATATATCGCCAGCCTTTCTAATCATATCAAGGGCAGTCACTTGACAATAATTACCAATTTGTCAGACAAAAGGATAATTAGTTGGCTACTAGATTCTTTTATAAATTAGTTGGCTACTAGATTCTTTTATAAATTTGCTGCCTAAGGAGAAATTTGTGGCATACATAGCATAACAATAAGATGCATCAACTACACAAATATACCCAAACTACTCACAGTTGTGGGGACTACACAAATCCACCTTACACAAATCTACTGCACACAATTCGATTGCACACAAATCTACTGCACACAGAACTACTGAACACAAATCTAGTGCACAAAAAGATGAAGCAACTGAAAAGATAAACTTCAAAAGAAGTTGTAGCAACTGACGGCTTAAGGGTGGAGCCGCGGAGGTGGCCAGAGGAGAAGCTTCATGGACTCGGGGAGGGGCGAGCCGACGGGGAGGTGAGTGGGCGATCCGGCAAGGAGGCAACTGAGCAAGCCAGCAAGGAGGCGAGTGGGCGATCTGGCGAGGAGGCGACTGGGCGAGCCGGTGGTGCTTAGAAGGAGCCGGCGAGGAGGTGGTGCACAGCGGCTTGGAGAAGAACAGATGGGAGAGCAGGAGAAGGAAGCAGCCGCGGAGAACAAGATGAAGGGGACGGGTTTTAGGGTTTGCTTTTATATGAGGTGAACAGATGGGTTTGCTTTTAAGGGCAACTTTAATGGGGGCTTTTAGGAGGATTTGAATGTATTTATTTGCTAAAAGCCTCGTGGTATATTGGTGGCTTTTAGTGGGGACTTTTAGATGGGGCTTTTAGATAAGTTTTATGTACAATTATATCCTTGGTTTGGATTGAAATTACAAAAATGTCATTTACTAAATTATGGATAAAAGCATACATTAAACTTAATATTTATATTTTATTTTAATTATATAATTATAATATTTATTTAAAATTAAGGGAAAAAACATACATTGATGGAAAATCAACAAAAGGGGATGCATACATTCAAGAAAACAAAATAACATGCGAAAATAACATGAACTAAACCAAATGACAATATTAAACGACAAACATGACACGATAATTAAAAACAACACATAAACAACAAAATATTCAATTGTTGCCATAACGGTCCCAAATGTGCTTCTTCAAATCTTCCTTCAGCATGTGATGCATTGTTCTATCCCGAAGTTGAGCCGTCCTTATAATTAATGGATCGTTCATAATCTCTGGTCTATCGTTGCTCCAATCGCCTGATGTATTCTCTCCACTTACTCCTTCATCGAATTGTGGGATTTCGTATCCATGATGGGAGTAAGAATCGCGTTCATCTTCTACGATCATATTATGTAGAATGATGCAAGCCTTCATTATCCTTCCAATCTTTCCAAAATCCCAACAGAGTGCTGGTTTACGAATTATTACAAAGCGAGATTGCAGCACTCCAAATGCCCTCTCCACATCTTTACGAACAGACTCTTGGTGTTGGGCAAACAACTTGGCTTCATCGCCTTAGGGTAGGCGAATTGATTGCACAAATGTTGCCCAAGGTGGGTAGATGCCATCAGCGAGGTAATATCCCATCTTATACTGATTCCCATTAACCGTGAAATTCACATTTGGAGCTCTACCATGCAAAACTTCATCAAAAACAGGAGATCGCTCAAGAACATTAATATCATTAGCCGTACCTGGTACACCGAAGAATGCATGCCAAAACCATAAGTCGTATGATGCAACAGCCTCCAAAATTATTGTTGGATGACCATGATCTCCACGGGCATACTGTCCTTTCCATGCAGTTGGACAATTTTTCCACCCCCAATGCATACAATCGATGCTACCTAGCATCCCAGGAAATCCACGAGACTCACCCACACTTAATAGGCGTTGTATGTCTGATGCGGTTGGCCGCCTAAGGTACTCATCACCAAAAAAGGTAACTATTCCATCAACAAAATGCCCTAAGCAATTCCTTGCGGTTGATTTGGAAATACGCTATACTCATCGCAAGCATCAGCAGCAGTTCCATATGCCAACATACGTATTGCACTAGTACATTTTTGTAATGCAGATATACTAGGCATACCTCTTGCATCTGGCCTTTGTTGAAAGTACTCCATCCCATTCCCTAGCGTTTCCACAATGCGGATGAAAACTTCCTTTCTCATTCTGAACCTACGTCGGAAGAATTCAGCTGGATAAGTTGGTTGATCAGAAAAATAATCTTTGTAAAGTTGCTTGTAGCCTTCTTCACGATTTCTTTCAATATACTTTCGATGACGTCGAGCACGCCCTGCCTCGGCATTGTTTCTTCGTTGTCGAGCACGCTCTTGAAGTGTCTCACACGCAGCAAGCGCTTCTTGTGTAATTCTTTCGTATTCACCATTTTCAGAGCTATCGCTAGAAAGTAAAGGGTTTGAGTTTGAAGAGTTTGATGATGAACTAGACATTTTCAGAGATTTAAAGAAATGAGGAGTGACTAAACCATTGTAAATTCTCACTTATATAGATCTCTGCAATTCTACGAAATGCCAACCAAAAGCATAGAGATGCTTAGTCAAATAAAACAAAGAAGCATTGATATCAATGTATCACTTTGCAGAAGCAATAAAATGCTTTCTCTGCATCATTTTGCACCACAAAAAATCATAGAAAATGCCAACCAAAAGCATAGAGATGTTTAGTCAAATAAAACAAAGAAGCATTGATATCAATGTATCACTTTGCAAAAGCAATAAAATACTTTCTCTGCATCATTCTGCACCACATAAAATCATAGAAAATGCCAACCAAAAGCAACAAAATGCTTTCTCTGCATCATTCTGCACCACATAAAATCATAGAAAATGCCAACCAAAATCATAGAGATGCTTAGTCAAATAAAACAAAGAAGCATTGATATCAATGTATCACTTTGCAGAAGCAATAAAATGCTTTATCTGCATCATTCTGCACCACATAAAATCATAGAAAATGCCAACCAAAAACAACAAAATGCTTTCTGGTCGGCACTATTTTATAGTGCACATCTAGGGGTTATTACCAGGTTTGAGGCGTCATTTGGATGGATTTAGAGCACAATCATGGATTATGGAGTTAGAGTGGAGAAGTGAAGAAATCATGGGATTTATAGAGGTTTGAAGTGTATTGAAGAATAGAAGAACAATGTGCTGAATTCAAATGGTTCGTTCTCTCTACTCAGATGTCCAAATGAAGTGATTCCAATTCGAGGAGTTAGATCTTGAAGTCTACTGCAAGTCCTCAAACTATGAGAGCAATCCGAGTTAGGAATCAAAAGTTATGGCATTTTTACGGAAGTGTCACAGAAGATGAAAAAGGCACCGCCGCCCCGCGGTGGAACTCACCGCCCCGCGGTGGAACTCACCGCCCCGCAGTGGACGTGTTAAACGCCTCGCGGCCAAAAGATTTATTTCCTTTATTGCACTTTCGGACTTTCTTATTTCTATTATTTTATTTCCTTTGTTATTTTCATTAGGTTAACTTATTTCCTAAGCCTATTTAAGACCTCTTTCTAGGTTAAGAGGCAGACACTTTCACTTTTGCATCAACTAAAGCATAGATTTGCTTATTTTTAAAAACGATATCATTACTTGAACTTGAATTACATGATTGAAAGATACATCACAAGATTGAAACATGCACTTGGAAATGAAAACACACAAAGCAGAAAACTACAAATACAACTTAACAACTACATGGATAACACTTAAGAGGTGAATTCTTTCATCAATTGCATCTTGTATACTTCCTCCTCTGGTGTGCAGCTCTTGTTCATCAACATACATAGCATTTCCCACTTCCTGCTCCTTTCCATCTCCTGCCTCTTTTGTTCCCTCTCCATCTCCTGCCTCTTTTGTTCCCTCTCCATCTCCTGCCTCTTTTGTTCCATCTCCATCTCCATGGTCTTGATCTGAAGATATAACACTTGCTTATCCCTCTTTCATGCCTCCTTTGTCATCTTCAATTCATGGAAATTATGCTGAATGAGAATTTTTTCTCTTTCAAGCATATCTTCTCCATCATCTTCAGCACAACTTGTTGATGCAATTTTTTTTCCCTTTCGCTTAGCCTTCTTGATGCCCTCAGGACGCTCAAAAGTTCCAGTGAAACCACTTGTTGGAGTTTCTTGATTAGAACTTTCCATATCAGTAGACGATCTTTTCGAGCTTGGGGCACTCCCCGAGCTTTGGTTCATCTCGCCAGCCTGCTGCAAATAAGAATAGCTTTATTTTGGCTCGTTTCGAAGAGCCCCCCATATATGCTCATATAAAAACCCTTTTCCGTTTCAACCTTAAACAACTCATGTGCTCTCTTCATAACATCATCCTCATTCTCCCCACTTTTTTTATCATTAGAAGCACGATGATACGTACAAACAAACTTATTCACAAAAGGATTGAATGTATGCCATCTTTGCTTAACACTTTTTTGAGTTCGCTCACCTTGACCTGGTTTCTTGTAAGTGTTCCAGTAGACTTGAATTCGCTTCCAAAATGCCTCGGATGTATGGTTGGTGTTGATCACGGGATCTTTAGTGGTGTTTAAGTACCCACTGATGAGGAGAAAATCATCATCCTTACTCCAGGCGCATTTTGTAGATTTAGGGGCGGCATCGGCATCACCACCACCACGAGCAACATGACCATGACCACGACCACGACCACTGCTTTGAATTTGTTCCTGGGACTCAACAACATGTTGAGGTTGTGTACTAAAGCTTGGCATCTCCACGGATTGAGATGCACCTCCGTAATAAGAGAACTGATTTTGTGAAAGGAGTTGTGTGTAGTTAATATTGTAAGGATCATACACATCTAATGACAAATCCCCAAAGTTATTTGGGATGTCATCTTGGTTTGGATTCATGATGAAATAATAGAAGGAAGGAATGAAAATAGAAGAGAGGATTGTGTGAGTTGTGTAACTGCAACCATGTCTTATTTATAGACAAAAAAAATTCATTTATATTATTGAAAAATAGAAATACATGCATAAAATATATTAAAACTATCCTTATTATATATTAAATTAAATTATTAATATATCATATATTATATTAAAATATAATTATACCCCTTATTATATATTAAATTAAAAAAATATTTTATAAAAAAACATGCATAAAATATATTAAAGCTATCCTAAATAAAAATAACATGGTTTATTTGGACTTAATTATATTAAAATTAGTAAAAAAAATACATAAAATGATTTATTTTCACTTAATGATACCTATAATACAAAAAATATTAAAATATATCAAATATATCCAAAATGGATATCTATGAATAGAGAAAAATATAACTAGAATTATGATAATTTTTTTTTAATTTTTTAACCAGTCGATTTTTATATAAAACGATTTTTTTAAAAAAAACTGACGGCCAGGAATAAATCCTGGCCGTCTGTTGCGTGCCACATGGTGCACATCAGGCGTGCTAGCGCGCGCCAATCATACAGCGCCACGTAGCACTATGCATGGCAGAAATGAATAGCACCGCGTTTGGTTTGGAGGCAAAACGACGTTGTTTTTTGCTAACGCGGAGGCAAAAAAAAATTGATAACCAAACAAGCCTCTAATTTTATATCTATGGGACGGTCCCGTTTTTATGCCCAATTTCGAGACCCAAGATGGGGCTTTTAGCTGATTTCTCTTATTTTAATATATTTGCTCTAAAAGCCCCATTAAAAGCCCACCGTTATTCATGCTCTAATAATAAACAAGGATACCGGTGTTTACGAAACCCGCATCCATATTGCCTTAGCTTAAAAAAAAAACGTTTGCCTGTTTATTACACCGCACATGCATATCGGTTATATTAATAACCGGTATACAATTTTTTTTTCGCAGATACCGGTCTTGTCCAATAACCGGTATCTGTTTCCAAGTTCCATACCGGTTTTACGCAACCGGTATCCTTCCTTCCGGTATTAGATAAGCCGTTTGTACTAGTGATAGTATGTAACTATAACTATATTATATAACTATAATATATAAGTATAACTATAGTATATAAGTATATTATACAAATATAATTATATTATATAAGTATAACTATAGTATATAAGTATAGGATATAGGTTCTAGTGAAACGGTGAGTTACGGTTTAACGGAGGTACTAATCATATCCCTTGGATGAGAAACGAATAAGTGGCCCGGATTTAATCTCGATGGGTGCAAAATAAAAAAATGGAATACACCTACTAGATCATATCTCAACCAGATTTTAGGGGAATTGCTTTTATCATTCTCTTTCCAAAATTTACATAAATGGTTATCTCTACTCTTAATCGGTCGACCTAGTCTCTCCTTTAGTTCGACTCCTCATCAAGCCCCCGTTCCTCTTCTTCGTCTCGCTGTGAATGTTTTGCCCGCCATCGTCTCATCGTGAAGGTGTTATTACACTACTCGATTTCTATCTATTCCTTCATCTTCTTTTAACATATAAATCTTTCTTTACAACTTAGGGCAATTTTTCACCCTCATCCATCTTTTCCCTGGTTCGATGTTTCACGGGTAAGATCAACCAGATGAAGGTTAAGCGTTACTGGCCCAGAAAAGCGCCGGAATGGGCTGACGAGGCCGAAGAGGACGCTGAGATCAAAACTTCTCGGCAAGCCTTGGACCAGGCTTTCCCGCTGACGATTGACTCTCAGATCGCCAAAAAGGATGATCCTCGTCTGAGGCGTTTGGCGGAGAGTCGGGTGATTGATCGCGAGGAGGTGCGCGCCGATCACCGTCGCATCCGTCAGGCGGAGATCATATCAACGGAGGAGGAGGAGGAGAGTCGAGGGCTGGTGGGGGCGGAAGCGGAGGAAGAGGACGAGGATGCCATGGTGGACAGGAGGAGGAGGATTCGAGAGAATCTGTTGCAGAGGTAGCAGGAGGAGACGACGTCGTTAGAGGAGGATAAAGTGGCGGAGGAGCAGGAGGAGGAGTCCGAGTACGAGACGAATTCAGATGAGGAGGACGTGGGGGGAATATCGGATCCTCAGCTTTAGCCCCGACAATCCACAAATCGCCTCCTTGCCGCTCATCGCTGCACTGTTATTCATGTTAATAGTATTACAATTTATGTGTTTTGATATTTATGTTTTAGATGTTGTATATATGATATTCAGTTTCTCTGTGGTGTTATTCATTATAATAATGTTGATATTCACGTGGGTTCAGATTTTGCTTGTTGATGGTATTGTTTGTACTGTGTGCAATTTATATTAAAATTATTTGATGTGATATTCATACAAATGCTTCTGATATTCATGTTGTATGTACGTTTCATGATCTGAGTAGTTGATATTCAAATTTTATGATGTGATATTCACTATGATGTTGTTGATATTCAACATTGTTTTCAGGCCTAACTCTTCAAAGCACATAATTTCATTGAGGACAAAGATATATGTTATTCATATATTATTAAGTGGTGATATTCATATTTTAAGTTGTGTAATTCATGTCTTTAATTGTTGATATCCACATATTAAACAAAGATATTCATACAAACATGAACGATATTCAAGAAACAATGACAAAAACAAATTTACAAATCTACGAATTTGCAAAGCATTAGGACGCTGAAAAAATCAAGTGATGATATTCATGTTTTAAGTGGAAATATTCACATCCATCGATATTCATAAACACGTGAACGATATTCATAAAGACGTGATCGATATTCATAAACGCTGAAAAATCGTTGAAGAAGAAAAAATCAGGCGATTTTAGGAAAGAGAAAATATTGTGTTTTCTCTCTCATCTAACAACTTCATTTATTATCTTTTCCTAATTGAAAATTAAATAATTGTCTTATTAGAGTAGATTTGGTGGTTATATTTCTACCATATTTATTGTAAGGCCCAATCATCCAACCATCCATCACCATCAATCCAACGCTCCAGATTAATACTTTCGTTTTACCATAACTTCCGTTTTACCGGAGCGTTCCTCATAAGTATAGTATAAAAGTACAACTATATTATATAAGTATAACTATATTATATAAGTATAACTTTATTATATAAGTAGAGTATGTAACTATAAATATATTATATAACCATAGTACATAGGTATAGTATATAAGTATAATTATATTATATAAGTATAACTGTATTATATAAGTATAACTTTATTAAATAAGTATAGTATATAACTATAACTATATTATATAAGTATAGTATATAAGTATAACTATAGTATATAAGTATAGTATGTAACTATAACTATATTATATAACTATAGTATATACCTATAGTATATAAGTATAACTATATTATATAAGTATAACTATAGTATATAAGTATAGTATGTAACTATAACTATATTATATAACTATAGTATATAAGTATAACTATATTATATAAGTATAGTATATAAGTATAACTTTATTATATAAGTATAGTATGTAACTATAACTATATTATATAACTATAATACATAAGTATAACTATAGTATATAAGTATAGTATATAAGTCTCGTTTTTGACCTATTTCTTCAAAAAACTTTTCTATTGGGCCTAGTTGGGCCTAATTTATCGTTTTTTACCAATTTCTTCAATAATCCTTCCAATTGCGCCTAATTGGGCCTAATTTTTTGTTTTTTGAGTTTTTGACCCATTTTTTTTAATAATCCCTCCTATTGGGCATTGTTGAGCCTAATTTCTCGTTTTTGACTCATTTCTTCAATAATCCTTCTTATTAGGCCTAGTTGGGCCTAATTTCTCGTTTTTTATCCATTTCTTCAATTATCCCTCCTATTGGGCCTAGTTGGGCAAAATTTCTAGTTTTTGACCCATTTCTTCAAGAATTCTTCCTATTGAGCCTAGTTGGCCTAATTTCTCGTTTTTGACCCATTTCTTCAATAATCCTTCTTGTTGGGCCTATTTGGGCCTAATTTCTCATTTTTTGAGTTTTTGACCCATTTCTTCAATAATCCCTCCTATTAGGCCTAGTTTGGCCTAATTTCTAGTTTTTGAGTTTTTGATCCATTTCTTCAATAATCCTTCCTATTGAGCCTAATTGGCATAATTTCTCATTTTTGACCCATTTCATCAATAATCCTTTCTATTAGGCCTAGTTAGGCCTAATTTCTCATTTTTTACCCATTTCTTCAATAATCCCTCCTATTGGGCCTAGTTGGGCCTAATTTCTAGTTTTTGACACATTTCTTCAATAATACTTCCTAATGGGCCTAATTTCTCGTTTTTTGAGTTTTTGACCCATTTCTTCAATAATCTTTCCTATTGAGCCTAGTTGGGCATAATTTCTCGTTTTTTACCCATTTTTTCAATAATCCCTCTTATTCGGCCTAGTTGGGCCTAATTTCTCGTTTTTGACCCATTTCTTCAATAATCCTTCCTACTGGGCCTAGTTGGGCCTAATTTCTCGTTTTTTGAGTTTTTGACAAATTTCTTCAATAATCCATCTTATTGGGCCTAATTTCTAGTTTTTTACCCATTTCTTCAATAATCATTCCTATTGAGCCTAGTTGGGCCTAATTTCTCGTTTTTGACCCATTTCTTCAATAATCCTTCCTATTAGGCCTAGTTGGGCCTAATTTCTCATTTTTGAGTTTTTGACCCATTTCTTCAATAATCCCTCCTATTGGGCCTAATTGGGCCTAATTTCTAGTTATTGAGTTTTTGACCCATTTCTTCAATAATCTTTCCTATTGAGCCTAGTTGGGCTTAATTTCTCGTTTTTGACCCATTTCTTCAATAATCCTTCCTATTGGGCCTAGTTGGGCCTAATTTCTCGTTTTTGACCCATTTCTTCAATAATCCCTCCTATTGGGCCTAATTTCTAGTTTTTGAGTTTTTGATACATTTCTTCAATAGCAGCAGCATGGAAATACTTGGGATACACACATAACATAAAATCTTTACAAACATCAATCACTACACTGAAGGATCGGGTGGACGGTTACATCACGTGCGATAATCCCGAAACATTTGAAACCTCGAGTGAAACTGAACATCCCAGCCATCTACACTTCGGTATTTGAAACGACGCCAAGCATACGGAGGGGGGGGGGTACTGGACAATCATCCTTGAGCCACACCTACATACAAACACAAACTTGAACTCCTTGCGCATAGACTCGTATTGTTTAGTACAGATAGTAAGCTTTACCGATATGAAGTGGTTCTGAGCTCCTACGTGGGCCATCATCAATATCTTCGTTGGAGGGCTGAAGCTTGTATCATACGCCTTCATTGGTAGGCACAAGCATGGACCATCCCAAGCTAAGAAGACTAGCACAACTTGATACACCGTGGCAAACACCAAACCGATTAGAGGCATGTCGAGCCAATATTGCGAGGAGCATGGACTTATGACATAGTTCACCCGGAATATAAGATCTTCGTAACTCATTCTCGGTTGTAGTTTGGGCAGTATTTACTTGTATACATCGTTGTTGTCCAACAACTCTGCCGCCAAATGCATTCGAACCATAGGGTAATCATGCTCTTCGTACCCCAACAGTATAGCTAGTGACCGATATCCACAATGCCCGTCCGGAATTACATCTCTCGCCTCCTTAATATAAGGAAACCAGAAGTAATCCACATTCTTAACCCCGAAGTTCACACCCATATAAATAATGGGTTGTTCAGGGAACTGTGATCCCGACGCTTCACATTGGCCCGCAGAACTTCACTTTTATCCTTTCTAGGACGGCCATGGCCACGACCCCTACCTTGGCTACCTTGGGTCCTATTCTCATTCTCATTCTCCTTCTTTATCTCCTTCTCATTCTCATACTCCTCTAACTCGGCCCTTCTATACTCAAACAAGCTCGGCTCCCTCTTGGTGGAATACTTTGTGGAACCCTTCGGCCTTCCTTTGGCAACAATACCCGTCGGCTCCAACAACGAAGATTCATGCGGATGCTCTAAGTCATGCAACAACTCAGTGACTTGCACTAACGTGGATTTATCAAGGATCCCATATTTCTCCTTCTTGTACAATTCCTCAAGTCTCAGCTGTGGAATAGACATTGCTGCATGCTCTTCAATGGTGTTGTCACGATAAATTTTATCCCATTCCAGCTGCCTCCAGAAGCGGTGGATCTCACTCGGCATGATCTGCCTCTTATCAACAATAGCCTCCCCAATCTCATGGATGCACGGCAAGCCTTGGCATTCTTTCATCCAGTAATCGTCGTACTCCTCGTTGAAATCATCTCTCTCTAGCTGCTTATACATATCGAACAACTTCCTCAAGCCCCTTTCCGACACTTTGTAGAACAGCTTCGTAAACATATCCATGCTCGCCATCACCTGCCCGATTTGACCTTCGATTGCATGGTGGATCCTCACTGCCATCCTGTTAAAACCGCCAATACTAGAATCCACAATATCCTTCAACACCGAATGCATACCCTCAACCCTATCAAAACAAAAAAAATAATCGTGCTAGTCAGAAAGTATGACACTGAGCCCTAAGCCGAATAAACAACAAAGAAAATGAAAAAGGGATACATACCTGTTTGAAGTCCTCGTGAAGAAGTGAAGATGATGGTCTGTCCACGCTCTGACTATGCTTTCCTTGTAAGGATTCAGTCACTGTTTCTCAAGGTATCCAACAAGGCAGCTCTTCCACGATTTCCTAAGTTTTTGGAGCCTCTCTTCGTAGATTTCCTCTGTGGTTGAACACCAAAGTCCCCAACATTGGCCGCAAAAGTCGTTGACTCTTTTCGAATCCTTCAAGATTGGATTAACATATGCCTCGATGTTGTGTTTGATATGCACCCAACACAAAAGGTGTTTAACCCGATCTTTGAAAACTACCCGAATTGCATTGATGAAGGTCTGCTCTTGATCAGTCATTATGGTCGTCGGCATTACTCCCGCCTCTTGAAATAAATGCAGAAGCTTTTGCATTATGAATCTGTAATGCAAACCATATTCCTCCCGCGTAAATGCATAGGCGATGTTGAACGTCTTGTTAGTGCATGTAAAACCGACAATCTCCACAAGAGGCATGCTATACCTAAGGATGAATGTAAGAAAACAAAAGAGTATAAGCAATTTCAGATCATGGATATTACGACTATATTAAATTGTAATAAACATAAGACCATTATATACATATTTGTCTTGTATGTGGCATCGATAACTACCACGTACGAGAACAACTTCAACAGGTGTAGCGAGTGAGGGTGAGCGAAAAATAGGATATCGATCTGAGACGTAGGTAGCTTCCTCAGAGGATGCACTTCGTACCTATTTTCTTTGAAGAAATTTAGGGTCCATTGGATGACCGTCATTTCCCCACGATCCTCGTAGTGCATCTTTTGTAGATAGTTGGAAACTTGTTTCGGTAATGTTACATTTCTGGGGAAGCAGCTTCTCAACTCCGCAACAATAATACTCGGCGGATTGAACCTCTCGCCGAACCTCCTGACAATGCGTTGCTCATCCGGGGTCATTCGACCCATGTATGCATGCCCAAGGAAGGTAGTCGGAAGCTTATGGTTGTGTTATTTGCTCAACACATTCAAGATCCATTTACGAGTCTCTACTCCCGGCTTCTTCTTCATTCGAACACCATACAACTCAAATGTGCACCCAGACTTCTTCGATCTGGTTTCACAAATTACCACATCAGCCTCATTCGGATCTTCTTCACTAACTTTCTTCCTCCCCGATCTATATTCACCAAAGTGCTCGCACGTCAAACTGACATGTCTTTCATTACTTCGGTGAATGACTAGAACCATCATCAAATCGTTTCCCCTCTTTTGAGCCCAATCAACCAACTCCTCTCGGCTATCCCACTTTTGATTCATACGAAATTCAGATCCATAATCTTTACCCTATTAATGTATATACTAATGTTATTCATTTGCATTTAATGACGTAGCAATATCTCAATCTCCAAACTTAAAGAACTACTATTTCTAACTACACATGCAATATCAAAATACCGCATACAATATTACAAAACTAAACTATAATTCCTCATGTCTACAAACTTATGATTTATACGATAAAAACTTGAGTCAAACTATATATACTTGTATTCCTCTATAGATGAACCAATTCACAATATCGCATGCAATATTACCATAACTAATTCATACATATCTATATAATGCAAATATCAAGCCTTTTGCGAATTATGAAATACTAACTGCGAAATTATTGGGATTGAATTCTTCATCACTGCTCAAATATTCTTCATCCACTAGTACAATATTCACATTAAAATATGCACCATAGAAAGCGGTTGGTCAACAACCGTTGTCTTATAAGACTTAAAATATGCGGACAACGGTTGTTGGAAAGACCCGTTGTCTATAATTAAAACATACACAACGGTTGCTCAACGAGCGTTGTCTTACAATAATAAAAATATACAGACAAAGGTTAATAGAAATGCATGTTGTCTATGATTTCCACATAAACAACGGTTGTAAATAATTGTTGCCTATGATTGCAACATAAACAATGATTCTAAATAACCGTTGTCTATGATTGTCACATAAACAACTGCTCTAATTAATCGTTGTCTATAATTGTCACATACACAACGGTGATAAACAACTATTGTCTATAATGGATAAATACACATAACTGTTGTTTAGGAGTATAGGCTACTTGTTATTCAAGAACAACTTCTTAAATAGCCTATAGTACTTTTCTCAACAACAACAAAATAGCCTATAGTACTTATGGACAACATTTACGTAAATAACCATTGTCTAAGTTTCACATCAATTACGATTCCTTCTTTTTTTCTATGGAACCCTATGATCTCCCATCTCTTGAATCGTTCACTTTTGGTCCCTCCTCTATGCTTATTGTCGCCTCTGTTTGTCGATTGAGGAGATGCCGCTCTTATCTTACAAACCCAAACTTCCACTGGAAGGTTCACTTGGAGGTTGATGTTGGCCGGTGGCAGGGACGTCGAACAATATGCATAGTGCTTCTCTCGCCGGTTAATATAAGGTTTTCTCTTGCTCCCTTTACTTTGCCCTTCGCTTTTGGCCTTCGACAATCAATTTTCTTTCATTTGTTTGGTAGAAATTAGGGATTTTTGCATACTTCAGTTTTTAACTCTCAATTTCTCTCATTCTTATACAAGCTTTTGTCTTCCTTTATCTAAAGCTAACGCGTTGCTTTTCCCCCAACATGGTTACACATGTTCGCTACTTCGATCTGCTCGATCCGCCCACCGACTCCGACTTCACCGGCTAGTTGTTGTCCCCGCTCTTGGGGTTTCCAACCCTACCATCACCGACGCGCACTTCCCTCCCT
This sequence comes from Rheum nobile, assembly GCA_027886185.1. NCBI lineage: Eukaryota > Viridiplantae > Streptophyta > Magnoliopsida > Caryophyllales > Polygonaceae > Rheum > Rheum nobile. The sequence goes on along the minus strand of WOAB01000644.1, from coordinate 7,219,836 downwards.
TACTCGCAGGTGCTCAGTGCCAAGGTTTGATTTTTTACTTCTATTGACTTGATTTCTATTGGGTAATATTGATTTCTTGTGCAACTGATGTCGATTCTCCGTTTGGTTTAACCCGCTGGTCTTTTGGAGACTTGGTTATTATGCAAGCTCTCTTTTTTCACTTACTTATCCTAATTGTGTTGTCAATTAAGTTGTCGTATGCTTTTTTTGTGGTGAATTTTGTAATTTTGTGTTGAACTGCATGCTTTGCTGATTTTTTGCAAGCTTTGCTGATTTGCTGATGCTCAATTTGTTGATCTGCTGAACTACACGCTTTGGTGAATTTTGTAGCTTTGCTGATCTGCTGTTAACCGTTGCTTTTAGTCTATTGTTCTTATGCAAGCTTTGCTGATTTTTTGATGCTCAATTTGCTGATTTTTTGCAAGCTTTGCTGATTTTTTGCAAGCATTGTTGATTTGTTGACGCTCAATTTGCTGAACTACACGCTTTGGTGAATTTTTCAAGCTTTGTTGATTTACTGATTTGTACCTGATTATCAATATATTGCTCATTTCTACTTACATATTAGCCGCGTGTTTGAAGGTACAAAGCAACTAAAATTCTTTCTCAGTCATCCATTGATGGGTGTGGTTCAGTGGGGCATAGGAATAGCCAACATTTATTAGACTACTCTCATCATTGTTAGTTCAAGTGAAGGTGAAAATGCATACTACAAAATCAAGGTAAATCCTTTTGAAAGTGTCTAGTATGGTCGAACTATGTATGATATTCTTTTATATCTTCCTCATAGTTCATGAGAATGACATATTGATATTTTTCTATCAATACTCTTTTGAAAGTGGATAAATGACTCCTTGTTGATAGTCCTTGAGCATTGATTTTGAATAGGATATACTGAAGCAGTTATAAGCTTATGGCGATTTCCTGTATGGTCACTTTTTCTGTCTAGTTAAGTTGGGGAAAGTGATATGTGGGGGCACTGCTTCTATCTTTTCTCTCATTCATTTACTAAATAGTTCTTGGGGTTTGCTCATCCTAGTGTAGACATGTTACAATATTATAACCACTTACTGTTCTATGCTAAATCTGGCAATTTCATAGTGATTAGATATGGAAAAGCAGTTTTTTAAGTAGCTTATATGAGAAAAGCAAAATTCATGATCAGATGTCACATAGTAGAAACATGAGTTCTTTAAAACCAGAGCTTCTACAACAACGAATATGTGAAGTGTGAGTTGGCTCTATAAGCAAACAATAAGTTTTGAGTAGCTATAGTGTGCTTGAATTATGCCAACATCTGAATGTGGAAAGAATGAAATTCCTTATATGATCTATTGCTAATTGATAAAGTTGATCATTAGTCCTAATAATGGAATGTCTATGAAACTAGAGGGCTCCTGAACAATTTGATGGCCTTCTGTATTGAAGCATTGCTACCATAGATATATTTTGGAAAGTGGGCTTCTGAACTTTTTATTTGCTATCAACTCTTCCACTCCCTGCTTGTGCAATATTCTTTCATCTTGCTGAATGATGAATAGATTTAACTTTTCAAGACATCATTAATTAGAGGTTCTTCTGAATGAACTTTCTCTTTTGGTAAGCCTCAATAAAACTAATCTGAAATAAAGCAAGGGTTCCTTCATGTGAGCTGATATGGCTCAATTCTGTGTGATATTTTTCAAGACCTCCCTCCTCTTGAAGTGCATTATTGTTGCTTCTGTGTCGTTGGTTCCTGCTCAATGGATGTTGCTAATCTGCTGAAATTTGGTTCTTGTTTATCTTACATCTATAGTTTATATCTAACATGGTTACTTCATATTCTGAATCACTAGAAAATGTTAGACATAAGAAATCATAGTCTCGCGTAAATTAGTTTCTAAGGTTACTAGGTATAAGTTTATTGTTTCTTTTATTGATTCTTTTTATATTTAAAATTTGACTCTCAAGTCTAGAACATACATGGAAAACATTTATATACTGATTTTTTTTTATCATTTATGTGTTTTTTTAGCTAATGAAGAAGATCGTCTGTTGGGAATTGTAACTTCTTTACTTTACCTAGACAATATATTTTTTGGCGAATTGAACTATCAGGTAAACTTAAATTTCTCACACTTATTACTTGACATGTTTATATCACAGTACATTTTTAGAACTTCACTTGTATTGTTGCTATATATAACATATCTAATTTCCTTAACAAAAAGAACAAGATTGGTTTATATATGCAATTTTTTTACTCCTTAATTGACTTCGTATTTTGAGATTACTACGTGAAGTGTCCTAACTAGTTTGGAAATAAATTAGTTTTGTAGTTGAAATAGAAAATCTACAATATGCAATTACTAACTTGTATTTTGTATGGGTTGATGAAGTGTCCTCGTCAGCCTAATACTATTGATTATGGTTATTACATCTTGAGATATATGCGAGAGATTATAGGACAAAGAACTTTGAGCATTCCGACCAAGGTTTATCCTCATTTCATTGTACATATAAAGGTTTATGGTATAAATTAATCATTTATTTATTTATGTCTAATAAACTTGATCTGATAAATACATGAATATATATATCTTGTGCAGTATTTTACTCGTTCATCAAGTCCGTACACATCAGATCAAGTTGATGAAATACGAGAAGAGTGGGTTGAATTTGTTGAGAAATACATTGAATGGTAAGTAACTAATTAAGCATATATGCCCAGATAACGACTAAAATTGTTTATTGAATTTCCTAATCAGCATTCTTGAATTATGTTCTAATTAATATCTTCACTTTCCTTGTCATGTAGGTAGTTGATGATTCAAGCTAACTCAAGTAGGATGCAAAACTCAAGTTTTACGTATTCATTAGTTTATATATTCATTATAGGATTATGTTTATTTCTTTAGTTTAATTCAAAATTGGCATTATTATAGCTAGCTAGCTAGTCTATTCTTTGTCCCGTGCACATTTTGTTGATTATATGGATAATGTTATTTGAACAGTTTTATAACATGTACTTTTTCATTATATATGTATTGGTGTATATATCTAGAGGATAATGTGCCCATTTCAGATTAATGTTATAGATAACGGCTAATTAACTTGTTATCAATGTAACTAATATTTCAAAATTATGAAGTCGTTGTCTATGTCATTTTTATTTAAAACACACAATTAAACAACGATTGTATTACATTAAAGACAACGAACTCAAGTACAAAACATGTTGTCTATAATATTCCACTTTCATTATATATATTAGATAACAGTTGTAATCATAATAAAGAAAACATGTCCAAATACAACAACCATTGTCTATGTAATTTTTTATTTATTATAATCATTAGACAACGATTGTCATTACATTAAAGACAACGGGCCCAATCATTTTCTCTCTATTTCACAACGGTTGTAGGCTACATAGACAACGGTAAACTTCAATTGGAAACACCAAATATTATTTTCTACGCTATATAAGACAACGGTTATATGGTATCCCAAACAACGGGTGCCAACGTGATCTAAGAGAACTGTTGTAAAAGGTAAACCGTTGTCTATCTTATCAATTCATAGACAACCCTAGATACGACAACAGTTCCAAAATCGGTGTCCATATCATTTTTTAACCGTTGTCTAAACCTGTTTTTGCAGTAGTGATCGCTACTCCAATAGTCGTTTTCAGTATTTTCCATTGTGGTAAGATTGTATTCGAATGTGTGTGAAAAAAATGGATGATTGAGTTTGAGTATATATAGAGGGGTAATTCGGCCGTTGGAATTATAGCCGTTGGGCTAGGCAAGATCTTTGCGTACGCAATATATTTGCGTAGGACCCTAAATTTCAAATCCCCCCAACGGCTAGTTCCAACGGCCTTATTTTGTGCTCTACGCAGAAATCTTGTGTACGTAAGGTTTGTGCGTAGATGAATGTAGTGCGAAAGGGCGAAAATGATAGTGTATATAGCGGCTTCGTTTAAAAATCATAAAAATGAAGTATATTTCAAAAAAAAAAAGTGATCAATTTTCCCAAATGACAACACATTGGAAGGGGATAATGGCCATGTAATGTTGTTTTCTTCCTATGCAAACAAAAATGTATCCGAACAAATTCTGTATTTGATATTTGAAAGTGCACTGATTTTGTTCTTTGTCCTACAAATTGTTTTTTAACACTAGAATATTTCCACATCTCGTTAAATTTCTACTAAAACAAAACACTTTTTAACCTAATGAAGTGAAGGAGTTTCCTATTAAGGTTTACTTAGTTATATATGTAAGCTTATAATGGTACGTAGATAAGGAGTAAGCAAAGACGATTTTTTTTACCGGCAAACATTCACTTGAAAAAGGGACTTTGGCTATCATGGTTTCGTGATTTTTCGTGGTAATTTTACATCATTGGTCAAAACTCAAAATACCACGATTCTACTCAAAACTGAGATAATTGTGTGGTACTTTTACCACGGTTGAGTCTATTAGAGCATGCACAATGGTTGATTTTTTAACAAAGTTTTTTAGTCAATTTTTTAATTTTTTCTCTCTGTCACATCATCTAAAAATTTCTAATACTTTTTTTTCCATACTCATAATTTTTCAACCCATATTTTTTCACTCTATAAATTTTATGAAAAACATATATAAATGGGTGTCTATGGATAGATAAAAATCAATTATGAATATTGGATATACTTTTTACAACAAACAAAACTAAATTGAGCTGGAAATGACTAAAATATCTGTAAAATTCAACTTTTCAGCTTAAATGGGTTTTTTAGTAGTTTCTTAGTTAGAAACCATAAAAAACGTTTTTTAACAAAAGCACACTATAGCTAAAAAACTTATTATATTTTAATGCTAAAAAACCACTATTGTGGGTGGTCTAACCGATGTATTTATGCACACTAATTTACTATGACAGGCAAAATACCATGGTCCATAAATGAACCGTAGTAATTGTGTTGTGCGTATTACTGCAGTTACAACTTTTTTGAGGTAAATCCAACACATATTTAAAAGACCTCGATTCCTTAAAAAACGGTGGTGTTATTGTAACCAATATACCTTGGTTCTTTATAGAACCGTAGTAAATTGTAATGTTTTTTCCAGAAAACAAACCCTAGCCAATTTTTCACCATAGCTCCGCCATATCTTCTCTCTAGCCTTATACTTTCTCTGTCCAATTGGAACACTAAACCTTTAATCAACTCGTCGATCACCATCGGAGCCCTAGCCTTCTTATCTCTATTGGTCTTATTCTCCTCCCTCCCTTCTCTTTCAATTCGTCCGACGTCACCTTCGTCAAGGAGAGCATGTCATCGCCGACATTGTTGTTACTAAAGCTTCAATGTTTGACGGGGTAATCTCTGTTGGGGATAATCCTAAGCTAAAAGGTCTGTTGTGGTTTGTACACTATTATAGGGTTAGGAATTTCACTCTATGATATATTTCTAGCTGGAATCTAGTTCTCTATAATTTTCGAATGCCTAGCTAATTTGATGTATGGGTAGGTGTTTCTCCCTTTTTTAGTTTATTCCATTAATTCCTTCTTACTAATCCCCATTTTGGTAGCATATGAATTTGTTTCTCTTGCAATTTACGACCACCTTTGTTTAAGATTTGACCATTCTAACTTTTAGCTAATTTACTTCCACTCTCTATTTATTTTCCGTCTAAAAATTTTCAAATTAACATTTAGTGTGATGGGACTGTTGAATTCTTTGACTTGAGACTGAAATCATCGGTTGGTATAGTAAGTATTGTCTTGCTTGTTGGAAGTGATGATTAGGCACTAGTAATATTTCTGATGAAAATTTTATCAAATATAGAGCCTTATGTCTTGGATGTAGATTTGTTGACAGCTCTGCACGAGGCTTCAGAAAGAATGACAATTCCTTTGTAGTTGTGCACAAGGCGAGCAAATAAAAAGCAAACAGCTAGGGTACTTAAAAGAGAGCATGCAACAGAATGAGCATGATAAATTGCAAAGGCAATGTAAAATACAATGAAAAATTAGATTATTTTTTATTTGTATTTTATTTGATTACTAGTTATGGATGACAATGTGACAATCATTTACTTGTCTCTACATAGATCTATGAAAATATGAGTTATTGGAAATAACACAAACAAAGCTAACAGGCCAACAAAGTGGATTGAGATAATGATTAATAGCATTTTGTGATGTATAATCAATTCTTTCATTTTAATTTCTACAACAAGTAATACATTGGTCTCAACCTGATATATTTATGGATTGTGTGCTTTGTAGTGTGCTCCCTAAGCAAACCAATAATATAGATTGTAAATATTATATTCTCTGATTTATACACGAGATTATCAATAAAGGACAAGACTATCCCTGAAAAGGTATATCGATGGATAACATTTGTGTACAGTTTCATAGATTAATTAGGTTGTAGAGTATGTGTGCATTGTTCATGCTTTAGCTAGTTAAACAGTTTTTGTAACATTTCACACTTTACTTAGTAGAATAATTAGGCTTTCTAAATTATGCTTGTGAAACTTCATCCTTTTGAGTCTTTTGAATTTACGATAATACATTGATGTATGCATTTTTACATTATTTACACCATTTTGATAATTGACGTATTTTGAATTCGTGCCAAATGGTCTAGAATAATTACGATTATGTATCCACTATATATTTTAAATTAGGTATTTAATTTAAAATGTGCACATTTACCTCTATCATTTAGTAATCAATGTAAATGTTATAAAAATTAACCATGGTAAGCATGTTTAACACATTACATGTTTACCGCAGTTGTCACGATTAACCACGGTTCGATCAAATTTATTGCAATGCAAGTTTACTACAGGTAAAACAAATATGCCACGGTTCGAACAAATTTAATATGACAATTTTACTATGGTTATTCTACCGATGAATTGTTGTAGTTTTACCACGGTTGTCGCAATTACTAATATCCGTGGTAAACGTGAAATCGTGGTAAACATGTTTACCACGACCAAGTTTACCACGGTTATGATCCATCGTAAACTTTATGAAACAATCGTGTAAAAGGTTTTTTTGTACTAGTGATTAGGTTATCCTTTTAGATAAATAGTCAACCTAAATCATCATTAAAGCATTTACAACAAAGATTAGTAGTACAATTTCTATTACAGAAATCATCCCTCGACAAATATATCTAATTTGATCGTCCAAGAGGTTGATAGGCTCTCACGAATCTTCTAAGCACATCAAGGCTAATGTCATTAGTGGCCATAAAATATGTTACCTTGTTACATTCTCTGAAATAATGAAAAACTAAGACCGAGTCAAAGTAATTTATTAGGGAAATAATATCAATTATAATGGTTCTTATTTTCCAAATTCCCTCAATACAATTTATGACAACTAAATTATCACCCTCGATAATAAGGCTTTTAATATTAAGTGATAACACATTTCTTAACTCTTCCAGTAAAGCATATGCTTCAGATTACAAAATTGAAGTATTTGGTATTTATTTTCTATAAAAAAAACAAGAATGAATTATCACGGTTTCTTAGAATATAACACACACATATATATAGAGAGAGAGGAACGCTCCGGTAAAATGAGAGTTATGGTAAAACGGAAGTATTAATCTAAAGCGTTGGATTGATGGTGATGGATGGTTGGATGATTGGGCCTTACAATAGATATAGTAGGGGTATAATCACCAAATCTACTCTAATAAGATAATTATTTAATTTTTAATTAGAAAAGGATAATAAATGAGGTTGTTAGATGAGAGAGAAAACACAATATTTTCTCTTTTCTAAAATCGCTAGATTCTGCTGATACATTTTCTTCTTCTTCAACGATTTTTCAGCGTTCATGAATATCGAACACGTCTTTATGAATATCGTTCATGCGTTTATGAATATCGATGGATGTGAATATCTCCACTTAAAACATGAATATCACCACTTGATTTTTTTCAGCGTCCTAATGCTTTGCAAATTCGTAAATTTGTAAATTTGTTCTTGTTGCTTTTGTCATTGTTTCTTGAATATTGTTCATGTTTGTATGAATATCTTTGTTTAATATGTGGATATCACCAATTAAAGACATGAATGACACAACTTAAAATATGAATATCCACTCAATAATATATTAATAACATAATCAATTACACCATGAATATCATTCTATATTGGTATGAATATCACAACGTTTCACCATGAATATCATAACCCAAACAAAAAATAATCACTTCAAATTAACACAAATAGTTATACACGGAAAAATATACATGAACATCAGTATTGATTACATGAATATTAGGAATGACAAAAGCAAGTTTTCCCATCAGTTGTAGCTTGTATCTAATATATTGTATCTAGAAACACGAATATTACTCTATACTAGTATGAATATCACTACATTTACCATGAATAGCATAACATGAATGTCTGCATTAACAACAATGAATGTCACATAATACAAAATGGAAATCAATGATCAACAAATCATGCAACACCATCAAAAAACAAAAACGTATCCAACATGAAAGTAAACTGCATTATAGTGAATATTACATCATAAATATCAACTACTTAACGCATGAAACCTACATCCAATATGAATATCAAAAGCATTTGTATGAATATCATATTAAACAATTTGAATATCAATTGCAAACACTACAAACAACACCCCAAAACACCAAAAATGATCCAACATGAATATCAACAACATTATAGTGAATATCACATTATAAACTTTAAATATCGACTACTCAACGCATGAAACCTACATCCATCGTGAATATCAACAACATTATAGTGAATATCACAACATAAAATTTGAATATTAACTACTCAACGCATGAAATGTAAATCCAACATGAATATCAAAAGAATGTGTTTGAATATCACAACAAACAATTTGAATATCACATATTAAAACGTGAATATCAATGATCAATAACTCATACAACACCATCAACAAGCAGAATCTGAATCCACGTGAATATCAACATTATTTTAATGAATAACACCACAGAGAAACTGAATATCATATATATAATATCTAAAACATAAATACCAAAACACTTATATTGTAACACTGTGAATAACAATACTGTTAACATTAATAACAGTGTAGAGATGAGCGGAAACGAGGCGATTGGTGGTCTGTCGGGGCTAAAACTGGGTAGAACGGTGCCAACTTGGAAATTGTTGGTTGTGAAGAGGAGTCCTGGAGACGATGACGGAAATCTTCTTCGTCGTGAATAGGAAGAGCGAGAAGATCAATAACTTTCCAGTCTAAAGCAAAAAACACTCCCAAAAATGAGAAAAAATTGCGAGAAGATCGGTAGACATACATCTGTTTTGTCCGATATCGGAGGAGCGAGTCTCACGTATCTGAACCTTTCAAGTAACAAGCTTTCCGGCGGATTGTCGCCGGGTTTGGGAAAGCTGTGGCCGGAAAACGCTACTGTTGATCTCTCGTTCAACAACTTGACGAGTCATATCCCGGAGGCGAAAGCGCTTGTGGGTCAGAAATCGGAAGCTTTTGCGGCGAACTCGGATTTGTGTGGGAAGCCATTGAAGGACCAATGCATGATTCCGTCTACTCGGTCGACACAACTGAAGGTTTCGGGAACAATTTCGCCTGCAATAGCGGTGATTCACAGATCAGTTGATTCAGACAATTCGTTGAACACCTCTTCCGCAACGCCGCTTGGGGGAGAAAACCACACTGGGCTGAGGCCGACGACGATTGTGGGAATTACAGTGGTTGATTTGGCCGGAATCGGGCTTCTGGGGTTGTTGCTGATGTATGTCTACCGATGGAGGAAGAGCAGGGCAGAGGAAACCATGCCGGCGGCGGAGAAGTACGAAACCTACGGCGGTGGAGAGAGATATTCGCGAGAGAGGGGAAGAAAATGCGGAAAGCATCTCCTTACTTCTGTTATGGAAAGATTTGGTATTAAAACAAATCCCACAAATCATGCTAATGGAGGAAATCGTGTATGGGTGAATCCACCATCCTATTTTGCAACCCTCTAGATTAAATCATGACCATCAATTCTATTATAATCCAACGCTCTAGATTAGTACACTCGTTTTACTATAACTCTTCGTTTCACTAGAGCCCAATTATATATATATATATATTATGTATATATATATATATGATGAACCATCCATACATTTAGAGCCACCAAAGTTTAATTTGACCCATCTAGAATCAGGTTTTTTCCATCTAAAGTAGCTTTTCATATCATGCATGTTATTTTTTATTATGCCCTTACATATCGTGCCTGCTATATGTACGATAAAATTTTTACATACGCACGACGCATGTACACCAAAGTCTGGCGTACAGGCAAAAACAAGACAAACCTGTACGCCAAAATGTGGCGTACAGGCGAAAAACTTGTACGCCACATTTTGGCGTATAAGTTTGTCGTGTATATAGCAACGGCCTTACATATCTATATATTAATTTATTTAGAATCAACCCATTCTTTATATTTAAGTAGAGAATAGTCCGATTGTAAAAGCGAAGTAATCAAAGACAATTGAATTTTATAACGTAGCTAGATAATATTCATGAAAATGAGTGTGATGACTCATAAAAATCGATTAGGATTCTGTTCATTATATCCAGTTAAAATAAGAGTTGAAACTAAATGAATAGTTGAAACTGAAGGTGAAGTTGATTGATTAGATGAAGCTGAATTTATTATCTTAATTTATTCAAAAATAAAGTATTACAAGATGAAATGGGTGAAAAGTAAAATTAAATTTGTTAATTTTCAATAATGTTTGAGATCATATTAAAAAAATTGACAAAATTAAACTATATTAATCCACTACAAGATCTTTAAGCTAAATTGATATTTTTTATCACACTCATTAAGTAATTTAAAAATAAAATCGAGCTCTGTTCTGAAAAAAAAATAAAAAATGTTGAAGGGACGATAGATATTTTTTACCCGCTGTGCGCATGCCTTCATACATTTCCATCCATACTTGTATTTTGAATAAAAACAATATATTACTACATACAATTTAGACGTTAGCCAAAAAAGAAAACAGAAGGTCAACTGGTGGGGCTTCGTAATGGCAGGATAGTGATGGGTTATGGGCGCAGCCCATGGAATCAGTTTGCACATCCGGGCCCCCAAACGAAGGAAACACTCGTAAGTTTGAGTATATATAGATAGATTGTAGCTATGTAGTAACGAATGATATGCTTTTTCTACTTCCTAGCGAGTATGAGAGGGTGCAGCCATCTTCATTGTTGAATAATATACAACACAATGAGCTAACCCTATCTAAAATGAAATGGGAACTCAAATGTGACAATAGAAATTGTTGTTTAATGTTGATACATCTCCATTCTCTCTTTTGAGATAACAGATGAAGTTGGAGCCTTATGGAGAGAAATTTAATTTCCGTCATTACAAGCTTTCCCGAGAGCCACATCAAACAAGCTAGCTTTTGAGATGCAAAATTTGACCTGCAGGTAAGTTGGTACAAAATCCTCCTACCGTAATCAAATGTCTTCACTTTGAGTTTAAGAATGGATAATTTTTTATTAGACCTATCCGACACTACTTTTGTACCGGATAGGCCCAATGACATATTGGGATTTTTGGGGTTTTGATGGGTCTGAACCTACTCCTTCTAGGGTGTGTGTTAGCAATTCGCAATGGAGTCAAAGGCTCCTCGTTCCTATACTATTTTTATTCCCTTCATCCGGTTCAGATGACCTTTGCCACACTATATCTGGATCGGGTTTTGGTTGAACACCTTTTAGTCCTTAATGAGTCTAGCGTCAATACCTACTAGACCAACTAAAATGTTGGTCCTTGTTCATCTACTATTATAAAGCGGGGAGAATGTTCGCACCGCTCTTTTTATTCCCCGCATCCCATTTTAAATTAACCTTGGGCACCACCTAGTTGTGCCCAAGTGAATGAATTGGATTATTAAAAATCCCGATTCTTGGCAGATTTTAAAAAAAAAAAAAAAAAAAATTCGGTTCACTTGGGCGCAACTACAAAGTAGCGCCCAAGGTTGTATTTAAATCAACAAATTTTATTTCATATTTAAAATAAATTTACTATATACTCATCGTATTGTATCTATCTTGTTATTTTATATGCTTTGGAAATTCAAATACCTAGTAGATTTATACACTTGTGTGCATTTGACTATAGTAATAGACGTTTTCAAGTAATCAGGGTTACATGGCAATAAATTTGTTTGTATCATGAGGTTTCAATATATACTTTTATTCATCTAAAATTCATGTACGCTTCTCCACCAATTCGTTTGATATTAACCGTTTGTTATTATTATTCTCGAAAATCACATATAACTATGATTATATCTTATAGTTATATCCAATTCTGTTATATCTTATGGTTATATCCTAAAGTTATATACTACGGTTATATTCTATAGATATATACTATGATTATATCTTATATTTATGTTCTATAGTTATATACTATGATTATGTCTTATAGTTATTAGGGATGAGCACGGGCCAGAACCCGACCCGAACCCGAAAAGCCCGAAACCCGAAAACCCAAAAAAAAGGGACCGAAGACCGAACCGAAGTCATGCGGTTCGGTTCGGGTTCGGTTCGGTTCGGGTCGGGTTCGGGCTAAACAACACTCGTAAATAAAAAATCAGACTGAACTGGGCTAAAACCCGAACCGAACCGAACCCGAACCGAAACCCGAAACACTGATAACATCATACCGAAACCCGAACCAAAGTCATGTGGATTCGGGTTCGGTTTGGGTTTTTCAGGTCGGGTCGAGTCGGGTTTTCGGTTTTCTCAACCCGTGCTCAGCCCTAATAGTTATATCCAATTTGGTTATATATTATGGTTATATTCTATAGTTATATACTATGGTTATATCTTATATTATATTCTATAGTTATATACTATGGTTATATCCTATAGTTATATACTATGATTATATCCTATATTATATTCTATAGTTATATACTATGGTTATATCCTATAGTTATATACTATGATTATATCCTATATTATATTCTATAGTTATATACTATGGTTATATCATATATTATATTCTATAGTTATATACTGTGGTTATATCCAATTTGGTTATATCATATCATTATCCTATAGTTATATAATATGGTTATATCATATAGTTATATACTATGATTATATCTTATAGTTATATACAATTTGGTTATGTCATATCGTTATATCCTATAGTTATATACTATGATTATATCTTATATTATATTCTATAGTTATATACTATGGTTATATCTTATGGTTATATACTATGATTATATCTTATAGTTATATCCAATTTGGTTATATCTTATGGTTATATTCTATAGTTATATACTATGGTTATATCCTATAGTTATTCTATAGTTACATACTATGATTGTATCCTATATTATATTCTATAGTCGTTATAAGCTATGGTTATATCATATAGTTATATACTATGATTATATCTTATAGTTATATCCAATATGGTTATATTCTATAGTTATATACTATGGTTATATCCTATATTATATTCTATAGTATATAACTATATGACCATAGTATATAACTATAGAATATAATATATGATATAATCATAGTATATAACTATAGAATATAACCAAATTGGATATAACTATAAGATATAATCATAGTATATAACTATAGGACTTAACCATAGTTATATGTGATTTTCGAGAATAATAATAACAAACAGTTAATATCACATGAATTGGTGGAGAAATGCACATGAATTTTAGATGAATAAAAGTATATTGAAACCTCATGATACAAACGAATTTATAGTCATGTAACTCTGATTACTTGAAAACGTCTATTACTATTGTCAAATGCACACAAGTGTACAAATCTACTAGGTATTTGAATTTCCAAATCAAATAAAATAGTAGGATAGATACAATGTGATGAGTATATAGTAAATTTATTTGAAATATGAAATAAATTTGTTGATTTAAATACAAGCTTGGGCGCTACAACTTTTTTTTTTTTTCTGGGCGCTACGTAGTTGCGCCCAAGGGGTAACTTTTTTGGGTGCAATATAGTTGCGCCCAAAAAGTGTTGAACCGATTAAGATAAAGAACCGGTTCAATAATCTTTAAAAAATCATTTTTCAAAATAAAAAAAAATTCACCCGGACCTTGGGCGCAACTAGGTTGCGCACATGAATCATTTTTTTTTCTTGAAGTTTCCCTTATAAAGAGAAGGATAACAGAAAAAAAAAGGTTGGCTGCTACTATAGTATATATATATATATTTACGTTTTACATCTGTTTTATATTCACAATACTTTAGTTTTTAAAAAAATATTCACAGTACTTTATTATAGTTTTTAAGCTCCTTTAAAATCGGAGGTCTTGTTTGCACCAGGAAATTTTGTGTTTTGCACCGGAAGACTCAAACGCAACTATGTAGCGTTCACAAAAAAAAAGGTAAACGCTACCATATAGCGTTTGAGTAAACCCGGTTCAAGTTAAACGCTATATGATAGCGTTTACCTTTTTAGGGGTTCAATTTAATTCAAACAAACGAAAGTGAAATTGAAAAAAAAATAGCGTCTTTGAACGCGTTTAAATAGCGTTTGCAAACGCTACTACATAGGGTTAAAAAACGCTAAGTTTTTTAGCGCTACGATGTAGCGTTCATAAATGCTATTTAAACGTGTTTCTTCTTCTTCCTCCTCCTTCTTTCCCTTTCCCCATTTCCAGAAACCCTAAAATGTCTAATGGCGGTGGCGGCGGCGATCGTGTGGCGGAGGAGGCAGGAGAGACGGCGGTGGAGGAGGCTCTGATGGAGGTGGTCCCAGATCTGCTAGCGGAGGCGGGAGGAGAGACGGCGGTGGCGGGAGGAGACACTGTGGTGGAGGAGGAGGGAGGAGAGACGGTGGTGGAGGAGACCGGATTCGAGACGGTGGTGGAGGAGGAGGCGGCGACAGAGGTTCCGATGGAAGCCGCGGCGGCGGCAGAGGTTCCGATGGAGGCCGCGGCGGCGGCATAGGTTTTGATGGAGGCCGCGACGGTCGCATAGCTTCTGATGGAGGCAACGGCAGCGATAGAGCTTCCGATAGAGGAGGCGGCAGCGAGGAGGACGACGTCGGAGGACCTTGTTCCGGGGACGACGCCGAAGTTGGTGGCTCCGGTGGCAGGTCCGGTGGAGGCGGCGGCGGCGGCAGAGGTTCCGGTGGAATAAGTTGGTCCGAGTCGGGCCGGACCCGGGTCGAGGCCGGCTGGAGGAGACGATGTAGGGTCGAAAAATGCTCTCTTTGTGGCGGCGGCAGTCGAAGCGGCAGCGGTGGCGCAGTCGGAGCAGTCGGACCGGCAGTCGTCGACGTGGGATGAGACGGTGGCGTCTATGATCGAGGAGAGCGGATCGAAGAGTGTTTCGGTGGTTCTAAAGCCGAAACGACGTACTTGTGAGGTATTTTATGAATTAATAATTATTTAGATATCATTTAAATATTTATAATATATTAATTATTTATTTATATATGATAATTGAAATGCACTCGTAATTAAATTATAATAGGGAAATAAAATTTGGCGCATGGATTTTAGGTAAGAAATGATATTTATAAACAAAAAATAAATGAAAGAATAATTAAAATTTCACCATAAATGTATGTTAATTGATAATTTATACCATGTTAAAATATTAAAGTTGGAAATATAGATTTATTATAATTAAAATCAAAGAAAAAAATAAATTTATAGATTTAATAAATTAATTAAAAAAACATAGCTAAATTTATCTTAGGCTATTTTGCAAGGGTATACCACATTGTGAATGAAATTTGCAAAGTTGTACTTATATTTTTGGATATAACTGTAATAACATAAAGTGACTTTATTTGATTTTATTTTGCTTTTATATTTTGGGTAGAAAATGCATTATCAGAATTTGTAAATCAAAATTTAAAAGGAAAAGAAAAGAAGTTGAAAAGTTGAAAAGATGGCAACAGGCTTGATTGTACTGTGTGTCAGAATTTAAAATTATATATGGAGAGAAGCTGTGATTAAGCCGGATGGAGATTAAGCTTAAGCTTAATGTTAAACCAAGTGAATTTCAGCCACAAAAAACGCTGATGTGTAGCTGTCAAATCACTGCATATTTCCCGCCAAAACTAAGCTAGCTTAGTTAATCGTCTCTTTCCCACCAAAAATTACGTTAGGCTTCTTCATCTTACCAGGTTATTGCCACTGTTAAACCAAGCTTCCTTTATTTATGTCCTTTGCTTCATACCTGCCATCCGAGTTATTGCCACTGTTAAACCAAGCTTCCTTTATTGCCACTGTTAATATTCTCATTTTCTATGGGTAAGTTTTCATATTAGATTCACACGTGCTCTGTTTTATTTGTGTTTATTTTTGTTTGTTTCTTTAATTAACTTTTCTTATTTTTTGCTTCTTTAGGAAGATCAACTCCAACGTATATGGTTTCTCTAATCAGTGGAGGAAAGTGGAGGTGCGAGAATGAGATTTGGATTTATGAAGGAACAAAAAAGGCGAAGGGGATGATGGTTAGTGAGAAAATCGATTATGAATCACTAAAGATCAAGATTGCAGAAAAACTGGAAATTGATCTTACCAGGTTCGACTTGAAGATGAGTTACATGTCTTTACAAAATCCGCACTTTCCTCCCTTTGATATTTGCGATAAGGATGATGTAGAACCATACATCTTTTTGAACATGACAAATTGTAAAGACAGAGTTTGGCCAATTGCTTTGCATTCCATTGTACAACCAAAATCTGGAGTTTCAAAAGAAAAACCTAAATTAGTTCCAAAAGAAGAAGAAGAGATGATCGATGTTCCATTAAGTGCACCTCAACCTGTATCCCAGCCTGGAAATGATGGTGCATCTTTTACTCCTATACTAAGCCAAAAAAGAAAGTCGGACCAGATGTTGAGCGACATATTAGATGCTGATCTTTTAGAAGATGAAATAGGAGTGGAGGGGATGCATGTCCGGATGTCTGTGAAGGGTGGAGAGAAACAGAATGTTGACACTGTTACAAAGTGGTTTTGTAAGAAAGCCAAGACAGTTGAGGTTGTGTCACTAACCAGTGACGATGAAGAGGAGGATGTTGTTATTTCTGCAACCAAGCATAAAGGTTGTGACCTTGTCAACCTTTCCGAGGAAGAAGAGGAATACATTGAAAATGTTATCAACGTTGAGGAGGTTGATATTGGGAAGCCTGAATATCTGGATGCTATTGATGAAGCCGAAGAGAGATATTACCGTTCTGAAGTCCCTACTGACTTTCAAAATTTGGTGGATGTAGAAGAAGTGGAGGACAAGTCGAAGTCCAAGACAATCAAGTGTGGAGATATGTTTCAAACCAAGAAGGAGTTTCATCATTCGTTAGCCGCATATGCTATGGACAATTGTGTAGAAATGCTTGTGAAGAGGTCTGATAAGACTTGTTATGTGGTGGAGTGCAAAAACAGAGGATGTTCATTTGGTTTTCGTGCTTCAGTGAAGATAGGTACTAGTGCGTTTATTGTCCGGAGGTTTGCTACAAACCATACATGTGGGATGCTGTTCAGGCACGATCACAACAGGCATGCCACTGCCTCCGTAATTTCACAGAGTATTCTTGATAGGTATATATTGTTTTTGTTGAAGATTTTAATTTCAATTCAGACAGTTTTATGCAAAATGTCTAAAGACTATCTATTGGTGTTGGTGTAACAAGTTTAGAGGTCGCAAGGATGCACCAAGGGCAAGAGAGATACAAGCTGTCATGAAAGGCCTGGGAGTCGATGCCAGTTATCACAAAGCCAATAGAGCAAGAGTGCTAGCAGATGACATTATTCGAGGGACTGCCGAGGAAGGTTACAGTCAACTTCACTCATGGCTACATATGTTGAAAGAGGTCAATCCTGGCACGCATACAACTATAATAACAGATTCTGAAAACCGTTTTAAGTACTGCTTCTGGGCCTTGGGTGCTTCCATCAGGGTTGTTCCCCGTTTGAGAAAGGTAACTTTATGTTTCTCCAACTTTATTGTTTGTCTTGATTATATAATATTACCTGGAGGGTAAACTGCAATTGGGTAACCGGTTTTATATGAAAATCAGGTGATTTGTGTTGATGGAGCACACTTAGGAGGGAGATTCAACGGACAACGTCTTCTAGCTACTGCCCAAGATGGAAATAGACAAATCTACCCCCTGGCCTTTGTTGTAGTAGACAGTGAGAATAAGGATTCTTGGTCCTTCTTCTTTAAGGAGTTGAAGAAAGCTGTTGTACCCGATAGCGTGGATGTGGTTTTTGTCTCTGATCGTCATTTGAGTATAAAAGCTGCTCTGAAAACACAATACACTCTTGCTAGCCATGGATATTGCATTTATCATATGCTACAAAACTTCAAGCTGAAGTGCCATTGGGGAGGCTTGCAAGACCAGTGGTTCAAGGTTGCAAAGGCGTACACGGTAGAAGAATATAGGACCGAGCTTGAGATCCTAAGAAACAGGGCTCCGACTGTGGTAAAAGATGCTCTGAAAGTGCCCCTTAATCAGTGGTCAAGGGCATATTTCTCAACTGACAGGTTCAACATCATGACTACAAACAATGCAGAATGTCTGAACAATGTGTTTAAAGAGGAGCGTATGTGGCCTATTGTACCATTGTTTGATGTTATCTTGCATACCTTTGCCACCTGGTTCTGTGAAAGGAGGGAGTCGGCTGCTACGTGGGCTGAGGTAAGTACCAGGTCTGTGACCAAAACCATGGATCAAAGGTATACGGCTTCTGTGACAATGAGTGTCCATAGGCTAAGTGATATTGAAGCAGAGGTGACGGATGGAAGGAATAAGTACGAAGTGAATATTCGCCGACTAACTTGCCAATGCAATGTCTTTCAGAAAGATCGAATTCCATGCACACATGCTATGGCAGTAGCAAAGGATAGGGGTGTTGATGTTACTACTCTGGTTACTCACTTCTATAGCAACAACAGTTTGAAAGAAATTTACAAGGAAACCATCCATCTGGTCCCCCCACGCAAGCAATGGGATGTTCCATTGTCCGTATCGCAAATCGCATGTTTGCCACCACCATGGAAAAGGGGCGCTGGTAGACCAAGGCAGAATAGATACAAGGCTAGGTGGGAGAGACCCTACAAACGTGTGTCCAATAGATGTGCAAGATGTGGGCTGACTGGTCATACTTACCAGAGGTGCTATCGGGCTGCAAGAGGAGGATCAAGGGTAAGACCATAGTGTGCTATCTTTCATAGTGTGCTATCTTTTATATTCCAGTTATGAACAATGCTATTTTTTTTTTGTATTTGGTAAGCTTAATATGACCAATAAGAGATCTCAAACTCTTAAATGATCTCTTATAAGTCATATTACTTTACTTTTGTGTCTGTTACTTATTCCAGTGATGAACCATGGGATGCTTTATGCTTCTTAGTTAATGTAATACTATCTCGCCACCTTTGAATGTAAAACCTGTCACTTATCTACCTTTCCCATAAAATCGCCACAATTTCCAAAACCCGGTTTTGGTAAGCTTACACTTTCCCATAAAATCATACAGCTTAAATAGTTCTAGACATAGATAGCTTACAAGACTCTTAACAACCGAGAGCTTACAACAGGCTAAGTGAAATAGACTTTAATTACACAAGCCATTACCACAAAAAAACAAGTAACCTTCAGCACACGTTCAACATAGTTTGACGCCTTAACTTGACACTCTTCTTCATGACCGATAACACTCTTTGCACCTCCTTTAAGCCTTATCACTTCCTGCTGTAGCATTCCAAGCTCTGCCTCATATGCTGAAATTATACTCTCTTTCACATCCAATGCATCTTTCACCTGGATTATCTCATCTCTTAGCATAAGAATAAGTTCTGTTGCAATAGGACAAAGTGGAGGGTCATACCATTCCCAAAATCCACAACCTCCAACCTGCATTCAATCCAAAATACATGAAAACTGGATTCGTATCATAAAGTATTCAAAACACTTTTAAAACAAAATATTATGAATATTAGCAAACAAGCTAGATACGCACCCGGTTTACACATCTTATAAATCTCCTTCCCGGATTCTCGTTTGTCATAGAAGTGAAATATCGGCAGGCAACACCACATGCACATCTTATCAATTTGGACTCTATTGCTGCTGTATTCCATCTCCTCATGAATAAACATGAGTTTAGGCTACGTCTTATCTTCATCAGTAGTAATCAAAACATCTTTGTCAGAAGAGTTTCAAGCTACTTTGCCAAACCACATATTAGAGTTCACAAAATTTCAAGCAGAAACAAAACAGTAGCAAATATGGAATTCTGTAGTAAATCCACAATTCAATTCGTATTTTAGAACATACATTGAAACAAAACAGTAGCAAATACTTCCCCAAATTGAAACCCTAAATCATACCAAACTTAAATTTACATTCCCACCACTGCTGGATCCTTCCGAGTATGCCATGGGTTACACCCTCGAGCTCTCTCAATCTCAACTCCCTGCGAAATACACCCTTCAATCGATTCTCGGAGTTGTATAGAGTTTTTGAAATGCCTCAATGAGCCATGGGAGAAGGATGAAGAAAATACGGTAGCTGTAGGATGAGGGTAAGAATTTTGGTGAGTTTAAAATTCATCTAAACCGGGTTTTGGAAATTGTTTTGACTAATCGGTTAATTTTAATCAAAACCGGGTTTTGGAAATATTGCTCTCCACCATTGAATTTAAAACCTGTCACTTAAGGTATAAACTTTCACTTATATTGTTTTCCACTGCTTGTCGAAACACAACACATTGTTCATGCATCAAAGTTGAAACACAACACATTGGATGAGAGAGATGACTTATACAACAACAGAATCAGAAGAGTTGAAACACAATACATTGTTCGTACATCAAATTTGCCCCAAAAACACAACGCAAACAAAACATTTTTCATGCATCAAAGTTGCAATCCAAACAAAACATTGTTCACACAATCTAGTGTTATGATGACACACTATTGTCCATAGTTCAACATTGTCTTCCACTGCTTGTCGAACACAGTATTAGCAATGTCGAATCTGTGATAGTCGATCGTATCATCTGAAATGAGGGAGAGATCATCACTTCCAAAACTCAACCACTCAATGTACTTCAAGGTGTATACTCCACAGTCACCACTGCAACCAAAAATAAGAAAGGTCAATTCTATGTTAATATTTTAGGTGGCGGGTAAAAAACAAACTGGAAGCAAGATATCTTACGCTCTTATGTTCTGTTCCAGATTGCCAACTCTTCCATTGTAAGTAAGAACTGAGACACCCCGGTGTGCATATTTCTTGGACAAAGGTTCGTGCTTGCTCACAAACTTAGGAAGATACTTGATAATGGGGGCGACTGCTTCTTCTATGACATGATCACACTTCAGATTCGCATTGCAATCAAACACACTTAAGCTCCAATTAACCAGGTCAATTTGAATGGCAACCCAGTGGTTTGTGCCCACAAAAATCGGTGCATAGATGAAGTCCACCTCTTCCCAATTCTTTCCATGAAAAATTGGAATTTCACCTCTAAAGTATCGAGCGACGCGATCTGGAAATTCTGGTACTGCAACACCACCCATTTCACACTTGTGTTGGTCTTTGTAGTCTTCACACCATGTAGTGTCCATAATAGCCGCCTTATGATTCTCACTTGGGTTCTTCAGGAGCGCATCGCGAAGTAAAATTAGGACCTCATCTAAGTGCTGGCAACAAAAGTTTACAAAATCAATATATTGATAGAGTATGTGGACAAAATTTACAACTTTTTTAAAAACCGGTCACCCTTACCAAATTACCCCACCACTTAGTTGGTTCAATTAAGCTCTCCATGAAATCATTGTCAATGTATATTTTGCTAACTCCACAGAATTCTATAGGTCTGCAACATAAAGGACAATATAAGTACATAAACTTCATTGGATGAGAAAGATATAAGTTGGATATACATACCTTTCATCCTTGTACCACTCTATTACAGGAGTCATTTCCTTCACAGCTGGATTTTTTATGATCCTTTTCCAAAAACTCTTACCCCTCACTTCCTTCTTCTTGTCCTTGTCCTTCTCATTGTCCTTGGCCTTTTGGTTGTTTTGTTTCTTAGATCTATAAGGGGAGAGGACTGAAGCATATGGCTTCACACTACGCTTGGGGAGGTACCTTGACTTCTTTGGGGACTTCTTTGGAGATAGACCCACAGCCTTCTTCCTATTGCTGAAAACAACTAGACCCACAGCCTTCTTCCTATTGCTGAAAACAACTTGGCCTTTGGCAAACTCTTGTTTCACATTCACAACCTCCTCAATACCCTCCTTCTCAACCTCTTCCTTACCAGCCTCTTCCTTCTCATCCTTGTCAATGTCAACCTTACCAACCTCTTCCTTCTCATCTCCTTCCTTCCCAACCTCTTCTTTCCCAACCTCTTCCTTCTTTCTCGACCTCCTTCTCTCTAACTTCCTTCTCAATAAATGAACGGTTACTGCCCTAGAAACCTAGACTTCTGCTTCCTGGCTTTCCTGCTCTTCCCTTGGGGCATCTTCTATATCATCTGTGATAGTACTATCAACATTCGGTATCAACTCATCTTGCTCCCTAGGGGCATCAACATCATCATCAGGCATTCCATCCTTATCAGTTAGCTTCTCACTAATGTCAGCTACAACATCCATTACTATATCTCCAGTTGTTCTACCAACACCAACTAATACATAATTTTCCTCCAATTCCTGAAGTTACATTTACCACAAAAATATATATTACTTCAAAATAATGTGCATATTCCAATTTTTAAAACCTACAACACATTTCTCAAAATTTATAACCTGTCATGCTTCATTAATACACTCGACATGTACTTATGGCATACCTTATATACTTGTATGGCCAAACCAGAATTGTCTTGTATGGCCACATTTTCATCACTGTCTCTAGGGTTGTCATCTAGGTTCACATCATTATCCTTCGAATTTTGTTCAAATGCCTCACTAACAAATTCTTGATTATTCTCAATAATGGGCTCACTACTTCCTTCTTCTGTTTCATTTCCCTGCAATGATAGAGAATTTTTAGTGTTATCTATCTAATTTAAGTTTCTTCAACTCCATATCCTGCCATACTTCTTTAAAATATCTATGAAAGTAGAAATCTTAAAATAATTGGAATGTCATACCTTAGTATCAACATCCATCAAATTATGATCTCCACTAACAGCCTTGTCACTACCAGCCTTTTCATCATCCTCATCCACACTAATAGCCTTGTCACTACCAGCCTTTTCATCCTCACTAACAGCCTTTTCATCATTCTCATCCTCACTAACAGCCTTTTCACTACCAGCCTTTTCATCCTCACTAACAGCCTTTTCATCATCCTCACTTTTTTCATTGTCACTACCTTCACTATCACTTGCTTCAGTCTCAGAACCTTCTGAATCATCTATATAATCATCAACTCCATCAAACTCTTCACTATCACTATCACTTGCTTGAGCCTCAGACTTCTTAACCATTCTTTTCTTCCTCTTAGGAACCTTTTCAAAAACTTGGACATTGTTCCTCTCCAACCTGTCAATCCTCTCACATAGACCGTGTTCCATCTTAGCAATCTTGTTACACAACTGATTAATGATATCCATCATCTGCCTTGCATTTGCATCACCACTAACTTCTCCTTTGAAAGCCTATTTCCCCTTGTTAGGCTCTTTCAGTTTGGCATTTGCCTTTCCCATAGCCATAGCCTCAGATACTATTTTGTCAAAGAAAGGGTCCTTGACTTCATCATGGAATCTGCAAGCACTTAACAAACTCTTCTCAGATTCATCAGGTATGAGAATAGGCAGGACCTTCAGCTTTGGATCAGCAAAACACAACTGAAGCAGTCCATGTTCAGGACATTGCTCTGAGTACCAACGAAGACCTCGGGGTATAGCTGTCTCATTTATCTTGGAAGCATACTGGACTCCAAAGCTTTGGACACATTCCCATATCCAAACCTACATAGACACAACTTTTTCATTATTCAAACTTGTATGAACTTTAACATTTCAAATCCAGACACCCTTCACTAGGTAACTAGTCAAGCATATTAAAACTTGTATGAACTTTAACAATTCAAACAAATGTTTGCATGATTTCAGGACAAATTCCATATAACAATTCAATTCTTTGATTTAAAAGTGATCCAACAGTTTCTCAAACTTCAAATATTTACTTTATATGTATCACTTCAAGTTTAAACACTTAAATCCCACCACCCAACACTATCAAACTTGTCAGGGATATATAGGCAAATGCAATTACTAATTTAATATACCTGAAATACAACTGGCATTCCTTGAATGGTATAGGGAATCCTTGCATCTTCAGAGAGTAGCAAAGCTTTTTCAACAGTAAGCATTCTTCTGGCCAGAGATTTTGTCAAAGACCCGTGCAACTCTTCATATGCAACTCTTCCCCAAGGATAATCCCAAAACTTGTCCATGTTATCCAGCAGCTTCACATGTTCAGCTTTAACTAGTCTCTTCTTATCTCCTCCAAGAAAAACACCTTCAACTATCAAAAGCAATGCCATCTTCAACTTGTAATTATCTAGCAGTCTATAATCCCTGAACCTCTCGTACAAGTCTTGCACTGAGGTTTTAGGACCAGCAGGACCACCAAAGAACTTCTCCATCACTTGTACATCTTTCTTTTTCTTCTTCCCAACTGATTCTGGTGGCATTTGACCACAATTTAAACCAGTTATCAATGCAAACTCCTTCATTGAAAACCTTAACACTTTACCACCTATCTCGTACCAGGTCTCCCACTTCTTTTTTGATTTTATTTGCTTAAAAAGAATAGTATATACAGTTTGGGAAGAAAATGTAACCTGACGCAGCATTTTCATTACATTTCCAAAAGGGCTTGCAATTATCCTTCTCCAATCTGCACCAGTCAATTTGTTTTCAATATCACGCACGTATGAAAACCTACAGTTGATAATGATTCTTCCATATAAAGGGTCGCCTTTGTAGAACGCGTACTTAATCTACAATTGAATAACAGAACTTGCATAAGTTACGGACACAACAGTATCGGGATATCAATAAACCCTAGATTGACAAATTGAAAAGGTCAACATTTCTGAGAGTTTTTTTTTAATTACATCTTCCTTGAAAGCTAAAGGCTTCATGCTTTTCCACCTTTTCAGAAGAGCGACAACTTCCTTTTTCTTCACAGAATAACCGCTCTCTGATTTAGCCTTCTTCTTCTTTGTAGCTTTGGGTTTTGCAGATGGAGGGGTTTTCTTCGCCGCATATTTTCCCTTCCTCTTACCACCTTGTTCTTCTTCATCCACCTCTCTTTTTCTTTTCTTCTGCGGTGTCGCATCATTCGAAGCTCTAGTAACAGCCATTCTCTTTTCTTTCTTTGTTTGGGCTTCAGGGAGGTTAGCAGAGGTTGACGGCGATTACAGAGCTCGCCGGAATTCGATTTCGGTGTCCAGTGAAGAAGAGGAATTTTGGGGGGGTTGAAAATGGGTTGATGTTCTGATGTTCTGATGTTAAATGGGTGAAAAATTAATGAGGATCTGATGTTAAATGGCTTCAAATTAATGGGTTGAAAATGGGTTTACAATATTGAAAATTTGGTTTACCTGTTAGCACTAAATACGGTTGAAATTTTGGTTAATTTAGTTAAGCATCAGATTTGGCAATTAATTTGGTTAATTTTACAATTAATGGGTTCAAGTTGAAATTGGTTGAAACAATTTCCAATGGTAACCTGTTAACGGTCACATCATGACAAATCACACCCATTTTTCTTTTTTTCTTTCATTCCGAAATACAATAAAATAAACATTACAATTTTGCAAAGAAAAGGTAATTGTAAATCCGAATTTATCTTTTCATTTTTGTACCCAAAATATGTGTTTTACCACTTTTGCCCTTATTTGGGTAGAAAATAGGGTATTCTTGCCATATCCTATAAAACAATACCCACTTTGCAAAATATGCCACCAAAGTGGTATATTCGGTTACAATTTTTCTTTATCTTATCTTAATTGATAATTTATGTCATTTTTAACATTAAAGATTTTAATCTTTATATATGTAAATTTAATGAAACAAAATATATAAATCAAAGAAAAATAATCTATTACGTAAATTATTCCCCGTAAATTTTGAATACACAGGATATATTGGAGGGTTTTCGACGACGGTTTGGCTCGTATGGACGGGATACGGAGCACCACCGTGTTACTGCTTTTGCCCGCAAGCGAACGATGGCATATGTTTCCGGGCAGAAGAAGAAGAAGCCTCGACGTCCCGTCCATAGCGATGATCCCGTCCCTGGATTGGAGGACATTGATATTGTCATGGAGGACCCGCCCCAGCAGGACCCTATTCCCGACCCCATTACCGATCCCATTCCGGACCCTATACCCGACCCCATTCTGGACCCCATTCCCGCTCCCCAGCCCGCCCATCCCGAAGCTCCTTACGGTGTGGGGAACAGTGAGCTTCTGTCGTCTTTCGACCATCACATTGCGCATCGGATATGGCATCATCCCAGGGAGTCCCCTCGCCGTCTACGTGTTCATACACGTCCGCGCTATCTCGATTTCTGGAGACAACAA
Source organism: Rheum nobile (assembly GCA_027886185.1). Classification (NCBI taxonomy): domain Eukaryota; kingdom Viridiplantae; phylum Streptophyta; class Magnoliopsida; order Caryophyllales; family Polygonaceae; genus Rheum; species Rheum nobile. The sequence continues at coordinate 7,193,182 of WOAB01000644.1, read as the reverse complement.
CGCCTTATTCCCATAGGGGAGGTGGTTGAGGGTAGCTGGTGGTATTACGCTTCACTGAGCGGGCTGATCGAACTCCACGCATTTCAGTTTGGAAGTGTGGACCACATCCTCATTTCTGCTTTTGTTGAGAGGTGGCATCCAGAGACCAACAACTTCCATTTTCCGTGGGGCGAGATTACCATCACACTTCATGACATCAAGAGGATCATGGGGCTGCCTATCGAGGGATACGCTGTTAGTGCAGTACTAGATGACGCGGCATTGGCCGATTTATGGAATGAGGTTTTTGACTACGACCCAAAGGAGGTGAGGACATGGGTCGCGACAGCTGGGGTTGATGCATGAGACTTCGTCTACGACGTTCGTTGGATGATTTTGTTGGGCGAGGACCCCATGTCTTGTGCAGTAGGGTATTTATTCCACTTGTTGGGGTCCAACTTGTTCGTGAACAAGTCCACGAACAAGCTGAAGTGTCAGTTGTTGCCGTTGTGCGTGGATCATGAGCGTACCCAGCGGACGGCCTGGGGAGCCGGAGTTCTCGCCTGCCTTTACAGGAACCTAGGTGAGGCTTCACGTGGGAAGGCCATGAGCATAGCCGGTTGTTGTTTGCTACTCCAGGTAAAACGTCGTTAATCTTTTAATCTTTGTATATTGCACCGAACTTTAAAACTACCATTTAAGAAATTAGGGTTTAAATTTATTTTCCGACGATTGTAGATGTGGATATGGGCGTACTTTCCTTGGTTTCCCGGACATCCGCATCCCCAGGTTAGGAGAGCCGACGATGACCGACGAGCGGCATGGTATTAGGTATTACGCCCCCCTTCACGGGATCCATCTCGGATTCGGAGTTACCGCCATGTCCTTGATGAGTATCGGCGTGAGGATGTAAGTACATGATTCTATTTTTTTTTTCATTAGCGTATAATGATTACTCGTAACATTGATGTTCTTATGGTTGTAGGTGCGGTAGATGCCACACGGTCAGCTGGATTTCCATTCGGGGTATAGAGCTTCTACATATCGAGGCACGATACGCTTCTAGACGATAGTAGAGCCGTACATGCCTGACCGCGTGGCACACCAGTTTGGACGGATCCAGAGCAGGCCTCTAGACCCGATATTGGGACATATAGTTGAACGCCCTGCAAGTCTAAAGGGGAAGGATGCTTACAAGCTGCATATTGATGCCCACTGGGACGGTTAGGATCACTTAGATGAGCATCTTTGCGCTGAGCTCTTAGTTAGTCCGTTGGCTGTTGCTGATTATGATATGGATGAGGAGTATCTCGATTGGTTCTTTCCCATTTCACATCCATATGTCAGACACGATGCGACCGAGATACCTCATCCCAGACGCCATGCTATTCCGACTTTGGATGCATCTCGGGTATGTTTAGGTTCTAGAATCTATCATATTACGTATTTATAATTTTCTTATAAAGTTTATTCACTTAACATTATACGATAACGAGCACATTGATTGAACATGGTGAGGGCGCATGTCCAGGAGGTTATTATGCGAGGAGGTGGCGGGATGGAGGACTGGCAGAGGATTGCGGACATTATCGATGTCGACGAGATACCTGTTGCTAATCCACCGGTGCGGGCGTCACAGCGACAGTCCCAGAGCCAGTTTTCGACGGCTGAGTCATCAGCCGCCTCACGGCCCAGAGTGTCATCTATATACGAGAGGGGTTCATCATCCAGGTCGACGACTGAGCAGGAAGCAGCTGAGCGAGAAGCACGTGATCGGGAGATGGCGGAGCGTTTGCAGTCTAGGCTAGAGAGGGGCTCTGATAGCGACGATGATTAGGCAGTGGATGTAATTATCTCTTTTGTAGTGACATTTCGTATTATATTTTTTCGTACTCATATTCTATTTGCACCGCTTTCGTATTAAATTTGTTCGTACTTGTATATGGTCCACACGTTACGTGAGGAGTTGCCACAAGAAAAGGTCCACAAAATATAGAAAACAATACAAATTGACAATAAACTTAGAAAAAATTAGAGAAAAGATATGACACTGCTTTAGCGTTTGAAGAAATTAGGGTAGTCTCTGGTGAACGTTCGCTTCATATGATATCTCTGGTTTGCTAAATTTGCTTGCTCCCTACAAAAGTTGATAGTACATAAACAACATCACACAAAAGATACGACATTAATCACATACGATGTATATCATTTAGTAGATTTAAGTTATACCTACGAATGTTATCAAGATCTTTAACAAGATCTTGATTTTCCTTAACAAGATCTTATTTTTCCTGCCATTGTTGTCGAATAACCGCGTGTGTTCTCTCCTCGTACATTGGATCAATCCACTTCCTAAAACGACACCCCACTTCTGGGCATCCCCAATACCTCCTTCCATAGTTCCACTGCAAATCCCAAGTTCGGACAACGGCTTTCAAATTACAGTAGCATAGCCTATCTGCGTTTGTTGATGATTTTGATGAAGATGCCATTATTTGTTGTAGTGCTTGGTTTCCTATAAATATCATAAATCCATTAATATCAAAAATCAGCGTTACTAAATCGATAGAAACTGGAAGGAGAAGCTTACCCAAATGTCTATCTGTAGGCACCGCTTGTGTTGGAATTGTTGTAGTGAACAAACAACCCTAATGCTTCTTATATAGTGAAAAAAATAGGCAATGTGTTTGATAGCTAATAACCAGCTATATACAGCTGGTTATTAGCCTAAATGCCATACTGTAGCGTTTACAAATTAAACGCCACAATGTGGCGTGTCAAATGTACACGCTACAATGTGGCGTGTAAACCTGAAACGCCACACTGTAGCGTTTAGAGTTATGTGAGAGGGTTTAGGGTTTAGGGTTGTAATGGCTAAGGTCCATTTCTTTGATTTTATATATTAAATTGATATTATTTACTTCTTTCCCTTTCAGTTATTATTTCTGAATATATAGGTTATTGTATCACAACTTCCAAACCCTAGAAGTGGCTAGCTTCATTCCTTCACAGCTCTCTCTCAACGTATCCCCTGTGGCTTTTGCCTTTCATGCTCAAATCTAATGGTAATTCTTTTTTTTCCTGAAATCTGCGTTCGTCACATTTCTTTGCAAATTGTTCGTAAATCCTAAACCCTAAACTAATAGAAAGACCCATTCTAACCCTAAACAATTTCAATACTTGTACTATCAAAGATCCCAAAATCTCAAACACCCTAACCCTTAAACCCTTGCTTTAACATAGACCCTAAACCATAATAGTAATCCCTAAACATGCATACATCGAAACAATATAACGTTTGGATTTGAGGTTTAGGATGAACAAAACCCTAAACCCTAAAACTTAATATCCTAAACCCTAAACCTAAACCCTAAAACCCCAAGTTTATTTTAGGGTCCATACACGCAATCAAGTGGCATCCAAAAGTAGCCCAAACCCCAAACCCAGGCCTTACACAGTGGCATTTTTCACACGCCACAATGTGGCATTTGATAAACGTCACTGGGGGAGAGCTTCTGTTATTCGGCACAATAAGGTGCACGGTCTGTGACAGACCGTGCATGAATATAAATGTATTTTTTGTTAGAATATAAATGATTAATTCGGCACGGTAAGGTGTACGCCATTGAATATTAATGATTATTTTATATTTAATTTTTTAGTGTTGGATAAATGTTTCTTTTTTGAACACAATTGAATGGTTTCACATTTATCAAATATAAATAACATGGTAATTGAATATTCATATATTGCTAATTCATATTACAAAGTGGAATAGGAGTGGATCTACATGTGATCCTAATTTATCCAATCTCCCTCCCGAAACTACATAACCAAACCGCCCCGACCTTGGTTTCCACGTTTGACGAGATATTCATTCATCCTTTCCCTAAATGGTACATCCCACCCTTCAACACTAGTATGCTTCCAATTGTTCCAAACGGCGGGCGGGGGTGGGATAGGGCAACGGTCATCAACTAGCCAAACCTGTAAAAAATGAGCTAAAATGAGTATTACATAATTCACAAGGTAAAGCTTCCGAGTATAAGTATGCTTACCGGGACAATATGATCATGATTTCCTACTAGTGCTACCGTATTAACCGTTGTGGGAGGTCGGGCACCCGAACGAGCAAACATGGGGAGACATGTATGAGGTCCACTCCATGAGAGAAAGACAAGAGCCAACTGGAATCTGGTTGCAAATGCTAACCCAACCATCGGCATTTCCATCCAGTGATCCTCCCAGCAAGGTCCTGTATGATCAACCAACTTGATAAGATGGTCAATGTCAGTCACCATACTCGCTGGTCGGTAGAGATCTTGATGCAATTGCAGTTCCTTTGAAAGCTCATGTCGCACGTAGTCGTAACTCTATTCCCCAACCCTAATAGTACAGACAAGGAACGGTACTCACAATGACCGTCACCTTGTACGTCTTCTACTCTGGTGATGTAGTTGAACATGAAAGGGTCAACATTTCGTACACCCCAATTAAAGTCGAGGTGACAAACATTTTTCCCGTTTCTTGGATCAACTTCAATTTTGGGCGGGATCGGACCAATGCCACTCTCTTTGGCGTCTGAAACTCTTTTGGTGTCTCCATCAGGCATCGGAGAAGGTTCTAATCCAACAGATGATTGAATGCTATCTGACTTCCTCTTCTTCTTTTGCTCATCCTTCTTCTTCTTTTCCTCCTCCTCCTCCTTCTTCCTCTTCTTTTCCTCATCCTTCTTCTTTTTTTCCTCCTCCTTCTTCTTCTTTAGCTCGTCTTTCTTCTTTTAGTCCTTCTCCTTTTTTTGTTCCTTCTTCTTTTTCTCCTCCTCCTTGTGCTCCAACCAAGTGGGGTCCCTCTTGGTCGAGTCCTTCTTAGGTCTCCCCTTACTAGTATCTGCGCACGGGGGCTCTCCCAAGGTAGAAGTGCTCGGGTTATGGAAGTCATTGTACCTTGTTGTGAGAATGCATAACAGCTCGTCGGGCATTTCCTTTCCTTGCCAGTCTTGGATCAACTTTTTCATTAAGACATCTTGTCTTGAAATATGCTCAGTATCATCACTTCCGAGATCTTCTTGGCCTACTCTTTCCCACTTTATTTGTTTCCAAAATAAATGGATTTCACTTGGCAATATTGGGATACCAACCTCTACATATCTCTTGATCGTGTGTGGGCAAGGCAACCCAAGCGAGGATCTCCACCATACATCGCGGCATTCTTCATCAGGTATATTTCCCTCCTTTGCCGGAATAGCTTGTTTGTATAGTAATCTTATGCACTCGTCCGATATCTTGTACTCAAGGCAACTGAACAAAATCTTCACCCATTGGGGCCCATCCTTTATGACAGTGGCCAACTTAAAACTACTCTGCTCCATAGACCCCCTAATGACACGTATCTGATCATTCATAAAATGCTAATTCATATTATTTTCCCCATAGGCTTTCATTAGTACAAATGAAAATAATACAACGAGCCCAAAAGATTACACACACCTGATCCGTGAACATATTGTCGATGTGTACTACGACCGTGTCAAACCCTCCAATAAATGATTTTAGGGTGTCCTTGAGCATAGAGTGCTGAGACTCGACCCTGACAAATAATACTCATGTTATACTTCATAAAAAATAATACGTATCTAACGAGAAAATATGTTATATAACTTACTTGTTTGATGATCTTGTGGCGAAATGAAGAATATGATTAGACCATGCATCAACTAACTTCTTTTTGTGCTCGTTAAGCCAAACTTCCTCGACGTACTTCATAAACGTACCTTTATTCCACTTGTCCCTCAAATACTTAAGCCGTGACTCGTACACATCCTCCGTGGGTGACCTCAACAACCAACGGATATTCCTCGTAAAATGCTTAACACTTTTGTTGCACATATTCCCGGTGACCCTTGCTTCAACATTGCGGTTCACATGGACCCTGCACAACAAATGGTATGCATTGGGAAAGACTATTGGTACAGCCTTCACAACGGCTAAATCTCGGTCTGACATGTTTGCCGTAGGGTCGTTTTTACCGAACAAGGATTCCAAACGCCGCAGGGCCCATACGTAGTGCTCCGTTGTCTCATTTCGCATGAATACGATGGCAATACAGTAGTTAAGGTTTGTGCAAGTGAACCCAACAAACTCCAAACACGGCATATCATACCTATACATGTACATTAAAAAAGAAAATAAGATGCAATTATATAATGCAAAAGTAGTGAAAAGTTAAAACTAAAGATTACATGTTGGTCTTGTAGGTTGTATCCATAATGACGACGTGGGGGAACAAACCCAACAAGTGCTTCGAGTCGGGGTGACTAATAAAAAGATCACTCACAACCTCCTTCACCACATACTTCCCCTTTTCTTTCATCTTAACCTTAACCCTTTCAACGTCCGCATAATATCCTTTAGACCTTAGAAATTCCAACGTGAATTGCGTCACCGTCAAATGGCCCCTGGATTTCTGATGTGACCCTGATTCCCATGACGGCCCAAGACGAGGAAGAAGCCATGACCATGGGCTCAGAAGAGCCAAGTATGAAGACCGCGATCTTCGTCATACTCCTCGCATTTGGAACAGAGACCGCGATCTCATTCAAGCGTCTCTATCCAAGACCAAAGATCGCGTGCCTCAACGCGTCTTCCTGCAAGCGACTCAATGTTGAACGCGATCTCCTTCAAGCGACTCAACCTCTTTCAATGATGGTCGCGTTCTATCTGAAGATTCTTGCATTCAGTGCCTTTAACGCGTTCTTTTGAGACACTTTCTATATTTAGTATTTATAGCGTTTTAGATAGTTTCTATTTATAGCGTTTCTATTTTTGGGTTTGTGCCTTTTGCATGCTTGCATGGGCTAGCCCATAGGTTCGTCTCGGTCCAAGCCCATTAGGTCTTGGCCGAGCTCTTTGGCTATTTAAAGCCTCCTTTGTTATTGTTATTTCCTTACGTTCAATTTTAATCAAGGTTTCAAGTAGAGTGTTTATCATCCTTTCCTTGATCGGATGTCACCCTCTATCTTCGCATCCCCATTCCCTCCGCCTCCGACGCTACGGCAACCGCTTGATTCTCCAAGCCAAGTCTTCCTTCGCATCTCCCTTCCTCCGTAGTCGACGCTACGACACCCAACGACTTGTCTTTTCAAGTCATCTATCCCTCATCACATCGCTTCCGCCACCGCTATAGATTCATCCCATTCATCACTTCCACCGTTTCCATCACAACAACCATCGCGATCTCCCGCTCGCAAACCATCACCAACACCGCGTTCCATGGCAGATTTGCCAGTGCCGAGTGGCTTCCCAACCAAGACTAGATCCAAAGGTGTCACCTTTGACAATTCGACTTGTCATCGGAGGCAAGAACACATCAACTGGCATCAGAGCCCAGCAGTCTTGTAAGTCACGAACTCAAGTTTGCATTTTGTTCAAAAATTTTCTTGACCCCCATCGTTTGCTTTCATAAAGATCTCGCGAGAACAGAGAAAAAAAGAAGAGAAAAACCAGAATTTCCATCTTTGCAACACCTTCGGTTTCTACAAGATCCTATCTTGGCCGAAATTTTTTTTCTTGTTCCCTAAGTTTTGGTGTGTTAGGTAATTTGTTATCTTGCATGCTAGAGTATTTTGTTTCCTTATTTCACGCGTGGATATAGTTTCCTTGTTTGCTAGATTTTGCTTTTTAGTGAAGTTAACCGAATTTCCTTATATAAGATATCTATCAAATCTTATCTTCTCTCTCCTATATCTAAGATCACACTTGTGATATTCTTGTTACTTGGACCGATTTTATTTTTGTTTCCTTTTGCAAATCCGAAAAGATCAAAAGATAAGATCTCGGATATTAAAAAAAAAAGATATTCAAAAAAAAATGCAAAGTTAGGAAAAGCCAAAATAAGGCAACCCTAACCCACTCTCGGTCTAAGCTCATCTTTTCAACCTCTCCACCGTCTAGGTCAAGCTTCCTAGAAGGTACTTTCTTGCTTATTAGGTTGCTTTGTTTATGTTTGTTTTAGGGTTTCAATTTGTTCTTGTTTGTTTGATTGCAACTTGCTTGATACACCATCTCTTGTCAAGCCAAGCCGCTCTCACGGCAAGCCCAAACTAGCCCTACCTACGTGATCTTTGTGACTTGACTAGTGATTTGCTTGGTTGTTGTTCTTCGTTGTCTTTTGGTTCGTTTTTACTCCCATGTCAGGCCATATTGTTATAGGTACCATGACGATTGAACACGGTGAAAACCAACCTGGAATCGACAACAACAACCCACCTCAACCACCATTGGATTTACCCCAAGACCAACCACTGGTTGACCCCCCACAACAGGACCCTCGCATCGCGTTGTCCGAGGAGCAAAGGGAGATCCAAGCCCTTAGACAAGAGAATGCAGCTTTGAGAGCCCAACAACGCGATGCACAACTCGTGCCCAACCCACCTCCCCTGAGTACAATGGACGCGCCGACTCCACCACGAGCCACCGACGCCGGTCCATCAAAGACAAGAGTCGACAAAGGCAAAGGAATCATGCCTTCGACATCTCATCATCAACCACAACTCAATCATATACAGAGTGTCATCGAGAGTCGCCAAGGCTTCGTTTCCCACGCGGACCGCTACGTGCCCAGATCCACAACCGCTGGCTTCGACAACGGCTCCGACTACGACCGCGACGCCGAGGACACTCAAGGTGAGTATTTTGAACCATACAACTTTGATGATCGCTATGCCTCTAGGAGAACCCAGAGACGCATACCGGACTCAGCGCCACGCAAAGGCCGCCATCGCTGAGCCAACCGACGCGACGCCAAGGAGACCCAGTCGCAGACCAAGTGGGCATACGCGACGCGATGATCAATTGAGGACCCCACCTACCCAGCCATGGAGCCATGATGTACGCGATCACCTTCGACACCAGAGTATTCGAACGCCGTGTTACGGATCTGATGGCTACGCATCGATCACACCCAATGTCCACGACGACTCCGACGAGTATGACGACGAAGCAATCGACGACTCAGGTATGGTCAACCCTAATTTTTTTCACCCCCCTCTTGGAGATCCACTTGAATTGCAGGATCACCCTTCGGATTGGATACCTCCACCACGTCTTCAGCCACAAGGAGAATGCGTTCGTGACATTGGCGGCGAGCGCCGCGATGTTATGCCTAGAGACATTCAACACGACAACTACGATGCCCAGCCGCGAAGACGTCAACGCGATGATGCCTACGCGCCAAGGGATGAGTATGTCCGTGAAGATCGCCAAGACCGCGATAGATGCCAGGTTGGACGCGATAGACCACATGGAGTGTGCGCCTTTGAGAACCCTCTCTATGACGCCGCACCAAACAACGCGTTCAACCAAGCACATGCCCAGCCTCGATTCCAACGACACCAAGTCAAGGTAAAACTCGAGCATTTTCATGGTGCATACAACCCCTCTGTTTTTCTTGAATGGGTGCAGGTTACGGAGTACTGATATGCGATATATTGTATAGCACATCTAGTGGTTATTAGCATGATTTAGGTGATGTTTGGATAATATTTGATGGTAATTCTGTAATCCGGAAGAGAAGACGAGAAGTGAAGAAATCATGGGATTTACAGAGGTTTGAAGTGCATTGAAGAGTAGAAGAACAGTGTGCTGAATTCAATTGGTTCGTTCTCTTTACTCAGATATCCAAATGGAGTGATTCTACTTCGAGGAGTTAGATCTTGAAGTCTACTGCAAGTCCTCAAAATATGAGCGCAATCCGAGTTGGGAATCAAACGTTATGGTGTTTTTACGAAAGTGTTGCAGAAGCTGCTGGAGTACCACCGCACCCGCGGCAACATCACCGCACCCCGCGGTGAGCCAGCAGAGAAGAAGGCGCGAAGTTCTGGAAGACCACCACACCCCGCGGTGGGTATTGCCGCACCCAGCGGTGATGATGCGCTGAAGACTTTCCCGGATTTATTTCCGGAATTTCTATTTTCTTTTTATTCTATTTCTGAAACTTTGTTTCCAAGTTTGTTATTTCCTTTTATTTATTTTCTGAATTATTTGCCCTAGTATTTAAGGATCTAACCTAGACTTTGTTTAGGAAGAACCTAGTTGCCACCTATCTTAGTTTTTCTCTCACAAACCCTATGAAGATCTAAGCTTCCATTGTTGCACTTGATATTTTGAAGCCTTCAATTGATTGGTTGTGAGTTTTCTACTCTTGTTCGATTTCCTATCTAGTTGGATTAATTCTCTTGTGCTTGATTGGTTATTGGTTTATGTTGATTTATCTAGAGTTGCTAACTAGGTATATTGATATCTTCCTAATTGCTAGGACTTGTCAATTCCGGGTTCGAGTTGCATATCCAGTAGCAAACACGATTTACATAAGCGGGTTGCGAGTGTTCATCGTGAGAGAGAGTTAATTGCATGTTTATAGTAACGGGTTGTTTCTATTGCATGTATCTTGTTGAATCCTTGTTTGAATGCTATTGCTTTATTGAGTCTTGAAGGTTTTCGGATTTGATTTAGTAATAAGTACTATTAGGGCTGGTAGAACTAATAGTTACATATGATCGGGATAAGAACAACTAAGGGAAAGATAAGAACTTGAGATTGATAGAATTCAGTGATCAATCATATCTCTTGTTGTGTGGATCTTTGTCAGGTGTGACGCTTTTCCCCATCATATTCACAACCTTTGCCTGCGAATTTGTTTGCTTTGCTTTGTTTTAATTACTTGGTTCGAAAATCATACAAACCCCCCCTTAGTTCCTAGTTGGTGACTTGAAAAACACAAGAATAGATAACCTGATTCCCTTGGATTCGACCCTGACTTGCTTGCTATACTCTTTAGTAGGTACTTTAGGATTTCTTTGATTAGGCATACGACTTTAAGCCTGTCAAATTTGGCGCCGTTGCCGGGGAATCAAAATTTCTGTTTTTGTGGTTTTGTTTGTTACCAACTTTCGTGCGGACCTATCTTACGGTCCACACTCGTGCTACTGATTTATTTTTCTTTGTTACAGATATGGAGTTCTGGGGAGAGCCGCGATATGACCCATACTCCTACGCATACACTCCAGGGTGGAGAGATTACCCCAATTAAGTTATGGGTACCAGCAATACCCTCCTTATGATCATGACTACTAGGAGTTCTACCCGAAGCCACAATCGTTCTACCAGCAGGGTACTCCACAACAGTACAATCCGGCCTATGAGCATAGCCCGCCAGTGTCCAATCCAAGTTCCTCCATGTCAACTGAAGATATGCTCCAAGCTCTGACTAAACATTTCAGTACTAGTGTTGAAACTAGGGAGTCAAGCATCAAGAATCTAGAGAAGAAGATGAGACAAATGGCTGAAGCTATCACAAAGACCGATGCAAAGACTTCGGGAAATCTACCATCTCATACGGTAGTTAACCCACGGGCAAATGTTAGTGTTGTGATGCTTCGAAGTGGTAAGCAATTGAATGTCGCTCCTAGTGCTGAAGAGGACGACACAGAAAACGAGAGTTCTCAGTTGGGAAAACCGCACCCGCGGCAAGAAAACCGCACCCGCGGTGGGACTACAGAAGAGCAACTGAGCTCTCAGTCGAGATCACCGCACCCCGCGCCACTCTCGCCGCACCCAGCGGCCACACCACCGCACCCCGCGGTGAGTCACCGCACTCGCGGTGACGGAGCCCTAGAATTCCAAGACTTTTCTGTCGGGACGACTGCACCTACGGTGGATTCTGACCGCACCCACGGTGGACCTTCTGGAGTTGTGAAAGAGCCCTACGTCGACACCTATGTTCGTCCGTACTTTCCCCCTCTCGGTTCTGAGAAGCCTCCCGCACCCTTCCCTGAGGCTCTGAAGGACACCCAAAAGGTGGAGAACGACAAAGGTTTATTTGACACCTTCAGTAGCTGCAAGGAGAACGTTCCTTTGGTCACACTGGCAAATAGCGTCCCTCGCTGCACAGAAGTTTTAAGGGCGTTGGGCAATATCAAAAAGAAACCAAAGGGGAAGTACAAGAAGGAGGCCTTGATTCAAGTGGCGGATTTTTACATGCTGGATACGAGGCATGATAAGCATGTAGCCCCTGAGATGTTAGGTAGACCGTTCCTAAAGATGGCAAGTGCATTCATTGATATGAACAACGGTCCACCCATCATGAAGTGCAGGAGGACGAGGGTCAAGCTCGACATGGAATATACAAAGAGGCATCCCCCTGATATAGACCCCAAGAGTTCAATTGCTTTGAGCAACCCAAGTTAAGTGGGAGAATACCAAGTCAAGCCATGACAATAACTAAGGCGCTGTCCGGGAGGCAACCCGATGTATGTTTTTCTTTCTTTGCTTTTCTTTCTTTGTTTTTGCATTTGTTTTTAGTGTGTTCTTGCTTTGTTTTTGTTTTTTTTTGTTTCCGACTAACCTACAGGGAGGAGACCCTATGCGAATTGAAGAAGGTGTTTTCCACACCATTGTAAGTCTTCTTTTGCCCTGCACTGAAAATAAAATTCCCGAAAAAACCTTAAACGGGGATCAACAAAAAAAAATCGGAAAAAAAAAATTCCCGAATAAACCTTAAACGGGGATTAAAAAAAAAAATCGAAAAAGCAACGAACAAGAGTTTTACCGGAGCCAGCTGTTCGGGTTCCCCATGGAGAAGGTGCGCATCATGTTGTCCAGGAGGAGACATTCGCCGCACACATAATTTGGCAACGATGATGGCCCTAAAGTTGACAGCTGAGGAGGAGGAACACTATAGCCCCCATCACGATTACATCTGGGCTCCACCATGTGTTCGTTGAAGGCCGTGCAGCCCCGACATCTTTGCAAAGCCACTACTCACCAAAGTGGTTTCCTCTTGGTTACACGGTAGGAGAAAACTATGGAGTTGATGAAGACACCCGCCCAACATTGGAGACCTGGGCGTTACTGAGAATACCGCCAGCAACAACGAAAGTGTCCAAGCAGCTCGGCGACATTGTGAGTTGTTTTTTTTGCTTTTCCCTGTGCTTCTATTCTTTTTGTCTTTCATTACATTGAGGACAATGCAATGTTTAAGCATAAGAGAGAGTTCTATACTTGCTACGTTGTTGAGGAGAAAAATAAAAAAATTGAAAAAGGCAAAATTTTGAAAAAAGGCAAAAATTGAAATCCTAGGATAGGTCGAAAACCCGAAAGGACGGCCTAGGCAATAAGCAGGTGGCTTGGACCAGCATTAGGCTTGGGTAATAATTGGTCAAGAGTGATGTGAGTATATTGTGAGCCCATCTATTGAAAAATGAAATGAGTGGCTTGGTGAAAATCCAAAAGGGCGCCTTGGCAAAATGAGTGAAAAGAAAAAGAGTGATTTTTAGGAATCATCATTTTACCTGGCGTGGTGACATAAGAAGAGGTGATATAAGGAGGATTCGGGTAGGTCACTCTGGGAGGTATAAGAAGATAGATGGGAGACTAGGATTAGAACTTATTCACTCTATGGTGTTCGGGATAAGCTTGGGGGAAGTACTCTGCTTTCCTTTAAGTTTGATTGTGTGGGGTGTTGATTTGAGGAGTTGTATGTTATGTTTTGCATCACTTGTTTGGTTGTCTTGGAGCTTATTGTTGATGTGTTGTAACTACTAGTGTCATATTTTCTTGTGCTTCCTGAAGCCTTGGGGTTGAATTTGGAGGAGTAGGTTGACTTTAGCTTACTCGAGGACGAGCAAGGTTTAAGCATGAGGGAATTTGATATGCGATATATTGTATAGCACATCTAGTGGTTATTAGCATCATTTAGGTGATGTTTGGATATTATTTGATGGTAATTCTGTAATCCAGAAGAGAAGACGAGAAGTGAAGAAATCATGGGATTTACAGAGGTTTGAAGTGCATTGAAGAGTAAAAGAACAGTATGCTGAATTCAATTGGTTCGTTCTCTTTACTCAGATATCCAAATGGAGTGATTCCAATTCGAGGAGTTAGATCTTGAAGTCTACTACAAGTCCTCAAAATATGAGCGCAATCCGAGTTGGAAATCAAAAGTTATGGCATTTTTACTGAAGTGTCGCAGAAGCTGTTGGAGTACCACCGCACCCGCGGCAACATCACCGCACCCCGCGGTGAGCCAGCAGAGAAGAAGGCGCGATGTTCTGGAAGACCACCGCACCCCGCGGTGGGTATTGCCGCACCCAGCGGTGATGATGCACTGAAGACTTTCCCGGATTTATTTCCGGAATTTCTATTTCCTTTTTATTCTATTTCTGAAACTTTGTTTCCAAGTTTGTTATTTTCTTTTATTTATTTTCTGAATTATTTGCCCTAGTATTTAAGGATCTAACCTAGACTTTGTTTAGGAAGAACCTAGTTGCCACCTATCTTAGTTTTTCTCTCACAAACCCTATGAAGAACTAAGCTTCCATTGTTGTACTTGACATTTTGAAGCCTTCAATAGTACATTTTGAAGCCTTCAATTGATTGGTTGTGAGTTTTCTACTCTTGTTCAATTTCCTATCTAGTTGGATTAATTATCTTGTGCTTGAATGGTTATTGGTTTATGTTGATTTATCTAGAGTTGCTAACTAGGTATATTGATATCTTCCTAATTGCTAGGACTTGTCAATTCCGGGTTTGGGTTGCATATCCAGTAGCAAACACGATTTACATAAGCGGGTTGCGAGTGTTCATCGTGAGAGAGAGTTAATTGCATGTTTATAGTAACGGGTTGTTTCTATTGCATGTATCTTGTTGAATCCTTGTTTGAATGCTATTGCTTTATTGAGTCTTGAAGGTTTTCAGATTTGATTTAATAATAAGTAATATTAGGGCTGGTAGAACTAATAGTTACATATGATCGGGATAAGAACAACTAAGAGAAAGATAAGAACTTGAGATTGATAGAATTCAGTGATCAATCATATCTCTTGTTGTGTGGATCTTTGTCAGGTGTGACGTTTTTCCCCATCATATTCACAACCTTTGCCTGCGAATTTGGTTGTTTTGCTTTGTTTTAATTACTTGGTTCGAAAATCATACAAGTCCTCAAAATATGAGCGCAATCCGAGTTGGAAATCAAAAGTTATGGCATTTTTACTGAAGTGTCGCAGAAGCTGTTGGAGTACCACCGCACCCGCGGCAACATCACCGCACCCCGCGGTGAGCCAGCAGAGAAGAAGGCGCGATGTTCTGGAAGACCACCGCACCCCGCGGTGGGTATTGCCGCACCCAGCGGTGATGATGCACTGAAGACTTTCCCGGATTTATTTCCGGAATTTCTATTTCCTTTTTATTCTATTTCTGAAACTTTGTTTCCAAGTTTGTTATTTTCTTTTATTTATTTTCTGAATTATTTGCCCTAGTATTTAAGGATCTAACCTAGACTTTGTTTAGGAAGAACCTAGTTGCCACCTATCTTAGTTTTTCTCTCACAAACCCTATGAAGAACTAAGCTTCCATTGTTGTACTTGACATTTTGAAGCCTTCAATAGTACATTTTGAAGCCTTCAATTGATTGGTTGTGAGTTTTCTACTCTTGTTCAATTTCCTATCTAGTTGGATTAATTATCTTGTGCTTGAATGGTTATTGGTTTATGTTGATTTATCTAGAGTTGCTAACTAGGTATATTGATATCTTCCTAATTGCTAGGACTTGTCAATTCCGGGTTTGGGTTGCATATCCAGTAGCAAACACGATTTACATAAGCGGGTTGCGAGTGTTCATCGTGAGAGAGAGTTAATTGCATGTTTATAGTAACGGGTTGTTTCTATTGCATGTATCTTGTTGAATCCTTGTTTGAATGCTATTGCTTTATTGAGTCTTGAAGGTTTTCAGATTTGATTTAATAATAAGTAATATTAGGGCTGGTAGAACTAATAGTTACATATGATCGGGATAAGAACAACTAAGAGAAAGATAAGAACTTGAGATTGATAGAATTCAGTGATCAATCATATCTCTTGTTGTGTGGATCTTTGTCAGGTGTGACGTTTTTCCCCATCATATTCACAACCTTTGCCTGCGAATTTGGTTGCTTTGCTTTGTTTTAATTACTTGGTTCGAAAATCATACAACCCCCCCCCCCCCCCCCCCCCTTAGTTCCTAGTTGGTGACTTGAAAAACACAAGAATAGATAACCTGATTCCCTTGGGTTCGACCCTGACTTGCTTGCTATACTCTTTAGTAGATACTTTAGAATTTCTTTGATTAGGCATACTACTGTAAGCCTGTCAAGTACACACTTCAATATTGTTGAGTGCCCCCTGAGGAACATGTCGACGCCGCGACACTTAATTTCCGAGGAGCCGCGCGAGTATGGTGGCATCGCTTCGAGGATGATTGCGTCCGACGCCATAGGACAAGGGTCACGGAGTGGCACCAACTCGTGTACTTACCACGGGAAGCGCGTGACTCTCTTACCAATGAATTCCCATGAGATTTTACAGGATCAGGTCGAGCGTGATAAAGACAAGACATTGGATGCAGAAAAGACCGCATCAACACCACCGCGACCATCCTCAGATCCCAAAGATTCTTCCTTGCGGCAACAACTCGTCTCACACCATGACACGCCCCAGAATAACACGCGTTGCAGAGACAAGGGAAGTGCCGCGCCTCCGAACACTGCGTTGCAGGGCCGTTGTGATCACACGGTGCTTCTCGCCCACCCACGGGACTTCACTGCCGGTTTGAACAGCAAGGTGACTTCTTGCCTGTTAGTGACAACCCCAAGCACGCCATGCGCACACATCGACGCGCATTTGCCACCAGCTTTCGCCGAGTTGCAAGCGGAGTTCACCGCGGATTTGCCAGAGGCGCCTCCCAACACACCACCACCCTTGAGTAGCCTTCCACAGACAATCCACTGGGTGACTGGTGCCTATCTGCCATATCGCGGCCGCAATCGATTTGTGTTCGACACCGGAGACCTCCATTGGGAGAACTTGTACGAGTTTGTCGAACCCAAGTTCAACGATGGTGAAGCGGGGATGCTTCACAGCCAAGTGGAGGAGGATGATGTGACCCTGCCTCCCATGATGGCCCAAGACGAGGAAAAAGCCATGACCATGGGCTCAGAAGAACCAAGTACGAAGACCGCGATCTTCGTCATACTCATCTGGAACAGAGACCACGATCTCATTCAAGCGTCTCTATCCAAGACCAAAGATCGCGTGCCTCAACGCGTCTTCCTGCAAGCGACTCAATGTTGAACACGATCTCCTTCAAGCGACTCAACCTCCTTTAATGTTGGTCGCGTTATATCTAAAGATTCTCGCATTCAATGCCTTTAACGCGTTCTTTTGAGACACTTTCTATATTTAGTATTTATAGCATTTTAGATAGTTTCTATTTATAGCGTTTCTATTTTTGGGTTTGTGCCTTTTGCATGCTTGCATGGGCTAGCCCATAGGTTCGTCTCGGTCTAAGCCCATTAGGTATTGGCCAAGCTCTTTGGCTATTTAAAGCCTCCTTTGTTATTGTTATTTCCTTACGTTCAATTTTAATCAATGTTTCAAGTAGAGTGTTTATCCTCCTTCCCTTGATCGGACGTCACCCTCTATCTTCGCATCCCCGTTCCCTCCGCCGCCGACGCTACGCTTGATTCTTCAAGCCAAGTCTTCCTTCACATCTCCCTTCCTCCGCAGTCGATGCTACGACACTCAAAGACTTGTCTTTTCAAGTCATCTATCCCTCATCACATCGCTTCCTCCACCGCTATCGATTCATCCCATTCATCACTTCCACCGTTTCCATCACAACAACCATCGTGATCTCCCGCTCGCGAACCATCACCAACACCGCGTTCCACGGCAGATTTGCCAGTGCCGAGTGACTTCCCAACCAAGACTAGATCCAAAGGTGTCACCTTTGACAATTCGACTTGTCATCGGAGGCAAGAACACATCAATTTCTTCCTCTCCCTATTCTTGCAAGTGTACACTTGACTTATTGATGTCAAGCATTTCGGGTCTACTCTGACAAAAAGAGAAATAATGTTCTTCGGCGTCGAGCCGGTGGCAGACAACAACTTCACCGCCTCGATTTGATCTGCATCAAGGCGTCCAGCAAAAGCATGCCCTATTAAGGATGTCGGGATGTCATGGGTGTGCCATCCACAGATGACCTTTAAGCTCCACTTACTCTCTTTTGATAACAACCCGTGCATTTGAAACAGACACTCGCTCTTCTTTGTCCTCGTTGACCGGTTTGATTTAGGGGTTGGCTCGCAACCTTCGATCGCCTTCTTCTTCACCGGTTTGTATGATCCAGACTTCTCACATGATAGTATCACCTTTCGATCCCATGATTTTTGTATGACAATCAAAATGTTCAGTTCCTTGCCCACTGAACGAACCCATTGAATCATACTCTGTCTATCATCCCATTCATCATCCGTAGTAAAATGCGAAGAAAAATCGTCACTCACAAAGTTGGTGCCACTAGAATCATCCTATTTATTTCACAAACATTGATATTCATTATAAACATTGGTATTCTTTATAAACATTCACTAGTGGAAAAAACCCTAATAGAGGCGGGCATTTGGACACTTATTGAGGCGAACACCGTTCGCTTCAAATGAGGGGGCTGCAACAAGTGGGGACCCTTTTTGAGGCGGGCAATATACACCTCTAAAAGCCACTTGTTGAGGCGGGCCTCTATAGGTCCGCCTCAACAAGTGCCTCACTATGGCGCCAAAGTGAGGCACTTTTAGAGGCGGGCCTATGTAGTCCACTTGTTGAGGCGGGCCTCTATATGCCCGCCTCAACAAGTGCCTCACTTTGGCGCCATAGTGAGGCACTTGTTGAGGCGGGCCTATAGAGGCCCGCCTCAACAAGTGGCTTTTAGAGGCGGGTCTCCATAGACCCGCCTCTAAAAGTTATTTCAACAATTCGAGTATAACAACACAACAGATTTATGATGCACCATACACACATTAAATTTGCAGAATAGATTCCTGATTTTATTCACAGAATAATATACAACAATACAATAGATTTCACCAGAGTACAGTCAGGTTCTCAACAACAGTTTACATGACAAGTACAAACAAGTTCAATCCGATAATAAATACTTCGATGTAAAATACTATGCCCATTGCTCACGAACAACATCCATTTCTTCATAAGTATACGCTGTCTTCCTCTTAGGATATAGCTTCATAAAAAACACAGAAATTATTGACACAAAACACAAATACTATCAATGATACGGGGTTAGCCGCGTCGGGATGGATCTAGGCAACGAATCTCACAACAATAGAAAACAAGAACAATTAGAATATGGCGGAAGTGAAACAAATGAAGGAATGATAAGAAAGAACCAATAGAAACGACGAGAAAACCCTCTTGCGTTGTTAGCAAGGAACCTTGTCGAACGATCTACCGACCCGATCTCTATAACGCCACACAACCAAGAATCGCTAACGAACTTGGAGCACGGAGAGGATGCTTAAGATGTACGAAATCACCAACTCCAGAGGAACTTGACAAAGACGAAAACAACTAAGCGAAGAAGTAACAATCGATTGAGACTCTCACGGGGAGCAAAGTTCAAAGTAAACAAAGCTCTGTTTTGTGTTTAACAAATAGGAGAAATCTGCCTAAGGGAGAAGACAAGGGAGCCTTTTAATACCCAAAGGTGGCCGGCCCTATGCTTCCCAAAAAGGCTATAATTGTTTCCAAAATATCCAAAAATAGAAAGCTTAACACAATTAAATAATAATCCTAAAAATATCCAATTCAGAAATTAATAAGACTATTAAACATAGGTAACGTTGACCATTAAAGTCAACGCCTTGACTTTGGACTTGTCCTCTTCGTCATGTGATAGTGCATGTGCCATAAACGTCTCCAGCTCTTGACGCAGTTCCTTCGACCTTGACCTAGTGATCGGTCCATCAAAGGTTGGCACTAATGGTGGGGTCGATTCCTCATCATTCTCCCCTTCTTGAAAAGGACTCATCCTCGAGTCATCAACATCAGCGGCTGCATAAGGAGTAAGGTCCCCGACATTGAATATCGGACTCACTCCATAGTCGTCGGGCAGCTCCAACACATAGGCATTTACGCCTACTCTCTTCAGCACCTTGAACGGTCCATCACCTCTGGGAGACAGCTTCGACTTCCGCTACTCCGGGAACCGTTCCTTGCGCAGATGTAGCCACACCAAGTCGCCGGGCTCGAACAACACTTGATGCCGTCCGTGATTAGTTCGGGCTGCGCTCTTCTCTGCAGTAGCTTCCAAACGAGCCTTAGTCCGCTCGTGCAGCTCCTTCATGAACTCAACCTGTCTATCAGCATCAAAGTCTGCTCATTCCGGTAAAGGCAACGGCTTAAGATCCAAAGGGGTTAGGGGGTTCAAACCATACACACACTCAAAAGGGGACATCTTAGTAGAAGAATGAATAGTCCAATTATAAGCAAACTCAACATGTGGTAAGGCATCCTCCCAACTTTTCAGATTAGATTTAATAACAGTCCTAAGGAGAGTACCTAAAGTTCGGTTAGTTACCTCAGTTTGACCATCAGTTTGGGGGTGACTAGCAGTAGAGAACAACAACTTAGTACCAAGTTTACCCCACAATGTCTTCCAAAAGTAACTCAGAAACTTAACATCCCTATCACTAACAATAGTTCGAGGGACACCATGCAACCGAACAATCTCTCTAAAGAACAAATCAGCAACATTCCTAGCATCATCAGTTTTATGGCATGCAATAAAGTGAGCCATCTTAGAGAACCTATCAACAACCACAAATATAGAATCTCTCCCCTTCTTAGTCCTAGGCAATCCAACAATAAAATCCATACTAATATCAACCCAAGGATAGCAAGGAATAGGTAAGGGAGTATAAAGACCATGCGGTTTCGCTTTAGATTTAGCCTGTAAGCATTCAACACAGCGTTTGATAAAATTCTCGACATCCCTAAGCATGTGTGGCCAAAAGAAATGAGTATGCAACATGTTATAAGTCTTGTCCCTACCAAAATGACCCATCAATCCACCCCTATGGGACTCATCAACAAGTAATAATCGTAGAGAACAAACAGGAATGCACACTTTATCAACTCGAAACAGGAATCCATCAAACAAGAAAAAGTTATCAAATGAACCCTTTTCCACACAATGCTTATAAATCACACCAAAATCAGCATCCATATCATACAACTCTTTAATATATACGAATCCAAGTACTCGAGCATCCAAAGTGGTCAACAGTGTATGTCTCCTAGAAAGGGCATCAACTACTACATTATCTTTTCCTTTCTTATACTTAATCACATAGGGAAATGTTTCTATGAATTCCATCCACCTACCATGCCTCCTATCCAACTTATCTTGACTCTGAAAATGCTTTAAGGACTCATGATCAGTTTTAAGCACAAATTCCCTAGGCCAAAGGTAGTGTTGCCAAGTTTTCAGCACTCTAAACAAGGCATATAATTCGCTATCATAAGTAGAATAATTCAAGCACGCACCTTTCAACTTTTCAGAAAAGAAGGCAATAGGCTTACCTTCCTGCATGAGGACTCCTCCAATACCAATGCCAGAGGCGTCACACTCCACTTCAAAGGGGCGAGTGAAGTCAGGCAGAACCAGCAAAGACGCGTGTGTCAAACGATCCTTGAGAGTCTGGAACGCCGTTTCTTGAGGTTCACCCCACCGGAATGGAGTATTCTTCTTAGTGATTTCCGTCAGCGGGGCTGCAAGGGTGCTAAAATCTCCAACGAACCGCCTGTAGAAGCCAGCCAGGCCGTGGAAACTGCGCACGTCACCTAAGTTCTTCGGGGTCGGCCAGTCACGGATGGCTTGCACCTTCTCCTGATCGACTTGCAGTCCATGAGCACTCACTACAAAACCAAGAAACACAACTCTGTCAGTGCAAAAATCAAACTTCTTCAGATTTCCATACAACTGTACAGCTCTGAGAGTGGATAAAACTGCCCTGAGGTGCTCGGCATGTGCTTCCATAGAGTTGCTGTAAATCAGAATATCATCAAAGTAAACTACAACAAATCTACCAATAAATGATCTCAAGACATGATTCATAAGACGCATAAAAGTAGAGGGGGCATTAGTCAAACCGAAAGACATAACAAGCCACTCATACAAACCAAACTTAGTCTTGAATGCTGTCTTCCACTCGTCTCCTTCCTTCATCCGGATTTGATGGTAACCACTGCGAAGATCTATCTTAGAGAAGGTGGAGGCGCCATGGAGCTCATCCAACATATCATCGAGCCTCGGAATTGGGTGCATGTACTTGATCGTAATATTATTAATAGCCATGTAATCAACACACATACGCCAAGTATTGTCCTTTTTGGGGACGAGTAAGACAGGCACAGCACACTGGGAACGGCTCTCTCTAAAATACCCTTTATCCAGAAGGTCCTGGACTTGGTTCTGGATTTCCTGGGTCTCAGTAGGGTTCATCCTATAGGCAGGCCGGTTGGGTAGGATAGCACCGGGAATCAGGTCTATCTGGTGCTCAATGCCTCTAATAGGGGGTAGGCCAGGGGGTATCTCATCCGGGAAAACATCAAAGAACTCATCTAAAAGGGTCCGGACAGTAGCTGGGAGTGTAGCTCTGTCGTCGTCACCTAACAGGGTATAGGCCTGGCAAAGGGACATGAGGGCGACGTCCGGGGGAATGTAATCTACTAGGTGGGCTCGGCTGGAGGCTAGGAGCACTCGACCGTGGGGTGGGCTAATGGTAGGGGAGGAGGCGAGGGTGAGGTCAGTCTGTGGTGTGCCAGGGGAAGGGTCGGCTGGGGACTTACCCTTACGGTCGGCCTCTCTTTTCTTATCATAAGCCTCAGCCACTTGAAGCGGTGTCATCGGTTTCAACACCACTTTCCTACCACGAAACTCAAAGGTATGCTGGTTAGTACGTCCATTATGAGTAACATTTCTATCAAATTGCCAAGGACGACCCAACAAAATATGACAAGCTTGCATAGGAACAACATCACATAAAATTTGATCCTCATAAGTTCCTAGCTTAAGAGTAATTTTAACTTGTCTATTCACCTTGAGTTCACCACAGTCATTCATCCAATGAAGTCTATAAGGTCGGGGATGCAAAAAAGTAGGGAGTTGCAGTTTATTAACTAATTCAACACTAGCAATATTACAACAACTACCACCATCAATAATCATGTTGCACACTTTCCCTTTAACAAGACATCTGGTATGAAATAAATTCTCACGCTGATTATCATCACAAGGAGCTTGATTAACATGCAAAGTCCTCCTAACAATTAATGAATCACCATGCTCATATTTAATAAAATCCAAAACATCATCATCGGCATGCTCATTCATATCATTACTAGTAATTAAATTATCATGCTCATTGTCAGATTCAGACTCCAACTCACCCAAATGATTAATCATCAATACACGAGTATTAGGACAATCCTTCATGTAATGACCCTTTCCTTGACATTTAAAGCAAGTGATATCTCTAGCTCTAGGAGTAGGGTCAGTAGGGTAACCTCGTGTAGCTGTAGGGGCGGGTCGTGTGGGTTGTTGTGGTGCGGTGGAGGTAGAGGGGTACGTGCCACGAGAATTGGACTCGTTGCCGCGAGGCTGACCGGCGGCGGGGCGGGTTCGCTGGTGGTTGTTGCGGCCCTGCTGCTGGTCGGGATGCCATGCTTGGCGTTGTGGCACGGGTCGGTGTTGCTGGCTGTAGCTGGACTTGAATTGCCTCTCCACTTTAATTGCTTGGTGTAGCAAATCTGTCATGGTAGAATAGGGATACAATTCTATAGTGTCAGCTAAATGAGGATGCAAAATACGAAGATACCTGGACATCGTGGCTTCTTCATCCTCGACGACGTTGCCGCGTGCCATGGCGATCTGCATATTGTTGTATACCTCTTCAACACCTAAGGCGCCTTGCCTCATAGTCTCCAAACGGTTTCGGAGAACCCTATTGTGGTGATGAGGCACGAAGCGGGCCCTCATCATAGCTCGCATCTGGTTCCATGTGGCGACCGGAGGATCCATGGCTTGTCTACGAGCCTTCACAACAGAGTCCCACCAGACCAAAGCATAACCAACAAATTCGAGAGCAGCGAGTTGTACCTTTTTATTTTCGGGAAAATTGTGGCAACTCCAAATCTGATCAATCTTCGTCTCCCACTCGAGGTAGACGTCTGGGTCACACTTGCCATCAAATGCCGGGATCTTCAATTTGATCCGTCCAATCCCGTCTTGCTCGGCGTCACGTCGCCGAGGCTGCTCGCGGTCATTCCGTGGACGGTAAGGACGCCATTCATTACGCTCCTCGCGCTCCGAGTCCTGCATATCATCATCACCCCATAAACTAGAACGAGGAGACATAGGAGGTGAAACAAACCTATCACGAGGCACGGGAGGCGGATTCCGACGGGCGGCCATAGGACGCGGGCGATTGGTGCCATGTGCTCTCGGTAGCTGGTGCGTGTCCATAGCTGCTTGGTAGGCCGCGGCTTGGTCGACTAGGGGCTCGGTGGCCGGGAATGGTGCGTCATTGGATGGACCAATGTGCTCCTGCGCAGCCGGTCGTTGGGTGGGGCGGTTCTCCAAAGCGTCAAACTTCGTCGACAGTTGGGCGACCGTAGAAGACAACTATTGCAGCATGGCTTGCACATCGACAAGGGAACCATTCGCGGCAACCTGTTCATCACCGGAACCTGACATGATCACCACTTAGACGAACACAGAAAGACGTTAAGGTGAGTAACACCAAAAACTCTCAAGTGTTTGCACTCGGCGATTGAACAACCTGCGAAGTTAGGCTCGTAAATGACAAGTTCTCTGTGTGCTCTCTATAAGCAGCAATTCAAGGTCAAGCAGTGATGTAGAAGACGAACCAAGTAGAAGTACGACGAAAATGACTCAAACAAAAGTGAGACTAGAGAACGACTCAATAATAAAGCGACACTACTGTAGTTACAAGAATGAATTGCAACCAAAGATGGGGCTATATATGTGTTTCGAACTCAAGAAATGTGAATTGCAAGTCAGAAAGACGTACCTTTGTCGACTCGGAACGAAGCCAGTCGGAGCCGATAGTGACCAGAGGGAGCGGAAGGGTAGAAGGGGTCGGACAAGAGGGGAACGGCGGCGCCGAGGGAGTACGGCGGTGCCGGTCGAGAGGGTGGACGGAGACGGTCGCGGGAAAGGGTTGGTGGGGTGCCGGTCGAGGCTGGTGATGGTGAAGCTTGCGAGTCGGCGGGCGATGACAGGAAACCGGCGGCGCCGAGATGTGGCGGAGACAGGTACGAAAAAAGTTTATTTTTTTTTTGATTTTGAGCCGTCCTTTGCTGTTACAATCGTATCTTTGGCAATCTTAACAATATATTCCTAGAGATAAAATGTAAAGCAATAAATCCCAGATGCCTTCCTTTTTTTTTTGATTTTCTTTTCGGCAACTTCTCTTATTTTTTCTTTTTTTTTGTATTTCTTTTAGGCAACTGGTTTTGCCTGGGATATTACACCACTAAAATAAAATAAAATCTCTAGAAAATTAAGCAAATATCTTGAAAACTGCCAAAATGTGTAACAACATGATCCCTTGCGCTAGCACGAACCTGGATGCCTTGGTTGTCTTGCTCGTCAAGCTTGGGGACGCACAACAATGGTGGGTGGGGGCCGAAAAAAAAATTGTGGTTTTGGTATGATCCTCGTAGTCACAATCAACCACAATGAACTCCTTTCCAAGACAAACAAAAGTAAACAATCAGTCAGACTAATCAATTCACTAATGTGACTCAAACAAAGAAATTCAATTGACGATTGAAAAACAGGAAGATTCAATTTTCGTGATGATGAATCTGGTAACCGTCAAAGGCGATCCGAAGCCATATGGCTCTGATACCAATTGATACGGGGTTAGCCGCGTCGGGATGGATCTAGGCAACGAATCTCAAAACAATAGAAAACAAGAACAATTAGAATATGGAGGAAGTGAAACAAATGAAGGAATGATAAGAAAGAACCAATAGAAACGACGAGAAAACCCTCTTGCGTTGTTAGCAAGGAACCTTGTCGGACGATCTATCGACCCGATCTCTACAACGCCACACAACCAAGAATCGCTAATGAACTTGGAGCACGGAGAGGATGCTTAAGATGTACGAAATCACCAACTCCAGAGGAACTTGACAAAGACGAAAACAACTAAGCGAAGAAGTAACAATCGATTGAGACTCTCACGGGGAGCAAAGTTCAAAGTAAACAAAGCTCTGTTTTGTGTTTAACAAATAGGAGAAATCTGCCTAAGGGAGAAGACAAGGGAGCCTTTTAATACCCAAAGGTGGCCGGCCCTATGCTTCCCAAAAAGGCTACAATTGTTTCCAAAATATCCGAAAATAGAAAGCTTAACACAATTAAATAATAATCCTAAAAATATCCAATTCAGAAATTAATAAGACCATTAAACATAGGTAACGTTGACCATTAAAGTCAATGCCTTGACTTTGGACTTGTCCTCTTCGTCATGTGATAGTGCATGTGCCATAAACGTCTCCAGCTCTTGACGCAGTTCCTTCGACCTTCACCTAGTGATCGGTCCATCAAAGGTTGGCACTAATGGTGGGGTCGATTCCTCATCAATCAACATATAGTTAGTTAAGTTACATACCTTATCTAGTCGCTCATCAGAGTCCTCGAGTCCCGTGACTATCTCTAACATGAACTTCATGACATAATATCCACACTCGGTTCCGCTGCTTTGTTGAGCGCACTAATTACACAACATAAGGGGGCTGTCTTAGATACAAGGCCTTTGATTATAAATAAACAAACCTAAAGCGTTTAAAATGCTATATGTACCTCTATATTGCAGACTCTCAACGTCTTACGTTTTCCTCTTGATTTATCGCACTTCCCACCTTGATACTTAAACACTTGAAATGCCCTAGAAAATCAACATAATACAGTCACGAAACTGATATTGTTAATATTCCAAAAAAACTAGTTCGTAAGCAAAATAACTTACAAATTCATGATTCCAGATGCATCAGTCGTTCTGTTGTCTGGACCTTTTAGAGAATCGAAAAGATAGACCTGTGCTTTAAATAGGTCTATCACGTACAGAGTCCAATGATTGCTGCATCATTTAAACGTAAATTGATAAACATTAATGATTACTTAAAATACTAATTATATATGAAACTTATTGAAATCTCTAAATCGTTTTGCCACACAAGAATGGAAGTATTTTTCCCTTGATTTATTGACATCCTCAATGATGTGGAACATAAGCTGTGGATTTTTACAATAAGTTAGAATGATAGTTAATATAGTATATATTTAAAACAATTTAAAAAGACATTATACCTTGGTCTCCTCCCAAAACCCTTGCCTCGTCTGCTCATCTATCCTTCGGTATTCTTTCACGTTAATATTAATTCTTTGAGCACAACTCCCAACTTGCTTTCCGTATTGTTTCGACCACTCGCCATCAGGGACATTAAACTCATTAAACTCAAGGTGCATAGGCTTTTTTACTTGAACGCCTTTTGACGGACCACGCCCTTTAGCGATCTGTGTAATCGCGCTAACACCTTGTGATTCAGGATCACCTTGGGTAGGGAAAATAGCATTTCCACTTTCGTTAGACATAGTGGCTAGAATTCCTGCAACAAGCACACACAAAAAATTACTTATTGTAACATAAAGCTTCTGCATTGTCACATGAAAATGAACTTCCTAAGAGGAGAACAAGGTATAATTAACATCTATGTAATAAAGACTCATTTGCTTCAGCATTGCTCATACACAAAAAACTAGATCATGATTTCATGAGTACATATAAAAAAAAACATATGAGTACATATAAAAATAAAAAATCCAAGGAAGACAATTCATAATGCAATTAAATCTACTTGTCAATAAATTACCTCATCTTATTCATTTGTGATTTGTAACCCATATTCCCTCCCTATGATCTGTACGGATGTGATTAGTATTATTTGTATCCTCCTCCTCGGGTAATGGTTGAACAACAGTTGATAACAAGGGTGTGTCGTCATACTCGTCATACTCATCTTCATCCACAACATCATCAATACCCAGAATATGTCTTTTACCTTGGGCAACTGCACGCCATCTAGGATCAACATTGTCTACCACATAAAAAATCTGCTTAGCTTGTGATGCTAGGATGAATGGCTCGTCACTATCACTTAATCGGTCAAAGTTTACCAATGTCAAACCCGGATAAATTTCATCTTGCTTTACCCCGTTAGGGTTGTTGACCCACTTGCACCGGAAAACAGGGATTGTAAAATTGTTATAATCAAGCTCCCATATTTCTTCGATAACACCATAATACGATTGTGTCGCATCAACCGGTCTTTTGTCCTTAGCGCTCGCATAGACCCTAGATGATGCAACAACCTTCACTCCACTATTTTGCACCACACTCTTTTCATCTTGTCTTCTAGTGTAGAATGTGAACCCATTGATATCATACCCTTCGTAAGACCGAACACATAGTCGAGGACCCCGAGATAACCACTTGATCGTATCAGAAATGTCATGTTCTTTCCTAAGTTCCTCAGCTACTTCCTTCTTAAACCAATCAACAAATGTGCGATTATGTTCCCGCATCAAAGCTCTTTCATTCAATTTTGGATTATTGTGTTGCAATTCAAGGCAATGCTTTTCTATGTAAGGATTGACCTCTGTAAGATGCTGCAACACACAAAGATGTGCCTTAATCTTCCTTTCAGATGGAGGAGATATCACATTTTTACCAATTACTCTCTCTCCTTCAAGCCTCCCTGCATGACGAGATTTTGGAAGACCTATTGGATGAAGCCTTGACAAAAACTCAGCTGCGTATTGAGATATCTCTTCATGAAGGACTCCACGAATGATACTACCCTCTGGATTCGCCCGATTCTTTGTTTTGTCCTTTAAACTGCCAAAAAATCTCTCAAAAGGATACATCCATCTTAAATACACCGGACCACATAACTTGTTTTCTCGAACCAAATGAACAATTAAGTGCACCATTATGTCAAAGAAAGACGGCGGAAAGTACATTTCAAATCGACACAAAGTTTCAACAATATCAACGTGGAGAGCATCCAATATTTCCGGATCAATAACCTTAGCACATATGGAACTGAAAAACACGCACAGTTTTGTTATAACATGTCTCACGTGTTTCGGAAATATCCCACGAAGTGCGATCGGCAAGAAAACATTAATCAATACATGACAATCATGAGACTTCATACCAATCAACCGAAGGTCCGAAAGAGAAACTAGACGTTTTACATTTGACGAATATCCCGATGGAACCTTAATGCCATGTAAGCACTCACAAAACACCTTTTTCTCCTTTCTTGACATTGTGTAACAGGCCGGAGGCAGAAAAGTCTTTTTACCATCCGGTTTTACAACGGGCCACAAATCTGGTCGAATATTCCTCTCTTTCATATCAAAACGAACTTTCTGATTGTCTTTCGTCTTTTCGGGTATATTTAGCAATGTCCCAATTATAGCATCACAAACATTTTTTTCAATGTGCATCACATCGAGACAATGCCTAACCGACAAATCTTTCCAATAAGGAAGATCCCATAGTATAGACGCTTTCTTCCACAAAACACCCTTTTCAGAGACGGACTTGAAGCCCTTGCCGTATTTGGTGTCAACATTTTTAATCCGTTCATAAACCTGTGATCCTGTCAAAGGTGTACGAGCTACTCCTTCCTCGGTGTACCCATTGAACTCCTTCTTCTTTTTACGGTAAGGGTGATATCGACTAAGGAACTTCCGATACCCTAGATACACATTTTTCCTGTAATTTTTCAAGTAGGCGGGTTTCATATCTTCTTCACATATAGGGCATGCTTGTTCTCCTTTGGTTTTGTACCCAGACAAGTTTCCATATGCCGGAAAATCATTTATGGTACAAAAAACCATAGCTCGCAAGGTAAAGTTTGAGTTGGTGTATGCATCGAACATTGGAACACCTTCATTCCACAGTAATTTCAAATCATCAACAAGTGGAGCCAGATACACATCTATGTCATTCCCAGGTTGCTTAGGCCCGAAGATGAGGAGTGATAACATGATAAACTTGCGCTTCATACACAACCATGGAGGAAGATTATAAATCGCTAGAAGAACCGGCCATGTGCTATGTTGGCTGCTTAGAGTGCCATACGGATTCACACCATCTGTACATAAAGCAAGCCTCAGATTCCTATCCTCATCACCAAATTCAGAATATTTCTTATCAATATTTCTCCATTGAGGAGAATCAGCAGGATGTCTAAGGAGTCCATCTTTCTTTCTCCCTTCCGCATGCCACCTCAGATTTTTTGCTTCCTTCTTTAACGAAAACAAACGCTGAAACCTAGGTATTATCGGAAGATACCACATAACCTTAGCTGCTGGGCCCCTCTTAGCCGAATTTACCCCTTTACGCTTGTAACGAGATGCACCGCACTTTGGACACTCATTCAAATTTTCATGTTCATTTCTGTAAAGCATACAATCATTTGGGCAAGCATCTATCTTGACGGCCTCTGAGCCTAAGGGACACATCAATTTTCTGGCATAATAAGTAGAGATAGGCATCTCATTGACTTCTGGTAAAAATTCACCTAACCATTCCAATAAGGTGTTGAAACGTCCATCAGTCCAACCAGAAGCACATTTCAAGTTGTAAAGTATTGACACAGCCTCTAACTTGCTAAATTTTGTACACCCGGGATACAAGGGAGTCTCTGCAGCCTTTGATACTTGTTCGAACATCTGAGGTCGTTCGTTCAAGTGATCGCTCACCCCATCCATCATCCCATTTATTTCATCATCTTCTTGGTCATCATCATCAATATCATCAGTGTCTACCCGAACATCAAACTCATTGACACTAGAACTTGGACGATCAGGTATTTTCTCACCATGCCAAAACCAAACATGGTAATCTTGTTTGAAACCACGACGAAATAAATGATCCTCAATCTCATCAATATCATCTAACCGCCTTATATTCTTACAATCACGGCATGGACAATAGATTTTTTCGGCTTTCGTACTCCGTTGGTGTGCTAAAGCACATCTAATGAACTCCTCAACCCCACTCAAGTATTGTGTCGTAGTATGATCATCGTACATCCAAGGACGACTCATTTCTAGTAATAAATGCAAAACAAGGAAGATTTAATATCATTTCTAATAATTATCCCGCCAAGGGCCTAAATTATGAATTCTATCCTGCCAAGGGCCTAAATAGATAATAATACGCAACTAAGCAAGAAAAAATACAAACTCAACTATCCCGCCAAGGGCCTAAATTATGAATTATATCCCGCCAAGGGCCTAAGGAATTAGGGTAGAAGTATTACCTTGACCCAATATCGATCCTTCAAGACAATGCCTCTATCAACCTGCAGAATGTAATTTCCCCAATTAAATAAACTGTAAAAATGTGATCCTCTAGTATATTACATCCTCATTGCCTTCAATGCACGAGCTTTAAACACAAAAAATACACAAATTCGTACAAGCTTTAAACACAAAATACACAAATTCGAAATCAGTATTAGGCCCGCCTATTAGAGAAACGCATATT
This sequence comes from Rheum nobile, assembly GCA_027886185.1. Classification (NCBI taxonomy): domain Eukaryota; kingdom Viridiplantae; phylum Streptophyta; class Magnoliopsida; order Caryophyllales; family Polygonaceae; genus Rheum; species Rheum nobile. The sequence goes on along the minus strand of WOAB01000644.1, from coordinate 7,161,657 downwards.
CATAGGGGCATTTCATCAAACACCTTCAATGCCCGAGCTTTACACACAAAAATACACAAATTCGTACAAGCTTTAAACACAAAATACACAAATTCGAAATCAGTACATTAGGATTTGCTCGTATTTTACTTCTCCAAATCCGTACAAGCTTCAGTACTTATGATTTTACTTCTCCAATTACTTCTCCAATTCGGTATGAACCTAAATAAAATTGTAAATGTGTTTGATGAAATTAAAGTAAAATAGGGTGTTAGATGTGCTTACCGGCCAGCGGAATCGGGTGAGGAAGTCGGAACTCTGGTGAAACCGAGTGCTCGGCGAAAGGAGAGGAAGTCGGAGCTCGGCGAAGACGACGATACGAAGATATGAACGAAGGCGCACGGAGCTGAATGTTTTTAATTTAATTAGGGTAGACTTATAGAGGCGGGCCTAATATGCCCGCCTCTATAAGCTGAATGTAATGAGGCAATAGAGGCGGGCCTCTTTATGCCCGCCTCTATTGCATACATTTGTTGAGGCGGGCTATAATATGCCCGCCTTAACAAAAGTTAATAGAGGCGGGCTTTTTCGCCCGCCTCAATTATGTACCATTAGAGGCGGGCCTACATTTGGCCCGCCTCTAATACTTTAGCGGGAATATTTTTTCGGAAACTTTTTGAGGCGTATAATTATTTATCCGCCTCAATAGATTTTTTTGAGGCGTATAAAATAATTATCCGCCTCAAAAACCTGAAAAACTGATTGCGTAGGTCATTGTTGAGGCGTTTTGAAATATGTACGCCTCTAAAAGGGAGCCTCAAAAAGTGTTTTTTCCACTAGTGATTGGTATTCATTATAAATCTACACCAACAAAGTGTTCTATACCTAACCTAATGTTCTACCCTAAAAATCATGGTGCAAATATGAAACACGTAGAAAATTAAAACATTTGTCCGTTCTCCTCATTTAACTAAATTTAAATACGGAGCGTTTCCAATTCTACGCTAATTACATAATTTATCACATTTCTACAGTAACATGATGTTCTAATGTAAATAACATAGTCAATATAAGAATATGTTAACATATAACTTAATTTGTGCTTTGAAATATAAGAATATGTCACATTCTATACTAATATAGTTTATCACATTCTATACTAATATACATACAATATCTCTGGCATAGAATAATTACCAATAAGAATATGTTAACATATAACTTATCACTAATAATGTGCACTAACATACATATAATATCTACAAAATATAATGTACAACTACTACACTAATATAATAATATTAAATCCATAGTATATGTACCAGTACATTATTTTCACTAATCGATACAAGACCGGGCCCATCGACTACGCTTGAGAATGACATTCTCTCTCTTACTATTGTGCTTTGAAATTTTGTACATGTGAAGAAGGCATATGGAAGAAACAAATATATACAAGTGTGGGGAATTCAACCGTTGGGGAATTCGACCGTTGGAAAAAGGGGGAACTGTAAACGCTACGTAGTAGCGTTTACAAGTTACCGTTTGAATTGTAAACGCTACTACGTAGCGTTTACAATTCCCATAGGTTTGCTTAAACCGGTTTAATCGAACCGGTTTTTTTTTTGGTTAAATCTCATTATGCATTTTTCATGATTTTGGGTCATTTCATGTCATCCGGAAAATGAATATAATATTAAATGCGTACTAGTACATGTCATCCGAAAAATACATACATAACAAAATAAAATAATATCCCTAAGCTTTGAATATGGTAACCTTGTATATAACTTGGGGACGCCGACCTATTATTTCAAACACTAATGCGTCATTGATTTCCAATCTATGGTATTGAACAAAATTCCGCCAGCCGTTGCCAAATCTGTAGCGATCCCCACTCGTTGCGATAGACACGGACAAAGTAATAATAACACAATCCAGGGTGACTTCAGTTGTGCTTGCAGAACTCAAGAATTTCAATTCATGCTCCCTCGGGACACTCTGCATATCAGTAAGTGCATTTAAAGTTGATATTATGAAGTAATCTGAATCATAAATTTACATTATGAAGGATGCGGTGCCTACCAGCCGATATTCTGGATAGACATTGGTTTGATTCAGTACAACAATAAAACTCTTCCGAGGATCACGTAGCATAGCTTCGGCTCTTTCTAATGCTGAATTTGCAACATCTCCAGCATCATCATCATCTCCGGTACCGTACGATGTGTAGTTGTTGTCTTCTTCGACAATAGAAGAATTTGAGTCATCGCTGATTACTATCACATTTCTCGACGACGAAGCCATACTAACTTTTGGAGAATTCAAACAAAATAAGATAGGAGAAGTGTGCATAAGGTTATGGTGAAATTGTTTGTATTTATAGGGTGAAATAGAGTCGTTGGAAAAATGACCGTTACAATACTTTTAAACGCTACGTCGTAACGTTTAAAAGTTTTGTAACGGTCATTTTTCCATTTGAATTGTAAACGCTACTACGTAGCGCTTAAAGTTATCGTTTGAATTGTAAACGCTACGTGCATAGCGTTTAAAATGGATCCGGTTTAATCGAACCAATTTATTTTTTTGGTTAAATCTCATTAATTCTTAAAAAAAAAAACAGTTAAACGCCACATGGCGTTTAAAAAAATTAAATGCTACCAGGTTACGTTTAAAATCTGGTGCGAAATAAAAAAACGGTGCAAACCGAACCCCTTTTAAAATCCACTTTTTAGCTTTTTTTTTTTACTTTCAGACTTTTCCTTGATACTAATCATATGTACTCGAATCCAAGAGAACAAACAATGAATACAAATAAAATAAGTAGGCAAAATGTCATAGCTAAATAGATCTCAGCTTTGCGAAAACTTGATATTTTTCACTGTCAATTCCACTCTTTGTGGTCGATTATCGAAGATCTGCAAATTTCAAACTAGCTAATTTTACTCACATAATGGGAAGAGTTGAACCAATGTTAAGGATTTATAACTCACGAAATATACTGAAGTATACGAGTATAAGACAAATGTATTTATTTAAATAATCGGGTTTATCATTTGGTATAACAAAAAAACAAAAGATTACATCAGTAATATGCAGTGGTGATGAAAGAAATCTCACATAAAAACGACTTTCACATAATCGTATCTCATAGCATCTTTGATTATTAACTCACAACCACGATTTTTCCTCCCTTATCACTTTGTTAATTGAAAGGTGACTATGAAATGTGCGTAACTATAGGCTATACGTAACGTTAAAATAACAAATCAATCATATCAAATTAATTAACCACAACCAATTAATACTTTTTCTTGGAGTGTGAATTTGTATTACCATTTCCTGCACACTTAACTTTTTTTTTTTGAAACGATTTCCTGCAACTTACTAATCCATATTGTTATGTCTTAGATAATCCAAGTTTAATTGTATATTCTATAGTTTTGGCAAATCATGCCTTGTAATGTGTAGAATCAATTACCAGTGAGCCGGGTTCACTTTGCTATGTAATATTAGAGTGTGGTCTAGCCCTAAACCGGGTTGAGCAACCCCGAGTCAGTTCTGAGCTCGGTTGGAAGGCTTAGCTCTTGTTGGGCCTGATCCGCTTCTAACTCTTGCTACTCCAAAGAGGCCCATCTGCCAGCTGAAGCCCACTTGGACGAGTTGCCTTATAAGCAGCTGCTATAGCTCCTAGGGTTTCATTCAGAGATTTTGGAGCGCGGCGATTTCAGAGAGATAGTGAGAAGAGAAAGAAAGAGAAGGGTTTCCGGTGGCGCGTTTGACCTCTCGGTGGCGCGTGGCTCCTCAGGCGATCTCCCCAGTGTTGGAGTAGTCCTTTGGCTTTGAAAGAAAGCCAAAGACTCTCTCGTTTCATCTTCTGCTTCTCTTGTCTTCTCTGTTGTGCTGTGTTTAGATCTTTGTTTTTGGTTTTTGGTTTTGTCGTTCTTGTGCATGTAACCGACTGTAGAACCCTTAACTTCCTAGTGCATCTTAGGGCTGAACCTCCCCTCCTGAGGTTCCGCAGAGTAGGATTTTCCCGAACTGCGTCAACAATTCTCTCGTGTCCTTTTTGCTTTGAGTTTCTTTGTTTTTCAAAGTTTCGATTTGCTTAAACCGTGACTCAATCGGTTTTCACATATCCATAGTGTCAAATTAGACCTGCCAAATCACGCCTTATATCAGGGGACGGTTTATTTTCAACTTAATAAATCGGGCTACTCTTGTGAGTAAATTAACATGCATATATAAGTCTAAATTAAGTATTTCAACAACCAATAAAACCACTCATAACCTCCATTAACGGCTATTTCGACGGATAGATTTCCCGGTTAAATAAACTATGAGAGCCGTAAATTCTGTATTTTTCAGACTTCCTACAAGGCAAAGCATGCGGTTTCGCTTGAATTTGGGGACGTTGCAGTTGAAATATGAGTACACAAATGCGAAATCACAGGGCCCACATTCAAGATTTTGTGGGTCGGTCTTGCTACACTTGGTGGGCCAGCCCAAATAGTGGGGCCCTTTTTTCATTTTTTCTATTTTGCAATGGTTCAAACATCCCCATCTTGAAAATTATTTGTAAGGGATTAGGGATTCTCGATCTTTGCATGTGCAATATATTGTTCATGTAATAATAGTTATGCGTTGAAAAATATAACCGTCTTACACCATAAGTCTGAATTTCTCTGCTTTTTACTGACTAAACATTGCATGAGAGATATAGCTAGTTAGGATCATGTACGTATGGTCATTTGAATCACTATTAATAGCACCAATTATAATTGAAAATAATGGGTTAAAGGACTTGAATTGCATAGAGTTATGGTTTGTATTGAATGAGTAAGTGAACTCAGGAAGTAGATATGATTATAAATGTATAACGTACTGATGCATGTGTTATGTAGCCTATATATCCTGAGACGGTCCAAATTGTCTAGCTAACTGTATGATCTCTTTCATGTTCCATCTTTTTAATTGGTTAGATTTTTTATTTTTTTTATTGATGAATAAATACTTTTTTTATATGATATAGAAAAAGAAATAGCAAATCACGTCCTAGTGAAGCACATTAGGCGTCATATTTAGAGAATAGATAATTTCAATTCATGCTGAGAGTACGTACGTATCATGATGAATGTTTCATAGCTAAATTATACTAATAATATAACATTCAAAATAATAGCAACCGACAAATGAAATTTAGAGTGGAGCTAAGATTACTTATTATACAAGAGAAAGTGTAACTGAAAAATTGTTTTTGATGGTGACCTATATATAGCCATAGATCCTCAACTGAGCACATGGCAGTATTAATATTATTGCATATAATTTGCTGCCCTATCACTACTCTTCTCCTCTATAAATACTTGCTTCACAACACATAACTTGATACTTGTAATTTTCATTTCTCAATTCAAAGCTGAGATTATGGCTTTTGTGGGTCTTCAGCCTAGCTCTTCATCTAGGGCAAACAAATTGGCTTTAGCTTTCCTCTCTTTTGTGCTTCTGATCAATACTTGCCATAGCTTCAACAGGAAATTAGTAGGGTTCAATGTGTCCAAGACTACTCAATACGATTCCTATTGGTCTCCCGCCGGTGCTACCTGGTATGGCAGCGCGACTGGTGGCGGAAGCGATGGTACGTATATAACACCATATATATATATATATATATATATATATATATATATATATATATATATATATATATTACCGTATAAAGATACTAGTAAATCAGTAACGCTTAACCTTCTTACAAAACGTAACGTGTTTGAAGAAAAAATTAATTGCGTGCATCAGAGGTTCAAAAGCAATTTTTGTGTAGTTGGTTTTGGGAAGATTTATCAACCGTTGGATCAAAACTAGTAACAACTTACGTACAAAGAAAAACCATATATCATCTTATATATATATGAAGTATGTACGTATAGGTGGAGCGTGTGGATACGCGAGTGCAGTGGAAGAAACTCCCTTCTCTGACATGGTAACGGCAGTTGGACCTTCCCTCTTCCAATCTGGCCAAGGCTGCGGTGTTTGCTACGAGGTAAGATGCAGGGAGAATGCGGCTTGCTCAGGGAGTCCGGTGAAGGTGACGGTGACAGATTCATGCCCGGGGTGCACCTCCGAATCGGCTCACTTTGACCTAAGCGGAACCGCTTTCGGAGGCATGGCTAAATCCGGCCAAGCTGACCAACTCCGTAACGCTGGAATCCTTCAAATCCAATACCAAAGGTACGTACGTACGTACGTGCGTATATAGTAGTACGTACAGTGGATCTTTTTTAATAATGTACGTATGTACGTGCGCGTGTTATATACATATATATAGGGTGGAGTGCGAGTATCCGGGTGTAAAGCTAACGTTCTCCGTGGACCCTGGCTCAAACGCTCACTACTTTGCAGTAGTAATTGAGTACGCGGATGGGGATGGGGAGTTGAAGACGGTTGAGCTCCAACAAGCTGGGGAAAGCGGGACTTGGCGTAGTATGCAACAACTATGGGGAGCGCAGTGGGTCCTCAACTCCGGGCCTGAGCTACACGCGCCCTTCTCCCTTCGACTCACTGAGCCCGAGTCTGGAAAGACGCTCGTCGTAAACAATGTGATACCCGAGGGGTGGCAGCCTGGCCAAACCTACCGATCCATCTCTAACTTCCACACCTAATGTTAATTGTGTACGTACGTACGTACGTACAACTATATATATATATATATATATATATGAAGTTGTACTAGCCTAATATAACCGTATGGCTGGATCTATTTATCTATATATATATATACTATGTGGAAGTTGGGATAGAAGGTGGCCATTGTGAGTATGAAGTCACCCTCCCATTTTCATTATTATGTTAACCCGTTTCATGCAAACAAATGTATCCTTCAAATAACATTACTATATATATGCTAGAACGTACGTCTGTGCGCACGTACCTTAGTAAAATGATAGCTATATATAAATATGTTACATGTGTTGTGTTGATGATTCAAGAGTATCTTGTTGATGCTGAATCATTTTTCCCACCATGCAAGTTGTAACAAGTACAGGGACAGATTGCAAGCAATGCTTTAATCAATAAATTAGATAATAAGATATGCATACGTACGTACGTGTCAAATTCCTAGAAGTCGTTTTAATGAATTGGGTTTTCTCGTGAACATCTCTATACGAAAATATATATGTATGACTCTAATTATTTTGGTTATATCTTATTATTTATTATTTCAATGGAAGTAGTTTTTATTTTTTGTGAGTTTTTTTGGTCTATTTTGAGATGTTGTTTGACTGAGTTGTTCGATAATTAGTCCACAATGGGAGGCGAAAGAATAAACTACGTACACTATTCAGGTGGGAAGCTGACAACCGTGATGGCTGCTTCTTTTCTACCTTCAACTTTGGACAAGAACACGTCTACACACTAGGTGTAAAAGATTCCCTTTTACACCTCTGATATGTCTTTCAAATTAAGCAATTTTAAAATCAAAAAAATACAAAATATATTTAACTACTTTTCTTTTCTCTTCCAATAGCCCCTGTCTCCTGTCTCCTGTCTTCTCTATCTTTTCTAACCCATTTTAGCTTTGAATATCTAAAACTCACTTGAACTCCTTAAATGGTAGTTCCGGTGGTGGATCGAGGATGGTGGCGACCGGATTTTGCAATGGTTGTGGATGGTGCTCTTGGGTCTCGAATACAACTATGCCGGTTTGGAAAACAGAGAGAGGTTCGCTCGAGTTGTCGCCGATCGATTTGCCGCCGGTCGACTTGCCGCCGGTCGACTTGCCGCCGTCCACTTGCCGCCGTCCACTTGCCGTTGGTCGACTTGCCGCCGTCCTTTTCCAATAAAGGGCAAACTTCGTCATCAAAGCCGATTTCTTTCTCATCTTCTCCAACTTATTTCTCTTCCCCATCGAGCTCCAATGGTGCTTCTCTTCCCGACCACCGTCGCGGCATCGCTTCACGCTGACCACCACTAGATCTAGTCTTGTCCTTCTCCAATGGTGCTTCTCTTAGAAATCCTTACCTAGAAATCCTTGAAGGAGAGGCGCTTCAACTGTGGTAGTAGGGGAGATGAGCCGAAAATATTGGTAGAGGTCGGAGTTGGTGGTGGTGCAGGGAGAGGAGCCGAAAATATTGGTGGAGGTCGGAGTTGGTGATAATGGAAGGACTTAAAAAATTTCAGATCTGAAATTGAAGGAGAGGTGAGGAAGAAGATAAGAATAAAAGATTTTTGGTAAAGTGGAAGTGGGTTAAGAAGTGGTCGGAGTTGGTGATAATGAAAGCTCTGTGAACTGTGAAGAGAATAGGGGGTAAACAGAGGGAGAAAAAAGAGAAGGAGATTTTTGGTAAAGTGGAAGTGGGTTGGGAAGTGTGAGGCAAAAGGTTGGGAACTGTTGGCTACTGCTCACTGCTGTACTGCAAGTGGAAAGTCAAAACGTCAAGGGGGGAATTTCTGCAGTGCTCCCCTTCTGCCAAGTGGCAAAAGGTGTAAAATATTTTCCTACACCGGGTGTATACGTATTAAGGTCCTTCAACTTTGTTTCTCCCACTATTAATTCCTAGTATCACATTTTTTTTGATTGACTAGTATCACATTTACTTATATTTATAAGAAAAAATAACTTTAAATAATATCAACTATCGTCTACGAACTTTAAAAATTATAAAAACATACCCGAACTTTGTCAATATTAACCCAAAATGGTATGGTCCATTTTTCCGGTGAAATCTCCGACGAAGATGTTGATGTGGCATCAGAAAACATGAGCTCACAAAAAATTTCACACATCAGCTCATTTTAATAATTAAAAAAAAAAAGTAATGAACTTCTTCAGCAATTTACAACTACTGAAGCACGAATAAAAAAAAGTATCTCGAAGAGGGCTCGATGTGGGCGCTCGAAGAAAAAGGTCTGAAAGTCAATCTCCGTCGTCGTTGTAAAAATGATTGGTAAAATTTTAGGTTTGTGCTTCAGTAGATGCAAATTGCTGAAGAAGTTCATTCTTTTGATTTTAATTTTTTTTTTTATTATATAAATGAGCTGATGTGTGAAAAAAAATTGTCAACTTTTAGTTTCTGGTGCGACATCAGCATTTTCGCGAAAGATTTCACCAGAAAAATGGACCATATCATTTTGAGTTAATATTGACATAGTTCGGGTACGTTTTTACAATTTTTAAAGTTTATATTATTTTTTGTTCAAATGCGATAGTTTGTATTTTCTTAGGGTTATTTTTCCTATTTATAACACAGTTTCATTCAATTTATCGATTAGTTGCATACTAGATTCAATTTATCGATTACATGGCAAACTTAGGACTTGTTTCAGTGGCGGACGGGGAAATAGTTGAAAAGGGGTTATAAAAATTTATTTGCAGTCGATGGATTGTGGTGTGTGACGTGGTGTACGGTCTTTGTCTCTTGTTTTCTTCGTTGTTGGTTGTTCTTGCGTTACCATAACCGTGAGTCTTGATGAATACTTAAATATTTAATTTTAAAAAATGAATAAAATGATATTATTTTATCATATTTCAAAGTACGTGATTATGGACTAAAAACTATCGAGTGAGTTTAAAAAATAAAGCTAAAACGACATTAGTTTGTCAAGAGTTTGCATTCAAGCAATGAATTTATAAATGCGGGTGAAGTTTATTTTTTTAAGAACCGTCCTTTAGAGCAATATACTCTCACCCACATATGATTTGTATAACTAGTAGGTATAATTGAAATTTGTACACATTATTAAACCCGATAATTATACAAATTCTAGCTAAAATTCTCCATCAAAAGACTAGAATCTATAATATAGTTTTATAAAATATATTAATAATATAGGGGTAAGGGTAGGAGAGGGAGACCCTCGTGGTGTCCGCATATGCTTGTTTAGATTAGGTTTTACCTTTCAGTTTTTCACAAAGAATATACAAGGTTTTATACAAACTTTTTTTCCTCCAATTTTCACTCTACATTATGAACCTTTTAAACTAATCACATTTTTCCAATTTTCACAAAAAGTATAAAAGGTTTATAATAGACTTTTAATTATATGTGTTTAAGAGTTGAAATATTTAGTAAATAGGGGCCACTTTGTGTAATTAGCTGAGATATGAGGGTCCCATATTCTTGTGTTGATATAAGGCATGTAACAACCTTTGTTGTAACTAAATCGACTGCGTGTGAATGATTTCTCTCTGTCTGCTTGATAAAGATCGAAGTTTCTTCTCTTTTCAATTCAATCTGTTGAAGAGATTTCATATGGTATCAGAGCGATCACGGTCAGTTCTTTCTTTTCTTCCACAAAATTCAATTCTTCTTTGCAAAACACAGTTCTTGAGAAAGCTTGATCATGGCTGACGGCGTGGAACCACCGCAAGGCGTTAGGACTAGCGATCCTTTGGCACTTTCAAATTCTGATCATCTAGGCTCACATTTGGGATCTATTCATCTGAATGGAACGAATTTTCATAATTGGAGCAAGAGCGTTCGAATGGCGCTTGGTGCAAAATCCAAGCTAGGGTTCATCGATGGATCGATCAGGAGACCAGCAATTGGATCGACTAATGGTGAAAGATGGATAAAAAGCCGATTACATGGTGAGGTGTTGGTTGATCAATTCCATGGATCCGGAAATCTCAGAGACCTTCATGAATGTCAACTCAGCTCATCAACTTTGGGAGGAATTTCTTGAGAGGTTTGGACATACCAGTGGACCACTACTCTATCAACTCAAGAAGAGTTTGTCTTCTCTGGAGCAAGGCAATTCGTTAGTTTGTGAGTATTACTGCAAATTGAAAAAACTCTGGGATGATATTCAGGATCTTGATGCATTACCTATATGTGAATGTGGTTATATGGCAAGATGTGCTTGCAATATCATGAAAAATATTCTTAAAAAGATGCTAGAAATAAATTGCTGGAGTTCTTGATGGGATTAAATCAAGACTTTGACAATATTAGAAGTAACATTTTGGCATTGGATGTGTTTCCCACTGTCAACAAGGCATTTATATGGTTCAACAAGTTGAACGGCAGAAAATGATAAATGGCACATTAGGCTCAGTTGCTGAGAATGGTGGGGCATTTAATGCAAACAACAATTCTTCAAAGAAAAGAGAGGGAAAGATGACAGGAAAATGTGATCACTATCACATGAAGGGACACACTAAGGATAAGTGTTATAAACTTTATGATTATCCAGCTAATTGGAGGTTCAAGAACAATGACAGGAAAGCCAATGCAGCTGAAGTTGAGACAGACAGTCCTTTGGACATGGATGAGCCAATGGTCAATTCAATTTTGGTCAATGCTGTATGCAAAGAAATGGCCAAGATATTCAAGGCAAGAGATGGGGTAGTACTAGTTCTGCAAATATAGGGAGCACTTCAGGAGGAGCAAGTTTTGCAAGTAAACTTCCTCTCTCATCTTCTTTTGCCTTGAATGTTGTAACTGAGTATGATAATGACATGGATAGTTGATATTGGAGCAACATACCATATGATATGTGATTCTAGATAGTTTTCTTCTCAAAGAAGATTAAGGAAGCCTATTAAGGTTGTGTTGCAGGATGGAACTATTAAGTCAGTTGATATAGTTGGCATTGTGCAGATTGATAGAGGTTTGCTAATTGACAATGTGTTGTTAGTAGAGGGTTTCAAACAGAATTTGTTGTTAGTTACTAAGTTGCTGGATGAAAATGGTGTATGTGGACAAATTGAGGCTGATAAAATTTGTTTTCAGGACCATTCTACTAAAGAAGTTTTAGTTGTTGGACATAGAGCTGGAGGACACTACTTGTTAAAGTCACAGTCTAGAATACAACAACACAAGACATAGGAATTTGGAAGAGTTAATTCTAGCTATGCTTGTAAGACTGATGTAGGCATCTTACATGCTAGGCTAGGTCATTGCTCTAGAGATAAAATCAAACATTTGTCAATGTATGACTCAGTGAAGTTACCTGAGCTAGACTTTTGTGAGAGTTGCATTTCAGCATACCAATGTAAAGAATCCTTTGACAGAAGTGAATCATTGGCATTGAAACCATTTGATCTTATACATCTTGATTTGTGGGGATGTTATAAGGTTCTAAGTACATTAGGGGCTTCTTATTTTTTGACAGTACTGGATGATTGTACTAGATTCACTTGGGTGTATTTGTTGCAACATAAACACCAAGTCTTTTCTGTGATTGAATATTTCCTTATATATGTGAAGAATCAGTTTGACACTACTGTTAAGGTTATGAGGAGTGATAATGGGATAAAATTCACTCAACACAAGTGTCAAGATATGTTTATGAAACTTGATATTGTTCACTAGAGAAGTGTCCCAGGAAATCCACAACAGAATGGCAAAGTGGAAAGAAAGCACAAGCACATTTTAGAGACAACTAGAGCTATGAAGATTCATGCTAAACTTCCAGTGAGATTTTGGGTTGAATGCATTACAAAAGTGGTTCATGTGATCAATCTTATGCCAAGCTCAATTGTAGCTTGGAAAGTTCCTTATGAATTGTTATTTCAGAAGGCTGCGAATTATGAGGATTTTAGGGTAATTGGTTGTCTATGTTTTGGCAAGTCTAGTGCAGAGAAAAGAGACAAGTTTTGTTGTCAGTCACAGAGATCGGTTTTCTTGGGCTATCCAGCTGGTAAAAAAGGATATAAACTCTATGATATTGAGAACAAGAAAATTTTTGTGTCATGAGATGTGATATTTCAGGAGACTGAGTTTCCATAAAAAGTGCAAGAACAAGTTCTTGCACAACCTACTATCTCTCAATTTTCACATCATAATTTACCTATGGTTAATCCATCACATGATGAGGTTCTTAGTCATGTTGCTCCACCTCCTCAATTTGATCTTGACTTATCCAATCTCCCTTCCAATACAGACAGTACAGATAGTAGATAGCCATCCACTTCACATTCTCCAGACAATACAAATATTATCATTCCAGCACCTTCTCCTATTTCTCTGCCTATTGTTGTTAATTCAACTCCTATAGAACCTTGTAGGAAATCTACATGCATTAGAAGTCATCCAACAAAGTTGCAAGATTGTTTTTGTAATGCAACAAGGATTGTATGTGCAACTGATCATGAGACACAATTATTCAATCTTTTAGATTTATCCAGTGAATAGATTGCCTCCTTATACAATGTATGCAGTTGAAATGAGCCTAGTTACTATGCTCAAGCAAAGGGACACCACTAGTGGGAAGAAGCCATGGCTAAGGAAATTGAGGCACTTGAGAGTAACAATACTTGGAAGCTAACTACATTGCCTACAGATAAGAAAGCAGTGGGATGCAAATGGATTTTTAAAGTAAAATTCAAGCTAGATGTGAGCATTGAGGGATATATAGCAAGGTTAGTTGCAAAGGGGTATACACAAGTTGAAGGCAAGGATTATAAATTCACATTTTCACCTGTTGCTAAGTTGGAAACTGTGAGAGTTTATTGGCATTTACAACTGTCCAGAAATGGGATGTACATCAGTTAGACATCAATAATGCTTTCTTGTATGGGTTTCTGGATGAGGAAGTTTATATGGACCCTCCTCAAGGTTATTTGAAGGTTAAACCAGGGGAAGTATGTAAGCTTTTCAGAGGTCACTGTATGGCTTGAAGCAAGCATCAAGACAGTGGAACATTGAGCTCATAGGTTATTTGATCAGCCTTGGATATGTGCAGTCAAAACAAGATTATTCCTTGTTCATTAGGAAAGTTGATGGGTTAATTGCCATTGCTTTGGTGTATGAAGATTATTTGTTGCTCAGTGGGAATGATGTAGATATGATCAGCAAGACAAAGACTAGATTACATGAGACATTCACTATCAAAGATCTAGGCCTTGTAAGATTCTTTTTGGGAATTGAGGTGGCTAGATCAGAGAAGGGGACAATAATCAATCACAGAAAATATATACTAGATATCTTGGATGATATAGATATGTTGGATTGTAAAACTGCTTCATTTCCTTTTCCTAATGATTTAGAATTGTCCATTCATGAAGGCAAACTACTCACTAAACCAGAGGTATAAAGAAGATTGGTGGGACGATTGATATATCTAAACATCACAAGACCTGATTTGTCATATTAAGTTGTTATGCGTGTTGTCGGTATTTGAAGGGCACATTGAAGATTGGTGGGACGAGGTTGTGCTTAAAGTCCGGGTGGATTTTTTTTATTTTGAAAAATGTTTTTTTTTTAAGATTATTGAACCGGCTCTTTATCGCCCCCCCCCAAAAAATTTGGGCGCAACGTAGAAATAAAAAACTTGAAAATTTGTATTTAAATCAACAAATTTATTTCATATTAAGATAAATTTACTACTTACTCATCGCATTGTATATATCCTGCTATTTTATATGATTTGGAAATTCAAATACCTAATAGATTTGTATACATGTGTGCATTTGACTATAATAATAGACATTTTTAAGTAATCAGGGTTACATGGCTATAAATTCGTTTGTATCATGAGGTTTTAATATACTTTTATTCATCTAAAATTCATGTGCTTTTCTCCACCAATTCGCTTGATATTAACTGTTTGTTATTATTATTCTAAAAAATCACATATAACTATAACTATGGTTATATCCTAAAGTTATATACTATGATTATATCTTATAGTTATATCCAATTTGATTATATCTTATGATTATATTCCATAGTTATATACTATAGTTATATCATATAGTTATACACTATGATTATATCTTATAGTTATATTCAATTTGGTTATATTCTTATAATTATATCAAATTTGGTTATTACTAATATAACCATAAAATATAATCATAGTATATAATTATAGGATATAACCATAATATATAACTATAAAATATAATATAAGATATAACCATAGTATAGAACTATAGAATATAACCATAAGATATAATCATAGTATATATTATAGGATATAACGATATGATACAACCAAATTGGATATAACTATAAGATATAACTGTAGTATATAATTATAGGATATAATCATAGTATATAACTATAGGATATAACCATATTATGTAACTATAGGATATAATCACAGTATAATCAACTATTTGGAGGAACACAGACTGAAAAATATAATTATTTTATGGATTAAACTCTATTTTATCGCGGGTTTCTCCCTAATCTCAAATCAAGTAATCAATGTTAGACTTTGTATTCGAATGGACGAAAATCCCAAATCCTAAACCCCAAAACCTAACCATAAACCCTAAAAAAACACTAAAATCTCTTGAGCGCAGCACAACTAAGTTGCGCCCAAAGGGCTGTGTGAGGAATTATTTTAGGGTTTTTTAGGATTTTGGTTCTTTATCATTGCAGTACAAAGTTTAAAATTTTCAAGTTGAAGTTGGAAAAATAACTTCTAATACCTATATATTGACCGAATATTTTGCTAAATTGTTTCGGACCTTGAAAGGTATGATGATGGTTGGGGGAGTAATATATACTGTCATTACAGGATATAACTATAGAATGTAATATAGGATATAACTATAAAATATAATCATACGATATAATCATAGTACGAAAACCCTAAACCACAAACCCTAAACCCCAAAACCTAACCCTAAACCTTAAAAAAATACTAGAAACCCCTTGAGCGCAACCTAGTTACACCTAGAGTTCTGGACGCAACCTAGTTACGCCCAAAGGGTTGTATGGGGATTGTTTTAGGATCTTTTTAGGGTTTAGAGAGGGTTTAGGATTTTTATCATAGTATATAACTATATAATGTAACCATAAGATATAATCATAATATATAACTATAGGATATGATGATATGATATAACCAAATTGCATATAACTATAAGATATAATCATAATATATAACTATATAATATAACCACAATATACAACTAAAAAATATAAATATAAGATATAACCATAGTATATAACTATAAGATATAACGATATGATATAATCATAATATATAACTATAAAATATAACCATAGTATATAACTATAGAATATAATATATGATATAACCATAGTATATAACTATAGGATATAACGATATGATATAACCAAATTGGATATAACTATGAGATATAATCATAGTATATAACTATTATATAGTATATAACTATAAGATATAACGATAGGATATAACCAAATTGGATATAACTATAAGATATAATCATAATATATAATATATGATATAACTATAATATATAACTATAGAATATAATACATGATATAACCATAGTATATAACTATAGGATATAACGATATCATATAACCAATTTGGATATAACTATAAGATATAATCATAGTATATAACTATAGGATATAACCATAAAATATAAATATAAGATATAACCATAGTATATAACTATAGAATATAATCATAGTATATAACTATAGGATATAACCATAAAATATAACCAAATTGGATATAACCATAGTTATATATGATTTTCGAGAATAATAATAACAAACCGTTAATAGCAAACGAATTAGTGGAAAAACGTTCATTAATTTTAGATGAATAAAAGTATATTGAAACCTCATGATATAAACGGATTTATTGTCATATAACCCTGCTTACTTGAAAACGTCTATTACTATAGTCAAATACACACAAGTGTACAAATCTACTAGATATTTGAATTTTCAAATCATATAAAATAATAAGATAAATACTAAATTTATTTTAAATATGAAATAAATTTATTGATTTAAATACAAGCGTGAACACTACTATATAGTAGCACTTAACAACATGGTTTTTTAACAACCCGCTTCATTCACTAGTTACGCCCAAGGATTTTTTATTTATTTTAAATTCCGCTTTTTAGGCGCAACCCGGGCTAGATTTTCGCTGTGCGAAAAAGAATCCCCTAAAATAGCCAAACCAATATGCTGAATATTGTCGTTGGAAAAACAGGATGAGATTACGGGTTGGCATAGGAGTTTATACGGAAGACTGCTTCTATGCACAAGTTAAATTTGATAAAATTAGCAAATTCGGGGTGATAGCGAGAAAACATTATAAAGACTGAAAACTAATTTTAGTAAGTTGTGCAAAAACGACCTAAAATTTATTTCTGGTAAATAGGTGTCCTTCAAAACAATGTCTGTTACATCAGAAGGAGATGAGCAAACTGCAATGACTGTGATTAACGATAAGACAAAGCAAGGGGCGGAATCAGATCCTGCACACGAAAAGTTTGGTCACATAAGCAGCCTCAGAGGCATAAGAACTGTCTTTGATTGTCAAAACACGAAGAAAAGGGTAAACAAACACGGAATAAAACATGTGCTGAAGATGCAAAAGTATAGCAAAAGGTCAAGGACATATCAACAGCAACATTGACTCCATTGGGGCACTACCTTAAACCAACTGGTTATGCGGATATAACAGTAGAGTAAAAACATGCAACAGAATGGTTATAACTCAGTATGGTAAAATAAAACGGCAGCAAGGTTAACCAAGGAATCAGACCATGATTCAAAGCACAAAACAGATGGAAAAACGTCACTTTCCATATTTCTGTTGCAAACCAATTACTTACATATTAGACATATTATGCATTTGAATCACAGCACCAACAACCCAAGCCATTGGCCAGCACTGAAGCATTCACACAGCATGTCAAAATCGATGTTTATACACTGCAATTATGATTTACCACATGGTTTCCCTTTCAATTTCATTTAAGCATTTTCCGTTATCTGATATTCTTTTTGGATATCAGTGCTTCACTCAAGCGTTCAAACAGGACACTAGATGGTCTCCAAAAAATTTAAACATATACTGAAATCAGTCACCGACATTCCATATTCCCATGGTAAATCAAAATAGCATGACAATCCCGTGGCAGGTAAGTCCTAGGCAGACCAAACACTTGCTGAAATGTAACATTACAGATAGTTGAGGTACAGAGAAAACAGACAAACTATTGTATGATATGAAGTGAAGTAACACACTTCATATGTATTCCTTTAAACTGTTATAGAAAGAATGAATCAAAATAGATCAAGCAATGTATAAAATTATCGCATGTAAGCTTGTTCAAATTTAAGAATCATGCCTCTCTATAAATAAGCTTCTCTCCCAAGTAAAAAAGAAAAGATTTTTGCCCAGCAGCCCACATATTATAGGCCACATTGGTAGCTTAAACTTGAGTAAGATGAAGAAATACAAGGTATTGACTATCTTACCCAGGGTCCCAGACACTTAAATAATGGCGTTTTCCATCTTGAAACACCAAACATGCAGGGGGAAACGTGTCAAATATGCTTCCAAGTTGAAGTGGTTTTAAAAGTTAAAGGACAAGTGCGGACATGGCAAGAACACACGAAGATGTATACTTATTTGTCACTGTTCTAGCTGAAATGTGCATCAATTAATTGGGAAAATTGAAGAACAAATTAACACCAACTTTAGGGTGATGTGTGAATAATGACACAAATTTAATGAAAACGCAAGAAATTGCACCTACTTTGAGGATCTGTGACTCTGTGTCATATGCATTGCAAGTTTTTTGCAGTGATTGGGTATGCGTGGCTCGGAGTACCCAGCACTAATGTTTTTCATTAAAACTATGTAAGTCACATCACAATATCACACAAAAATGACATCTCAAAACATCTTCTACATTAAGGTTGAATTCATGATACTAACATTAAAGATGGATTCTTTTTTCATTTCACTACATTCCTGTCATTGTTTTCTGCAAGTTCCCCTTGTTCCTTTTATGTATGGTTTTCATGATACTCATTTAAATTACAAATATGTTTCCTTGCCGTGTCTAACATCTATATCTAGGGGAATGCTGCTTCCCTGAATCCGTGTTTTTCCATGTTTCACTAACGTTAAGGAGCCATAGTTATTCAACAAAATTCCGTAGATGAAGAACAAACAGAATGCTAGATAGCTGAATCTAATACTCCGTAAGCTGCAAGTCAGCTTGAAAGAGTCTCAGAGTAAGTTAGAACTAAGCTAAGACGCAATTCAAACCTGATCATCATATCATCAAATCAAGAAGGTCAGCAAACTGAATCACAAAGTAATAAACGGCAGAGCACACAAATCCGTTCCACTATCGCACTACCAATTAAAAGAATCAACAGAGAAGCATCGAAAAGCAGCAATTACCTTATCCTTAAGCAGCGAGAGTAGGAATCATCCCAGCCTTCCTAGCGTAAGCGAAAATCCCACCAGCTTCGATGACAGGGCCAGCATCCCCAATCGGCTTCAGCTTGTACTCCTTCCCAGTAGTATGATTGATCAACCTACTCTCGGCAAGCTCAATCGTAACCACATCCCCAGTCTTACACTCCTCACAAATCCTAACCTCAGAATCCAGCGGGTAAATCTCACCGGTGGCCACCGAATTCCTGAAGAATATCCGAGCATACGACTCCGCCACAACGGCCGCCGCGCCCGCCGCCCCCAGCGCCACGGGGGCGTGCTCCCTCGACGACCCACACCCGAAATTATCGCCCCCGATGATAATCGAGTACTTGGACTTGAATTCGCCCTCTTCGACGAATCGGGTTGTGTAAGTGCTGGGGAGGCCGCAGAGGGCGTAGGAGCCCAGCTTCCGGTACTCTTCGGGCTTGGAGGGGACCAGGGTGAGGTACTCGGCGGGGATGATTTGGTCGGTGTCGATGTTATCGCCGACGACGTAGCAGAGGCCGTGGAAGAAGGTGGCCGGGGAGTCGTCGGAGGCGGCGGGTGGAGGTGAGAAAGGAGCGGCGGCGATAGGAGCCAGGCGGGGCTGGGAGGAGAGGATAATCTGGGTGGGGCATTTCGTCGAATGGGTGGTGGGCAACCTAAGAGAGGACGGAGAAGGGAGGGACAGAGAGGGGTTTTGGAACGCACAGAATCTAGGGCTTGAGAAGATGGAGCGGGCGGCGGAGGCGGCAGCCATGGTTGAGCGAAGATCGAGAGACGGCGGGGTTAGAGGGGAAACCTAGAGCACTTCTGTTTGTACAGAGATGTAGTCAAATTCAAGTTTGCGTTTGCTTGTTGAATTTTGCAACTGCTGGTTGGGAGGGTGCCAATTGAGTCACCTCAGAAATGGATGAAATTGCTTCCAATCCATTTTTTACTTTTTATTTTGTTTATTCTCGGGGTTGAGGTTAAGTAAAATGCTCAATTTTCACTTTCTTCTTTAACCTTTACTTTTTTCCTTGCCACTTACCAAACAAGACTTTACTAGAAACTAGTGTAATACACGTGTCTTGCACGGGATGTGTTTATTTCTTATATTTATAAATATATTAAATATTATATATTTAATTGATATAGAAATATGTAATTGATGACTGTTATAGAAGTAGATAAATTCTTATATAAAAAATTACTAACTGAATAAAAATATTGAATATATCAAAAAAATTACATAAAGAGAGGCGAAATTCTCCATAATTTTATTAATAGTAAAAATTAGCTAAGTAGTTTTTCAAATGGGATAGCCACATCCCTAACATCAATATTACTAAAACGATAAGGCATAATCAAAATGTTCATCTAATACATGAAATGTAACCCTAAACATAAAATCTCGTAAGATGTTCAAAATTGCTACAACTTATGAAAAACTTCATTGTATACTACATTGGTTGTACTATCCACATTCTATTATTTCGGGTTAAATCGTCCATAACACAATCACTCGAAAATATGAGATATTTTCAAAATAAAATAAATAAATATACATACTAATCATTTATTAATACTATAAACATATGTAAATACTTAATAGACTTTTTCAATATAAAATAAATAAATGTACATACTAATTATTTAGTTTAATATTATAAAAGTATAATAAATATATGTAAATTTGAGGAAGTTTTACAAATCAAGGCCAAGTAACATTAGTCCGATTTGTTTAATAACACTCTTATTGTATATTAAAAAAAAAAAAAGTGAAATCAACCCATAGCAACATAGTATAATTTCAAATCTCTTTCATTCTTTTATTTATTGGGGTTTAAGTCTAAAATATGTTCTTCACATTTGATCTTGATTTAGTACATATATAGTAGATTATAATGTGTATAATCTTAAATAATAGAGTATTATTATATGAAACAGGGTGGACTATATGTATCTTTTTATTAAAATGTATTTCTTGGATCAAGTGTTTGTTTGAATTTTAGAGAAATTTGTTCTGTATAACATGTTATAAAAAATTTGTTCAGTTCTTTCCTTTTATTTTACCACAATAACTTATATTATATAATCATTATTTATTCTTTCATTACAATTTTAATATAAAAAACATATCAACATCATTTTAAAACCGCATATTGAATGTAAAGTTTTTGAAAGTTGAAAGTATTTTTTGAAAAAAACAAAATTTATTCATATTAGTTTTATATAATTTTATGGAGTTTTTTGGTATATTTATATATATAAACTAAAATTAATTAATTAATGGACTTATTGATCCATTACATGATTAATAATACTAATGACCATGATAAATTGTAATGGGATTATAAGCCCAAAATCAAATTTCACAAATTTGCCTTTGCGGCCCAACATGTATAATAAAATTTAATACAACAGACTATATTTTTTATATTTATATATCTCTCTAAAATTACTTAACCAATGGGCTTATTGATCCATTACATGATTAATAATACTAATGAGCCTGATAAACTGTAATGTGTTTATAGGCCCAAATACAAAATTCACACATTTATATTTCCGGCGTAGTATGTATAATAAAATTTAATACAACTTACTAATTTTTTTTATATTTATTTTGATAGAAAAATTGAATTAGGACTATTGGCCCATTAAATGTTTAAAATATTAATGAGACTCATAATCGCTAATGGGCTTATACAACCGACTTAATTTCGTTCATAGCACAATCACTGAAAAATATGTATATATAATCAATTTAGCATATCCGACTTAAATTGGTTCATAACACAATCACTGGAAAATCAGATATATAATCAAAATAAAATAAACACATATACATAATAATAATGTCTTTTAATATAATAAAAATATATAAACATATGTAAATACTTAAATACATTTATGCAAAAGAATAAAAAAAATATGTACATATTAATTATTTATTTAAATGTTATAAAAAGATAATAAATCTTTTTAAATACTAATTGGACTTATGGGCCCAAATTGAATTTATAAAGCCCGCTAAATGTAGTTGCATGTTAGAATTGTTTGATGGGCTTACCGGCCCAGGTCCCCCCATTTCATCAGCTCAGCCCAAGTACTCCGCCCCTCTACCCGGATGAAGCTAAACCCTAAATCATTTCACACTCAACTTTCCCATTTTTCATTCTCTCTCTCTCCGACTTTACTTTCCCAATTTTCTTTCTTTTCAACACTTAGCTAACAAATGAAGGAATTCAAAACTGGGCTTGATTTTTCTCTACCATCACTTGGTATCATGGGTGGTTCAAAGGGTGGCTCCTGCAGGGATCCTACATGGACCTCCCAAGGTATTACCTATTTGTTTTAGTCCTATTTGAGTTATTTCATCTCATATGTCTTTAAATTGATCATTTTTATCAATTTATTTACTCCGAAATCTACAGTTTTCGGCTAATTGTGTCTGATGCTTATAAATTGCAGATCCATGGCAGTGGTGAGAGTTTAAGGTCGTGTCTTTCATTGTTACACTTCGCCATTTTTATTTCTCATTCTCTATGAACTGGCGACCGTTTCTCTTTCCTTTTCAATACTTTCACATCAACAAAAATTCCTTTGCATATCTAGATCCGTAAACTTGGATCTCAGTTTTGTTTAAAAAAAAAACTTTCATGAAAAGCCTAGATACTACCACCACCACACAAAAAATCGTTCTCTTTAAGATCCAAGGTTGTTCTCTTTCAGATCCAAAAAAATAGTTCTTATTTTGATCTTTAAGCTACAAAGGCGACCATCGGGGTTGGTGAGAAGATACATGCAAGTGCTACTGAAGAGTAACCTAAACCCTAATTTTCTGGAAGAAAGAGGTTATGGCGCGGTCTAGCTGATTTTTTCCCCTGATGGCCATTTGATGAAAGAGGTAATGGCCATTCTATCTTCTTTGTATGTGTGTCTCTCTATCTCTATCTATATATCTTTATCTACACTTTTTGATGATTTACGTTTGAATATAACATTAAACAATAATCAGATAGATTTTGGACTTAAAACGGGATTAATAATATGTTTTTTGTTGTGGCTCATTATTGTCTCATATGAATGGCTGGTTAGATATTTCCTATCTTTGAATGATTTTGGATTAAATCTGATTTATGTTCTTGCCATGAATCGATTGAAAGAAGCCGGATTAAAAATTATTTTATGAAAAAGTTGACGTTTCTTTAGGCAAACAATTTCATTGGCTTATTGCCCTATTTAACATTTATTAATTTTAATAAGCCTGATTAATTTAATGTCCTTATAGGCCCAAATACGACCCAACATCTTTACTGAAATTTAATCAAATCGATATCCCACATTTTAATATATTTATAATTAATTAATGGACTTATCGGCCCATTACAAGATTAATAATATTAATCAACTTGATAAATTGTAATGGGCTTATAAGCCCAATTACAAAACACAACACTATTTGTATTTGCGGCCCAAAATCGTGTATGCTATAAAAAATTGACAGATTTGTAGTAAAAAAACTTTTAATGGGCTTATTGGCCCATTTAATACTTAATATTTTTAATGAAACTACACAAATTTAATGG
This sequence comes from Rheum nobile, assembly GCA_027886185.1. Taxonomy (NCBI): domain Eukaryota; kingdom Viridiplantae; phylum Streptophyta; class Magnoliopsida; order Caryophyllales; family Polygonaceae; genus Rheum; species Rheum nobile. The sequence continues at coordinate 7,137,967 of WOAB01000644.1, read as the reverse complement.
TCTTATATTGCGGCCCAATAGTCTAATAAAATGTAATACAACTGACTAATTTATTTTTAATATATATATTTCTAAACCAATCCAAAAATTAAATAATGTGCTTATTGGCCATATTATGTTTAAATACTAAATGGACTACCCTATTTGTATAGCTCATCAAATGTGGCTGGAAAATCGAATTGCTTTAATGGGCTTATAGGCCCAGTTATAACTAAAAAACTTAATTTAGGTAGAAGCCCAATTAAATGGACTTATGGGCCTAAACCCTAGTTTGCATTTAGGATATAGTGAATTAAAAACAAATAAAGAATTTTACATTTCCAGATGCATCTACGGTAACCCTATCTCATTTCATTTCTTGCTTTTGCATTTAGCGTTCTCTCTCTCCTTATCTCTTCGGCATTTCTAGATCCATCTTCGATATTTGTCTTTCTTTTTCTATATTACAACCTTCTCTGTCACCTTTCTCTTTACTTGATTCAACCTTCTCCTTTTCATCGTTTGTCTTTTTCTATTTTTAAAACGTTCAGATCCAAAACGAAGTCGTATGAAGAGATGGGTTTACATATCTACTTTTTTTTACACTTTTTCGTCTTTGAGGGTTAAGAGAATAGCTATTCCCACCACCGCTAGAAGATCTAGAACCCAAGACTGGCAGAAGATCGTCTTGGAGGGTTAAGAGAATAGTCATTCCAACCACCGCCAAAAGATCTAGGTCCCACCATCGGCAGACGAAGATCTAGAGCTGTGACGCTTCGTCTTGATTTATAATGCAAAACCGCACGGTCAGTTCCTCTTTATCTCTATCTCTTTGTCTCTCTATATCTCTATCTTTATATCTATGTTTCTATCTGTATATATATTTAGCTCCACTCTAGCGATTTAAACATTAATCAGGTAGACTTTGGATTTAAAACGGGATTAGTAATTTGTTTTTTAGGGTTCATTAATACCTGATATGAATAAAAGCAATGATTTTGTATGAATCTTTTTCTTATGGTTCATTGACTTTATAGTTTATAAATGAAAATATTTTCTAGATTAATTTTAGTAGAGTATGAAACTATGAATGCTTGGTTAGATCTTTTTTTTCGTTGAATATTTTTGGATTAAGTCTGACTTCTATTCTTGCCATGACTTGATTGAAAGAAACAGATTGACAAATTGCTTTGTGAAAAAAATGACGTTTCTGTAGCCTAAAATATTAATCGGCTTATTGGCCCATTTTTTAATGGGCTTATAGACCCAATTAACAATTCACAAATTTGACCCAAATTAGTATTTTTGAAAGTTTTTGACTTATCTGTACTCTTAACTTTTAATGGGCTTAATTAATGCCAATTTAATACTTAATACTTTAATGACAATTATGAGAATTTAGTGAGTTTATTTTGGCCTTTTAGGCCCAAAAGTAAACATGTAATGGGCTTCTTGGCCCATTACATGTTTATTAATATTAATGACACTGGTCAAATTAAATGGACTTATAGGCCCAAGTACAAAAGAACCGGAAATAAAATAGATGCACAATTACAAATGGTTTAATGGGCTTCCAATTGGTTTATGTAATTAGAAGGTATTTGTATTTTTTTAAAATAAAAAACCTAAAGGTTCCAAATACATCTATAAATGCGTAAACCCTATCACTTATCACTTCCATTCTTTCATTATTGTCGTTTTGCTTTCTCTCTCTCCTTTCCTCTGACGCTTGAAGCTTCAAAATTTCTTTCCTTTTCAACAATACATATCCATGTAGATTTCTATTTATAGCTTCAGACTTCGCCGTTTCTTCATCAGATCCACCACAAGGGTTTCACATCCAAAAAAAAGAAGTTCTTAACTTTCTATTTAACATGCAAAGGTAACCATCTCTCTCTCTCTCTCTCTCTCTCTCTCTCTCTCTCTCTCTCTCTCTCTCTCTCTCTCTCTCTCTCTCTCTCTCTCTCTCCCTCTCTCTCTCTCTCTCTCTCTCTCTCTCCCTCTCTCCCTCTCTCTCTCTCTCTCTCTCTCTCTCTCTCTCTCTCTCTCTCTCTCTCTCTCTCTCTCTCTCTCTCTCTCTCTCTCTCTCTCTCTCTCTCGATCTCTCTCTCTCTCTCTCTCTCTCTCTCTCTCTCTCGATCTCTCTCGATGCTATTTTTTCTCCGTTCTTTCTTATGTACATCAAATATGAAAATTCATTGTGTTGCTAGTTACTATATTGCTTTACGTATTGGAGACATATAACATGTTCCCTCACCCGATGAAAAACTTATGTGACATGTAGGTTTTTCAAAGGAGACAATCATTGGAGAGATACAATCATATATTATGTGCAGATAATCGTTACAGCAGTTGGCAAGAGGTGCTTATAGTAATTGACATCAAAAGTTAACAATAGGATTCTACTTCATTTTAATATGCATATTTCTTTCTTATCTTATTTTGTTAGGTTGAAGTTGCATGCAAGGAAGATCCTGAGGGCTTGGTGCTCAAGTTAGAAGAAAAAGGGGTTGTCTTTGCAGCTTTGGAAGTTGCTGAAAGTGCAGGTTTATCAATTGATTGGCGTAGAGAATTGTAGGGTCGACAGCTTGTAAAGCTTCTTGTAATATCCTCTCTCTCTCTCTCTCTCTCTCTCTCTCTCTCTCTCTCTCTCGTTTGAAATGCTCTACCCCTATTGAATAATATTGTTCTTTTGTCATTCATTATTGTCTGATATGAATCAAAACAATGATTTTATATGAATTGTTCTCTTCTTGTTCATTGATTTGGAAGTTTAAAAACATTATAATTTGACATAGATTATTTTTTAAAGAAAGTAAGCATTTTGCTTACATACGCTTCTTTCTTTGATTATTTTTTGGTTTAAGTCTGATATCTATTATTGGCATGAATTGATTAAAAGAAGACAAATGAAAATTTTATCTATTTTCAGAATTTTATATTTCTGTGCTCAGTCACTTTAAATGGACTTATTGGCCCATGTAATGTTTAATAATATATTAATGAGCTTGATAAAATTTAATGGGTTTAGAGGCCTAAATACATAATTCATAACTTTGTATGTACAGCCCAATATGTATAATAACATATAATTGTTATGATTGCTTAAGCCCTAACTTGATTAAACCCTAACTTGAAACCCTAACCATAGCCATAACCCTAACCCTAAACCCCAAATCTCAAATTAAATCATTCTGGCAAAACAGTTTTTGATCCTCTTATTAATATTTGTAAGTCCTACTATACAATATTCATCTTTGTAATTTATTTCCTCTATCTGATTGCATGTGAGCACGAGTTGGCCCTGTTAACAAAATTAAGAGTACATTGGAAATATCAAGTACAAAATGCTCATATTCTGCAAGGTAATTATTCTGGCAAAACAGTTTATATTATTTGTATTAAATAATATTGTAATCACTGATCCCTAGACTTTTGCCATCATATGTATCAAGATATAACTGGAAATTGGATATCTAAAATGTGAAGTTTAGTTTGATAATATTCTGAAAGGTATGCCTTCTGACCTTTTTATTTAGCTTATTTATATTTATTAAATCATTCACTTATATTTTAATTACTGATTTTTTTTTCATAACAGGTTTAACATTAAAACATCCAAGGTTGTTGGTTCTGATATGAGGTCCAAATTGAATTTCAACCTATATAATCATGTCATGGTTCTCACTCTTGAGATATTACATCAACATATCTTAAATTACTATATATTTATAATATTGATCTAACTTATGTCTTCTTGTCCCAGTAAGCCATGTTGAACCTCATATTGGAGTCATTGAACAAATTTTAAGGATAAAAAAAAACTTGAAAGAGATGTAAAGGTATGTTCACTATACTAAGTTTTTTTTTTTGCATAGAGTAGTGTAAGTAGTTGATCTATAATAGTTACTTTCATTAGCTTAAAAGTAAATAATAGGAAATAACTCAAAAGTGCAATTAAAAAGCTAAAACAATGTCTTGATATTACCTGAGAGGATGAAAGGATGAGATGTTGTTGTCTATGCTATTATTATCTGAGAGGAAGAAAGGATGAAAGCATGTACAATCAAAGTCGTTTACAAAATAATTATTGCATTACCAAGTTCTAAAAGGATGAAAGACCAAAATTGTGGGGGTTAAATTGTTATGAAAGACGTATTTTTACATATCAATGAATGGGAAACAATAAAGTTTGCAGAATTACCTTGTAAATAGGTCAACACGGTTTGTTGTTTGTATTGAATTGTCTAGTTGCTTGTATTGAAATTGACTGAGAGGCTGGAAATATATAGCCAGCCAGACCGGGTAGATTATTATGCCATGTATTTTCAGTAATAGATCTATTTTAATTTTTGGAAATCATATATTTTCATTACCATATATTCAACCATATATTTTATGTGATTCTGTGATATTCTGCCTTTTATTTTGAGCATCTTTTTAATTCTGTAATATTTTGGGTATGTTTTCATTGTCAAGTTCGTTTTTAAATTTATGGGAAATTCGTTTTTAAATTTATGGGAAATATAGATTCTTGGTGCATTATATTTGGACATATATTTTATGTGATATCATGTGATATTATGCCATTTATTGTGCAATTTTTTGTTTTTTCGTAATATTTTTTCATATGGATGTTTATGGACAGGTTTGTACCAGCTTGATTTGCATGTGAACTGAGGCAGCATTTTTAAAGATTTGTGTATTGTTTGTGGCATAATTAATTTGTATTATTGTCCTATTTAAGTTGATTTGTTTGTGGTTGTCTTTCAGTCTCTAATATTGCGCAAGTTTATTTATTTGTATTATTTTCAGTTTTAGGTTGATTTTTGTTGTGGTTCAGGTTGTCTTTCAAGCTTTAATATGTGCAGGTTTAGTTATTTGGCACTCTGTTAGCATGCAGGTTTAGAGTTTGAAATTTTTTGCAGGCTGTTGTCTGTTTTGACATGCTTCAATTTTTTGCATGTTAGTTATTAGCTGGTTAATATCTTACAATAATTTTTGCACTCGAAAAAAAGGATTTTGAATTTATTTTAGTTTATATAAATCATGGATTGTACAATTATTTTATTTTGATTTTTTTTTTCAATTATTCATGGTTATAGATTTGGTTCTATTCAAAAAATTTATTTCAGAATATTAATTGGTGAATGTGTACAAAGATTTATATTTACAAAGATTTATGATATACCAAAAAAAAAAGAACAACCAAATCCGGCTAAAATAGGCTAAAATAATCGGTTCTTGATTTTATTAATTTTTTAAATATACAACCAAAAAAATAATTCCTTGACACGTGTCCAAAACAATTCGACTGTGACACGTGTCAACGAAAAACGCGGGTGCAATATGGGGGCGCGTGTTGCTCAGCCGCCTTTCTGGTTTAGTTATTATATAGTAGATTATTTTGATGTAAACGTTGAATGTAAGCATTGGCTGACACTTTGGGTTAGGGAGGATACCCGATCTATCAGAGTGATTTGAATAAACGAATGAAAATTCGATTTAAGTCGGGTGATAACGGATGACGGGTAGAGTGAATGGTGGGTTGGTCGGATGTGGGTGGAGGTCCATCTGACCCATCACTCGTCTCAACCACTCATCCGTTTCACTGTTCTACTGTATATATATTTAATTGGTTTTTAATAATTAATTAGTATGTATTTCTGTCTTTGGCGTGGATTAAAGCCAAATAATATAATTTAGTTTCAATATTACAAAATAACGTGTAAAAAACGTATACTACATTAAAGTCTTTAGATAAAATCATACTCCCTCTGTTTCAATATATAGGTCGTTTGGGAGGATTGCACAAATATTAAGAGTTTAATAATTATGGCTAAATTTTCTTGAAAAACATCAGGTTATACTGGTAACTCTCCCCTTAATTAATTCCATCGGCAACTTTAAATGCTAAATACTCCCCAAACGACCTATATAAGAGCAGCCCATTTGGTAGTAGGCGTGCAATTGGAAAAAGAGCAGCCCATTTAATCTCTTTACCTATTAACCCAAAATCTGGGAAGTTGGTCAAAATTTAATTTAAACCCAAACGACCTATATAATGAAAACTAAATACCCCTCTCAAACGACCTATATATTGAAACGGAGGGAATATATCGTAAAAGGTATAATTTTAAAGATTGAGAGACATGGGGCAAATATCGCCAACATGAAAATTCCCAAAACTAAACTCCTTCAAATCTCGCGTTGATGGACCTACTTGGTTAACACACGATCTTGGTTGAGGTGGGTTCTCCCTGGGAGCATCCGCCTCACCACCATGTCGTTGCTGAGCCGCATCATCTGGCGCGCCACTACAAGACGACCCAAAGGCCTCTTATAGACCTAAATGCGAAAAACTTTGATTAAACTTGTATGATAGTACATAATTATACAACCAATGTTACAAAACCTTTTATAATAGTAGGATAATTTCCAACTACTATAGAAGATTTTCGAAGGTTGAAAAATAGGGTTATTTGTTTTTATATTAGAAAACCTTAAATTAGAAAGAACTTAAATGATAATAATTTCAGGTTTGATAGTTCAATTGTTGAAAATTTATTGATGCATTTTCAAGAGTTTGGGTAGACTTGGAATCTATAATCTATAAATATATAAAGTAGAGAGAAAGGCCAATTAATGCCTAAACATTTACTCTCTGATAACAGGAATTTGCCGTTCTAATTCCTACTATGCAAAGTATTCAAACAAACCCTAAAACGTAGTCCTAGGTAAGTAAGGGTCGAATCCGCAGGAAAACAAAGTCTATCGCAGTATGTAATATATATGTCAATTTAAAGCAACCAAAGGGGGGTTTTGTAGGTTTGTTTTAGTAGCCAAGCATGCAAATGGTAAAAAGCAATTAAAGGTAATGAAATCAGTTATTGGGAAAACACTCAGTCAAACAATATCCACTATTCGAGTGACAAGTTGATCATAGATACTACTCAAAATCGCATGCAATGATAATTTCAATTCCTTTTCAGATGTAACTAATAGCACAACCAGATACTATTAGAACTAACTAATTAAACAACCCTGAAACTATCAAGATTCAGTTTAACAACAGCCTTACGGATAGGAATATAGTTAGATACAACCCTAGAATAAAACAACCAGCTTTTACCCTAGAATGTAAATCAATTCTCTTCTGCATAAGATTAGCACAACCAGTTACTAACACGATGCAGTTGCTACTATGGAATAGATATGCTCAACCAGTAACAATCTAAACCTAGCAATAGATAAATAACGACAAACCCTAGTTGATCAGACTAGAAATTATCAATATCAATCTTAAGAAATCAAACAAGAGAAGAGATAAAAACCATGCAATAGATTAGGAATAAGAATCTCACAACTGAATCACACGAAAAGCTTCAATGTCTGACTAAGCAAGAGAGGCTTAGTTCTTCATAGCAAATACGTAGAGAGAAAATTAGGGTTCAAAGAAAAAGATGATAGATGATATGCCTCTCTTTTCCCTTAAATACTAAAGGAAATAAAATCTGAAATTAACCTAAAACGAAATAATAAAACGTAATAAAAATAATCCAAATAAAACAAATATGGAAAACACGTTCGGCGGGCTTCTGACAGCGGCGGCGGTCGCCGTAATGTTCACGGCGGGCGCCGTCGCTGTTCTTCGGTTCAGCTCCTGCGACACTTCCATAGAAACGCCATAACTTTTGATTCCCAACTCGGATTGCGCTCATATTTTGAGGACTTGCATTAGACTTCAATATCTAACTCCTCGAATTGGAATCACTCCATTTGGACATCGGAGTAGAGAGAACGAACCAATTGAATTCAGCCTATGGTTCTTCTACTCTTCATTGCACTCCTCTTCCTCGTCTTCTCATGTGGTTTCTTCCTCAGTGTCTCATATGATATCCAAAACCGCTCAAACACCTCCAAATACACCAACTTCGCCCCCAAACGCCATACACATGAATGTGTCTAAATCTACCCGAATGACACCAATAAAACCTCTAATAACTCTTACTTAAACCCTACAAAGTAGTGCTTATCACTCTCTATGCAACAAAACTGAGCATTAAGAATATCATTTGATAGAGTACATGTGCCCAATCCACTGGGCCAGGCCCATGTATTACAATTTGTAGGGAAAGGCCCAATAACAAACAATAAAAATATTTGAGTAGCTGGAACAATGTCTAACGAGGCCCCTAATTTCAAACAACTACAAGGCAATAAGAGTTCCTAATTATGTCCCATTTAGGAAGCATTACCAGCGAGCAATTACTCCCAAATAAAAGTCATAAGCAACCTCTAATTTAGACGTAGTAACATTATTTTTAAAAAATTGGCCCAGCAAAATTAATGCCCCCAATTTGAAACAACTGCAAGGCAGTAACAACCTCTAATTATGTCCCATTTAGGAGGTATTAACAACCTGCAATCACTCCATAAAAAAAGCCATAAACAGATTTAAATGTTTTACCTCTACTGGAAGATGTCAGGGCTCAATTTCAAACATCTGCAAGGCAGTAACAGTCCATAATTAGGTCCCATTTAGGAGGCATGAATAGTCAGCAATTACGCCAAAAATAAAGGCATAAACAGGCTGTAATATGGTTTTCATATTTCATGTTTCAAACAGCCTCAACCAATCCAGTCATCTGCACCTATTAACAGCCACAGATAAATTTTACCCCAGCCAAAATTTGTTACTTTTTACCTTAATTACAGCCAGTAAGTACTCCTTTAGAGTCAACACAATAAAAGGCATTTACAACCAGTTATCTGCACGTATTAAGAGGCCAGACAATTTTTGAAACGTCTTACCTCAGTAATCTGCTATAAAACCTGCTCATTCAGGCATAGAACCATATCCAGCCTCCATCTTAGAGTATCATACATTGATCAACACTTATTACCTTTGCTAGACGCAGCCAAAATTTGCAGCGTATTACCTCTTTGATCTGCACGGTAAGCCAAAAATAAAGCATGAGTTTTGCACTTCTAAATCAGTTGGGGAAGGTGTCGCTGCCAACATTCAAGTAATGGTATGTCGTAAATGGGATGTTTTCACTAGGATGGGCACCTACATCAGCACCGATTTCACTGTATCTGATGAAATGGTATGTACGCACTTTGTCTAAGTTGTGTAGTCATTTATGCTCATTACTTAATTCTTTTATTGGAAATTTTAACCTCTTTTCCCCCATGTCTTATAGGGAAATGTCATTCACTACACTACAAAAAGCAACGTAGCCCATTGTTTCATAAACAAGCTAGAAGAGGGGTTTGTCTATAATGTAAAAGACTTCAATGTGCTGCATAATAAGAAGGAATTTTGTATTGTTAGAAATAACAAAAACATGATTGAACTTCATGGAGGCTCTATGGTTAAAAAAATCCAACATAGCACTCATGGTTTTCCCCTATATCCTTTTGATTTTACTGAAGTCGAAGACATCCGCCTTTCTGAAGCTAATAACCTGATTGGTAAATACCTACTAATTCCTACACCTTTGCTGAAAATTGCCTAATGCAAACGACTAATTTTCTTTGGGTTTTGCAGAGGTGATTGGCTATGTGACTGGTGTGGGCCTGCAGAAAACAGTTGGGACACCAACTAGACAAAGAGGTGTCGCAAAGACTCTTGATTTTCATCTACAATCCAATACATAAGCTTAATTGTTGCCATCTATAGTAGTTTATTCTCTGCCATTCATCTCATTATCCAATTGCTACTGAATTTGTACTGCATGTTGATTGTAGTGGTGAAAGTATCAAAGTAACACTCTGGGACAAGCTAGGGGATGAACTACTGGAAAGGAAAGCAAATCAGGATGGGCTTTATGTTGTTATATTGGTTGCAATGCACGTGAAGGAATTCAAACGTGCGAGTGATTATATGACAATTCCATTTTTCTTCACATGTTAATGCAGTATGCTTGATTGCTAAACGTTGCTATGATTTGCATGCAGATGAAATCTACATATCAAGCACTCCCTCTACACTAATTTATGATTCTACAGACATCCCTCAGCTGGTTGAATTTAGAAACCGCAGTATGTAATTATGCATACTAATAAATATATAAAGATTCATCATTAGAAACAGGTAAAGTAAGGAGCTAAGGAGCGAAATGGATAAATACTCACCATTATTTCATGCTTGCGTGCATGTGCAGAAATGGTTTAGTCGTGGATGGACTCCCTGCAGACCAAGGCCCGCCAATAATGAGCATGACAGTTTTACAGATGTTGGAGTGGTGTAGAGATAAAAAAAGGGTATTCAAGTCTAGGTACAGCCTATTATCTCCATATGTCTCTACTCTAACCTAATTTCACTACATATACACATTGTCTGTAGGATACTGTTTTCAACTGTCGAGTTAGGATTTCAGATATCACAACCCAAACACCTTGGTACTACTTTGCATGTACAAGCGGAAAATGCAAAAAAGGGGTGACTCGACGGGCTGGGAATTTTTTCTGCACTTCATGTGAAGTGCCTGTGAGCTTCCCAAAAGCTAGGTATTGATTGTCATTTATATTGGATTGTGAAACAGTACCTAAACCTTTAGCCACATTTTCTAGCCTTTTCCACATGATTACAGATTTAAGCTTCGCCTAACCGTTGAAGATCCTACTAGGGCTACTATAGTAACCCTTTTACAAGTATTCATACCAGAATTTTCCTTTTGGGCGGAAAAGATCATACCGGAGTCCCATGACAAAGGCATATTAGTCACGATTATAGCTTAGTAGCTTAGGTTACAAGATGAAAATAAAGCGGAAAGAGATATCTTACTCACCATTTTAGCTTAGTAGCTTGGATCACAAATGGACTTACAATAGCCTCAATTAGCGTTCCTACACCATGGCATTAGTTTGTTTTACGACAATAGAAAGCCCTGCACAAGACATGTACACTCTTAGAATGAGGCTTTTAGTTTGTTTATATAGATATTACCTACAAGATGAAAATAAAGTACACGACCATTTCCATATCGATCAAAATAGATAAAGATAGAATAGGAGATCAGAACAAGAAAATCACCCCTGCTTGAGTATTTACCACTAGAAGTAATGAAAATAACTCATTCACATAGTCAACAAACTCACCTTACTGTCCTTACTTGACCATGCAGACCGTAGAAGTGGAAATACACCACATAGACCCTGCAGAGCAACAAGTCAATGAGCCTAAACATACTACAGAGCAAGAAATAGACTATTTAAGCATCCAAGAGGAAGAAACTGCATGTGTAAAAGACTTCGAATGACAATTTTGTCACTAAGGTCGCATATTTACTTTGTAACAGTCCACATTTTTTTTTACTTTCACAAATTTGAGACAGAATGAACCATAGATGTCTTAGATTAATGTTCTCCTGAGCAGATACTTGACCATTTGTTTATGAAACAGATAAGTAAGATGTATAGTGCATTCCATGTAAACAGCATTTCAAAATCTCATTCTGCTTATTCAATACGCAGCACATGAGTATATTCAATTAATTAACTTGGTCAATTAATTAACTTGGTTTCCTGATTTTCTCTTTTATTCCACAATTAGAAACCATGTCCGTACTACACATGGAAAAAGAATTAGTTTAATCACAAGCAAGGGTGAATTAAGGGGAGTAGTGCTGAAATGACACTTACTTGACTCTCAATTACTGGAACTATGACTAACAGAGGGATTACCGCCATATCTTGCACATATAACAACACTCCTTGAGAAAGATTATAAGGAAAGGTTTAATCAAACCACTAGGACCATGGCGTTATACAGGAAAAAGGGTTGCGAACTAAAATAATGTGAAATGTAATAAAAACAACAAGCTCCAACCTAAATAATGTGTATACTAATGGTGTTATGAGATTTAACATACAGAATCATACTACTACAAATTTTCTTTAGTTTAAAGGCAATCATACAAGATTTCTTTTTTAGGAGGAAAATATCATACCGGAGTCCCATGCCAAAGGCATATTAGTCACCATTATAGCTTAGTAGCTTAGGTTACATGATGAAAATAAAGAGGAAAGAGATAGCTTAGTCACCATTTTAGCTTAGTAGCCTGGATCACAAATGGACTTACAATATCCTCAATTAGCGTTCCTACACCATGGCATTAGTTTGTTTTATGACAATAGAAAGCACTGCACAAGACAAATGTACAGTCTTAGAATGAGAATTTTAGTTTGTTTATAAAGATATTACCTTCAGGGTGAAAATAAAGTACAAGCCCATTTCTAAATCGATCAAAATAGATAAAGATAATATAGGAGATCAGAAGAATAAAATCACCCCTGCTAAAGTATTTACCACTAGAAGTAATGAAAATAACTCATTCACATAGTTAACAAACTCACCTTACTGTCCTTACTAGACCTCCAGACCGTAGAAGTGGAAATACACCACATAGCCCCTGTAGAGCAACAAGTCAATGAGCCTAAACATTCTGCAAAGCAAGAAGTAGACTATCTAAGCATTCAAGAGGAAGAAACTACATGTGTAAAAGACTTCTAATGTCAATTTCGTCACTAAGGTCACATATCTACTTTTTAACAGTCCACAAAATATTTTTACTTTCACATATTTGAGACAGAATGAACCATAGTTGGCTTAGATTAATGTTCTCCTGAGCATATACTTGACCATTTGTTTATGAAACAGATAAATAAGATGCATAGTGTATTCCCTGTAAACAGCATTTCATCTACATATTCATTTGGTCAGGTTTTCTGTGATTCCAACTCAATATAGCAAGTTTGACGCATCCGTAAATACCAAAAGATTGAGACTCAAGGACTTGATAATGCATCAGGATACAACAAGATCAGTTCCATAGGGATAGCTAACTACACATTCTATCCTACTGGGCAGTTTTTGCATATGAATGAGGTCTGACTATACTTCACTAAATTTGCAGCTAATCACTATGTTCCTTTGATCCCATGACATCACAAATGCTGGACAACTAAGGAGTTTCTTCGCATCGCCCATAAGTATCTTCTCATCACCTATAAGTTTTTGCGCATCACCAATTCCCTACAATATTACTGATCTAGATGCAACATTTTGCAGCTTAAAAGTTACAAATATATGCAATCCAGTCTGACCAATTTAGTCATAATATATAAGTCTGGAACAAGAGTGCAGGTATAAGCTATGTCACATATCCTTCGAGACTTAAAATCGGCTACCGTTTTACACTTTTAGCCCTTTCCTTGATTGCCAAACGTTGCATTTATTATTGTTAGGCCGCAGAATGTCATAAAAAGAGATAGGAAGTAGACATTAACCTGTGGATCTTTGACATCATGGTAAAAGAGAGAAGCAGTATGGAAAACACCATCACACCCCAGCAATGCCAGAATCGAAGGACGCATCTTCTAATACATTGGCCTTGAATAAATGGAGCCTCTCTTCAGCTCCATCAAGTGCAAGCAAGAGCCCACATTTCTTAGGATCATCTTTAAAGGAAAATAGATAATCGATAAATTACATGTTTCTAAAATAAGAAGCATTCAAATCTCGAATTTCACAAGGGAGAAAAGGAAATGGAAAAAACCTAGACAAATACATCTCGCCGATAAATCTGCAATGAAACCCTAGAAATCGAAAATGGGAAAATCTACCACAAGCAGCGACGGTAACCAGAAATCGTGCGTAAAAGGAGCTGTAAATCATGGACATATGTAAAGTCAAGAAACTAAACGGAATCGCGAACGGGGGCCTTGACGGTGTAGCCACGTTGAAGAAGAGTCTTGACGAACCACGACGCAATGAAGCCCAAATCGTCGGTAACACACACGACTTCTCCCGTTCCACTCATTCTCTCTCGCTGCCGTGCTCTGCCTGGGGTGACCGCCAATCTGCTCCATGTCCGGCAGGTGGAGGCGGTGGAGTAAGGTGGAGACTGTGAAGTTTTTGAGGTTGTGGAATATCGGAGAAGGGTAGGGTTATGGGTAAACAGACAGCCTCACATGGGTTAGGTAACTCTTTTTTTTCCTTTTTTATTTTTTGAAAGGCAGATGGGTTAGGGAACTTCAGTTGTCTTAATGTAACTCATTCACTTTAACTCCTCCACTTTAATATCATTGACTATTTTGAGATAGGTGAATGGGAAACGGAGTCTTGATAACTTAACTCCTCCACGTTATTACATCATTTTAAATTTAATATAGATACAAACAAATCATTGTAATTACTTTGTATTTTATACTCACACTTATGTTAAATTTAATATAGATACAAACAAATCATTGTAAATACTTTGTATTTTATACTCACACTTATGTTAAGAAATATAGAATATCTTCAATTATAAAATACATTCGCTTATAAAAATCATGAAGTCTCTACAAACTAAAATAAATTAAACAAAAAAAATTAAATTTTACTTACAAAATCAAATGTGGTACACCGTACACGCAACTTAAAACATCACTATTTACATTATTGTCGTAACAGGTCACCAAACACACACAAAACATTACAAGCTGCATCTTAAATACTAAAAACACTTGAAAAAACTAATGAAAGTATAATTTTAAAAATAACAAATACATTGTCCAACCAAAATAAATTATATATAATATAAAAAAACTTGCTCTAATTCATGACGTCTTAATACAGGCTTACAAACTTATATATAACATAAAATTAGACCGTACAAGTTCTTTCTAATCTACTTTAGTACTACAAACGCTTAAGCAAAACTCAAATTAAAATAACACCATTTAACCTATGCGCAAATTGATAAACCAATATTAATGGTTCACAAATATATGTATATATATATGAGACTAATTAGTATACAGTTCATCTTAACAAACAAACAAAACATCTCATTTTATAAATCTATCTATCTATATAAAACAGACTAAGGGTGTAATTAATGCCTAATAAGTATGGGAAATAATCACTTATTTTTTTCTTAATCTTTCATTACAATCTATATCTTCTAATATAGCTCAATGGTTAAAAACACTCTCATAATACAAAAGGCCTAGGGTTTAACCCCCCCTCTTAACAACTTCGCTTTATTATTTCTTTCATCATGTTTTATTAGATAAAGATCAATTAAATACAAAATTTAAAATTAGTAAACATAAACCAAACAGCAAAAACAATTAAAAATTGAATAAAGCCCAGATTCATATTAATAATTTTTATTTTTTGAATATAAAAATAACATTGCAAAAGTAATGTCAAATAGGATCATGTTTTTTGGTGTGTATTATCATTCACTTTGTCCGACATATTCTATCATTCCACGTCATTTATATATTGAGTTTCTTTGTCACTTAGAAAAAACATAAAAAATAATAACACATGTGAATATCAAAATAGATTTAATAGCCCATCATTCAATTTAAATTAAAAAAACATGATACAAAACTAATAAAGACATACGAAGTTTACAAGATCACAATGGAATAAGTTTAACATTTATGGAGAAGTTACATCGGTCAATTATCTAAATTGCACAATTAATATCCACGCTTATAAACCAGATTTTGTTATTCATATGTTTTGCATGATTATGTTATGTAATGTACGAAAGTGCAAACTTACTATTTGTGGTGCATTGTGCATTGTGAATTTTGATCATTTATAGAATCAAAACAAAAATTATTATGAACGAGAATAATGATATAGTGTTCAAGAACAATTGTTAATTAGTGTAGCTCCTAAAGACTGATTTACTTTCTTTATAAGGATTCGAGAAACTCTATTACGCCAAAAATGGAAACAAAAACATATTATAATTTTTAATATTGTTAAAATATACACGAGATAATTGCTACTAATTATTTGTGACGACGTCTTTCATAAAAAAAAAACTCACTGCTTCCATCTGACCATCCTTGAAGCTATAAAATTTTGTATTACTTTTAAAGAAAAAAATAATGTTAAATAAAAAACTCTATTTCAGAATTTCCATTTTAAATTCATATATATCAAAACTAAACATTCTTTAATATAAAACTTCAAATTTCAATGTTCTTCCCTTGATCTATTTTGGCTAAATTTAATTTCAAAGATTATTTTTATACTACGTTAACATTTGGTAATTCTTAAACTAATATTAAATTTTTTTTAAAAAAAAATTATATCGATGTAAAAAAGTTGATCCCGTGCATAGCACGTGCATGAATGTCTAGTAAATATATAAAGTAGAAAGATTGGGCAATTAATGACATTCAATTTAATGAGCTTTTTGTTTTAGTGTACATGGTTGTAATTGACCACAGCCCAAAGAAACATACAAAATAATGGTTACACTACAATTATATTTCTAAATCGAAGCCCAGGGAAAAAAACTCATATTAAAGCTGTTGTGAGGCCCAAATTCCACATTACTAATTGAAAATACTCACAAAAAGGCCCAAATTCCACACACCAGCTCAAAAGGATGGGCCTGCTGAAAATTGAATAGACACATACAAAAAAACGTAGAGTACCTTCATATTTCTGTTTAAAATGAATAGCCTAATAAAGATACAACCATAAATTACACCTTCTGTAGAAATGAACAGCCGAATGAAGTTTCAATTCGAGAAGCCAATCGAAAAGTCTGAAAATTAAAGACCCCCACATTGAACATTAGCATTTACTCATCCCTCATCTCCACCTATAAAAGTTCACCATGCAACTCACTCTTCTTCACCTCAGTTCTCCCACCTACACACATAAACAACAATAATGGAAATGAGCTATGCACACCTAAATCAGTTGGGTCCAACATTCAAGTAATGGTGTGTCGCAAAAAAAGGTAAAAATATCTATTTTCTAATTCGGTCTTTACTAACACGCATGAACATTTGTCCTCTACTTATACAGGGGATGTAAAAAAAAGGCAAGTTGCAGAAACGCACAAACCAGGTATACTACCATATAATTCCTAATTTAATTCATTCCAGAATAATTTTAGGTTAAAAGTGTAGACATATACTTTGACTCAGAAGCGACTCAAATATCTCACAGGCTTGGATCTCTTGAAGATCTTAGTCTGCAAATTTGTGTCCTTCAGTAAAAAAAAACTTATGCGATGGCAATATTATAAATTCATCAATCTATGACTCGAGAGAAATGAGACAACCAAATTTATTCCCTTTGAAAGTTGCTTCATTAGTAATATCAGGTGAAACTGTAGCTACCTAGAGGAAGGGGGGATGAATAAGCACTTGCTACTGAAACATAACTGTTTGAATTAACAAAACATGGATTGTTCACAGAGAGAGAAACAACAAATGCAAGTTTATTTTTACCAGTCTACATGTCCAGGAAGCTCAATGATAGGATCCTTTGACATTATAAGATCCCGTATACGAATATCGGCCTCATCCATAGCGGTAACCTGGTTAAATTTAACAGAAGCATAGAATTTTTAGTGAAAGGTAGGATTGAGAAGGTCATATCTCTCAATGAAGCAACTATAAAACATATTTTTATTTTAGACATTAATGAAAACGAATATTGACATATAAATTAAACTTATCAACACCCAATTGGCCGGTGACAGAGGGTAACTACAATTTTCATTTGGAGTTTTTACAGGGGAAAAAAATCATATGAACATTTTAGTCATTTAGGAAAAATAAAGCTTCACCGGGTAGCAAAAGACAACGAAATAAAGCAACATTTTAGAGAAACTACATAGATATCATGAGTGAAAGACTGATATAGATATAGAAATGTACCAACAAAATAACAAACCTAATACAGAAATGGAGGGGAGCTATCAGTTGGCTGCACTTTTTATCAACAAACATATTCAACTACACTTCACTTACAAAGACCAATATAGAAAAATCATAATCAACTAACAAAGTGATCAACACCCTTTAAAAAATCATTTAGAATAATTAAAAAGATATCACCGCACAACACATGTCCAGCTGCATACTAACAAATGAACACAACGTATCAACAACTTCCATATTTCAAGTTCCTCAACAACACAACGGAGAAACACACTTAGCAAAATTTCTTGGCAGAAAGCGCAACTCAACACAATCTCTACATATCAGAACATATAGTTAGCTAATAGTTATAGAAACATCGCAGCGGACCCAAAGTGGAAATCATATTCACCATAATAATGTGCAAATTCATACTTAGATCTGATGGATTTTGCTTTCAATTTGCACCAAACTTAATATTAAAAGCTCTCAAACAACAACACAAAGTCTTGCAAAGCCAACATAAAGTATACATAAAACCTAAATTAGGGTAGTCCATCTGAGTGTTTGTAATTTGTAAATGTTAAAATCAACACACAATTACAAAGACATAGGGTTTGAGAGAATTTATATGACAAGTACAACAACAACATAACCTATTCAAACCCTAGAAAATTTCAAAAGGGGAGACTTCACCTTACTCACGCAGTTCTGTACACAACGAAACACGAATAAATATGTGTACTACAAGATGCATTCAACGCCTTCAGCTCTCTTCCTCCACATGGTTTCACTCTCGTGCAAAGTCGTCTATGGATGATACTCCACTCCTCCTCCAACAAAGAAGCCGAAATCCAAGAGATAGAAGAGGAAGAAGAAAGTCTACATCTGGTAATGACTGAACAAATGAAAGCGAGATGCAGGTAGCCTGGTGAGGTTTTCCATGCAACGCGTACCAGTACAATTAATTGCTTTAAAAAAATCCAGACAAAAAAATTACTTTGAAAAATTAAATATAAAAAATGCAAGAAATTCATAAGTGGACTACTACGTAGTGCGTTGCATTGTTCATTGGCATAGCAGTAAGCCAGTCCACTTTCGAACACAATAAATATATTCAAATTCACCCATACTTTGGGCAAATTTGCAACATGAACCAAGTTCATCCGAAGTTACAATTTTAAAAATAACTTCAACCAACAGGTTTTCAAATTTATCCTAAGTTTTAAAATTTAGTGCAATAACACCTAATCTAACCTTTAATTTGCAAAATTATCAAATTTTCCCTAATTTCCAAAATTGGACATACATTGACCAAATTCAATCCTAATCTAACCTTTAAAGTGCATAAAATCAACTAAATTAACACTACTTTTTTCAAAAAAAATAACCCAATCTCTCATAAACAAAGTAAACAATTCCGACCTAATTCACATTTGCATCCAATTTTTTCATATTCGTCCAAAATTCACAACATATTCACCAAATTAAGCCCTAATTTGCCTAAAAACAGCAAAAAAGAACACAAATTTAAACAAATTTAATCGAAGTAACCGAATTCTGTAAAAAAACTCTAAATGAAAATTGTAGTTACCCTCGGTCACCGAGCGCCCGCGTCTTCGTTTCACCATGTTACGAGAGAACGAGTTGGAAGATTTGTCTCCGGACACACAAGTTATCAGCAAACAAGAGTCGCCCGCCCGCCAATTGCCGGAGAAGCCTGCTGGATCCCGTCGTAAGTATAAGAAGGGTAGTAGGAGGGGGTGAGGGGCTGAAATGGATCTGAGAAAGAGGGGGCTGAAAATGGATTTGAGAAAGGAAAGAGTGGGGTGGGGGGGGGGGGAGGGAAGGAGGGGTTGAAAAGGATCTGATGGGGCGGGGGGTTGAAATAGATATGAGAAAGAGGTGAGAGTGGGAGACTAAAATGGATATGAGAATTAAGAAGATATGGGTTTTTTATCTTATTTTTAATTGGATATAAGTTCTAAAAAGATTAAAATACAAATATTATCAAACCGTAAGCATAAACACAAGTACATCATCCTCATTCATATTCATTGATGTATTTTATATTGCTTCAATAAAATCAAATAAATTCCTATTATTTTAATAAAATAAAATAATTATTATGTATTTTATAGGCACAATAATTACAAATAGAGTTTTAATATGTTCATGAAAAACTTTACATCAACTTCATAGATTATAAAGTACAATAAACAACTACAATAACTTTATAAAAAAACTCTATAACGAACAACAAATACATAATAATGAACATGTAGTACTTTATTCTCATAAAAAAAGATCCAAAATAATACATGCAAATTGCATATAAAATAGAAAAAACAAACAATAATGCGAATCAAACTTCAAAAGTGATAAACATATTATTTATACAAATAATATACATCTATACTATATAGAAATATTTATATGAAGTTATATATAAGGCTATATATGTGGACATAAATAATAATAAAATAACAAGTCAATGAATATATAAAAAAAACTACATCCACATTAGAAAAAGCGATTTCATTTGTATAAATTATTGAAGAGTAATGTGCTGCATGTGACACCGATACTTTAGAGTATAACACGTTCAAACTAAAAAACTACACATAATATTTTCATCAATAAATATATACAATTTCATAATTCATCTTAACCAACACACAATATCTTACTTTGAAATACCAATATTGAAAATTTATATACAACCTACTCTATTAAAATTTATATGTATTCCATGCTTTTAAACATATTAATTTGCAATCAACAATATAAAATATGCAATTATAAACTTACAATTACGAAGTAAAACATTACACTATCATTATTCAACAAAATAAAATTCTTAATATTTAATTAAAACTATTGAGTCCTTCATGTGGAACAAAAATAAAAAATATATATAATAACATCGCAATTACTTCATCCTATATCATTACATAATTCATAATCTCTATATTAAAATATAACAAAGAAAAAATCAACTTAATGATGAATCCCGTGTGTAGCATGGGCTTACTTACAAGTATTCATTTAAAGTAATTAATTGGTGTAGATTAAATGAGATGAAATTTTGTCTTATATATGGCAAGTATTCAACCTAAATTCTAAAAGAAAAGATTAATTCTAATAAGAACATGAAAGAGAAGACTAAATCTACTACGAAAGATGGATTGAATAAGATGAAATACTATGCAGTATGTAGAGTTTTCAATATTTTACGATTTCAAATTAGTTTTAATTGGGTATATTAGTTAATTTGTACACATTCTTTCTCCCTGCTTTGTCAAAATATGGTTTATTGATTGAAAAAATTTCAATATATGATAAAAGTAACTAAATAATGATTTTTATTATAACATTTGTATGCAAAACATGTAATTAGGGTTATGTTTAAGTATATGAAAAAAGTACTCACATGTTACACTATACCCCGTAGAAATATATACATATAAAACATGTAAAAATTGCTTAGTGTTGAAAGAAGGTTCCCTTAAGGAACCTTAGGTGTTTTGATGATGAAAAACACCATGCATTTGATGGTTTGTTCTTAAGTATTATTTCAGGGAACAACAGAAAGCATGTGAGCTATCTGGAGAAGTTCAAAGGAACAATGGTTGTGACCAATGGATCAGTCATCCTAGGAAACAGTGGGAACAAGAGCATCAAAGCTCAAGAAGAAGAGAATGAATGGAGATTCCAGGGAACAAGGAAAACAGAGCAGAAAGTTGTCAACGTTCCCAGCGAAGAGGCAAATCGTGAGATATTGCGTCTAGGGTTTTGAATGTTTGCTTGGAGCACAAGGAGACGTTCAAACAAGGAAAGTGAAGATTATATCTTGCAGATAATGGATCAGAATTATCATAGAGAGATAAGATCTATTTATGAAAACAAGATAATGTCAAGTTGAAAGATATTGTTTGTGGTATTTTAGGATATTGTTTGATGAAAAGATATAATGTTATTTATGGGATAATATATCAGATTAGACCATAAATAAATTATATTTTCGTCATCCTTTGGAGGCCTATAAATACAAGGCATTATCAACCTAGTTTGACATGCTTCCAAGAGAGAAAGAGGAGCATCCAAGAGAGAGACAACATTAGGAGCCTTGGAGGTTTCTAAGTAGCCATTGGAGAGCAAGAACACAACTTGGAGTTCAAGAGACGAGTTTCAAGGCTGTAGGCTCAAAGGAACGACAGAGCCGTTCCTACGTCAAGGAGAGTTGCGATCTTTAGGAGCTTCATAGAGGAAGATTCTGAGGTGAAGAAGGTAACTTTTCAGTGATTTTGAGTTTGCTGTGAGTTGATAATACGTGCTAAGGGTTGTTAAGCTTAGAGAGTATTCTAGTAGGGAAATCTAGTTTACGTTGGATCTTTGCTTGACTTGTGTAGCTCATGTTTATCAATAAAAGAAGTAGACTTTAAAATACTGCTAGGATAACACCTAGAGGTAGAGGTTTTTCCTTGTCAACAAGTTGGTTGATTTGGTTTTACTCTCTACGTGATTGCGTTTTTATTTGTGATATTCTGCCGTGCAAAGGTACCGTTCCCTATATAGGAACAATATTTTACTTTGTTACTAACACTTGATTTCGATCCAACACTTAGTAATAGGGTTTTAACATAGCTATAAAATTGTTATACAAATTTCTACACTCGTAAAATATTATGTAAAAATTACTATAGTATAGTGTTTTTACACGAGTTAGATACCGTTTATGAATTTCTACACATGTAATAACAACTTGAGTGAACAACAAAATGTTAATGTGCATGCGACACAAGAATCTCCATAAAACCTGTAATAACAACTTCAGTTTTAACATAGCTATGATATCTGTACGGTATCATTTAAGTGGGACTACTTGGAGGAACTTTTGCACTTAATTCGCATTACTCGATTGGGAGTTTTCCAGAGACCAGCTAGAACTGATAAGTGGCATCGATATTACTAGAGATTTGGGAATGCACCTTGTGATAGCCCCATGACCCCCTCGATGACGGCGAAGGACGAAGAGGAAGCAATGGGAGTGCGCTCGAAGAGAGCCAGACGCAGAGTAGCAGAATAGGAGCGTTTCCGCGACCGCGGAAGACATGACCGCGACCGCGGAAAGATAGCTGAGTTATGAGAGTTTACAAGAACTTTTCTGCGATCGCGGAGGTATTTCCGCGATCGCGGAGGTATTTCCGCGATCGCGGAGGTATTTCCGCGACCGCGGAAACAACGCTGAATTCTGAAATCCTTCATAGACCCATTTGGGTCTATGAAGGAATTGACGCGGCCGATTATTCTTTACAGAAACTTTTCCGCGATCGCGGCAGTATTGTCCGCGACCGCGGAATTGACGCAAACAATCGTTCCTTCACAGACACTTTTCCGCAATCGCGGAAGTATTTTCTGCGACCGCGGAAACGGACCCGAGCGTTCGCTTTGTCGTCGTTATTTCCGAAAACTTATTATTATTATTTTATTCTTACTTTTTGTAGCTATTTAAACTTAGCAGACCCTAGTTTGTAATTTTGATGTTGATTTGAGTAGTAAAGTTGAGTACGCTCCTTCCTTGAATCCCAACATCAAACCCTTCGATCCCACGGATCAAACCATCCCGTAGCTCGTCGCTTCGAGCAATTCAACACCGTCTCTTCGGTGTCTCGTGATCATCACTTTGATCTCTTTGTTCATCTCTTTGAACAACTTTGAAGGCTATCTCTTAGCCCAAGGAAAGCCATCACTTTGGCTACGAAAGAGAAGGATTTGACTACAAGCTTGAGGAACCAAAGATCCTGCGTTGCAAACAACACTTCAGGGGTTGTTCGCATCAATTGGCATCAAAGCCTATCCAAGCTAAGTTTGTTTCTTCTCTCTTATTGTGATTCCTTGTAATTTTCCGCTTACAAACCCTAGATTTTTTTTTCTCACCACCAGCAATCGTCGGAACCCTAGCCGTGACCACCACCACGACCACCGTCCGCCACCGCCACCCGTCACGGCTGCAACCCTCAATTTCCCTTAGGTTTTGGTTACTTTTCCAACAGCCCTACCCTCTATCCTTCTAGCACTATCTTGTTTCCTTATTTGCATACTTGATTTCCTTGTTTCTTGTTGCTTAAGTCTTGCTTCATCTTTGGATTAATTGCTAGATTAGTTGTTAGATTTTATTCCCTCATAGTTGCTTTGTCTCTTCTTTCTTCTCCTACACTTGCTTGTGTGGTTCTTTCTTGCTTGATTCGTCATCATATAAAAAAAAAAAAAGACAGTGTGGCCGTATAAACAAAAACAAACATACTATTCTCACCTTCCATCAAACAAAACAAAAAGGTTTGGGAAGACGGAAGCCTCAAAAACAAAAAGAACAAAAGAAAAGGCAGAGAACGCACCATACGGTCATACTCCATCTTCTCTTCTTTCATGTCTCTATGCAACTCTCATTGAAAAGGGCAATTTTTTTTTTCCAACTCTCTTGTGATTAATTCTGAGAAACTTGATTTGATCTGATTGCACGTGGAAATTTGTGTGTTGTTTGGGACTTGATTTGCTAGTTCTTGCTTTGTTGCCTTCCGTTCAAGCCTCTCCCTCCTCACGAGCAACCAAAATTAGTACGCCCAACAGAAATATTTTTGGTTCACTTTTGAGACAAGGACTTGGCTTGGACTTGTTCTTTTTCTTGGTGCAACTTACTCCTTGTGTTATATGCTTCGTATAGGTACTATGGACGTTCCTACGACTAGCCACACTCCTTCTATGGGCAACCGCATCCCCGGACACATGGACTCCGCCTATGAGCAACTTGACCACCTTCATGCAGCAAATGACACACTTCAAGCTTCGAATGAAGAGAAAGACCGCCTCCTGGCCGAGCAGGCTGCCGAGCTTGCGCACCTTCGTCGGGCCATGAGTGACATGAAGTTGCCCACGACTGACCCATTGTTGCACCCTACGGCCACCACAAGCCATCCACCGGACCGCAAGGGTAAGGGCGTCTTGTCTACTCTGCAAGATCGCCTTCGCTCTCAAATTGAAGGCTACCCTCCTAAGCGTGGCGATTCCCGCGTAAGGTACAACCCCACCTTTGTTCCAAAAGATGAGGATTACACTTCGGATCACTCCCATCGTTGTGTACGCGTCTCCAAGGATCCCCTACTTTATGTCAACACCTACGACCGTCGGGAAAGAGGTCGACAACACACGAGGTATGACGAGTCCGAGTCCGAGCTTGACCAGGATGACCGTGCCTCGGCCTACACACGGGACAGATTTGATGACGACGAGGTGTATGAGATGGAACGCCAAGAGGAGTTGTGCCCCACTCGCCGTGGCTACCGACGCCACTCACCGGAACGGCGCCGACCAAGCCCCGAGCGTTATGGACTCCGTCGCCCCGACATTAAGGTAAAACTTCCAAACGTTTTTGGTGAATTTGATCCCCTTAAGTTTCTTGATTGGCAGCAGTCCATGGAGTATGTGTTGAATCATTATCGCTACCCGGAAGAAGAACGGATTGCAACTGCCGCTTTGCAATTCGACGGCGCCGCCAAGGCTTGGTGGCATCGTTTCTGCGCTGACCGTGAGCGTCACTGTGAGCGTCCAGTCACTTCCTGGTGCCATCTTATGCGGATCATGAAGAAGAAGTATGTCCCCAAGGACTTTACTTCCGAAATGCACCTCAAGATACAACTCGCGGCCCAAGGTAACTGTTCTCCCCTTGATTTTTATGCTGAACTTGAAGAATTGTCCCATAAGGCAGGTATCCATCACACTGACAAGGACTTTCGGAGCATGTTCCTTCATGGCCTGCATGAGCCTATTAGAAACCAACTTCGAGTGCTTAACATTCGAGACCTCCAAAGGTGCGCACATACGGCACAAGAGCTATGGTCGCAAGCTCAAGCGGCTAAGAGAGCGTCTTGGTCTCAGCCTCACACAAGGTATGGCTCTAACCCTATGTCAAGTTCCCCTTCTACTGATGTGCGTTCCTCGTTGCAGTCCGCTCCCGCGACTACAACGCCGGCGCCGGCCACTCGACCGAGCAACACACCGGCGCGCGTCAACGAGCCACAACAGCGTCGAGCGCCTCCTGCCGACGATAAGGCATGGGACAAGGTCTATTTTAAGTGCCAAGGGCGTGGCCACATACAGCGGGACTGCCCTAACAACAAGCGTGTCCTCTTCTCGACCACCTCCGGCTACGAGTCTTTTGACGAGGACACCCCCGACGCCGGGCCGGTTTTTGACACCTACGGCCATGAGGAGGAGGAGGAATTGGATGGATACATATGCAGCCATATGGATGAGCCAGGCACCGTGCCTCTTAGCTTGGTTACACGCCGCGTTCTTACCGCCAAAGAAGGTACCTTACTTGACCAACGTGAAAATTTGTTTCTTACTAAGTGTGCGGTCCAGGGCGCTTCTTTGAGTGTTATTATAGATTGTGGAAGTTGTTGCAATATTGTTTTGGGGCGAAAAGATCGGACAACCTAAATCGCCTTAGACGGGGTAACTAGTCGATCGGGTGACAGAAAACAATCCAAACCAAGCCAAAAATAGATAAACACAGAATAAATATATAATAGCGTGATGATCTTATTAGATGTCGTGTGAATCAGACTGAATCGTGATACAACTTATCGTAATAAAACTAGAGATCGAGTGGGACTCGACCGACGACTTGTGAGTGGCGACCGGCAGGGATCTGGCGTAAGCAACCGTCAGTGAGCTAGGCCGAGAGCGAGAGTGCTATTCTGGTGTGTTTTCTGAGTAAGAATGCTTGTCTGTCTCTGTGTAATCGTGCGTGTTGCCTCTTATCTCCTTCGTCGTCCCCATATGGTAAGTCTTCAATCCTTGTTGCCGTTATGCTTCTTGGCCGTATATTCCGTCTTCAATGCTCGGAGTGATGGCGAAGATTACACCATTAAACCTCCGTGATTATGGTGGTTTGAATGTTTGCAGCCGTTGCGCGATCCGGGCATTAAATGCATGGCGAGATCCTTGCGATTCTGTCGGATGATACTCGACCAGAGAAGTCTCGTCGGCTCCTCCGGGCTTTTCCTCTGTTCTTCCGATCTACAGTGGGCTTGAGCTCGATCCACTTGATCCGTCTTCTCTGGAGAATCCAGGCCCAACAATAGCCCCAAGTTGTTATGGGCTTACGGTTTAGGCAAGTAGACCGAAATCCGTGGCAACTTCTCTGGACACGATCTCCACCGTCCTTTCTGGCGCGGTTGCACCGGTCAATGTGGCTTGCGATTAGGGCATGATGCGACGTCTCTGCAGGTCA
Source organism: Rheum nobile (assembly GCA_027886185.1). Classification (NCBI taxonomy): domain Eukaryota; kingdom Viridiplantae; phylum Streptophyta; class Magnoliopsida; order Caryophyllales; family Polygonaceae; genus Rheum; species Rheum nobile. The sequence goes on along the minus strand of WOAB01000644.1, from coordinate 7,111,008 downwards.
TGATATTTTTCCATAAATTCTGAGCAGGAGAAACGATTAGTCTTCATCTCCTTCCTTTGCAAGTTTCTTCTGGTAAGTTTCTTGGTCTCTCTCGTCATAGCTTTCTGATTTTTCCTAGCCATAGCTCTCCGATTCCCCTCCCTCTCTGTTCTCGAAATGGTTTCTCTTGAGGCTTCTGAGTCGTCGAAGACTCTTTCCGACGCTAGAGAAGGCGAAGTTCCTCCCTATTTTATCTTGACGGAGTCGGATGCACTGGTTAGCACTTTGTCAGAGGCGGAACTGGATCAAGTCCTCCAAGTCGGGGGCTTTCCTCCGGAGACAATCGCTAGGCTGCCTCATCCAGACGAGAGGGCCGATGCGCGTTACGAAGGGTGAACTTGCTTCTATGTGTACCCGTTTAGAATAGGGCACAAATTTCCTTTTTCTTCTCTTGTCAGAGATTTTCTGGCCACTTTGGCGTTAGTGCCGTGTCAAGTAATGCCTCAAGCGTGGAGAGTCCTTAGGGTTTTAGACCTCGTGAACGTCCAAACTAGAGCTGGTTTTGATTTTGATGCTTTGTGGTATAATTACTTCATCGGGTCGAAGAGTTCTTCCCGTGTGCAACTGCGTATCCGACGTGGTCGAAAGCCCTTGGTGCTGACTCCTGATGTGAACGACCGTGGATGGAGGTCAAAATTCTTTTTTGTCAAACGTTCTTCTCTGGAGAAGGAAGGGGGATGTCCGTTTCTGTTGACGGAGTGGCGGATCGACAGTATGTGTTTGTCTTCTCTCCCATGCGTTTATGTGTTTTAACACTCTGTTTTTAACTTTTCTTTTTTGTAGTTCCTGAACCGGAAGATTTGGAAGTCAACAGCCGATCAGAGGGCTTGTCCAAGATCGTCCTTGGGGTTCCAGTGGCTGAGAGGAAGTTTGTAAACATCAATCTCTTATCGACGACCCCTGTTTCTCAAGAGGATATGTCGAATGTGTCGTCATCTCGTGTGAAAGGTAGAAATCCGAATCTATGAGCCTCTTGTGATAGTTTTTTGTCGTGTGTTTTAGGGCTCTGTTTGTCATGTCAGGTTCTCCCGGTGGTCGAGCGAGCACTCGTCTCAGAGTCGCTTCTGGAAAAAGCTTGATCGAGCAGAGGAAGGCAGCGGCCAAGGCTGCGTCGAGCAAGCCGCTTCTAGAGGACCTGACAGCGCCAGCCAAGGCCGGCTCGAAGAGGAAAGCAAGTGCTTGCTCCAAAGATGTTAAGGCGGAGGAGGTCTTCAAGAAGAAGAAGGCCGTGACTGCTGAGGGGATTGTCAAGATCGGTGCCGTTGGGCGGTCGATTGCTGACCTTTTTCATGCTCAAGATCCGACTTTGAAGTCGGAGGTCAACGACGTCTCTCCCCTTGATTGCATTGGTGAAGCGGGGTGCTCCGCGTGGAAGGTGAATCGTCTTTTTGTTTGTGTCCTTTTTCTTTTTCTTTTGTTCGACCGCGTTTTCTAATCGTCTGTTGTGTCGTCATGTGAGTTTGCAGTCTTTTCAGTATCTTTTGGGGGCATACTCTGGTGTCAAGGCGATGGTCGCCAAGGCCGAGGAGCGGGCTGCTAAGTCAGAGTCCGACCTCTCATCCTTGAAGACTAAATTAGAGGGAGTGGAGAGTCGCTGCCGTGATATCGAGCGTCGCCTCACCAGGGAGTTGAAGAGCTGTCAAGGGGAGTTGGTCGCATGTCAGAGGGAGTTTGAAGAGTGTCGGGCAAGCGTTGAGGAGGAAGTGAAGCGGGCTCGGATTGCCGATGGTCAGATCGCTGGCGACGTTGGGGCCTTCTACGCGGTGAAATCGCGCATCGAGATGATTGAAGAATTCAACGAGGGCAAGCATGAGCTCTGGGACCTGAAGGCAGAGAAGGAGACTTTGGACTCCATGTTTCCAAAGGGCGATCCTGGTCAGGAGCTGTTCTGCTTAGCCGGCGTCGGAGAAGAGGCTGTGGATGAAGGTGCCGATGAGGACGAAGCTCATTCTGGCGATGCTAAGCCGACCGACGAGATAGCCCCTTTGGGGCCAGCCTCTGTCGAAGGTAACGTTGTTGTTCCCGATGCTTGACTTTGTTTATCCCACTTGTGTGTGGGTTTAGACATTTGGTGCCTTTGGATAATGTATGTTTTGGCGACCCGTCCACCATCGCGGGTCGTAGAATATTTCTGTTTGATGAAGTCCTACAGATGTGTAGGCAGACAATGTGGTTTGGCGACCCGTCCGCCATCGCGGGTCGCGTATTTATAAAAATGCTTTTTATTTTACTGCAAATGCGTTTTTACATGTAGAATTGCATGCTAGTTTGTTTCGTACATGTTCGTCGAACTTTCGAGGAAGTTATCGATGACGTTTAGTATGTCGTGTATGTCGGTTTCACCCGTGTGCTCCGTCGAGTGGGGTTTCACCGTATGTATGTATGTAGAGCAGGCATGCGATGTGTTTGTGTATGTGTTAGTCATGACATTATGCCGGGGAGGTAAGCAATATATAATAAGGTGTTTGTTCCTTATGTTTAATTGCGTGAATGTAATAAGGTGTTATACCTTATGTTTTGTATAAGGCAGGCGGTGTGCCGACATGCCTGTGTTGTCATCTCCCCGTAATCCGATCGATCGTGTAAATGTAAGCGCTATATGCGGATGACAGGATCCATTTGCGGACGACTGGGTCCATTGTAAATGTTGTTCTGCATTTGTGTTTTTGTAAGGAGGAAATCCTCGCTTAGTGTCAGATGATGACATGTAAAAGAAAGTAGCGATGTATATGCGATGGCATACGGTATATATGCGATAGATGGCAATGTATATATGATAGCATGCGATAGGTAGCAATGTATATGCGATGTATAGAGTTTTGCGTGATGTTTTTACCTTATCGGTTCAGAAATGGTATAGCTTGAGATGTGCTGCGTTCCAACTCCTCGGGATTGGTTGTCCGTCTTTGTCTTCTAACTGATACGCTCCTTGTCCGACCACTTTGGTGATCAAGTAAGGTCCTTCCCATTGTGGTGCTAGCTTCCCGTCAGATGGGTTCTTGGTGTTCTGGAATGTCTTTCTTAGGACCCAGTCTCCGACCTTGAATGCCTTGATTCGGACGTTCTTGTTGTAGCTCCTTGCGACTTGTTGTTGGAACTTAACCATCCTGACTCGGGCTTTCTCTCTGATCTCGTCCGTTGTGTCGAGATTGTGTGTTAGCTCGATGTCGTTCTGTTCACTTGTCTGAAGGTTACAGCGAGCGGTCGGAACCAGTAACTCAGCCGGGATGACTGCCTCACTCCCGTAGACGAGAGAGAAAGGCGATTGCCCGGTCGCATTCTTTGGAGTAGTCCTGTCGGACCAGAGAATAAGTGGGAGTTCGTCTGCCCATTTGCCTTTAGCCCCTGTGAGGCGTCTTTTGAGGTTGTTGATAATGATCTTGTTGCTGGATTCGGCTTGTCCGTTGGATTGCGGATACCGGGGTGTGGATGTGACTAATTTGATGTTCCATTGGTCACATAAGGCTCTAGTCTTATGACTGATGAACTGGGAACCGTTGTCGCACACGATTTCTGATGGGACACCAAATCTGCACAAGATATTGCATTTTATGAATGAAATGACTTGTTGATCCTTTACCTCTCTGTAAGCCTCGACTTCGCTCCATTTGGAGAAGTAGTCCGTCATGGCAAGGAAAAAGACTCTTTGACCCGATGCGGGAGGAAGCTTTCCGACAATGTCCATTCCCCATCTCATAAAGGGCCATGGAGCCAGGGTCGGATGAAGGAGCTCTGAAGGCTGACGATGGACGGGTGCGTGTCGCTGACAGGCGTCGCACTTCTTGGTGTATTCCATGGCGTCTTTGTTCATTGTTGGCCAATAGTACCCGTTTCGTAGGGCCTTTCCTGAGAGGCTTCGCCCGCCAGTGTGGTTGCCACACTCTCCTTCGTGTAACGACTGCAAGATACGTCTGACTTTTGGAGTCTCCAAGGCATCGTAGGAGTAGCCCTGTAATAGATCTTTTGTACAAGATGTTATCAATGATATCGTAAGAGAGTGCTTGTACCTTGAGCCTTTTTGCTTCTGTCTTGTCGTCGGGTAGAATGCCGTCTTTTAACCACCTGATGTAAGGTAGCATCCAGTCGTCATCGGCGTCGATGATGTCCTCTTCGGGTCGGTCGCCTATTTCCATGGCGACGAGTTCTTCAAGTGATGTTGTTAACTCGACGGATGTCCTTGGGACGGCTGGCGTCATGATGTGGGCCAATGGTATATGTGGAAATTCTTTCGGGTCTAGGACGGATCCTAAATTGGCGAGTGCGTCAGCTTGGGAGTTAAGGTCCGTGGGTACCTGTCGGATGTTGAATGTCTGGAATTGTCTGATTAGTTTCCTGGCTACCTCCAGGTAGGCTACCATTCTGGTATCCTTGGCGTTATACGACCCTTGTATCTGGTTTACGACCAACAGGGAGTCGCAGACGACTTCGATCTCTCGGACCCCTAGATCGCGAGCCAGGATGAGTCCGAATATGAGTGCTTCGTATTCAGCTTCGTTGTTAGTTGCATCCCACTCACATCTGACGGCTTGAGCTATCTTGTCCCCTTGTGGTGATTTCAGCACGACCCCAAGCCCCGATCCTCTGGCGTTCGACGCCCCATCTGTGTGGATCTCCCATGTACCTGTCTCGTCTGTCGTGAGTAGTTGTGTCGCTTCTTTAGCGGCTTCTTGCTCTAGGGTCGGACTAAAATCGGCCACAAAGTCGGTTAAGGTTTGCGACTTGATCGCCGTCCTAGGCTCGTACTCGATGTCGTAACCACTGAGGTGTATGGCCCATCTGGTCATTCATCATGTGAACTCGGGTTTCCTCATGATAGCTCTCATGGGATGATTAGTGCGAACAGTAATAGTATGGGATTTAAAATATGGTTTGAGTTTATTTGAAGCCATTACCAATGATAGTACGAGCTTTTCAAGTGACGAATACCTCGTTTCGGCTGATAATAGCGTCCGACTGACGTAGTATATTGGCGACTATTTGCCATCCTCCTCTCTGACCAGTACATCGCTTACGGCCGACTCTGACACTGCAAGATAAAGAAATAAGGGCTCGTCGCCTTTAGGTTTGGTCAGTAACATGAGACTGGCCATGTACTCTTTGAGGTTCTGGAATGCTGCTTCGTGTTCTTCCGTCCATTGAAAGGACTTGTTCTTCTTGAGCGCGTCGTGGAAGGGTTTGCATTTGTCGGATGATTTGGAGATGAATCTGGTCAGAGCTGCTATCCGACATGTGAGCTTCTGTATGTCTTTGACACATTGGGGGGATCGGAGGTTGAGGAGAGCCTTGATCTGTTCTGGGCTGGCCTCTACTCCTCTTTGTGTCACCATGTATCCTAAGAACTTCCCTGACGACACTCCAAAGGAGCATTTAGTAGGGTTCAGTTTCATGTTGTACCATTTGAGCACCTCGAAGCTGTCGCGCAGGTGGTCTATGTGATCTTCTTTCTTTTTGGATTTGACCAACATGTCGTCGATGTAGACTTCCATCGTGTCTCCGATTTGGTCTTTGAATATTTTGTTGACTAGTCGTTGATATGTGGCCCCTGCATTTTTTAGACCAAAGGGCATTACTTTGTAACAATAGATACCTTGGCTGGTGATGAATGCCGTTTTTCCTGGTCGTCAGGATCCATGAGGATCTGATTGTAGCCGCTGAAAGCGTCCATGAAGGTTAGCATTTCGTGCCCCGCTGTGGCGTCGACCATGGCGTCGATATGGGGTAGAGGAAACGAGTCTTTGGGGCAAGCCTTGTTGAGGTCTGTGAAGTCGATGCAGACTCTCCATTTGTCGTTCTTCTTCTGGACTACGACCACGTTGGCTAGCCATTCAGGATAGTGGACTTCTCTGATTTTTCCTGTTTCCAATAAGCTTTTGACCTCGTCGTCGACTATTTTGTTCCGCTCAGGAGCGAACTTCTTGCGTTTTTGCTTAACAGGGGGATGAGATGGATCCACATTTAATTTATGAGTAATAATGTTGGGAGATATTCCGACCATATCCTCATGCGACCATGCGAAACAGTCGGCATTGGTCCTGAGAAAATCGAAAAGTTGTTGTCTGGTCAAGTCGTCCAAGTCCGACCCGACCCTTACCGTTTGTCTTGGCTTTGAAGGATCTAGTGCGATCTCGTCGAGTTTCTCCATTTCCGGTTCAACGTATTGACTAGGTCCTTCGCCGTTCTGTGATTGCTATGCGGTCTTGTGTTCGACTGCATTCTTCATGGAAGCGACGTAGCATTCCTTTGCGGTCTTTTGATCTCCTTTGATTTCTTAAACTCCCCATTCAGTGGGGAATTTGATAACTTGATGATATGTTTAAGGTACTGCCTTCATAGCGTGTATCCATGGTCTGCCAAGAATACAATTATAGGGAGACGAGCAGTCTAAGACTAAGAACTTCACCTGTTGGTTGACTCCTCCAGCGTATGTGGTCAGAATGATTTCACCAGTCGTGTGTTTAACCTCACCGCTGAACCCGACCAATGGGGTCGACTTCTTGATTAGGTCGTTCTCAATCAAACCCATTTCCTTAAGAGCGTCAAGGGTCAAGAGATTTGTCGAGCTCCCTAATCTCGGCGTTCCATGGTGGCTTTTGCCCGTTCCGAGATGATGTCGCGTAGGAGCCCCTGTGAGAGCAGCCTAGCGACCTCCTTTCGCAGGGCGATGCACTCGTCGGTCGAATGACCGTGGTCGCCGTAGAATTCGCACCATCGACTCATGTCCTTCTTCATGTCCGGTCGGTCGCTCTTTCGGGGCCATCTTACATCTTTTCCATACTTGTCGAAACTCTTGACGAGCTCCGATACGGAAATGTTGAAGTTATAAGATTGGATTCTGGGAGGCAACACAGAACCGCCTCTCTATTCCTGTGACCTGTCTTGGAAAGAGTTTACCTGATTTGGTTCGTTTCGAGTACGAGAATAGGGATGTGGACGTCTGTCTCGACGGTTGTCGGAGGAATGTTTTCGATCTGATGGATCGGGTCCGCATGAGGCTTTACGCGACTCACGGTCCTCTTCCAATCTTACCTCGGCCATAGTTTTGGCCTAAATATCTTCGAAGCTTTTGCATGGGTACTTCGTAATCTCGTCGTAGAGATTGCTGTCTTTGACTAAGCCTTGTCCGAAGGCTTCGATAGACGTTGTGACGTCACAGTGGGGGATTCCCACTTTCTCTTTGTTGTACCTGTTAAGATAATTCCGGAGAGGTTCGTTGTACCTTTACGTGACTCGGTAGAGGTCACTCGATTGTCTCTCGTGCTTCCGACTGCTGGCGAACTGACTCTTAAAAGAGTTGACCAGATCCGCGAATGATGCGATCGTTCCCTGAGGCAGACGCATAAACCAAGTTAGTGCGGGACCCGCGAGGGTTGTGCCAAAGCTTTTGCACATGACGGCCTTGCGGCTCTCCCTTGAAACAGATGCAGCCATTAGCTTTTGTTTATAGAGAGAGATATGGTCATCTGGATCGGTGGTGCCGTCGAACGTCGCCATGTTGGGGAGATGGAACTTCTTGGGGATCTCGACCCTTGCGATTTCTTCGACGAACGGGGATTCTTCGAATCCGCCGGACGCTTCTCTCTCGATCGGTTGCGGGACTCCTGGGAGCCTGTTGAAGCGATCGTCGATCGTCTTCATATGTCGGTCGAGTGTCTGCTGGAAAAGAGCCATGATATCTGGCGGATGGGCAACCTGTGGTTCGTCGATTCGGGGCCCAACAGACCCGATCGGTGTGGAAAAGGTGACATGGTTAGTCGAAAATGGATTAGCGAAAGGAGTTCGAGACGTACCCTCAGTGTGTCCAGGACGCCGTACGCTCGGAGGCGTTGGCTCGATGTTGTCCATGTCGAGGCGTGTTCGGACGCCGCCGTGGACGGGCGCGTTCCTAGATCCTGAAGCCCCTGATTGTACCTGCGACTTAAGAGACTCATTTTCATGAGTTAGTTGTGCGATCTCGGCTTCGTATTGGGTTGACAAAACGGCTAGGGCTTCAGTTTTTTGACGTTGTTGGGCTAGTTCCTCTTGAAGGACGGCCATTTTTTGAGAGAGTTCTTGTAACTGGGTTGGAGTAGGATTTTCGGTTAGGTTTTCTGTAGTTTGGGTTTCGTCTCTGAGACATGGTTCTTGATTGTCGGTAGAAGGGTCGATAGTCATGGTTGGAAAGTTTCGGAAGGATGATCGGCAAGTGGCCCCACGGTGGGCGCCAAATTGTTTTGGGGCAAAAAGATCGGACGACCTAAATCGCCTTAGACGGGGTAACTAGTTGATCGGGTGATAGAAAATAATCCAAACCAAGCCAAAAATAGATAAACACAGAATAAATATATAATAGCGTGATGATCTTATTAGATGTCGTGTGAATCAGACTGAATCGTAATACAACTTATCGTAATAAAACTAGAGATCGAGTGGGACTCGACCGACGACTTGTGAGTGGCGATCGGCAGGGATCTGGCGTAAGCAACCGTCAGTGAGCTAGGTCGAGAGCGAGAGTGCTATTCTGGTGTGTTTTCTGAGTAAGAATGCTTGTCTGTCTCTGCGTAATCGTGCGTGTTGCCTCTTATCTCCTTCGTCGTCCCCATATGGTAAGTCTTCAATCCTTGTTGCTGTTATGCTTCTTGGCCGTATATTCCGTCTTCAATGCTCGGAGTGATGGCAAAGATTACACCATTAAACCTCCGTGATTTTGGTGGTTTGAATGTTTGCAGCCGTTGCGCGATCCGGGCATTAAATGCGTGGCGAGATCCTTGCGATTCTGTCGGATGATACTCGACCAGAGAAGTCTCGTCGGCTCCTCCGGGCTTTTCCTCTGTTCTTCCGATCTGTAGTGGGCTTGAGCTCGATCCACTTGATCCGTCTTCTCTGGAGAATCCAGGCCCAACAAATATCATCAATGAAAAGGTGATCACGCACTTCAAGTTCGATACAACCTCCACACCCACAACCCTATAGTCTACAATGGATCTCCGAGGGTGATGATTCCAATGTTGTGAAGCAACAATGCACCATAAATTTCAGCATTGGTCATTACGCGGACTCGGTGCTTTATGACGTAGTGCCCATGGATGCAACTTATCTTCTCTTAGGGCGACCTTAGCAATTTGACAAGAGAACTCTTCATGATGGATTTCTCAACAACTACGTCTTCATGCACAATGGAAGAAAAGTAACATTGCTTCCTATGAGCCCTAAGGAGATTTTGCAAGATCAAGTTGAAAGGAACCGAGTCAAGGCACTTGAACAAGCCAATGGACATCCACTTCCCTCAGCTGGCCGTGAGAAGCCACAAAAAACAGCAACAAAACATCCTCCTAAGCCAGCTCAACCCGGCATTCAAGGATCTTGTGAAGACCGGCTTCTGTTGGCTAGGTCTCGGGGTGTCTCTCCAATCATTCAGGGACGTCGTCCTTGCTTTTTACTTGCTCCTTCCGCGTGTCTTTTAACTGTTAAAGATTTTGTTGATTTACCCCCTACCGTGACTTCTCCTTTACAGGACCTTGGGGATGGGTTGCCCGAGGAGCTGCCCGAGGGATTGCCCCCTATACCCGATGACTATGGTGTGCATCCTACGTTCAACGTCACTGATCTTCCTCCTTATACGCCTCCTGCTTTTGACGACGAGGATGAAGCGGGGATGCTTCACAGCCAAGAAGGGGAGATTGATAGCCCCATGACCCCCTCGATGATGGCGAAGGACGAAGAGGAAGCAATGGGAGTGCGCTCGAAGAGAGCCAGACGCAAAGTAGCAGAACAGGAGCGTTTCCGCGACCGCGGAAAGATAGCTGAGTTACGAGAGTTTACAGGAACTTTTCCGCGATCGCGGAGGTATTTCCGCGACCGCAGAAACAATGCTGAATTCCGAAATCCCTCATAGACCCATTTGGGTCTATGAAGGAATTGACGCGGCCGATCATTCTTTACAGAAACTTTTCCACGATCGTGGCAGTATTGTCCGCGATCGCGAAATTGCCGTGGCTTTTCCGTGATCGTGGCAGTATTGTACACGACCGCGGAATTGACGCAAACAATCGTTCCTTCACAGACACTTTTCTGCGATCGTGGAAGTATTTTCCACAATCGCGGAAACGGACCCGAGCGTTCGCTTTGTCGTCGTTATTTCCGAAAACTTATTATTATTTTATTCTTACTTTTTGTAGCTATTTAAACTTAGCAAACCCTAGTTTGTAATTTTGATGTTGATTTGAGCAGTAAAGTTGAGTACGCTCCATCCTTGAATCCCAACATCAAACCCTTCGATCCCACGGATCAAACTATCCCGTAGCTCGTCGCTTCGAGCAATTCAACACCGTCTCTTCGGTGTCTCGTGATCATCAGTTTGATCTCTTTGTTCATCTCTTTGAACAAGTTTGAAGGCTATCTCTTAGCCCTAGGAATGCCATCACTTTGGCTACGGAAGAGAAGGATTCGACTACAAGCTTGAGGAACCAAAGATCCTGCGTTGCAAACGACACTTCAGGGGTTGTTCACATCACCTTGGGATTCACACCCCTCCAAATATCACTTCAATCATCACCAACATATATCTACTTGTATGGAGCTGGAGAGAATAACCGCGTCTTTTTCTAGGATGAGGCATGCCTTCCCAAGGAGTATGGGGGCTCGACTTTAGGGAGAGCTTCTTATGGCTCGTACTCAAAGGCCCACTCATGACAAACAAGGAGCCACACCACTGACAACTCACGAATTGAATAATCCCATGTGTTATGTGTATGTGTGGAGAAGAGACTCTTATTCACTTGTTAATTTAGAGATTGTATCACATGGCTCGGTGGAGGGTGCCAACGGCTTGGATTTGGCTAAAGGTGTGCTTCGGGGTTTCTACCGTCCCCACACCAGAATTCTGGGATATTTAGAACGGCCTTCAAATCTCATCAACCTTCACTCCACCCCTATCACATCCCCTGGCTAGCCTGGCCGTTCATACATGCCAATGCTTTATGAGTAGGGATTGGGTCTTTCGATTCCGATACATCTTTAGAGAGGCCAACAAAGTTGTGAATGGCCTTGCTGCTCTAGATCATAGTTTCCCTTAGGTTTTCATAGTTTATGTTGAATCGTAGTGTGTTAGACAGGGAACGATGTTACTGTTACCTTAGCAGCGGAAATAATATAGATTCAAGAGTAACAATCAAGACAGTTCCTTATAGAGGAAACTCTATCAACCAACTAGTTGAAAAGAGAAAAACATCTACCTTTAGGTGTCACCTTAGGAGGATTTCAAACCATATACTTGTCTTATTAATAAGTTGTACAATCTCACAAGTCTTCTCTCCACCTATTCTCACACAGATCCTAGGTTTTTAGACTTTGAGTGCAATCAACTCACAATAATACAAGAACATAAGGAAAACCCTAAGCAATCAAGTACTATATCCGTACCTTGCCTTTGGATCTCATGATCTCAACTTTACAATAAGCTCTTTATGGACTTCGGTGTGATAGATGAGATACCTTTCCCTAAGGTAAACTCATCTATTTATAGTGTTGGATAAGATCCCCTTACCAAATACCCCAAATATCTATCAATCGTCATACAAGGTAACAATGTAAGATTTTCTTTCCAACTAAACAATCCATCTTATAATCTCATAGTTTCCATATAAAACATTTCCTAAGACTCGCTATATATCACTTCTCTCTCCAAGTAAATCTTCAAATATCGTTTCCTTGTGTAGCGGTCTTCACCTGGTAACACCTGGCAATTCCTGTGATCACGCATTGTTCCTTAAACGTTGTTTCCATGTATAAAAGTTTCCTTCTATGAAATCTACGCGCGCTTCATATTTCCAATTTGCTTCTACGTAACAATTCCTTGTTTCCACAACGTTCCGTTGCACTCCTCTTATTTCTCTTCTTCACATGATTTCCATTGTTCCCTAATTCTTTCATAAAACCTGAAACTCATAGGAACAACAAAAATCTTAAAACCTAATGGTGTTTATCATCATCAAAATCAGATAGAACGTCAATGTTTTAACAATTTCCCCCTTTTTGGTGATGACAAACCCATTTAAAAATTATTCGATCAAAACAGGGTAATAAACAAGTCAATATAAATCATCATGCATCTAAGATCTAAGTGTTAAGCAAAATTTTATATCAAATGAATAATTACAATTCATACATTCAAGTTGCATCATCGTTTCCCCTCAGCACTAGCATCGCTCAATAATTCATAAAGAATTAGGAACAATAAGACTATTACCTCTCTTTACTGAGTTCATCGCATAATTTTCCACACTTTCCCCTTTTGACATCATCAAAACATCAAAAGTAACCATTGGAACAATAAGAGCTAAGACAACAAATTACTAGCAAAATATAAGTTCATTAAACTAGCAGGAAATTGATTGCAAAGCATCAAAAGCAACTTGACAAACAACACAAAAGATCAAAGAGCAAACAACTTAACAAAATAACATAGTAAAGTCAATAGAAGAAGGAATAACGGGCTAGGATAGAAAAGGGGTCCACTCAAGACTTAGAATCCTCCTTCTGGTCCTTATCCTTGTTGAGGAAGTGCTCAAGAAGAAGCGACAAAATATTCTTGATCTCACGCAGCTCAGCCAATATCTGGCCTTGCACAGAGCTGCTCCTTGATGTTCCCTCAACAGCTTCGCGCTTGATGATCTCGGACGCGGGCAGAGTTCCCTTATCATCACCCTGATACTTCATCTTGTTGATGTTCACCATGTCTAACTCAGTGACCATGGGAACCTCACCTTCTGCTCTGTAAACCTTTTCATTCTACAAAATCAACTTGATCACATTGGGGTAGGCTAGGGTATGAGTCTTGGCAGTGCACTTCGCCATGTATTACAGGATGACCCTAAGAAGGTCAATCTTCTCTTTGTGCCAAAACTTGTCCAACAACAACAGATCGGTATTGGTGATTGCATTCTTCTTCTTCTCTTGCTTAGGAACGACAACCTTCATGGTGATTTGATGCGCTATTCGCTAAGGCAGAGTAAGAGTGGACACATGAGTGGCTCTGAATTTAGCCTTGAAGAGCCTTTGAGCACTGGCCTCCTTGGCCTTTTTCTGAGCATCAGTGACCTTGTCACCCGGAATGTCGTAGAACCCTTCAACAGATACACCCAGTGATGTGACCTTGTCCGATGGAAAGACCACAAATTGTTGTCAAGGATCGCTTGAATGCGTATTGGGGCGAACAACTCGTCGGGAGGGACTGGAGTGGGTGTTCGGTGGACTGTGGGGGTGCAGCGGAAGGATGACCGGCGGCTGTGGTGGTGGTGCGGTGGCGACGGAGGAGGCAGCGGATAGTGGTGGTGAGGGGGCGGAGGCCGAGAGGGTGAAGGTGGATGGAGGCAGCCGTGAAGAACTAGGGTTAGGGTTTGTGGAGTGTTGGTTGCGGATAGTGATGGATAGATGTGGGTAATCTAATTAACGCGCCAGGATAGTTCGACTAAGAACGTGTTAATTTTGTGACGTCAGGGCCCAGGTTTTCAGGAGATTACTCGACTGGAAAAGCAAAGCTCTATTTCGACGTGCCCTGAAATGAACTACAATAGTTCATATTTATACTAGAGAGTGTGCCTAATGGGCAGGACTCTCTAGTTACTAAATCTGGTGGCCCATTTAACATAAATGGAAACCACCCAGACATAGCAGCTACTAAAAATTAAACTACTGTAAATAGAAAGTACTAAGGAAGTAATGTCTCAAAACCGTAAGAACTAGAAATAGAAAGTCTTTTAAATCTAGGTCGGGGTAGATGTAGCGGTAGAGGAGTCTCAAGGCGGATGTCTCATGGCGTCTTCCTCCTCTGTAGCTGATATGGACGATAGGGTCACATCACCTTCCCCCACTTGGTTGTGAAGCGTCCCCGCTTCACCCTCATGAGGCTCAGGCTCAACATATGGCGCTAAGTCCGCGATGTTGAACGTCAGATGCACCCCATACTTGTCCGAGAGCTTGAGCTGGTAGGCGTTGTTGCCAATTGCGCTGACGACTCCGAAGGGACCATCACCCCGTTGGTCGAGCTTAGACTTGCGGTCGGAGGGGAATTGCTCCTTCCGCAAGTGAAGCCAAACCAAGTCGCCCGGGGCGAAGATCAAGCGTTGCATGCCCTTGTTCTGCGGGGTTGAGTACTACAACACGCGCCATTCCAGCTGTGTGCGTGTCCTCCATCCTTACGTAACACAAAGCAAATAGAAAGAATTAACAAACAAACATTTTGCAAATAACATACTATATAGAAGATGTTCCTTGATTAATTTGATCGATCTAGCCAATCATGGAGGGAATAGTGGACAAGGAGTTCCTCAATTCATAGAGATCATCCTAAGGAGCATTCACAAATGCTCAAAGGGTTTTCTATCCAATGCTTTGGTGAAGATATCTGCAACTTGATCTTCTGTTCTACAATGATCCATTCTAATGAAATTTTTCTCAACATTATCACGTAGAAAATGACGACGAATATCGATATGCTTAGTACGTGACGAATATCAACATTATCACGTAGAAAATTTTTCTACAATGATCCACCTTTCAATATTTCTATTTTTGTTTCTGAATGACGCGATCAGTGGACTGTTGACCCCTCGCTTGATTTGTAATATCCCTCATTTTTAGAAAGGATAATTGGGTAATTTTCCCAACCTTCGTTCAATATTTATTTCGCTTTCAGTGGAGTTTGGATTTTCTGTAATATCCTTGATCTCTGAAATAGATCCTTGAGTGGTATAAAATACATTCAATGTATTTTAGGGACTTAGAATATTTGTTTGGATACAAACATATAATTTCAGGGGTTTAAAAACCCATACCAAACTTTCCCTGTACAACTCTGCACGCCAGCCTCAAATTTCTTCCGCGAGTGTTTCCTTGTCGGGACAACTGTCGATGTGTTGGACGGGCATGCCTTCTCCCTTGGGCTTCAAATAGAGCTCAATCGGAAGGGTCGTGGGCAGCCTCAACAGACCACAACTCTCTCTCTCTCTCTCTCTCTCTCTCTCTCTCTCTCTCTCTCTCTCTCTCTCTCTCTCTCTCTCTCTCTCTCTCTCTCTCTCTCTCTCTCTCTCTCTCTCTCTCTCTCTCTCGGCCATCTCCATTGCTCTTCCCGCCGGCGAGCTCCTCCTCCTTCCCCGGCGTTGTTGTGCTGTCCGAGCTGCTGTTGGGCTACGTTGTCGTTGCGTGCTGCTGGCTGCCGGCGTCGTGGTGCTGATGCTCTCCCCGGCAACGAGCGTCCTTCCCGGCGAAGACGAAGCCGAGCTGCTGCCGTGCCAAGTTGCTTGTTGTCGCCGCTGGCTGCTGTAACTCCGACGACAAGCCTCTTCCCGGCAAAGGCAAGCCAGTCCGGTGATGAGACCCATCCCGGCGAGCCACCGCTCCTGGCCGCTGCTGTGCGTGGTTGAAGCTCCATTGTTGAGCTGTTGTTGTTGTTACGTAGAAGCAAGGAAGAAGACAAGTGAGGTGGGCTCCCCCTCCCTTAATTAATTACTTGTTGGGCCGAGAAGCCCAAATCCCATCCAGTCCAGATTTAACCCGAAATCGATCGAGCGGTATATTTTCGACCCACTTTTATCCGTATTTTTCTTTAGGAAAATTTAATTAATATTTTTATGATTTAAAATCATAAAAATTTATTAAATTTAATTACTCGAGTTCGTCAGACAAATTAATTGATGATAATTAATTTGTCAGTTGTAACGTTATTTGCTGGATCGCGAGTGGACCCGTAATCCTGCTAGAGCTAGCTGAAGAATAGGCCATATCCTCGGAAAGGATATCATCAGTAGTCGTCTCGTCTAGATTCATCACCAAATCTACTTAAGGCAAGTGACGGTTCGCTCTTGCTTATCATTCCATATTTATATTAATTATCAATTGTTTAATTGTTAATTAAATTGGGATGAACTATTGTTTTCGTTTGGGAACAAATTTGATAAATGATATGATATTATAATAGGTTGTATATACTGCTAGAAACAACACTATTATATATATATGATTAAAATATAGATATTATAATAGGTTGTATATATTGCTAGAAACAACGCTATTATATTTGTTATTTGCCTCGATGGCATTGATGTGGACTATTGTGTATTTTAACTGTTTAGTTAGAACGAGAATTCATAGGAACGCTATGTACCTTACGAGGTCTAATGGTTTCTTTATAACTGGTGCTAGGAGGATTGTTCCCTAGTATCCTTCGGTCATGACCTTACCCTTATTCAGGGTTTTGTGCACACAACTGGTGCCACCATTCAGGATTTATTCCCTCTGATATCTCTTGTGAGGAGATCCTGATATCTCTTGTGAGGAGATCCTGATATCTCTTGTGAGGAGATCTTAAAAGCTTATAACGTAAATGTACGTTTTTGGAATTAATTAAGATAAGTGTCGTTATGTACATAATTAATATACCCTCAGGCGAGTAGTGCAGCTAGGAAGTAGTGCAGCTAGGAAAACTCATCTAGACTTTGGTCAGAGTAAAGTTCTCTTTCCAATCTGAATTCGCATTGTGCGGTGAGGTTGGTCGTGAACTGAAACACCAAGTCCTTTTAAACTATTATGTGAAATTATAATATTCTCAAACATTTGTCATGCTTTTCGATAAGACTCAATTCTTTTGGAGTCTTCTCTTCGTATGTTTCTATAGGACTCATTCTATTGGAGTCCTCTCTTCATAAATTTCCCATAAGGCTCATTTCCTTTGGGAGTCTTCTCTTCAGTGCATATCTAATTGTTTAATCATTCCGTGAAAGTACCAGGTTATATATCGTTCCTTCGGTTATTATTCGAAGGACAATGATAGTAAGCGGTTACGATCACTAGAACCATTCTGCTTCCACCCTTGCATAGTCTTTCATTAGACTAACCAACCGGGTTTTATTCCTTGCATGGTTGGCTGGTGTCATCCGTCCTACGACACATCAGTGGTTGGTTCCCGGAGTTCTGAAGTAACCAGTTGAAGAAGAAGAGGCTTGTAGACGAAGATTTAAGTGTCAGTACTTTAAAGTTGATCAGTATTACTTTAATATGTCTTTATAACCTAGCCATGTTATAGGTTGATTCTTAAAAGTCTTCCGCTGTATAATTTAAAGTCTTCCGCTGATATGTTTACTCTGTTGTAAAAATACTACTCTCGTTTGATGAGAGATCTTTAATATAAATGGTTGAGTTCCATTTAAAAAAAAAGTCTTCCGTTGTTTAATCTTTCGTTAATTATTATGTTTATTTAAGACTAATTGTTTCGATCAAAGCCTTGGGTGACATCGGACAACAACATCTGAGGTCACTGGCGTGTGGCATTTCCGATGTAAGTCGGGGGTGTTACATGATTAATATGTAAGCCATTTCTATTGCCGCAAGAGCTTCCACTCTCCTTCAAGTTCAACCAATTTCGTTTTGGGAGTTTTCACATTTTAGAAAAGACATAATATTCAACAGTTAATTGCCACTACTTTTTTTTTCTTTTTTTTTGATACAAGGCAAACATTAGGACCCATCTAAACAGATGGATACCCTAAGTCATCCGAATGGATGATTTTTACAAGTTGAGTTCCAAAAGAATGAAAATTAGAGTTCAGCTGTAAGAACTCATATATGTCTCCAATAATAGAAGGAGTATGGGTGGTAGAGGGACACAGAAGACGTTGAAATTATTGGACTGCATGTGATGGAATAGGATGTGTCGCTAAAAAGTCAGTTGCACGGTTGGCTTCTCGAAAGCAGTGAAAGACCTGCAAAGAAGGAAATGAAGACAAAAGACCCCAAATATCCATAATAATAGAATGTATTTCCCATGAAAATTTCCATGTGCGGCGGATGGAATTAATGACAACCAAATTATCACATTCGATAATTAGTTGTGTAATATTATGCCTAGCAACACACTGGATACCAAATAAAGCTGCTAGAGCTTCTGTACGTAGGATGGATGTGGATGGAATTTCTTCCCGGTTGAAAAATAATATTTTTGCGTTGTGATCCTGTAGAATGTTGATAAGCACTACTTTGTAGGGCTTAACTAAGAGTCATTAGAGGATTTATTGGTGCCATTCGGGTAGATTTAGACACATTCATGTGTATGGCGTTTGGGGGCGAAGTTGGTGCATTTGGAGGTGTTTGAGCCGTTTTGGAGATCATAGTAGACACTGAGGAGGAAGCCACCAGAAGTAGACGCCAAGGGAGTGCAATGAAGAGTAGAAGAACGGTAGGCTGAATTCAGTCGGTTCGTTCTCTCTACTCAGATGTCCAAATGGAGTGATTCCAATTCGACGAGTTATATCTTGAAGTCTACTGCAAGTCCACAAAATATGAGCGCAATCCGAGTTGAGAATCAAACGTTATGGCGTGTTTACGAAAGTGTCGCAGGAGCTGAACCGAAGAACAACGACGGCGCCCGCCGTGGAAATGCAGCGCCAGCCGCAATTACGGCGCCCGTCGTGAAGGTTACAGCGACCGCCGCCCGTGTCAGAAGACCGCCGAGCCGGATTTTCTTATTTGCATTATTTTATTACTTTTTATTATTTCGTTTTAGGTTAACTTAGCTTTATTTTCCTTTAGTATTTAAGGGTTGAGAAAAGGCTTGTTTGCCATTCATTATTGGATTCTATCTCAAAACCCTAATTTCATTCTACGTTATGAAGAACTAAGCCTCCTTGGCTTAGTCAGACGCTGAAGCTTTCATTTTGATTCAGTTGTGAGATTCTCGTTCTTAATCTATTGCATGGTTTTTATCTCTTCTCTTGCTTAAGTTGCTTATGATTGATATTGATAATCTCTAGTCTGATCATGTAGGGTTTGTTGTTATTGGTCTATTGCTAGATCTAGATTGTTACTGGTTGAGCATATCTATTTCAGAGTAGCAATTGCATCGTACTAGTATCTGGTTGTGCTAGTCTTATGCAGAAGAGAACTGATTTACATTCTAGGATAAAAGCTGGTTATTTTATGCTAGAATTGTATCCAACTATATTCCTATCCGTAACGCTGCTATTAAACTGAATCTTGATAGTTTCAGGGTTGTTTAATTAGTTAGTGCTAATAGTATCTGGTTGTGCTATTAGTTATATCTGAAAATGAATTGGAATCACCATTGCATGAGATTTTGAATGAGTATCTAGGATCAACTTGTCATACGAATAGTGGATGTTGTTTGATTAAGTGATTTTCCCATCACTGATTTCATCATATTTTACTTTGTTTACTTTTGCGTGCTTAGGTTACTAAAACTCATAAAACCCCCCTTTGGTTACTTTGGATTGACATATAAATTGCATACTAAGATAGAATCCGCCTCCCTGTGGATTCGACCTGTACCTACCTAGGACTACGGTTTAGGGTTTGTTTGGATATTTTGCATAACAGTTTTTAGAACGACAAAAATGTGTTATCAAATTGGCGCCGTTGCCGAGGAGGCAATAATCTATTTTGTGTGCGATTTGTGTGTCAACTATTGTGTGGACCTATCTTACGGTCCACACCCGTGCTATTGATATTTGTTTTTCCTTTTTGATTTTGTTACAGAGAGGGATAGATTTCTCCACCTCCCACAGGAGCCGCAATATGACCCATACTCATACGCATACACTCTAGGGTGGAGAGATCACCCTAATTCGAGTTATGGGCACCAACATTATCCCCCTTATGGTCATGATTACCAGGAGTTTTACCCGGGACCAAAGTCGTTCTATCAACAGGGTACTCCACCGCAGTACTACCCAGCCTACGAGCATAGCCCACCAGTGTCCAATCTAGATTACTATGTCTCACAGTCTACTGCGGATTTATTCCGGACCTTAGAGAATCATATGGGGCACAATCCAAGTCCCTCCATGTCATTGGAGGACATGGTTCGATCTCTCAATCAGAGCACGATTCAACTTGAACAACAAATGAAGTCCTATATCCAGAACACTGAGAGGCAGACAGAGCAAATGGTACAAGCAATGAGCAGAATGGAGGCCATGACGTCGGCAGAACCACTATCTCACCCAGTGGTGCACCAGGAAGAGAATGTCTTCTCGATGACCCTACAAAGTACCGAGCAGCTGCATGTCGCCCCCTTAGCTGAAAGGGAAGAACAAATTTGTGAGACGGGTGCAGAATACAGCGAGATATCTGCAGAAGAGAACCCAAGACCGCGGGAGGTATACCTCGACCTCGGTTCACCCACTAAGGAGATGGGTATTCCAGACGATATTTTAGACCGCGTTGTGCTTTCTGAAGAAGAGTATTTTTTGGGACTGGAGGAATTCAGCGACCAAGAGGAGGAGAGCCGCGATCGCGAAAACGATCCTGCGACGCTCGTTCCTCTCGAAAATGCCCCGGCAGCCCCCGACCCTCTCGAGGATGCCTATAATGAGTATGTGCGTCTAAACTCCTCCCCGCTCATTGCGCTGTACCCCGTTGCACCCTTCCCTGAGGCATTACAAGATACTTGAAGGTTGAAGAACAACAATGAAATCTATGAGGCCTTCCATAACTGTGCAGAAACTGTTCCTTTGGTCACATTGACAAACAGTATCCCTCGCTGCACAAAATTTTTAAGGGCGCTGGGCAATATCAAGAAGAAACCAAAGAGGAAGCACAAGAAGGAGAACTTGATTTAGGTGGCGAATTTTTACATGCTGGATGCGGGGCAGAACAAACATGCAGGCCCTGAGATGTTGGGTAGGCCATTTCTGAAGATGTCAAGTGTATTCATAGATATGAACAGCAGTCCAACCATCATGAAGTACACAAGCATGGGGGAAAGGCTCAACATGGAGCACACAAAGCGGCATCCCCCTGATATAGACCTCAAGAGTTCAAGTGATAGGAGCAACCCGAGTTGAAGAGGTTGAGCACTATGTCGAGCCAATGACATTAACCAAGGCGCTGCTCGGGAGGCAACCCGAGATTTGGTAGTTTATTTTCTTTCCCTTAGTCAATTTCTATTGTTTTTCTTTTAGTTTTTGTGTTGAACTAACCTGCAGGAAGCGCGAAAAAGTAAAGAAGGAGTTCACGGCGCCCGCCGCTAACCTTACGGCGCCCACCGTAAATGCCTCACCAAGAATGTTGGCCACGACTTGAGAACGGCGACCGCCGTTTAATCGCGGCACCCGCCGCAATTACGGCGACCGCCGCAATTTCTCAGGTAAAAAAAAAAACCCGAAAAAACCTTAAACGGGGAGAAAAATAATAATAATAAAAAAAGTTTTACCGGGCTGTCCAGATTTCCCACGAGAGGTGCGCATCATGTTGCTAACGGAGGAATACATTCGCCCTGCATTTATTTGGCAACGATGATGGCCCTGCAGTCGACAACTGGAGAGGAGGTACACCAGAGCCCAACCACGATGACATCTGGGCCCATTTTTTTTTGAAGGCCATGTAACCCCGTTCCCTTGATTGTCCGGTACTCACCACAGTGGTCACCTTATGGTTACACGGTAGAAGTAGATTATGGAGTAATGAAGACGCACGCTCAACACCTGGATCTGAGCTTTTATGACTACACCGCCAACAACAAGGAAGTGTCCAAGCCAACTCGGCAACGTTGTGAGTTATTTTTTGCTTTTCCCTGTGCTTTATTCTTTTGTCTTTCATTACATTGAGGACAATGCAACGTTTAAGCATGGGGTGGGGTTTTATACTTGCTATGCTGCTGAGGAGAAAAATGAAAAAAAAATGAAAAGAGCCAAAAATTTGAAAAAAGGCTATCATTGAAATCCTGGGATAGGTCGAAAACCCGAAAGGACGGCCTAGGCAATAAGCAGATGGCTTGGACCAACATTAGGCTGGGGTAATATGAGGTCAAGAGTGACGTGAGCTTATGTGAGCACATCTATTGGAAAATGAAATGAGTGGCTTGGTGAAAACCCGAAAGGGCGCGTTGGCAAAACGAGTGAAAAAGAAGAAGAGTGATTTTAGGATTTCTCATTATTCTTGGCGAGGCGTCATAAGAAGAGGAGACAAAGAAGGATTGTCGGGTAGGTCACTCTGGGAGACATAAGGAGCAATAGATGGAGGCTAGGATTAGAGGTTACTCACACTTTTGGATGTCCGGGTTAGCTTGGGGGAAGTACTCTGCTTGCCCCTTAAGCTTGTTGAGTTATGGATGTGTTGTAAATGAGATTGGTGCCAGGAGCTTTGGCATGGGTTAGGTGACTCTTAGTTGGAGGATATGCTTCCTGAGACCTTGGATGCTACATTGGAGGAGTGGACTCTTATTTGGTTTACTCGTGGACGAGCAAAGGTCTAAGCATGGGGTGGTTTGATAAGCACTACTTTGTAGGACTTAACTAAGAGTCATTAGAGGATTTATTGGTGCCATTCGGGTAGATTTATACACATTCATGTGTATGGCGTTTGGGGGCGAAGTTGGTGTATTTGGAGGTGTTTGAGCCGTTTTGGAGATCATAGTAGATACTGAGGAGGAAGCCACCAGAAGTAGACGCCAAAGGAGTGCAATGAAGAGTAGAAGAACGGTAGGCTGAATTCAGTCGGTTCGTTCTCTCTACTCAGATGTCCAAATGGAGTGATTCCAATTCGACGAGTTAGATCTTGAAGTCTACTGCAAGTCCTCAAAATATGAGCGCAATCCGAGTTGGGAATAAAAAGTTATGGCGTTTTTACGAAAGTGTCGCAGGAGCTGAACCGAAGAACAGCGACGGCGCCCGCCGTGGAAATGCGGCGCCCGCCGCAATTACGGCGCCCGCCGTGAAGGTTACAGCGACCGCCGCCCGTGTCAGAAGACCGCCGAGCCGGATTTTCTTATTTGCATTATTTTATTACTTTTTATTATTTCGTTTTAGGTTAACTTAGCTTTATTTTCCTTTAGTATTTAAGGGTTGAGAAAAGGCTTGTTTGCCATTCATTATTTGATTCTATCTCAAAACCCTAATTTCATTCTACGTTCTATGTTATGAAGAACTAAGCCTCCTTGGCTTAGTCAGACGCTGAAGCTTTCGTTTTGATTCAATTGTGAGATTCTCGTTCTTAATCTATTGCATGGTTTTTATCTCTTCTCTTGCTTAAGTTGCTTATGATTGATATTGATAATCTCTAGTCCGATCATCTAGGGTTTGTTGTTATTGGTCTATTGCTAGATCTAGATTGTTACTGGTTGAGCATATCTATTTCAGAGTAGCAACTGCATCGTACTAGTATCTGGTTGTGCTAGTCTTATGCAGAAGAGAACTGATTTACATTCTAGGATAAAAGCTGGTTGTTTTATGCTAGAATTGTATCCAACTATATTAATATCCGTAACGCTGCTATTAAACTGAATCTTGATAGTTTCAGGGTTGTTTAATTAGTTAGTGTTAATAGTATCTGGTTGTGCTATTAGTTATATCTGAAAAGGAATTGGAATCACCATTGCATGAGATTTTGAATGAGTATCTAGGATCAACTTGTCATACGAATAGTGAATGTTGTTTGACTAAGTGTTTTTCCCATCACTGATTTCATCATATTTTACTTTGTTTACTTTTGCGTGCTTAGGTTACTAAAACTCACAAAACCCCCCTTTGGTTACTTTGGATTGACATATAAATTGCATACTAAGATAGAATCCGCCTCCCTGTGGATTCGACCTGTACTTACCTAGGACTACGGTTTAGGGTTTGTTTGGATATTTTGCATAACAGTTTTTACATGACTAGAAACCTGTTATCAAATGTATCCAATATGTGACGTGTTATCTTCCTTCTTTGACCCATCAAAATTAAGTTTGATCCATGTATGTGATGGTTTCTTCCAAGTTAATTGACACTACTTAATTTGGAGTTTTGTAGTTATCAGGCTTCATATTCGTGAGAAATGCAATATAATACTACCGTCACTACCGATCAATAAGAAGTTTTCAGGAAATAGAAGCCTGATAAAAATATAATGATAAAATTCAATAAATTTGTCACTGAATATTGTATCTCTAAATGTCACGCACTACCGGAAACATAATTCGGATTGGTCAGAGTGACGATAGTGTTATATTGGATTTCTCATGGTCATGATTCATGAAGCAACAATTCATATGTCAAGATATTTGAGATTTGAATCGAGATATATAAATTTAGATTATATAAAGAATTCAAAAGAAATGTACCAATCTTACCAATAACTATCATGCTATAAGGAAAAGGGCATAGATAAAGAAAATCATGAAGGCGTTGATTTATCTTTTAAGTTCTTTTGGTGCGTAAATCCAGCTGAACGTCGATTGTCTTTTTTGTTCAAGTTCTTCAATAAAAGTTTTGCCGAACGTCGATTGTTTTTTTTGTTCAAGTTCTTCAATAAAAGTTTTGTCGTCATTCCAATTCAGCCAAAATACTTCAAATTTTGTAATTTGTTAGAGATTTCAATGGAAAAAGACTTCTTTGACACCGACGCGAGAAAACAACGATATGATTGTCATCAATCACACCTGACTCTTCTACAATACCAGGAATGCAAACTAGCTCATTCAATTTCTTGTGGAAAATCCACTATTAAAACTAAACGCTTACTTCGGGAAAATCAAACATGGGAAAAAAAACCACCACCTCAAAGGATAAAATTTAACTTCGATGGATCTAGGAGAAATGATCAAGAATCTCATATTGGTTACATTAGAGATCATCAAGGTAATATTATAGACGTCCATAAGAAACAAATCCATAATTTACCAATTCTACAAACAGAGGCCTATGCAGCTCTAGAAGGGGTTCGTAGAGTTGATGCTTTAGGTATCAATAATCTAATTCTAGAGGGTGATAATCTGACTATTATAAACTCCTTAAAAACTATTTGGAACATACCATGGAAATTTTTATCAATTATTGTTGAAATCCACCATCTATTACATTGTTTCAATTCTGTATCTTTCTTCCATTGCTTCAGAGAATCGAACAAAGCAGCCAACTACCTGGCAACACACGACTTAAATGCAACTACTGCCTACAAAATCATTCGTGCAGTTACAACATCAAATGCATCATCTTCACATTTGCGTAATTATAGACGTGAGTTCTTCCAAATAAACTCAACATCAGAAATTGCTTGTAAAACTTTTGTAAAAATCATCCATTGCGATGATCTAGGCATGCCCTTTCACTGGTAAGGGAGCCTAATGTTTGCCATGTAAAAAAAAATCTGATGTGAAGTGGGTATCTACCATGCAACAGAAATCACTAATTTCAGTAAGCTTTCAATGCAAGAGAAGCACATAATCCAATTTGATAGTGTGGCCACAGAGCTCCTCTGTGATAACAAAACCACCCTCATTTAATCATCAAAAGAATAGGGAAATCATAGCACTTGAGGAGAAAACTACAGTGTGGGTCGCTACAGGTGATTAAGACACTAAAAATCATTAACTTGTGGACCCAGATGACACCAGCAATCACAAAGGCCATTTTCCTGCAATTATATGGTTTGACAGGAGTGTCACTGAGCTATGTATCCACCAATTCTACATAATTTTAACGGGGCTCTTATTTGCATCACTTTTTTTTGATTTCGCACCAATCTCGTGGCGTATAAAAAAAACAAATGCTACGATATAGCGTTTAACATGAACCGGTTCAGAAATTTGAATCGGTTCAATTTAAACGTCATACTGTAGCATTTAAGCTTTTATAAAATAAAAATAAAAAGTAAACCGATTCAATTTTTTTTAAAAAAAAACAAAACGCAATGCTGTGGCGTTTAAAATATAATAAAAAAATTCAAATTTAAAATTTGCAATTTTAAACGCTACGCTGTGGCGTTTAAAAACGCCATAACAGAACGTTTTTAAACGCCACAGCATGGCGTTTAAACCTTAAACCCTAACAATAGTACATAAATATACAATATAACAATAGTATATAACTATACGATATAACCATAATATATAACTATACGATATAACAACAGTATATAACAATACGATATAACCATAAAATATAACTATAGTATATAACTATACGATATAACCATATTATATAACTATAGTATATAACCATACGATATAACAATAGTATATAACTATACGATATAACCATAGTATATAACTATACGATATAACCATAATATATAACAATAGTATATAACTATACAATATAATCATAGTATATAACTATACGATATAACAATAGTATATGACTATACGATATAACAATAGTATATAACTATACGATAGAACCATAATATATAATTATAGTATATAATTATAGGGGCTTGATCAAGTGAGAATGAGCATTATGGTGTAAAATGAGAATGAACATCCACTCTTGGATGGATTTCCATCCAAGGGTAGAGATAAAAGCTTTATTTAAGTGGTCATGTGTCATGCACATGACCACTTAAGTGGGTCAACTCCGACATTGATCATTTTTTTTTTCGGGCCTAAAATATATTTTTTTGGGGCGGAATTTTCATTTTCTAGGCCAAAATTTTCTATGCACATTCCTTGCAAAAGTTATGCACATTCCAACATGATTTCATGCACTTTTGACCGACGTAAAACCGGTCAACTTTTTTTTTTACGGGTCTAACTTTTTTTTTCTTTGGGCGATTTTTTTGTATTCGGCCCAAAAATTTTTTATTCACATTCACGCAAGATTTCATGCACTTCTAACCGTTCAAGCTTTTTTTCTCCTAAAATGTTTATTTTCGGGGTCCAGATTTTTCCCGCACATCCAGTGCAAACATTATGCACATTCAAGCCATTTTGCACACACATTCAAGCCATTACGTGTGAAGTGCATATGTCTATGCATGTATGTGCATGGATAATGGTTTGCATGTGCACATGATTTGTACTAGCATATACAATGCAAACATTATGCACATTCAAGCCAATTTGCATGCACATCCAGTGCAATACGTGTGAAGTGCATACATCTATGCGTGTATGTGCATGAATAATGGCTTGTTTGTGCACCTAATTTGCACTTTGAGTGCATATATCAGGTTTGTGTTGAAAATGTGCATGAGTTTTAGACCGTGTGTGGATGAATATTGAAGTGCATGAGTTTTTTCATGTATGTGTACATAGAATATTATACCTGTGCATTTATTTTTGTACTAGATGTGAAATTCATTTAGTTTTTAACATGCATTGCTCTTTTTTTCAAAAGTGCATGAAATTATGAAGAACTGTGCATAACTTTAGCAAAGAATGTGCATAGAAAATTTTGGCCCAGAAAATGAAAATTCCGTCCCAAAAAAACAAATTTTGGACCCGAAAAAAAAAAAAAAAAAAATTTGGCCGGTCATCGCCGGCGTTGACTGCCGGTGACCGGAGTTGACCGGCAAGAAAAGTTTGACCAAGGGGTCATGTGTATGGCACATGATCCCTTTAATAAAAGTTTGATCCAAGCCCTTGAATTTGTCTCCATCCAAGGGCTATAGGAGCATTCTCATTTTACACCATAATATTCCTATAACTATATGATATAACAATAGTATATAACAATACGATATAACTATAGTATATAACTATACGATATACCAATAGTATATTATACGATATAATCATAATATATAACTATAGTATATAACTATACGATATAACCATAATATATAACTATAGTATATAACTATACGATATAACAATACAATATAACCATAGTATATAATAATAGTATATAAGTAATATAACTATACGATATAACCATAGTATATAACAATATGATCTAACCATAATATATAACTATAGTATATAACTATACGATATAACAATAGTATATAACAATACGATATAACCATAATATATAACTATAGTATATAACTATACGATATAACTATAGTATATAACTATACGATATAACAATAGAATATAACTATATGATATAACAATAGTATATAACTATACGATATAACCATAGTATATAACAATAGTATATAACTATACGATATAACCATAGTATATAATTAAGAAATATCCACATTGGTTTGAGTACTTACAAGATCTCCATTTTCAAGTTACGATATAACCATAGTATATAATTAAGAAATATCCACATTGGTTTGAGTACTTACAAGATCTCCATTTTCAAGTGTTTCATCCAAAATAACCCTAAACAATTATAATTATACAAATATTAAATTCTCTATAATCTTTAACGAATATTACATTTATTATAATCTTTAACGAACAATTATGCATTACTAAGGTTACAAGCTAACTACGTATGAAATTTATACATATAAGTACGACAAAATGTTTCTCTTAATTTTGTATACATATATAATACTCAAATACAAGCATACAAAAACCTTTCAATCGATCGATCGATCGATATATAACGTCACAACAAAGTATTACGCGTTACATGATGGAACAACATTGCAAATCACCTATTACTATATATATATTCAAACAAAAGCTTTCCAATTCTAGCTAATTATATAATTTATCACAATTGTACACTAACATAATGTTCAAAACTAAAACATGTGTTTCTAACGACCGAAAATCCACTTTTTTTTAAACGCTACGTAGCGTTTAAGAAAAGGTGTTTTTTTTAAACACTACGTCGTAGCGTTTAAGCAAATGTGTTTTTTTTTAAGCGTTTAAGAAAATGTGTTTTTTTTAACGCAACGATGTAGCGTTTAAGATTCAATCGACTCGATGAAACCGAGTCGATTTGAAACGCTATGTCGTAGCGTTTAAAATCAACCCGGTTTCATCGAGCCAATTTCGTTTTTTTTAAATCTCAATAAATTCAAAAAAAATCAAAAAAACTCTCACGCCACGATGTTTAAAAAAAGGTTAAATGCTATCTCATAGCGTTTACTATGCGGTGCGAAAAAAAAAAAGCGGTGCGAAACCGAACCCCCCAATTTAATAGTTAACTTTTGAGGAAGAAAGGAAACAACTCTTGGTTTATGGATAGAACTAAAAGGGATAATGGTTTTCTTGCAGATGGCAGCTGAATTTAGAACAGACTAATCCTTTCAAGATGCCCATGCTGGTGCAACAAAGTCAGCGCACCTTTTCAAGAGGGCTTTTTTTCTAACACGGATATAATTTAGACATGTACAAGTCCGGGTCCGGGCCGGGTTCGGGCCGGGCTTTTGGCATTTTTTTGTCCGGTTGACCGGGCCGGGCCAAACCCGTTCGGTCCAAACGGGTTGGAATTTCTGTCCAAGCCCTTCCGGTCATCCGGGCCGGGTTGCTCGGCGGGCTGGCCCGGTTATGATTTATGCATTTATTAATTCACAAAATATGGCTGATGCAAAGGGCTCAGTGGAAGGGTTCGGCGAAAGGGTCCATTCAAGTAGATCGAAGCGGGAGGCGGCCGGCGGGTGGCTGACTGGATCGGTGGCTGGCGCAAATCGAAGATTCAAGAGATCGAAGTGGGAGGCGGTCGGCGGGTTGAGGAGATCGAAGCAGTTGGCTGGCTGGATTCGTGGCCGGCGCAAATCAAAGCAGCAAGTGGCTGGTTTGGTGGAGTCCGGTGAAAATGGAGATGCAGGCGGTCGGCGATCGAAGTGGGAGGCAAGTGAAGGAGAAGAGATGGAGGCGGCCAAGCGAGAGGAGAATGGAGATGACGAAGGAGCAGAGGAGAATGGAGATGACGAAGGAGCAGGGGAGAATGGAGGAGCTGCAAGAGGAGAATGGAAGAGGAGAGAAGAATGGAGGAGCTGGGAGAGGAGAATGGAAGAGGAGGGTGGCGCCGCTGGTAGTGGTGAAAAGGTAGAGGAATAGAATTAGGTTTTTAGGGAAATTTAGGTTAGCTTTTTTTTAAGTAATTATGTAAGAATTATATAATATTATTTATTTAAATAGTAACAGGTACCGGGCCGGGCCTCTAGGCCCGTTCGAGCCTAGAGAGGTGTCCATGCCCGGCCCGTTACTGTACCGGGCTGGCCCGGCCCGACCGGGCCAATAATGTTGTCCAAGCCCGGTTTTTAAACCGGACGGTCCGGGCCGAACGGGATAGCCCGGACTTATACAGGTCTAGAATATATGCATACAACAGTTATTGAGAGGATTGAGAGCTACTGATAAACACTACTTTATAGGGCTTAACCAAGAATCATTAGACGTTTTATTGGTGTCATTCGGGTAGATTTAGACACATTCATGTGTATGGCGTTTGGGGGCGAAGTTGGTGTATTTGGAGGTGTTTGAGCCGTTTTGGAGATCATTGTAGACACTGAGGAGGAAGCCACCAGAGGTAGACGCCAAGGAGCTGAAGAGACGAAGACTTCGGAGGAAGTACCTTACGGCGCCCGCCGCAGAAGCCACGGGGACCGCCGCCTAAACCCTCCCAACAACGATGGCTACGACTTGGCCACGGCGCCCGCCGCCATTACGGCGCCCGCCGTGGAGGTTGCAGCGCCCGCCGCCGCTGTTCAGAAGTCCGTCGAGCCGTTTCCTTATTTGCTTTATTTTGCATTATTTTATTACGATTTATTATTTCGTTTTAGGTTAATTCAGACTTTGTTTCCTTTAGTATTTAAGGGTAGAGAAAGGCTTGTTGGCCTATCAGCTAATCTCTCTCTGAACCCTAATTTCATTCTACGTATTTGTTATGAAGAACTAAGTCCCCTTGGCTTAGTTAGACGCTGAAGCTTTCGTTTTGATTCAGTTGTGAGATTCTCGTTCTTAATCTATTGCATGGATTTTATCTATTCTCTTGCTTGATTGCTTATGATTGATATTGATAATTTCTAGTCTGATCAACTAGGGTTTGTTGTTATTGATCTATTGCTAGATTTAGATTGTTACTGGTTGAGCATATCTATTTCAGAGTAGCAACTGCATCGTGCTAGTATCTGGTTGTGCTAGTCTTATGCAGAAGAGAACTGATTTACATTCTAGGATAAAAGCTGGTTGTTTTATGCTAAAATTGTATCCAACTATATTCATATCTGTAAGGCTGCTGTTAAAATGAATCTTGATAGTTTCAGGGTTGTTTAGTTAGTTAGTGCTAATAGTATTTGGTTGTGCTATTAGTTATATCTGAAAAGGAATTGGAATTTCCATTGCATGAGATTTTGAATGAGTATCTAGGATCAACTTGTCATACGAATAGTGGATGTTGTTTGACTAAGTGCTTTTCCCATCACTGATTTCACAACTCTTTAGCTTGTTTACCTTTTGCATGTTTAGAACTTACAAAACTCACAAAACCCCCCTTTGGTTACTTTGGACTGACATACAAATTGCATATTAAGATAGACTATGTCTCCCTGTGGACTGGATCTTTACTTACCTTAGACTACCGTTCTAAGGTTTGTTTGGATATTTTGCATAGTAGGAATTAGCACGACAAATTTCCTGTTATCAAATTGGAATTTACGCCATTGCCGAGGAGGCAATAATCTATTTTGTGTGTGTGATTTGTGTGCCAATCTTGGTGTGAACCTATCTTATGGTTCACACCCGTGTTACTAATAATCTATCTCTAGTTTTTGATCCAGAAAATTAAAGAACTTTCCTTCAAGCTCGCAGGGCTGTGAATTTGCTACTTCAGGAAGCTGATACAATGGCAACCCGTGTTACTCTGGAATCTTTGACAACTCCTAACTTGGAGCAACCAACTCGTGCTGTGCAATTCCCTGCCCTGGGTGATGGGGTTAAATTTGAGCTCAAGACAGGAGTAGTCCATTTACTCCCGAAATTCAGTGGAACCCCGCTTGAGGATCCTATTCAGCACCTGGATGAGTTCCTTGAGGTCTGCACCAGTATGAGGCCATCTGAGATTACTGAAGATCAGATGAGGTTGAGAGTCTTTTCCTTTTCTCTGAAGGATTCTGCTAAAGACTAGTATCATTCTTTACCACCAGGGAGCATCACTACTTGGGTGAATTTGAAGAAGGTGTTTCTTGATAAATACTTTTCGGCAATCAAGTCTAATCAGCTCAAGAAGAAGATCTACAACGTGGAGCAACTGTCTAATGAGTCTCTCTATGATTAGTATGAGCGCTTCAAGAAACTGGTGAAGAGTTGTCCCTACCATGGTTACGAAAAACATGATCTAATTCTCTATTTACATGGAGGACTCCGTAAAGATGATCGTCGGATGGTGAATTCTTCATGTGGTGGGAATATTCTAAAGAGGACTTACGAAGAAGCTCTAGAGATATTTGCTACTTTGGCTGATGACTCTAGATAGTACAGTGGGAGAGGTTCCCAAAGCTTGGTAGTTGCTAGTTCTCAGTCAAAGATTGATCAGGCTGATTTTGATGTGCTGAGAGAGGAGGTGAGGCGCCTGAAGCTGAAAGGTACGCCTCAACAGGCTAAGGCTTGTGAGATTTGTCGTGACGACTTGCATCCTACTGAATAATGTCCTACACTCCAAGAGGAAGTGAATGCGGTAGGAGGATATCAGCAGAGGCCTAGGCATGATCCCTACTCCAATACATACAATCCAGGTTGGAGGGATCATCCAAACTTCAGATGGAGAGACCCAGAGCAAAATCAACCACAGGGTAATCCTCAACAGCCTAGGCATCCATTTGTGCCACAACCTCAAGGGCAGAGCTCGAATCCTTTGTCGTATATGGAGGACATGATGAAGATGATGATGCAGAGCCATGTAAACCTCAATGAAAATGTTGCTAAGTTGTCTAAGAGCCAATTGCAATTCCAAGCAAATACACAAGCTAGCATTCAGAACTTGGAAAGGCAAGTGGGTCAGATGTCTCAAGTGGTGAATAAACTTGAAGCGAAAGACTCGGGTAAGCTTCCTTCTCAAACTGAGGCAAACCCGAACATTCGTAATGTCAGTGATGTAACTCTGAGGAGTGGAAAAAGGCTTGAAAGAAGCAATACTGAAGCAGCTGAAGAAGACAATTCGGATCTGGAGGAAATAAAAGACGGCGACCGCCGCCTAAATCACGGCGACTGCCGCCCAGGTGATCCCACATTCGATGTTTCCGAAGAGAATGACGGCGACCGCCGCATAAATGGCAGCGACCGCCGCGATTACGGCGACCGCCGTCTAGAGAACGGCGATCGCCGTGACGGTGATCCAATTCTCGAACTTTCGGACGATGTCAACGGCGACCGCCGCCAACCTTACGGCGACCGCCGCCCCTCCGAAGCTGATCCTGAGGCTGAGAAGGAGTATGAACCTCCGATTTTTCCTGATTAGAAGCCTGTTGCACCATTTCCGTCTTCTTTGAAGCGTACCAAGCCACTTGCGCAGGACAAGGACATGTTTGAGATGTTCAGAAACGTGGAGGTCAACATCCCTCTCCTAAATTTGATCAAGTCTGTCCCTCGTTATGCCAAGTTCTTGAAGCAGATGTGCACCACAAAGAGGAATCAGGATAGGAACAACAAGAAGAAGGTAAAAGTAAGAGAACATATTTCTACTATGTTTCAGAAGCGCTTACCCAAGAAGTGTGGCGACCCAGGTATGTTCACCATCCCTATTACTATTGGAGGTACCAAGTTCAATAAAGTTATGTTAGATTTGGGTGCTTCCATTAATGTTCTACCTTCATCTCTTTGTGAATCCTTACGATTAGGACCCATGCATGCCACTAATATTGCCATTCAGTTAGCTGATAGATCTAGTGTGCGTCCTATAGGGATAGTGGAGGATGTTTTGGTTAGGGTTGGTGATCTTACTTTTCCTGCTGACTTCTATGTGCTTAATATGGAACATGATATGCATGTAGCCCCTATTCTGTTAGGGAGACCCTTCCTGAAAACTGCCAACACTAAGATCAATGTGAGTACTGGTTCCTTGACTATGGAATTTGATGGCCAAACTATGAACTACAATATCTATGAAGCCATGAAATTTCCTTCTGATGGTCATTCCTTGTGTGCTATTGATGTACTTGAGCCTGTGGTGCAAGATGTTTTTGATGAGGACCACCTAGATGACACGCAATCTCTCATTGTTGATTCTAGCTTGGTTTCTGCTTCATTTACTAACTCGCAGGAAGTCATCACTGAGTTGGCCGCTGACTATAAGCCTCCTCTGGAGATACCAGGCAAATCGCCTTTACTGCTAACTCCGAGCGAGAAGCTCGTTCCATCTGTGATGCAGGTCTCTGAAGTTGAGGTTAAACACCCACCTGATCGATCTAAGTATGGGGGAGACGCGACTAAGAAGGTCAAGATGGAGGGGCCGCTGAAGAAGAAGAAGAAGGTCAAGATGGAGGGGCCGCTGAAGAAGAAGAAGAAGAATGGTTTAAGGTTCAAACCTTTTCATAATTGGTTCAGGAAAGAGGTATGGATTAAGAAGGTTCCTAAAGAGCCTGACGATATGGATTGAGGATGTTCGAGTAGTATGTCGAGCCAACGACATTAACTAAGGCGTTGATCGGGAGGCAACCCGATGTTAGGTAGTTTATTTTCCTTCCCTTAGTCATTTTCTTTTGTTTTTCCTTTTAGTTTTTCCTTTCTGTGTCGAACTAACCTGCAGGAAGCGTTTCAAAGTGAAGAAGGAGTTCACGGCGCCCGCCGCCTAGCTTACGGCGTCCGCCGTAATCGCCTCCCTCGTTCACTTTGCTTGCGGCAAATGACGGCGACCGCCGTTTAATTACGGCGATCGCCGCCATTCTCAGGTTCGTTTTCTTATCTAAAAAAAAAACCCGAAAAAACCTTAAACGGGGAGAAAAAGTAAAAAAAAAAAAATTACCGGACTGTCCAGATTTCCCACGAGAGGTGCGCATCATGTTGCTAACGGAGGAATACATTCACCCTACATTCATTTGGCAACGATGGTGGCCCTGCAGTCGACAGCTGGAGAGGAGATACACCAGGGCCCAACCACGATGACATCTGGGCCCATTTTTGAAGGCCATGCAACCCCGTTCCCTTGATCGACCACTCATTCACCACAGTGGTTCATTATGGTTGCATGGTAGGAGCTGATGGAGTTGAAGGCCGTGCAGCCCTGCTTTCCTACATAACCACCACACCCCACGGTGGATCCCTATGGTTGCACGGTAGATGAAGATTATGGCGTTGATGCCGACACCCGTGACATGGATGTTTATTGAGAAGACCGCCAGCGACACCTTCCGTGTCCAAGCCAGCTCGGCAACGTTGTGAGTTAATTTTTTGCTTTTCCCTGTGCTTCTATTATTTTTGTCTTTCATTACATTGAGGACAATGCAATGTTTAAGCATGGGGGAGAGTTCTATACTTGCCACGTCGTTGAGGAAAAGAAAAAAAAATGAAAAAGAGCCAAAAATTTGATAAAAGGCTGAAATTGAAATCCTGGGATAGGCCGAAAACCCGAAAGGGTGGCCTAGGTAATAAGCAGGTGGCTTAGACCAGTATTACGCTGGGGTAATATGTGGTCAAGAGTGACGTGAGTTTATGTGAGCACATCTATTGAAAAATGAAATGAGTGGCTTGGTGAAAACCCGAAAGGGCGCCTTGGCAAAATGAGCAAAAAGAAGAAGAGTGATTTTAGGATTTCTCATTATTCTTGGCGAGGCGTCATAAGAAGAGGAGACAAAGAAGGATTGTCGGGTAGGTCACTCTGGGAGACATAAGGAGCAATAGATGGAGGCTAAGATTAGAGGTTACTCACGCTATTGGATGTTCGGGTTTAGCTTGGGGAAGTATTCTGCTTGCCCCTTAAGCTTGTTGAGTTGTTGATGTGTTGTAAATGAGAGTGGTGCCAGGAGCTTAGCATGGGTTAGGTGACTCTTAGTTGGAGGATATGCTTCCTGAGACCTTGGATGCTACATTGGAGGAGTAGGCTTTTTATTAGTTTATCGTGGACGAGCAAAGGTCCAAGCATGGGGGGGTTTGATAAGCACTACTTTGTAGGGCTTAACCAAGAGTCATTAGAGGTTTTATTTGTGCCATTCGGGTAGATTTAGACACATTCATGTGTATGGCGTTTGGGGGCGAAGTTGGTGTATTTGGAGGTGTTTGAGCCGTTTTGGAGATCATTGTAGACACTGAGGAGGAAGCCACCAGAAGTAGACGCCAAGGAGCTGAAGAGACGAAGACTTTGGAGGAAGTACCTTACGGCGCCCGCCGCAGAAGCCACGGGGACCGCCGCCTAAACCCTCCCAACAACGATGGCTACGACTTGGCCACGACGCCCGCCGTGGAAATGCGGCGCCCGCCGCCATTACGGTGCCCGCCGTGGAGGTTGCAGCGCTCGCCGCCGCTGTTCAGAAGTCCGCCGAGCCGTTTCCTTATTTGCTTTATTTTGCATTATTTTATTACGATTTATTATTTCGTTTTAGGTTAATTCAGACTTTGTTTCCTTTAGTATTTAAGGATAGAGAAAGGCTTGTTGGCCTATCAGCTAATCTCTCTCTGAACCCTAATTTCATTCTACGTATTTGTTATGAAGAACTAAGTCCCCTTGGCTTAGTTAGACGCTGAAGCTTTCGTTTTGATTCAGTTGTGAGATTCTCGTTCTTAATCTATTGCATGGATTTTATCTATTCTCTTGCTTGATTGCTTGTGATTGATATTGATATTGATAGTTTCTAGTCTGATCAACTAGGGTTTGTTGTTATTGATCTATTGCTAGATTTAGATTGTTACTGGTTGAGCATATCTATTTCAGAGTAGCAACTGCATCGTGCTAGTATCTGGTTGTGCTAGTCTTATGCAGAAGAGAACTGATTTACATTCTAGGATAAAAGCTGGTTGTTTTATGCTAAAATTGTATCCAACTATATTCTTATCCGTAAAGCTGTTGTTAAACTGAATCTTGATAGTTTCAGGGTTGTTTAGTTAGTTAGTGCTAATAGTATCTGGTTGTGCTATTAGTTATATCTGAAAAGGAAATGGAATTTCCATTACATGAGATTTTGAATGAGTATCTAGGATCAACTTGTCATACGAATATTGGATGTTGTTTGACTAAGTGTTTTTCCCATCACTGATTTTACAACTATTTAGCTTGTTTACCTTTTGCATGTTTAGAACTTACAAAACTCACAAAACCCTCCTTTGATTACTTTGGACTGACATACAAATTGCATATTAAGATAGACTCTGTCTCCCCGTGGACTCGATATTTACTTATCTAGGACTACGGTTTAAGATTTGTTTGAATATTTTACATAGTAGGAATTAGAACGACAAATTCCTGTTATCAGATACTGATCACATAGGCTTTCACTTAGGCAGCTATGACAAAAACATACGTGTCTTGCAGTTTATTGGTATGGCAACAACAGGAACACATTGTAGCAAACAAATGAACCATACTATTTATACAGCAATAATTGATGAAAAAAGGGCAAAAAGAAGAGATGAGCAAGGTGCTTATAACTCAGAAAGTATATTATATATTTCACCAGGACTTGAACCAAGCCCACAATTACAAAGACTTATACCCAATTTCCCTAGAAGACATTTTCCCTTATGTACACCGAGCCTGAGCGCAGCAACTCAAAACCGGGAAAGAAATGCAATATCTGAAACAAAATCCTAATCTAATTTCCCCAACCCGCCAAAATACATCTTGCAACTCATGTTGGCACTTTATTCACTTACACACAGCAAAACTTCTTATCATATTTGCCCAGCCCCAAATAAGAAAATAAACACCCAAAAGCGGAGATAACTCTCGTTCTCATTTACCTTGGCTTTGGCGTCTGACCAGTCGGACTCCCCAATAATGTAGCGTTAGACCGAGTAAGCATCTCAGTCATTGATGGAGTTTGGTATGCCTGGACAATGCTTGAGCTATCAGTGGAATCTCCCCTAGCTGTTGCTCTTTGCCATGAGTGAGAGCTCAAGCCTGACAAAATATATGCCCTTCCAGACGCCTCATACACGTGCCTACTTGCCATCCTTTCTTGCATCTCCTTGAGCTCAGCATCTAATGCAACACAGAGGCGATCTTGGCTCTTTGCTGATGCACTAGATGCCAAATAGTTACGACAGTTTTCGAGCACAGAAACAGCACTGCCAAGGTCTCCTTGCTCAGCTGCAGTTCTTGCTTGTCCCATTGCCTCTGCTGCTCGAAGCCTGTTACGCTGCCTGTCTACCTCTATCGATACTACCTCCTCCTCAACAGTTTCCGGCCTTCCAATCTTCAATTGTTCACCTTCCAAGGTCACTGTTTCTTTTGTGACGGGATCCTTAAAGACGCATTTGACTTTCAGCAGCAACATCGAGTGGCCAGAAGTCTCTGGTGGAATATTCAATGAAACAAGAAAGTCTCTCTCTTCTTCTGCATATATGTCTCCTACGTCAATACATCCTAACTTCCCATCACCCATCATGCGGCTAGGATAACTTCCGGATTTTATTGATACAAGACGTGTATTTGGGTGCATGCATTCAACTCCTACTTGCAGCTCCTGCACAATGACACTGAGAAGGCCACCAATGCACTGTGCAAATGCATCCTGGATAGCTGCCTCGGTCTCAATGAAGGAAAATGTACCTCCAGAAAACTCAGATATTGAATGCATTGATGAAGCATCGTGATCTGCGCCAAATCCAAACGTATGGACGGGTATATGGAACCCTGATCTATCATTAACTTGAAAGGATGAAGGAAGAAGCAGCTGATAATTTGGTCTGGTTTGATTCCCGCCAGAACCATTCACATTGTATCCTGTATAGGTGTCCCGTCCATCTGACAACAGTATGATACTAGCAACAGGATTCTTTTCTCTTCGCTCCTCCATTACTTTAGCTCCCTTTCTTAGACCTTTAGCTATATTAGTCCCACCATTTGCCATCAAAGAGTTGACAGCTTGCAATGCCTGTTGTCGGCCACTTTCAGACATTCGTAGCAGAGGAAAGAGTCGGCGAGCTGTGGAGGAAAAGGCAATCACTGACAGTCTGTCATTGGAGCTCAGATTCTGGATCACAAATCCCATGGCTCTCTTCAGAAGTGCGAGCTTAGTACCTGCCATGCTGCCGCTTATATCAAGCACTGTAACAAGGTCAACTGGAATACGAGGTGATTGCGAAATAAATGGTACATATTCCTGATTTCTCCTGGAATCCCGCAACACATCAGTAATTGCAGCCTTAAGGTGAATCAAGACAGTGAAATTGTCAAGAGATTGATTTCTCTGGATAGACGACACTTCGGGGTAAGTTTTGATGTCTATAGTTTTCACAGGATTGCTACTTGCAGCAGAAAGATTTGAAATTGTTCTCTCAGCGTGATCATGTTGGCCTAAGCACTCATCATCGTCAAATACAGCTGGCTCAGTAACTGGACACAGAGGCAATACATGTCTAACTGGGCGAGGAGGAGGTAGTCTGTGAATTACGGTCATCAAAGCGTCATTTTGGGGCAAGGCAACCAGGGTCGGGACTGCAGGGTGAATAGGGCTCTGAAAAGGAATCTCCTTCCACTTAGCTCGGCAAACAGGGCATATTTGGTTACCATGCTTGACATTAGAGGTAATGCAGTGGAAATGGAAGGAATGTGAACACTCGGCAGTGAAAATAGCATGACCTTCTCCAGGCTTCAGAGCAGCCAAACAAATTGAGCAGGTCTTCTGCAAAACATTTCAAATATTCATTAGATAACATGGCTACAGCAAAAAATAAATGTTGTCAACAAATCCGAATTTTAGAATAGAACTAGGGTGCAAAATGCAGTCAAAGGCCACAACAAGGCACATAGAGCAAACAGTTCTATTAAGAATCAACAGTGTTTGGAATGGGAATAATACTGTGTAGTAAGGACTAGATAGTAAGAACACTACCAAATAGCTATTTTCCAATGATTAGAATTATGAAAATTAAACAAGGTAATGCACCTAACATAAACCATTTGATTCAGGGAAAGGACATAAGGCATAGCAGTTGTCTGAAAGTTTGCAAGGTTAGGTGAATAAGTAATTATCTCACTTTACAAATTACAATTAATTAAGGGTTCTAATTAACTATACGGAAAACACAGACAAAGACAGAGATAGTTAAAGTTCAATATATACAACTATTTTTTTTTTTTTTTTTTATCTTGTGGGCTTGGAAAACTATGCATACAATAGAATATACATACAAGCACAGTATTTGTAGCACATTTTCAAATTCCACAAATACCAGAACAAGTTGTGAGAGAGAGAGAAAAAGAGAGAGAGGATAAGGTGCTGAAACTGTGTATATTAGAAGACAGCAGGGACAAAGCAACAGCAGTTTAAAATACACTATCATCTTCTGCATAAGTCATATGCCACATAAATGCGATTTGGAGAACATGTTCAATTTTTACTAATCTGCTAATGGAACTTGAAACCTTCAAGGAGTAACTATTGAGGCAGCCTTTCTTAAGCTACAATAAACTATATAGTTGTGTAATACATTTTTCAAACATTGATATGGAATAATCTTTCACGTTTACTGCTTCTCTTATATGAAAGCAATCACATGGATTGGTGGGACAACATTATGGATGCCTGAAT
The DNA here is from genome assembly GCA_027886185.1 of Rheum nobile. Classification (NCBI taxonomy): domain Eukaryota; kingdom Viridiplantae; phylum Streptophyta; class Magnoliopsida; order Caryophyllales; family Polygonaceae; genus Rheum; species Rheum nobile. Next base: position 7,070,688 of record WOAB01000644.1, on the reverse strand, counting down.
TATTCTTCAGACATTGCCTTTTTCCAGCCACAAGTAGGCCCAAACTGATACCCAATTCTTCTTCGGGATAAATTTTCAGATTGTGGTGTTTCACCTCAAACAAATGGTAAAAACATGTACACGACATGAAGCTCATGTAGCACAGTTTCATAATGAGGACAAAAACCAAGATGCCAGTCAATCATGCCACTCATTCAATGATTCAACAATTTCATAACACTTACGTGTTCCACTTCTAACAAGAATCTAATCGATCAGTTGATCGCCTGCCATATGAAGGGGCGAACTATTTGGAAAACTTTTGCTTATACTTTTCTTAAACTGAATTTGAATTCAATAATGACAATTTTCTTAAGAACTACATGCACAGGATTCCGTATACTCTGCATGGTAACTCTCTTGGGATCATTTCCTCAACTTCAACAAGCAGCGATAACTCACCAGGAAGTGACAAGTAACAAGGCAAAACTTGATACAAAAAACACACACAAAATAGAAAATGAAGGTAGATGGCACAGAGCAAAACTGCACCATGAGCATGAAAAGGAAAGAAACCTCAATTCACATCTCCCGTCATGCAGCTAAATATCTACAATTGTAATTATCTCAAAAACTGTTCTTCAAAAAAAAAAAAAGGTGTAAATGAGAAAAACATTTTTATAAACAAAAAGTCCAAGATTTAACAATCCAGAGAGAAGAACCAAAATAAAAGTAAATAACAGTCCAAGAATTTTTATTTAATTTTTCCTGATATCTCTGCAAATACTGGAAACCAGACCTGAGAAGAGGACCTGCTGGAGCTTTTAGAGAGCTTAAACCGAGCTGGTGAGGGAGCAGGCGGCGTGGAAAGGTGAGAGCTGAAGCTGCTCCACTCATCTTCTCCAGCGGCACGGTGAGAAAGCAGAGCGGCGTCGGAGAACTGCTCACTCGGCGGCGGAGAGTCGTCGTCGACCGTCCTGGGAACGTAGTAGCAAAGATTCAAACCAAGCGCAAGCTTCGCCTTCCTCCACTTGCTCCCCATTTCTGTCCAACACCTAATCGACAGCAGAGCTCCGGTATTTCAAGAAAACGGGGGCCAAAATTAGGGTTTTTTGAGATTCGGAGTCCAAAGAACGGAAGAGATTTCAGCGGGGGAAAAAAGACGAAGTGCGCAGCGCGGAAATCGAGACAGGTAAAGTGGGGGAAATTTTTGGAGAGAGAGTGTGTGGTGCCGGCTTGAGATGAAATTGAAAGATTCAGTTGAATAGCAATGGAGCCGTGAGAGGACACACAGAGAGAGATATTAAGTAGAAGAACCTTTCAAGAGAGACGACGCCATTGAAGGAGGGAAAGAGAAAGGTTTTGACCTCGATTTTTTTTGGGGAAATTGCTTTGGTGGACCTTTAGAATAGTTATTTCTATTGGTGTCTCACGATTAAGTTTTTTCTGATTGATATTCTTAAGATTTGGATTTATTTGCTTCGTAACCAAATTTTTTCATGTTTATACCATTCTAGTTTAAATTGATTAAATCAAAGTCCGTCATTGTGTTCATTACCCTCAATTTAGTAAGATTTGACTCCTAAATACCCAAATTCATGTCTGAACCGTGTCGATTTGAATTCCGAAACAACAACCCGTTTTCGACCTTAAGAATTCAATCGGAATGGTTCGAGTATGGATTTGATTATTTTAGGAGTCAAATCCCACTAAGTTGAGGTCAACAAACATAATGATGAGCTTCGATTTGATCAATTCGAACTGAAATGATACGGATATAGAAAATTTCGATTACAAAGCAAACAAACCAAAACATTAGGGGTACCAACTGGAAAAAACTTAATCGTGAAACACTAACAAGAATAATCCTAAACTCAGGGGCACCAACAGGAATTTCCCTTTTTTATTATAAAGTAAGAATTAGACACGAAACGAAAGGAATGATTTTTTAGTCTATAACATCATTTCGGGTGAGAACTAAAAGTTCTAAATTGGCTTGAATATCTTACAAAGAATTCCGTTGGGCCATCTTCGCAATAAAGTTAGTCATCGCGTTTGTTTCTCGAAAGACGTGACAGATCTGTACTAAAGAAAACAGTTGTAGACAACAAAGGATATCGGAAATTAAGATTTCAATATCCTAAGGACAGAGAAATTGGTCCAGAAATTGGAAGAGAAATTGGGACAAAAAATATATACATTGGATAAAAAATTGTGCCAGATCTTGTTAAGTACGTTTACAATAGTTAGGTTATCGCATTCTAGAATAATATTTCGAAATCCTAATTCATAGGCTTTGACCAGAGCGTTTCTGACTGCAAGGATTTCTGTTCTAAGAGTTGTCGAGATTCCACATTTTTCACCAAAAAGAATAATATTATCGCCCTTATTATTTCGGAAAATGAATCCGTTACTAGATTCACCATGAGCCTTGGTTGATTGTTGATGAATGGCGATATTTATATATTATCGTACTAATTAAAATCACGGTTTGAGATTTCTATTATCTGTTCTCGTTTTTTTTCCCATAAGTTGAATTATCTCGTTTCTAATTCGGGGAGAATGTTCGTACTGCTTTTTTTCTAGCCCCGTACCACTTTTTGGTTGCGCCCAAAAAGCGAATTTTTTTTTTTAAAAAAAAAGAAAATTCCTTGGGCGCAACCAGGTTGCGCCCAAGATGTGAACTGGGTATTTTTAATAAATCGGTTCAATTAAACTGGTTTACATTTAAACCGGTTCATCATGTTTTTTAAAAATAAAATAAAAAAGATGAATCGGTTTATATATAAATTTTAAAAAAAGTAAAAAATAAATCTAATTTTTTTTTTATAAATAAATCAAATTAAAAAGTTTTAAAATTGATTTAAAACTTTTACCCGGGTAAAATTTAAAATTCAAATTTTTTAGTAGCGCCCAGGTAAATTGCGAAGGCGAAACTTCATCTTCCTCCCCCTATTTCATCTTCCCCAAGTGCAAAAGTGGCGGCGAGCGGTTGACGAATTCATGGAGGCGGCGGCGAGCGGAAGCGGTAACAGCGGCATCGACGAGAGGAGACGGCGGCCGAGGGAGAGCACAGGGCGGAGGGGGCGGCCGACGACGTGACAGATCTGGAAAACATTCCAGATCTGGATTTTCCGACGGCGTGGGTGGCGGCGGTTGACGAGGAGGACGCGGCGTGCGCGGCGGCGGAACAGCCGGCGTGGGCGGCAACGGCGGAACAACCGACAAGGGAGACGGGCGGCGAAATACCGGCGACTGCGGGCGGTGAAATTCCGGCGACTGCGGGCGGCGAGTCTCCGGCAGGGCACAAGCGGAGGTGGCGTTGGAAAATGCATTGGACGTTGTCGCGGCCGTCGGTGTTGAGGCGGTGGCGCAAGTTGGAGAGGAGAGCCGACTCAGACTGCCACGAAGATACATTCGTCGGGAACGAACTGAGGTACATTTTTTTCCTTATTAAATTTCATATTTAATAATATTTATAATTAATTTGTTATTATATTATTTGTAAGAATAATTAGATTTGTTATTAAATACAATTGGAAAAAGTGTATACTAGTTAGAATTACGATTTTATCTGTAAAATTATATTAGAATTGCATAAAAAATTAGTATATTATTAGAAAAAATTTATGTAATTAGAATTGCATAAATTAATGAAATAGAATTTGAATAAAATTAGATGAATTAGATAATTTTATTAATGTATTGGAAAAGTTAGTATAATTGTATGAATTAGTATAATATACGAATAATTAGTGATGTATAGGTTATGTAAAAACTAGTTTAATATACGAAGTATAGGTTATGAATAATAATAATTTTATTAATGTATAGGTTATGTAAAAATTAGTATAATATACGAATAATTATATGAAATTAGTAAAGTATTGGAAATAATTGATGCAAAAGTGTTATCCGAACAAAAATGATAATATTTAATAATTAATCAAATGTAATGGAATATTACAATAAGTGTTGGTAATATATGCAAAAGAGTAGATGATTATAAAATTATAGAATTGTATTAGATTTTTTTTTTAAAAGATGAATTAGATAAATTTGATTTTTAATTTAAATTAAATTAGTTTTTTTGGTAAAAATGAATTGTAATTTTATAGAAATTAGAAATTTGTTTAAATTAGACAAATATAATGAAATATTAGAATTTAAATATTAGGTAAAATAAGTGGTATAAATAAGCTAATTTGGGACAATTATTTGAATAAAACTGGATGTAGTCGTGAGAATCAAAACTCAGATGCGGGGGGGGGGGGGGGGGGGTCGTGGGGTGGAATCTCGACCCGTGACAACTTCTGGTCGTAAGCGCAGAAACCTCCTAAACCCCCCAACCTACGTAGTCGTAAGCGCAAGAGTAGAATCCCGAAGGATCCTGTTCCAATAGCGGATCCCGTTATTGGAACGGATACCGTTCCATTAGCGGATCCTCCTCTTTCAGAAGTACTTTCATTTCCTGACGTGTGTTCACCTCCGGCTTCGCAGAGTCTCGTCCGTGACATGGGCGATTCGCATATGGATGATGCGATTACTGAGACAGATGATATAGCGGGCGATAGTCCTCATTTGGACGACGTCGTTATGGAGGATGTCCCTCCCGCCCCGCAGGAGCACGTTCCCCCTCCCGCACCCCAACAGCCTGTTCCCCCTCCCGCTGGCGAGGCTCCACTTGCCGTGGAGGCCACCCCGTACGGGCTTGAGTCACGTGAGGTGCTACGGAGCTTCAAGACTCACGTTGCGCACCGGATTTGGCACGCTCCTCCTCCGCCTGCACCGGCCCTCGTCCGGCCTTTGAGGGCTTATACTCGCCCGACCGACTTGTATGGTTGAAGGCAAGGTTATTTAAATCGGGATTTTAGGATCAAATCATAGAGGACCCTCTGGATCAGATCGTAAAGTCGTAAGATTTTGTAAACAAATAAAAGTTAATTTAATAATAAAATATGAACGTCATTTAACAAAATACAAATAATTATTTAAAATTTTAAATATAATACTTTAGAACATTGATACAATGGACCATTGACTCACTAAAACTCCAGCCATATACACGACATTATCAAAACTAATTGGATCTAGGACATGGGTAAATGAGACATGAAGATTTTGAACAACCATTATTAGGGTTGCTTTGGTTTTTTATCACGCATGAGTGAAATTTTGGGATTTTGAGCGTGACTACAAGGGAGAGACGTATATATGGAGAGCGTAAGTATGAGAGAGGTGGAAATTTGGACAAATTGGGCTCTCAAACGGGGTTTTAGTAGCTCGTAGAAGTTTAACGTTAGGATCTTACTCGGATCTGAGAATCGTAAGATTCTACTGATCCTTTGAGATCCTGTAAGATCCAGAGTTAAATTTTGACATGAATAGATTTTAATAATATATCCAGATCAAACACCCTACCTTGGATCGTAAAATCTTAGGATTTTAAGATGCGGATCTAGATTTTAATAACCATGGCTGGAGGAGATACATTCTGAGAGAGGTGGTTGAGGGCAATTGGTTTTGGCTTGCGCAGCAGTCAGGATTGACTGGTCTTCCAGGGCCGCGACTGAGCGGGCCATGGCCGAGGATGAGTCCAGCGACGACTCGATGTAGCTACTGACATTATGCTGTCATTATGGATTTTTAGTGATATTATGGATTTTGTACTGACTTTATGTATATACGTCTTCTATGTTTATTCCAATTGCGGATTTTATGGATTTCCAAACCGACCTTAATTATAAAAATATTGTTATGGATTTCCAAACCGACCTTAATTATAAAAATATTGTTACAAAAACCCAAACGCATACATGTCATATCAGGTACCGAATTCAAAGATGACATACACACTAAAAACAAAAGCTTTTAATGGAAGTCCATCTCATTTTGAATCGAATTGCAAATTTATGTAATCATACACTTGGAATTAACATACATAAAATTCAAGACATCAAACTTATGCCCTGAAAAAGACATCATAAACTTATATGTAATCATAACCCCGATAATATATCTGCTTTCTTAACTTCACATTTGAATCTGAAAGGGTCTAGTTCAACTGTTTAAGCTCAATTCTTTCCAGCACCAATTCTTTGATAATCTTGGCAACATTGTCGTCATACGCTGGATCAAGCCACTTAAAGGTACGACACCCTCTCATTGTAACATCCCTCTCCATTGGGATGCAATCCTTGCATGCGAGATACCTTCTTTTGTAGTGATTAGGTCTGTCGCAAGTGTACATGGCGACCGGGAAATTGCACTCGCACATTGTAACCGGAGCCTGTGCACTGCTGGACGACGAAGCCATCCTCTCCTATGAACTTGGTATGTAACACCCCCAAATTTTAACCTATTTGGAAAGGTATTACCGCCAGTGACCTCGGTTTTTACACCGAAGCCACCCCAGGCTTTACCATTGAAACACAATTCATAAAGAACAATTATGATACAAAATTACCATAACTTTCATTTGAACATAGTCGCGGAATTTCAACACAATTCCAAATGCGACAAAATACAGAGTTATTACAATACAGCGGAAGACTTAAAATAATTTACAAGAGTATCGACTTCAGTAGTCAACGCCCAAAGATCGTAGCCTGATTAAAACATTTTCAAATACCGTTCATGTTCATAGTCGATCTAGCCTTCATGGGTCCTCGACTCATCTGATGTGCCGAATCGAACGGGTGACACCAGCCAACCATGTAGAGAACAATTACGGTTGGTTAGTCTAATGAAAGACTATGCAAGGGTATAAAGCAGAGTGGTTCGAAGCAGTCATATTAGGTTAGACTCATCGCTTCTCGAATAATAACCGATGACGATAGTCAACCATCATACTCCTACTGGAATATATCAAAAGGCATGAACAAGAGAAGATCCTGGAGACCGAGTCTCGCAACAATCAACCCAAAAGAAGACTCCAATGAATTGAGTCTTATCGGAAGCATGACAAATGTCTGGAACATTATAGTTTCACATACAAGCGTTTAAAAACTGACTAGATGTTTCGGTTCACGACCAACCTCACCACATAAAGCGAATCCAGATTTGAAAGAGAACGTACTCTGATCAAAGTCAGGACGAGTTTCCTAGCTGCACTACTCGTCAAGGGTATATTAATCATGTGCGAACCTACGACACTTATCTTGTTTAATTCCAAAACACGCATTATGTTATAAACTTTTATGATCAGCTCGTCCCGAGACGAGAGATCTTTTGGGAACAACTCCCGAGATTTGTGACACTGTTTAAGTGCACCACCTCTATACCCGAGTATAGAGGTTAGTCATGACCATCCAATTGGTATTAGGTGGGGTCTAGCCATCTCTCTACCAAGTTATAAAGAAACGACTGGACTCCAGGGCCTCAGTAACGTTCCTACGAATACTCGTTCTAACTAAACAGTTCAGAATAGTCAAATAATCATATTAAAGCCATCAAGGCTAACATCATAGATATATAAAATAGCGTTGTTCTAGCAGGTATACAACCTATTATAATATAATCTTTTATTTTTCCAAAACAGTTATCAAACTGATCCCAGACATAAACAATATTCATTCCAAATTAATTAACAATTAAACAATTGATAATCAATGGAAATATGGAATGATAAGCAAGAGCGAACCGCCACTTGCCTTAGATCCGACGAAAGCTTCGCACGCTTAGAATTAAAGGGTTTTCGAGTCTGGAATGGGAACAGATCCTGGATAATAAATCCATATGGAACGACCTATAACAAGACCCTAATATTAGATTCAATATCTATATATACAAATCTAATGGAATACGAAATGAATCAAGGAACGAGGCTCGACCCATGCCAAAACACCACGACACACCCTTGGCAAGGCTACCGCTGGGGCAGCAGGCGCTCGGCCGCTGGGCGCGGTGCACAGGCAGGGGCGAAGACAGGGGCGGCAACGAGGAGAACTCACCCAAATCGACCCCTTTAGGCTTCGATTATTCTTGGTTCGAGTCTACCATCCTCTTAAGCTACCAACAAGATCTAGGAATCTCCTGAAAACGGATCGAAACAAGGTCGAGATGACCACACAAATCGGGTTCAAAGTTCAACAAAAGTCACGAAATTCAGAGGTGAAAACAGTGAGCTTCAAGGGTTTTCTTACCAACTTTCGATCAATTTAAACTTCGAATCGGGCTTGGCTAATCTTCTCACCCTTTTAAGCTACACCTCACCTTCAAGATGCAACTTCTATCTGCTCGAACGAATGACAAAATCGTTCTTAAACGAAGCTCAAAGTTCAGCTCAGAAGCTGATTTCTGGGTTTTTGACAGCAAAAGATGGTGAGGAGCTATCTTTTGGCTTCTCCCACGACTTCTCCTCTCCTTTTATAGGCAAGCCACGAAGACCACCCTGAAGACACGTACCCCATGAGGTGTCCAAGCTAGGCCAAGTAGCCCCGATGAGTCATCCAAGCTAGTTGCCAGCTGCGTCAAGTTGGCTTGCAAGTTGCTGAAGTGGTGTGCTGGTGTGGGCTAAGGCATAGGCCGATTTCCCTCTTTGCCCTTATTTACCTTAAGTGGTAAATTTTACTTAACCCCGGGTTAAATATATTTGTACACGAACGATCTCTTAACCCAAAAATACGTTAACTGTATTTTACATTGCTCAGAAAAATATTACAAAGACCAAACATTACACCGAATGTTCGTACTTCCCTGAATTTAATCCGACTTGCAATACGGGCTTAAGAAAATTCGAAATTTATTTGTACAAATATACGGGATATTATATTACCTCCCCCTTAAAAGAAGTTTCGACCCCGAAACTTGGCCGAAAACAACTTGGGAAATCATCTATGCATATCCTCCTCAGTCTTCCAGAGCAAACACTATTGATGCAAGATCTAGATCATACGTCAAATAGTTTGCTTTATAGGTTTTCAGTTGTCTAGATGCGTATGCAAAAACCTTGCCTCTTTGCACCAAGACATATCTCAACCTACTCTTCGAAGCATCACTATAGACTATATAATCATCATTCCCTTTTGGCAGCGTTACAACCGGTGTCGAGGTCAGACACTTTTTCAACTTCTTGAAAACCGGCCTCGCACTTGTCACTCCAGACAAACTTCTTGTGGACCTTGCGGAGCAAATCGGTCATGGGTAGAGTGATTTTAGAAAATCCTTCCACGAACCGTTTGTAATGTTCAACAAGTCCAAGGAAATTGCGCACCTCGTTCACATTCTGAGGCCGCTTCCAATCAGCTATCGCTTCAATCTTCTAGGGATCAACCATAACCCTATTTCTCATTAATCACATGGCCTCTAGATGACATCGTCATAGTCTTCGAATTAAAATCGATGATCGTCTCATGACGCGTCAGCTAATCCATACTGAGAAAATGTTGCATGGAACCATGGTCATTCAGATCAATTCCTCTTCGAATCTCTATCCAAAAAGGTAATCGAAAATTCTGACAGACGATTGGTTTGAACCATACGTTTATATTAGAAAGAATATTTACAACAAAAGGTTTACAAACCTTGTTGTATACTTAAACTTACTAATATAACTATCAGAAACAAAAGACTGGATAACACCTAAGTCCACAGCATAACACAGAGGTAGTACAAAAGACTAAACTTCGCTAGCCTTGCCGAGTACTTTAAGCAATTGGAGCATCAGGTCCATCCGCCTCACGCATCACGTAAAGACGTTGACCCTGACTTCCAAAAGCAACTGGGGCCTTCCCCTTGTTTTGCGCAGTTGTCTGCATTGAAGGACTAGGAGCTTCCACTGGTCTAAACCTGGGTCGATTGTTCTGGTTAACAGACCCTTGGTATAACTCAGTTTCTTTCTGCTCCCCTTGTCGACAGAACTTCTGCATATGACATTCCCTTCCACAGCCAAAGCATACTCTCCTTTCCTGCTGACACACACTGCTCTTATGCCCAGTTGTGCCACAATTATAGCACTGGATCGGACTCTTGTCCTGACCCGACTGTTGTGTTGACCCTCCTTGAGTCATATCCGTCTTTGCTTTGCTAGACTTGACAAAGTTAGATGGTGGCGCGGGACGTTTAAATCCACTTGCATGAGATGGATTTTGCATCAACTTTTGATGATTACGCTTCTTCGTCGACTCCTCTAGAGTAACCTCCACTTTATAAGCTGCATCCACGTACTGTTCCAAAGTAGAACATCTGTGACGCACCATCCATGGCTTAATATCTGGGCTCATCCACTCGTGGAAATGCCAGATTTTCTGTTCTTCGCTAGACACATCTGATCCAGCGTATTGTAACAGGTGATTAAACTTGGTCGCAAGTTCAGTCACTGTTAATCCTTCCGTCTTTGGATAGAGGAATTCCTTGTGGTTCTCATCCCTCATAGCACGAGAGAAGAAATGGTCGATCATCTTGGCTTTGAACATTCCCCAGTTCAGTCCTGGATGATCAGCTAGTCCGGTGCTTTCCCACCACTCACTAGCTTCCTCTTTCAGATGGAGAGAAGCAATATGCACCTTCTCAGCTTCAGTGCATTCGATGTTGCGGAACAACCGTTCCAGGTGTGAGAACCAATATGCTACTCTGACTGGTTCTCCATTTCCATCGTAGCTGTCAGGCCTCATAGAGTTTATGGCCTTCAGTGCACAGACATAATTGCCTCCGTTCCTGACCACCTCTTCTTGATGTACTTGATCATTTCGTTCCACAACTCTAGGAATTACTGGAGGAATTGGCACGTCTTGTGCCTGAGGCGCAACTGATCATAGGATATCGGTGACTGCTTGTACCACCATTCCCCGAATTGCCTCAATTGTTGCTGCGTCAAATGCCATTGGAGCATTGACCTGAGCTTGGTCACTGCCTCCTGAATTGTTGTGAGCAACAGACTCTTGTTCTTCCATAGGGTTTGCAGTATTCACCATCTGTTTACCGATCAAATTCCAAGTATTTTATACATTAATATCTTTCCAATATATTTAATGTAATAAAATTGACTTGGAATAGATCAAACTTGGTAAATTTTCATGGATGAATTCAAACCGAGTTGATAGCTCTGACAACAAAGCCCTAGGAAAGGGAACTGCTAAACTTAGCACCAATTCCTCTTCCTCAGTGTCCTCCCTCGGCTCTGTCTCAGGAACCTTGGTCTATCGGACACTACTCCTACTCACTCAGAGAGTACGGTCTTCACCTCCTCGGTGGACTACTAGGTTCTACAACCTCAAAGCATAACGAGGAAACCGGGAACTCAAGCCTATCTAGAGATTCACCATCTCGGCTTCTTCCGAGTTCCTCTGAAGAGAACAGAATGCACCCATATCTCACGGGGCAACGAGAAAAGAATTAGTCTTTCTAGATATGAAAGCAACTTCCTATATCAGACCAGAGAGAATACATGATTATGAACGGTTTGAAATTTGTACCGTTTTGAAAATTCAGAGTCCTTGAAAACATTTTCAATTTAAAATGAGTAAATGGTTTTCAAATACCCAACCCATTTTAAAAACCTTTGGCTCTGATACCAACTCTGTAACACCCCCAAATTTTAACCCATTTGGAAAGGTATTACCGCCAGTGACCTCGGTTTTCACACCGAAGCCACCCCAGGCTTTACCATTGAAACACAATTCATAAAGAACAATTATGATACAAAATTACCATAACTTTCATTTAAACATAGTCGCGGAATTTCAACACAATTCCAAATGCGACAAAATACAGAGTTATTACAATATAGCGGAAGACTTAAAATAATTTACAAGAGTATTGACTTCAGTAGTCAACGCCCAAAGATCGTAGCCTGTTTAAAACATTTTCAAATAACATTCATATTCATAGTCGATCTAGCCTTCATGGGTCCTCGACTCATCTGATGTGCCGAATCGAACGGATGACACCAGCCAACCATGTAGAGAACAATTACGGTTGATTAGTCTAATGAAAGACTATGCAAGGGTATAAAGCAGAGTGGTTCGAAGCAGTCATATTAGGTTAGACTCATCACTTCTCGAATAATAACCGATGACGATAGTCAACCATCATACTCCTACTGGAATATATCAAAAGGCATGAACAAGAGAAGATCCTGGAGACCGAGTCTCGCAACAATCAACCCAAAAGAAGACTCCAATGAATTGAGTCTTATCGGAAGCATGACAAATGTCTGGAACATTATAGTTTCACATACAAGCGTTTAAAAACTGACTAGATGTTTCGGTTCACGACCAACCTCACCGCATAAAGCGAATCCAGATTGGAAAGAGAACGTACTCTGATCAAAGTCAGGACGAGTTTCCTAGCTGCACTACTCGTCAAGGGTATATTAATCATGTGCAAACCTACGGCACTTATCTTGTTTAATTCCAAAACACGCATTATGTTATAAACTTTTATGATCAGCTCGTCCCGAGACGAGAGATCTTTTGGGAACAACTCCCGAGATTTGTGACACTGTTTAAGTGCACCACCTCTATATCCGAGTATAGAGGTTAGTCATGACCATCCAATTGGTATTAGGTGGCGTCTAGCCACCTCTCTACCAAGTTATAAAGAAACGACTGGACTCCAGGGCCTCAGTAACGTTCTTACGAATACTCGTTCTAACTAAACAGTTCAGAATAGTCAAATAATCATATTAAAGCCATCAAGGCTAACATCATAGATATATTTCAATCTAGGTATATATATATAATAGCGTTGTTCTAGCAGATATACAACCTATTATAATATAATCTTTTATTTTTCCAAAACAGTTATCAAATTGATCCCAGACATAAACAATATTCATTCCAAATTAATTAACAATTAAACAATTGATAATCAATGGAAATATGGAATGATAAGCAAGAGCGAACCGCCACTTGCCTTAGATCCGACGAAAGCTTCGCACGCTTAGAATTAAAGGGTTTCCGAGTCTGGAATGTGAACAGATCCTGGATAATAAATCCATATGGAACGACCCATAACAAGACCCTAATATTAGATTCAATATCTATATATACGAATCTAATGGAATACGAAACGAATCAAGGAACGAGGCTCGACCCATGCCAAAACACCACGACACACCCTTGGCAAGGCTACCGCTGGGGCGGCAGGCGCTCGGCCGCTGGGCGCGGTGCACAGGCATGGGCGAAGACAGGGGCGGCAACGAGGAGAACTCACCCAAATCGACCCCTTTAGGCTTCGATTCTTCTTGGTTCGAGTCTACCACCCTCTTAAGCTACCAACAAGCTCTAGGAATCTCCTGAAAACGGATCGAAACAAGGTCGAGATGACCACACAAATCGGGTTCAAAGTTCAGCAAAAGTCACGAAATTCAGAGGTGAAAATAGTGAGCTTCAAGGGTTTTCTTACCAACTTTCGATCGATTTAAACTTCGAATCGGGCTTGGCTAATCTTCTCACCCTTTTAAGCTACACCTCACCTTCAAGATGCAACTTCTATCTGCTTGAACGAATGACAAAATCGTTCTTAAACGAAGCTCAAAGTTCAGCTCAGAAGCTGATTTCTGGGGTTTTGACAGCAAAAGATGGTGAGGAGCTATCTTCTGGCTTCTCACACGACTTCTCCTCTCCTTTTATAGGCAAACCACGAAGACCACCCTGAAGACACGTACCCCATGAGGTGTCCAAGCTAGGCCAAGTAGCCCCGATGAGTCATCTAAGCTAGTTGCCAGCTGTGTCAAGTTGGCTTGCAAGTTGCTGAAGTGGTGTGCTGGTGTGGGCTAAGGCATAGGCCGATTTCCCTCTTTGCCCTTATTTACCTTAAGTGGTAAATTTTACTTAACCCCGGGTTAAATATATTTGTACATGAACGATCTCTTAATCCAAAAATACGTTAACTGTATTTTATATTGCTCAGAAAAATATTACAGAGACCAAACATTACACCGAATGTTCGTACTTCCCTGAATTTAATCCGACTTGCAATACGGGCTTAAGAAAATTCGAAATTTATTCGTACAAATATACGAGATATTACATGGTATCCCTAGAAAAAGCTTTGCGCGACGCCGCTTGATGTGAGTAATAGAGTTGGTAACATGCCTTTTTATAGTCGAGTATTTAGGGTTGTTACTGTTGTAAAACAGTAACTTGTTCGCTGCGCCCAAAAAGTTACCGTTGTACAACGGTAACTTGGGCTAAACCAGGTGGCTACCCTTGGGCGCTACCAGGTTGTGCCCAAAGGTATCTAGTGGGCGCTGCCAGGTTGAGACCAAGGGTTTGTATAGTTTTTTAGGGTTTCTATTGCTTTTTAGGGTTTAAGGAGGGTTTAGGGATTAAGACGTAAGCGAGAAAGCTGAAAAGATATTGTTTCTCCTATTTGTTGTTTCCCCTCAACATTTTCATACCTCTCCCAAAATTATCAATGGAGAATCTGCTTCCTGTGTCGGTGGAGTTCCTCCTCCAACTAATCTCGTCAGAACAGTTTAGTGGTTTTATCAAGTTACACTTGGGCAACCAGTATCATGGATCCTCTGGTTCACCCGGAAACCTTAAACTTTGTACTACCAACACCCTAAACCCCTAAACAAACCCCCCTCACAACCCTATGGGCACAACGACGTCGCGCCCAACTTCTTGGGCGGAACGTCGTTGCGCCCAATTGGTTGTGAGGGGATTTTTTTGGGTTTAAAAGGGTTTAGGGATTTATAGATTATTGTGAAGTATTAATGACCCTATAGTGCGTAAAGGAAATCCAGTCCGTAAAAATGCAAGATTTTATACAACGAGCAATCGTAGTCACCGCTTGGAGCTAACGTCAAGAGAAAGCTTGCACTGCTAGGAGAGGAGGAGGCTTTGCGATGGCTATGGTTATATTCTATGATTATATCTTATAGTTATATCCAATTTGGTTATATCATATCGTTATATCTTATTCGTTTATATACTATGATTATATCTTATGGTTATATTAGATAGTTATATACTATGGTAATTTCTATAGTTATATATTATGGTTATATTCTATATTTATATACTATGGTTATATCATATGTTATATTCTATAGTTATATCGTATGGTTATATTCTATATTATATTCTGAAGTTATATCCTGTAATGACAGGATATACTATTCCCCAACCGCCATCATACCTTTCAAGGTTCGAAGCAATTTAGCAAAATATTCTGTCGATTTCTAGATATTGGAAGTTATTTTTCCAAATTAAACCTGAAAACCTTAAACTTTGTACTATCATGACCTAAAACCAACACCCTACATGATGTGCCAAGAGAAAGAGAAAGTAACTGCTATGATAAAGAGAGCTTAAGTCGGATAGACGTATCAAAATATGACTGTTGTAGCTACCCGAGCCCGCCTACAAGCAGATCTCATCTCAAACCTGAAAAAAGATAACACATTACCCACGTCAGTTGCAAATAGAGAAACCAACACCCTAAATTGCTATTGACAATAAGAAATCATAAGGTATTTGTACCCAAGAAGGTGTTTACCAAAACTCATTCGTTCAGCAGAGAACTGTCCAAGAGGAAATAGGATAAGAAATGAATATACTTACTCATAGCAGTGGAGTAATGGTTGCAAAACTGTCTCAGAAAAAAAGGCAACTCCAACTAAATGAGAAAACCTTAAACTTTATCAAAATATTATGTCGATTTCTAGATATTGGAAGTTATTTTTCCAAATTAAACCTGAAAACCTTAAACTTTATACTGTCATGACCTAAACCCTAAACCCTAAATCCCAAACCCTAAAAAAACCCTACACAAATCCCCCTCACAACCTGATGTAACCTTGCCCGACGGAAAGATTACAAATTGTTGTCAAGGATCCGATGAACGCGTAGTAGGGCATAGCAACTCTCCGGAAGTGAAACGAGGGGGCAACGGACTGTAGGAAGTCAGAAACAACCGTGGACTAGTGGAGGCGCGGCGGACTGGAGGGTGACGCGGCGGCGATGGAGGGAGATGCGGCGGTGATGGCTGTGAGGGGCGACGGCTGCACTAGGGTGTAGAAGATGGGTGGTAGCCGTGAGATGTATGGGAATTAGGGTTTGTGTTTGGTTGCGGATAGTTGATGGGTAACCTAATTAACGCGCCAGGATAGTTCGACTAGAAACGCGTTAATTGTTGACATCAGGGCCCGGGTTTCAGGAGATTACTCGACTGTAAACAAAAGCTCTATTTCGACGTAATAGAAAAGAAGACAAGAGTTCCTATTTATACTAGAGAGTTGACCTAATAGGCCAGACTCTCTAGTTACTAAATATGACGGCCTATTTAACACAAATGGAATCCACTCCAGAAATAGCAGCTACTAAAAATAGAAATACTGGAAACAGAAAGTACTAAACAAGTAATGTATAAAATTAGAAAGAACTAGAATTAGAAAGTCTCCTAAATCTAGCTCGGGATAGATGTAGCTGTAGAGGAGTCTCAAGGCGGATGTCTCATGGCGTCTACCTCCTCTCTAGCTGACATGGCGGACAAGGTCACATCACCCTCCCCCACTTGGTTGTGAAGCGTCCCCGCTTCACCTTCATCAGGCTCGGGCTCCAACTGATATGCGTTGTCCCCCGTGCGAAAAACCAATCGATGCCTGTCTCCGGTCGGCTGAAGGCGCTACTCAAGCTGAGTGCTCTTCCGTCCTTGCAGCTCCGGAGGATGCCTGTCCACCCGCAAGTCCTGCAAAAAGAAAAAAAAACTCGGCGAGAGGGCAGGCTCTGACATAGTAGTGGGACAAGGAATAGAACTATCAAGGACACAAGGAAACTTGCCTGAAGGAGGTACGCAGAGTAGTGATATGTGCTCACAAGTGCCACGCAGAGGCGAAGCAGGAGGCACATTGCCACCTGGACCGGGAGCTCGCTTTCCTGTCTTGTTCGTTGTAGACCTCGCAGGAGTAGGCAAACTATTGGTGGAGGAGCTGCCCGTCGGGTCTAGCGCGTCAGGTGGCTTTCGTCGTGAGGCCTCTATCGCCTTCTGGCGCTGTCGGTCAGCCATATCCTGCAAAATCTCATGCAGAGTCATAGGTGATAGTGTCACGCGCTTCCCGTGGTAAGTGAACATGTAAGTGTTCAAATACCCGTCGTGAAGTACACGACGATCATATTGCCACGGACGTCCCAAAAGAAAATGGGTAGCATCCATGGCGGTAACATCACAAAGCACAGTGTCGCGATATAGACCAATGGAAAAAGAAATAAGACATTGTTGTGACACTTTGTTACCTGGTCCGTCAGAGATCCACTGAAGGCCATATGGAGCGGGGTGCGGTGTAGTCGGAAGGTTGAAATGTTGCACAACCTTCTCATTGATGATGTTGCAGCACGACCCCCCATCAATGATCACACTCAGCGATGCATCTTGAAGTCTGCACCGAGCATGAAACAAGTTCTCCCGTTGCTCAGTAAGGGCTCCCTCCTTGACGCTCAGCACGCGTCTAGAGAGCAAGGCAAGGCGATATGCCTGGTCATCATGGTGGTCGGCACTGCCGACCACACAGCCATCAGCATCGGCTGTATAGACAGCTGCAGAAATAGGCTCGACGTCGCTATCGGCATCGTCATAACTCTCATAACCTACAGACTGGGTGGAAAAGAGGACCTTCTTGGCATTAGGACAGTCTCTCTTGTAGTGTCCTCTTCCGCCATACTTGTAGCACTCCAGATCTCGGGCTCGGTCAGAATGAGCGGTCTCTGAAGCTGGCGGCTGCGGCCGGCGAGCAAGAGCAGGTGGGGATGATCGTTGCGGGGTCGAGCCAGACGCAGTACCTGTGCTGCTGTGGTCCTGTCTAGGCACACTAGAAGAAGCAATAGAGTTAGTGCCATAACCCGAATGGAATGGTCTAGGGCCATACCTGGATGATGTCGCAGACTGCCATGGTTGCTGCTTCTGACATAGCTGCTGTAGATAGAACTTCTGGGCAGTATGGACGACATTGTTGAGGTCCTTGATCGGCAGCACGTCGACCTGATCACTAAAAGGCTGGTTAAGCCCAGTAATAAACCTCATTCTCAAGGTTCCTGGAGCAACACTGACGCCAGTCTTGAAGTACATGTCCTCAAGACGAGCGAAGAACTTCTGTGGCGAATCAGCACCCTGAGTAGCACGTGCAATTTTTGACCTCATCTGCTCCTTGTAGGTCGAAGGCACATACTTCCTAGTCATCATGTGTACAAGCTAGTGCCACTCACTAATGGGTGGCCAACCCATCCTGAAATGTTGCTGCTCAAGACGATGCCACCGGGTCTGAGCAGCTCCCTCAAAATGTAAGGTAACGAGCTCTACCTTCTCATGCTCCTGGACTGTTAAGTGTCGCAGTACATGCTCCGTGTTCTGCAACCACTCAAGGAAAATAGCAGGGTCATATAAACCAAAGAAGGGTTTGATCTTTACCTTAATGTCTCTGTGGTGCACAGGTGGTTGGGCCCGACGGTCAGGAAATGGGGCTGTAGGGTCCTCATGGTGCTCTAAGTGATGAGCTGCATGTTGGGGAAGAGCCGCATACTGACCGTATTGTGGTCCAGCATACGGCGGTGGGTCGCGAGCAGGCTATCGCTGACGCTGATGGCCGGCGGCAGGGCGCTAGTGCTGGCGAGATGGCAGGCGGTTGCCGTACTGGACAGCGTTCCAATACGCTGCCTGATTCTGAGGCAGGAGAGGAGGTAGAACATAACTGGTATGGTGCTGCTGTAACTCAGGGGGATCTTGTAATGGTGGGTGAAAACCATGAGCATACCCAAACTGACCCTCATCCTCCTCTTGGTCATACTCATCAAACTGATTCTCCTCATCAGAATAGATAGGAGTACGGACACTCTGATGATCCTGAAATGCATCAACATCAAACGGCACAGCACTAGATTGCTGGTGACGATGTTGCTGCGGAGGCTGCTGACAATGCGAACTAGACGGCTGGCGGGGTGGTCGACCTGTAGGAGGCTGGAATGTCTGATAGCGGGCTTGCCTATGTCGACCACTGGAATGAACCTGATCGTCCTCATGTTCCTCTTGGGAACTTTCATCATCTGCCTCTACGGCTTCAGGGTCCTCCTCCCGGATCACGACCTGCGTAGACCGTCGTTGTCGACAACGCTGCGGGCGACAATGCTTTCTTTCTGCGACTCCAGGTGTTTCAGCTGGCCTGGAGTCGAGGTGGAGGGAAGCATCGGGGCTTTACCCTTCGCCTTTTCCAGGGCTAGGACGCTCAACTCCTCTGCCTGTAATTGACCCTGATCAGAAGCGACTGTAGCGATTGAAGACGGTTGCTGTCGAGATAAGAGCTTGGCATTCTAACGCAAGAGCTCGGCTATCTGCGCATCTCTGACTTTGTTGGCAGCAAGCATCTCTCGTAGCATTTTCTGTTCAGCAGTCTCTGAGCCTGTATCGCGGGTTGTATCACCTTCTGACATGGTACTTGACAGCAAGAAGTAGCAAACCACAGGAACAAAGCAGACAACAACAGCAAAAGAGAAATAACGAACATGTAAGCAGAACCGAACTCAACAAGCAATCACTCAGGAAACTAATTTGGCTGGCCGTGTGGGCAGTTACGAGCTGGCTAAAGCAAGTCACACAACAATCAACAAAATCAAGGCAATGCTCAGCAAAGAAAATGTCGAAAGTAGATATGCAAGGATATTAGCACAGAAGCAAGCACAACACAGTCAACCAAGATATGCAACCTAGACAATGAAAGAGATAGAAGACGGTAAATGAATGACTTGCGAAGAGACGCACTTGCCTTATTTTGGCTTGTGTGGCCTCGGTTTTTTTTTTTTTGAATTGATGGTGCCGGATTCAAGACCGGGTTCTCCCTTCTTGTACTGCGAAGAGACGCACTTTCCTTATTTTGGCTTGTGTAGTCTCGGAAAAAACTTTTTTTTTTGTAATATGCGAACAACACTGCTACTGTAACACAGAAACGGACCAACAACAGTAATCTGCGCAATAGCTGAACCAGAAATTATAGCAGCCACACGTAGCAATATGCTGCAACCTCAGCAAAACAATGCAGGAAGTCACGAACAGCACACAGGGAAAAAAATTCAGCAGCCAAGGTTCAGCAAATTGACGCACAGACAACCAGAAATTAGTGCTGCAACTTCAACAGAAATCACGAACAACACCACCAGAAATCAGAAATTCAGTGATTCAAGTGGGAAAAGAAGGAGATTCAGATGATGTAGATTGTTGGTGCAAACAAGGCAAACACAGTTGTAAGCAAACTATCTAAGCCTATATGCAAGCGGATCTACAATAGACAATTTCAACAACTCAGCAACACCAGAATTTGCAGGAAAATTGTGTGCAAGGTGTGGCTGTGCAGGGAAAAAAAATTGTTGGGTTTTGATGATGGCCGAATTGCTCAACCACCAAACCTAGGTTTTTTTGTAGCATTTTTCAGATTCAAATTGCAAGATTTTTTTTGGGGTTCCTAGAGCAAGATCTAGATTTTTTTTATGCAGGAATTGATTTATGGAAGCGAATGAGTGATTGAACGAAGAGTTGGAACGACTTATGCGATTCGTAGGCTCTGATGCCAGTTGATGTAACCTTGCCCGACGGAAAGATTACAAATTGTTGTCAAGGATCCGATGAACGCGTAGTAGGGCGTAGCAACTCTCCGGAAGTGAAACGAGGGGGCAGCGGACTGTAGGAAGTCGGAAACAACCATGGACTGGTGGAGGCGCGGCGGACTGGAGGGAGACGCGGCGGCGATGGAGGGAGATGCGGCGGCGATGGCTGTGAGGGGCGGCGGCTGCACTAGGGTGTAGAAGATGGGTGGTAGCCATGAGATGTATGGGGATTAGGGTTTGTGTTTGGTTGCAGATAGTTGATGGGTAACCTAATTAACGCGCCAGGATAGTTCGACTAGAAACACGTTAATTGTTGACGTCAGGGCCCGGGTTTCAGGAGATTACTCGACTGTAAACAAAAGCTCTATTTTGACGTAATAGAAAAGAAGACAAGAGTTCCTATTTATACTAGATAGTTGACCTAATGGGCCAGACTCTCTAGTTACTAAATCTGGCGGCCCATTTAACACAAATGGAATCCACTCCAGAAATAGCAGCTACTAAAAATAGAAATACTGGAAACAGAAATTACTAAACAAGTAATGTATAAAATTAGAAAGAACTAGAAATAGAAAGTCTCCTAAATCTAGCTCGGGATAGATGTAGCTGTAGAGGAGTCTCAAGGCCGATGTCTCATGGCGTCTACCTCCTCTCTAGTTGACATGGCGGACAGGGTCACATCACAACCCTTTGGAGAAAGGTGGGGATATAGGTGGTGGCGGCTGGGGAAAATCAAATGGTGGGAGTACCGACGGTGGCGGTTGGGGCAGTACATCTGGAGGTTGGGCGAATTCAGCTGGTGGCAAAAGGGCAATGAAAGTGGCAGTGGTGGCGGTGGATGGGGATGTTCAGCGGGTGGGTCTACTGTTACTGGTGGCTGGGGAGCAGGTTCATCTGGTGGTTCCAAGGACAAAGAAGTTGTTTACCAAAACTTTATCAAAATATTCTGTCGATTTCTAGATATTGGAAGTTATTTTTCCAAATTAAACCTGAAAACCTTAAACTTTGTATTGTCATGACCTAAACCCAACACCCTAAACCCCCATACCCTAAACCCTAAACAAATCCCCCTCACAACGCTCTGGGCGCAACGACGTCGCGTCCAGATCCTTGGGTGCAACGAGGTTGCGCCCAAATGGTTGAGAGGCACGGTTTGTGACAAACCGTGCCACTTTATAGAGGCTCAATTCTTCGTGTTTTCGGCTCCGCACAGATAGAGACAAGATGGCACGGTTTGTCCAGAAGTCCACCATTGTACCTGAACTATAGATTAGGTTTGAGATTCTCGAAGATTGGGTTTTAGTGTAACTGATAACCCATCCCACCTTTTATCAAAATCTCTACATATTGTTTTTGTTATTCGATCTCGGTAAGGTTCTATTTTAAAGGTAATTTATAACTAGTTACATTCTTTGCTTAACTTATTTATATCCCGTGCGTAGCACGGGATATGTTTTGAATTTGGTTAATGAAGTGTAGTGAACCTAGTGATGAATTTGTAAATTGTTTTCAATATTTTTTGTTTAAAATATTTATTTTAGTATGAGTTTATTTTGTATTTGAAGTTGTAAATTTTGTGTGCATATTTGTACCATGTAGTCAACACTATGCATTTATATTTTGATTTTATCATGCGAATTTGTAATTTGGTGCTATGTTTCGTTCATTCCATTGATGATTGGTTAAAATTTTAATATACGTAATGATTTATTTATTTGCCCTTGTTTACAACATTGTATGAGAATAACTTCTTATAACAATTTATTATGTGTGTTCTTTTACATTTATATATTTTATATATTTAAATATTGTATACTATAGAATTATCACATAATTTTCTTTAAAAACACTAATAGTTGTAAGGAATTATGGAGAAACAATGATTAACCAACTTAACATATTTAATTAGTAATTTTTGCCATCCCTTAGCAATTTAAATTTTAACAAACATGATTTTGGTTCTATTTTTCTTACTCACCTTTAAGGTACAATATTACAATTTTTATTATTTTTATTATATATTTATTATGTCTTAAATGTTTAAATATAAATGTGGGTTACTCTTTTATACTATGAAATAATATTTATCTTTTATCATTATAACATCTTTTATTAGAACTAAACAAAAATATTTTATGATATTATATATCGATACTACATTATTATTTTGTTAAAGTTATTTCAGTGTGTTTTTGTCAAAAAAATTATTTCAGTGTTAGTACTTAGTAGTAAGTGCTTAATTTTATAGTTTCATTCCCGAAAACAAACGTTTTATAACTAAGCATGAATAGCTTTCACATTCGATTATGTATAGTTATATTGCACAACTACTATACATACTCTATCGTCGAAACTACTCATTATTTATACTCCTTACACATGGTTTTATTTCATTACACTTTTCACATTGAGGATTATATTTTCTAATATATAATATAAGGTATCATTAATTATATTTATGTTAGGAGAGCAGGGTTGTTCAACTTTTTTATCTTTTAATCATATTGAAAATTTTTCACACGTTTTATCTTCTTCGAGGGTTAAATTAGTTTATACGGTTGTTAATTGACTGAATCTCATCGTAATTTGGGGGGAAATCCAGAAAAGGGCGAGGTTTTTTGGTTGGAAGATGGACGATAATTCAAGTACTCACCTCATTTTAGTTGCTTTATGTCTCAAGTAACTCGACATGTAACTTTTTTGAAGCTCTTTCTTAACTCTGTTGTGAATTGAACATTTATGGTACAACTGTTGACCCTAATTTTTATCTAACTTATCAATTTTTTCGTTTGTAACTCCATATCTTTGGTTGTTCGTGGTGATTTTGTTATATTCATCTGTTAAGCAGTCAAAGTAGATATGAATTGAAAGTTAATTTCATCATTCGTAAGTCTTGTAATATGCAAACCATATTCTTGAACAGATAACTAAAAATTTCCAATTTGCTATTTTAGAATGACTTATTAAAAAAAATTAATTTATTTCCAATTATGTATTTAACAGAAGATTAATGACTTTCCTAACATGGGATGGTTCTCTGTAAACTTGGCATTTTAGAAGCGTTTTTTTTTCATTTTCTTGTATTTTTTTTTGTAAAACTTGCCCTTTAATGGATAATTTTATGTAGTTTACCCTATAATTACATAGTGAATGCGACTTTGATACTATATTATCATTTCAATAGTTTTTTGTTAACTGGAATTTATACATTCCTCTATTATTGGCTGGATTCATAGTGATTTTTTGTTAACCGTTAGAGTTGATTGTCAATTATGTTGTCTTGGTCATAGTGGGAACTGGACTTGCATTTGGCTGCTAATATTGAAAACTTATAATGTGCAAACCATATTATTAAAGAGATACTGGTTGAAATATTCCTACATTGAGAATTTATAATTTTGTTTGTATGAAATTGAATGTGGATGAAATATCAAACTTAAATACCTCGTGAAAATCTTCACTATTAATTAACAATGCACTCTTTATACTTCAAAATAATGTTAGAATACTATATAACTTAGTATACAAACTTCTTGGACTATAATGTAAATTTTTTTCATTTTCTTTGTACTTATATTTTGTTTGTGAAAGTATGAAACGCATAGCCTAAAAAGTTAAATATAAAAACACCAAACACCAGAAATTCTATAAGATTTTGTCACCAGAACTATATATCCCGAAGTTTAAGGTATTAACCATATAGTCTATTTTACTGAGATTAATATTTTTTGTATTTCCTCATCTAATGACCAAGAATATAAACATAGGATAAAATAAGATGTAATTAACCAAAATGGTGAAAGTCTTTAACATGTTAACCGAGGTGACAACACTAAACATGCAATTCTTGTAAATTTACATATTTTTAAATGTTTGGTGTTTGGAGGCCTCAAATTATGGCATTATCCCATATATATATATTTGCAGGTATGAATATAAGCAGAAAAGCACAGAAACTAAGTCGTACAAACTTGAATGCCACTCCCAAACAAATTAAATAGAACATTAGTGTCCGAAACAGAGACTCGAAAAAAAAAACTATGTACCTTATATGTCTAAAATTTGGAGAATAACATTGAAATCTAAAATTTATTTATATAGTCCACCGGCTTGCTTTGTTTCTAGAGGTCCTGTGTAAGTTAATAAATTGAAATATTTTTCATTGTATTATTAAACATATACATATACAAATCAATATTAAAATAAGAAATATTTGAAAATTAAAGTTATTGATGTACCATATAATCTGCTAGAAGGAGATATGTGGACTTGTATGTCCCGAGCCAATCGAAAACATCTCATTTGCGAAAAATCACGACTTTAATATCGGAGCTTACATCTTGAAGCAATTAGATAAATGTAATGCATTTTCTTTCCCCTGTTGTATTTCCAGGCATGATTTCGTTGTGGAGGGAGAAGTGAGGAAGATAAGAGAGATCAATTGTAGTAGTGGCACACCAAGTGAATAGATGGGAAGAGCCAATATTTATTGGTATATTTGAGTTAAGAGAGAAACAATTACCTTATTTTCAACACCCGTTTGAGTGCAAATTATATATGGAGTATATTTTGAGTTAAGAGAGACACTGTTTAAATGTTATACGTTTTCTCTAGCCATGGTCATTTAAATCTGTTCAATCTCACAATTGAAACAATCATAGTCTATTTTTTTTTTTTGATCTTCTTTTTTGTTTTGATGAATGTGAGTTTCAGGATAGATTATGGACGTGGGCAATTATTGCCAAGTTTGTATTTTGAAACAGTCGGTTGCTCATGTTTTATTTTTTTTGATTGTTGATTATCTGTAAGTTTATCCAGAATTACGCATATGGGCATTAAGTGCCATGGTTGTATCCTATATTTAGGAAATTGAAGAGTCTTTATTTTTAAATTGTCGTTTGAGTATGTGTTAATTTTGTTTTGTATGTTTTGAATGTGAGTTTTAGGGGATTGTCATTTATTGTCTATATTATATTTTATCTTATACGGAGTATATTGATTAAGATGAGATGAAAGTAAAAAATGAGGGAATAAGTATATTAATTAGTTGTAGGGCATTAATGGACAAAATTAAGTCTATTTATATATTTATAGATAGATAGATATAAAAATTTGAGTAATATAAACAAAACAATAATGAAAGATAAAATAGTAAAACAAAGTTGTTAAAAGGGGGGATTAAACTCTAGACCTTTTGTATTATGAGAGTGTCTTTAACCATTGAGCTATATTAGAAGATGTAGTTTGTAAAGAAAGATCAACAAAAAATAAGAGATGATTTCTCATATTTATTGGGCATTAATTGCACTCTTAGTCTACTTTATATATTTATAGATAGATATTAAAACATGTTTATTATGTAGCCTTTTCTCTATCAAATACTGTTTTTTTAACATTCAACATCATCATAATATATGCTATTAATTGTATGATTTTTTTCCATGTTTACGTATATGAAATTGATGCAACTAGCTAAACCTTGAAACATTACCGTAATTTATATAAGTACAAATTGGAAAAAGAGTGGATTTACATCGACTAAACATATCCAACTCCATCCCGATCCAACATTTGTAGTAGTTGGATATCCTAAGCCCTATGACTAAAGAAATATTCCCCCGTTACCACCCATGCTCCGTTGGATAAGGTAATCTTCCATCCTAGCCTCAAACGGTTTCTCCCATCCTTCAACGCTTGCATCTTTGCATCAGGTCCAAACTCCGGGCGGGGATGGAATCGGACAAAGATCATCAACTAGCCAAACTTGTACAAATTCAAGGGTTAGAATACATTAGAAAAAAATAAAAGTTAATGATGATCGAATGTGGAAATGCTTACCGATACAAAATGGTCATGATTGCCTACAAGGGCTATCGCATGCACCCTAGTGGGAGGTTGTGCGCCTGGGGGAGCCCACATTGGGAGGCATGTGTGAGGTCCAGCATATGATAGCACAACAAGAGCCACCTGGTATCGTGTGGCAAACGCCAAGCCGGCCAGAGGAACTTCCATCCAGTGATCGCTCATGCACACCCCGGTATAATTCACAAACCTGATCAGCTCTGATATGGGGGTAACATGACAAGCCGGGGTGTACAACGCTCAACGTTGTTGTAGTTCCTTTAAAAGCTCCCATCAGACGTACCGATAATCGTCTTCGTGCGACCCTAATAATACAGTCAGTGAACGGTACCCACAATGACCATCGCCCATTACATTCTGTACTCCTCCAATGTAGGCGAGCATGAACGAATCAATATTATCTCGACCCCAGTTGAAGCCGAGGTAAATCACATCCTTGTCACCCTGAGGTGCTCTAGTGGTGCTAGGCTTGCCAGGTGAAACTCCACTGCGCGGTTTACCGCTCGGAGGACGTCCTTTAGATCCCGTGGATGAATTTTTCCGCTCCTCATCCTTCTTCTTTTTTCCTCATCCTTCTTCTTTTTTTCTTCCGTCATGTGCTCAAACCAACTCGGGTCCCTCTTGGTATCGTTCTTCTTCTTCTTAGGTCTCCCCTTCTGGGTCGAAGCAGTCGGGGGCTCTTCTGCGGTACACGATCTCGGCTCAACGGAAGCTTTATACTTGTGGGCAAAGTCGGTCTTCAGCTCTGAGGGCAATTCATCGTTGGTCCAATCTCCCCACATGGCACCTAAGAGGACATCTTTTTCTGAGATAAAGACATCCTCATCCGGTGCGAGCTCATCATGACCAACTCCTTCCCACTTGATTTGCTTCCAATAAATATGGATTTCACTTGGCTTCAACGGGACACCGTCCTTTACATATTCCTTGATCATGTGTGGGCAAGGCATGCCTAGGGTGGATTTCCAAAACACATCACGGCATTCTTCCTCGAGTATTTTTCCTTCCTTTGCCCTAACAACTTCCTTGTATAACATTCTTAAGCACTTTTCCGAGACCTTATAAAGAATGCGCCTGAAAAAAGCCTTCACCTAACTCGGCCCATTTATGATCTATGTGGGCGCCTTAAAAGCACTCTCCTCCATATCACCCCTGATTTCCCTAATCTAATCAGCGAACATATTGTCGATTTGCTGCATGAGGGTGTCCAAGCCTCCAACAGACGATTCAATCCCGTCCTTCAGCACAGAGTGTTGACTCTCAACCCTAAAAATAAAACTCAAGTTACACTTAGTATATATTGATACGTATCTAAAGGCACAACTTATGAATTTACATGTTTGATGATCTTGTGGCGAAATGGAGAATGGTGTCGTACCACGCACATACTAGCATCTCCTTATACTCAGTAAGTCATACCCTATTCATGTACTCCATCAGCCAGGGTAGCTTAATCCATTTATCCGTCAAGTATTGAAGTCGCTCCTCGTACACATCCTCAGTGGGCGACCTCAACAACCAATGAATATTACCACTAAAATGGTCAAAGTTGGGGATCCATTTCATAGCATAACCTTCCACGTTGCGGTTGACATGGACCCTTCACAGCAGATGCTTCGAATTGGGAAAGAATTCATCGACGGCTTTCACAAGACCGAGCTCTCGATCTGACATGATCGCCTTGGGTTCCTGTCCCCCGAGCATGATCTTAAGGCGGTCCAAGGCCCATATGTAGTGCTCCGTCGACTCATCATACATGAATACGATCGCAATACAAAACGTACGGTTGGTGCAAGTGAATCCAATAAACTCCAACAAAGGCATACCGTACCAATAAATGTAAAAAATTAGAACATTTATATGCAATTACATATCTTAGATGTAGTAATAACGATAATTAAACTTTCATACCTTTCGTCTTGTAGGTCGTATCCATGATGACGATGTGGGGGAACAAACTCAACAAATGTCTAGCTTCGGGGTGACAAATAAAAATGTCACTCAAAACCTCCTTCCCTTCTCCATTGCAATGCGTCTCATGGCTTGTATAGTAATGTCTCGCATGTAGAAAATTCATCATGTATTGCGGCATCGTCAAATTCCCCCTGGATTTCAGCCTCTCCTTAGACTTGTAATTGTAGAGTTGGTTCCTTGATGTTAAGCATTTGGGATCCTCGTGTAGAAATAGACTCATAATAGCCTTCAACTTTATTACGGAGGCTGGCAAAACATTCACGCGCTCTCGTTGTTCCTGCGAAAGCCGCCCGACAAATGCATGACCGATCAAAATACTTAAAAGATCATGGTCGTGCCATCCTCTAACGACGGATAATCTCCACCTCTCACATTTGATCCAATTTCCTTTCACAAACACCCCATGCAACTGAAACGGGCACTCGCTCTTCTTTGTCCTCGAATTGTATTTCCGTTTAGGGGTTGCCTCGGGACCCTCACCCTCATTCTTCTTCACCGCCGATCTGTATGCCCCAGACTTCTCACACGATAATATGACCTTTCTAGCCCATGATTTACTTATTATGATCAACATACACAGCTCCAAACCTACCTTTTTAGCCCAGTTGATCATACCGTCTCTATCACTCCATTCCTCACTTGTAGTAAAATGAGCAGAATAGTCCACTGACGAATATTCGCTATCACTAGAGTCGTCCTATTTATTTTCAAAAATATTTTATACATTAGAGGTTTTTCTAAGAGCGTTTCAAAAAACTAACATAATGATGTTCTGACGACAAACATATAATTTACTTAATAAATGATAATCTAACACATGTGAAATCCACCTAAATTGACCAAAAATACCACCTAAAAATACTAACATATTGTCCACTAACCTAAAACATGTAATCATTCTATTTATTTCACAACTATATAATAGAATACAGAAAATACTAACATAATGCCGCTAACCTGAAACATGGAATCATCCTAACGTAATGATCATATGTACATTTTAATGAACGTTCTAAACTACAACAAATTACTTTAATTTACTAAATTTGAAATAAACTTAGAAAAAAATATATACGTACCCGTAAATCACCGTGATGAATCAAATCAAGACCGGGTGCATCATCTAAGTGCTCAAATGGATCGGGTGCATCATCTAAGTTTGACGAAGACGTTTTCTCAATATTTTGTTATTTCAATTCGGTGGTATGCTCAAATGGACCAATGCTCAAATGGGCGAAATACTCGCATATATATAGCCAAAAAAGTTATTGTTTTACAACGATAACTTTTTGGGGCGCAACGATGTAGCGCCCAAATTGTTACCGCTGTACAACGGTAACTTTTTTCATTTTTTTTTAAATTTACCAACTATTTGGGCGTAATTTGTTTTAAAAAAACATTTTTTAAAATCATTTTGAAAAAATCATTTTTTAAAATAATTTTTCAAAAAATAAATTATTTTCCAGTCATTGTTGAACCGGTTCAATAATCACCGATAAATAATTTTCAAAAAAAATACGGACCTTGCACCCATGGAATTTTTTTAAAAAAAAAATATCCGCTTTTTAGGCGCAACAAGGTTGTAATAACTAATAACCCTCAATTTTGGTAAGGGTATTTATGTAATTTACCCAACTCTATTTCTAATAAAGGAATTTTTGGTATTTATTTCATAATTCCAAAAATAGAAATGAAATGGAGATTCTTAATATAAGTTGTTACAGCTTTAAAGTTGTGAGCTATTTAAAATTTTGGGTAACATTATGTTGATCCTAAATTTAAATAAAACTTAACCTAGAATATTTAAATCAAGTTTAACAATTTTTGTTAAAGGATTTAAATATGGTTAAAGCCATAGGAATTGTAACTTAAGTTTGTCTTATCCTAAGTTAAGCTTATTTTAGCCTAAGTTAATTTTTCTAAATATTAGATTTGGGCTAAAATAATGAATGAAACATAGAATTATCAAAATAATTATGTTTGGGAAAGTTTAGGGAATTTGCGTAATTTTTCAGGAATTGTTAAGGGGAGTTTTACCCCAATATGAAACGTTGGGGCAAAAAGTGCAAATATGCCAAACGTTGGCTGGGCACTGTTCATCATCTTCTTCATGTGCCAGCCGAGCTCCCTTTCGCCCATCCATGGCGGTTTTCGGCCATTCCAAGCCTCGTTTCGGGCCCTATTCGATCAATTACCCCATGGATTTTTATTATAGGTCCATACGCACATAATACCGAAGGAATCAAAAGGAAACAATCAAAAATATTCGTTTTGACATTTTGGAAACTTTGAGAAATCGGGGCCAATCCGAGATCATTTCCTTGCACATGTTATAGGATATCAACTGTTGAGGTTTCGGCACCCAATTAATTCCCCAAAGCTCAAGAACCTTAGAATCCGCATCCCTCTGTTGCGGGATCAATTTCCGTCACACCGGAGCTCCATTGACGTCTCCACCACCACCATTAGTTCCGCCTTGAAGTCTACTTTCAAAGACCTAAGTCCCCGCCGCTGTAAAACCGCCGCCGGCCACCGGAAATGCCGGAAAACTGAGACAGCTCCTCCGAGTCGAACCGGAATTGGGTATTTTCGGATTTTTGTCCGATTTTTCATTTATTGTTATTATTATTTGGCTTAATTAAGGTTAAATAAATCAATCTTAATTACTGAATAATAAAATGGGATTAATTTGATTTTAATAAAATTAAATTTTAATTAATTAAAATTACTTTGGGTATTATCTTAGACTATGAATGGTTAAAATACTAACTTTTCATTTGGATAATATTTTGGAGTAAAATATATGGACTTGTAAATAAGTTATGATATTTATTTAGTTATAAAAAGATTATTTAGAATATACGATTAATTGATTTTTAATCGTATAGATAATCGTCCTACCGATTAAGCCTTGAAAATTAAATTAATTTGAGATGTATTAATTCAATTTAAATCTTGAGACATATTGATGTGTCCTTGTCTCCTGTGTCAAGCCAAGTTGTCAAAGGAGACGCCTTAGATCTAGTCTTGGTTGGAAAGTCATGTCTGAACGTCTCAGTGTTGGGTTATGGAGCCTGAAGCGTAAGGATGTACGTGTAAAGGCAGAGAAGGCAACTAAGAGGAGCCGCCGGGTCGCGGTGAGACTGGACGCCCCACGGTGGGCGTCGGTTTTACAATGGATGGACAACTGAGAGTTACCGCCGGGTCGCGGTGGGATTGGCGCCCCGCGGTGAGAGTCGCCGCCCCGCGGTGGACGGCACCGCCCCGCGGTGGAAGGCACCGCCCCGCGGTGGGAGCCGCCGCCCCGCGGTGGGCGTTGGGCCGTTTCTCGCGTGTTGTGTTTTTGGGCCCATTAGGTTTAATTCGTGTTTGCTATTTAAACCCTAGTTCCTTGTAATCGTTGTTATCACATTCAAAAGTGAGAAAAAGTATCCTGGCTTGGTAGTGCCCCTAGACGTAGTCATTCTTGACGAACTGGGTTAATAATTCTTGTGTTCTTTGTCTTGTTTTCTTGTCGTTACTACGTTCAAATCCTAACAACTGGTATCAGAGCTAGTTCTGGAAGTAACGATGGGAAGCGGAAAGTCACCAGTGGAGAAGTTCGATGGCACGGATTTCGGATTCTGGAAGATGCAGATCGAGGATTACCTGTATGGTAAAGATTTGTATTTGCCGCTGGGTGAGAAGCCGGAAGACATGAAGGAAGACGAGTGGAAGTTGCTGGACAGGAAAGCGATGAGCGTGATCCGCCTGTCGCTGTCCAGGAACGTGGCACATCACACGGTCAAGGCAGAGACGACGAAGGGGATGTTGGAAATTCTTTTCGCGATGTATGAGAAACCCTCTGCGGTGAACAAGGTTCACCTGATGCGAAGGTTGTTCAATCTGCGGATGACGGAGAGTACAACGGTCGCCAATCACTTGAACGAGTTCAACATGACGATCGCCCAACTGAGTTCAGTGGAGATTGATTTCAACGATGAGGTACAAGCCCCAATCTTGTTGTCTTCTTTACCAGAGAGTTGGAGCGGGACAGTTACTGCTGTTAGTGCTTCGGCGGGGAAGGCAAAGATCAAGTTTGATGAAGTGAGGGATCTGATTATGAGCGAAGAAATTCGCAGGAAGGCGTCAGGTTCTACCTCTGGATCAGCCTTGAATACGGATAGCAGGGGCAGGTCAGACTCTAAGAAGTCGAATCGTGGCAGATCAAAGTCTAGAGGGAAGGATAAGCCCAAGGACAAGAGCAAGATCAAGTGTTGGAATTGTGATGAGAACGGTCATTACAAGAGTGAATGTAAAGCACCGTTGAAGAATAAGTCAGCGAATTCAGCCAGTGAGGATATTGCAGACGCGTTGACTCTGAGCGATTCAACGACAGGAACCACTGCAGATGCATCTATTCTGAGCGCGAGCAGTCCATTAGAGTCTTGGGTATTAGACTCTGGAGCTTCGTTTCATTCTTGCAGCAGTGCTGATATCTTGGATCGCTACACCTCTGGAGATTTTGGAAAGGTCTATCTTGCTGATGATGAGAATTTGAAAATCGTAGGGAAGGGTGATGTCAGAATCAGAGCGCCGAATGGATCTGTGCTGCAGTTGCATGGAGTGAGGCATATTCCTGGTTTGAAGAGAAACTTGCTTTCCATTGGCCAGTTAGATGACGAGGGCTATGTGATAACAACAATTTGTCGTGCTAATTACTGCTATGCAAGGAGTCCAAACAAACCTTAAACCGTAGTCCTAAGTAAGTAAGGGTCGAATCCACAGGGAGACAGATTCTATCTTTATATGCAATTTATATGTCAATCCAAAGTAACCAAAAGGGGGGTTTTGTATGTTTCAGTAAATCTAAGCATGCAAAGGCAAACAAACTAAAGATGATGATTTCAGTAATGGGGAAAATATCTCAGTCAAACAACATTCACTATTCGTATGACAAGTTGATCATAGATACTCATTCAATATCTCATGCAATGGAAATTCCAATTCCTTTTCAGATATAACTAATAGCACAACCAGATACTATTATCACTAACTAATTAAACAACCATGAAACTATCAAGATTCAGTTTAATAGCAGCGTTAAGAATATGAATATAGTTGGATACAATTATAGCATAAAACAACCAGCTTTTATCCTAGAATGTAAATCAGTTCTCTTCTGCATAAGACTAGCATAACCAGATACTAGTACGATGCAGTTGCTACTCTGAAATAGATATGTTCAACCAGTAACAATCTAGATCTAGCAATCAATCAATAGAGACAAACCCTAGTTGCGCATGTTAGAGATTATCAATATTAATCATAAGCAATCAAGCAAGAGAATAGATAAAATCCATGCAATAGATAAGGAACGAGAATCTCACAACTTAATCAAAACGAAAGCTTCAGCGTCTGACTAAGCCAAGGGAGGCTTAGTTCTTCATAGCAAAAATACGTAGAAAGAAATTAGGGTTCAAGAGATTTGATGATAGGCAAACAAGCCTTTCTCTACCCTTAAATACTAAAGGAAATAAATTCTGGAATTAACCTAAAACGAAATAATAAAACATAAATAAAATAATCCAATTAAAACATAAAAGGAAATCGTGACTCGGCGGGCTTCAGACACGACGGCGGGCTGGCATACTCCACGGCGGGCACCGTAATCGCGGCGGGCGCCGCAATTACACGACGGGCGCCGTGACAATGTCGTAGCAAAGGTTCCTGGATGGGAATTGGCGGCGGTCACTGTGGCTTCTGCGGCGGGCGCCGTAAGGTACTTTCTCCGAAGTCTTCGTCTCTTCAGCTCCTTGGCGTCTACTTCTGGTGGCTTCCTCCTCAGTGTCTACTATGATCTCCAAAACGGCTCAAACACCTCCAAATACACCAACTTCGCCCCCAAACGCCATACACATGAATATGTCTAAATCAACCCGAATGGCACCAATAAAACCTCTAATGACTCTTGGTTAAGCCCTACAAAGTAGTGCTTATCAAACTCCCCCATGCTTAGACCTTTTCTCGTCCACGAGTAAACTAATAAAAAACCTACTCCTCCAATGTAGCATCCAAGGTCTCAGGAAGCATATCCTTCAACTAAGAGTCACCTAACCCATGCCAAGCTCCTGGCACCACTCTCATTTACAACACATCAACAACTCAACAAGCTTAAGGGGCAAGCAGAGTACTTCCCCCAAGCTAGACCCGGACATCCAATAGCGTAAGTAACCTCTAATCCTAGCCTCCATCTATTGCTCCTTATGTCTCCCAGAGTGACCTACCCGACAATCCTTCTTTGTCTCCTCTTCTTATGACGCCTCACCAAGAATAATGAGAAATCCTAAAATCACTCTTCTTCTTTTCGCTCATTTTGCCAAGGCGCCCTTTCGGGTTTTCACCAAGCCACTCATTTCATTTTTCAATAGATGTGCTCACATAAACTCACGTCACTCTTGACGACATATTACCCCAGCCTAATGCTGGTCCAAGCTACCTGCTTATTACCTAGGCCACCCTTTCAGGTTTTTGGCCTATCCCAGGATTTCAATTTCAGCCTTTTATCAAATTTTTGGCTCTTTTTCATTTTTTTTTCTTTTCCTCAACGACGTGGCAAGTATAGAACTCTCCCCCATGCTTAAACATTGCATTGTCCTCAATGTAATGAAAGACAAAAAGAATAGAAGCATAGGGAAAAGCAAAAAATTAACTCACAACGTTGCCGAGCTGGCTTGGACACGGAAGGTGTCGCTGGCAGTCTTCTCAATAAACGTCCATGTCACGGGTGTCGGCATCAACGCCATAATCTTCATCTACCGTGCAACTATAGGGATCCACCATGGGGTGTGATAGTTATGTAGGAAAGCAGGGTTGCACGGCCTTCAACTCCATCAGCTCCTACCATGCAACCATAATGAACCACTGTGGTGAATGAGTGGTCGATCAAGGGAACGGGGTTGCATGGCCTTCAAAAATGGGCCCAGATGTCATCGTGGTTGGGCCCTGGTGTATCTCCTCTCTAGCTGTCGACTGCAGGGCCACCATCGTTGCCAAATGAATGTATGGTGAATGTATTCCTCCGTTAGCAACATGATGCGCACCTCTCGTGGGAAATCTGGACAGCCCGGTAAAACTTTTTTTTTTTACTTTTCCTCCCCGTTTAAGGTTTTTTCAGGGTATATATATATATATATATATTTTTTGATAAGAAAAAAAAAACGAAGCTGAGAATGGCGGCGATCGCCGTAATTAAACGGCGGTCGCCGTCATTTGCCGCAAGCAAAGTGAATGAGGGAGGTGATTACGGCGGACTGCGTAAGCTAGGCGGCGGGCGCCGTGAACTCCTTCTTCACTTTAAAATGCTTCCTACAGGTTAGTTCGACACAGAAGGGAAAAACTAAAAGGAAAAACAAAAGAAAATGACTAAGGGAAGGAAAATAAACTACCTAACATCGCCTCCCGATCAACGCCTTAGTTAATGTCGTTGGCTTGACATACTACTCGAACATCCTCAATCCATATCGTCAGGCTCTTTAGGAACCTTCTTAATCCATACCTCCTTCCTGAACCAATTATGGAAAGGTTTGAACCTTAGACCATTCTTCTTCTTCAGCGGCCCCTCCATCTTGACCTTCTTAGTCGCGTCTCCCCCATACTTAGATCGATCAGGGGGGTGTTTAACCTCAACTTCAGGGACCTGCATCACAGATGGAACGAGCTTCTCGCTCGGAGCTAGCAGTAAAAGCGATTTGCCTGGTAGCTCTGGAGGAAGCTTATAGTAAGCGTCCGGCTCATTGACACCTTCATGCAACTCAGTAGATAGAGTAAAATCCAAGCTAGAATCAACAATGATAGATTGTATGTCATCTAGGTGCTCATCATCAGAAGCATCGTGCACCACAGGCTCAAGTACATCAATTGCACACAAAGAATGATCATCCGAAGGAGATTTCATGGCATCATAGATATTGTAGTTCATAGTTTGGCCATCAAATTCCATGGTTAAAGAACCAGTACTCACATTAATCTTAGTGTTGGCAGTTTTCAGGAAAGGTCTCCCTAACAGAATAGGGGTTGCATGCATATCGTGTTCCATATTGAGCATATAGAAGTCAGCAAGAAAAGTAAGATCACCAACCCTAACCAAAACATCCTCCACTATCCCTATAGGACGCACACTAGATCGATCAGCTAACTGAATGAAAATATTGGTCGCATGCATGGGTCCTAATCGTAAGGATTCACAAAGAGATGAAGGTAGAACATTAATGGAAGCACCCAAATCTAACATAGCTTTATTGAACTTGGTACCTCCAATAGTAATAGGGATGGTGAACATACCTGGGTCGCCACACTTATTGGGTAAGCGCTTCTGAAACACAGCAGAAACATGTTCGCTTACCTTTACCTTCTTCTTGTTGTTCCTATCTTGATTCCTCTTTGTGGTGCACATCTGCTTCAAGAACTTGGCATAACGAGGGACAGACTTGATCAAATTTAGGAGAGGGATGTTGATCTCAACGTTTCTGAACATCTCAAACATGTCCTTGTCCTGCGCAAGTGGCTTGGTACGCTTCAAAGCAGACGGAAATGGTGCAACAGGCTTCCAATCAGGAAAAATCGGAGGTTCATACTCCTTCTCAGCCTCGGGATCAGCTACAGGTGTGCGGCGGTCGCCGTAAGAAGTGCGGCGGGCGCCGTGAACATCATCAGAAAGTTCGAGATTTTGCTCACCGTCACGGCGGGCGCCGCAAGAATTGCGGCGGTCGCCGCAATTTTCATCAGAAAAGTCGAGAGCAGAATCACCTTCACGGCGGGCGCCGCAGTCTTCACGGCAGTCGCCGTCGCTGTTCTGCTCCAGATCTGAGGTTTCTTCCTTGTTGACCTCAGAATCACTCTCTTCAAGCTTTTTCCCACTTCTTAAAGTTACAGCACTGACATTCCGAATGTTCGGGTTCACTTCCAATTGAGATGGAAGTTTAGCAGAGACCTTAGCGTCAAGCTTGCTCACCACTTGAGAAATTTGACCAAATTGCCTTTCCAAATTCTGAATGCTAGCTTGTGTAGTTTCTTGGAATTGCAATTGGTTCTTAGTCAACTTAGCAATATTGTCATTGAGATTGGCGTTGCTCTGCATCAGCATCTTCATCATGTCATCTATAGAGTGTGAAGAGTTCGAGCTCTGCCCTTGAGGTTGTGGCACAAATGGCTGCCTAGGCTGTTGAGGATTACCCTGTGGTTGATTTTGCTCTGGGTCTCTCCATCTGAAGTTGGGATGATCCCTCCAACCAGGATTGTATGTATTAGAATAAGGGTCATGCCTGGGCCTCTGTTGATATCCTCCTACATGATTCACTTCCTCTTGTAGAGTAGGACATGAATCAGTAGGATGCAAGTCGTCATGACAGATCTCACAGGCCTTAGCCTATTGAGGCGTACCTTTCAGCTTCAGGCGCCTCACCTCCTCTCTCAGCGCATCAAAATCAGCCTGATCAATCTTTGACTGAGAACTAGCAACAACCAAGCTTTGGGAACCTCTCCCACTGTACTGTCTAGAGTCATCAGCCAGAGTAGCAAATATCTCTAGAGCTTCTTCGTAAGTCCTCTTCAGAATATTCCCACCACATGAAGAATTCACCATCCGACGATCATCTTCACGGAGTCCTCCATGTAAATAGAGAATTAGATCATGTTTTTCGTAACCATGGTAGGGACAACTCTTCACCAGTTTCTTGAAGCGCTCATAATAATCATAGAGAGACTCATTAGACAGTTGCTCCACGTTGCAGATCTTCTTCTTGAGCTGATTAGATTTGATTGCCGGAAAGTATTTATCAAGAAACACCTTCTTCAAATTCACCCAAGTAGTGATGCTTCCTGGGGGTAAAGAATGATACCAGTCCTTAGCAGAGTCCTTCAGAGAAAAGGAAAAGACTCTCAACCTCATCTGATCTTCAGTAATGTCAGATGGCCGCATACTGGTATAGACCTCAAGGAACTCATCCAGGTGCTGAATAGGATCCTCAAGCGGGGTTCCACTGAATTTCGGGAGTAACTGGACTACTCCTGTCTTGAGCTCAAATTTAACCCCATCACCCAGGGCAGAGAATTGCACAGCACGAGTTGGTTTCTCCAAGTTAGGAGTTGTCAAAGATTCCAGAGTAACACGGGCTGCCATTGTATCAGCTTCCTAAAGTAGTATATTCGCAGCCCTATGAGCTTGAAGAAAAGTTCTCTCAATTTCTGGATCAAAAACTAGAGGTAGATTATTAGTAACACGGGTGTGAACCATAAGATAGGTTCACACCAAGATTGGCACACAAAACACACACACAAAATAGATTATTGCCTCCCCGGCAACGACGCCAATTTGATAACAGCAATTTGTCATGCTAATTACTGCTATGCAAGTAGTCCAAACAAACCTTAAACCGTAGTCCTAAGTAAGTAAGGGTCGAATCCACAGGGAGACAAATTCTATATTTATATGCAATTTATATGTCAATCCAAAGTAACCAAAAGGGGGGTTTTGTATGTTTCAATAAATCTAAGCATGCAAAGGCAAACAAACTAAAGATGATGATTTCAGTAATGGGGAAAATAGCTCAGTCAAACAACATCCACTATTCGTATGACAAGTTGATCCTAGATACTCATTCAATATCTCATGCAATGGAAATTCCAATTCCTTTTCAGATATAACTAATAGCACAACCAGATACTATTAGCATTAACTAATTAAACAACCATGAAACTATCAAGATTCAGTTTAATAGCAGCGTTAAGAATATGAATATAGTTGGATACAATTCTAGCATAAAACAACCAGCTTTTATCCTAGAATGTAAATCAGTTCTCTTCTGTATAAGACTAGCACAACCAGATACTAGTATGATGCAGTTGCTACTCTGAAATAGATATGCTCAACCAGTAACAATCTAGATCTAGCAATCAATCAATAGAGACAAACCCTAGTTGCGCAGGCTAGAGATTATCAATATTAATCATAAGCAATCAAGCAAGAGAATAGATAAAATCCATGCAATAGATAAGGAACGAGAATCTCACAACTTAATCAAAACGAAAGCTTCAGCGTCTGACTAAGCCAAGGGAGGCTTAGTTCTTCATAGCAAAAATACGTAGAAAGAAATTAGGGTTCAAGAGATTTGATGATAGGCAAACAAGCCTTTCTCTACCCTTAAATACTAAAGGAAATAAATTCTGGAATTAACCTAAAACGAAATAATAAAACATAAATAAAATAATCCAATTAAAACATAAAAGGAAATCGTGACTCGGCGGGCTTTAGACACGACGGCGGGCTGGCATACTCCACGGCGGGCGCCGCAATTACACGGCGGGCGCCGTGACAATGTCGTAGCAAAGGTTCCTGGATGGGAATTGGCGGCGGTCGCCGTGGCTTCTGCGGCGGGCGCCGTAAGGTACTTCCTCCGAAGTCTTCGTCTCTTCAGCTCCTTGGCGTCTACTTCTGGTGGCTTCCTCCTCAGTGTCTACTATGATCTCCAAAACGGCTCAAACACCTCCAAATACACCAACTTCGCCCCCAAACGCCATACACATGAATGTGTCTAAATCTACCCGAATGGCACCAATAAAACCTCTAATGAATCTTGGTTAAGCCCTACAAAGTAGTGCTTATCACTATGAAGTAACCTTCGGCTGTAACAGCTGGAAGATAACCAAGGGAGCTATGGTGGTAGCTCGTGGAAAGAAGGAGGGTACGTTGTATATGACGAGCAACGTCCGTGATAGCATTGCTGTTGCAGGAGTGAACTATGATGCAGATTTATGGCACTGTCGTCTGGGCCACATGAGTCAGAAAGGGATGCAGTTGCTATGCTCGAAGGGCTTGCTGCCAGGTCTTAAGTCCGTTGAGATCGGGTTGTGTGAGGACTGTGTGCTCGGGAAGCAGAAAAGAGTGAGCTTTGCGAGAGGAGGCAGAACCTTGAAGAAGCAGAAGTTAGAGTTGATCCACAGCGACTTATGGGGACCAGCACCTGTGACATCTCTGGGTGGAGCGTCATACTATATGACCTTCATTGACGATGCTACAAGAAAGGTATGGGTCTATTTTGTGAAGCAAAAATCTGATGCGTTTGATTCCTTCAGAAAGTGGAAGGCTCTAGTAGAGACTGAGACAAGTCTTAAGGTGAAGTGCTTGAGATCTGATAATGGTGGGGAGTATGAGCTTCGCGAATTCAAGGACTTTTGTGCTGAGAATGGAATTCGCATGGAGAAGACCTTGAAAGGAACCCCTCAGGAGAACGGCGTCGCTGAGCGTATGAACAGGACCCTGAATGAGCGTGCTAGGAGCATGAGGCTGAAGTGTGGGCTTCCAAAGATGTTCTGGGCGGATGCAATAAACACTGTTGTATTCTTGATCAACCGAGGGCCATCAACTCCCTTGGAGAATGGGATACCACAGGAAGCTTGGAGTGGCAAAGAGGTAAATTTGTCTTTCCTTCGGATATTTGGATGTGTTTCATATGTTCACATTGCTCCTATTGATAGAAGGAAGCTGGATGCAAAGTCTGTCAAGCGCACGTTCATCGAATATGGTGGTGATGATTTCGGATACCGGTTCTGGGATGAGAAGAGTAGGAAGGTTATTCGCAGTCGAGACGTCGTGTTCAATGAGCAGGTGATGTACAAGGATAGTCTGTGTAGGATCTGTGCGTTAGAATCAAGGGAACTGAGACACAAAGGTGTTCGGTTCCTATGGGCAGCGGAATAACAAATAAGCAAGTTATCAAGACAAATTACTTAAGGTGGAAACCTTTGATAACCAACTAGTTATCTAGGATAAAAACCACCCCTCTTGCGAGGATTGAAAAGTCTACTTGTATATTAACTTTGATTACAACTTCCGAACTCAGCAGTTCAAACCTATCTCTCAGGCTAACCCCAGTTCCCTAGTCAATCACAAATTAACACACAAAGACTTACTTCGACTCAGCTTTTCTTCTTTCTTCTTCTTTAGTTCTGATACACTTTGAGAGCTAGTAAATGCATGACCTAATTGCACCAGCAACATCATGTATATATAAGACTTATTTGTCAAGGAAAGATCTCGGAAGAGAATCCCTTGAACAAACAAATCCCGTAAATACATGATGGAATATTTTATATCTTAACAAAATAAGACACAAAATATTCTCTCACCCAAATCCTAATTTACATAATCCTATAAGAATATTCTATATGTAAACCGGCCAAGATCTTCATTTGATAGCATCCGGATTTGGTGAGAAAATCTTCTTCAAAGATTCTGTTGATGATTCTGGGAAACCACCGACGCGGTTCCCATCCAGTTCCCTTGATCTTGATCTGCGCTCACTTGGACTTGATTTCCCTTATCTTTTCACCTGTTCATAAGTCACTAGAGAAGCCAGTTAATCTCAAGTGTTTGTCATCGTCAAAACAAGAGAAACAGAGGAAGGGAACTTCATGGGAACTGAGGTTCGAAAAGTTCCATTCCAACAATTTCCCCCTTTTTGATGATGACAAACAAATACCAACATATAAGCATATAACCAATAGGCAGTAAAGGAGTTAGATTATGGAAGCAAAGATACTGAGGAGATTGCTTCATAGTTCCCCCTTAATTTTTGACAATGATACTTAGTTCCCCCTTAACACGATACCAGTCCTATTGGTTCCAGGATTCCAGAATCTATTCCCCCTTTTGACATCATCGAAAAGATAGATTAGATACAGTATAAAACAGAGAATAACTCAGAGGGAAACATGTCAATCGCAAGAACAAGGCACAACTTAGCAAAATGATTTCATTAATTAAGCAAAAGAGGCACAATATATAGCAGACACAGGCAAGGGAAACAAACAACAATGCTGAAAGAAAGTAACCAACAACGCAGAGCAGCTAATAAGCAGGGGAAATCCTAGGGAATCTAAGCCAGTAACTGACAAAAGAGCATCAGGGGGAGCGGGGAGGCATCCTAGCAGCGAGCTCCCTGATGGCAGAGGTGATTTCCCTAAGAGCGGCACAAACATCAGCGTTGGAGGACAACAAAGCGGGTTCCGCACTCTCAGACTCAGCAGCTCGAGTTTTCTTGGGCTTGACCTCCGGCACCACATCCACACTGAGGCTATTGATGTAAGCCACGTCCATGAGGTGCGAAAACTGGGACTCAGTGGGATCAGCCGGGTAGGAGTTGAGAGAGGACAGGATGGCCTTGATCACCGTCGGATAGGGTAGGGAGTGAGATGTGTGGGCCGATTTTTGTGGGGTGGCCGTGGAAGTGGGGAGCGATGTCGCCGGTGATGGGGTGGAAACATTGGAGGTAGAGGTGGGGACGGCAGCGGCAGACGGCTGAGCATCGGAGGCCACGGGCGTTGAAGATCGTCCGTGAGCCGCCAAGAACTCAAGATCGGCTTGAGAGAGAGAGACCTGAATAGTCTTGTCTGCCATGGGAGCTTTATGGGGAGAGAACGGCAAATTTAGGGTTTTGAGATTTGAGAGAAGGAGAGAGCACA
Organism: Rheum nobile; assembly: GCA_027886185.1. Classification (NCBI taxonomy): domain Eukaryota; kingdom Viridiplantae; phylum Streptophyta; class Magnoliopsida; order Caryophyllales; family Polygonaceae; genus Rheum; species Rheum nobile. Next base: position 7,027,837 of record WOAB01000644.1, on the reverse strand, counting down.
GAGAGGATCAGCGGTGACCTGGGAATAGTGTATAGTTCCCCTTAAATAGAGCAGCAGATCTTCCAAAAATCTCCAACGGCTACAAGATCGGATCTTCCAGAATTTCCTTAATGACGAAGATAAGAATTTCCCAAATTCTATCCAAATCTCCAACGGATGGAAAGAAGTCCCATCAGAAATAATCTCCAACGGCTACTGCTTTCAAGTTGCCATAAATACTCTGAGCAGAAAAAACCGGGAATCGAGGCAGCGTCAGAGATCAAACGGCAAGAAGCACAACCAGTTCCCCCTTAGTTCCTTATCAGTTCCTGGCTAGGGAAATTCTTGGAAGCATATATGTGGGGAATGTAAAACATGAAGAGAACACATCCAAGAGCATGAAAAATATCAGGAAGGCATTTTTGACGCTAAGCTAGTAAATTCCCAGTTGTGGACAAATAAAGCATGGATCATAGGGAACTACTAGGAAAGCCAGGCCAGGGTTAGCTTATAATCAATCATCATTTCGGCTTATTATGAGGGTTCAGAGATCAGATTGATTATATATTGTTGAAATAAGAGCACAAATGAAGTCCACAAAACATATGAAAGCATGAATATAGCACCTCTGAAGACATAACAATGAGCACAAGAATGCAGAGAGGGACAAGAAATGCAATAAACACAGTTCCCAACGAGTTACCAGGTAAACTAATAAATCAACAATCTAGTCAAGACCAGGGAAATAGCCAAGGGAACCCAGAACCTCTAATCAATGGAAATCATGCCAAGAAGGAGTCTAAAATACTCATAAGGTTCTCGATTAAGGGCTTTAGTGAATATATCAGCAATTTGTTCCTCAGTACGACAATGTTCCATAACAATGATCCCTTTTTCCACATTATCTCTCAAAAAATGGTGCCTTATGTCAATATGCTTAGACTTGGAATGAAAGACAGGATTTTTAGAGATGCTAATGGCACTAGTGTTATCACAAAGAATTTTGAGAGGGCCATAGGATTTACCAAAGTCCGCGAGTTGTTGTTTGAGCCATAGGACTTGAGCACAGCACGCAGCAGCAGCAATGTATTCTGACTCAGTTGTTGAGAGGGAAATGGACGTTTGCTTCTTAGAACCCCAGGAGACCAGACAAGGGCCAAGGAATTGAGCCATTCCAGAAGTGCTTTTCCGATTTTGAAGAAATCCAGCATAGTCAGTGTCGGTGTAGGAGATGAGCTCAAAGTCGCAGTGTTTGGGATACCATAGACAGAGATTGTCAGTTCCCTTCAGATAGCGAAGAATCCTTTTCACAGCCGCCATGTGCTTAGTGCGAGGATCAGCCTGAAAGCGAGCACAAAGACACACAGAATACATAATATCTGGCCGACTGGCAGTGAGATAGAGAAGGGAACCTGTGATTTGCCGATACAGAGATTGATCAGCCTTTGGATCAGAATCTTCCAGCGTGAGCTTGGTTGCTGGGGAAATAGGAGTGGCAAAAGGCTTGCTTGTGTCCATCTTGAATTTCTTCAGAAGTTCCTTCACATACTTCTGTTGATGGACCTGAGTTCCCTCTGAAAGTTGATTAACTTGAAGACCTAGGAAGAAGGTCAGTTCCCCAATCATGCTCATCTCGAACTCACTGCTCATAAGATTCTTGAATTTTTCTACAAGAGAGAGGTTAGTGGATCCAAAAATAATATCATCGACATATACTTGAACAACCAAGATATCATCTTTGACTTCCAACAAGAATAAAGTTTTGTCAATCAAACCTCTTCTGTATCCATTGGATAACAGGAACTGAGCAAGGCGGTCATACCATGCTCGAGGGGCCTGCTTTAGCCCATAGAGAGCTTTGTCGAGGAAGTAGACATAGTCAGGATGGTCTCTGTCCTCAAACCCAGGTGGCTGCTTGACGTACACTTCTTCTTGAAGAACGCCATTGAGAAAGGCAGTTTTGACATCCATTTGGAAGAGCTTGAAGCCTTTGTGAGCAGCATAGGCAATCATTAGGCGGATGGCCTCCATTCGAGCAACAGGAGCAAAAGTTTCATCATAGTCAATGCCCTCTTGCTGATTGTACCCTTGAGCAACAAGACGAGCTTTGTTTCTTGTGACAATCCCTGAATCATCAAGCTTGTTGCGAAAAATCCACTTGGTTCCTATGATAGTCCTGTTGGGAGGACAGGGAACCAAACGCCAAACTTTATTCCTATCAAATTGATGAAGTTCCTCTTGCATAGCATTGATCCAATCCGGGTCAGTGAGAGCTTCTTTGTAGTTCTTGGGCTCGACCATGGATAGGAAAGCATTGAAGGCACATAAATTCTTCAGATAGGAACGAGTGGTAGTGGTTGGCTTGTGATAGGGAGTAAAGATGAGATCCACTGGATGCGAGCCTTTGTACTTGTAGTTGGGAACAGGAATGGAATCATCGGCAGGGGTTGGCAGAGAGCCTTCAGTTGCAGAGATAGAAGAATCACCAGAGTTCTCTGCAGAAGCAGTGCCTGAGTTCCCATCAGTTTGATCAGCGGAGTTCCCATCAGTAGTAGCCTCTGAGTTCCCAGCATTCTCTGACTCAGAAGTAGGAGAATTTGAGTCTGGGGAATCATCACCAGAGGGAGAGTCAGAGTTGCCAGTAGGAGTGGCTGGAGAAGGCGGCTCAGCTGAGTCATCCCCAGACATGTTGAGAGTGAACTCAGGGACAGCAGGTCCAGCTTCATCAGAATCATCATCAGCGCTGTGAGGAATAGAGGGTACCTGTTGCATGTTAGAAAAAGCAGACTCATTGAAAACAACATGAACACTTTCCTCCATCTTTTGTGTACGAAGGTTGTACACTTTGTATGCTTTGTTGTTGCTGATGTAGCCAAGGAAAATCCCTTCATCACTTCTGGGATCAAATTTCTCAATAGGATCTTTGCCATTATTGTGCACAAAGCACTTGCATCCGAAGACCCGAAGATGGGAAATGTTGGGAACTCGGCCTTTGATGAGCTCATAGGGGGTCTTCTCAGTTATAGGGCGAAGCATAGCACGATTCAGAATGTAGCAGGCGGTGTTGACAGCTTCAGCCCAGAAACGATGAGGAAGACCAGCAGAGAGGAGCATAGTGCGAGACATGTCCTCTAGAGTGCGATTTTTCCGTTCAACGACTCCATTTTGTTGAGGAGTGCGAGGAGCAGAGAAGTTGTGAGAGATTCCCTTGTCCCTGCAAAAGGTTAGAAACTTTGCATTTTTGAACTCCGTTCCATGATCGGAACGTATGGCCCGAATAGTGTGGCCAAGGGAGTTTTCAAGAGTAGGAACCACAGCAGAGAATCTATCAAACACTTCATCTTTTGATTTAAGAAATATAGTCCAGGTGAAGCGTGAAAAATCATCAACAAGTACCAGAATGTACCTGTTTCCCCCAAAGCTTTGGGTACGCATGGGACCACATAAATCCATGTGAACCAGTTCCAGAGGAAGAGAGGAACTGATCACAGATTTAGATTTAAAGGAGCTTCTTACATGTTTCCCTCTAACACAGTCTGAGCAGACGTGGTCCTTGTCAACTCGAACAGAGGGAAGTCCTCGCACCAGTTCCCTTTTGTGGAGCTTGTGAATAAGCAGAGGGCTAGCATGGCCAAGTCTTTGGTGCCATATGGAAGTTCTATCAGCAATGGTAGACAAGCAAAGATTTTCTTCAGGGATGAAGCTTGTGTCAACAACATAGACATTGTTGTACCGTTTCCCTTTCAAAAGGGTTTTGTGAGTCTCAGGATTCAGCACAAAGCATTCCTTGGGAGTGAATAGGACATGGTTCTCCCCTTGATCACACAGCTGAGACACACTCATTAGATCAAAGCCTAAATTATCAACAAGGTGAACATCACTTACCTGGATCTTTTCAGTGAGATCCACACATCCAACGCCGCAGATGGCTCCTTTCCTTTTGTCGCCGAAGGAAATCTTTCCTCCGTTGTATTGCTGAAGTGAGTGTAATTTCTTCTTGTTCCCAGTCATGTGACAAGACGCTCCACTGTCTATGTACCATTTTTCTTCTTTGCTCACTTCAACCTGCGACATTAAACATCATTTCTTACGAACCCAGGTCGGTTTACCGTTCCCGGGTTTGTTAGGAGAGGAGGTCCTAGGCAGATTAGTAGGATGAGTTCCCTGTGAAGAATAATAATAGGGGTCATTCAAATCAGAAATTTCAGTTCTCTTCCTATTGTCCTTTCTCTTGAAATTCCTTTTCTCAGAAGCTTGTTCCTCGTCCCTGTATTTCTTGTTGCATTCATCAATGTTGTGACCCTGGTTCCCACAGTACCAGCAAACACGGTTGTTGGGAATCCAGAGATACTTACCCTTCTTTCTGAAGGGAACTGAGTTGGCTTTCTTTCTTTCCCTTAGATCAATCTTCTTCCTGGGATGGTTAGGAGCTGAGCGACCAATTTCCTTATACATCTCATGTATCTTATAATCATTAGGAGCACAAGGAAGATTTTTATTTGACACATTTTCAAGAACTTTAATTCTCTCTTCCAGGTATTCATTCTTGCATTTAGCAGTTTGTAGAGCTAGATCAAGTTTTTCATTTCTAGCCTGGACTTCATTTGCTACCAACTCAGAATCACAATGAGCATCACATAGAATATCAGAAGGATCACGAGGAGAGTATCCTATACCAGCTCTAGCTTTCACAAACATAGTTTGATTAATAGTCTTTTCATGAATGCATTCAGTCAGAGAATCAAGTTTTCGTATGATGGACTGTAAGAGACCATTATCAGAAGAGGAACTAGCATGGGAATTTTCACCAAGATTCAATTTATCATGCAAGTCACAAGTAGGGCAAACAGCATGCGAAGATATACTGGATTTAGAGGCATCCTCAACTTTCTTACACCAAACAGCGTTTTCTTCAGTTAAGCAAGAAATTTCTTCTTCATTTTCAGTAATCTTTTCTTGCAAGGTGTTGTTTTCTTCACTGAGTTTGATAATTAATTTAATCAAGTGCTTTTTATCAAACTTAGTAAGAGTTTCAGTGAGTTCTAGTACCTCGGGTTTGGAGGGGACAGAGTCAGTGCTTGAGTTGTCAGACGCCATGAGGCAAAGGTCAGGGGAACTGAAGAGGAGTTCCCTAGCAGAGGAAGCTTCAGCAATTAAACACTGTCCAGAAGATAGATCGTCTGGTTCCCCATCAGATTCTTCATCAAAGTTGCCCCATGTGGATGTAGCAACCAACGCCTTTTTCTGTTGTGGTTCTACATCATCCTTCTTGTTTGAGCAGTTCTTAGCAAGATGACCAATCTGATTGCATTGGTAGCACCTGAATTCCTTGTGTTCCCTCTTGAACTCCTTCCTAGGGAACTTGCCTTTCTGAAAATTCCTAACAGTACGAGTTAGAAGAGCCGTGATCTCATCATCATTTTCTTCATCAGAATGTTCATCGGTCTTTAGTCTTTCCATGACTTTGGTCAGCATAAGGGCGATGTTTTGATCAGTTTTCACTTGTTCAGTTCCCTTAGCCTTGTCTTCCTGTCGTTGGAGTTGACCAATGATTTCCTGGACAGGGAGGACTCTGATTGAAGGAGTTTGCAGCATGATGCTCTGAGTCATTTCGAACTTTGAGTTAAGTCCGTTGATAATCACCATGGATTTGGACCACTCTTCTGGAGGAGCATCACAGGCAGTGAGTTCATTGCATAGAATCTTGAAACGAGAATGATAAGAGGATACATTCTCGGTTTCAAGCATCTTAAATCTGTGATATTCTCCTTGTAAGTCAAACTTCCTACTGTTTTGAAGATCTGTACTTCCCAAGTTGAATTCCCTGAGAGCTTTCAGCATATCTTTAGCATTGTCAATGCCAATGACCTTATCTTGATCGGTCTTGGACAGAGCATTGAGAATGTATTGGCGAGCCTTTGCATTTTTCTCTTGTTGAACAAATTGCTCTTGAGTCCATTCAGCGGGAGGCAAGTCCTTGGTAGCATCCTTTGGATCTTTTGGCTTAGGATAATTACCATTTTCCAAGACTAGCCAGCACTGCATGTCATTGGTTTGCATGAAGCCAATGAGTTGTTGAGTCCACCAGTTGATTTGTCCATTCTTGAGAATGTATGGCTTGTTGATGGACACTCCGAGTTCAGGTTCGTTGTTACGAGTCATCTTTGGAAACCTGCTTATGTAAACACACAATCTAGAGTGCTAGCTCTGATACCAATTGTAGGATCTGTGCGTTAGAATCAAGGGAACTGAGACACAAAGGTGTTCGGTTCCTATGGGCAGCGGAATAACAAATAAGCAAGTTATCAAGACAAATTACTTAAGGTGGAAACCTTTGATAACCAACTAGTTATCTAGGATAAAAACCACCCCTCTTGTGAGGATTGAAAAGTCTACTTGTATATTAACTTTGATTACAACTTCCGAACTCAACAGTTCAAACCTATCTCTCAGGCTAACCCCAGTTCCCTAGTCAATCACAAATTAACACACAAAGACTTACTTCGACTCAGCTTTTCTTCTTTCTTCTTCTTTAGTTCTGATGCACTTTGAGAGCTCGTAAATGCATGACCTAATTGCACCAGCAACATCATGTATATATAAGACTTATTTGTCAAGGAAAGATCTCGGAAGAGAATCCCTTGAACAAACAAATCCCGTAAATACATGATGGAATATTTTATATCTTAACAAAATAAGACACAAAATATTCTCTCACCCAAATCCTAATTTACATAATCCTATAAGAATATTCTATATGTAAACCGGCCAAGATCTTCATTTGATAGCATCCGGATTTGGTGAGAAAATCTTCTTCAAAGATTCTGTTGATGATTCTGGGAAACCACCGACGCGGTTCCCATCCAGTTCCCTTGATCTTGATCTGTGCTCACTTGGACTTGATTTCCCTTATCTTTTCACCTGTTCATAAGTCACTAGAGAAGCCAGTTAATCTCAAGTGTTTGTCATCGTCAAAACAAGAGAAACAGAGGAAGGGAACTTCATGGGAACTGAGGTTCGAAAAGTTCCATTCCAACAGTCTGGATGCATCAGACACAGCTAGTTCTGAACCTGATATTATGGAGTTAGACATCTCAAACTCGGGTGGGAGCAAGGCGGTCCGAGTTGACCAGGAGACTGTGACTGAGGAGGAGCAGAGTACCCCAGTGATTCCGCTGCGAAGGTCCACCAGAGTGCGTGGATCGCCTGATAGGTATTCGCCTTCAAACTACTATTTGTTGCTGACAGATGGTGGTGAGCCAGAATGTTATGCAGAGGCATCTCGTGGAGATCATGTGAGCGAGTGGAAGCTCGCCATGGATGATGAGATTGTAGGATCGTGATTGTTAGATAAAAACTTAAGGAACTCAGAATGATGATTCTTAGTTCCTTTCGCAGCGGAAATAAACAATAAAATATAAGACAAGTTCCTTATAGTGGAAACCTTTGATTGCCAACTAGCAATCCAGGATAAAAACCACTACCTTTCTTTCAAAAGGATTTCAAGGTCTACTTCTTGATTTCTTATCTCTTTTGGTTACAGCTTATCCTAGGAACACACACAGTTTCTTTGCCTTACACACAGTTAGGCAATCCTAGATAACTCAACTCAACACAATCAATAATCAATCCAAGAAACAGACCTTCGCACCTAGGAACTATCACTTACAGTCACAGGAACTTAGCACTCAGCTCTTCTATTCCTTGACTGGTTCCTCTTGATCTCGGTTTGCTTTGATGATCTTGTTTGAAGGTTCACACTTGATATTTGCTAATGTGTGTGAGTCGTGTTTTTAGTGCTTGAAGATAACTCTTGAGTTAGTCTTTCTTTTATAGAGGATTCTTCGCGGCTTGATCCTCTCTGGGTTCCCACATATTGAGCTTGCCCTAGGATCAGTGGTTCTCCTTGGTCCACGTTGTTCTTGGCATGTGCAAACAACCTAGGTAGCTCAGAATCTCTCTTGGTTGGTCAACTACCTCAGACGAGTCTTGCTATGTCGTTGTCCAAATGCTTTCGTCTGAGGTTGAACAAGCTGGGCGCTTGGGAACTGTCTTCTGGACAGTAACATCTCTATGTCCTGTCGCTTTCACCTTCTCTGTCCGAGGTTCAGCGTTTCTGGGTATCTTGTTGTTTTGTTCTGGACATTGGCAGACCTTTGGAAGCTTCAGACAAGTCGTTTTCAACAACTTTTGTCCGAGGTTGTGTGTCCACAGATTTCTCGGGAATCGCAATATCACATGCTACATTACTGGGCACATCTGGGTTCCTCTGGGTTCCTTCTTCTGTCTTGTTCCTTTGGTTCTCTTTGTCCTGTTTGGTTTTCTTGCCTTCGGTATATTCTTGTGGTTCCTTAAAACACATCTTTGAGATAAAACATTAGTATCATAATATTTGTCATCTTCAAAAGTAGAGAAACTGAGGAAAGAAACTCCCAGGGGAACCTAAGTTCCAAAGTTCCATTTCCTAACAATTTCCCCCTTTTTGATGATGACAAATACACGGAACCTGGCAATATAATAGGACTTTGAATTTCATGAGACCATATTGAGTTTTAAGGGATTTACAACATTACAGAGTAACGAGGAACATTCAATGGTTGCAAATTCCCCCTAAGTAAATGAACAAGTTTATTTCGAATTCCCCCTTAGAAGTAGAACTAGTTCAGAGTTCCTATTCGTCCAGTAGTTTCCAAAGTTCAAGGTTCCTATCCTTTTCTTCCCCCTTTTGACATCATCGAAAAGATCAATGACAAGTTAGGAACGGGATATTCAAGTAAATACACAATTGTAGCAAACCCATAACAGAAACATAATGGAAACTTAAGGCAAAGACAAAGTAATCATAGAAACGAAGCCAAAAGTAGTCATTAACTTAACAAAAACTTAACATTGTTCAAGGCGGGGTGAGACAAATCACAAAACAACATAAAACCAACACACCAACAACCTATAGAGACAACAATAAAGGCAACCTTTAAGAAAGACAACAAGGGATAGAAGAGGGTAGTAGGATCCTAGGGGAACTACTAGCACACTGTGAGGTTACAGCACTGGGAACCAGAAGAAGCGTTCCTATGGTAATGCAGCGGCCTTCTCTTCAACAGCCTTGTTAGTACCGGTTGCATCTTCCCAAGTTTTCTGAAGAACTTCCACCAAACTTAAGACAGCAGAGCTCATTTTCCCCATCTCATGTACTTGATCACGAAGAGCGACCGTGATGACAGTCGAGTCGTTCGTGATAGCCTTTTCAATACGACCCAGAGAAGAAAGGTTCGCAGAGGAGTCTTGAGTGGGGTTGAGCGGTGGAAGGGAACTTGAAGGGCCCTGGAAACTGGCCTTTTCCTTAGGCGAGTTAACTTAAGCTTCAGAGGGGGGGGCCTGGTGATCCTTTGTCTTCAATTTTCGAACAGTGGCTATGGTGAGAACCTTGCTATAGACAGTCTCGGGCAAATCATCAGGGTACTGGTGTAGCAGAGAGAGGAGATTTTTGATAAGATGGGGAAAGGGTAGGGCATGGGATGGGTGAGACTTGCAAAACTGCATATGAGCTAACACAATGCGGGGGAGATCAACTTATACTCCAGATAGTACCTTTTCCATTAGAATGGCATCTGTGATGAGAACTGAGGCTCGGTGCTCCTGCCTGGGAACTAGGTTTCGGATGATCCAGAAGTGCAGAAGCTTGTTGGCGATGGAGAGGTCCTTTGTTTCCAAGGTTGAGGGGTAGTCGCCGTCATAGAGTTTCTTCACCACTTCTCCCTTGGACTTGTAACCCTTTCCTTTGGGCCATGCCTTTTTCTGATGCAAAATGTCAAAGCCAGATCTGGACTCGATCCCAAGAGCAGACGCTATGAGGTTGGGGGACAGAGGGTACATGGTTCCCTTCCACTGGAATATGGCGTCGTTACAGGGAGAGTTATCCTTGGCGGGTACAAAGGTGAGAGACTGGTAGAACAGACGGACAACTTCATCAGAGGCGGAGAAAGGCTCAACCAAAAGCTCATCCCAACCTTGATACTGCAGCAGAGAGAGAAACTCGCTTAGGGCATCACTGAACAGTTCCTCATCTTCTTCTTCTAGGGCTTGGGTCCAGAACTCCTTGCCGATGATGAGCGGTTTGAGGATCTTTCTCTTAGAGAAGAGAGAGGAGACCTGACCCAGGGAGGAGGAAGAGAGAGTGGTGGATTTAGCCCTTTTGTGGATTTGGGCTCAAAGGGAACTAGAGCTTGGGAGCTTCTCTTTCTTTGTTTCAGCCTTGTGGCGACAGAGGGGCCAGGGTTGGAGACGGGTTTAGATTTGAGGCTAGCAGGAGAGGGCACTGGGCTAAGTATATCTTGGGTAGTCTTATCAGGGGAGGAGTCATGAGAACCTCCCTCTGAGACTGATTTTGTAGCCGATGCCGAAGCCGGAGTGATGTCTATCGCTTTCTCCTTAGCCTTCGCCTCTGTTTTCTCCTCAGGTTGCTCTTCAACTTTCTCTTCAGGTTGGGGGTTTTGGGAGGTGGTGGCAGAAATGGGCTTGGAAGACGATGCTGCCTTCTTTTCTCGGAAGGCTCGGAGAAGGGCAGCTTTCTCCTCGTCTTGGATCAGGTTAGGGTTTTGGTCAGCCATTTTTGAGGAGCTAGAAATTTTCTGTGTTTGAGAGAGAGAGAAATAGAGGATCAGAGAGATGCGAATGGCAAGTTGTGGGGAAGCTTGGATCAACAGGATACTTTTTAAAGGCGGATGAGGATTGAGGGGACGATGGGAGAAATCTGGCCGTTGAGAAGATCAGGGACAATCTTGAGCATTGAAGTCTCTTGCAGCTTTTTGGAACGGCCAACATATATTCAAAATTAACTTATGCAGAGAAGAGGGGGTTCTGCCAACTGACGAGACGCGTCTGAGCACTGAGAAGTTGCCATAAATGTAGTCTTGGGAAATTCAATCGCTAGACTAGCCGTTAGGAGAACGTTTCATCTTGGTTCCTTTCTGGCGATATATTCAGCGTGCTAGAGGGACATATGGGAACCTTTGATGTGAGTTTAAACAATGGAACCTAAGAAAATACGTTCCCATACAATGAATCAGGGTAGGCCATTTATCGCATTGCACAATAATTCTCATAGAGGGTTTAGAGATGGATCATAGAGAATTAAATTGAGCAATGAGGCAGGGGAAGGTCTTAGTACACAATCATCATTTCGGCTTGTATTGTTGGGTTAGGAATATGATCAGATGTGACTTTTGGGCCATCAAAGAAACTTTGAACAATGAAGGAGTTGAAAGAATAATGAGGACCAAAAGGAGACGAACCAGAAAAATTTATCTAAGCCTTTTTAAGAAATCATTATGAAAAGAGGGTTTGTAGCAAAATATATTACACATAGATATCAAGACTCAACAAGTGAAAAATCTTAAACTAGTCAATCAGGGGAACTGGAAAGGAGCCTTTAAACTAAGGTCACTACTAGGTTATAGGAATCATTCTCAGTTCTAATCTAAGGTTCTCGAAGGGAACTCTATTCAAGGCTTTGGTGAATATATCTGCAACCTGATCTTCAGTTCTACAAAATTTCATAATGATGTTTCCTTTCTCAACATGATCTCTAAGAAAATGATGTCTTATATCTATATGCTTGGTCTTAGTGTGATGCACATGATTCTTTGAAATGTTTATAGCACTGGTGTTATCACAAAGAATAGTGAGAGGACCATAAGACATACCAAAATCCGTGAGTTGTTGCTTTAGCCAGAGAAGTTGGGAACAGCAGGAGGCAGCCGCAATGTACTCGGATTCTGTGGTGGAGAGGGAGACTGAGACTTGTTTCTTTGATCCCCATGACACAAGGCAATGGCCTAGGAAATGTGCTATTCCAGAAGTGCTCTTCCTATCCACCAAGTATCCAGCATAATCAGCATCAGTGAAGCCCATTAGCTCAAAGGGACACTCTTTGGGGTACCAAATGCAGAGAGAGTCAGTTCCCTTGAGATATCTAAGTATTCTCTTCACAGCAGCCAAGTGGGTTTCTCTTGGACAAGATTGGAACCTAGCACACAAACCAACAGCAAAAACAATGTCTGGTCGACTAGCGGTTAGGTACATAAGTGATCCTATCATACCTCTATAGAGCTTCTCCTCCACTAGAGGACTCGAATGATCCTTATCCAAATGGGTAATGGTGGATATGGGAGTGGAAAGAGGCTTGCATGAGTCCATTTTGAACTTCTTCAGTAGTTCTCTGACATACTTCTGTTGGTGGATTTGAATACCAACTTTTTTTTGAGTGATTTGTAATCCGAGGAAGAAGGTGAGTTCCCCAATTAGGCTCATTTCAAACTCACTGCTCATCAAGTTTTTGAACTTGTCTACAAGGGACAGGTTAGTGGAATCAAAAATAATATCATCGACATAAATTTGAACCACCAAGATGTTACCTTCTTCTTCTAGGATGAAGAGAGTCTTGTCAATAACTCCACGCCTATATCCATTTGAGAGTAGGAACTGAGCAAGTCGATCATACCAAGCTCTGGGAGCTTGCTTGAGGCCATATAGTGCCTTGTCTAGAAAGTAGACATGGTCTGGATGATCGTCGTCTTCAAAACCAGGTGGTTGCTTGACATAGACTTCTTCTTGAAGAATTCCATTGAGGAAGGCCGTCTTTACATCCATTTGGAACAACTTGAACCCTTTGTGTGATGCAAAGGCAATCAATAATCTTATTGCCTCAATCCTTGCCACTGGAGCATAGGTTTCATCATAGTCGATGCCTTCTTGTTGATTGTATCCTTGAGCAACGAGTCTTGCTTTGTTCCTTATCACAATTCCTGTATCATCTAGCTTGGTTCTGAAAACCCATCTAGTTCTTATGATGTGTTTATCCTTGGGACGGGGAACTAAATGCCATACTTTGTTCCTTTCAAACTGATGGAGCTCTTCTTGCATAGCTTGGATCCAGTCCGCATCCTTCAGTGTCTCACCTATGTTTTTTTGTTCCACAATAGACAGAAAAGCATTGAAAGCAAAGAAGGTTAGATGTTCAAACCTAATTGGAGGCTTGATGACTCTTCTTTCTCTGTTAGGAGCTAGAGCATTTGATGTGGAGACATTTTGAGTTGAGCATTCAGCTTCCTGGTTGGGATCACCTTCTCCATTGAAGATCATGTGGGAGGATGAATCATTGAAGTCTCCACATATGTTGTCGTCATGCTCATGGTTCCCAGAAATGGATTGTTGTTCATTATCCATGGGAACTGGTGGAGGAACTAGTAGAGGATTATGTGCAGTGGATTGGGAACTGGGTGGAGTGACATCTTCATCTGGATCTTCTTGAGATGCCTTAGGAAACGGGTCTTCAAAGGGAGTGGTTTATCTTTCCAAGTGATTTTTCATTAAAAATAACATGAACACTCTCTTCTACCTTTTTAGTCCTTTTGTTGAAGATTTTGTATGCCTTGTTGTCCGAGGCGTATCCAATGAAGATTCCTTCATCACTTCTTGGGTCGAACTTGCCAAGATTATCCTTCTCATTGTTGTGCACAACGCACTTGCATCCGAATACCCTTAGATGTGAGATGTTGGGAACTCTTCCTCTTAGGAGTTCATAGGGTGTCTTCTCTGTGATTGGGCGAAGCATGGCTCGATTGATGATGAAGCAGGCTGTGTTGATCGCCTCAGCCCAAAATGACTGAGAGAGTCCACTTGAGATCAGTATAGTCCGGGCCATGTCTTCCAAAGTTCTGTTCTTCCTCTCCACTACTCCATTCTGTTGAGGAGTGTATGGTGCAGAGAAATTGTGATCAATGCCATGCTCACTGCAAAAGGTTAGAAATTCACCATTCTCGAATTCGGTACCATGGTCCGACCGAATAGCATTGAGTGAACAATCAAGATATTTTTCTAACAAGGGAACTAGATCTTTAAAGCGGTCAATGACTTCACTCTTAGATTTAATAAAGATAGTCCAAGTAAAGCGAGAGAAGTCATCGACAAGAACAAAGATATACCTGTTCCCTCCTAGGCTTTGAACTCTCATGGGTCCATACAGATCCATGTGGATGAGTTCAAGAGGCCTTGAGGTGCTTACTATGTTTTTGGACTTGAAGGAACTACGAGCATGTTTTCCTTTTACACAGGCAGAGCACAGTTCCTTTGATGTGTCACTTAGCTTTGGCAGCCCTCTGACTAGCTCCTTTGAGTGTAGCTTTTGAATCAGCTTGGTGCTAGCATGACCGAGGCATTGATGCCACAAGTTAGTTTGGTCATTCACCGTTGAGAGACAGAGTTTCTCCTTGGGAACAAAGGATGGATCAACAATGTAGACATTGTTGAGCCTTTTTCCTTTTAGGATGATTTGTCCCGAGGAGTCAAGGACTGAACATTCGTTGGATCTGAATCTAACTTCATTGTCTCCTTGATCACACAGCTGTGACACACTTATTAGATCAAAACCAAGATTATCAACAAGGTGAACTTTGTTTACCTGAATGTGGTCGTTGAGTTTCACAGTTCCTATTCCACAGATTTTCCCTTTGCTTTTGTCTCCAAAGGATATGTTTCCACCTTGGAGAGGTTGAAGATAGGTCATTTGATTTCTTCTTCCGGTCATATGGCATGAGCAACCACTGTCAATGTACCATAGTTGGGGTTGCCTCTCTTCTTTCTGCATGCAAGGGAACTAAGATTTCTGAACCCAGCGAAGCTTGGCTTTACTGGGGGGATTAGCATTGCGAGTCTGTGAATAATCAGGGGACTGGTTCCATGGTAATAAGCACTTTTCTCCTTTTCAAAATTTCTTTTCTTAGCACAATCAGTGTTGTAATGTCCATTCTTACCACAGTAGGTACATATGCAATTGTAAACAACATGACCATATTTTCCTTTTCCTGGCCTAAAAGGTTTTTCAGTTTTCCTTTTGTTGAAATCAACATTGTTTCTAACCTTACTATGGGCCATGTCAACATATCTTTTGTGGGCAAAGGAATTGGTGAACCATTGGTTTTCAGGAACCATCTTTTCTTTTCCCTTTGGTTCCTTCTTAGGACTTTGAGAGCCTTCATTGAGACGTTTGGCAACCTCAGCCTTGTTCTCAAGGACCATGATCTTCTCTGATAGGAATTGATTCCTATCACGAGAAGTGGCAAGAGCAATACTGAGATTCTCATTCATCTCAACAAGTTCTCGCCTAGCCTTTTCTTCTTCAACATCATTGTTCTCTTTATTATTGACATATCCTATTCCATGGCGTTGTCTCACAAAAACAGTTTGATTTATCA
Organism: Rheum nobile; assembly: GCA_027886185.1. Taxonomy (NCBI): domain Eukaryota; kingdom Viridiplantae; phylum Streptophyta; class Magnoliopsida; order Caryophyllales; family Polygonaceae; genus Rheum; species Rheum nobile. The sequence continues at coordinate 7,012,604 of WOAB01000644.1, read as the reverse complement.
TTTTTTCATTAATGGAATCAGTGAGAATGTCTAACCTATCAATTATGGATTGAAGCATGTTATTTCCAGGTGGGTTAGCATGCAAGGGAACTTTGACAGAGTCTATGCTAGTTTCATCACAAGATTTACAAATTTTAAGGTGACTAGCATGCACATTTCTAATATCAATGAGTTTGGAGTGAGTTTCAACTAGGTCTTTCTCAGTTTCATCAAGTTTCTTACTCCAAACAGAATTCTCGACAGTCAAGCAAGCAATTTCATCTTCACAATCATCTAGTTTCTGTTGAAGGAAACTGGTTTCCTTTCCTAGTTTCTTTATGATCTTAAGAAGTTGTTTCTTATCACAATCAACTAGGGATTTTAAGAGATCATCAGAAGTTACCTCAAGGTCTTCTGAGTCGCTTGAGTCTCCTTTTGCCATGAGACATCTCCCTCCAGAGAAGCCACTCAGATCCAGTTCCTCATCTGAGTCTTCTCCCCATGATGCTACGAGAGCCTTCTTTCTTTGAGGTCTTTCCTCTTCCTTGGACTCTTCTTTGTTGGGACAGTTCTTAGCATAGTGTCCTTTCTCCTTGCACTCATAACAGGAGACTTCCTTGAGATCTCTTCTTGGTCCATTGTAAGAGGAACTGCCCTTTTGGAACCTTCCCTTCACAAAGAATTTTTTGATGTTCTTTGTGAAGAGGGTTGTTAGTTCGTCCTCCTCTTCTTCAAGGTCTGAGTTCACTTCCTCCATCTCGAGCCTAGAGAAGGCTTTGGAGATCTTGAGGGCAATTCCTTTCTCCAGTTTCTTGTCGGTATTGGCTTTGGTGTGCTCTCCTTCTTCAACCTCCAGTTTCCCTATGATTTGTGTCAAGGGAAGGGATTGGATGCCTAGAGTGTTCTTCATGATTCCCTTCAGAAGGGTGAATTTGGAGTTGAGTCCATTGATGACCACTAGGGACTTGGAGACTTCATCAAGATCGACTCCCGCCGCTGTTAACTTTCCAATCAATCTATTAAAGCGGGAGTAGTACTCTGAGATGGTATCAGTTTCCATCATTTTGAAAGTGTGGTATTCTCCTTCCAAAGCGAACTTTCTGCTTTGCTTTAGTTCCTCACTTCCTTCATGCATCTCCTTGAGAGCTTTCCACATCTCTTTGGCCGTCTTGATTCCTATGACCTTGTCCATGTCCTCTATGTCCAGTCCATTGAGGATGAACTGTCTGGCCTTGGCATTCTTTTCCATGATGACATAGTGTTCTGGTTTCCAGTCTTCTTCTTTCATGGTAAGATCTACGTGGCCATCTCCATTTTCGACTATCCTCCAGCATTGGTAGTCGTTGGTCTTGATGTGGCTTTCCATGCACTTTTCCCACCATGTTTCTTCTCCTTTCTTTCGGAGATGTGGCTTGTTGGTGGAGATTTTAAGCTCAAACTTGCTTGGTTGAGACATGATCTGTAAACTTAACAAAGATCTAGAGCTTTTCCTACTCTGATACCAATTGTAGGATCGTGATTGTTAGATAAAAACTTAAGGAACTCAGAATGATGATTCTTAGTTCCTTTCGCAGCGGAAATAAACAATCAAATATAAGACAAGTTCCTTATAGTGGAAACCTTTGATTGCCAACTAGCAATCCAGGATAAAAACCACTACCTTTCTTTCGAAAGGATTTCAAGGTCTACTTCTTGATTTCTTATCTCTTTTGGTTACAGCTTATCCTAGGAACACACACAATTTCTTTGCCTTACACACAGTTAGGCAATCCTAGATAACTCAACACAATCAATAAGTAATCCAAGAAACAGACCTTCGCACCTAGGAACTATCACTTACAGTCACAGGAACTTAGCACTCAGCTCTTCTATTCCTTGACTGGTTCCTCTTGATCTCGGTTTGCTTTGATGATCTTGTTTGAAGGTTCATACTTGATATTTGCTAATGTGTGTGAGTCGTGTTTTTAGTGCTTGAAGATAACTCTTGAGTTAGTCTTCCTTTTATAGAGGATTCTTCGCAGCTTGATCCTCTCTGGGTTCCCACAGATTGAGCTTGCCCTAGGATTAGTGGTTCTCCTTGGTCCACGTTGTTCTTGGCATGTGCAAACAACCTAGGCAGCTCAGAATCTCTCTTGGTTGGTCAACTACCTCAGATGAGTCTTGCTAAGTTGTTGTCCAAATGCTTTCGTCCGAGGTTGAACAAGCTGGGCGCTTGGGAACTGTCTTCTGGACAGTGACATCTCTATGTCCTGTCGCTTTCACCTTCTCTGTCTGAGGTTCAGCATTCCTGGGTATCTTGTTGTTTTGTTCTGGACATTGGCAGACCTTTGAAAGCTTCGGACAAGTCGTTTTCAACAACTTTTGTCTGAGGTTGTGTGTCCCCAGATTTTTCGGGAATCGCAATGTCGCATGTTACGTTACTGGGCACATCTGGGTTCCTCTGGGTTCCTTCTTCTGTCTTGTTCCTTTGGTTCTCTTTGTCCTGTTTGGTTTTCTTGCCTTCGGTATATTCTTGTGGTTCCTTAAAACACATCTTTGAGATAAAACATTAGTATCATAATATTTGTCATCTTCAAAAGTAGAGAAACTGAGGAAAGAAACTCTCAGGGGAACCTAAGTTCCAGAGTTCCATTTCCTAACAGAGATGGATTCGTTGATGACCAACGAAACCTGGGAGTTAGTTGAGCTTCCAGCAGGCAAGAAGGCATTGCACAACAAGTGGGTTTACCGAATAAAGGAGGAGGCGAATGGAAGCAAGCGTTACAAGGCAAGGCTGGTTGTGAAGGGATTTCAGCAGAAATACGGTATCGACTATACTGACGTTTTTACTCCTGTTGTGAAACTAATTACTATACGCCTAGTGTTGAGTATGGTGGCTACAGAGAACCTGGAGTTACAGTAGATGGATGTAAAAATGGCCTTCCTTCATGGGGATTTAGATGAAGACATCTACATGAAGCAACCTGAGGGCTATGTGTCAAAGGGGAACGCTGAGCTTGTGTGCAAGCTGAACAAGAGCTTGTATGGTTTGAAGCAAGATCCGAGGCAGTGGTACAAGAAGTTTGATGGATTCATGCACGAGATTGAGTTCGTGAGGAGTGAAGCTGACCATTGTTGCTACTTCAAGAAGTTTGAAAAAGGCTATATCATATTGTTGTTGTATGTTGATGATATGCTGATAGCAGGCTCAAGTGCTCGAGAAGTGAGCAAGTTGAAGGAGCAGTTGTCTGAGCGGTTCGCTATGAAGGATCTTGGAGAGGCTAAGCAGATTCTGGGCATACGGATTGATCGAGATAGGAAGGCTGGGAAGTTGTATTTGTCGCAGGCTAAGTATATCAAGAAGGTCTTGAAGAGATTCAGTATGCAGGATGCAAAGCCAGCAAAAGTCCCTTTGGGTAGCCATTTCAAGCTATCTAATAGGGACTCACCTAAGAGCGAAGAAGAGTGTGCACAGATGCAGAGGACTCCCTATGCTTCAGCGATTGGCAGTTTGATGTATGCAATGGTGTGTACAAGGCCGGATATTGCACATGCAGTGAGAGTGGTTAGTCGCTTCATGGGAAACCCAGGGAAGGAGCATTGGGAAGCTGTGAAATGGATCATGAGATACTTGAGAGGTACCGCAGAGCAAGCCTTGTGTTTTGAAGGCAAAGAAGTCGTGCTAGCAGGGTATGTGGATGCAGACTTGGCATCAAGTGACCTCGACAAGAGAAGGAGTACAACCGGGTATGTCTTTACATTGGGTGGTACTGCGGTCTCTTGGGCTTCTAAGCTGCAGAAAGTTGTGGCTTTGTCTACTGCATAAGCTGAATATGTTGCAGTGACTGAGGCTAGCAAGGAGATGGTATGGTTATAGAATTTTTTGTGTGAATTGGGGAAGGAGCAAGGGGACAACATTCTATACAGTGATAGTCAGAGTTCCATCCACTTGGCGAAGAACCCAGCATTTCATTCAAGGACTAAGCACATAGAGTTGAAGTATCACTACATACGGCATCTCTTGGAAAGAAAGGTCTTGCAGCTGACAAAGATTCGTAGAACTGAGAACCCTGCAGACATGCTGACTAAGGTTGTGACCTTAGAGAAGTTGAAGCTTTGCATGGCTTCAACTGGCCTTGGTAACTGAGTTGAAGGCCTGGGACTACTACCTGATATGGGTTGATGAGGAAGACGATTATGGTTGGATCAGTCTCCAGGTGGGAGATTGTTGGGTTATGGAGCTTGAAGCGTAAGGATGTACGCGTAAAGGCAGAGAAGGCAACTGAGAGGAGCCGTCGGGTCGCGGTGAGACTGGACGCCCCGCGGTGGGCATCGGTTTTACAATGGATGGACAACTGAGAGTTATCGCCGGGTCGCGGTGGGATTGGCGCCCCGCGGTGGGAGCCGCCGCCCCGCGGTGGGAGCCGTCGCCCCGCGGTGGGAGCCGTCGCCCCGCGGTGGGAGCCGTCGCCCCGCGGTGGGAGCCGTCGCCCCGCGGTGGGAGCCGCCGCCCCGCGGTGGGAGCCGCCGCCCCGCGGTGGGAGCCGCCGCCCCGCGGTGGGAGCCGCCGCCCCGCGGTGGGAGCCGCCGCCCCGCGGTGGGAGCCGCCGCCCCGCGGTGGGAGCCGCCGCCCCGCGGTGGGAGCCGCCGCCCCGCGGTGGGAGCCGCCGCCCCGCGGTGGGAGCCGCCGCCCCGCGGTGGGAGCCGCCGCCCCGCGGTGGGAGCCGCCGCCCCGCGGTGGGAGCCGCCGCCCCGCGGTGGGAGCCGCCGCCCCGCGGTGGGAGCCGCCGCCCCGCGGTGGGAGCCGCCGCCCCGCGGTGGGTGCTGGGCCGTTTCTCGCGTGTTGTGTTTTTGGGCCCATTAGGTTTAATTCGTGTTTGCTATTTAAACCCTAGTTCCTTGTAATCGTTGTTATCACATTCAAAAGTGAGAAAAAGTATCCTGGCTTGGTAGTGCCCCCAGAAGTAGTCATTCTTGACGAACTGGGTTAACAATTCTTGTGTTCTTTGCTTGTTTTCTTGTCGTTACTACGTTCAAATCCTAACACTCAGTTGATGAAGATGATGTTGAACGCATTGAAGAACGCGATGTTTGGTGGTGGTGGTGATCACTGTGGCGATGGAAGCGAGTTGATGGAAATATGGATAGCGGTGGCGGAAGCGATTGAATGGACGGATAGACGACTTGAAGGGACAAGTCGTTGATGTCGTAGCGTCGACTGCGGAGGGGATAAGCTCGATGGAGATCGAGTGGTTGCCGTAGCGGCGGCGGCGGAGTGAATGAGGATGAGAGGGATATGAGTGACGTCCGATCAAGGGAAGGAGGAATTAACACTCGACTTAAAACCTTGAACTTTAACTTGAACGTGAGAAATAAAGAGTACAAAGTAGGGTATAAATAGGGAAGGGGTCTCGACCAAGACCTAATGGGCTTGGGTCGAAACGAGCCTAAGGGCTAGCCCATGCAAGCATGCAAAAGGCACAAACCCTAAAAGATAAAAGAAAACTATCTTAAACGCTATAAATAAGGAAACTATCTAAAAGGTTGCAAATAAGGAAACTATCTAGACAAGCTGGAAATACCAAATATAGATAATGTCTTAAAAAGAACGCGTGAAACTCATGGACGCGTTGAAGGCTTTGAAGAGATCATCGCGTGAGACGACGAAGTGTCAAAGTCTTTAGAAGAACGCATTCTTTCACAGTCTTCAGAACTTCCGATGGTGGCGAGGACGACGAACCTTGGATTGGTCTCTGGGCTTCCTTGGCTGGCGGCGGCGCATGCGATAAGTGACGCAACGGCAGCGGCGATGGCCTTGGACCTAGACCTTGTTACTGGGCCCTTTGAGCGTAGGCTCATGGCTTCTTCCTCGTCTTGGGCCGTCATGGGAGGCAGAGTCACATCACCCTCCCCCACTTGGCTGTGAAGCGTCCCCGCTTCACCATCATCAAACTTTGGCTCAACATATGGAGTCAAGTCGGCCACGTTGAACGACGCGTGGACTCCAAAATCTGGTGGGAGCTCGAGTTGATAGGCGTTGTCCCCTATGGCCTTTATCACGCAGTAGGGGCCATCTCCACGTGGTGCTAGTTTGTGCTTTCATCGCGAGGGGAACCTCTCTTTTCGTAGATGCACCCAGACAAGGTCCCCGGGGGCAAAGACGATGTGGCGGCGGCCTGAATTCTTCTGCGAGGCATACTGCGCGGCCCTCCTCTCCAGCTGCTCCTTTGTCTTTCGATGAAGCTCTTGGACTTGATCAGCGCGATGTGAGGCGGATATGTGCACTGGGTCTCGGAGAGGGCGCGGCGACAAATCCAGTGGTGTCAAGGGGTTGATGCCATACACCACCTCAAAAGGTGTCAACTTGGTCGCCGTGTGCCTGTATCTATTGTAACAAAACTCGACAATTGATAGTAAATCCTCCCAACGCTTAGGGTTGGCTGTGAGCATCGTGCGAAGGAGGGCTCCTAGAGTTCTATTGGTGACCTCCGTTTGGCCATCAGTTTGGGGGTGGTAGCTAGTCGAGAATAGGAGTTTGGTTCCTAGCTTTCCCCAAAGAGTTCTCCAAAAATGACCAACAAACTTAGAATCAATGTCCCTAACAATGGTATGCGGGAATCCATGAAGACGCACCACATGCTCAAAGAATAAATCAGCAATCTCACTAGCACTATGGGTGGTCTTACAAGCTATAAAATGTGCCATCTTAGAAAATCTATCTACGACCACAAAAATAGAGTCTTTACCTCGTCTAGAGAGGGGCAAACCCGTGATGAAATCCATAGACAAATCTTTCCAGGGGGCACTCGGAATGGGCAAAGGAGTGTAGAGGCCGTGAGGACTAGACTTAGCTTTGGCTCTCTGGCAAGTCACACAACTCCTACAAAACCTAGTCACTTGGTAGGTCATGTTAGGCCAAAAGAAATGTTCTCTCAGCGCGTCTAAGGTCTTCCTAATCCCAAAGTGTCCACGACTCACGCGTGCTTCCTCAATCAATAGGAGCCTAATGGAAGATCTAGGAATGCATAGACGACTAGCCTTATACAAATAACCCTCAGAAAGGTAAAACGTCTCAAACTCACGCGATCTCAGGCAGTGCTCAAGAATAGGGGCAAATAAAGGGTCACTAGCATATAAATCTTTAATCAAAGCAAAACCCAAAATCTTAGTTTGCACTTGAGTCAAGAGAACATACCTGCGGGACAGCGCGTCAGCAACGATGTTATCTTTCCCTTTCTTGTGAACAACGACATAAGGGAATGTCTCCAGAAACTCCACCCAGTGAGCATGGCAGCGATTGAGGTAAGCTTGGCTCTTCAAGTACCTCAACGCGGCATGATCACTATGGATGACAAACTCACGCGGCCAGAGATAGTGTTTCCAAGTCTTCAGCATGCGTACTAAGGCATAAAGCTCTTTGTCGTAGGTGGGGTAATTGAGAGTGGCTCCTGTGAGCTTCTCACTGAAGTAGGCAATTGGCCTCTTTTCTTGGTGTAGCACACCATCAATGCCTATGTCAGAGGCATCACACTCTACTTCGAAGTGTTTGGTGAAATCTGGAAGCTGGAGCAATGGCGCTTGGCATAACCCAGTCTTCAAGGCAGAGAAGGCGCGTTCATGGGAATCCTGCCACAAAACTGTGCTTCCTTTCTTGGTGAGCTCATGAAGTGGCACGGCAATAGAGGAAAAGTCGCGTACAAAACACCGATAAAAGCCTGCGAGACCGAGAAAGCTTCACACTTGTGTCGGAGTTGTAGGTGTGGGCCAGTCCCTGATGGCCGCGATCTTTTCCTCGTCAACGCGTAAACCATCGCTACTAACAATATAGCACAGAAAGTTGGTTGATGCGGAGCAAAAGGAACACTTAGCCAGATTGGCGAATAGGTGCTCTTGGCGAAGACACTCTAACACTTGTCGAAGGTGATCGGCATGGTCTTCGAGGCTCCGGGAATACACAAGTATGTCATCGAAATAAACGACAACAAACTTGCCAAGGAAAGATCTCAACACGTGGTTCATCACGCGCATGAATGTGCTGGGCACGTTCGTGAGCCCAAAGGGCATGACTAGCCACTCGTAGAGCCCATACTTGGTTTTGAATGTCGTCTTCCATTCATCACCTTCTTTCATTCTGATCTGGTGATAACCACTCTTCAAATCAATCTTGGAGAAGAGTGTCGCGCCATGAAGTTCATCAAGCATATCATCAAGGCGGGGAATATGGTGCCTATACTTGACTGTGATCTGGTTTATGGCACGGTAATCAACACACATTCTCCAGGTGCCATCTTTCTTGGGCACAAGGATCACATGCACAGCACAATGGGAAAAAGATTTTCTTACGTACCCGCGATCTAGCAATTCTTGGACTTGGCGCTGTAGTTCTTTGGTCTCTTCTGGACCAGATCTATAAGCAGCGTGGTTGGGCAAAGAAGCACCTGGAACAAGATTAATCTGGTGCTCAATGCCTCACAGGGGAGGTAATCCTTGTGGCAACTCATCTGGGAACACGTCTTGGAATGCGGCAAGCAACTTCGCGATCGATGAGGGTAAGACCGCGTTCTTCGACGATTCTAGTATGCACAGGGTTGGCACAAGTAGAAAACATGGCACTTTGCCAGTGACACATGCAGTGAGGTCACTGGGCCTGGCCAAAAGAACGCGTTGCTCACAGGTTCCTTGCAAAGGACGCGCTGGGGGCAACGAATGATGTGGGGCACTTGGTGTCCCAGCTGTGGCGTTGTGCTTCTTCTTGCTAGTGCCTGAAGGAGATGAAGTGTGACCAAATTGGGGCGTAGTGGATGCGGTCTCTATGGCCTTCTGGCGATCGCGTTCGACCTGGTCCTACAAGATCTCATGGGGAGACATTGGATGCAAAGTGATGCGCTTCCCGTGGTAATTGAACACATAAGTGTTCAAATACCCGTCATAGAGCACGCGCATGTCAAATTTCCATGGGTGCCCAAGCAAAACATGGGTGGCGTCCATTGCAATGACATCACAAAGAATAGAATCACAATATTGGCCTATAGAAAAAGAAATTAAACATTGGCGAGATACTGTGTTACCTGGACTAGAAGAAATCCATTGGAGGGCATAAGGTTGTGGGTGAGGCGTCGTAGGCAATTTGAAGTGGTTGACAACCTTTGATAGGTGTCATTTCATGCACCTTTACTAGCAATTATTAGCATTATTTGGAGGAGTTTAGGATGAGATTTGTGGCTAAGTCTGTGATCCAAAAGTTGTGGAGAAAAGTGAAGATATCCAGCGATTTACAGCTTAGACGGAGATGGAGATGAAGATGGATGAGGTTCTGCTAGAGTTTATTGGAGAAGGCTACCAACACTTGGTAGTAATGAAGAGCAGAAGAGAAGAAGAAGAGGAGTTGAAGAAGGAGTGGGCGATTTCACCGCCCCGCGCCAGATGCCACCGCGACCCGGTGGTGGGTCTCAGAGAAGAGTTGGCCGCGCCAGAAGAAGCCACCGCCCCGCGGTGAGGCACGTAACGCCTCGCGGCCAACACAGATTTATTTCCTTTTATTTCATTTCGGATTTCCTTATTTCTTTTATTTTATTTCCTTTGTTATTTTCATTAGGTTAACTTATTTTTCCTAAACCTATTTAAGACCTCTTTCTAGGTCTTGAGTGGGCAGCCAGACATCAGAATTCTATTATCACAATTTTACTTTTTAGGGTTTCATTCACCTTTGATGGAGCACTAATTTCCCTTTGTTCTACTAGACGTTTGAAGCAATACAGTTGATGTGTTTGTGAGATTTATATTCCTTGTTCCTATTCTTATAAGTGTTGGTTTGATTCTCTTGGTTATATTGAATATTGATTTATTGTTATTCCTCATAGCCTGATCAACTAGGTTGAATACTATTTATCAATTGCTAGGATTTGCATATAGTGGAATACGAGTGCATATCTAGTAGCATACACGATTGTTGCATATAGTGGAATACGAGTGCGCAATCGTGAGTGAGAATCATTTGCATGTTAAGTAGTAAGGTTTTCTTCTATTTGCATGTATCCTATATCCTTGTGTGCATTGCTATTGCTTTATTGGTGGTAAGGTTTTCTTCCATTGATATTGTGATAAGTCTATCAACAACTGTGAGAATTGGTAGTACTTAAGATCACGGTGGGAACAACCATAAGAATAGTGAAAGAACTTGGATTGAATAGATTTCAGTGATCAAATTATATCTCTGTATTGTGGACCTCGTTCTAGTGGAACTCTTTTCCCCAATCATATTCTCAACTCAATCAAACTTGTTTGCTTTATTCTCCTTGATAACTAAAACCCCCTTCCTTGTCACTTGTCAATCATAATTGCATACTTCATCAGATCTTCCCTGTGGGTTCGACCCTTACTTGCTTACTATACATCTATTTAGTAGGTCTGTTAGGATATTTACTTTGACTAGGCCATTCAACGATATTTGCATTGCATATTTCGGCCACGTCAACCTTCTCATTCATAATATTTGCACAAGATCCGCCATCAATAATAACACTTAAGGAAGCTGTTTGGACTAGAGCCCTTATGTGGAACAAGTTCTCTCATTGATCGCTTAAGTTGGCTTCCTTGATGGTGAGGAAACGACGCATCACCAAGCTCAATGGTGTGCCCGCGTATAGAGACGTGGGTTCGCAGTCATACGCATCTTCATCCTCCTCTGCATTGTCTTCAGGGATCGCGTCAAGTGTGGCCTCCTCGTCCTCACAAGACTCATAGCCGGAAGCGGCTGTGGAGAACAACACTATGCGAGCATTGGGACAATCTTTCTTGTAGTGGCCTCTTCCACCACATTTGTAACACTCAATATCACGCGCGCGATCATTGTTCATTGGCGCATGTCTTGGCGCGTTCTGTCGCGGCGTGGTGGCCGGTGGCGCGGTCTTCGCTTTGGGGTCTTGGCTAGACGCGGCTGTGGTAGAGGCACTAAGGCGAACATTAGTAGAAGGTAAACCACTAGAGTTAGAAGAATACCTTTGTTGGCCACTGGAATATGTGTAAGACCTCCGACGAGATAATTAGGCATGAATTTGCATCACCGTGTGGGTGAGTGTGTTCATGTCCTTGATGGGCAAAATCTCGAGTTGATCACGGATGTTAGTGTTCAAGCCACTCAAGAATTTGGTCCTCAGAGTAGATGGTGCAACAGAGATGTTGGCCTTGTAATACATGTCTTCAAGCTTGGAAAAGAACTCGAGTGGAGTCAACGATCTCTGGCGAGCCATGGCAATGTCCAATCTCATTTGATTTCGGTAGTCTGGAGGCACGTATTTCCTGGTCATTACATAGACTAATTGATGCCATTCGGTGACTCGTGCTCTGTGGCGTCGAACGCAGTCATCTTCGAACCTATGCCACCACACGTGGGCGGCTCCTCGGAAGTTAAGCGTCGCGGCGTCAACATGGTCCTCAGGTGGCACACGATTATAGCGAAGAGTGTACTCTGTAGCCTGTACCCATTCAAGAAACACAGAGGGGTTGAATTCACCATGAAAATGCTCGATTTTTACCTTGACGTGGGGTCGCTGGTATCGAGGATGATCTGGGGCTGGGTTGAACGCGTTGTGTGGGGCAGCGTCATAAAGAGGGTTGTTAATGGCGCGCAATCCATGTGGTCTATCGCGTCCAACGTGGTGTCTATCGCGTTGTTCGCGATCTTTGCGGGCAAAGTCATCCCTGGGCGCATAGGCGTCATCGCATTGACGTCTTCGTGGCTGTGGATCATAGTTGTCGCGTCGATTGTCTCGCTGCTAAACATCGCGGCGCTCGCCGCTAATGTCAGGAACGCGTTCTCCTCTGGGTCGGAGACGCGGCAAAGGTATCCAATCCGAAGGGTGATCCTGCAACTCAATGGGATCTCCAAGAGGTGGATGGAAAAAATTTGGATTGACCATACCTGAGTCCTCGATCTCTTCGTCATCATACTCGTCGAAGTCGTCTTGGACATTGGGTGTGATCGACGTGTAGCCATCGTCATAACGCGGTGTTCGGACACTTTGGTGTCGTAGATGATCGCGTACATCACGGCTGCGTTGCTGAGTAGGGGGTGTCCTCAAAGGATCATCGCGGGGGGGCAGCTCCACGATCGCGGCGGCTGTGTCTTCGTGGCGTCGCGTCGGCTTGGGCAGCTTGACGACGTCGGCCATCGCGTGGTGTAGAGGCTTGCACACGGCGCTGTGTTCTCCGAGAGGCATACCTGTCATCAAAATTGTAAGGTTCAGAGTACTCACCTCGATCATCCTCAGCGTCGTGGTCGTAGTCGGAGCCGTAGTCGAAGCCAGCAGGTGTGGCTCTGGGGACATAGCGGTCCGCATGGGAAACGAAGTGTTGGCGACTCTCGATGAAACTCTATATTCTGTTGAGTTGTGGTTGATGTTGAGACGTCGAATGCAGTTTGCCTTTGTCTTTGTCGACTCTCGTCTTCGATGGACCCGCGTCAGTAGCTCCAGGTGGAGGCGGCGCGCCTATAGCACTTGGAGGGGTATGAGTCGGCACGATGGGTGCCACTGGTGGTTGGGCTTTCATAGTCGCGATCTCTTGTCTTAGAGCCTGGATCAAGGTTTGATCTTCGGACAATTCCATGATTGGATCGCGTTGTTGGTCTTGTGGTGGTTGGCCTTGAGGTAGAACCAACTGTGGGGGTTGATCTCGGTTTGTTGTGTCGACTTCACGGTCGTCTTGACTGGATCCAATCTGCATCGTGCCTATAACAAGATGGCCAGACATGGGAGTAAAAACAAACCAAAAGACAACAAAGAACAACAACCAAGCAAATCACTAATCAAGTCACAAAGTTCACGTAGGTAGGGCTTGTTTGGGCTTGCCGTGAGGGCGGCTTGGCTTGCACAAGAGTTGGTGTATCAAGCAAGTTGCAATCAAACAAACAAGAACAAATTGAAACCCTAAACAAACGTAAACAAAGCAACCGAGTATCAAGAAATCGCCTTCTAGGAAGCTACCTAGACGATGGAGAGATTGAAAAGATGAGCTTAGACCTGGGTGAGGGAGTTAGGGTTGCCTTATTTTGGCTTTACCTAACTTTGAAAACTTTTTTTGTTTGAATTTTTTTTTTAATATCTTTTTGATATCTTTTTTTTTTTTTTAATATCTGAGATCTTATCTTTTGATCTTTGCAGATTGCAAAAGGAAACAAAATAAAAAAAAAAGCTCTAAGTAACTAGAATATAACAAGTGTGATCTTTGTAGAGAGAGGAGAGAGAAGATAAGATTTTGATGATATCTTATAAGAAAATTGGTAAACTTAACTAAAAAGCAAAATCGAGCAAACAAGGAAACTCTATCCATGCATGAAATAAGGAAACAAAATATTCTAGCATGCAAGATAACAAAATACCTAACACACCAAAACTTGGTAAGGAAGGAAAAACATTTCAGCCAAGGTGTGACCTTGTAGAAACCGAAGAGTCAGCAAAGATGGAAAATTTCTGGTTTTTCGTGATTTTTTTTTTCGCGAGATAGTACGAAAGCAGAGATGGGGGTCAAGAAAAATTGTGAACAAAATTGAAACTTGAGTTCGTGACTTACAAGACTGCTGGGCTCTGATATCAGTTGATGTGTCTTTGTCTCCTGTGTCAAGCCAAGTTGTCAAAGGAGACGCCTTGGATCTAGTCTTGGTTGGGAAGTCACGTCTGAACGTCTCAGTTGATGAAGATGATGCTGAACGCGTTGAAGAACGCGATGTTTGGTGGTGATCATGGCGGCGATGGAAGCGAGTTGATGGAAATATGAATAGCAGTGGCGGAAGCGATTGAATGGAGGGATAGACGACTTGAATGGACAAGTCGTTGATGTCGTAGCGTCGACTGCGGAGGGGATAAGCTCGATGGAGATTGAGTGGTTGCCATAGCGTCGGCGGCAGAGTGAATGTGGATGAGAGGGATATGAGTGACGTCCGATCAAGGGAAGGAGGGATTAAGACTCGACTTAAAACCTTGAACTTTAACTTGAACGTGAGAAATAAAGAGTACAAAGTAGGGTATAAATAGGGAAGGGGTCTCGACCAAGACCTAATGGGCTTGGGTCGAAACGAGCCTAAGGGCTAGCCCATACAAGCATGCAAAAGGCACAAACCCTAAAAGATAAAATGAAACTATCTTAAACGCTATAAATAAGGAAACTATCTAAAACGTTGCAAATAAGGAAACTATCTAAACAAGCTGGAAATACCAAATATAGATAATGTCTTAAAAAGAACGCGTGAAACTCATGGACGCGTTAAAGGCTTTGAAGAGATCATCGCGTGAGACGACGAAGTGTCAAAGTCTTCAGAAGAACGCGTTCTTTCACAGTCTTCAGAACTTCCGATGGTGGCGAGGACGACGAGCCTTGGATTGGTCTCTGGGCTTCCTTGGTTGGCGGCGGCGCGTGCGATAAGTGACGCGACTGCGGCGGCGATGGCCTTGGACCTCGACCTTGTTACTGGGCCCTTTGAGCGTAGGCTCATGGCTACTTCCTCGTCTTGGGCCGTCATGGGAGGCAGGGCCACATCACATATATACCCTTCAAAATTCAATTTTGAATAAATTATCTAATTATAATTTATTTTGTGTGTGATTTGGGGACGTCTCGAATTCGCTTCTGGAACGGAAATAGAGCAGGGATTGAAGTTGCTACTCGGAAACAACCATCCACGTGATATCGTTCATCTCTTCGTGATTCAAGGCAAGTGGCGGTTCGCTCTTGCATATTTATTCCATTTTTATCTTAATTGCCAATGAATCGGTTGTGCTATTAAGTTGGGGTAAATAATTCTTTTCTTGTTTGGAAACTTGTGTGAATAAATGGTGTGATTAATTGAAACCTTATTATTAGGTTGTATAATATGCTAGCTATGACCCTTATATATATTATTATTATAGGGTGCTAGTTATAATTGGTGTGGACTTGTTGTGCATTGGTATGGACATATAAATGCTAGTTTAGCACGAGTATTCGTAGGAACGCTATTTCCTTGCGAGGTTTAGTCGTTTCTTTATAACGTGGAACCCGCTCGGACTCTTGTATTAAAGTAAGTCCTATTTCCAATCTGGATTCGCATTATACGGTGAGGTTGGTCGGGGACCCAAATAGTCAAGGTCGTTTTCAAACTTTGTGTGAAATATAATGTTCCCAAACAAACACAAGTATTCCTATAAGACTCATTTTCTTTTGGAGTCTTCTCTTGTTGCATTCATATTCTTAATTTCAGTGAGAGTATCTGGTTATATATCGTTTATCGGTTGTTATTCGAGAGACAATGATAGTAATCAGATGCAATCACCAGAACCACTCTGTTTGAGCCCTTGCGTAGTCTTTCATTAGACTGACCAACCTTTCTCTTTCCTTGCATAGTTGGCTAGTGTCATCCATCCTATACGGCACATCAGTGGTTGGTCTCGGACGCCTTGAAGTAACAAATCGAAGACGAAGGCTTGCAGTCGAAGATTGAAGATTTAAAGTAATAGTATTTTAAGAGTTGTCTAGTGTTGATTAATCTTTCTAAATAAATGTAAGATGTAGTTAAAATATTCATGTAATTAAGATTTACTTAAAGTCTTCCGTTGTAATTTCAATACCGTTTGTAAAACTATCCTTCTCAATTTATGAGAGGAATTTTAATAAAAGATTGAGTTTCTTTATACAAAGTCTTCTGCTATTTACTATTTTTTATAT
Source organism: Rheum nobile (assembly GCA_027886185.1). Taxonomy (NCBI): domain Eukaryota; kingdom Viridiplantae; phylum Streptophyta; class Magnoliopsida; order Caryophyllales; family Polygonaceae; genus Rheum; species Rheum nobile. The sequence goes on along the minus strand of WOAB01000644.1, from coordinate 6,996,950 downwards.
TTAATGTTCATTTAAGTATAATTGTTCCGATTAAAGCCTTGGGTGTAGAGCTGTCAATCGGGTCGGTCAAGTCGGGTTCGGTTCGGTTATTTTGAGTTCGGGTTGAGAACGGGTCGGGTCATTTCGGATAACAGGTCAAGCCGGTCGGGTCATTACAGGTCAGCGGGCGGTTCGGGTTAATCAACGGGTCAAGAGCGTCATTTTTTAAATATTTTGTTCACTATTTAAATATTATTAAATAGTTATAAACTAATTTAAATATGTCAAAATAATTTGAAATGAATTCAAATAATAATATTATTATTAATTATTTTAATGTAATTGATATTAGTAGACCAAAATCATTTTTTATTTTTGTTTTTATTTTTTATTATATTAATTTATAAATTTCTACATTATAAAAAATTATATAAGTACAACAATGTTCTTTTTTTAAGGATATTAAGCATGTTATCATTATTTATATGTCATTTATCATATATATTTTATTAATACTCTACATTTATTCGTTAATCGGGTCGGGTTCGGGTTGGTCGGGTTCGGTCTCGGTAAATTCAGGTTCGGTAACTTCGGGTTATCAAAAATTTCGGTCAGGTCGGGTCGGGTCCAAAAGCGGGTCGGTCAGGTCGGTAAAACGGGTTCGGTAATTTTTTGACAGCTCTACTTGGGTGACTTTGGACTTTATAGTCTGAGGTCACTGGCGTGTGACACTATCAACGTAAGTCGGGTGTGTTACACATGTTGCGCCCAAAAAACGGTGCGAAGCTAGAAAAAAACGGTGTGAACATGAATCCCCTTTCTAATTTTCGGACGCTTGTACCGATTGACGGGTTAAATACCCAAATTGCCCTTGCTGTTTGACTTTTACTTCCTTTCCATCATCACCCTTAATCATGACATCATTAAGTTTCCGTCGTACAACAATGTATATATTATTCCCTTCCTTCTCTCCCCATAAACTAAAAATAGAAACAACGTAAATTTCTTATTATAATTTTAGAGTATGTAATACATTATACAAATTGGACTATATTATGAGTGCTTAATAGTTTTAGGGTATAAAGTAAAGAGTAATTATAATTATAAGATTTAGGGGATAAATGATTAGAATTGGAATAGCAAAATTGTAAACATTGTAATTTTTATGGAAAAAATTCAAAAATGATTTTTTAAAAAATATTGCAAAAATTATTTCTTTTCCAAAAAAAATTTAGCAAATTATTATTTTGAAAACTTTTTTTTCCAAAAAAAAATTAATTTTTTTGAAAATATATTATATTTCAAATGCATAGATAAGCATCAAATATGCATCTAAGAGCACCAACAATAGATAAACTTACTCAAAGTTTCTTAGTTAATTTTTAAGACTTCTCTGTCTTCCACATAAGTTTAGGAAACCATACTTTAATATTCCATACAATGGAGAAAGAAAAAGTTTCTTTTTAGGAAAAAAATGAATAAAATAATATACATATTACCACACTTATTTGGGGGAGAAATAAATGAAATACAAGGTTCAATAGACACTACTACTTTATTAGAGAAATGAGTTTCTTGTTCAAGAAACTACACTTCATCCAATTTGGTCGGGTTTCTCTTCCCTTTTTTGTCATTTTATTAATTTTCTTTTATATTTAAATATTTAAGAAACCCATTATCTCTCCCTTGTGGATGGCCTAAAAGAACCTTAAGTGCATATATAAGCACATTTTTTATGCTCGCATAGAGTGCATCTTTAATATTCTAAAGTGTATGTAGTAATATGTAAATGTGCATGTTTGACATGTATATCAAAAATGCACATTTTAGCTAGTGTATGTCTATTATGTTAAAGTACATGTTTAATATGCTAAAAAGTACATATGTAATTATGTTAAAGTAAATGTTGAGTATTCTAAAATTAAGTGCACATCTAAGTATATTAAAGTGCATGCATAATATTCTAAAATTAAGTATATGTTAAAGTACATGTCTAGTATTCTAAAAAAATGAAGTGCATGTGTAAGCATGTTGAAGTGTATGATTAAGATGCTAAAATACATGATATTAATTTTTTTTGGGGGGGGGGGGGAAGTAAGGAAAATTCTTTGATTTTTTTTAAAACATAAATTTTCAAAATAAAATATTTCGGTTTCTTCACCTGATAACCCTGATGTATTGCTTAATTCGCGCATTACACCAAAGTTTAACATATTTTGCGAGATAACCTCAAAGTATGATTTTTTTTCGCAAAAATACCCAAAACATAAAAAATAACCGATTTTGTTTACTTTAATTTAAAAAAATAAAAATTATCGTGACATAAGTAGAACATCCCAACCATGACTACCGCCGCCTACGGCGGAGTGATGTTGGCTATGGTCGCTGACCTTCGTCGGTGGTGGTTGCAGTAGGTAGCAACAACTGAATAATGATTAAAATCACAATTAGGGTATCTAGAAGAAGCCAATAACTAAGAAGAATTGAGAGGCTTCATTGGAGGCTTGAAGCAGTAATAACAGCTTAGCATCTAGAAATTCCTGGTTGCAATTTTGTCAGGAAGTGAATCGCAAATAAAAAAAAAATCCCAAATTGAAACCCAACCCTAGCGGAGGTGATGAATTGGAGGTCAATCCGTCAATATCTCACTAGTCATCGAATTGCTCGAAGCAAGCACTTGGTGATGCCTTAAGCAAACCATACTCGCATCGAAGCCGTTGATCTGCGTTTTAATTTCTCTATGGTTTCTCCTATCCGCCTTGGACAATTACTGGCATAGAGGGTTGCAAGAGGGGCGGTTGGTCTTGGAGTGGTGTCGGCGTCGATTGGCTATGGGGAAGTCAACGAGGCGGCGATGGGACTTAGTCGGTGGAGCGGAGGAAGAAGACCCACGAGGAAGAAGAACTTTGTGGCATTTGCCTTCTTTTTTTTTGAAAGGAACCTTCTTTTCCATATTTTAAAGTGATTTTTTTATATATATATAAAATAAACGGACTCTGTTAATTTTAACGCTTTGGGTATTTCACTAAAAAAATGGTTATCTCGCGAAATATGCCGAATTTTGGTGTACCGCGCGAATTAAGCAATACCTAAAGATTATCAGGCGGAAATGCCGAAAATATTTTTTTGGAAAAAAATTATGAAAAAATATCAAAAAAGATTTTTTTGAAAAAAAAAATTAGGACAAAAAATAGGTTTTGGAAAAATAATAATTTTTGAAACAAATTTTTTTTAAAAAAAAGTAAAAATAAATAAAATTTGTTATATTTAAAGGTTTCCATGTGTTTCAATCACAAATCTTCATTCATTACATTTAGTGGTCACCATTGCTTCTCACTTTACACCCTAAAACCATACACAATGACAAGTTTTTTAGCTTTAAATATTATTGATTTTTTAGCTACACTTCATTTTTGCTGAAAAAAACAATTGTGAGTTGCCATGTAAAAAAGGAGTAAAAAACAACGAAAAGGTAGCCTACGTTTGGTGTGAAAGTTTATTTCATTTAAACTGAGCCAAAATGATGCCATTTTGAAACAAAATCGGATGTACTGAAAAAGCAGCCCAAATGGAGCCTAATGTCATATGTCAGATTCTACTGGAAGAAGAAGAGGGCACTTTTGGCCGTTGGATCTGAGGCTGATCAAGGGTGGAGAAAAATGGTTGCAAGGTTTTTTTTAAATCTATTTTCAACCGAAAATAAACAAATTGATGAAAAAAAGATCTTCAATTTTCATTTTATTTTTATTTATCCACAAACACCCATTTTGTATATGTTTCTTAATAAAAAATTATTAAAAATAAACAATATAAGCAATGTAAATATTTGAAAATAATTGGAGGGTTTTTTCAATAAATATTATACCCTATTAACTGTTTAACACGGTATATCTTTTAATTAATATTTTAAACTATGAAAATTTAGATTTTATATTCAAAACATTATTATGTATTTAAAAAGTTAATGGATAAATAAAGTTATAGTTATAAAATCGTTAATATGAAGAAAAAATAGAATGAGTTTTTAAGATGATATGGAGGAAAAAGAAAGCTAAAAAACTAGGTAAAAAATTGACCACTTTGGATGGTCTAAGACTCCTCATATAGTCATATGATCCTCTCTCATACAAAATGGTTTGTCTTTTTTATATTTTTTTTTACTTATAATCATTTTTTATAATCATTTATTTTAATGAGTATTATTTGAAATATAATTTTTTAGTTCTTCAACATAATGATTTATCCAAGATCTATAACGGAATGTAGCAGCATATTCAGGGTCTGTTCGGTAAAATAATGTTGATACTTATGCTGATGCTTATGTTGAATTATGTACTTATCAGATATTGAAACTGTATATTTATTTTCGTTATTTATGTTTGGTAAACAATACTTAAGTATAGTTTCAATAGTAAAATAAATTTGTGTAATTACTATAAAGTCCAAAAAATGTATTTTTTACCAGTTGCATGTGTTGTGCACGTGACCTGTAAGTGATGAATTCCATTTAGGTTGTCTTCTCCTCCCACACTTCTCAACCCCAATTTCTGCAGCTTACCAACTCCTCCCCAAATCGATATCCAAAGCATCAATTGGTAGAGGTATAGCCGCATCGCTATGGCGGTGCCTCGATCTTGCTACCCGCGTCGCTAGGACGGTGTTTGAGGAGGGAAGCCGAGAAGAAATCTGCATGTGTTTGATAACAATAATTTGTCGTGCTAATTACTGCTATGCAAGTTATCCAAACAAACCTAATACATAGTCCTAGGCAAGTAAGGGTCGAGTCCTCAGGAAGACAGATTCTATCTTTATATGCAATTTCTATGTCAATCTTAAGTAACCAGAGGGGGATTTTGTATGTATTAGAAGATCTAAGCATGCGAAGGCAAATAAACTAAAGATTTTGAATTCAGTAATTGGGGAAAGAGCTCAGCCAAACAAACATCCACTATTCGTATGACAAGTTGATCCTAGACAGTCATTTAATATCTCATGCAATGGAAATTCATATTCCTTTTCTAAAGTAACTACAAGCACAACCAGATACTTATAGCACTAACTAGTTAAACAACCATGAAACCATCAAGATTCAGTTTAACAGCAGCATTAAGCCTAGGAATATATTTAGGATACAATCTAGCATAAAACAACCAGCTTTTATCCTAGAATGTAAATCAATTCTCTTCTACATAAGACTAGCACAACCAGATACTAGTACGATGCAGTTGCTACTCCGATAAAGATATGCTCAACCAGTAACAATCTAAATCTAGCAATCAATCAATAGAGACAATACCTAGTTGCACATGCTAGAAACTGTCAATATTAATCATAAGCAATTCAAGCAAGAGAATAGATAAAATCCATGCGATAGATAAGGAACGAAAATCTCACAACTTGATCAAAACGAAAGCTTCAGTTGTCTGACTAAGCAAGGAAGGCTTAGTTCTTCATAACAAAGTACGTAGAATAGAGAAAAGATGAAAGTAGGGTTCTCGAGGAAACAAGCATTCCCTCTAACCTTAAATACTAAAGATAATAAGTCTCTAAAAATAATCCAAAATGAAATTACATAAAAATACTTAATAATAATTCAAAAATAACGAAATAAGGAAATAAGACTCGGATCCAATTCCGACGGCGGCGGCGGTCGCCGTAAGCCTGGCGGCGGTCGCCGTAAGCCTGGCGGCGGGCGCCGTATTTATGATATTTAAATAATTATATACAATGAATATTTATGATATTTAAAATATTTATTTAATTTATTAAATTAAAGAATGCATTTGAAGATGCACAGGGCTTTCTTCTTCCTCATACTCCAAACTATTTTTCATCTTTCAAGTAAGTTAATTTTGTTTCTATTGATTTGTTTATTTGACACCTCCAATCTGCAACTCCTCTGAAAAATTTCAATTTTGATGTTCAATTCGATCAAAATTAGACATCCTACTCTGTTAAGCATGGAAATTTAGAGGGGGGAGAAAGAAAAATGAAACTGCTTGATGTGTTGGTTAATGAATCGACTTGCATCCAGAGCTCTTAACAATGGCGGTTCTTCAATTTCCTGCTACTTTGGGTATTCTTTGTGCAGGTTGTCAGCCGTTCATCGGTGTTAATTATGGCCAAGTCGCCGACAACCTCCCGGCGCCGGAAGCCACCGCGAAGCTCCTACAGTCCACCCCCATCCAGAAGGTCCGATTGTACGGATCCGACCTTGCATTTGCTATCAATAAACTTCAAGGGTTCCCTGAACAAGATCCAGAAATGCTTGGAGAACACGAACAAGATCCAGAAATTTGAGGGACAAAAGAAGGAATTACTTCCACTTCAACTCCTTCCACTTCCTTACCCTAGGGGGGGGGGGGGCAGGGTAAGCAAATCCTCAAATTTCATCTTCCTTCCACTTCCTTCAACTCCCTCCACCAGACCATCCGAACACGCCACTTGCAGTGGTACAGAGTTGAAGTTGGAGCTTCATCTTCCTTACTGACATAAATAATGCCAACTGAACGGGCCCTTAATCCAAGGGAATTAAGTGGAGAATGGCGTTAGAGAAGAGAACATATATGCTTACTTTTGCACTCCAAATTTGTTGCTATCCATTTGGTTTTGGGGCATCAACATCAAACATTTTTTCTTTGTAACTTTGGAGCATTGTTGAGTAGTTTCTTTCATCTCCATATGGAACACTAATCTTAGTCAACTACGTTATATTCCATCCATTCACTTTTAGATATTCTTTTAGCCTTAAAATTTTATTTATCAATATTTGTCTTTATAGGTTTCAAGATAAATTATTACATATAATGATATAAATCATAAAATTGTATTGAAATTGTGTTATCTTGACCTTTTTCTTTTTACTCAGTAGTTCTAAAGGGTGGTAGATAATATAAATTAGGAAAGTTTTAGATTTTTAAAGCATGAGTAATAAATTCTGTAATATTAATATGTGTGCAGAATTATAAAAGGACAATTATATGTAAACGGAGGGAGTACAATATTTCAGCTCGCTTTAATTGAGTCATTAGCAATAACAATTTTCGTTATACAAGGAATTCATCAATATCAATTAACTAAAGAAAAGATGCATTAAACCCAACTTGTTCATTTGAAAATATAAACTCATGTGGTGAATTAAGGTTGAATAGGAGATGCTAGTAGATTGATGTACATATGAATATATCCAGGGGCGTCCCCAAGTGGAGATAAGTGGGGGCACTAGATCCACTGGTAATTAAAAAAATAAATTATACATATATTAATATATTCTTGTTGGAAGTAACAATAAATGAGTGTAACATAAACGTTTGTAGTAAGAAATGCCCTGGTAAAGACATATGAATTATGCATTATCGACATTCAACTTGAATGCGATAACCTTACCATTGTGAATGTTCTGAATCAAATCTGGCACTGTCCATGGGATATTGAAATGTTAATTTCTGATATCCTGTGTTTTACAACTTTTCTCTTCAGTGCAGATTTTTCATGTCTTCCGAGAAACAAATGTGGTGGCCGACTTTATCGCAAAGATGGTCCAGTTGAGTTCCTTGGAAGATATTCGAGCTAATCTAGACTTTGTAATTCTCATCCGAAAGGATGCTATAGACTGAGAAACCGGCTCTTCTGTGGTTTTCCAATCTAATTTTTACCTAATAAAAAAAAAACAATAAATGAGTGTAGTGTAATTTATATTTGATAACATAGCTTTTGAGGAAATTTGAGGTTGAGGGTTCAAGCCTCACTTTCCTTATTCTTATTTTTCTATATTTTTTAATCTTTGATGTTTAATTTTGTTCTAATATTTGTTATCAAACAAAAATCGTAATGCTTCAACTTATAATTAATCTCTTTAGAAATTCTTGGATTAGGGTGATTGCAAATTTCCATGGCTACATTTTCTCCAAGGAATCTAGTAAATTTCTCCCTTCATATATATTTCTAAAGCTTAATCATGCAAATTAACCTTAATCAATCATATAAATTGTGTCTCTTTCGTATTTCTTTCCAATTAGCTTTGCAATTAAATATAATTGACTCATTAAAATACTAATTATGTCTTATATTTTGGTCAAGACAAAGCAAGAAACTAAAAAATAAAATTCATTGCACTAACTTAGGAATTATGAATTCAGATTATGAAATTAATTATGAGATTCAGATTAGGATTAAACCAAAGTAGGTATTTGATTGAAAATTATGATTTGTGATGTAATGGTTTTAAAACGTACAAAATTAGACATTTGATTAAAAATGAAGGGCATGACACCTAAAAAAATGTTATTATAATAAACATATTAATTACGCAATTTTTTATATTTTATATAGTATTGTAATAACAGTTTTAATTTTGTCCCCACTCAATGAAGATCATACATACCCCGAACATATAATAGCAAAATTAAAAGAGTTTTTTTTTTAAAAAAAATTGTAATGAGTGGGAGGTGGGTGTGCCTATTCTCCCCACTCAAAACCCCACAAAAAGCTTTAAAGCAAATCAACAAGAATGAAGATGTTTCATGTACCCATATCTTCTTTGGTTTTTTAAGGGAAGAATTATGTGCACTACTTTTTTTTCCTGGGTACACTACATATTGAAACGCAACAATTTTGCTTAAGCAAGTTTTTGCGTTTTATGGCAAAAATACCCAAAAAATGCGTTTTGGTACTGAGATGAAACGCAGGTATTTTGCTTAAGCAAAATACCTGCGTTTCAAAAAAAAAAAAAAAAAGTGAAACGCAAGATATTAAGCAAATATCTTGCGTTTCACTTTTTTTTTTAAAAAAAATTGTCTTCATATAAAGAAACGCAGGCATTTTGCTTAAGCAAAATGCCTGCGTTTCAGCTTTTTTTAATTAAAAAAGAGAGAGCGAAAAGCAGGATCCTTGCTTAAGCAAGGATCCTGCGTTTCACTAAAAAAAACTTTTCTCCAAAATTGCACTTTTTTTTACATAATCATGTAGAGAATTTCAATACGAGTCCGTACATATAAAATTCGTCCAAAACGGACATCGTTTGCCCCTTCAAAAGCCCCAAAAACGAAGTCTTTATACATTTTTTTTTTACAATTTGGTGCCCGACATATAAGGCATTGTAGTGAATTTTTTTGGTATTTTCGGCATTTTTCTACTATAATTTTGTATAAGATTTTAATACGAGTATGTAACTATACGTTAGAACCATAATATATAATTATAATATATAACTATACAATATAACAATAGTATATAATTATACGATATAACAATAGTATATAACTATAGTATGAAACTCTACGATATAACCATAGTATATAACTATTTGTTAGAACCATAATATATAATTATAGTATATAATATAACCATAGAACGTTAGAACCATAATATATAATTATAGTATATAACTATACGATATAACCATGGTATATAACTATAGTATATAAATGAACGATATAGCAATAGTATATATATAACAATACAATATAGTCTTAGTATATAGTTATATATTATGATTATATCTTATAGTTATATCCAATTTGGTTATATCTTATGGTTATATCCTATAGTTATATCGTATGGTTATATCCTTTAGTTATATACTATGGTTATATATTATAGTTATATACTATAGTTATATATTATAGTTATATCCTTTTGTTATATACTATGGTTATATCTTATAGTTATATACTATGGTTATATCTTATAAGTATATCCAATTTGGTTATATCATAGTATATAACTATACGATATAACCATGGTATATAACTATAGTATATAAATGAATGATATAGCAATAGTATATATATAACTACACGATATAAGCATAGTATATAGTTATATATTATGATTACATCTTATAGTTATACCCAATTTGGTTATATCTTATGGTTATATCCTATAGTTATATATTATGGTTATATCTTATAGTTATATCCACTTTGGTTATATCGTATCGTTATATCCTATAATTATATATATTAGTTATATCTTATAATTATATCCAATTTGATTATATCATATCGTTATATCATATAATTCAATATTATGATTATATCTTATAGTTATATCCAATTTGGTTATATCTTATAGTTATATCCTTTAGTTATATATTATGGTTATATCCTATAGTTATATACTATGGTTATATCTTATAGGTATATCCAATTTGGTTATAGCTATAGTATATAACTATACGATATAACCATGATATATAACTATAATATATAAATGAACGATATAGTAATAGTATATATATATATATATATAACTATACCATATAACCATAGTACATAGTTATATATTATGATTATATCTTATGGTTATATCCTATAGTTATATACTGTGGTTATATCTTATAGTTATATCCAATTTGGTTATATCGTATCATTATATCCTATAATTATATATTATGGTTATATCCTATAGTTATATACTATGGTTATATCCTGTAGTTATATATACTATGGTTATATATTATAGTTATACCCTTTAGTTATATATTATGGTTATATCCTATAATTATATCCTATGGTTATATCCTTTAGTTATATACTATGGTTATATCCTATAATTATGTAATATGGTTATATCTTATAGTTATATTCAATTTGGTTATATTATATCGTTATATACCATAGTATAAAATTATAGGATATATCCATAAGATATAATCAAACTGGATATAACTATACAATATAACCATAATATATAACTATAGGATATAACCATAATATATAACTATATGATATAACCATAAGATATAACCAAATTGGATATAACTATAAGATATAACCATAGTATATAACTATAGGATATAACCTTCGTATATAACTAAAGGATATAACTATAATATATAAACATAGTATATAACTATAAGATATAACCATAGTATATAATTATAAGATATAACGATATGATATAACCAAATTGGATATAACTATAAGATATTACCATAGTATATAACTATAGGATATAATAACTAAATTGGATATACCTATAAGATATAACCATAGTATATAACAAAAGGATATAACTATAATATATAACTATATTATATAACCATAGTATATAACTAAAGGATATAATCATACGATATAACTATAGGATATAACCATAAGATATAACCAAATTGGATATAACTATAAGATATAATCATAATATATAACTATATATACTATGACTATATTGTATAGTTATATATATACTATTGCTATATCGTTCATTTATATACTATAGTTATATACCATGGTTATATCGTATAGTTATATACTATAATTATATATTATGGTTCTAACGTTCTATGGTTATATTATATACTATAATTATATATTATGGTTCTAACAAATAGTTATATACTATAGTTATATCGTATAGTTTCATACTATAGTTATATACTATTGTTATATCGTATTGTTATATAGTATAGCTATATGATATTGTTATATCGTATAATTATATACTATTGTTATATTGTATAGTTATATATTATAATTATATATTATGGTTCTAACGTATAGTTACATACTCGTATTAAAATCTTATACAAAATTATAGTAGAAAAATGCCGAAAATACCAAAAAATTTCACTACAATGCCTTATATGTCGGGTACCAAATTGTAAAAAAAAAGCGTATAAAGACTTCGTTTTTTGGGCTTTTGAAGGGGCAAACGATGTCCGTTTTGGACGAATTTTATATGTACGGACTCGTATTGAAATTCTCTACATGATTGTGTAAAAAAAGTGCAATTTTGGAGAATTTTTTTTTTTGTGAAACGCAGGATCCTTGCTTAAGCAAGGATCCTGCTTTTCGCTCTTTTTTTTTTATTAAAAAAAGCTGAAATGCCTGCGTTTCTTTGTATGAAGACAATTTTTTTTTAAAAAAAAAAGTGAAACGCAAGATATTTGCTTAAGCAAATATCTTGCGTTTCACTTTTTTTTTTTTTTTTTTTTGAAACGCAGGTATTTTGCTTAAGCAAAATACCTGCGTTTCATCTCAGTACCAAAACGCATTTTTTGGGTATTTTTGCCATGAAACGCAAAAATCTTGCTTAAGCAAAATTGTTGCGTTTCAATATGTAGTGTACCCAGAAAAAAAAAGTAGTGCACAGAACCTTTGCCTTTTTTAAACAAGAATTGAGATTGGAAAAAAGTTATTCCTCTTCCCCACAAGACAACACCAACTAGAAACCAACACACACACACCTATTTTAATTTTCAATTTCTTCTTCTTCATTTGTACTAATTTCCACCATAGCTAGATATATAAATGCTATTGTAATAAGTAAAAGATCCATTAATAAGAAAGGGAATCTTTTTGGTGGTGGTAGTGGTGGTGGGAACGAGGGGTATAGGATTCCCTTTACCCTCTAAATTTCCCACACTTTCTAGGGCAAGTCAACTACAAAGCTGACTTTTATTAATTCCCCCTTTTATGAAAAAAGGAAAAGAAAATCCTTTTACCATCAAGATCAATACAATTAAGTAGGAATATCAAACTAAACTCACACCGATTCCAAATCTCATCATAATAAGTAATGTTATACCAACGCTAGGTTAATCTAGTTATTTGGTGCTGCGCTTTTCTTAAATTTCGGAGGATCGATGAAAGTGGACATACAATCACATTCACAAGCGCGGTACGGTTATAAAGCTCAACAATAATAAAGTAGCTTATAGGCTTATGAGGGATTCTTATACATATTCACTTAAAATAAGAAGTAAGAAGCACTGTAAGCATTTGAATTAAAGAGAAGGAAGATGTGAGATTAAAAGTGATATGGTGGTATTCTCGTAAATATCATAAACTTTTTTTTTTCTATCAACAATTTTTTTTTAATTTTTTTGTCCCTTTGTCCCTGATCATTTTAAATTGTTATATTTACGTTCACATATAAACACTAGATATTCATTTATTTATACTATAAGGTTCATATATTAATATTAAATATTCATACAGTTTGTATTGAAAGTTTACAAACTAAAGTGAATTAGAGATGTATAAACACACTTTATACTAGAGATTCATTAAGTATATCAAGTACGAACTTATATTGTGTTAAACCCTAAACCCCTAAATGCATAAACTCTAAACCCCAAAACCCTTAAACCCTAAACCCCTAAACCCTAAGCATAATTAATGTATAGTTATTAACCCATAAGCCTTTACGTTTATTTTTTTTTACTCGGTCTTTGAGGTTTATATGTAACAAGCATATGTTCATATATTAGAACTGTAAGGTCCATGTGTAACATGCATATGTTCATGTTTGATTTTTTTTACTTGGTCTTTGAGGTTCATATGTAACACGCACAAGTTCATATATTTGTTCTGTAAGGTTCATATGTAACATGCACATGTTTGTATGTTTTAAATTATTTTTAGCTGGTCGTAGTGTGTCAAGTTTCATATGTAACATTCACATGTTCATATATTAATTCAATGAGGTTTATAAAATGGAGATATATGTTGTGTGTTGATGTTCATATATTGTCATTTAATGTTCATTAATAATAACATCTCCTATCTCCCAGATTTAATTCAAAACAATTTAAAAAATATTTGTGTTTCACGAAATCAAAAAAAAAAGTGGACAAAAAATGGAAAACAAAAATAACAAAGGAGTAATGTTGGGGGAGTTGAACCCAAGACCTCATGGTCCTTTCCCCACTACTACTAGTTTGTGTTGTTTTTGTGGTTTTTTAAGGAAAAAATAAATAAAATAACACGCTGACAAGAAAGGACATGCGCGTTTGATCAAGGAAAACGGACGGCTATAATCTTTTTGCACTTCGCACCCGAAAATCCCTTCGCATGTGATCCCGAATCATAGACATATAGTATTGTTTTCCCAACTTTCAATTTGGAAAGCTAATTCTCACACGCCCCCTCAGTGCATTAAAACTGAAAAAACAAATGAGTTAGTTCATATCACGCCCTCATAACAAACTAAACCCAACAATGTTTTAATTAAAACATTATTGAGCTTAGTTCGACAAAACAAACGAACTACCCCATATCACGCCATTATGATGGGCTAATCCCAAACAAATTAGAAAACGATCACAAACTCGAAATCCGCTCTAATACCATGTTAAACATATGTGAACCTATAGGTAGGTAAGTAGGTAGACTAAAGGGTCGTGCAAACACGACACAATACGCATATAAAGCCAACACATAAGCTCATAATACTCCAATCCAAAACCAATTGACAATAAATGAAGTAGCTCATAAACTTATATAATATGTTTATTTTCCAATATAAAAAACTAATTTTCATATTAAACATTCTATCTGAAAGTACCGGATACGAGTTCTTATTATCCACCCAATATCTTCACAAGATAGAAATATACCAATATTTTTACTTATGATTTGTTTCGTGAATGTATTTATAAAGATTTTTTTGTTTTAAAAGTATTTTTTGTAAAAATAGTTTTTAAAATTTAGATGGTTCGAGAAAGTGTAAAAAAAAACTTTTCATAAATAAAGTCTTTATAAATAGAGAGTCAAACAAGGTTTTCAACGTTTTATTTTGAAGTGATCTTCCCCACTTGACCTTGGGAGAGAGTGATTTGTGTCGTGGACCACCTTGTCCAGCCCTGCCTTTGGTGAATAAACCCACTTTTTTGTTCTCAATCTACAATGATCACTACTTCATTGTGTTCGATAATTTTGAGATTTTCTGGTAAAATGTGGTTTTTTTTTATATAGTAACAATCATAGTGTTATTTTCTAGGTTTGAATTTGAACAAAAAATATTACTAGGTTTAAATTTTGAATTGTTTGTTTGCTCCGTGCTCCTCCAAAACAAGGGTCAAGCCTCGAATATTTTTTCAATATTTTTTTTGAAGGGAATATTTATCCTAAAAAAAAAGTAAATACTACATATAATTTGTGACGCCTTTGAACAAAAACTATTAACTCAAATGGATATAGACTATATGAAAATATAGCGTTAAATCGATAATTACGTATTATAATTTTATTTTTTTGATTACAACAAACTTATAGGTGTAAGGCCCACAACCTTAGAAACGCTATCCTCATGTCAACCGGGAACTTCCTAGGAGGTCACCCATCCCAGGACTACTCCCGCCCTAACACGCTTAACTTCCTAGTTCTTTGTCCTCACTTGAACCAGGAAAAGGAAGAGCTCTTATTGACATGGGTAGCATTCTAATCCTTATAAAGTATTACAAACCTAGGGTGTTACAATAAGACCCATCTAACCAGATGTCAATCCTAAATCATCCCAATGGATGATCTTTACAAACTTTGTACCAAAAAAAATCAAAGTTAGAGTTCAAATTTGTGAACTCATATCGAGTCTCATGTAGAAAAGATGAGATTGGTTGATTGGGAGCAGAGAGAAGTATTCGTTGGAAGCTGTGGAGGACGGGGGACGGTAGAGTATGACCAGCCAGGAGGTCCGCTGCACGAATTGCCTCGCGGAAACAGTGGTGTACCTGAAAAGACACAAAAGACGACAAAAGACTAACAATATCCCGTATAATGGTATTGATTTTCCATGGGATTTTCCAAATCCCTCTGATGGAGTTAATAATCACTAAATTACCCCCCTCAACAATTAAGTGAGAGATATGCATACTAGCCGCTTGCTGAATCCCAGAAAGAGGAGCAAGGGCCTCAGTTCGAAGGACAGAGGTAGGTGGGATATCTTGATTGTAGAATGAGATTAATTTACCACGATCATCACGTATTAGATGTCCAATGTGGGAGTTTGCATCATGTCGGTTTGTTCCATTGAAATTCAGCTTATGCCAATGGGGAGGAGGTTTCTTCCAAGTGCGATTGGATGGTCGCAAATGGTTATGTCGTAGTGGAGCTGGTGTAGGGGGGCGCTAAGGGCCAGCCAGTCTTGATAATAGTAGAAAGCCTGGGTGGCTGGACAATGTGTGGTGTGATTGTTTTGTGGTTGGAAGAGTTTTGCATTCCGGTAAGTCCAAATAGACCACCAAAGAAAAAGAAGTGGAACATGCTATGAGTTAGAATGGCGATAGAGGTCGAAGTTGTGAATGAAATTATCAAAAATGGGGATTGAGAATGAGTAAGTCAATTTTGATTCTAAGGTGTGGATCATGGACCTAGTGTAGGGACAATTGAAGAAAAGATGGTTGTGGTCTTCGTTGTAGGATGTACAAAGAGAACAAGTTGAAGGAACTATCGAATAATATCGGTTGAGACGTTCAGAAGTTGGCAGGGCATCTACCAAACATTTCCAGATGAAGTTTTGAATTTTAGGTGGTAGTTTTAGTTTCCAAAGCCATAAAAGGGAATCTGTTTGGGGAACAGTTGTAATGGCCTGTGTGATTTTACTAGACGATTTAACGGAAAAAGTGCCATCAAAGCTTGGAGTCCATACTAGTCGATCGACAGTGTCCGGCAAAGGGATATGAACAGAGAGAATTTTAGTGACAATATGCGGGGGGTAGAAGTGGTTGTAATTTATGGAGATCTCGTTGAGAGTTAGGAGTAATGAAAGCTGAGACTGTAATTAGTGGGTCTGTAGTGTTATTGTAGTAAGGGAATAGAACACATCTTGGGATCCAGGAATCATACCAGAACTTGGCCGTATGCCCATTTCCTATTTCCCATCCAAGGCCAGTGCGAAATTCTGAGCAAAGATGCAGTAGGCGAGAAAATTGCCAGGATTATAGCTCCTTTCCGGTATTGAAGAGATCAGATGAGCGAATGTATTTTTTTGTGAATGAGTTTGCACCATAGATTATCCGATTCTGTGAGTAATTTCCATAGATGTTTCATCTATAAGGATTTATTTAAGTCAGTTGCGTTATGCAACCCAAGGCCACCTGCGGCTTTACGTATTATAATTAATCTATACATAATACATACAAAAATCAGAATTATATAATTATATAAATATGACCAAAATATGCATTATACTTGTCTCGTTTAATGGTAAACATAACATCATTATGTTAAAATAATAGAATATATATAGCAAGGGCTTGTTTGCTATGATCCTGGAATCGGGTTGGATTCGGAATCAGAATCAAAATCAGAAATGACTCATTCCTATTCTTGTAGCTTGTCGTTTGATATGTTGTCGAAATGAGTCATTATTGGACAAACTCTTCATTAATGCGAGATTGCTTAGACATGTCAATGGGGCCAGACGGGTCGGGTGAAGTCAGGTTCGCGTTGATCGGATCATAATGGGTTTGGCTCGGTTTAGGTTGACCCAACGAGTTGAAAAAGTCTTAAGTTTTTAAGATTATTATAATATTTTTAAATTTAAAAAATAACTAATAATTAATATTATTTAATTATTTAATAAAATAAGTAATAATTATTAATTATTAATAAAATAAAATATAATATATTAATATAAATAATATGATATATATGAAACAACAAATCGGTCAAGATCGGGTCCGAGTTCGGGTCGGGTTTGGGTGCGTCGTGTTCGGGTCCTTCTTGACCCAATGCTATTTGGGTCAGGTCTCGACCCTAAAAACTTTGGGTCGGGTTTTTGGGTCGATCGATTGTTTATATGTCTAGTTGGAATGGATCATACCTCAACATTTTTGGTGAAATCAAATGTTTCATTAAGCTTGAAATCATCCATTCCTTTGAAATGAAATCGATTCCCATCTGTTGAAATAAGGTTCCTCAAGGAACCTTAGGTGTTTTGATGATGATAAACACCATGCATTTGATGGTTTGTTCTTGACTATTGTTTCAGGGAACAACAAAAAGCATGAGAGCTGTTTGGAGAAGTTTCAGGGAACAATGTGTAGGATCGTGATTGTTAGATAAAAGCTTAAGGAACTCAGAATAACGATTCTCAGTTCCTTTCGCAGCGGAAGATAAACAATCAAACAAATGACAAGTTCCTTATAGTGGAAACCTTTGATTGCCAACTAGCAATCCAGGATAAAAACCACTACCTTTCTTTCGAAAGGATTTCAAAGTCTACTTCTTGATTTCTTATCTCTTTTGGTTACAGCTTATCCTAGGAACGAACACACAGTTCCTTTGCCTTACACACAGTTAGACAATCCTAGATAACTTAACACAATCAATAATCAATCCAAGAAACAGACTTTCGCACCTAGGAACTATCACTTACAGTCACAGGAACTTAGCACTCAGCTCTTCTCCCTTGACTGGTTCCTCTTGATCTCGGTTTGCTTTGATGATCTTTGTTTTGAGGTTCACACTAGATATTTGCTAATGAGTGCGAGTTCTTGTTTTTGTACATTAAGATAACCCTTGGGTTAGTCTTCCTTTTATAGAGGATTCTTCGCAGCTTGATCCTCTCTTGGTTCCCACGGATTGAGCTTGCCCTAGGATTAGTGGTTCTCCTTGATCCACGTTGTTCTTGGCATGTGCAAACAACCTAGGCAGCTCAGAATCTCTCTTGGTTGGTCAACTACCTCAGACGAGCCTTGTGGTGTCGTTGTCAAAACGCTTTCGTCCGAGGTTGAGTAAGCTGGCCGCTTGGGAACCGTATGTTGGACAACGACGTCTTCATGTGCTGTCGCTTTCATCGTCTCTGTCCGAGGTAGAGGTTCTCTAGGCATCTTGTTCTTTAGCTCTTGGACCTTGGCAGACTTTTGGAAGCTTCAGACAAGTCATTTTCGACACCTTTTGTCCGAGGTTGTGTGTCCCCAGATTTCTCGGGAATCGCAATGTCACAAGCTCCATTTCTGGGCACACCTGGGTTCCTCTGGATTCCTTCAGCTGTCTTGTTCCTTTGGTTCCCTTGTTCTGTTTGGCTTTCCTGCCTTAGGTAATTTCCTGTGGTTCCTTAAAACACATCTTTGAGATAAAACATTAGTATCATAATATTTGTCATCTTCAAAAGTAGAGAAACTGAGGAACGGAACTCTCAGGGGAACCTAAGTTCCAGAGTTCCGTTTCCTAATAATTTCCCCCTTTTTGATGATGACAAATACAAGGAACCTGACAACATAATAGGACTTTGAATCTTATGAGACCATATTGAGATAACGGGATTTACAACATTACAGATTAGTGATAGAACATTCAATGGTTGCGAATTCCCCCTAAGCAAGTGAACAAGTTTATTTCAAATTCCCCCTTAGAAATAGAACTAGTTTAGAGTTCCTATTAATTCAGTAGTCTCCAAAGTTCAAGATTCCTATCCTTTTCTTCCCCCTTTTGACATCATCGAAAAGATTAAGTACAAGTTAAGAACATGATATCCAAGTGAATATGCAATTGCATCAAGCCTAAAAAAAAGTCATAATGAGAACGTTAAGGCAAAGACAAATTGATCATTGGAACGATTCCAAATATAGTCATTAAAGCTTCATTGATCATTGTTCAAAACACTTATACCACAACATAACAACTGACAACCGACAACACAAACAACAAATAGCAAGGAAGACAACAAAAGCAATATTAGGAAAGACAACAAAAGGGATAGAAGAGGGGAGTAGGATCCTAAGGGAAACTACTAGCTCGTTGTGGCGTTGCAACACTGGGAACCTAGAACAAGCGTTCCTATGGCGTAGTAGCGGCCTCCTCTTCTGCATCCTTGTCGTCGGTGCCTACATTTTGGCCCGCGGCCTGATGAGCACTGATTGCACCTTGCCAATCCTTCTGCAGAACTTCCAACAGACTCTCGACAGCAGAACTGATACGCCCCAACTCTCTTACTTGATCATGGATGGCGACCGTGTTGGCAGTCGAGCCTTCCAAGATAGCTTTTTCAATACGATCCAACGCAAGGAGGATCGCAGAGGAGTCTGAAGAGGGGGGTTGCTGAGGGTGGTAACTAGAACGGCCCTGGGAACTCGCCTTTTCCTTAGGCGGGATTTCTTCTGTTTCAGCAGGGTTGGGTTGTTGTTCCTTAGATTTTAGCTTCCGAACTGTGTGCATGGTAAGACATTTACTGTAGGCAGTCTCGGGTGAGTCTTCTGGGTACTGATTGAGGTTGGAGAGTAGCTTCTTGATGATGTGAGGGAAGGGTAAAGCATGGGAGTCATGGGATGCACATAATTGCATGTGAGCCAGCACAATACGGGGAAGATCCAACTGAACACCGGAGAGCACCTTGTCCATGTAGACGGCGTCGGTGATGAGGACTTCGTTCCTGTGCTCTTGCCTGGGAACCAAGTTGCGAGTGATCCAGAAATGCAGTAGCCGGTTTGCGATGGAGAGATCCTTCGTCTCCAAAGATGAGGGGGATGCGCCATCATAAATTTTCTTCACTATTGCTCCTTTGGACTTGAACCCTTTTCCTTTAGGCCATCCCTTCTTCTGAGGCAGAATGCCAAGCCCATACCTTGGCTCGATCCTTAGAGCAGACGCGATCAAGTTGGCAGACAAGGTGATGTGACCTTGCTATGAAGAAGGTCTCAAGTCCCGGATGAGATCGTGGTGAATCCGTAGTGGGGCGAAACAACTCCTTGAATAGGCGTCTGCGTTGATGGAGATTGCAAGACGACGGCGAGGCGGAAGCGATTGCGGAAGCGATAGAAATTTGAGGGGTTGACCATATGGGTGAAGGGGGGCCACAACCTGTTGATGGCTGGAAAAGGATGGAGATTTTGAAGCGGATTAGAAGAAGGGAGCAAGCTCGACCTAGATCTAGCGGAATTAATGGCAGAAACGCGAGGGAGCAAGCTCAACCAAGAGAATCAAGGAGGACGTTAATGGAGGCTCAATTGGAGTTTCTCTCAACAATAAGTCTATAATATTAACGTGCAGAAGAAAGGGAACTACAAGCTAGGTTAAGTAAAAGGAAGACTCTTCCTTTTCCTTAACCAAAAAGATTAAAAATAAAACAAATAAAATACTAAAAATACCCTAAGGAATTTCGGTCATTCTAAGTATAGAAATGACCTCCTAAACTCCCTAAAAATGCTGAAAATAATAATAAATAATATCCGGGAAAAATACTGATAAATGTCATAAATCAGAAATATCGATAACTAGGCGAATAGCGATCAATATCTCTAATCTGTAAGCTCCGGGATCTCTACAGACTGTGTAGACGTCCCAACTGTCACTAAACTCAGAATAGATCCCTCATCTGTAGTTGGACGTCCCTGACCTGCTACGAGTCTGGTCACCAGTGATTGAGTCGCAGCTTGAATAGCTTTGGCTCGTGCTCTAGTAATGGGACCTGCGGACCTAAGACTCATAGCCTCCTCCTCGTCTGCAGCTGTCATGGTAGGCGAGGTCACATCATCCTCCCCCACTTGAGTGTGAAGCGTCCCCGCTTCACCCTCATCATACTCTGGCTCCACGTACGGTGATAGATCAGCAACATTGAAGGTTGGGTGAACACCATACTTGTCTGGGAGCTCTAGCTGGTAGGCGTTGTCATTGATGGCCTTGACAACACGGAATGGTCCATCACCCCTTTGGTCGAGCTTAGACTTCCGGTTGGAAGGAAAACGCTCCTTCCGCAAGTGAAGCCAAACCAAGTCGTCAGGAGCAAAGACAATCCTGTGTCGTCCTTTGTTCTTCTGGGCCGCATACTGTGCTGCTCTGCGCTCCAGCTGGGTGCGCGTCCGAGTGTGCAGTTCCTTGATGTGATCGGCCAATCTGTCAGCTGTGGTGCTGTCTGTATCCTTCCTAGGAAAGGGAGTCAAGTCCAGCGGCGTCAGCGGGTTGCGTCCGTAGACAACTTCGAACGGGGTGAGTTTAGTCGCGCTGTGCCTGCACCTGTTATAAGAAAACTCCACAGTAGACAGTAAGTCCTCCCACCGGCGTGGGTTACTCTTCAGAACCGTCCGAAGGAGGGCTCCAAGAGTGCGGTTGGTCACCTCTGTCTGACCATCCGTCTGTGGGTGGTAGCTCGTAGAAAATAGGAGTTTAGTACCGAGCTTACCCCACAAGGTTCTCCAGAAATGGCCGACGAACTTGGTGTCCCGATCACTAACAATAGTGCGCGGAATACCGTGCAGTCTCACGACATTGTCGAAGAACAGAGTAGCAACGTCAGTGGCGTTACTAGTGTTCTTACAGGCAATGAAGTGTGCCATCTTAGAGAACCTGTCTACGACCACAAATATAGAATCTCTACCACGCCGAGACATAGGCAACCCAGTGATAAAATCCATGGATAGATCTTCCCACGGGCCAGCTGGAATCGGCAGAGGCGTGTAGAGACCATGCGGACTAGACCTGGCCTTAGCCTTATGGCATGTCACACAACTCTGACAATACTTCGTAACATTGTTGGCCATTTTAGGCCAGAAGAAGTGTTCGCGAAGTGCTGCCAGCGTCTTCGACACGCCAAAGTGACCACGACTATGTGCTTCCTCAATCAGCAAATTTCTGACAGAGGATGAAGGAACGCAAAGCTTCCCACCTTTGTACAGAAATCCGTCATCAAGGAAATACGTAGCATGTTCACGACCAGTGGATTTACATTGCTCATAGAATGTAGAAAAGAAAGGATCAACAGCATAAAGATCCTTGAGCAATGCAAACCCAAATAACTAAGACTGAAGCTGAGTAATGAGGACGTACCTGCGAGAAAGGGCGTCGGCTACCACATTCTCCTTACCTTTCTTGTGAACAATGAGGTAGGGGAACGTCTCCATGAACTCAACCCAGCGAGCGTGGCGTCTGTTAAGAGTCGTCTGGCTGCGCAGATAACTAAGAGCTGCATGATCTGAGTGAATCACGAACTCTGCAGGCCACAGATAGTGCTGCCACGTCTTCAGAACCCGAATCAGCGCGTACAACTCCTTGTCGTACGTCGGGTAGTTCAGCTGTGCACCTGCCAACTTCTCCGAAAAATAGGCAATCGGCCTCTTTTCCTGCAGCAAGACACATCCGATGCCGAAATCAGAAGCGTCGCATTCCACCTCGAACCGACGGGTGAAGTCAGGAAGCTGCAGCAGTGGCGCGTGGCACAAGGCATCCTTCAGGGCGGCAAAAGCAGCATCATGCCGTGGAAGCCAAGTGATAGACGCTGCCTTCTTGGTCAGCTCGTGTAATGGGGCGGCTATAGTGCTGAAATCACGAACAAACCGTCGATAAAAACCAGCCAAACCCAAAAACGAACGTACCTGAGTAGGAGTAGCTGGCGTCGGCCACTCCTGGATAGCGCGGATCTTTTCTGCATCCACCTGTAGGCCGTCCTTGCTGACGACGAAACCTAGGAAGTTTGTAGAAGGAGAACAAAATACACACTTGCCAAGATTGGCGTATAAGCTCTCTACTCTCAAACACTCTAAAACAAGGCGAAGATGCTCAGCATGGTCATCTAAAGTCCTAGAGTAAATAAGAATATCATCGAAATAGACAACGACAAACTTACCCAGAAAAGCTCTCAAGACATGGTTCATCAACCTCATGAACGTAGAAGGAGCATTGGTCAGTCCAAATGGCATGACTAGCCACTCATACAGACCATACTTCATCTTGAAAGCCGTCTTCCACTCGTCCCCCTCCTTCATGCGAATCTGATGATAGCCGCTCTTTAGATCAATCTTGCTGAAGAACTGCGCTCCATGCAGCTCGTCAAGCATGTCGTCGAGTCGAGGAATGGGATGTCTGTATTTGATGGTGATCTAGTTGATGGCACGGCAATCCACGCACATCCTCCAAGAACCGTCCTTCTTAGGCACCAATAGGACGGGAACAGCGCACGGGCTAAGAGACTCGCGCACATACCCCTTCTCCAACAGTTCTTGCACCTGCTTTTGCAACTCCTTTGTTTCCTCTAGAGAAGTTCGGTAGGCAGCTCGGTTGGGAAGAGTAGCTCCTGGTACAAAATCGATCTGGTGCTCAATGCCACGAAGTGGTGGAAGACCATCTGGCAACTCGTCCGGCATCACATCCTGAAACTCCTGCAAAATTGACAAAATACAAGAGGGAAGTGCGGACTCTGAAACAGGTAGGACAGTAGGAAGAGCAATGAGTAGGAAACAGGGAGACTTGCCTTGGATGACGTTGGAAACCTTTCGGCGTCGCGCCAATAGAAGGCGTTGCTCACAAGTGCCTTTCAGCGCAGAACTACCTTGTCCACCCTTCTGATGATGGACTCCAGAAGGCACCTGTTGACCATTACCACTACAGTGAGGAAATTTAAGACTAATGGGCTGGTCACTTACCTGTCCTGAGTTGCCTTGGGTACCCGAAAAAGATGCTGTAGGAAGTTGTAGGGAACTCGGCTGGAAGGCTGTAGGGGACTCTGGAGGGGGTTTTCCTGCGTCCTTTGCAGCCTGTATAGCCTTGTTCCTCTGTCTAATAGCATGGTCCTGTAAAATCTCATTCGGAGTCATAGGTAAGAGCGTCACGCGCTTGCCATGGTGAGTGAACATGTAACTGTTCAAAAACCCATCATGGAAGACGCGACGGTCAAATAGCCAAGGACGCCCTAACAGAATATGGGTGGCATCCATGGCGGTAACATCGCACAAAACAGTGTCTGTATATGGTCCTATGGAAAAAGTAACGGGACACTGTAAAGAAACATTGTTATCTGGTTGGTCTGAAATCCACTGCAGACCGTAGGGCTGAGGATGTGGCTGCGTTTGAAGATTGAAGTCGCGGACGACTCTCTCATTTATAATGTTGCAGCACGACCCGCCATCTATTATCAGACTCAGCGACGCATTCTTCATATGACACCGGGAATGAAACAGATTCTCCCTTTGGTCAAGCGGACCTCCTTTCTTGACGCTGAGGACGCGTCTGGTGACCAAGGCATAATGCATGACGTCTGTATCATGGTCACTCGGCCGGATCACCTCATCAGTCAGCTCTGCAGACTCCTCCGGGACGTTCTCCTCTTCATCCGAGAGGCTCTCGTAGTCTTCAGTTTTGGCGGAGTAGAGGACACGCTTCTGATTGGGGCAGTCCTTCTGATAGTGTCCTCGTCCACCACATCTGTAACACTCTCGACCGCTGGAACGATCTGTACGGCCTGTCTCAGCAGAGGCCGATGGCTTTTGGCGCGCGGAAGAAGGGGGCGACGGCCGCGGCGTCGTAGTAGACGCAATACCTGTACGATCCTGTCTAGGCACAGAACTAGAAGAAGAGTTAGTGCGATAAGAATGGACAGGGTTCGAGGTATACCTTGGTGAGGGAGAAGACGAAGACTGCCAAGGCTGCTGTCGACGTCGCTGCGCTTGAAGATAGAGCTTCTGCGTAGTATGTACTACGTTGTTGAGGTCTCGGATTGGCAGAACGTCAACCTGATCCCTGTACGGCTGTGACAAACCCGTGACAAAACGTGTACGTAGAGTAGACGGAGTAACACTTACCCCGGCTTTGAAGTACATGTCTTCTAAGCGAGCAAAGAACTCCTGTGGCATATCACGACCCTGAGTAGCAAGTGCAATGGCCGTCTTCATATCCTCTCGGTAAGTTGTCGGCACATACTTGCGCGTCATGAGCGCCACTAGCTGTTGCCACTCTGTCACAGGTGGCCACCCCATGCGTGCCTGCTGTTGGACCAGTCGGTTCCACCAGGTGCGCGCTGCTCCTTGGAAATGCAAGGTGACGATCTCCACCTTCGCATGCTCCTCATATTGATAGTGTTGAAGAACATGGCAGGTACTCTGCAACCAATCTATGAAAGTAGAAGGATCATAAGTACCAAGGAAGGGTTCGATTTTCACCTTAATTTCTTGGCGATACGTAGCTGGGGGTGGGTATCGCTGTTGGGCTGCAGCGGGAGCATAGAAATTCTGTTGTGGAAGCCCCTGCCGCTGCTGTCCAACTGGTAGTTGTTGCCGTCGCTGCGCTCGTGGAGGACCGGCAACCCGCTGCTGCTGATATTGCTGTGGATGACCCTGTGCAGCGTAATAAGCAGCCTGATTCTGTGGCTGCTGTGGAGGAGGAACCCAACCTGTACGATGAAACTGCTACTCTGGTGGGTCCTGTAGGGGTGGGTGATAACCTGCAGAAAACCCATAGGCCCCTTCTTCCTCATCCTCAAGATCAAATTCCTGGAATCCTTCATCTGAATCTGACTCAACAGGAGAAACAGTACTCTGATGGTCAGCAAAAGAATGGACATTGAAGGTTTCAGAATTTACCTGATGTCGACTTGGACGAGCCGTAGAGTGTTTCCCTTGCTTGCTTGTGGAAGCATGTGGTTCTGTGCATCTGCTCTGGCGTTTGACGGCACTGTCATCGACCGGTGCATCCTCCTCTGAAGATGACTCATCATCGTCCTGCTCGTCCTCATCCTGAGAGTTGCGTTCAGGAATTGTCAACTGGGCTGATTTGGAGCGCACCTTCTTCTTTGACGCGCTACTCTCTTTCTGCGATCCTTTCCGCTGATGCTGCGTAGGAGGATCGGATATCAGAACGCCCTTGCCCTTTTTCTGCTTCTGGGCTAGGGTACTCTGGTCATCACGGTTGTTCGGTGACGGAGACGGCATCACTCTACTAAGCAGATCACGCATGGCTGCAAAATTCGCTTCTGAACGTTCATCGGAACGTTGCTGATTGGCCACCAATAGCTCAATGGCCGTAGCCAGTTGATCGACCCGACCCGTATCCTGTCCGTCATTGGAGTTCACCATTATCCTGAAAAGACAACAGACCCCAACAGAGCAAAGGAAAAACAAAAACAAAGCAACATAAATGAAAGAGAAGTCGAACTACCAAGATATCACAACTGAAAACAAAGCTGATATGGCCGTGAGGGCGGGAAGGCTAAGGATAATCACACAACAATCACAAATTGCAGCGATAACTCAACAAACAAATTGTAGATATAAATTGCAGTAATATAAGCCTAGATATGCCAACAAGACTATAACAGCGAAGACAGTGAGAGAGAGGAGATGGGAATTGAATCAATAACGATAGGGTAACGATTACCTTATTTTGGCTTTGCGCACCCTATATCTCTTCACCGTTGCCACCTAAGTTCGGCTTTTCTCACAAAAAGCTCCTGCACTCTAATACCCCTACAGAAACCTCAACTGCTGTCGCCAGGAAATAACGGTAGGCACAGAACTTAATCCGGCGTGAACCTAGGCGTCCCGGCTAAGCAGCTGCAAACTAACAAAAGCGAATAACTCACGCCAAAGTCAGAAGGATAACTGTAAAAAGTGAATGCAGAAACCGACACAAAAAGGAAAAATAAAAATAAAAATAAAAGGACTCAGATCCCTGCAATCTAATACCCCTACAGTAACCTCAACTGCTGTCGCTAGGATATAACGGTAGGCACAGAAATTAATCCGGCGTAAACCTAGGCGTCCCGGCTAAGCAGCTGTAAACTAACAAAAGCGGATAACTCACACCAAAGTCAGAAGGACAACTGTAAAAAGCGAATGCAGAAATTGACACAAAAAGAGAGAAATAAAATAAATAAAATAAAATAAAATAAAATACCGAAGGCCTTCGTAGGGTCGAAATTTCGGAACCCACGAAAAGAGCCCGGATCTGGGAAGGCCGGCTTCGTTGCGCTGGGCGGGGGCTATTAACCCGGATTAGGGGCACCCGGGATAGAAGGCGCTGGCAGCTGGACGCGCGCGCGCGCTGGGCCGCGGCTTGCTGGGCGCCGACGCTGGGCGTGTCGCTTGGCTTCAGTTTGTGTGGCGCCGAAGGTAAGTATCCTAACAACTTCCCTAATTTGCCTTGATTTGTTTTGACTTTTTTTTTTGATAATTTTTCAGATCTGGCTTTTTTCTACAAGGAAAGATCTCAGCCTTTTTTTTTTGTTTATTTTTTAATTAGAGAAATTGTAACAAGAACTCAAGAACCCTAATTGTCAAGGACGAACCACCGAGCTTCAAGGCTGCCTCCTTTGCGCAGATCGGACTCAAAAATTCTTAAAAAAAATATTCTAGACTACTACACACTCTATTGATTCAAGTTGGAAAGAAGGAAATCAAAGAAGACACAGATTAATGGCAAAAAGGTCAAGTACAGTAATTCAACCTATATGCATGCAAATCTAGATCTATAATTCAATCACCAAATCACCAACACAAAGAGCAATTGTTGTGTGTAGGGGACAAGGTAAAAACACTAAAATTGAAGCAAATATATTTTTTGAGGCAGATTTACACCAAAAACGAGTTTTCAATGCAAATCTACAATGTTTTTGTTAAAGAAAATAATTCGGCCTTCAAGAGAATTTTTTTTTTTTAAAATTTTCGACTTTAATAATATAGATCTGAATAATAACAGTCGGAATTATCAAGAAAAATGCAGAAAAAAAAAATTTTGGATTTTTTTGACACGAAAATAAGGTTGTGATAAGCAAGGAATCGATTCGACTTACAGATTCGAAGGCTCTGATGCCAGTTGATGTGACCTTGCTATGAAGAAGGTCTCAAGTCCCGGATGAGATCGTGGTGAATCCGTAGTGGGGCGAAACAACTCCTTGAATAGGCGTCTGCGTTGATGGAGATTGCAAGACGACGGCGAGGCGGAAGCGATTGCGGAAGCGATAGAAATTTGAGGGGTTGACCGTATGGGTGAAGGGGGCCACGACCTGTTGATGGCTGGAAAAGGATGGAGATTTTGAAGCGGATTAGAAGAAGGGAGCAAGCTCGACCTAGATCTAGCGGAATTAATGGCAGAAACGCGAGGGAGCAAGCTCAACCAAGAGAATCAAGGAGGACGTTAATGGAGGCTCAGCTGGAGTTTCTCTCAACAATAAGTCTGTAATATTAACGTGCAGAAGAAAGGGAACTACAAGCTAGGTTAAGTAAAAGGAAGACTCTTCCTTTTCCTTAACCAAAAAGATTAAAAATAAAACAAATAAAATACTAAAAATACCCTAAGGAATTTCGGTCATTCTAAGTATAGAAATGACCTCCTAAACTCCCTAAAAATGCTGAAAATAATAATAAATAATATCCGGGAAAAATACTGATAAATGTCATAAATCAGAAATATCGATAACTAGGCGAATAGCGATCAATATCTCTAATCTGTAAGCTCCGGGATCTCTACAGACTGTGTAGACGTCCCAACTGTCACTAAACTCAGAATGGATCCCTCATCTGTAGTTAGACGTCCCTGACCTGCTACGAGTCTGGTCACCAGTGATTGAGTCGCAGCTTGAATAGCTTTGGCTCGTGCTCTAGTAATGGGACCTGCGGACCTAAGACTCATAGCCTCCTCCTCGTCTGCAGCTGTCATGGTAGGCGAGGTCACATCACAAGGGATAGCTGGTTCCCTTCCAGATAAGAATGGCATCGTGACATGGAGAGTTCTCCTTCTGGGGTACAAACTCCATAGATTGGTAAAACATCCGGACAACCTCGTCGGAAGCAGAGAAAGGCTCGCACAGTATCTCGTCCCACCCTTGGAACTGCAACAGAGAGTGGAACTCATCCAAAGCTTCTCCATAGAGTTCCTCATCCTCTTCTTCTAACTCTTGGGTCCAGAATTCTCTGCCGATAATGAGAGGTTTTAGGATCTTCCTTTTGGAGAAGGAAGAAGAGGCAGAAAGGGTGGTGGTTTTGGCCTTTTTTGTGGATTTGGTTTCATAGGGAACAATGGCTTGGGAGCTTCTCTTCCTCTGTTGCATTCTTGTGGCGACAGAGGGGCCTGGGTTGGAAGTTTTGGATTTGAGGCTGATCGGGGAAGGCTCGGGGCTAAGGATCTCTTGAAGGGATTTATCCGGAGAGGAATCATGTGACCCGCCTTCAGAAACTGATTTTGTGACTGATTCTGAAGCCAAAGTGATGGCTTGCTCCTCTTCTTTGGGCATGGTTGGTTCCTCTTCCACCTTTTCCTTATCCTTTGGTGGTTTCTCAAGCTTCTCTTCTGGTTTCTCTGCAGGTTTCGCCACAGGGTTTTCTTTGGGGAGGGATTTTGGAGAAGTGGAGGCAGAAACAGGCTTGGAGGAGGAGGCTTTAGCCTTCTTTTCGTGAAATGTTTGAAGAAAAGCAGCATCCTCTTCATCCATAATAACGATTGGGTTAGGGTTGGCCATTTGAGAGGAACTAAGAGGATTTCTGTGTGAAGAGAAAGAGAGGTAGAAGATCAGAGAGATGGAGAGCTTGTGTGATCAACTCGGAGCAACTGAGCACCTCTTTAAGGGCGTTGAAGATCTGGGATGGCCAAGAGCTGAGGTGACCGTTGAAGCAAATCCAGCCGTTGAGAAGATTAAGGCAAATCCGAAGCATTGAAGAAAGTTGCAGTTTTTCGGAATGGCTAACTTAAATTCAAAATTTGACCCTTCAGAGAAGAGGGAGGTCTGCCACTGATGAGACATGCCTTATCCCTGCCAATATGCCATAAATAGCGTCTGGGAGAGCCAAGCGAGCCGTTGGAGAGATGCTACGTTCTGGTTCCTTTCTGGCGACATTTTCAGCGAGCTAGAGGAATGTATGGGAACCTTTGGTGTGGGTTAAAACAAAGGAACCAAAAATAGTACGTTCCCATACTAGGAATCAGGGTAGGCTATTTATCGCATTGCACAATAATTCTCAGAGAGGGTTTAGAGATGGATCATAGAGAATTAAATTGAGCAATGAGGCAAGGGTAGGTCTTAGTACACAATCATCATTTCAGCTTGTAATGTTGGGTTTAGAAATATGATCAGATTGTGACTTTTTGGGCCATCAAAGAAATTTGAACAATGAGGAGTTGAAGAATAATGAGGATCAAAAGGAAACGAACCAGAAAAATTTATCTAAGCCTTTATAAGAAACCATTATGACAAGAAGGGTTTGTAGCAAAAGATATAACACAAGGACATCAAGACTCAACAAGTAAAAGAAATCGTAAATTAGTCAATCAGGGGAACTGGAAAGAATTCTTGAACTAAGGACACTACTGAGTAATAGGAATCATTCCTAGTTCCAATCTAAGGTTCTCGAAAGGAACTCGATTCAATGCCTTGGTGAATATATCTGTAACCTGATCTTCAGTTCTACAAAATTTCATAATGATGTTTCCCTTCTCAACATGATCCCTAAGAAAATGATGTCTAATGTCAATATGCTTGGTCCTAGTATGATGCACAGGATTCTTAGAAATGTTTATGGCACTAGTGTTATCACAAAGAATAGTGAGAGGGCCATAAGACATACCAAAGTCCGCGAGTTGTTGCTTTAGCCAGAGAAGTTGGGAACAACAAGAGGCAGCCGCAATGTACTCGGATTCTATGGTGGAGAGAGAGACTGAAACTTGTTTCTTTGATCCCCATGACACAAGGCAAGGGCCTAGGAACTGTGTGATACGGGGTTGGCCGTGTAGAAGATGGATCTAGGCAACGGATCTCAAAACAAAAGAAAACACAAGATTAGAACAATAGCGGAAGTGAAACTAATGGATAGGATAATAGATAGAACCAATAGAAACGACGAGAAAACCCGCTTGCTTGATAGCAAGGAACCTTGTCGAACGATCTACCAACCCGATCTCTACAACGCCACACAACCAAGAATCGCGGACGAACTTGGAGCACAGAGAGGATTGCTTATGAAGTACGAAATCACCAACTCCAGAGGGACTTGACAAAGACGAAAACAACTAAGCAGGAAAGAACAATCGATTGAGACTCTCACGGGGAGCCGAGTTTCAAAGCAAAACCCAAGCTCTGTTTTTGTGTTTTAACAATATGAGAAATCTGCCTAATGAAGAAGACAAGGGAGGCCTTAAATACCCTAGGAGGGCCGGCCCTAGCTTCCCAAAACGGGTTACACTTAATCCCGAAATATCCGAAAATAGAAAGCTGAAAATAAATAAATAATAATCCTAAAAATATCCAATGCAGAAATTAATAAGATTAAAAATATGTAACGTTGACCAATAAAGTCAACGCATTGACTTTGGACTTATCCTCTTCGTCATGTGATACATCATGTGCCATAAACGTCTCCAGCTCTTGACGTAGTTCCTTCAATCTTGACCTAGTAATCGGTCCATCAAAGGTTGGCACTAATGGCGGGGATGATTCCTCATCATTCTCCCCTTCTTGAAAAGGACTCGTCCTCGAGTCATCAACATCAGCGGCTGCATAAGGGGTAAGATCACCGACATTGAATATCGGGCTCACGCCATAGTCATCGGGCAGCTCCAACACATAGGCATTGTCGCCTACTCTCTTCAGCACCTTGAACGGTCCATCACCTCTGGGAGACAGCTTCGACTTCCTCTGCTCCGGGAACCGCTCCTTACGCAGGTGTAGCCACACTAAGTCGCCGGGCTCGAACAACACTTGACGCCGGCCGTGATTAGCTCGGGCTGCGTTCTTCGCTGCAGTAGCTTCCAAACGAGCCTTAGTCCGCTCGTGCAGCTCCTTCATGAACTCAACCTGTCTATCAGCATCAAAGTCTACTCGTTCCGGTAAAGGCAACGGCTTAAGATCCAAAGGGGTTAGGAGATTCAAACCATACACACATTCAAAAGGGGACATATTAGTAGAAGAATGAATAGTCCTATTATAAGCAAACTCAACATGTGGTAAGGCTTCTTCCCAACTTTTCAGATTAGATTTAATAACAGCCCTAAGGATATTACCCAATGTACGGTTAGTGACCTCAGTTTGTCCATCTGTCTGGGGGTGACTAGCAGTAGAGAACAACAACTTAGTACCAAGTTTACCCCACAAAGTCTTCCAAAAGTAACTCAGAAATTTGACATCCCTATCACTCACAATAGTACGAGGTACACCATGCAACCGAACAATCTCTCTAAAGAACAAATCAGCAACATTCATAGCATCATCAGTTTTATGGCATGCAATAAAGTGAGCCATCTTAGAGAACCTATCAACAACCACAAATATAGAATCTCTCTCCTTCTTAGTCCTAGGCAATCCAACAATAAAATCCATACTAATATCAACCCAAGGAAAGCAAGGAATAGGCAAGGGAGTATAAAGACCATGCGGTTTTGCCTTAGATTTAGCCTGTAAGCACTCAACACAACGTTTGATAAAATTCTCTACATCCCTAAGCATGTGTGGCCAATAGAAATGAGTATGCAACATGTTATAAGTCTTATCTCTACCAAAATGACCCATCAATCCACCTCTATGGGACTCATCAACAAGTAACAACCGTAGAGAACAAACAGGAATGCACACCTTATCAACTCGAAACAAGAATCCATCAAACAAGAAAAACTTATCAAATGAACCCTTTTCCACACAATGCTTATAAATCACTCCAAAATCAGCATCCATATCATACAACTCCTTAATATAAACGAATCCAAGGACCCGAGCATCCAAAGTAGTCAAGAGTGTATGTCTCCTAGAAAGGGCATCAGCTACAACATTATCTTTTCCTTTCTTATACTTAATCACATAGGGAAATGTTTCTATGAATTCCATCCACCTACCATGCCTCCTATCCAACTTATCTTGACTCCTAAAATGCTTTAAGGACTCATGATCAGTTTTAAGCACAAATTCTCTAGGCCAAAGGTAGTGTTGCCAAGTTTTCAGCACTCTAAACAAGGCATATAATTCCCTATCATAAGTAGAATAATTCAAGCATGCACCTTTCAACTTTTCAGAAAAGAAGGCAATAGGCTTACCTTCCTGCATGAGGACTCCTCCAATACCAATGCCAGAGGCGTCACACTCTACTTCAAAGGGGCGAGTGAAGTCAGGCAGAACCAGCAATGGCGCGTGTGTCAAACGATCCTTGAGAGTCTGGAACGCCTTTTCTTGAGCTTCACCCCAACGAAACGGAGTATTCTTCTTTGTGATCTCTGTCAGCGGGGCTGCAATGGTGCTAAAATCTCGAACGAACCTCCTGTAGAAGCCAGCCAGGCCGTGGAAACTGCGCACGTCACCTAGGTTCTTCGGGGTCGGCCAGTCACGGATGGCTTGCACCTTCTCTTGATCCACTTGCAGTCCATGAGCACTCACTACAAAACCAAGAAACACAACTCTGTCAGTGCAAAAATCACACTTCTTCAGATTTCCATACAACTGTACAGCTCTGAGAGTGGATAAAACTTCCCTGAGGTGCTCTGCATGTGCTTCCAAAGAGTTGCTGTAGATCAAAATATCATCAAAGTAAACTACAACAAATCTACCAATAAAAGATCTCAAGACATGATTCATAAGACGCATAAAAGTAGAGGGGGCATTAGTCAAACCGAAAGGCATAACAAGCCACTCATACAAACCAAACTTCGTCTTGAATGCTGTCTTCCATTCGTCTCCTTCCTTCATCCGGATTTGATGGTATCCACTGCGAAGATCGATCTTGGAGAAGGTGGAGGCGCCATGGAGCTCATCCAACATGTCATCGAGCCTGGGGATCGGGTGCCTGTACTTGATCGTGATGTTATTAATAGCCCTGCAATCAACACACATACGCCAAGTATTGTCCTTTTTGGGGACGAGTAAGACAGGCACAGCACACTGGGATCGGCTCTCTCTAACATACCCTTTATCTAGAAGGTCCTGGACTTGGTTCTGGATTTCCTGGGTCTCAGTAGGGTTCATCCTATAGGCAGGCCGGTTGGGTAGGGTAGCATCGGGAATCAGGTCTATTTGGTGCTCAATGCCTCTAATAGGGGGTAGGCCAGGGGGTATCTCATCCGGGAAAACATCAAGGAACTCAGCTAAAAGGGTCTGGACAGCAGCTGGGAGTGTAGCTCGGTCGTCGTCACCTAACAGGGTATAGGCCTGACAAAGGGACATGAGGGCGACGTCCGGGGGAAGGTAATCTACCAGGTGGTCTCTGCTGGATGCTAAGAGCACTCGGCTAGGGGTAGAGGCGAGGGTGAGGTCGGTCCGTGTGGAGGCAGTGGATGGTTCGGCTGGGGACTTACCCTTACGCTCGACCTCTCTTTTCTTATCATAAGCCTCAGCCACTTGAAGCGGCGTCATCGGTTTCAACACCACTTTCCTACCACGAAACTCAAAGGCGTGTTGGTTAGTACGTCCATCATGAATAACATGTCTATCAAATTGCCAAGGACGACCTAACAAAATATGACAAGCTTGCATAGGAACAATATCACATAAAATTTCATCCTCATAAGTTCCTAGCTTAAGTGTAATCTTAGCTTGCTTATTCACCTTGAGTTCACCACAATCATTCATCCAATGAAGTCTATAAGGTCTAGGATGCAAAAAAGTAAGGAGTTGCAGTTTATTAACTAATTCAACACTAGCAATGTTACAACAACTACCACCATCAATAATCATGTTGCAAACTTTCCCTTTAACAAGACATCTTGTATGAAACAAATTCTCACGTTGATTATCATCACAAGGAGCCTGATTAACATGCAAAGTCCTCCTAACAATCAATGAATCACCATGTTCATATTCAATAAAATCCAAATCATCATCATTGGCATGCTCATTCATATCATGGCTAGCAACTAAATTTTCATGCTCAGTGTCAGACTCAGACTCTAACTCACCCAAATGATTAATCATCAAAACACGAGTATTAGGACAATCCTTCATGTAATGACCCTTTCCTTGACATTTAAAGCAAGTGATATCTCTAGCTCTAGGAGGAGGGTCAGCAGGGTTACCTCGTGTAACTGCAGGGGCGGGCCGTGTGGGCTGCTGTGGTGTGGTGGAGGTAGAGGGGTGCGCACCACGGGAATTCTGCTCATTGCCGCGAGGCGGACCGGTTGCTGGGCGGGGTCTCTGGTGTCCGGTGCGGCCCTGCTGCTGGTCGGGATGCCAACTTTGGCGTTGTGGCACCGTGCGGTGTTGTTGGGTATAGCTGGACTTGAATTGTCTCTCCACTTTAATTGCTTGGTGTAGCAAATCTGTCATGGTAGAATAGGGATACAATTCTATAGTGTCAGCTAAATGAGGATGCAAGATACGTAGATACCTGGACATAGTGGCCTCCCAGGTGGGCTCGGATCACATCATAAAAGTGCACTTTTATGATGTGATCCGAGCCCACCTGGGTCCGCCTTCCCATGGTCTGCCTCGATCGGCGGTCTGACCCAGCGGCCCAGCCCACGGTCTGCCTCAATCGGCGGTCTGACCGCTGGCGCCCTGATCACAGAGCAGGGCTGCATCCCATGCACCCCAACCTAGAGGGAGGCTTGCGCCTGTTAATCCTCCAGGATGTTGGTAGGGGGACTCGAACCCCCGACCCTTTGATATGAGGGCAGTGGAATACCCATCATATCACCAATTGGGCTGCAGCTCAATTGGTGATATGATGGGTATTCCACTGCCCTCATATCAAAGGGTCGGGGGTTCGAGTCCCCCTACCAACATCCTGGAGGATTAACAGGCGCAAGCCTCCCTCCAGGTTGGGGTGCAGGGGCTGCAGCCCTGCTCTGTGATCAGGGCGCCAGCGGTCAGACCGCCGATTGAGGCAGACCGTGGGCTGGGCCGCTGGGTCAGACCGCCGATCGAGGCAGACCATGGGAAGGCAGACCCAGGTGGGCTCGGATCACATCATTGTGCCATTCCAGAAGTGCTCTTCCTATCCACCAAGTATCCGGCATAATCAGCATCAGTGAAACCCATGAGCTCAAAGGGACATTCTTTGGGGTACCAAATGCAGAGATCGTCAGTTCCTTTGAGGTATCGAAGTATTCTCTTCACAGCGGCCAAGTGGGTTTCTCTTGGACAAGATTGGAACCTAGCACACAAGCCAACAACAAAGACAATGTCTGGTCGACTAGCGGTTAGGTACATGAGTGAGCCTATCATACCTCTATAGAGCTTCTCCTCCACTAGATGACTCGAGTGTTCCTTATCCAGATGGGCAATGGTGGATATGGGAGTGGAGAGAGGCTTGCATGAATCCATTTTGAACTTCTTCAGTAGTTCCCTGACATACTTCTGTTGGTGGATTTGAATACCATCTTCCTTTTGAGTGATTTATAATCCGAGGAAGAATGTGAGTTCTCCAATTAGACTCATTTCAAATTCACTACTCATCAAGTCTTTGAACTTGTCTACAAGGGACAGGTTAGTGGAATAAAAAATGATATCATCAACATAGATTTGAACCACTAAGATATTACCTTCTTCTTCTAGGATGAAGAGGGTCTTATTAATAATTCCACGCCTGTAGCCGTTTGAAAGTAGGAACTGGGCAAGACGATCATACCATGCTCTAGGAGCTTGCTTGAGGCCATACAATGCCTTGTCTAGGAAGTAGACATGATCTGGATGATCGTCGTCTTCGAAACCAGGAGGTTGCTTGACATAGACTTCTTCTTGAAGAATTCCATTGAGGAAGGCTGTCTTCACATCCATTTGGAACAACTTGAACCCTTTGTGAGATGCGAAGGCAATCAACAACCTTATTGCTTCGATCCTTGCCACTGGAGCATAGGTTTCATCATAGTCAATTCCTTCTTGTTGATTGTATCCTTGAGCCACAAGTCTTGCTTTGTTCCTTATCACAGCTCCTGTATCATCTAGCTTGTTTCTGAAAACCCATCTGGTTCCTATGATGTGCTTATCCTTGGGGCGAGGAACCAGATGCCAGACTTTGTTCCTTTCAAATTGATGAAGCTCTTCTTGCATGGCTTGGATCCAGTCCGCATCCTTCAGTGCCTCACCTATGTTCTTTGGTTCCACAATAGACAAAAAGGCATTAAAGGCAAAGAAAGTTAGATGTTCGTACCTGACTGGAGGCTTGACGACTCTTCTTTCTCTGTTGGAAGCCAAAGTATTTGATGTGGAGACATTCTGAGTTGAGCATTCAGCTTCCTGGTTGGGGTCACCTTCTCCATTGAAGAACATGTGGGAAGATGAATCATTGAGGTCTCCACAGATGTTGTCGTCATGCTCATGGTTCCCAGAAATGAAATGTTGTTCATTATCCATTGGAACGGGTGGAGAAGCCATTGGAGGGTTTCGTTCAGCAGGGCAGGAACTGGGAGGAGTGACATCTTCATCTGGATCTTCATGAGATAACTTGGGAAATGGGTCTTCGAAGGAACTGGTGGTGTTCTGCACAATCTTTCCAAGTGATTTTTTATTAAAAATAACATGAACACTTTCTTCTACCTTTTTGGTCCTTTTGTTGAGGACCTTGTATGCCTTGCTGCCTGAGGCATATCCAATGAAGATTCATTCATCACTTCTTGGGTCAAACTTGCCAAGATTGTCCTTTCCATTGTTGTGCACAAAGCACTTGCATCCGAACACCCTTAGATGAGAAATGTTGGGAACTCTTCCTCTTAGGAGTTCATAGGGTGTCTTCTCTGTGATAGGGCGAAGCATGGCTCTATTGATGATGTAGCATGCTGTGTTGATCGCCTCAACCCAAAAGGATTGGGAGAGTCCACTTGAGATCAACATAGTTCGAGCCATGTCTTCCAAGGTCCTATTCTTTCTCTCCACTACTCCATTCTGTTGAGGAGTGTATGGTGCAGAGAAGTTGTGATCAATGCCATGCTCACTGCAAAAGGTTAGAAATTCTCCATTTTCGAATTCGGTACCATGGTCAGACCGAATAGCATTAAGTGAACAATCAATGGATTTTTCTAACAAGGGAACCGGGTCTTTAAAGCGATCAATGACTTCACTTTTAGATTTAATGAAAATGGTCCAAGTAAAGTGAGAGAAGTCATCGACAATAACAAAAATATACCTGTTCCCTCCTAGGCTTTGAACTCTCATGGGTCCATAAAGATCCATGTGGATGAGCTCAAGAGGCCTTGAGGTGCTTACCATGTTTTTGGATTTGAAGGAACTACGAGCCTGTTTTCCTTTTACACAGTCAGAGCATGGTTCCTTAGATGTGCCACTCAACTTTGGCAATCCTCTGACTAGTTCCTTTGAGTGTAGCTTTTGAATCAGCTTAGTGCTAGCATGACCGAAGCGTTGGTGCCACAACTCAGCTTGGTCATTCACGGTTGAGAGACACAGTTTCTCCTTGGGGACGAAGGATGGATCAACAATGTAAACATTGTTGAATCTCTTTTCTTTTAGGATGATTTGTCCCGAGGAGTCAAGAACTGAGCATTCGTTTGATCTAAATCTGACTTCATTGTCTCCTTGATCACACAGCTGTGACACACTTATTAGATCAAAACCAAGACTATCAACAAGGTGAACTTTGTTTACCTGAATGTGATCATTGAGTTTCACAGTTCCTATTCCACAGATTTTCCTTTTGCTTTTGTCTCCAAAGGATATATTCCCTCCTTGGAGAAGTTGAAGAGAGGTCATTTGATTTCTTCTTTCGGTCATATGGCATGAGCAACCACTGTCAATGTACCATAGTTGGGGTTGCCTCTCTTCTTTCTGCACACAAGGGAACTAAGATTTTTGAACCCAGCGAAGCTTGGCTTTACTGGGGGGATTAGCATTCCGAGTCTGTGAATAACCATGGAACTGGTTCCTTTCATGGTAATGAGTACTTTTCTCCTTTTCAAAGTTCCTTTTCTTAGCACAATCAGTGTTGTAATGACCATTCTTACCACAGTAGGCACACAAACGATTGTAAACAACGTGTCCATATTTTCCTTTTCCTGGCCTAAAAGGTTTTTCAGTTTTCCTTTTGTTAAAATCAACATTGTTTCTAACCTTGCTATGGGCCATGTCAATATATTTTTTGTGAGCAAAGGAATTGGTGAACCATTGGTTTTCAGGAACCATCTTTTCTTTTCCCTTTGGTTCCTTCTTAGGACTTTGAGAACCTTCATTGAGACGTTTGGCAACCTCAGCCTTGTTCTCAAGGACCATGATCTTCTCTGATAGAAATTGATTCCTATCACGAGAAGTGGCCAGAGCAATACTGAGGTTCTCATTCATCTCAACAAGTTCTCGCCTAGCCTTTTCTTCTTCAGCATCATTGTTCCCTTTATTATTGACATATCCTATTCCATGTCGTTGTCTCACAAAAACAGTTTGATTTATCATTTTTTCATTAATGGAAGTAGTGAGAATGTCTAACCTATCCATTATGGATTGAAGCATGTCATTTCCAGGTGGATTAGCATGTAAGGGAACTTTGACAGAATCTATGCTAGTTTCATCACAAGATTTGCAAGTTTTAAGGTGACTAGCATGCACATTCCTAATATCAATGAGTTTGGAGTGAGTTTCAGCTAGGTCTTTCTCAGTTTCATCAAGTTTCTTACTCCAAACAGAATTCTCAACAGTCAAGCAAGCAATTTCATCTTCACAATCATCTAGTTTCTGTTGAAGGGAACTGGTTTCCTTTCCTAGTTTCTTTATGATCTTAAGAAGTTGTTTCTTATCACAATCAACTAGGGATTTTAAGAGATCATCAGAAGTTACCTCAAGGTCTTCTGAGTCGCTTGAGTCTCCTTTTGCCATGAGACATTTTCCTCCATAGAAGCCACTGAGATCCAGTTCCTCATCTGAGTCTTCTCCCCATGAGGCTACGAGAGCCTTCTTTCTTTGAGGTCTTTCCTCTTCCTTGGACTCTTCTTTGTTGGGACAGTTCTTAGCGTAGTATCCCTTCTCCTTGCACTCGTAACAGGAAACTTCCTTGAGATCTCTTCTTGGTCAATTGTGAGAGGAACTGCCCTTTTGGAACCTTCCCTTCACAAATAATTTTTTGATGTTCTTTGTGAAGAGGGATGTTAGTTCGTCCTCTTCTTCTTCAAGATCTGAGTTCTCTTCCTCCATCTCGAGCCTAGAGAAGGCTTTGGAGATCTTGAGGGCAATTCCTTTCTCCAGTTTCTTGTCGGTATTGGCTTTGATGTGCTCTCTTTCTTCAACCTCCAATTTCCCTATGATTTGTGTCAAGGGAAAGGATTGGATGCCTGGAGTGTTCTTCATGATTCCCTTCAGAAGGGTGAATTTGGAGTTGAGTCCATTGATGACCACTAGGGACTTGGAGACTTCATCAAGATCGACTCCCGCCGCTGTCAACTTTCCAATCAATCTGTTGAAGCGGGAGTAGTACTCTGAGATGATCTCAGTTTCCATCATTTTGAAGGTGTGATATTCTCCTTCCAAAGCAAACTTTCTGCTTTGCTTTAGTTCCTCACTTCCTTCATGCATCTCCTTGAGAGCTTTCCACATTTCCTTCGCCGTCTTGATGCCTATGACCTTGTCCATGTCTTCTCTGTCCAATCCATTGAGGATGAACTGCCTGGCCTTGGCATTCTTCTCCATGATGACATAGTGTTCTGGTTTCCAATCTTCTTCCTTCATGGTAAGATCGACGTGGCCATCTCCATTTTCGACTATCCTCCAGCATTGATAGTCGTTGGTGTTGATGTGGCTTTCCATGCACTTTTCCCACCATGTTTCTTCTCCTTTCTTTCGGAGATGTGGCTTGTTGGTGGAGATTCTGAGCTCAAACTTGCTTGGTTGAGACATGATCTGCAAACTTAACAAAGATCTAGAGCGTTTCCTGCTCTGATACCAATTGTAGGATCGTGATTGTTAGATAAAAGCTTAAGGAACTCAGAATAACGATTCTCAATTCCTTTCGCAGCGGAAGATAAATAATCAAACAAATGACAAGTTCCTTATAGTGGAAACCTTTGATTGCTAACTAGCAATCCAGGATAAAAATCACTACCTTTCTTTCGAAAGGATTTCAAAGTCTACTTCTTGATTTCTTATCTCTTTTGGTTACAGCTTATCCTAGGAACGAACACACAGTTCCTTTGCCTTACACACAGTTAGACAATCCTAGATAACTTAACACAATCAATAATCAATCCAAGAAACAGACTTTCGCACCTAGGAACTATCACTTACAGTCACAGGAACTTAGCACTCAGCTCTTCTTCCTTGATTGGTTCCTCTTGATCTCGGTTTGCTTTGATGATCTTTGTTTTGAGGTTCACACTAGATATTTGATAATGAGTGTGAGTTCTTGTTTTTGTGCATTAAGATAACCCTTGGGTTAGTCTTCCTTTTATAGAGGATTTTTCGCAGCTTGATCCTCTCTTGGTTCCCACGGATTGAGCTTGCCCTAGGATTAGTGGTTCTCCTTGATCCACGTTGTTCTTGGCATGTGTAAACAACCTAGGCAGCTCAGAATCTCTCTTGGTTGGTCAACTACCTCAGACGAGCCTTGTGGTGTCGTTGTCAAAACGCTTTCGTCCGAGGTTGAGTAAGCTGGCCGCTTGGGAACCGTCTGTTGGACAGCGACGTCTTCATGTGCTGTCGCTTTCATCGTCTCTGTCCAAGGTAGAGGTTCTCTAGGCATCTTGTTCTTTAGCTCTTGGACCTTGGCAGACTTTTGGAAGCTTCGGGCAAGTCGTTTTCGACACCTTTTGTCCGAGGTTGTGTGTCCCCAGATTTCTCGGGAATCGCAATGTCGCAAGCTCCATTTCTGGGCACACCTGGGTTCCTCTGGATTCCTTCAGTTGTCTTGTTCCTTTGGTTCCCTTGTTCTGTTTGGCTTTCCTGCCTTAGGTAATTTCCTATGGTTCCTTAAAACACATCTTTGAGATAAAACATTAGTATCATAATATTTGTCATCTTCAAAAGTAGAGAAACTGAGGAACGAAACTCTCAGGGGAACCTAAGTTCTAGAGTTCCGTTTCCTAACACAATGGTTGTGACCAATGGATTAGTCATCCTAGGGAACAGTGGGAACAAGAGCATTAGAACTCAAGAAGAAAAGA
Source organism: Rheum nobile (assembly GCA_027886185.1). NCBI lineage: Eukaryota > Viridiplantae > Streptophyta > Magnoliopsida > Caryophyllales > Polygonaceae > Rheum > Rheum nobile. The sequence goes on along the minus strand of WOAB01000644.1, from coordinate 6,954,546 downwards.
AGGAATGAAGATTCCAAGGAATAAGGAAAACAGAGCAAAGAGGCAAATCGTGAGATATTGCGTCCAAGGTTTCGAATGTTTTGTAATATCCCTCATTTTGTAAGGGTAATTTTGAAATTTTCTCTTGCCCATATTACAAGTCAGATTAAATTCAGAGAAGTGCGGACATTCTATAAGATGTTTGATCTCTGTAATATTTTTCTGAGTAATATAAAATACAGTTAATGTATTTTTGGGTTAAAAAGTCGTTCGTGTACGAATATATTTAACCCGGGGTTAAGAATATTTAACCACTTGGTAAGAAAAGACAAAATGGACGAAAGGGGGCAAAAATGGCCTTGACCGCACCCTGGCCGCACCAGCGGCGAAGGCCAATGCCAGTGGCGGTCACGAGTCGGCCACCGCACCCCCACCGCACCCTTCCGCACCCCGCGGCCATCGTCAGCTCCGATGTCATCGCGATAAGTCACAGGCCGTAACTCGCCTTAGCTTGCTTCTAGCCTATCTATCTGGTCGGGCCACCTCCTCCTTGATGTCATCTATGGGTAAGCTCCTTGTTTGGGCTATAAAAAGGGAGGAAACCGTAGAGGAGAAGCCATAGCTGAGCTTCATCTTCTTCCTCTGAAATTCCTCTGAAATCTCCATTGTTGGCAAGCTTGTGAGCTTTGTTTGAGAAGAGATCGAACCCCTTTGAGTGTTTACAAAGGTGCTCTTAAGTGTTAATCAAGATATAAGGTGGTGGGAGATCAAAACCACAATGAATCGAAGTCGAACGAATCGATTTGGGTGAGTTTCTCCCCGAAAATCTATCGAAGAACCCTCGCCTCTGTCATCTCACCGCACCCGCGGCAAGGCACCACCGCACCCCGCGGTGAGGGCCGACCGCACCCGCGGTAGGCTGGGTTCGTGTGTGTGTTCTTGGGTGTTTGGCTTCGAGCGAGGCTTGGTTCCTTCGATTCCTTTTTGTATTCTTTTAGATTCATATATGTGGATATTGGATCTAACTTAGGGTCTCGTTATGGGTAATTTCAGAGGGATTTATCGTCCAGGATCTGTCCCAGTTTCGAACCCAGATACATCTTGTTGCTAAGCTTTGTTCAAGCTCGACTAAACTAAGGCACGTGGCGGTTCGCTCTTGCTCATCATTCCATACTTTCATTAATTATCAATTGTTAGTTGTTAATTAATTTGGAATGATTTATTGTTTATGTTGGGAACAGTTTTGATAAATTATATGATGAAAATAATATGATATTATAATAGGTTGTATATCTGCTAGATCAACGCTATTATAGATATATGGTTATGATAATTGTCTGGAAGGATTTAATATGGATTATTACTGTGTTGAACTGTTAGTTAGCACGAGTATTCGTAGGAACGCCTGGACTCTATGAGGTCCATTTGTTTCTTTATAACTTGGGGAAAAGGGCGATCTAGACCCTACGGATGTAGAGGCTTGGACTCTGCGAGGTCCATTCTTTCGATATAGGTCCAGAGGCTTGGACTCTGCGAGGTCCATTCCTTCGATATATGTCTTGCTTGGCGGGACATATATTTAAAAGCTTATAACGTGATGTGGGTTTTGGAATTAAATCAGATAAGTGCTCTTGACGCACATAATTAAATATACCCTTTGGCAAGTAGTGCAGCTAGATAATAGTGCAGTTAGGAAAGCTCGTCTTGACTTTGATCAGAGTAACGTTCTCTTTCCAATCTGGATTCGCCGTGAGCGGTGAGGTTGGTCGTGAACCGAAACATCAAGTCGTTTTTGAACGCTTGTGTGATTATTAATGTTCCCCAACATTTGTCATGTTTCCGATAAGGCTCATTTCGTTGGAGTCTTCTTTTGGGATTGATTGATGTGAGACTCGGTCTCCAGAATCTTCTCTTGATCATGTCTTTTCATATGTTTCAGTAGAGTATGGTGGTTGACTATCGTTATCGATTTTGATTCGAGGACGATGAGTCTAACCTAATACGACTACTTCGAACCACTCTGCTTTATACCCTTGCATAGTCTTTCATTAGACTAACCAACCGAAATTGTTCTCTACATGGTTGGCTGGTGTCATCCGTTCGATTCGGCACATCAGATATGTTACAGATCCAAGAAGGCTAGAACGACTGTAAAGACAAACGGTGTTTTTGACAAGTTTATTCAGGTTAAGATCCTTGGCGGGTGATCCTTTCGATCAAGACCCTGTTGTTATTTCAAAGACTTCCGCTGTGTTAACTATGTTTTATACTTAAAGACTTCCGCTGTAATAATTCTGATTCTGTATTTTGTTGAATTTGGAATTATGTTATAATTCTGAGACTTTGGTTTTATAAAAGTTATGATATTTGGTATTATAACTGTGGTTTGATGGTTTATATCAACTGGAAAAGCCTGGGGTGACTTCGGGATGTAATATCTGAGGTTACTAACAGTAATACTTTCAAGAGGAGATTTGGAGGTGTTACATGTTTGCTTGGGGCACAAGGAGACGTTCAAACAAGGAAAGTGAAGATTATATCTTGCAAATAATGGGTCGGATTTATCATGGAAAGATAAGATCTATTTTTGGAAACAAGATAATCTCAAGTTGGAAGATATTGTTTGTGGTATTTTAGGATATTATTTGATGAAAAGATATAATGTTATTTATGGGATAATATATCAGATTAGACCTAATAAATTATATTTTCTTCTTCTATTGGAGGCCTATAAATACAAGGCATTATCAACCTAGTTTGACATGCTTCCAAGAGAGAAAGAGGAGCATCCAAGAGAGAGACGACATTAAGAGTTTTGGAGGTTTCTAAGTAGCCATTGGAGAGCAAGAACACAACTTGGAGTTCAAGAGACGAGTTTCAAGGTTGTTGGCTCAAGGGAACGTCCGAACCACTCCTACGTCAAGGAGAGTTGCGATCTTTAAGAGCTTCGTAGGGGAAGTTTCTGAGGTGAAGAAGGAAACTTTTGCTTGGTTTTGAGTTTGTTGTGAGTTGGTAATACGTGCTAAGGGTTATTAAGCTTAGAGAGTATTATAGTAGGGAAATCTAGTTTACGTTGGATCTTTACTTGACTTGTGTAGCTCGTGTTTATCAATAAAAGAAGTAGACTTTGAAATTCTGTTAGGGTAACACCTAGAGGTAGAGGTTTTTCCTTATCAACAAGTTGGTTGATTTGTTTTTCCTCTCTATGTGATTGTGTTGTTATTTGTGATATTCTGCTGTGGAAAGGTACAATTTCCTATATAGGAACAATACTTTACTTTGTTACTAACACTTGGTCTCGATCCAATAATTGGTATTAGAGCAAGGTTGCTCTAGATTTTTGTTAGTTTTCAGGAAAAGGTGAGTACTCATGATGGGAACAATCAAGGTTACTCAATGGCACGTCCTCCTCTCTTCGAAGGAGAGAAATTCGGTTGGTGGAAGAAAAAGATGAAGATCTTCATCAAATGTGAGGACTTGGACCTTTGGGACATCCTTTTTGATGGACCAATCGTTCCTTCCATGAAGAACGATAAAGGTGAGATTGTTCCCAAACCTAAGGGTGACTAGGATGACGAGGACAAGAAGGTGATCTCTAAGAACCACAAGGCTGTAAAACTATTTATCCATGCATTATGTGATAGTGAGTATACCAAGGTTTCTGCATGCACAAGTGCTAAGCAAATGTGGGACTTATTGTGTGCGACTCATGACGATTCCATTGAGGTTAAGAAAAACAAGATAGATCTTCTTGTCAAACAATATGAATTGTTTAAGATGGAAAAGGATGAGTCCATAAAGGAGATGTTTGTTTGTTTTAATATTATTGTTAATGAGCTAACTTGTTTGGGAAAAGTGTACACCACCGAAGACCAAGTTCGAAAGGTGATGTGAAGTTTACCCAAGAAGTGGATTCTTAAGGTAACGACGATTGAAGTAGCCAAGGATCTGAGTTCTTTACCTTTGGAGAACCTCATAGGATCTCTCACTTCTCATGAAGACAAGATGAAATCTTATGAAGATGAAAGTCCACAGAAGGGAACAATGGCCTTGAAAGTTTCCAAAGCGTTGAAGCAAGTAAAGGCAGACAAGAAGGACAAAGAAGACAAGGACCCAAAACTGGCTCTCATCATGAATTTCATGAGGGGGCTCCTCCACAAGAAAGAAAAGGATTGCAAGGATCAAGGCAAGTCTTTTAAGAAGAATCCCAACATTGTTTGCTACAATTGTCAAGGAAAGGGGCACATTGCTAAAGACTGTCCCCAAAGGAAGAAGTTGGAGGATGATTATGACTCTTCTTGGAAGGAAAATGGCAAGGGAAAGGAGAAAGCCTTTGTTTCCACATGGGAAGTGATTTTGAATATGATCCGGAGTCATGGGCAAGTCCCAAGTTGTGTTTGGTGGCTTAGGAACATTGTGCATCTGATTCCAAAGATGAGGTAAGCAACTCTGACATTTACAATGAATTGAAGTATTGTAGGAAGCATTCCCTAATAGTCTTTATTGAGAAAGTTTATAGGGAAAAGGAAGAGTTGAGTGAACAACTTAATGTTGCTAGTTGTTCCCTATCTTGTGATGAGTGTGCTATTCTTAATTCTAATGTTGAGTGGCTCTCATCATTCTTGTGTGTGTGAATGTATGATAACATGAGATTTAACGTCAACATAGGTGTTAGAAAACGTTATTCTTTCGGCCCAAAGAAATCGACTTGATCTTTGAACCCTCGTCATAAGCCGACACGATAGTTGATTTCAAACACCCACCTTAGCGGAGTCCAATGATGTTTGCCTCTATGAGCCCTTCTTTGTTGAGTCAACAACTGAGGTAAAATATTAGATGGTAAAAAAGGCCTACTAAATTGTGATTTGGACTTCTTTGTTGAATTTTCTTAAGCCTGAAAATATATAGTCCAAATGTACCTTTATATCTGTTGGATTTGCCATGAGGTTGTTTCGGTTGGGGATCTTGAATATTCCAAGAGCTTGGGTGAAAGTGCAACTCAATGGGTAGTGAACATTGAAGATTAGCTGAAGTTGCAGAAAAGGGACCGTCTCCTTGGCAAAAAGAAAAAGAAATCAAAATGTTACCTGATGAAAAGAAAAAGAAAAGAGGAAACATTTTCCTCCAATAAAAAGGGAAAGAAAAAATATCAGAATGAAGAAAAGTTCCAAAAGGTTCAGTGCGAAGATGTGTACAAAAATGTTCCCAAAGGGAATAGTGCGACAAAAGAATCCATGAAAGGAAGTTTTGCTTGAAGATGGAACAGTCCAAGTGTGGAAAGTAAAGGTTTTCAACTAGGGAACTTTGTGGCATGTCTAACACATCCCCTGTCAAAAGAACCGAGTAGTTAATTCCTTATCTCTGGATTCTTTTGTAATGTTTTCTGATATTTGTGATGAAGTTGCTTTTTGATGATTGTGATTATATATTTTATCACTCATTGCATGCGTAATAACATTAAGTGGAGAACTCTTGATGAAATTTATGTTTCATGTGATAATCTGGTGTTCCGTTCCTTTAAGGTTTTCAAGGTCTTTTTGATTATGTCAAAAAGGGGGAAATGTAGACGGAATTTAGATTAGAAGGTTGGAGAGTTCATTAGTGGATATATTTCTAAGGGGGGACTTATCCATATTTGTTGATTGTGCATGTGCATATCTCTTGTTTTGATATCGCTTTATTGTGCATTTTGAAGATGAGTTTGTCATCGTCAAAAAAGGGGAAATTGTTGAAACAAGGTTTCCTCAAGGAACCTTAGGTGTCTTGATGATGATGATAAACACCATGCATTTGATGGTTTGTTCTTGAGTATTGTTTCGGGGAACACCAATAAGATGAGAGTTATTTGGAAAAGTTCTAGGGAATAATGGTTATGACCAATGGATCAATCATCCTAGGGTCCATTGGGAACAAGAGCATTAGACCTCAAGAAGAAGAGAAAGAATGAAGATTTCAGGAAACAAGGAAAACAGAGCAAAAAAAGTTGTCACCGTTCCCAGCGAAGAGGCAAATCGCGAGATATTGCGTCTAGGGTTTCAAATGTTTGCTTGGAGCACAAAAAAACGTTCAAACAAGGAAAGTGAAGATTATATCTTGCAGATAATGGGTTGGAATTATCATGGAGAGATAATATCTATTTATGGAAACAAGATAATGTCAAGTTAGAAGATATTGTTTGTGGTATTTTAGGATATTGTTTGATGAAAAGATATAATGTTATTTATGGGATAATATATCTGATTAGACCATAAATAAATTATATTTTCGTCATCCTTTGGAGGCCTATAAATATAAGGCATTATCAACCTAGTTTGACATGCTTCTAAGAGAGAAAGAGGAGCATCCAAGAGAGAGACAACATTAGGAGCTTTGGAGGTTTCTAAGTGGCCATTGGAGAGCAGGAACACAACTTGGAGTTCAAGAGACGAGTTTCAAGGCTGTTGGCTCAAGGGAACGTCTGAACCGTTCCTATGTCAAGGAGAGTTGCGATCTTTAGGAGCTTCGTAGGGGAAGTTTCTGAGATGAAGAAGGTAACTTTTGTGTGGTTTTAAGTTTGTTGTGAGTTGATAATACGTGCTAAGGGTTGTTAAGCTTAGAGAGTATTCTAGTAGAAAAATCTAGTTTACGTTGGATCTTTGCTTGACTTGTGTAGCTCGTGTTTATCAATAAAAGAAGTAGACTTTGAAATCATGCTAAGGTAACACCTAGAGGTAGAGGTTTTTCCTTGTCAACAAGTTGGTTGATTTTGTTTTCCTCTCTACGTGATTGTCTTGTTATTTGTGATATTCCGTTGTGCAAAAGTATCATTATCTATATAGGAACAATACTTTACTTTGTTACTAACACTTGGTTTCGATCCAACACCATCTCTATCTTTACCAAAATACTATTTTAAGAAACAATCATTCTCATCACTATTCCTAATTTGGAAACGCCCTAAAATCTTCTCTACTAATCCTTTTCCCGTCTCTCATAATATTTTTATAGAGACAATGTTTTTTATATACGGTTTTTTTAGTGTGTACCCATGGGCACATGCTAACAAGCTTAAATAGGAAATTTATCTTCAAAATATTTCCTAATAGAGAATTGATAAACCCTTAACAAACAAGATTAAACTAGTGGCTAACTAAATAATTGCCAAAAAAAGAGTTTTTAGAGTGTGCCCATGGACACACACTAAACAAAACCTTTTATATAAACTTGACGTTATGGGCAATATCTATTCAAAATGTTGTCACCCAAATCTATATCTGTAGTGTGATATACTGTGACAGAAGATAATATCCACTTTAATAATTCAGAACGTCCAGATCAAGATAATATGAATAAGTAATCCCCTTTTTTCCAATTAGTGTGATGCTGGTTTCGTTGATCGTATCACTTTTTTTTTTTCTAATTGTATGACTTGTTTAGGTACATCACATGTTAACATATACAGCTGTTATCAGCGACTAGAAAAGTTATCAAGTAATGAGACATATAAAATTAAATAAAACAGAGAAGAAAAATAAAATATAATTTTTCCATTGAATTAGAAGACTAGAAGTGACTATGAGCTAGGAAAGAAAAAATTTTGTTATTTCAACCAAAAAAAACAAAGAATTTTTTTTGTTATCTTACCCTTCTTGGTATAGAACAAATTGTAGCTGTGTTTGTTTTTTTAGGAAGTTTTGTTGTTATGTTATGAATACTTTTGTATTACTTAATTTGATACTCCTATTATAATTTAGTTTTTTTAATAAGATATGCATAAGAAAAGAGAGTAAAATGAAATGCAAACCGGATGCGCTGATGAGTGGTCAACCAGGTCAAATCTCATCCATGCATTCACGTTATTTATTATTTGTTTTTGGTCAACAAAGATGTTGTTACCCTCTCACCACAAAAAAAAGGCCGTTACCCCGTATATTGTTAATCTTTCGTGGATTATAGTATAATGACAGAAAGTCACTTATATGAAAGTTACCACTTTTTTCATCACATATTTTCTCTATAAACCATTCTCTATTTTGTGGCCCCCGCCCCTAAAAATCCACTTTTAAAAATCCGTCCATGTATCTATTTCTTTCAAAAAATACCTAAATCTAGGCTGATAAATTTGAATGGACAAACTTGTATTTCCATTACAAAATACAAAAATCGAGTAATTATATATAGTTGCTATTACAGTTTACAGTAATATCAACTATATGAGAGCTAGTTATGCTATATACAAAATGAAAAAGGAGTCTGTAAATTGTTTAAGTAGATAAATATAACGACATGCTAGTAGACTCTTTAGATGACACAGATGTGACATTGATTCGTTTTTAATGTTACTTTAAATTCATGACAAGTAACTATGTAAGGGGGGTCATAAGTCATAACCAAGACTATTAATATCTTCATTTTAAGATCAGATCACATCATCACAGCCATAACTCATGAGATCGACTTCCTTGTGTATCAAGTAAAACCTTTATCTGCACTACGTAAAAGAAAAGTCTTAAAACTCAATATAGAGTCAACGGCCCACAGAGCATATTTATCTTTTAAGGCCCATATCGCATCAATTAAGTGAGCCCGAATCAACTAAGACGGCCCATGTTTAATCGCATCCGTCTCAAATTAAGATCATGTGCCTAAGATCTTGCTCATGGTAAAAGCTTGAATTTAATTTTTTATTTATTTAGTGTGGAGACACTTTGACTATTACAATGAGTTGCATGCAAATTCCTAAGATTAAATATATTGCTAAAAGGGCGCAATGTAGTGAGAGGTTAGTCTCTCCTTTCTTTTCCTCTTCCTTTCAATTAACTTCCTACTGTTTTATTTCCTTCTGTATATTCTTTGTCCTCCTTTCTTCTTGTACATTTCTTATCTTCATCTCATCTATGAACTTAGTTATGACACCAATCCAGAAAATAACTATGAACAAACTGTTTTTGATACTTCTATCAATCAATTTTTTTTTTACTACGTTCGATCTTTTAAAGTTATAAGTTATTAATGCTCCTGTTTGTGTTGCTCTATGTACCCATCCTTCTCTGCAAGACATAGTCCATGATAATTGCTCTTTTTTTTCCTTAGCTTACTGCTACAAGTTATATAGAATTAATGACAAACCTATTTCTGAAACCGGATCTGCCTCTCCCCACTCTTTCCTTCTTTGTGATATTTAATTTTATTTATTTAAAATCCTTCAACTTAAATACGTGTCTTAATATTAGCACCCCACTCATCATTTCCTGCACCTCCAATAAGGACACTTGTCCTGTTTCTTCTGCTGATGAAAATTTGCATGATCTTTGCTCATATCTTCCTCCTTGCTTATTCATCCGCCGTCTCTCTTCTTTATCCCTGTATACCGGACTTTTGTACGTTTATAAGATTATTTTTACACGTGGACCAATCTTTTAAATGGAGTAGAATTAATTCTTAGTATCAGTTCCCAAAACCAAAAAGCAAATTTGATTCTTGTTGCCTCCGCCGGCTTCCTCCAATTCTCCTCTCCCGGCGATTCAAAGCCACTAGTCACCACCATCCGTCTTCGACGACTCTCCTTCTCCGGAAAATCGGCGACATCCTCCTCTCGCAGCACCGGTCGAAGCTCCAGTCACCACCCGCCGATCGAAGCCGCTCGCAGAAACGTCCCGGCGGCATCATCTCGCAACACCGATCGAAGCTCCAGTCACCACCCGCCGGTCGAAGATCCAGTCACCACGCACCGGCATCCTCCACTCGCATAACAGTCCCAGATTTCAAATTTGAACTAAAATTGAAATTATAACCCAAATTTTGTTAGGGTTCCTCTGGCCGCTCTCGCCCTTCCTCCATTGCCAACGTTGGCAACCTTGCACCACTCCCAAACGTCGGAGAAGACTTCCCACCAAGCACTTTCCTAGACCCGAATCATGTCCCCTCTTGTCAACGTCGGCAAGGTAGCATTCCTGCAATCTTCGGAGAAGACGACCCACCAAATACTCCCTAGATCTGGATGCAGCTCCACCATCGCCAACGCCGACAAGTTAGCACTCTTGTAATCTCCGGAGAAGACGACCCATCAAATACTTTTTAGATCCGGATTCGGCTCCACCATCGCCAACGCCGGAGAAGACGACCCACCAGCCGGATCCGGCTCCGCAATTCCAACTCCGGCAATGTCGCACCACTATAAATGCTGGAGAAAACACCAACCATCACCACTTCCCAGAATAAAATTTGATGATGGAGATTTGAATTGGGTCTTGACACTTTAAAATTGGGTTTGGGTTTGGGTTTGTAGATCTTTTTTACCTATTTTTGTAATCCAAAATCCAGATTTTGATTTGCTTATATGAACCTCAGTATCTCCGTCCAAAATATTCAATACAAATGGAGAAAAGTTGGAGTTGGGAGAAGAATTGAGAAGAAGGTGAAAAATAACAAAAAAATAATTTATTTTACAATTATCGAGACAAAATAAAATAAATATAACTTTAATCAAATTTATTAGTTTACCCTTCTCTTTCTTTTTTACAGTTGCCAAATGGCTATTTATTACTGGTACAACTAGAAGTGTAGGAATTGTTTTCGTGTATAGGAGTAGATTTCTCCATATTTTCAAGACAAACTTAATCATAACAGTGTATTTTTCGACATGTTTTGCAGAGGTGTAAAATCAGAAAATTTTACAGTGGGAACGAGTATTTGTCCCTGTATACCCCCTGCTTTGTCAGTCAGAAGAATTAGGGATAATTTGCATGATCTTTGCTCATATCTTTTCTTTTTAAAACATAATTATTACAAAATTAAGTTTTTGATTGGGGTGACAGTAAGTGTAGGATTTTAATTTCTACACCAAGGGGTATATTTTTCCCTCTAACGATGTTCACTGCAGCTTCTATTCTCTTCACAACCTCAATCTGCTAATTTTACCTTTCCAAGCCCCCTTTCCATCAATTTTCCTCTTCAAATTTCTTTTCTTCCTAATTCTATCTCTGCATGCCATTTTAATCCTTCGCACACTTTTCCCTTTACTTATACTTCCCATAGTTCCAGTCTCTTTTCTTATAGCTTCCTTAAACACCACTCCTCCTTTCATACTTCTCTTATGCGTTACTCCATGGATGACCAATCTCAATCTTATTTCCATGCTCTCGTTAATTTTCTTCATGACTCTCATCCAACTGCTACTTCTAATGTTTCTGATGCTACTCACAATCTTGTGGATGCTTCTACAACTTCCTTGATGATTCCTTCTTCCACTGCTTTGGTTACCACTGAGCATCTTGCATTCTTAGAAATTATGCATGATCAACTTCAACAATAGTTGTCATCCCCTGCTTCTCATGAGCATGCTCCTCCTTTTACTGAAGACTATGTGTTTTACACTACTAATGTCACTCTTGCTGACCAGGTTCCGGCCCTTCCTACCTCTTCAGAACGAACTTGCCCATCTCACCTATTTCTCCTTACTCCTCCGCATGTCCAACTCTTTCATTGCCACCTCCACTATAACTGTCCGTCTCAAAGAAGCCTGGAAAGGTATCAAAGGGGATATTGAGGTCCGGGAAATGGGTAATCATTGGCTCCTCTTTGTCTTTGCTAATCGAGAGGCACGTGATTGGGTATGGCACAATCGCCCTTACCATTTTCAGGGCCGCCTAGTTGTCGTGCTTCCTTGTTATCCAACTTTTCAACCTCTAAATGAACATGTCTTCAGAATTAATATATGGATCCGTATCCCCTTACTCCGCTTCTATTTGTTCAATGCCCAAGCCTTGGATTATATACTGAAGGACAACAACATGTAGAGATTTTAGATGCATAAAGCCGAATTTCAGAAAACGTTTTCCTACATCTAACCAAGGATTTCATGTATAAACTAAATAGATCATGGATAGGAATAATTAAATACCTTTTGATGCGTGTTTCAATCTGCTGGAATGGAGAGAATAGAGCCTTACGTGTGACTCCTCTATTTGGTCCACCCGAGCTTGGATCTGGATCGCTTAGGACTCAGTTACTAGAGCGAGGAACGAAGGCGAACGAGGGAGAGAGCCAAAGAGAGGGGCAGTAGCCTACTGTGGAAATTGAGTTAGAGTTTTCTCTTAGAAAGCCCTCCTTTTATAATGTCATGTGTAGATATCTTATTTCCTAAATAAATATATCTTTTATTGTTAATAATAACTCTTTATTATTAACTAGCCTTATCTCTCAAGTTATATCATATATAACTTTATATCATATACTTTATATAATATGTCTCCCAATTAAACTGATCCAGTCCAAACTCTAAAGGTGTGACCTCGTAGGACCCGGTAATAATAACAATAGACTTTATGACATACTTTATAACATATAGTCTATAAATCATAGTTGGTTTCTAGCAAAGCACTATGACTACCTAAAATCACCGGATTAAATATCTTCATAAATGATCTCACTTCATAATCAGTAATTGCACCTTTGATTAAATGGCACAATTCCTTCAATCTCCCACTTGTCCTTAAAACAAGTGTGCAATGTTAAAATTCCTTTGTCACTTAGTGTCTTATTTGACTATATGATGAAACTCATCTTTACCGCCAAATACGTTTCTTGAACTCTTGAGATCAAACTGTAAGTACAGATGATTACTAATAATCCATCCGAGCATGGCCATGCGTTTTCACAATTCTCACTCTTCAAGTGGCCGAGACACCAATCCTTTCCAAAAGTATCGTGGTATACACGGAATATGAGGACATATTCAATCTTGTAAGACTACAACTCCCACTCAACTTTTGACAATCCCAATCACTGTCTTTATAACTACCTGTTACGATCAACGTTTGACAGCGTCAAAGACATACCAGCTGTCAAATGATAACTATATCATACTCATGCCTAAGGAACTCACTAATCATGAATAATCCTAGAACTCCGCAGTAAAGCCTCGAGGAGTCTTTAAGGTTGGTCTGTCCGATATGTATCGGTATACACATTTATGTAATCGATTAGACATCTCCATGTCCCTATAACACATGAAACCCGGTGTTATCAATCAATCTCACAATATGGTCTTTTGATTTAGTCATTTGTATCCAAGTTAACGACTTAGACCATGGACTTCTAACAATTTTATAATTTCAGTTCACTTAATGGGGTTTCATTCACCAAAACAGTTTTGATGAGCCCATTTGATAACTATTAAATTCTTTGGATACTTTATCTAATCCCAAGCAATGATTAAATAATAATATGAAGTTCATATATATAAGTCAAGCATAAATGTCTGTAATAACAATAAAAAAAGGTTTATCATAAAACAAACAATGTCTCAAAAGAACTCTCTAATGTGCTTGAGTCCATTGGCCCGAGTGTGACTGTCATGCTTGGGCCTAGACATGGGCTTGGTCAAAGGATCTACAATGTTGTTGTCTGTGTGCACTTTGCACATCCTCACGTCTCCTCTATCAACATAGTGTCTGATCATGTGGTATTTTCGTAGAATATGTCTGGATTTCGAGCTCTTCCAGCTGACGGCTCCTCCATTCATAATAAAGACGTATCCAGACTGAGATTCAAAATCATCTCTGTCTGTCTGGAAACTTGCATCAGAATAGCCCTTGATGACCAACTCGTCATCACCTCCAAATACCAAGAGATCATCCCTAGTCCTTCTGATAAGGCGTTGTCGTGACACCTAAACAAAATAATCCTAACAAACCTAAACAAGTAGTCTGGGCAAGTAAGGGTCGAATCCACATGGAGGAAGTGGTCTTTCTAAGTGTTTATAAGCATGCAAAGTAACAAGGGGGTTTTTGGTTATCAAACACAGAGTAACAAAGATGCAAGCTTTAGAAGGAAAATAAATATGATGGGTGGAAATATTCCACTAGACAAATATCCACACTGTAAAGGAAACATGTTGATCACTGATAACTATTTTTCCAAGTTCTTTTCACAATCTTATAGTTGTTCCCACCCTGATCTTAAGTACTATCGATTCTCACAGTTGTCGATAGACTTATTACTACGTCAATGGGAAAGTACCTCCGATTCTCACAGTTGTCGGTGTACTTTACCACTAACACAGCAATATCAATGCATACAAGGATATATGATACATGCAAATAGAAGGTGCTTCCTTACTACTTAACATGCAAATGATTCTCACTCACGATTGCACGCTCGGAACCCCTATACGCAATAATCGTGTATGCTACTAGATATGCACTCGGAACCCCTATATGCAAATCCTAGCAATTGATAGATATCGAAAAACCTAGTTAGCTACGCTAGAAGAATCAACATAAACCAATAGACAATATGCTCAAGAGAATTAAACCAACTTAATAAGATATAGAACAAGGAATATAAATCTCACAACCAATCCATTGCAATGCTTCAATCTTCTAGCGAAATAAAGGTGTTTAGCTCTCCATGGGTTAAAACCCTAAAGGTAGAATGAAAAACGAACTTCTAGATCTAAATTGTAGATTGTGGCAACTAGGTTAACTAAAGAGTTTTTAACCTAATTCTAAAAGTGATAAAAATAATAAAATAACAATAATAAAATAATAACAAAATAAACAATCCAAATTTGGGAATTAATCCCGTATTTCTTGCTCGGCTTCTCCATCTCGGTCGGCAAACGAACATCAAAACCTCCACAATTTGGCCCAATTCCAAGGCAGCTGCTCTCGGCCCGGCCCAACAACAGCTACAACATCTCGCTCGGCCCAATTCAAAGGCAAGCATCAGCGCCCAACTCCAAGCAAGCAGCTCCTCGCTGATGTCACGGATGACATCATGCTCTGTCTTTAATTCCCGCTGCTTTCCGCTTCTTCAATTCACACGGCATCTTCTCCTTCACGGGCCTTTCTTAATGGGCCTTCCGTCTTCAACTCGGCCCATCATCAGCAATCAGCACGCGTGGCTTTTATTTCGCTGGTTCGCCTCGCGAGCGCGTCGCGGGGCGTCAGCTCCCACCGCGGGGCGGTGCTTCTCACCGCGCGGCGGTGACTTTCTCTGAGACCCACCGCCGGGTCGCGGTGGCTCTGGCGCGGGGCGGTAGAAATTCGTCCACTCCTTTCTCTTCTGCTCTTCATTACTACCAAGTGTTGGTAGTCTTCTCTAATTAATTTCCAGCTGATCCTCATCCATCTTCATCTTCTCCAAATAAGCTGTAAATCCTTGGATATATTCAATTCTCTCCACATCTTCTGGATTACAGACTTAACCTCAAATCTAGTCATAAACTCATCTAAATAATGCTAATAATTGCCAGTTAAGGTGCATGAAATGACACCTATCACCTTCTCAAGTACTTCATGATGTTCTTGGCTGCACACCAATGTGCATCACCCGGGTTTGATTGGTACCTGCTACACATACTCAAAGCATATTGCATACATGATGGATCCTATGGCTGAGGCATAGGGAATTCTGCTCATCCTTTTAGTCTCACCAGGTGTCTTAGAACACTGGCTCTTGCTGAGATATAAGTCATGCTGCATAGGCAGGAACCCTTTCTTAGAGTTCATCATATTGAATCTATGGACCTTATCTACATAAGTTCTCTGACTCAGACCAATAAGTCTCTTAGATCTATCTCTATAGATCTTAATGCCTAGTATGTACTCAACCTCTCCCAAGTCCTTCATTGAAAAATACTTCTTAAACCACTCCTTAACTGTCTCCAGCATAGGAATGTCATTCTCAATGAGTAATATGTCATCCACATATAGAACTAGGAAGGCCACTTTGCTCCCACTAAACTTCTTGTAGACACAGGGATCTTCTTTGCATCTGATGAAATCAAACTTTTTGACCACTTTATCAAAATGAAGATTTCAACTCCTGGATGCTTGCTTAAGTCCATAGATGGACTTCTTAAGCTTGCATATTCCCCTAGGATTCTCTGGATCCTCAAAACCTTCTGGTTGCATCATGTATACATCCTCTTGTAAATATCCATTTAGAAAAGCGATCTTGACATCCATCTGCAAAATCTCATAATCATGATGAGCGGCAATCGCTAGGAATATTCTAATGGACCTGATCATAATGACCGGTGCGAACGTTTCATCATAGTTAGTACCATGAACCTGTCTAAATCCTTTGGCAACTAGTCTGCCTTATAGACAGAAACGTTTCCATTCTTGTCTGTCTTGATCTTAAAGACCCATTTGCATCCAATGGGTTTACCCCATCAGACAAATCTATCAAGTCCCAGACTTGATTCTCAGACATGGAGTCCATTTCGGATTTCATGGCTACCAGCCATTTCTCGGAGTCGGGGTTTGCCATCACTTGCTTATAGGTCGCAGGCTCGCCGTTATCTAAAAGTAGAACATCAATGCTAGCAGTCAAGACGTAATCCTCATAACGTCTAGGTTGTTGCCTTAGCCTGTCTGATCTCCAAAGTGGTCCAACAATAGGAGAGACTTCAGCTGCTGGGTTGACCACATCTGTATGCGGGACCTCAGTGATAGCTCCATGATCCCCTCGATGATGGCAAAGGACGAAGAGACTGATCAAAGACCTCTAAGGAAGAGGCTCAAGCAAAGGGTGAAGTCTTGTGCAAGTTCGGAATAGTTATTGTCGATTTGGTTCTGGACAGTCTTCGGTACAACGGCCATAACTATGGCTAGAAAATTGATCTCGTGATGATTCAAGATGCGTTGGAAAGCTGATTCAAAGATCTACAACTTCATAATTTATGTCGAATCAAGATTCCAACAAGAAGATGGTCAAAACCGCCGTTTTTGAAGACTCCGGAAATTTGCCTACGGCAAATGGCGGCGACCGCCGCCAACCTTACGGCGACCGCCGTTTTAGACTCCGCAAGGAAATTGCCTACGGAAAATGGCAGCGACCGCCGTTTAATTATGGCGACCGCCGCTTCTCCCACTTTCGGTCTGCGTCAGCGGTTTCAATCTTCGTCGTTTTAATGAACCATTTTATTGTTATTCTTTTATGTTATTTCTTTTAGCCTATTTAAGACTTCAAACCCTAGTTTGTATCTTTTACGTTGAATTTGAGTAGTAAAGTTGAGTACGCTCCTTCCCTTGAGTTCTAACGTCAACTCTTCGATCCCACGGATCGTCTATCCCATAGCTTGTCGCTTCGAGCAATTGTTCATCATCTCTTCGGTGTTTGTGATCATCACTTTGATCTCTCCGTCATCTTTTTGACGAGTTTGAAGGCTATCTCTTTAGCCCTAGGAAAGCCATCACTTTGGCTACGGAAGAGAAGGAATCAAATCCAAGCTTGAGGAATCAAAGATCCTGCGTTGCAGACAACACTTCAAGGGTTGTTCGCATCAAAGAGTGCGTCCCCGCTTGTCCTTGTTGTCAACAGCAGGAGGCGTATAAGGAGGCAGGTCAGCGACACTGAAAGTTGGATGCGCACCATAGTCATCGGGTAAATTCAAGCGGTAGGCGTCGGCACCAAGGCGTTGTAGCACTTGAAATGGACCATCATCTCTAGCATCCATCTTGTGGCGTCGCTTGAATGGAAAGAGATCGCGACGCAAGTGCAGCCATACCAAGCCTCTGGGCTCAAACTCCACGGCATGTCGGCCTGCATTGCGTTCCTGCAAAATAGTAGACACCGTAGGGGGTAAATCAACCAAAGCCTCAACATTTAAGAGACACGTAAAAGTTTCAAGTAAAAAGCAAGGAAGACGTCCCTGAATCATTGGAGAGACATCTTGGAATCGGGCTAAGGGTAGTCGGGTCTCGCATTTGCCTTGAATGTCGGGTTGGGAAGGCGTCTCAAACGTGAAGTGCTGGGTCACCTTTTCATTGATGATGTCACGGTAACTCCCACCATCCTCGTTGGCGGTAGGGACGCGGCGTGTAGCCAAGCCAAGAGGCACGTTGTCTTGCTCGCCCATAGAGCGGCATATGTATACGTCCATCTCCTCCTCCTCCTCATCGTCGTAGGTGTCAAATACCGGGCCGGCTTCGTAGGTGTCCTCGTCAAAAGACTCATAGCCGGAGGTGTTCGAGAATAGGACATTGAGAAGGGAACCCTTGCGGTCCATTGGCCGGCTAGTGGTGGCCGGAGGGGTCAACATTGGGTCAGCCGTGGGCCACCTCATGTCACTCAAGGCCCGACGAAGGTGAGCAAGCTCAGCAGCCTGTGCGGCGAGTTGGCGGTCTAGTTCTTCACTCAGTGCACGAAGTGCGACGTTTCGCTAAAAGACGGAGTCCATCTGTCCGGGGCTGGGGTTGCCCATAGAAGGAGAGTAGCTTGTCGTAGGAACCTCCATAGTACCTATACGAAGCATATAACACAAGGAGTAAGTTGCACCAAGCAAAAGAACAAGTCCAAGCCAAGTCCTTGTCTCAAAAGTGACCCAAGAAGTGTTCCGCTGGGCGTACTAATTTGGGTTGCTCGTGAGGAGGGAGAGGCTTGAACGTAAGGCAACAAAGAAAGAACTAGCAAATCAAGTCCCAAAACAACACACAAAATTTCCAAGTGCAAGAAGAGCAAATCAAGTATCTCAAAATTAATCACAAGAGAGTTGAAAAGTTTTCTTTGCCCTTTTTAATGATAGTTGCATAGAGACATGAAAGAAGAGAAGATGGAGTATGAGCGTATGGTGCGTTCTCTTGCCTATTCTTTGTATCTTTTGTTTTTGAGGCTTCCATCTTCCCAAACCTTTCTGTTTTTGTTTGATGGAAGGTGAGAATAGTATGTTTGTTTTTGTTTATACGGTCACACTTTGTTTTGGTTTTGAATTGATATGATTGCGAATCAAGCAAGAAAGAACCACACAAGCAAGTGCAGGAAAATAAAGAAGAGACAAAGCAACTATGAGGGAATAAAATCTAACAACTAATCTAGCAATTAAACCAAAGATGAAGCAATACTTGATCAACAAGAAACAAGGAAATCCAATATGCAATTAAGGAAACAAGACTTACTAGAGGAAAAGGATTAGGGCGGTAGGAAAAGTAACCAAAACCTAATGGGAAATTAGGGTTCAACCGTGAGAGGTGAGAGAGGGCGGCAGACGATGGTGGTGGCGAACGGTGGTGGTGGTGATTCCAGCGATTGGAGAGAAAAAAAATTGCTAGGGTTTGCAAGCGGAAAATTTCAAGAATCACAATAAGAGAGAAGAATAAACTTAGCTTGGAAATGGCTCTGATGCCAGTTGATGCGAAGGATCAACTGGAGTATTGTCTGCAATTCAGGATCTTTGATTCCTCAAGCTTGGATTCGATTCCTTCTCTTCCGTAGCCAAAGTGATGGCTTTCCTAGGGCTAAAGAGATAGCCTTCAAACTCGTCAAAGAGATGACGGAGAGATCAAAGTGATGATCACAAACACCGAAGAGATGATGAACAATTGCTCGAAGCGACGAGCTACGGGATAGACGATCTGTGGGATCGAAGAGTTGACGTTAGAACTCAAGGGAAGGAGAGTACTCAACTTTACTACTCAAATTCAACGTAAAAGATACAAACTAGGGTTTGAAGTCTTAAATAGGCTAAAAGAAATAACATAAAAGAATAACAATAAAATGGTTCATTAAAACGACGAAGATTGAAATCGCTGACGCGGACCGAAAGTGGGAGAAGCGGCGGTCGCCGTAATTAAACGGCGGTCGCTGCCATTTGCCGTAGGCAATTTCCTTACGGAGTCTAAAACGGCGGTCGCCGCCATTTGTCATAGGAAAATTTCCAGAGTCTTAAAAAACGGCGGTTTTGACCATCTTCTTGTTGGAATCTTGATTCGACGTAAACTATGAAGTTGTAGATCTTTGAATCAGCTTTCCAACGCATCTTGAATCATCACGAGATCAATTTTCTATCCATAGTTATGGCTGTTGTACCGAAGACTGTCCAGAACCAAATCGACAATAACTATTCTGAACTTGCACAAGACTTCACCCTTTGCTTGAGCCTCTTCCTTGGAGGCCTTTGATCAGTCTCTTCGTCCTTTGCCGTCATCGAGGGGATCATGGAACTATCACTCAGGTGCTTCATCAACTTGAGGAATTGCATCTTGGATCTGGGCGGTTTCCCTTTGAGAAGGTACGCCTCCAAAGTCAAGTTCCTCATTGACATCGTCTATGTCCTCATGTTGTTGGGTTTGTTGCTCAGCTTGAATCTCATCAAGCTGAACATTTCTCCCACTTGGCTTCTTGGAAAAGAAAACCTTTTCCAAAAAGACACTATCCCGAGTAACAAACACTTTGTTCTCAGCGGGATTGTAGAAATAATATCCCCTTGTTTCCTTTGGATAACCTATAAAGTAGCATTTGTCTGATTTGGGTGCTAGCTTGTCAAATAGTAAACGCTTTACATAAGCCTCACATCCCAGACCTTCAAAAATGACAAGCTAGGAACTTTTCCATACCATATCTCATGTGGTGTCTTGTCAACTGATCGTGACGGAATCCTGTTTAGTGTGAACATAGCAGTGGTGAGGACATATCCCCAAAAGGATGTAGGAAGATCAACAAAACTCATAATTGAGCGAACCATGTCTAACAATGTCCTGTTTCTCCTCTCAGATACGCCATTCAGCTGTGGCGTGCCTGGTGGAGTCAGCTGTGTCAAAATACCACAACTTCTCAAGTGATGGTCAAGTTCTTGGCTCAGGTATTCACCCCCTCGATCTGATCGGAGTGCCTTTATCTTCTCACATGTTTCAAATGATTCTAAATCAAATGACTTTAGGCTACCAACTGTTTGGAGTTCCTTCATGCGTTTGATGTTAATGTGACCCAAGCGACAATGCCATAGATTGGCTTCACTTATGTCATTCGACTTTTGCCTCTTTGTATCGACGTTATAAATTTCATATTTGAGATCCAGTATGTATAGTCCACCACTACTCATATGGGCTCGAGCATAGAAAATGTCATTCTTATAAATGGAAAAACAATCCTTAATGAAAAAATCATAACCCTCAAGGTTCAAAACTGAAATTGAAATCAAATTCTTAGTAATAGAAGGAACAAAATAACAATTATAAAGTTCTAAAACTAAGCCAGAAGGTAGATGTACACTATAATCTCCAATAGCAAGTGCAGCAACTCTTGCTCCATTTCCAACGCGCAGATCTATCTCACCCTATTGCAACCGTCTCCTATTTCTTAGTCCCTGCACATTCGAAATAATGTGAGAACCACATCCGGTATCTAATACCCAAGAATGAGACTTGGTTGATGAGATTTCAGTAACGAAAATACCTGAAGTGGAGACTGTTCCCCTCTTCTTGTCTTCCAGGTACTTGGGGCAGTTTCTCTTCCAGTGCCCCTTAGCCTTGCAGTAGAAGCAGTCGTGCTCAGCAGCCACTTTCACCTTAGGGGTGTTCCCCTTGGGTTGGACAACTTGCTTGCCCTTCCCTTGGTGCTGTTGCTTCTTCTGGGGCCTTTTCTTAAACCCTTTCCCATTGACCATTAGAACTTCTTTCAAAGGGTCAACCATGACGTTTTTCTCAGCTGTTTTGAGCATCACGTGTAGCTCGTTGAGAGTCTTGCTCATGGCTCCCATGTGATACATTTGCCTAAAGTGGGCAAATCCATCATGCAAGGAGTATAAGATCATATCTGTAGCCGTCTCAACATTGTAAGGATTGCCAAGTCGAGCCATCCTGTCAAACAGGCCTATCATGTTATAAACATGTGGCTCAACTGGTTTCCCTTTCTTGAGCTTGCATTGCAATATGGACTTAAGGGTGAAGTACCGCTCAATACTGGCTTGCTCTTTGAAGAGATCTCTAAGATTCTTCATAATGGTATGGGCATCCTGATCTTCAAACCTCTGTTGAAGAGCAGGTTCCATAGAAGCCAGCATCAGGAAAGTGACGTTCATTGCCTGTTCGCATATTTTCTTGTGACGTGCCTTGTCCTCATCAGATGAGGTGGCAGTCAGCTCTGGGATGGGGGTTTCAAGGACATCCTCTTATCCCTCAGACCTGAGAATAATTCTCAGATTCTTTTCCCAATCAAGGAAATTCTTGTCATTCAACTTGTTTTTCTCAACGATTGAGCGGAGAGTGAATTTGAGATGTTCAGAAGACATAGTAACTAAAAAAACGGAATAAAACATACAGATAAATTATGCTTGACATACACGAACTTAAAATTTAGACAAGCTATAAACAGTAAGTTATTGCACATTCTACTCAATTAAGTTGTCCCTTGTGAGTAAAATGATTCCAAGATCCTATTTTAGATGAAACTCGAGTGTATTAAGGCACTTCCCCAAGTCTCATGTAATCAAGGTAAGTAAACCTGTTACTAATTATAACACCTTATAATTCTTGGTTGAAGGCCACATCTTATGTAAGGTTCATCCTTATGCCTCAAGATCCAAAACTGAGCCTTTTGGTCTCTTGTTGAGTGTAACCATACCAATGCAGCATGCCCCTATTAGACATACCCGCACTATCCCAAGGTCAAGGAAGGACACCTCGCTAGGGCAAAAACTATCCAACGAATCCCAAGGGCCTCATGGTTATGATATGGAAAGGCATTATCTCAATATTCTGTTAAGGGACTTAAGCATGCAATAGTTGTTTATTTACTAGTGAACAAAATACCATAAACAAACAAGCAAGCATGTAAAGTGAGAAATAATAAAGCATTAAAGTAATGCAGTAATTAAATGTGATCCTAGTATGGCCCCTAAAAACCAAAATTAAAGATCTAATCTTCATGGATCTTGTTACTCCTGGATTTCTATCCTTAGTACCCTCCATGGATCTCCATCATTTGGTCTTCATAGGATCTTCTTCTTCTTGTCTTATATATAATTGGAATAAACTCTCTTGCAGAAATTTAAATTACAAAAATACATAACGATACGCATATCGTGTACAAGAAAAATATAACGATACGCATATCGTATTTATCTATCCTAATGTGAGCCATACTAGTCACCGCATTCAATAATACCATAATAAAATAGACATGCAACTTTAATATCAAATATTATCAATAATATTAATATAATGAATAACAAAAATAATTTAACTAATTTAAATAAAACCATATTAAATAAATCATCTCATGATAAAATAATATGATATCATTATCTTGATTCAAATAAAATTAATATGTAATATTAATCATAATTAATCATTAAATTGCAATATTGGATAAGATATGCACCAATTAAAGTAAGATATCAAATATCCTAATATAAGTAAGTGAAAATCTTTCCTAACAACTTTTAGGAAGATATATTTTAGACAATATCATATATTATCTAATAAGACAAATAAGATCTTATCTATTTCTTTTAGGACAAAATCCTTTATTGTAAAATCTATCCAAAATAGTTTCACCCTGCGTATCCGAGTCAAGTTACCTAATCAGCCTGGCATGGGTTTGGAGCAAACACTTGGACCCAAACCCGAGCCAACTCGATCAAGCGAACCCGACCCGCGCCAGACCAGTTCACGGCCGAGCCATATGGACCACGTCAGAACACGAACCGACCCAGCGCGAGCCACCGGCCCAGCCCATCAAACCCACGGCGAGCTCCAACCAAACCCAGTTCAGATGCGAACCAGTTGAGTCTAGACCGGTTCGGTCAAACCGAATCGGTCCATGGTTTTCTTGAACCTGTTCGGTCTTACCGAACCTGTTCTGGGCCATTCCATGCCGGTTCGAGCCTGGGCTGGTTCGGCCCTGATCGGTTCGGTCATATACCGAGCCGAGCCGGTCGATGCCACCTAAGTCGATACAAGCCGGGTCTGACGAACACGTAACCGCGATCGCGGAAACGCATCAGTTTGCCCAGAACTCAGAACCGCAACCGCGAAAATGCATTTTTTTTTCTAGAACCCATAACCGTGACCGCGGTTCATTAACCATAACCGCGGAATATCCGACGCGCAGATTTGCGACCACAGTTACCCTAACCGCGACCGCGGATTCATACCTGCAATAGTCTTTTCCAGTAATTGGTGAATAATTGGTCGTTCGATCCGAATCGAACTCGGTAAAATTCAGAATTTTATGCATGGGTAAAAATTTACAACTTTTTATGTAGAAAAATTTTACATGCATATTCAAATTGAAAGTTCTAAACTTTGTTAATCCAATCGATCAAAATCTAAATTTTTAATCATGCAAATTTAATCTACATATCAATTTTCCATCTAATTGAATCAAAATAACCATGAACATGCATCAAAATTTACAAACTTTAAATTTGATCTAATCAATTTATGCAAGAGGTAACTGATACCACTGTAGAGATTTTAGATGTGTAAAGCGGAATTTCAGGAAACGTTTTCCTAAATCTAACCAAGGATCTCATGCATAAACTAAATAGATCATGGATATGAATAATTAAATACCTTTTGATGTGTGTTTCAATCTGCTGGAATGGAGAGAATAGAGCCTTACGTGTGACTCCTCTATTTGGTCCACCCGAGCTTGGATCTGGATCGCCAAGGACTCGGTTGCTAGAGCGAAGAACGAAGGCGAACGAGGGAGAGAGCCAGGGAGAGGGGCGACAGCCTACTGTGGAAATTGAGTTAGGGTTTTCTCTTAGAAAGCCCTCATTTTATAATGTCATGTGTAGATATCTTATTTCCTAAATAAATATATCTTTTATTGTTAATAATAACTCTTTATTATTAACTAGCCTATCTCCCAAGTTATATCATATATAACTTTATATCATATACTTTATATAATATGTCTCCCAATTAAACGGATCCAGTCCAAACTCTAAGGGTGTGACCTCGTAGGACCCGATAATAATAACAATAGACTTTATGACATACTTTATAACATTCAGTCTATAAATCATAGTTGGCTTCTAGCAAAGCACTATGACTACCTAAAATCACCGGATTAAATATCTTCATAAATGATCTCACTTCATAATCAGTAATTGCACCTTTGATTAAAGGACACAATTCCTTCACAACATTGGTATTTTTCTCAAGCTGGATGAAGCTTCCAACATCAAAAATAAAATGAATTTTGCGCGTGTGTGTCGACATGCAAGTGTTTGATTTCAAAAGATTTCTCTGTATCTAGCATACAGATGGGACCATTCTCACTATGATGGTCTGGTATGAAGGCTTTTCACCCGTCTGTGGTTGTTGCGCTGACCCGAACCATTCCTTTGATGACTGTCCTCTGAATAACATCCAAATGCAGCTGACAAAGGTGAACTTCATCGGCACTCCAGAGGAGGAAGAACAGGCACAACTTACACGTATCCGGCTTCTGGGTAACCTCCACTCTGCTTCAACTTCTAATGTTGTCCCTCCTTCTCGCCCTAACTTTATCACTCGACCCTCTCAAACCTTGCATATGGCCCTCAGACTTCGGATAGGGGTAAAGGTATTCTGCAGAGTCCCCCTACTTGTGCTCCTCCTCATGACTTCCAAGGTCGCTCAACCTCTACTACATTACCCATTCCACCATATTTACTGTCCATCCTCGCTAATCCTCTCCTATTGAACTCCCTGGCCTAGCCTTACCTTAACCAATCAGTACGCGATCAACTTATCTCAGCTATTGCTAGCCTTCCTCTTACCACTACCAATTCCAATTACCAAACTTCCCCTTCTTTCCCGCCAAACAACACTTTCCTCTATCAAGGTCAATCTCCTATGTACCCTTATGGCTTCCCCTCTCCTCAGACCCTAGAGTCCACTTACCACTATGCTCGCTCCAACAATGCTATAAATCGACGCATGGGTGGTATTGAGATACCTTCTCGTGAAGGCAGTTCTAACTCTGGCCCTGGTTCTTCTCCAACTGATCATTTGGTGACTGCTGCAACTACTACCTGTGGGCTCCAGAAAATGCCAGTAGGTCCAAGCGAAGGAACCCAATTGGACATCTGTAAAAAGAAGCCATGTGAGCTGCGAACGAGTAACCAACGAACTTCTAGAATGCACTATGGGCCGAAGACACCAGAAAAAGCCCATCATAAGAGAGAGAAAACGGTTAAACAAAGGGGGCACGTGTCGGCCTGCAAATGGAGGAGAAACTCTATAAAATCTCATGAAGTTTGTTAGATTGGGGGATTCTTTTTTGGGCAGGCAGCAATTGAGTACAGAGGAGAGAGAGAGAGCTCTCTGAAAACTCCATGGAGGAAATACGGCCCCGGCCATTGGAGAGCAACCATGGGATCTGGCCATTTTTGGGAAGGAGTTCTCGGAAGCTCTCTGAAGCTCCGAAAGAGGCAGCCGGAAAATGGAGGAGGACGAGGAGAAGGCCACGATGAGCAGGGAGGAGCCGGCAATTTTCGAGAGAAGAACTTCAGCAAAGAGGGAATCGTAACTTGGTACAAAGAGAGGAGAAAAGCCATCAGAGGATCCAACGGCGGTGACCGGGAAAAGGATGAGGACGAGATCTCGTCAAGAGCTGTGCCATCTCGCATCCTCCGGTGATAATTGGCGGTTGATGTGCGCCGCCAGTGAAGCTCATCCCGGACCCGCCCTTCTCCTACCTAGCCCGCACCTCTCCGGCCTTATCCGTCACCGCCTCCGGTCACCCCTCTCGTACCCTTCATCCCTCTCGGCACCTCCGTGAAGGCCCCTCATGCCCGTGTACATCCGCAAATTGACAACCAACCTCGCACGCGTGGAATGTCTCTAACGAGGGGGACACCGTCGCGAAGTTCTCCTTCGTAGCTGTTGCAATCCATTCCCCAGGTTGAAGTTAACAACCCAGGTTTGATCATTTATGCCCAAATGCATGCTGGCTAGGCCTACATTTCAGCCCCTTATCTGCATCTAACTTACACAATTTAATGCTATAAGAGTGGGAATAGTGGGTCAAACCATTAACGAGTGACAATTAATTAACTAGAAGCTCGAGAATGGTCCTGAACCAGTACTAAACACAAATTAATTAGCTAAGAATGGAAGGATGAGACTACGCAAGTACGAAGCCATAATTAATTATCCATAGGTGAGGAAGCTTGGCAAGAATGCAGCGAACATGTTACCTCGGGTACACCCTGATAGGCTATACGTTGAATTATAGCTGCACTGAGGTGAGTCGCAGAATGCTAGTGACCTTAGTACTTTGCTTGATATATGGGATGATTACATAGCTTCTGAGATCGTCTATACGTGCTTGAAGTCTCGCTTGAATGCTAGAAGATATATGCTAGTTCGTTACTATGCCTTTGGTGGAATAATTGCCACTATAAAGCCCGAT
Organism: Rheum nobile; assembly: GCA_027886185.1. Lineage (NCBI taxonomy): Eukaryota > Viridiplantae > Streptophyta > Magnoliopsida > Caryophyllales > Polygonaceae > Rheum > Rheum nobile. Next base: position 6,927,450 of record WOAB01000644.1, on the reverse strand, counting down.
GCCCAACTAATGCAATAAAGAATGAGTATACTCAGTCAAGGTAACTCGACGGGCTAATAAATCCTTCAACCTTAATCTCTCTCTATCTCTCTCTTTGTGTACAAATATATATATATATATATGCATGCCCTTCGTATAGAAAACTGACTTGAGCGTCAGAGAGCCCGCCCCGGGGAAAGCCATCTCCGGGGTGTTTTCAGGTGAATCTCGCGTATGAGGAAGTTGTTGGAGCTCAGGAGCAACTACATGCAATCTGGAGAGGTGCGAAAGATGTTGATGAATCGTGGAGCCGGAGGTCCCGCCCTACGCGAAGCCAGGGACTAGGAGGTTGCTGAGGACGTCCCCGAAACAAACAAACGTTCACCTACACCTGGGCCTTGAGTGTGTTGACTCGAGGCGGATCTTCGCATGACGAATCCAGGCATCAACACTGGCGCCGACCGTGGGGACGTCCTCATGCACTAGGAATGCTCTTGATATGACGAAATGCCCGCTCTACGAAGAACCTCCGACAACCAAGCTCCACTGCACTCCACTTCGACTGTGGTTAGCCTTCACTCCTCTCTACTTATACTTCGCGTAGCTCTCACTGCTTTACCTTTGTTTTTGCGTAAGCTTTACTACTTCTTACAACGGTTGGGGCTCGTATGCCTTTTACAAATATGAAAGAATACGAGCAATACGCAATAACAAGGAAAGCAAGTATGAGCCAGTACATGCAAGTGCAAACGAGTTTGAGCAAGTGAAAGCAATACCCGAAAGCAACACCCAAAAGCAATACGTGTGCAAGGCAAGTTGTAGAGCAATACTAGACGGTATTGTACTCAGCCACATCGAGCCAATACGCGTAGCAACACCAAAAATATTTGATGGTATTCGGCTTGACAAGTATTAGTCAATACACATGTAAAGCAAGTGTTTTAAAAGCAAGTGTTGAAAGCAAGCGTTAAGAGCAAGTGTCAAAAGCAAGTATGCGTGAGTTAAAGCAAGTCTGAGCGCGTTAAAGCAAGTTTTGTGCAAGTGTGAGCAAGTATGTGCAAGTATAAAGCAAGCAAGTGAGAGCAATGCCCGAAGGCAATACTCGTGCAAAACAATAACCATTGAACAAAATTGTATAAGCAGATCATGAAAAGCAACACCTTTGAAAATCAATATGCGCGAGAAAAAGCAATGCATGTGTTTAAAGCAATTCGTGCTCAAGAAAAACGATACGAATTAAAAGACAACACGAAACGGCAAGTAGAAAAGCAATACGAAAGAGCGCGTTTTGAGAATGAATACAGAAAGTACGCGAGTCTTGAAAAGCAAGTCAAGATAAACAATACGCGAAAACCATATAAGAAAACAATACGCAAAAGCAAGGTACACAAGAAGAACAACGCGTTTGGGCAACACAAAGTGCACGATATGAAGCGATACTCCAAAAATAATATGATTGGTGATATGTTGGAAGCAAGTGAAAACGGTATGGGAAAAACAAGTAGAATAGCAGGGGAAAGGGCAACACGCTTCAAATCAATCAGAACGACGAACGCAAGAGAACTCGTGGGGTCGCGCGAAGACCTTTGCGTAATATTCATAGCCCATGCTTGTGGGCTCTCAGTCGCAGCTATCGCCTTCACGAAGGCTCTCTCTTCACGCAGGGCCTTCACAAAGGTTCTTCACGAAGGTCTGTCCCTCACAAAGAATTCATGGATTAAGCCTGTGGTTTCCCGACCGGTGCATATTGGTTTCCCGAAGGCCCGCACTTTCATTTTACAACTTCATGATTTTCACGAAGGATTCCGCCTTCATTTCATGGCCTTCACAAAAGCCTCCCCTCGCTCATGGCAGCCTAGCCATACACTATCCACATATTTAGGGAAAAGCAAGTGCATAAGCAATACAAGAATGCCAATGAGAAAATACGATACGAGAAATCAAGTTTCGAGCAAATTGTTAAAGCAAGTTGAGAAGGCAAGTCGGAAGCGCAAGGTTGATAAAGCAACTGTTGGAGAGCATTAAAAGTGCAAGATACACACGAGGATAATTGCTACGAGAAAAACACATCAGTTTGAGAGGGCAACCATCATCTACGAGAACCTAAGTGGCGAAGAGGTATGCCTTCGCTAGGATATAACAAGGATTAATTTACAAACGAAAATGATGGAAACAAAGGGACACGCAAAAGAAGTAGAAGATCATGTATTCTACTGTTGCTCTTCAAAAACGAGATCGCAGATACATCGCTTGCCAATACAAAGCTTCACTACATTTACCATGTTTGCATTCGTTACGCGTGCCCTAAACATACAAGATGGCCCCATGGGCAGGCACGATGGCGGATACTAAAAACAACAAGCTAAATCCCCTCACAACCCCTTCTTTAATCCCCCTCCAGTTCGCGAACTGGTAGGAGGGATGGGGGGAGAGAAGGGGGTTGTACGCGAACAAAATCACAAATGCGTGGTCTACCCGAGTAGTTGTCGTGACTGATAAGCCAAAATTGGTTAAGGCATGTCCAAAAACCGCGAGCACGACATAATCAGCCTCGCGAGTGAACTACATGAAGAGTTGCATGCACATAATTTATATGCCAAATGCAGCTAGCAACACAAGCGAAACAAATGAGGGGAACTTGAAACAGAATGTTACAACCATTGGGCGAAACATCGTTATTCATCAAAGAACCTTGTTCAAAAGCAATCACATTACAAAAGCATAAAAAAAAACAATACAAGAGGGCAATTTAGCAACACGTGAAAAGGGTAGTGGAAAGTCGGACTAAAGGAGAGGAGTAACAATGCTTGAAAGTTCTCCCCGCGGGGTTTCCTCCCGAGAAAGCTTGACTGCCACAGAAGGGGCAGCTCCAGGAGAGAGCGACTTCCCCACGAGAGGGTCACCCTCCTCCAGAGTTGTCACGGTCTATACTTTCAGGACCTCATCATGGTCTTTCTTGACTCCCCCAATGGCAAGAATCGAGTAGGGAGCCCTCTCTCTGTAGACCACCCCTATAGTAATCCTAAAGTTGGAAATGATAGCCCGGTACCTCCACGAATCAAGGCACAGCCGGATGGGGCTGGTACCTTGAGCATTCAAAATCTCTTTAAAAAAACCGGGCGTATAGGCGTACAAAACCCCGCGAACAACGCCGGAAGGCTCGCCGCCATGAAGTTAGGATGATTGTGCAACGATCGCGACCCTTCATCGGGAAGAGCAAGTATGGATCCCGCGAGGAAGGGATAAGCTCCTACTATCCCCTCCAAGCTCTCAAAAGTGAGGACGAATTCATCTCCGTCTTCTTTTCGGAAAATGGTGCTGTCAGGAAAGGGAAACCGCCTCACCCGTCTCCTCAGTATCTATATTCTAAGTGTTTGTCGCATTATACAAAGCAGAGAACGATGATTAAGTTTCTTCATGAGATAAAGCCCCGTTTGATGGTGAGAGTGAAGGCTCCTTAGTGAGGCCTTCCTTACCGCAGCAAAGGGCACGATCGCCTAGCCTCGCAATGATTCTCTAGAAGAATGAGATATTTTCCAAAGTGACTCTCTAGCGAAGGTGACCGATCTCGCCCCAAGCAGGCCCCCGGCAAAGGCGGTTGATTGTGCTTGCTAGAGAATGACACTAGTCTCGTAGTTCATATTCCATTCGTGAACTACAAAATTAGGACAATGAGGTTTTAACCCGTCATAACAAGCCTTCACAACTCTAGGGCCGAATAACGAATGAGATGTAAACTAAAACCAAGACGATGTGTGAAATGAGCAAAAACAGAGCAACTAGTGAATGCGACGTGTGAAATGTAAGTCTTGAAAAGCAATACAAAATGTACACGAGTATGAAAAGAATTACGCAAAAACAATACGAAAAGGCAATGCGAGAGAGCAAGTATAAACGCAATCAAGAAAGTACTACAAGAAAAACAGTATGAGAAAACAAGTTGAACAACAAAGCAAGAAATCTAATAAACTCGCCTTCACGAAGACCTTACTGACCCACGTGTAGTACTCGTGGTCCATGCCCGTAGCTGCCCGGCTTGTGTCTATGTTCCTTCACGAAGGCAATGCTTCACGTGAGTCGTTCTTCACGAAGGAATCCTTCACAAAGATCCTTCACGAAAACTCCCTATCACGAAGATCTTTAGTTCGAGGCCTTCACAAAGGTTTCCCTTTGCTCATAATTACCCAATCACGCACCCTCCTTCGACTTAGAAAAAGCAAGTAAAAAGGAAATACAAGAAGACAAATGTATAAGCAATGTAAGAAAGCGAGTAACAGAAGTAACGCGAGAAAGCAAGCAAACAGGTAGAGTGAAAATGCAAGTTGAGCGACACAAGCAAGCTAGTGAAATCACTCTCTCCCGTATACCCTCTATGGGATCACTCTCTCCGACGCATGGCGGGTCCCTTGCGCACAAACGCATATACCCTTCACAAGTCTATTTCCTACGAAGCACATATGCTTCTTTATACGCAAGTCTGTGTGCCTCCAATGGGAAACTCGCATTGTTCTTCAGATACAAGGTTCATGCATGCACAATTAACAAGAGAGTGATAGAGCAAGAATAAAACAAATACGAGTAAACAATTAAAAGCAGAGTGCAAAACGCTCCAAGAAGCAACTTAACTAGAGTGGAGCCATGCTCCCCTAAAAGCAATGTCTTGGGGCTTGGTGCCTACTCGATGAGTTCCCTCACGAACTCTGAAAGTAATGTCTTGGGGCTTGGTGCCCACTCGATGAGTTCCCTCACGAACTCTGAAAGTAATGTCTTGGGGCTTGGTGCCCACTCGATGAGTTCCCTCGCGAACTCTAAAAGTAATGTCTTGGGGCTTCACGCCCACTCGACAAGTCCCCTCGCGAACTCGAAGTGCAATATCTCGGGGCTCCGCGCCACTCTACTAGTTGACTCATAAACTCGCGCTTTAGCCTGTACTCCATCCAATCAAGGAGATGATTCAAAGATCAATACGAAATGAGAGATGACGTGGAAGGCGAGCAAATTAAGAGAGGACCCAACCAAGAGACAATAATTAGCTTAGCCATTCCTCGGAAAGTGGAAGACTAAAGAGATGAAGCGGAACATACGATGTTAAGGCTTTGGTACACGGAGTTTAGAGAGCTTGCTAAAGCGGTAGCTGGGGCTTCTAGCTTCTTTGCAAATGTAGCTCGGGCGACATGAAGCCGTTTCCAAAAGTAGCTCTGTGAGAAATCTTCACGGGTAAATACCGTAAAGCAATCCCACATGTAGCAATTTTAGCAAAACCGGAGTAAGAATTGTAGGCCAAGCCTTCGCCCATGTTCCACTCCACGAAGCACGTGAGCGAATGAAAATTCTTGCGAAGCCATCGATGAACCAAGCCTTTGCCTTCACTACACGAAGCCGAAGATCTTGGGGGGCTGGCTGTGGGCTCCAGAAAATGGCAGTAGGTCCAAGCGAAGGAACCCAGTTGGACATCTGTAAAAAGAAGCCACGTGAGCTACGAACGAGTAACCAACGAACTTTTAGAATGCACTATGGGCCGAAGACACCAGAAAAAGCCCATCATAAGAGAGAGAAAATGGTTAAACAAAGGGGGCACGTGTCGGCCTGCAAATGGAGGAGAAACTCTATAAAATCTCATGAAGTTTGTTAGATTGGGGGATTCTTTTTTGGGCAGGCAGCAATTGAGTACAGAGGAGAGAGAGAGAGCTCTCTGAAAACTCCATGGAGGAAATACGGCCCCGGCCATTGGAGAGCAACCATGGGATCTGGCCATTTTTGGGAAGGAGTTCTCGGAAGCTCTCTGAAGCTCCGAAAGAGGCAGCCGGAAAATGGAGGAGGAGAAGGCCACGATGAGCAGGGAGGAGCCGGCAATTTCCGAGAGAAGAACTTCAGCAAAGAGGGAATCGTAACTTGGTACAAAGAGAGGAGAAAAGCCCTCAGAGGCTCCAATGGCGGTGACCGGGAAAAGGATGAGGACGAGATCTCGTCAAGAGCTGCGCCATCTCGCATCCTCCGGTGATAATTGGCGGTTGATGTGCGCCGCCAGTGAAGCTCATCCCGGACCCGCCCTTCTCCTACCTAGCCCGCACCTCTCCGGCCTTATCCGTCACCGCCTCCGGTCACCCCTCTCGTACCCTTCATCCCTCTCGGCACCTCCGTGAAGGCCCCTCATGCCCGTGTACATCCGCAAATTGACAACCAACCTCGCACGCGTGGAATGTCTCTAACGAGGGGGACACCGTCGCGAAGTTCTCCTTCGTAGCTGCTGCAATCCATTCCCCAGGTTGAAGTTAACAGCCCAGGTTTGATCATTTATGCCCAAATGCATGCTGGCTAGGCCTACATTTCAGCCCCTTATCTGCATCTAACTTACACAATTTAATGCTATAAGAGTGGGAATAGTGGGTCAAACCATTAACGAGTGACAATTAATTAACTAGAAGCTCGAGAATGGTCATGAACCAGTGCTAAACACAAATTAATTAGCTAAGAATGGAAGAATGAGACTACGCAAGTACGAAGCCATAATTAATTATCCATAGGTGAGGAAGCTTGGCAAGAATGCAGCGAACATGTTACCTCGGGTACACCCTGATAGGCTATACGTTGAATTATAGATGCACTGAGGTGAGTCACAGAATGCTAGTGACCTTAGTACTTTGCTTGATATATGGGATGATTACATAGCTTCTGAGATCGTCTATACGTGCTTGAAGTCTCGCTTGAATGCTAGAAGATATATGCTAGTTCGTTACTATGCCTTTGGTGGAATAATTGCCACTATAAAGCCCGATGCCCAACTAATGCAATAAAGAATGAGTATACTCAGTCAAGGTAACTCGACGGGCTAATAAATCCTTCAACCTTAATCTCTCTCTATCTCTCTCTTTGTGTACAAATATATATATATATGCATGCCCTTTGTATAGAAAACTGACTTGAGCGTCGGAGAGCCCGCCCCGGGGAAAGACATCTCCGGGGTGTTTTCAGGTGAATCTCGCGTATGAGGAAGTTGTTGGAGCTCAGGAGCAACTACATGCAATCTGGAGAGGTGCGAAAGATGTTGATGAATCGTGGAGCCGGAGGTCCCGCCCTATGCGAAGCCAGGGACTAGGAGGTTGCTGAGGACGTCCCCGAAACAAACAAACCTTCACCTACACCTGGGCCTTGAGTGTGTTGACTCGAGGCGGATCTTCGCGTGACGAATCCAGGCATCAACACTACCCTTCCTGTTTCCAACGAGCCCTCTGCCCCTCGCAAACGTAAGACTTGTGGGAAAGGCAAAGCTATTATCAACTGATATGTGTTACCTCCTTGCATGGGTTCCCTTTTGCTTATGACTTTGAATCCTTACGTGTCCTATTGAAATGTCTTCTTCAGCGTTATCCTTACTACTTAGTGCCCTACCGTAGATTATGGACTATTGTTAATGGGGACATTTTGTCATCCTGTTATATTTTTCCCCTTGGTATGTACTGCATCTATGTCTCTACTTTGAATGGGATCTGTAAGTGCATGTGGCCATGCCCTTTACATGTCCATGTAATCGCCGCTTTACCTATTATCTGGGAATGTAAAGTGGCCTATGGGTTTACCTCTTATCGTGCTATTTACCTGTCTACTCTGTAATACTTTTTGCTTGTGTTTGATCCGATTTCCTCCTCCTTAATTTTGCCCTTTAATTGTGATTTTGTCGCTTGTTTTTTTCTGTTGCACTTTACATTTACCCGCCTTATTTTTTCTACTAATTCATCTACTTTGTTGTCTAAATTGGGTTTTTTCCAAATACTACTAAACCCCTCTTCCTGTGTTATTTTGACTTCTCCCGCCTTTTTGGGCTCCCTTTCTTATATTTGCTTGGCCTTTCGGGGTCTTCTTATATGTTTTTTATCGATGTTTTCAGACTCCGTTTTTGGATGATTTTGTTTGGGCCTTTGCTGGTCTTTATTCTCTCTTCGCTCTTTTTATCTCTGCCTTCTCTCTCTGTCTGTTTAATTTTTTTCGGGCTTTGCCCCACAAACTTATTATTGACCCATGACCATGAAACATTTATGACCACTTTTCCAGCTGACTAATTATATACATTCTATTGCCACTTCGGTGGTGGCCTGGTGGTAAGGGGTATGGGGGATTGAGAAGGTCCCGGGTTCGATTCCTGTCGGCCCCCCTTTCTTGGGTTAATTCCCAAGGTTTTCCATGCTCTTTGTTACTAGGTCGTGTCGGTCGACGCAAGCCGGTCTACCTGGTTCGTGGCCTTTGCCGGCTAGGTCACGGGCCCAGGGTTTACCACCCCGCAAGTGGTGGGTTCCCTGTCGACAAAAAAATAATAATTATATACCCTCTATTCTGTTGTTACTTAGACCATTATTAATTCCTAATCACATATAAACTTATTATAACTCACGATTTATATCATTGGCCCTTTGAACTAGCTTATCAAGGTAATATACAATTATACGATAGAGGGAATTTCAGTAAATCACCCCTTAAATAGGACACTTTACCCACAACCATCCCTTATACACGTAATTACTTACAACCACCCATTAAATCAATTCCGTTAGCGATTAGCCACCCCAACCCCTTTTCCATCCAGTTACACCGTTAACACGTGTAAATTTACCAAAAAGCCCTTATTTTATCGGTTTTTGACCGGTTTTGCAAAAAAAATTGATTTTTTTGGTTTGTTTTATTCGAACCCGGTTTTGGCTAATATTATAAACTTATAATATTATAAACTTATAATATTAAAGATATTAAGTTTGGGCAATTTTTATTAATTATGAAAAATTATTGAAGGGCAGTTTTGCCACAATCCAAAAACAAGAGGGGACCTGATCACAATTAGTGAAGAAGTGCCTTCTTCTTCCTCCAACAAGCAGCGGGCGAGCTTCTTGTGCTCAACAATGGCGGAATTGGAAGTTAATTCGAACCCGATTGATCCAATTAACTTGTGGGAATTAATGAGTCTTATGCTCTATATAGTCACAATTCAGCCCTAAAAGAACCTAGCCTTGTAAGAAATCGAATCAATTTCCATGGTGCAAATGATCTTCCGCCTGCGCCGGTGACGAGAACAGTTGGCTTGCTCAGATCCGCCATAGCCGATACCACAAAGCAACCTAACTTATCCTCGCGCCCCCAATTTCCAGAAGCCCTAAACCTCCTCATCCCCAAATCGATAGAAATCCTAGCCCTAATTTTAGAGAACTCCAAATTGCGTGATTTCCAAACCCCAAAATTGAAAACCCCCAACAAGCTGTGGAGGCGGGCTCGAAGGCGGTGGAGGCGAGCGGTGCCGGAGATGAGCCGCCGGGTCGAGGGATGAAATTCCGACGACCTCCTCCTTGACGATGCTCTTGAAAACCCCCAAAATTCCGACGACATCAAAATTGAAAACCGGTCAAAAACCAAAACCGGGTTCGAATAAAACAAACCAAAAAAATCAATTTTTTTTGCAAAACCGATAAAATAAGGGCTTTTTGGTAAATTTACACGTGTTAATGGTGTAACTGGATGGAAAAGGGGTTGGGGTGGCTACTCGCTAACGGAATTGATTTAATGGGTGGTTGTAAGTAACTACGTGTATAAGGGGTGGTTGTGGGTAAAGTGTCCTATTTAAGGGGTGGTTTACTGAAATTCCCTCTATATAATATGTCGCCTATCACTAAGAGACTCCCTACATCTATATCAATAAGAAGCAAATCTAAAATTTTCCATTTACGTAATAATAATAAATCATATTTGTTATGAAAATAGGATATTGGAACTCGCGTGGCGTTCGTCGCCCACATTTTTGGACTAAAATTGCTTTTATCAAAAGATATAACCAGCTTGATATGTTATATTTGGCAAACACTAAAACCAACGAAACTCCTAGTCCAACATTCCTCAATAAAATGGGATTTAAATCAATTATTATTACACCCGCATCTAGAGCTAAAGGAGGACTTTGGTTGCTTCTAAATGATTCACCTATTGTCAGAAATATGACCGTCTTATTTAATGACTCTAACATTCTATTATTACAATTACTTTATAACAATTTCAATTTTCTCCTTTTTTTCCTATACACCCCCAGTCGAGAAGATCGGAAAACTGATTACTGGAAAAAAGTTGGCAATTTAATTGCTAGTAATAATCTTTCAGCTCTGATTATTGGCGACCTAAATGATATTCTAATTCCAGCAGACAAATTAGGAGGGATTGAACCTTCTTACTCTCGATTTAGCCGTCTTAACAACTTCCTCACGAACTTTAGATTAATTTCCACAAATTTTTCAGGATTTCCATTCACTTGGAGAAAATCTACAGTTATTAGTTATACTATTTATGAAAGATTAGATCGTGTTCTCATCCAACCCTCCTTTACTAATACCTTCTCCTCGATTAATATTCACCACCACCCCTGTACCACTTCTGATCATTGTATGCTTACTCTTTCCTTCGGCAACAACCAACCTTTTAGAAAATACCCTTTTCATTTTGAACCTGCATGGACCAAAGATCCCTCATATAAAGTGTTGGTTCATAAAGTCTGGCAATATAAACACATTGGTTCCTTCATGTTTAAATTTTATAGGAAACAGAAACTTCTAAAATCATATTCTAAATCTTGGTACAAATCTAAGAATCAAAACAAATACGAGCAACTTAAAATCTCTGAAATCAAACGTCTGCAGCTACAAACAGCTCTCCTCCAGTCTAACAACTCTCATCGACTTTTTCTGAGATACAAATGACATCTTCTGAAATACAACAAGCTTCTTGAATACCAATATTTATTCTGGAAACAACGTGCAAAATCCATTCATCTGAACAACACGGACACAAACACTAAATACTTCCAATCCGTAGAAAAATTTTGAATGCATAAACAGCAAATTACTTCCTTACAATCCTGTTTTATTCCATCAGCAGTTCAACCAATAACTAATGATGACCTAAACATTATCCCATCCATTCTTACCTCTAATTACAACTCATTCCTTATTGCCTCACCAACTGTTGTAGAATTTAAAAAGGTGGTCTTCAATTTACCAATTAATAAAACTTCGGGTCCTGATGGTTTTCCTACAAAATTTTATCAAACGTATTGGCCTTACATCGGTAAATCTCTGACTTCAGCGATCCAAACTTTCTTCCACCCTGGTCAACTTCTCAAAGAATATGCACTTTGTTTTATTACATTTATCCCTAAGCAAGATAACCCGCTAATGATCAATCACTACCGCCCGATCAACCTCAGTAATACTATTTATAAAATCATTACAAAAATTATGGCAAATAGATTAAAGGTTCTCCTTTCCTAACTCATCAGTGTTCAGCAAGGAGCCTTTGTTGCAAATCATTCTATTCAAGATAATATTTTAATTGCTCACGAATCTTACATTCTAAAAAGAAAGGCAAAAAAGGATGGATGTCTAGTAAATTAGATATGGAAAAGGCCTATGACAAACTAAATTAGAGCTTTATTCAGCAAATTCTTATTAAATTTGGATTTTCAGAGACATGGGTTCCCCTCTTGATGACATGTATTAAATCCACTTCCTTTTCAATTCTTGTCAACAACGAACCAGGACCGATGTTCACTCCTTTGTGTGGTTTATGACAAGGCGATCCAATTGCTCCCTTTATTTTCATCCTTGCTATGAAATTCCTTTCCAGATCTTTAACAATCGAATATCAACGTAGAAATCTCAAAGTTGGGATACAACTTACATGGAATGGTACATGTATTCCTTTCCTTACCTTTGCTGATGATACTCTCATTTTTGCTAATGTCACTGCTACTAATATGTTTTACATCAAAAATCTCCTTCACAAATTCAGCCTTACTTCAAGCCTTTTTATTAATTTTCACAAAAGCTCCTTTCAAACCTCATCTAATATTACTTCTGATCAGACTATAGCGCTTGCTTCCATTCTCAATATACAAGTAACTACATCTTTTGAAAGATACCTGGGTATTCCTATTGTTAGAGGAAGAGTTAAAAAGGAATTTTTTTGACATGTATCTTCAGAAAATGAAAAAACAATTATCAAAATAGAAGGCCAATTCCATGTCTCAGGCTGGTCGACTAGTTTTGCTTCAATCAAATATTTTCTCCACAGTTAATTATTTAATGCATAGCTTCTTATTACACGTTGGAATTTGCAATGACATTGACACAATTCTTAAAGACTTTTTCTGGAATATAACTAACCTAAAATATCACCCTTTGATTAGCTGGGACTCTATTTGTCAACCTAAATCTTCTGGTGGTCTTGGACTTCATAAGGCTGCTGATATGAATAAGGCTTTACAAATGAAACTTTTGTGGAAATTACTCATTGAAACATACAATTTGTGGAGTGAAGTTATCATTGAAAATATCTTCGATCTTCAGACTTATTTTCTTATAATGGACACCTTGTTTCTTTCCACATGGAATCCATACAATCTACATATGTCCTACGTACTGAGGCCCTTGCAACTCTTTCTTGGATTCAACAAGCGGCCAGACTGCGTTTAACTCACTTAATTGTTGAGAGAGACAATTTAGTTATCATTAACTCCGTCAGAGGAATTTTGAAAATTCCATTCGAAATTCATTCGATTATTCAAGATATTATTTTGCTTTAATCGTCTTTTGTTGCTTTTCAGGTACACCATTGCTTCCGCGAAGCCAACCGTGTAGCAGATTTCCTTGCCAAAAATATTATTCCTCCTTCGGCCCTTTTCAGCTTTCAGCGTCTTCTGCTTTCCCATGTCATTCCTCGCAGCTCACAAACTCGATTTGCTTCTAGATATGAGTTCACCCATTTGAACTCTAGTTTCGACTTCTTTGGTACAAAGTTTGTAATGATCATCCACTGGGATGATTTAGGATTGCCATCTAGTTTAGATGGGTCCTAATGTTTACCTATAATAAAAAAAATGAGTTGCATGCACCAGTGCCACCGATGGAAGAACATCACCTTCCACAAGAATTTCCAGGCTATAATCATGGAGGCATGCCTCAGCATGCCCCTCTTAGGCGATCATAATCTGTGAAGGAACAAGGATATTTGGTGATGAATCACTCTCATGCATCATCAGCAAGAAGGTCAATTTTTGTGGCCAATGAAGGTATTGGTTTAGATCCAAGCATCGCGCTAGATGCCTTTTCTATATTTTCTATAGAAATCTGTGTGGTCCCTATCCCTAAAATTTCCGCCCTGCGGTCATGACGCAATATGATGGTTCAATTGATCCGAATGATCATGTGAAGGCTTTTTTCGGTACATATGGGTCTAAACCCATATAACGACGCGCTTTTCTATCGAGCGTTCCCTACCACTTTGACAGGAGTGGCATTGTCCTGGATAACCAAACTAGCTCCAGGGACAATCCATGCTTTCTCTCAGTTGACTCAAGTATTTGTTTCTCATTTCAGTGGCTCAAGGAAGAGCAAATAGACAATGATATATTTGTTCCAAGTAAAGCAGAGGCACGATGAATCTCTTGGCGTGTTCTTCGCCAGATTTAGTCAAATTGTCAATTTGATCATGCAGTGGCTCATACAGCTTTGATGGGTAACTTGTCCGATGGTCCCTTCAAACTGTCTGTTTACAAGAATAATCACGAGACTTACGAAGCATTGCGTTTTAAAAACATGAAACATATTGAGGCCGAAGAGGCTCTTGGAGCAAATTATTGGTCTAATAATCAAGGGTGATGGAAGGGACAACAGACTAAGCTTGAAAAGAAACCAACTATTGGGAAGGGTGATGATGCCGATGGTAGTAAGCCACCCGGGAAGGAGACATTTCATGTATAGCACAAAGGGAAGCGTCAACGACTTGCGGCTGCTATGCAACATGAGCGCAAAGTTAATTCCCCTCAGACTAAAAAATCTCAAGCCCAAGAAACTACATTAGAATCATGAAGGAGGTTAAGGATAAGGCTTCCTCTAGCGTGAAGAGGACCTTCAAGAAGGCTGGAGGAGCAACAAAGAAGTGGTGGGGTCGCAATAAGAAAAGATTTCAGCAAGCTCCACACGATTTTGCTCTTGATCTTGATGGTTGCATCAGCACAATTGATGGAGGACCCTCTTTGCCTGGATCAAGTAATCAAGAGGTCAAGAGGTATGCAAGAGATGGTCATCAATCTTTATGAGTCTATAGTATTGCGTAAGCATCGCGTTGGTATCCTAATCTCACTTTGGTGGCGGTTGACGTAGAGGGTTTGCACTTCCCTCATTCAGATTCCCTGGTTATCCATGCACAAATTGCAACAAAGCTGGTGAAGCACATCTAGGTGGATACAAGGTCTTTAGTGGACATCCTATACTGGGATGCCTTTGAATAGTTGGGAATCATACCAAGTTCTTTGAAACCTTTTGCTAGAAAGATAATCACCCTTTCAGGTAAAGAGGTTAGTGTGGCTAGAACAATAGAGTTAAGACTCACATTGGGTGAAAGTCCAATTAGGTGAATGGAGAATGTTGAATTCACGGCGGTGAGGCTCTCATCTGTATACAACGCGATTATTGGGAGAGTATCCTTGATGGAATTTTAGGCAGTGGTTTCTATTTACCATTTTAAGGTAAAGTTCCCAACTGGAGAGTATGTTGGTGAAGCTAAAGGTTACCATGATGAAAATCGACCTTGCTATCTCACTTCTTTGAAGACAAAGGGGAAAGCACAAGTGTGGGTTGTCGAACAAGAAGATCAAGCGGAGCTGGATATATGCGCTCCATGACCAAGTGAGGAAATTGAGTTCGAGAAGAAGCCTATTTCTCCATTTGCTAATCTTGATGAAAAGTTGTTTGTTGGAAGCTGCTTTGACAGGGAATGGTTCAAGGATCTCACGCGTCTTCTAGCAAGAACGCGTGATGTGTTCGCTTGGTCCACAAGATTTGAAAGGTATTCCCCCTTCCATCTCACTTCATTCTTTGAATATTGATGTCTTTGTTAAACCTGTGATCCAGAAGAAGCGAAAGACGATAGAGGATAGAGCTGAAGCTGCAAAAGTTGAGGTCGATAAACTGCTGAAAGCTGGATTTATAAGGGAAGTTCAGTACCCAAAGTGGCTCTCGAATATTGTCTTGGTAAAGAAGGCAAATGGCAAGTGGTGCATGTGTGTCGACTTTAAAGATTTGAATAAGGCTTGCTCAAAAGATAGTTATTTGTTGCCATCGATTGACGCGTTCGTGGATCCCACTACAGGAGCTGCAACATTGAGTTTTCTTGATGCCTATTTCGGGTATAATCAAATCAAGATGGATTCACGTGATGAAGAAAGCAATGCATTCATTACTAACCAAGGAACGTTTTGTTATAAAGTCATGCCTTTTAATCTCAAGAACGGGGGTGCCACTTTTCAGCGTCTTGTGGATAAGATTTTAGAGAACAACGACAGAAATGTCTATGCTTATGTTGATGACATAGTTGTGAGAAGTGTGACAAAGGAGCAACATCTAGCCGATTTGTGAGAGGTATTTGGAGTTCTATGGTAAACTGTATGAGCATCAACCCTGAAAAATGTGTATTTGGAGTGGAGTCGGAGAAATTTATGAACTTCATGATCAACACTCAAGGAATTGACATCAACCCTGCTAAAATCGATGTTATTCTTCAAATGAGGTCACCACGTTGCAAGAAAGAAGCCAGAAGTTGAATGACACGGTCGATTATTTGAGTCGATTTTGTGCAAGGCTGGCAGATCGCACACTTCCTTTCTTCATTGTCTTAAAGAAGAAGGGGGGTTTTTAGTGGACCTCTTAAATGGAACAAGCCTTTCAAGATTTAAAGAGTTATTTTACTAGGATGCCAACTCTGTCAGTGCCCAAGAGGGGTGATGAACTTCAACTATATGTCGCTGTGAGTCCTCAAACTGTTAGCACGGTGTTGGTCAGAGAAAGTTCTTTTCTAGTTTACTTTGTAAGCATAGTCCTCTATCCAGTAGAACAATGTTACTCACCTGTTGGGAAAATGGAGTTGGTTGTTGTGTTAACAACGCGTTGTTTTCGTCCATATTTTCAAGGTCACCATATTCAGGTGCTATCCGACCAACCTCTCAGACATATTTTGTATCAACCTGCTGTATAAAGAAGAATGACCAAGTGTAAAGTGGAATTATTAGAGTTCGTTATCTCTTTCCTTCCCATGTCAACCATCAAAGCACAATCGCTGGCCAATTTTATTGTGGTGGTCACATAACCTGAAGGAGCAACTCAATATGATAGCGCTTGGAAGCTCTTAGTTGATGGATCAAGACGCGAAGTTGGTGAAGGAGCATGAATAATCCTCCAAGGACCAATTGCAGTGGAATTCAGATACGCCCTCAACTTCATCTTCTCTGTGATAAACAACGAAGCTGAGTATGAAGCGTTGATCATGGGATTAGAGATGGCGTTGTTCGAAGGAGCAAGAGAGGTAAACGCCTTTACAGATTCAAAAGTTGTCGCGTTTCAGGTCAATGGAACATATGAGACCAAGTCAGGGTTGTTTCCGTCATATTGTTAGAAGGTTAGGGCTTTGGCTTCATCGCTTGATCTTTTCTCTCTCGAAGTTATTCACAGGTTTTCGAATTCTGATGCAGATACTCTGGTTAGTCTTGGATCTACAATGCCTCCTAAAGTAAGATAAAGAGTTAAACTTTTGAAAGGAGATACTCCAAAGGTGTACCCGACATCATGGTCATGGAAGAAAGTGATTGGTGTTTTCCAATCATATCTTACATTCGCGATGGCCACACCACTGATGATCTTAAAGAAGCAAGACATTTGAAAGTTTTTGCTGCGCGTTTCTATCTTCGCGGAGATACTCTGTATAAAAAGGGTTATGGAGACACTGATCTTATTTGCGTTGATGTTGCTAGAGCTTCGAAAATTCTTAAGGAAGCTCATGATGGGATCTGTGGCGGCCATCTAGGTTGGAGAACCTTGGTTCAGAAGGTTTTTTGCGCATGATTTTATTGGTCAACTGTTCTTGCTGATTGCAAGGATTATGTGAAAAAACGTGACAAATGTCAAAGGTTTGGGAACACACTCCATCAACCTACTATGTCGATGAAACCACTTGAGGCCCCATACCCATTTGCTATGTGGGGAATGGACATCTTGAGTCCTTTTCCTAAAGCTGTTGGAGAAGTACAATATATCCTGGTGATTGTGGATTATTTCACAATATGGGTTGAAGTAGAGGCTTTGGCAAAAATAACAGCGCGTTCAGTACGTTCCTTTCTCAGGAAGTTACTCGTATGTCGTTTTGGTGTACCCCACTCGATTCAGAGAGTTCTGCATGCAAATGGGCATCCATCTCAAGTTCTCATCAGTTTCTCATCCTCAATCAAATGGCCATGTGGAAAATGTCATCGTGAGGATCCTTGATGGCCTGAGGAGGAGATTGAATGGAGTAAAGGGAAAATGAACAGAGTTAAGGCCGTTAGTTTTCTGGATGTACCACACTACTTAATGGAAAGGAGCGAGAGAATTTTCATTTACCCTTGTGTATGGCATGGATGCAGTAGTTCCAGTTGAGACGTTGGTGCCATCTTCACGCATTCTCAATTTCAACGAAGAGGAGAATAAAGAGTATGAATATAGCAATGCAGCTAAGAGAAGAGGTGTGTGAGATGCCTTCTCTCATAGCAAGAGAATTCAAAAGAAGACTCAAAGCTTATCATGACAAAAAAAGTAAATCCCCGAGGACTCAAACCTAGAGACCGCGTCATACGACGTGTTGATGGTGGCAAGCTGGATCCAATGTGGGAAGGTCCTTTCCTACTATATGAAGAGGTTGCGGATGAAGCTTTCAAACTCCGCGATCAAGAAGGGAAAACCCTACCATAGACCTAGAATGTCATGAACCGTAAATAATATTTTCTGTAAGAATGTAAGTTTGAAGTTAATGAACACTTGATGTATTAACTGAAAACTTGCATTATTAAGAAGATGAGATCCATCAAGCAACGCGCTTGGGGCTGCCATCTTGCTCTTTTATACTTGATGTATATTTTAAAAAACTTGCATGTTTTGAAAACTTGCATTATTAAGAAGATGAGATCCCTCAAGCAACGCGCTTGGGGCTGCCATCTTGCTCCTTTATACTTGTATTATTTAGCAGATGAGATCCATCAAGCAACGCGCTTAGGGCTGCCATCTTGCTCTTTTATATTTGCATTATTAAGAAGATGAGATCCCTCAAGCAACGCGCTTGAGGCTTCCATCTTGTTCTTTTATACTTGCATTATTAAGCAGATGAGATCCCTCAAGCAATGCGCTTAGGGCTGTCATCTTGCTCTTTTATACTTGCATTATTAAGCAGGTGAGATCCCTCAAGCAATGCGCTTGGGGCTGCCATCTTGCTACTCTACTTATTAGTAGATAAAATTTCTCAAGCAATGCGCTTGGGGCTGCCATCTTGCTATTATACTTATTAGCAGATAAGGTACCTCAAAGTGATATGCTTGAGGTTGTCATCTTGCTATCTTAAGATTAAATATCACACAAATCATACATTCAAGAGAAACTTTTAGTTAGAGAATAAACGATATATAATGATAAAAATGTTTCAAGAACACAAAGGACAAATCCTTACAAAAGTTACGCAATTACAAAAACCCTTAAAGAGAAGGAGAAGTTCTAAGACTGTAGAGCATTGCCGGCTGTGGATGGTGCTAAAGCAGTTATTGTTTGAGCATCAAGATCAACCTCTATTGGAGCAATTATAGCATGATTAGTGTGATCCAATTCCATCTAAGCTTGCCGCTAAAGTCGCACCATTTACATCCCTTTATGTCTTTTGAGCGGTTTCCATTGGGATCTCTCCCAATTTTGATTCACCCGCCAAGTCTAGATAATCTTCAAAGTAAATGAATACAAGAAAAGGGAGATCATGATATCTCTTTTGGCTTTTTAGAATAGCCTTACGAGATCCAACGCATTGACCATGATACCAGATATTCAATAATTCTGTGATACCCCGTAATTCTATAAGGATTATTTTGGGAATTTTTGGAATTTTCCCGAACACCCGTTTAGTACGTCGGATTTAATTCACAAAGTCGGAGATATTCTGTACTGTGCTCTGTATCTGTAATATTTTTCTCAGTGAAGAATTATACAGTTAAGGCCTGTTGGAAGTCTATACTCGTTCGTGTACGACTTTTGTTATCGCGAGTTAAGATTAATACCAAATCTCTACCCAATTGGTTATTGCCCAAGAGGTGCAAATGGATTAACCATGGGTTAATACCCAAGGGCACAATTGGAAGGCTTTTTGGCTCCCAACAAGCCTCATCTTTGTCTATAAATAGAGGGCATGGGTGAAGCTTGAAAGGGTGTGAAAAACGCCATTACGCTGTCCATTTCTCGTCTCTCAAAAACGCTCCCAAAGAAAAACACTCTCTCTCGGAAAGCTCTCGTGGATCGTTGGAGGCTCATTTGGTGTCGTTCTCGGTGGCCAAAGGAGACTTGGAAGGCCCTTAGAAGCCTAGAAGCCAAGCAAGGCAAAAGGCGAACCAAATCGAGCGTCGCGGGTAAGATTTCTCGTCCGTTTTTAAGTTTCTGTTCAGCGACGGCGACCGCCGCCAGGGAGACGGCGACCGCCGCCAGGAATGGCGACCGCCGCCAGGGAGACGGCGACCGCCGCCAGGAACGGCGACCGCCGTGTTGTGGACGGCGACCGCCGTGTTGGGGACGGTGACTGCCGTGTTGTGGCCGGCGACTGCCGTGAAGTTCTTGGTGCTGCCGTGGAGGAAGCCGATGAGCGGCGCCCGCCGTGCTTGAGACGGCGACCGCCGTGATGGTGGCGGCGACCGCCGTGATGGTGGCAGCGCCCGCTGCAATTGTTGGTGGCCGGCCGTGAAGGGTAGTTGCCCGGGAGTTGTGCGTTGGCTTCCGAGACCTTCGATCGGGTCTCGTATCCTTCGTTTTCTTTCGTCCTTTCGTATATTCGTACTATTCTTTGTCGAATCTAACCTAGGGTTCCTTTTTGGGTCGACTCGAAGGTGTTTATGCTAGTGGAGCTATACGCGTGTCGAGCCCGGAGTCCCGTTGTCTCTGCTTTGTTCCAGATCTGCGGACTAAGGCAAGTGGCGGTTCGCTCTTGCTCATCGTTCCATATTTACATTAATTATCAGCTGTTTATCTGAGTAATTAATTTGGAATGATTATCTGTGTTTGTCTGGAAAAGGTTTTATAAACTGTTTTGGAAAATCATATAATAGGTTGTATATCTGCTAGAACGACGCTATTATCCGTGATCGCCTTCCGGGCATTTATGTGGATTAATAGGAAAACTAATCCAAGTAAGGATTAGCTGTTTCTATTATCTCTATGTTTAAGTTATTTGCCTGGATGGCTTTAATGTGATAATTGCTGTGTTAGACTGTTTAGTTAACACGAGTGTTTGTAGGAATGCTAATCCAAGTAAGGATTAGTCGTTTCTTTATAACTTAATGTGCGTAGGAACGCTAATCCAAGTAAGGATTAGTCGGTTCTTTAAAATTTAATATTCGTGGGAACGCTAATCCAAGTAAGGATTTGTCGTTTCTTTAAATCATAATATTCCTCGGGGTTATTGCCGAATAATTTAAGGGTCACGACCTATGCTTCTTATCCACATGTATGGATCTGAAGTGTTTTAAGCGCCTTGCTAGCGCCAGTGGATGAGCTTAATTGCAGTCCTGTGTTTTAAGCACTTAGCTAGTGCATTGGGGTAGACGTAACTGTCACCCTGTAAAATAAACTGTAAGCGCTGTGGCAGTGCAAATCAGGGTGAACATAAGATCACCCGGTGTCTTAATAACTTCCGTGTTCTCGGAATATTCTTAAAAGCCTCAACACTGTGTGTGTGTGTTGTAATTTAATAAGATAAGTGCAGTTAAGCACATAATTAAACTTTAAGCGCTGTATAGTGCAATCAGGGTGAACGTAAGGTCACCCGGTGTAATAATAATCGCCGTTGTTTCTCGGCATAATAATGTTAAGTCCCGCGTGTGGGTTATGTGTGTTTTAATTTGGGTTGACATGATTGTCACCCTGAGATTTAAGCTGTGTGCCGCTCTTAATAACATTAATGTGTTTCAGTAATGTGTGTTTTGTAATTAAATAAGATATGTGCCCGAGTGCACATGATTAATAAACCTTTGGCGAGTAGTGCAGCTAAGTCATAGTGGAGCTAGGAAAGCTCGTCTCGACTTGAATGTAGTACGTTCTCTTTCCGATCTGGATTCGCTGTATGCGATGAGGTTGGTCGTGAACCGAAGCATCTCAGTCAACTTTTAAATCATTGTTGTTTGATTCTGTTAAACATTCCAGATTTGTCATATTTCCTTAAAGACTCAATCTCTTGGAGTCTCTTTTCGAGTCGATTTCTATGAAGATGAAGTCTTCCAGAATCTTCTCTCATGCATACCTTTGTTGTTATTCCGTGAAAGTGTCAGGTTATGTATCGTCCCTTCGGTTATTATTCGAGGGACAATGATAGTAAACGGTTTCGATCACTCGAACCACTCTGCTTTTTACCCTTGCTAGTCTATTTAAGTAGACTAACCCACGAACATTGTTCTCCGCATGTGGGCTGGTGTCATCCGTTCGATTCGGCACATCAGATGGAGTGTAGATGAGAAGGCTAGAAGGACTATGGAGTCGACGGTGGTTTTCCGACGTTTTTAATAATTTCTTTTAATCAGGTTGAGATCCTTGGGCAGGTGATCATTACGATCACAACCCTTTTTGTAATATCTTTTAAAAGTTTTCCGCTGTGCCTTGTTTAAGATTTCCGTTGTAATTTATTTAAACTCTGTGTTTGTCCTATTCGGGATTGGGATGTAATCCCGGGACTCGTGTTTTATGTAAATAAGGTTATCATTTTGTATCATTGTATTTCATGATTTGTATTTAAACGGTAAAGCCTTGGGTGATCTCGGTAAGGAACACTGGGGTCACTAGCGGTAATCCCTTTCCAAAAGGGTTAAGTTTTGGGGGTGTTACAGTTGTGGTATCAGAGCCAAAGGTTGTTTTAAAACGGGTTTGGGATTTTTATAAATCATTTATCCGTTTTTGAAAATGCTTTAAGAAGGGCTCTGAATTTTCAAAGTGAAAAGAGTTTGAAAACACCGTTCATAGTCCTGTCTTCTATATGGTCTGATATAGTAAGCTTGCTTCTATATCTAGAAAGACTAATTCTTTCCCCGTTACCCCGTATGATATGGGTGCATTCTATTCTCTACAGAGGAACCGGGAGAAGCCAAGGTGGTTTTGCTATACCCAATAAGGCTTGAATTCCTAGTTCTCTCATTTTGAGTTAAGGTTGTAGAACCTAGTAACTCGGTTTGAGTTCATCAATAGAAATTACCAAGTTGATCTATTCTAAGTTGATTTTATTACAATAAGTATATCAGAAGATACTAACGTGATAAAATCCTTGGAATTTGATCGGTAAACAGATGGTGAACACAAGGAACGTTATCCGTGCTGGTGCTGGGCCGAGTAATTACCCTAGACCAAATGCAAGGAATGTTGCAGACCCAACAGGAGAGCGTGAGTCTGTCTTTAACAATAACCAGGGAGGCAATGGCCAAGCTCAGGCCAACGCTCCGATGATGTTTGATGCTGCAGCAGTAGAGGCAATTCGAGGAATTGTCATGCAGGCAATCACATATGTTATGCGACCAGTTGCACCACAAGTACAAGGTGGTCCAGTTCCTCAAGCTACTCCTGAAGTTGAGGAGTCGGTGGAGCAAGTACCTCAGATCAATGTTGTCAGAAACATAGGAACTTACGGGCAAGCGTTAAAAGCCGTGAGTTCAATGAGGCCTGACAGCTATGACGGTACTGGAGAACCGGTCAGGGTGACCTATTGGTTCTCACATATGGAGCGGTTGCTCCGGAACATTAATTGCACTGAGGCTGGGAAAGTGCACATCGCCTCTCTTCAACTCAAGGATGTGGCTAGCGAATGGTGGGAGAGCACCGGTCTGGCTGACCATCCCGAGCTGAATTGGAGCATGTTCAAAACCAAGATGACCGATCGTTTCTTTTCCCGAGCTATGAGGGAGGAGAAGCATAAGGAATTTTTGTACCCGTAGACTGATGGGTTAAAGGTGACTGAGCTCGCAGCTAAGTTCAATCACTTGATGCAGTACGCTGGACCTGAGGTGTCAACCGAGGAGCAGAAGATCTGGTACTTCCATGGATGGATGAATCCAGAGATCAAGCCTCTAATGTTGCGTCATGGTTGTACTACGTTAGAGCAATATGTTGATGCAGCCTACAAGATGGAAGTCACATTGGAGGAGTCTGCCCTTAAGAGGGAGAAGCAAGTTAAGGGAAAGGGTGGGCAACAAGATCGCCAGGTTGGTTCATTCAAAAGACCGGCATCGCCTACCAAGTTTGAAAGGTCTGGTCGTGCTAAGACCGAGACAACTCAGTCGGACTCTGCCAGAGGCTCAGGTTGGAGCGGCGGGGCAATTCAGTGCCACAATTGTGGTGAAGTGGGGCATAAAAGTTTTGTTTGCCAAAAGGACAAGAGGATGTGTCATAATTGTGGAAGAGAAGGCCACATAAAAACGTACTGCAGACTGAAGGGTCAGGGACCAATGCAGTCTTATCAGGCGTCAAATGTTGGAGGTGGACATAACCCAAGGCCAGTGGTATCCACTCCTGAGCAGTCTATGGCTCGTAGTAAAGGCAAAGCGCCTATGGGGTCTTCAGGCCAAGGGCAACGACTCTTCATAATGAGTCAAGCCAACGGAGAAGAACCCTGATCCATTAAGTTGTATTTGTGTTAAGACTTTCTTTAAGATTAAGGAGTAACGACGTGTGTCGATAATCTCCGTGGTGTTAAGATTTGCCTGATCGACTTTTGTCAATTAATGTAATGTTTGGATGTTAATGAAGTGTTTCCGTGTTTTGGAAAATTTCAGAATGTGTTATCATCGCGAATTAGTTGTTTATACGAAACCTCGTAAGTGTCGAGAACAGCTTATGCCAAGTAAGGATAAGGATTGTCGGACTTATGGTGGTGAAGTTTTGTGGACAACTTAGATGTTCGTTCCCTATGTGGTTAATCCCAGGGTCGACTCTGTTGTTTAAATCTAAATCCACTCCTAAGATTCTTCTTCATACATAGAGTATGGCATCTATAAGATCGAATGCAGCTCTTTGAGGAAGATTAAGTGGTGAAGCGATCATGTCGAGAGAAAGGTTGCAGTTAAGGATATGTTGATGATCCCGATGTATTAAAGATTCAGTAAGGAGAATTGTCTATGCATCTAAGGAGTACTGTGGTAAGCGTTATCTCATACGCTGAGTTCTTCCGAGATTTCTTAAGGAAAGGGAATGAACTTGTAGAGTTTTGTTCGGAGAGATCAGGAGCTATCTCTCATGCGTGAGTTTGTGCCATGAGCATTAAGGCGGATGAATCATTTTCAGAATGATATCCTAAGGAATTAAGAATAATATCTCGTGTGATCCATTTCAAGGATGAAGTGATTAAGGATGTTGGATCCAGGTGGTAAGATTGGTGTTGAGGTAGTATCCTCATTGGCTTAATGCAAGTTTCGGGGTCAAAACTTATTTTAAGGGGGAGGTGATGTGATACCCCGTAATTCTGTAAGGATTATTTTCGGAATTTTTGGAATTTTCCCGAACACCCGTTTAGTACGTCGGATTTAATTCAGAAAGTCGGAGACATTCTGTAATGTGCTCTGTATCTGTAATATTTTTCTCAGTGAAGAATTATACAGTTAAGGCCTGTTGGAAGTCTATACTCGTTCGTGTATGACTTTTGTTATCGCGAGTTAAGATTAATACCAAATCTCTACCCAATTGGTTATTGCCCAAGAGGTGCAAATGGATTAACCATGGGTTAATACCCAAGGGCACAATTGGAAGGCTTTTTGGCTCCCAACAAGCCTCATCTTTGTTTATAAATAGAGGGCATGGGTGAAGCTTGAAAGGGTGTGAAAAACGCCATTACGCTATCCATTTCTCGTCTCTAAAAAACGCTCCCAAAGAAAAACGCTCTCTCTCGGAAAGCTCTCGTGGATCGTTGGAGGCTCATTTGGTGTCGTTCTCGGTGGCCAAATGAGACTTGGAAGGCCCTTAGAAGCCTAGAAGTCAAGCAAGGCGAAAGGCGAACCAAATCGAGCGTCGCGGGTAAGATTTCTCGTCCGTTTTTAAGTTTCTGTTCAGCGACGGCGACCGCCGCCAGGGAGACGGCGACCGCCGCCAGGAACGGCGACCGTCGCCAGGGAGACGGCGACCGCCGCCAGGAACGGCGACCGCCGTGTTGTGGACGGCGACCGCCGTGTTGGGGACGGCGACCGCCGTGTTGTGGCCGGCGACTGCCGTGAAGTTCTTGGTGCCGCCGTGGAGGAAGCCGATGAGCAGCGCCCGCCGTGCTTGAGACGGCGACCGCCGTGATGGTGGCGGCGACCGCCGTGATGGTGGCGGCGCCCGCCGTGATGGTGGCGGTGCCCGCCCCAATTGTTGGTGGCCGGCCGTGAAGGGTAGTTGCCCGGGAGTTGTGCGTTGGCTTCCGAGACCTTCGATCGGGTCTCGTATCCTTCGTTTTCTTTCATCCTTTCGTATATTCGTACTATTCTTTGTCGAATCTAACCTAGGGTTCCTTTTTGGGTCGACTCGAAAGTGTTTATGCTAGTGGAGCTATACGCGTGTCGAGCCCGGAATCCCGTTGTCTCTGCTTTGTTCCAGATCTGCGGACTAAGGCAAGTGGCGGTTCGCTCTTGCTCATCGTTCCATATTTACATTAATTATCAGCTGTTTATCTGAGTAATTAATTTGGAATGATTATCTGTGTTTGTCTGGAAAAGGTTTTATAAACTGTTTTGGAAAATCATATAATAGGTTGTATATCTGCTAGAACGACGCTATTATCTGTGATCGCCTTCCGGGCATTTATGTGGATTAATAGGAAAACTAATCCAAGTAAGGATTAGCTGTTTCTATTATCTCTATGTTTAAGTTATTTGCCTAGATGGCTTTAATGTGATAATTGTTGTGTTAGACTGTTTAGTTAACACGAGTGTTTGTAGGAACGCTAATCCAAGTAAGGATTAGTCGTTTCTTTATAACTTAATGTGTGTAGGAACGCTAATCCAAGTAAGGATTAGTCGTTTCTTTATAATTTAATATTCGTGGGAACGCTAATCCAAGTAAGGATTTGTCGTTTCTTTAAATCATAATATTCCTCGGGGTTATTGCCGAATAATTTAAGGGTCACGACCTATGCTTCTTATCCACATGTAAGGATCTGAAGTGTTTTAAGCGCCTTGCTAGCGCTAGTGGATGAGCTTAATTGCAGTCCTGTGTTTTAAGCACTTAGCTAGTGCATTGGGGTGGACGTAACTGTCACCCTGTAAAATAAACTGTAAGCGCTGTGGCAGTGCAAATCAGGGTGAACGTAAGATCACCCGGTGTCTTAATAACTTCCGTGTTCTTGGAATATTCTTAAAAGCCTCAACACTGTGTGTGTGTGTTCTAATTTAATAAGATAAGTGCAGTTAAGCACATAATTAAACTGTAAGCGCTGTATAGTGCAATCAGGGTGAACTTAAGGTCACCCGGTGTAATAATAATCGCCGTTGTTTCTCGGCATAATAATGTTAAGTCCCGCGTGTGAGTTGTGTGTGTTTTAATTTGGGTTGACATGATTGTCACCCTGAGATTTAAGCTGTGTGCCGCTCTTAATAACATTAATGTGTTTCAGTAATGTGTGTTTTGTAATTAAATAAGATATGTGCCCGAGTGCACATGATTAATAAACCTTTGGCGAGTAGTGCAGCTAAGTCATAGTGCAGCTAGGAAAGCTCGTCTCGACTTGAATGTAGTACGTTCTCTTTCCGATCTGGATTCGCTGTATGCGATGAGGTTTGTCGTGAACCGAAGCATCTCAGTCAACTTTTAAATCATTGTTGTTTGATTCTGTTAAACATTCCAGATTTGTCATATTTCCTTAAAGACTCAATCTCTTGGAATCTCTTTTCGAGTCCATTTCTGTGAAGATGAAGTCTTCCAGAATCTTCTCTCATGCATACCTTTGTTGTTATTCCGTGAAAGTGCCGGGTTATGTATCGTCCCTTCAGTTATTATTCGAGGGACAATGATAGTAAACGGTTTCGATCACTCGAACCACTCTGCTTTTTACCCTTGCTAGTCTATTTAAGTAGACTAACCCAGGAACATTGTTCTCCGCATGTGGGCTGGTGTCATCCGTTCGATTCGGCACATCAGATGGAGTGTAGATGAGAAGGCTAGAAGGACTATGGAGTCGACGGTGGTTTTCCGACGTTTTTAATAATTTCTTTTAATCAGGTTGAGATCCTTGGGCAGGTGATCATTACGATCACAACCCTTTTTGTAATATCTTTTAAAAG
This sequence comes from Rheum nobile, assembly GCA_027886185.1. Taxonomy (NCBI): domain Eukaryota; kingdom Viridiplantae; phylum Streptophyta; class Magnoliopsida; order Caryophyllales; family Polygonaceae; genus Rheum; species Rheum nobile. Next base: position 6,900,116 of record WOAB01000644.1, on the reverse strand, counting down.
TTTTCCGCTGTGCCTTGTTTAAGATTTCCGTTGTAATTTATTTAAACTCTGTGTTTGTCCTATTCGGGATTGGGATGTAATCCCGGGACTCGTGTTTTATGTAAATAAGGTTATCATTTTGTATCATTGTATTTCATGATTTGTATTTAAACGGTAAAGCCTTGGGTGATCTCGGTAAGGAACACTGGGGTCACTGGCGGTAATCCCTTTCCAAAAGGGTTAAGTTTTGGGGGTGTTACAAATTCTTCAACCCTTTCTTCTTCCCTGCGAGGATTGCTCTTGTAAGCCTCTATAGCTTCTTCATGGGTCTTTTGGAGGGAATATTGTTGCTTGGATAATTCAACTTTTATTTGCTCCACTTCTTCTTGAGCAACGCAGGAAGAATTCAACGCGTCATCCTTCTCTTTCAAAATATTGTTCATTTGGTTAAGCAAATTCTCCTGTTGATAAGGATCGCGCCTCCAATTCTCAGTCAAGGTAAGAACATGCTCGTACTTGCGTCTCCTTGGTAGGGTTGAAATCGGGTCTTTTTTCGGTGTTGATTTCCTTAGCGATGGATGTTGCTTTTGAATGGATCAAGGAGCCATGTGGTGGGGTGATTTCTAGAGTGTGGATGAAGGGGATAAGTGTTAAAACTCTCGTGAATATGACTCACCGCTCAAGGAAGAACAAGATCAAACAAACCCGAGATATAACACACTCAAGGATGGATGATCGGTGCTCGATTTGACTCATGAGCAAGGACGGAATTTCTTGGAAGAAAATCAACTGGTTTTTCTCTGTTTTTTATTAAGCTTGAAGTGAGAAACAAAGGCCAACAAGGCTATCTTAAATATGAACAAAATTGCAAGAGTTACAACTCTTGAGCTAACCTATTCAAGACAAGGAAAAACCCTTAGCCAACTAATTACATCATTTAAATGACTTCAAATATGAATAAACCCTTCATTTATCTTGTAGAGGAAGATGTCCCATGTGTACCCCTTGAATTTGAAGCAAAATGACCGATTGTATTTGAATCCGGCTTTTATGCCAACATGTCAAATCTGTGGTGGAGGCGCCGGCGCTAGATTTACTTGGAAAAGAACTACCGAGTCAAGTATTATTTGGCTCGGTGCTCCTAAGCTCAAAATTCCCTCCATATGCTTAGTCTTGAGTCTAAAAGCTTTGGCCCTTGTGATCACGCCAGGTGGTGGCTCATCGCCGAGGCTAGGAGAAGGAACCCAAACGGTGGAACGCATGGGAGAGGGTGCACGGCGTCGGTAGGGTGCATGATCATTTCCCTCGGCGCTCAAGGGTTTGATGGGGTCTTTGGGTCCTTCGATGACTATGGGAGCCGGTGTGTACGTAGAAGTGGCTTCGGGACTGATGGCGTCGTGGAGGTAGTTGTTGTGCGCGCCCCCTCCAAGGAAGAAGGTGCAAGCGAGGGCAAATCTTGGTCTTCTTGATGGACCATAGTCACATCACCCGTTCTCTAAGCAAATTCCCCCGTTCTTTAAACAAATTCTCCCGTTGTTTGAGCAAATTTTCCATTTCCTTGAGAAATTATTCTTTTTCCTTAATCAGGTCATCGTTTTCCTTGAGCAACCGCTCTAATCTCGCCTCTGATGCATACCAAGAAGACTCCCCTTTTTCTTTTTCATTGCGAGTAGTCTCTAAACTCTTCTCGTTCTGTGATACTTTGGCTTCCTTCTTTTTGCAGCAAAGTAGTCGTTCCTCTCCACAGGGCCACCAATCAACATTCAATGCAAACTTCTCACTGAAGCAACGTTTACCTGCAAATTTCAACGTTCCTTAACTGTTCCCAAAATCAGTGTTCCTTTCTCTGTTCCCCCTTAAGCAATGCTCCTTTGATTCGACTTTGACGCTCTTAAGTGGATATAAAAGGATGGTTTGTATATTTAATTGGGTTCACACAAAAAGCAAAGATATATCCAAACAAAATAAGGGTGGGAACAAAGATGATCCAGATAATTATACCCAGTAAAAATGGTAAACAAAGAAAGTTTCATAGGGAACATTTACCTGGATCATGGCTTAGGTAGGCTTAGCAACCAATTATCATTTTGTCTTGAATGAGGGTTCAAATAATCAAATTAGTTGCATTGGCAAGAAATAAGATGTTATCATATTGAATTAAAGCACATAAGATCAAGCATAGAGTTTACAAGAATTGATGATATCATGTAACACATAGCATAGAGCAGAGAATTATGATCAAACATTTATCAATTAATAAGCTGCATAGAATATGTTCCCTGATTAAGATTGATCGATCTAGCCAATCATTGAGGGGATAGTGGATAGAGAATTCCTCAATTTAGAGAGATCATCCCAAGGAGCATTCACAAATACTCTAAGGGTTTTCTATCCAGTGCTTTGGTGAAGATATCGGCAACTTGATCTTTTATCATGCAATGATCCATTCTTATAAAAAATTTCTCAACATTATCACGTAGAAAATGATGACGAATATCAATATGCTTAGTACGTGAGTAATGAACATGATTTTTGGAAATGTTGATAGCACTAGTATTATCACACATAATGGGAATGGTGCGAAGAGATATGCCAAAATCCTCCAATTATTGCTTTAGCCACAATACCTGGGCACAACATGATGCAACATCTACGTACTTAGCTTCAGCAGTGGAAAGGGCAACTGAGTTTTGCTTCTTCGATCCCCAAGAGACTAAGCATGGGCTGAGGAACTGTGCTGTCCCAGATGTGCTTTTGCGATCCACAATGTGTCCCGCAAAATCAGCATCCGTAAAGCCCACAAGTTCAAACCCATTGTTTCTTGGATACCAAAGACAGAGATGACCGTCCCCTTTCAAGTATCGCAGGATACATTTGACTTCAATTAGGTATGACTTCAATTAGGTATGACTCCTTAGGATTTGCCTGAAATCTAGCACAAAGACACACACTAAACATGATATCTGGCCTACTTGCCATTAGATAGAGTAATGAGCCAATCATTCCTCTATACATTATAGCATCCACATTTTGACATTCAAGTCTGCATCAAGGCGAGTGTTATGACAAATAGGGGTATCAATGGGTTTAGATTTATCCATACCATACTTCTTCAACAACTCATTGATGTATTTTTGTTGATGTACTCTTTTTCCCTCAGAAGATTGAGAGACTTGTAATCCAAGGAAAAATGACAATTCCCCTATCATATTCATCTCAAATTCACTACTCATGAGATTTTTGAATTTTCTACAAGTACAGGGTTAGTGGAACCAAAAATAATATCATCAACATAGACTTGAACTACGAGAATCTCACCTTTGTTTTCCAAGTGGAACAGTGTCTTGTCGATTGCACCACGTCTATATCCATTGGAAAGAAGGAATTGTGCCAACCTATCATACCAAGCACGAGGTGCTTGCTTATGGTTGTACATTGCCTTGTCCAGTGCATACACATGGTCAGGACGATCTACATCTTCAAAGTCAGGGGGTTGTTTCACATAAACTTCCTCTTGAAGGTAGCCATTCAGAAAGGCTGTTTTGACATCCATTTGGTACAATGTGAAACCTTTGAAGGCAACATAGGCGATGAGAAGTCGAATGGCTTCAATGCGAGCTACTGGAGCATAAATCTCATCATAGTATATCCCTTCTTGTTGGTTATAGCCTTGAGCAACCAATCTTGCCTTGTTCCTTGTCACAGTTTCAGAGTCATCGAGCTTGTTCCTAAATACCCAGCGAGTGCCAATAGCATGCTTGTTCTTGGGTAATGGAACCAGTTTCCACACCTTGTTCCTCTTAAATTGGTGCAGCTCTTCTTGCATAGCAACGATCCGATCTGGTTTCTTCAATGCTTCCTTGATGGTCTTTGGCTCTACAAAGGAGATAAAAGCATAGAAAGCACAAAAGTTATGCAGTTGGGAACGTGTACTGATAGGGGTTGTCGTGACACCTAAACAAAATAATCCTTAAAAATCTAACAAAGTAAAGTAGACAAGCAAGGGTCGAATCCCACAGGGAGGAGGTAATCTTTCTAAGTGCACAAATGGATGCCAAAGTAACAAAGGGGGTTTTGTTGGTTTGTTTTCAATTAAACTAGTAAAGTAAAGCAAAGGTTGTAATCAATTGGGAAAAAGTACTTAGACAGACAAATATCCACCATTCATTTGATTGATTGATCCTAGATTATCTCTATTCCTTCCTATGAATATTCCTGTCCCTATTCTGAAATAGTTCCCAGTCCAACTAGTCCTGGTAACCCTAACTATCGAACGCACAAGAAACTATCAAGATTTAGAACAATAGCAGCAAGAAGCATAGGAATTAACCAGGATACATGCAACACCATAACTCGCAGCATTTAACACATAATCAATTCTCTTCACAATAAACTAGTCCAACTAGTCCTACAGTATCATGTTTGCTACACAAGATAAGGGATTTCAACTCGAAATATGCAAACCCTAGCAATAGACAATTACTAATATCAACTAGTTGATCAGGCCAGTCAAATCAGCAAGAATCAATAGGAATAAGCTCAAGAGAAAAGATATAGTCAAAGGAATAGGAATATAATTATAACCTCACAATCATATATCAAATGAAGGCTTCAATCGTCGGACTAAGCAAAGGTTGCTTAGTTCTTCATAATCTTGAAACAAAAACTCAAAGGGAAAAACTGAACGTAGAATGGAAAATTCGATAATGAAAAGACTGCTAGGAAACTAGGTTATAAACCTAGTAAAACCTAAAAAAACTAAAGATAACAATTGAAATCTAAAAGGAAATAAAATAACTAACGGAATAAAAGAATTAAAAGAAAAGAAAAGTAAAAAGTAAATCTTCGAAGGAAATCTTCGGCGCGTCTGATGAACAGGTTTCCGCGACCGCGGAAAATTCTCTGTAAAGGTCTGGTGTCTTCAGTTGCCGCGATCACGACTTTGGCGTCCGCGACCGCGAATTCTTCATTGTTGCACTTCTTCACTTCGTCTTCTCTTGTGGCTTTCTCCTCCATCTTCATAATCTTCATTTAAGCTTCTCCAAACCACCATAATCATATTTCTCCTCCTCAACTCCATACTCTACAATAACTCTCTAAACACATCCAAATGGTATCTAAAACACCGATAACAACTCCTAGTTAAACCCTACAAAGTAGCGCTGATCATGTACCTCTTTGATCAAAAGGTGTGATGACAACGTCAACTGGATGATTCTTTTGGATCCTGGAACTTTGTGCTTCCAAAACTGGAGCTAGAAGAGGAACTACATCAATAACAGTAGTTGAGGATGAAGGCAATGGAACGACAACATCAACCGTAGTCTCTTCCTCAATGATTGTTCCTATAACATCACTCACTTGGCCATCTTGCACAAGTTGTGCATCTGAGTTATCACCACCAGTAGTTCCATCAGGAATAGTGGTAACATCAACATCTATTGGTTGAGTAGATGTAGTGGGAACGTCAGGTGCTGGTGCAGTAGTGGTAATAGTTGTTCCACTATTTGTGGTGAATCCTAAAGAATCAGTAGTGCTCCCACCAGCGTTGGGGGCACTGTTCCTTGTACGTGGATTACCACAGTGATTTCCATCATCACCATCATCATTTGAGTCTTCACGTTGCATCCGGGGAAGGTTGTTATCAGGGAACAGTGTGTTGGAATCATCACTCACATCTTTTGAGTGTTCATCAAAGACAACATGAATGCTCTCTTCAATCTTCTGGGTTCTCTTGTTGTAGACTCTGTAAGCCTTGCTTGCTTTAGCATACCCCAGAAAGATTCCTTCATCACTACGTGGATCAAACTTCCCCAAGTTGTCTTTCCCATTGATGTGAATGAAACACCTACAACCAAAGGTACGCAAGTGGTAGATATTGGGCTTGTGATCCCTGATTAGTTCATAAGCAGTTTTATTGAGCAAGGGTCTAAGCATAGCTTGATTAAGGATATAGCAAGAAGTGTTGATTGCTTCAGCCTAGAAGATTCGAGGAAGGTTGCTATCAATAAGCAGTGTTCTAACCATGTCCTCCAATGTCCTGTTCTTTCTTTCAACCACTCCATTTTGATGTGGTGTCCTAGGAGCCGAGAAGTTATGAGAAATTCCATGTTCCCAGTAGAAGTCAATGAACATTGCATTCTCAAACTCCGTTTCATGGTCAAATCGAATGGAGGTTAACTTTTGTCCTAAATTTGTCTCCACATTCTTGATGAATGACTCAAATGTCTTGAATACTTGTTCCTTAGAAGAAGAAACATTGTCCATGTAAATCTAGAGTAATCATCGACAATAACAAACACATGCATGTTCCCTGCATGACTTCTTATCCTCATGGGACCACAGAGATCCATATGGATCGGTTCCAGAGGGTGAGAACTAGTAACATCAGGTTTGCTCTTGAAAGAGTAACATGTTTGTTTTCCTCTAACGCAGGCATCACAAACTCCATGGGTCTCAGATTGGACATCTAGAAGACCAAGAACAAGTTCCTTCTTGTGGAGTTTGTGGATGAGTTGAAGATTGGCGCGTCCAAGCCTTCTGTGCCACAGTTATGTCTCTTCAGCTAGAGACGCAAAGAACAGTTCCCTTGTAGGCGCGAATGTTGTGTCAACAGTGTACACATCATTGAACCGGACTCCCTTCAACACAACTTCCTTGGTTTTTCTATTCCTTACGTAGCACTCTTGAGACGTGAAGACAATCTCATTGTCTCCTTGATCGCATAGCTGAGCTACACTTAAAAGGTTACAACCAAGTTGATAAACCAAACTGACCTCTTTTATATTGATGTTTGAGTTCAACACAGCTTCTCATGTTCCTACTACCTCTATGCATCTCTTGTCTCCAAGGGCAACGCTTCCCCTAGAGTGTCGTTGAAGTGAGGTGAGAGGATCTCTATTTCTCGTCATATGGCATCAGCATGCGCTATCAATCAACCAGCTGTTGTCCCCCCTCACTTCATCATGCATTTGGAAAGGTTAGTGTTTAGCAACCCAGACAAGCTTGGATTTACCTGGTCGCTGAGATACAAAGTGATATTCCCTAGGCTTTGCATAAAACATGTCAGAAGATGCATTATAATAATCATTCAAATCAACATTGTTACTCCTATTGTTCCTGCGGTGAGTGTGCTCTTCAGTGAACTTATTTTTCTTAGCACAGTTTCTCACAACATGACCGTTGTTCTCACAATGCCAACATATAATAATCCCCTAAGGTATAATTATGATTGGAAAATGGATCCTACGTTGTTTGGCTCTAACTGGATCAAGGGTACTCAGTAGGTTTCCCTGAGATTGTTTAAGATACATCTTATGGGCAGGTTGGCCTATGTATCAGGATTGGTTTGCATTCAACCCATTCTCCAGAGCTTTCACACGCTCCTCTAGGTAAAGTTCTTATCCTTGGTGTTCTGGAGGTCCTTAACCTTTAACTCTCTAAGCTCAGGTATGGTTAACTCATGTTCTTTACTCTTTTTTTTTTGCCCTTGTACCCTACACCAAATTTGGACTCAACAAATGTAATATCTTTCTCCTTAAGCTTCTGTTCAACTAGAATAGGGTGAATTTTGTTAATCTGAGCTTTCATCTAAGACAGTTTCCTCTCAGTCTTAGTGGGTTCATAAGACAAGACAACATTAGTATTGTTTGACATTAGGTCCAAGCATAGAGAAACAATCTCCTATCTAAGTTTTTCAAGTTCACTGTAAGTAGTATCACATTTATCACAAGGAACAGTAGAGGAACTAGCAACTTTAGATAAAGATTCATTCAATTCATCACATTTATCTTCATCAACATCCAATTCCTCTGGAGTTTTAAGATTTTCGTTATACATGCTTTTAATAAGAGAGATCAAAGCCTTTTTATCATAATTAACAAGAGATTCAAAAAAGGTTTCAGAATCTACCTCTTGTTCCTCGCTTGATGACTTCAGAGTCATTGCACACATTTTGTTGTTATCCCTTGCCTCTGGCTCATCATTAGAGTCGACACAATCATCACCCAGACAGCAACGAAAGCTTTCTTCTTGTCGTTCCCAATATTGTCACCATTGGTGTTGTCTGAGTTGTTTCCCTTTGGAAACTTGTTAGCATAGTGGCCCTTGTCTTTGCAGTTGTAGCATGTAACATCCCTGATATCACGTTTCTCACCATTGTTCCCATCATTCCTGAATGATTTGCCTTTGCGATAGAGAGATCGCATAGCTTTGGTAAGAAGAGCAGTTTCTGGATCAACACCATCTAGATTATCATCCTTGTTGCTTTCAATCATCTCAACAACTTTTTCAACCATCAAGGCTATACCTTTAGGTTTAACATATTTTTCTTCCTCATCATACTTTTTAATCTTTCCAAACACTTCATGAAATGTAAGAGCAAGAGTAGTAGGATTTTCTTTCAGTATTGCCTTGGTCATCTTATGCCTTGGAGAAAGTCCATCAATGATGATGAGAACTTTCTCTTAAGGAAGAATTTTTTTGTCTGTAACCCCATGAGCAGTGAGTCGAGCGGTGATTCCCTCAAATCGAGATTGATATGAGGAAACAGTCTCATCTTCGATCATGGCGAAGTTGTAGAAGTCCTTCTTAGCTTGAAAGCGAGAGATCTCTTGAAGATCATAACTTCCCATGTACATTTGCTCCAGAGCAACCCACATATCCTTTGCGGTTGCACAAGATTGCAACTTGGAAACATCTTTAGCACCGAGGGCATTGTTAATGAGCATGCGAGCCTTAGAATTTTTCCCCATGATCTTGAAATCATCTTGGCTCCAAGCCTTGGTTCCTTTGGTGACTTCTTCATCAACCTTCTCATCACCAACTTCAATGACTCTCCAACATTGGTAGTCATTACTCTTCACCCATGAAGAAAAGAGATCCTTCCAGTGTTGATACTGTCCTTCATTGAGGAACAGTGGCTTGTTGTTTCCAATCCCGACTTCCTGACTTGAAGACATTGTTACCTGTGAATCTGAAAAGTAAACACACAATCTAGAGCGAACCTACACTGATACAAGTTGTTGAATCGATGTGTGTTAGAAAAGGAACGGTGATGATGTTCCCTGGGTAGTGGAAATAATATAGATTCAGAGAGTAACAATAAGATAGTTCCTTTATAGAGGAAACTCAATCAACCAAGTAGTTGAAAAGAGAAAAACCTCTACCTCTAGGTGTTACCCTAACAAGATTTGAAACCGTATACTTGTTTTATTAATAAGTTGTACAATCTCACAAGTCTTCTCTCCACCTATTCTCACACAGATCATAGGCTTCTAGACCTTGAGTGTAATCAACTCAAAAATAAACAAGAACACAAGAAAACCCTAAGCAAGAACTAAACCCATACTTTGCCTTTGGATCTCCTAATCTCAACTTGTAGTATGCTCCGGTGTGATAGCTAAGATACCTTACCCTAAGGTATGCTCATCTATATATAGTGTTAGTAAAATCTCTTACCAAATACCCAAATAGCTAGACAATTGCTATACAAGGTAACATTGAAATATTTATTTCTAAACTCAACGTTTCAGCTTAACAACTCATTGTTTCTTTATATAAAGTTTCCTAAGACATGCTAAATACGTCTTCTTCCTTCAAGGAAATCTTCAAATCTTGTTTCCATAAATAGCATTCTTCACATGGTAACATCTAAGCAATCTCTACTTCTCAGCATTGTTCCTTATCCAGTTGTTTCCTTGTATAAACCTCTTCACAGTACGCGTTTCACATCTTCAGGTTGTTCAACGTAATTGTTTCTTGTTGTTCACAACGTTCATTTCACTCATCTGTTTTCTCTTCTTCACATGGTTTCCTAATTCTTTCATTTCACCTGAAACTCATAGAAACAATATAGACCATAAAACCTAATGATGTTTATCATCATCAAAACCAGAGGGAACGTCAAGGTTCCAACAGCTATGTTTTTGGAGATTTCGGACAAGGATTTCAGCTCCTAGTATAAGGAGAAAGGGTGACATAGGGTTACCATGACATGACCCTTTTTGGGTGTTGGCCCACTTTTGACGATGACAGAGAATAATACAGTTTTAATATATTCAATAATCCATCTTATGAATTTATTATAAAAGCCTAATCTTTTTAAGACTATAATAATCAAGGGTACAAGATTTCAGTTTTTAGTATAAAGAGAAAAGGTGACACGGATTGCCTTGGCCCTTTCTGGGTAGTCTTCAGCTTCTATGGTTTAAATGTCGGTACGAGTTGCATAGACATGCAATTTTTTGTTTCATTTGTTGGGGTCAAGATCGATATTTGGACCTTTGTTTCCAAGCCAAATCTTCTGTGACTAAATTATGTTACTAATATTTTTACCACTAATATTATTGGTACACGTGGATAGGTAAATGAATAATTAGAAAAATTGATAAAAGTAAAAGATTAATATACAAAATCAACAAAAAAACATTATTTTCCTTTTTTTCAGTGGAATCAACACCGTTTCAATTAGCATTAATTTCTCCCTCTTAGGCTTCGAACATGTATGCAATCCATGATTGCTTCTTCGCTTCTTCTCCTATATATCGTGCTTGTTCGGTTTTAATTGGGAGGTAATTTGTTTAATTTGCACTGGTAGGAACCAAAAGCAGCATCGACGAAGAAAAATAGGGCTCTCAATTTTTGGGTATGTTAGAAGAGAATTTGAACGCACAATCGGAAGCGGTATCTATAGCTTGTCTGCAATTGTGTTTACGTTTGACGATGCCAAGCAGACCATGATGCCCAGGTTATTGCTTGCACAAGACCAATCTCAAATTTCTTCAATTTCTCATTTACGAACGTCCTCCTATACTAATGGTTGCTTAAATGTTGATTCAATATAAAGCTTTCAAGTTTTGCTGCTCAAAAAAACAAATAAACACCCAATTTATTTCCTATTCTATAAAATCTCTCAACTCTTCTTAAACTCACCAATGGGACTGTTGAACTGAAGCAAATAAAAATTGAGTAAAGAAGCTCAAATATCTCAGAAAATTCAGCAAATGATCTACAAAAAATTCAGCAAATGGGACTGTTGAACTGAAGTCTACAAAAAAATCAGCAAATGACAAATGATCAATCTCAGAAAATAAATCTTCTCCATGCTCAAGAATAGTTGGTACAAAATTCAACAACCAACAAAATGACTTCCATGTCTATAAAAATTTTAAAAAAATCTTCTCTAAGCTACTATGATGAGTCGCATGACAATGGTCTCATGGAGTTATAGTTGTTTATTGCTACTCTCTTGAAGATCAACGATCATCTGATATATATAAATAAAGAATGTTGTTAGAAGAATGATATAGCAAATATAACCAGGCTGAGATTTATATATGTTTACCCGATGGTTGAGGCATTCTAATTCTTGTCAATAATTCCATATAACTAGGCTGTAAAGATCCTTGAGTAGGTTGAGCAAGTAATGGATTAATATACATGTCACTTTGGCCATTCTCTCCAGGAGTAAAGTAATTGTATCCACATAGATCCCATGGACTAGAAAAAATAGATGGATGTTGTGGAGGAAGACTTTCATTCATTTGAGGACTTTGGTCCACCTACAATTTGGAATGTAAAGTGAAAAAATTAACAATGTTAAAAACTTTGTCAAAAAGTAAAATAAATTATTATCAATACTTGTACATCATGGGTAGGAGTTGTATGTTGCTTTAGTTTTCTCTTTTTCTTTGTTTCCATTTCAAGAGCACTTTGGCGCCTTTTACTTGTATTTCCAGATTTCGGCTTCAATTTTATGCCTTTAACTTCCTCCATCACGTCATTTGTATCCAAAGGTGTTAGGAAATAGAACTCTGGAACCTTAGTTCCCCTGCGAGTTCCTTTCCTCAGTTTTTTTACTTTTGAAGATGACAAATATTTTGATACTAATGTTTTATCTCAAAGATGTGTGTTAAGGAACCACAGGACAATTACCGAAAGCATGGAAGCCAAACAGGACAAGAGAACCAAGCAGCAAGCCAAAGGAAGGAACCCAGGTGTGCCCAGAAATGCAACATGTGATGTTGCGCTTCCCGAGAAATCTGGGAACACCAACCTCGGACAAAAGAAAGTTGAAAACGACTTGTGCGAAGCTTCCAAAGTCTGCCATTGTCCAGAGCAAAACAACAAGACGCCTAGAACACATAACCTCGGACAGAGAAAGGTGAAAGTGACTTGTCATGGAACCTGTCGCTGTCCAGAAGACAGTTCCAAAGTGCCCAGATTGTCGAACCTCGGAAGAAGGAAGCTGGAGAACGACTTGGCTGAAGTAGTTGACTAACCTAGAAGGATTATGAGCTGCCTAGGTTGTTTGTATATGTCAAAGACATCATGGATCAAGGACAACCGCACATCCTAGGGCAAGCTCGATATGTGGGAACCAAGAGAAGATCAAGCTGCGAAGAATCCACTATAAAAGCAAGACTAACTCAAAGGTTATCTTCAAGCATTTACAATAGAATCACACTCCATAGCAAACATCAAAGTGTGAAGCTTCAAACAAGATCATCAACACAAATTGAGATCAAGAGGAACCAGTCAAGGAATCGAAGAGCTGAGTCTAGTTCCTGTGACTGTAAGTGAGATAGTTCCTAGGTGCTAAGGTCTATTTCTTGGATTGATTATTGATTGTGTTAAGTTATCTAGGATGACCTAACTGTGTGTAAGGTAAAGAAACTGTGTGTTTGTTCCTAGGATAAGCTGTAACCAAAAGAGATAAGAAATCAAGAAGTAGACCTTGAAATCCTTTCGAAAGAAAGGTAGTGGTTTTTATCCTAGATTGCTAGTTGACAATTAAAGGTTTCCACTATAAGGAACTTGTTCATTTGTGCTTGATTGTTTAAATTCCGCTGCGAAGGGAACTGAGAATTGCTATTCTTAATTCCTTAGTTATTTGTCTAACAATCTCGATCCTATAATTGGTATCAGAGCAGGAAAAGCTCTAGATTTTTGTTAAGTTTGCAGATCATGTCTCAACCAAGCAAGTTTGAGCTCGAAATCTCCACCAACAAACCACATTTCCGAAAGAAGGGAGAAGAAACATGGTGGGAAAAGTGCATGGAAAGCCACATCAAGACCAACGACTACCAATGCTGGAGGATAGTCGAAAATGAAGATGGCTATGTCGATCTTACCATGAAGGAAGAAGACTGGAAACCAGAACACTATGTCATCATGGAAAAGAATGCCAAGGCCAGGCAGTTCATCCTCAATGGACTGGACAGAGAGGACATGGACAAGGTCATATGCATCAAGACAGCAAAGGAGATGTGGAAGACACTCAAGGATATGCATGAAGGAAGTGACGAACTAAAGCAAAGCAGAAAGTTTGCTTTGGAAGGAGAATACCACACCTTCAAAATGATGGAAACTGAGACCATCTCAGAGTATTACTCCCGCTTCAACAGACTGGTTGGAAAGCTAACAGCGGCGGGAGTCGACCTTGATGAAGTTTCCAAGTCCCTGGTGGTCATCAATGGACTCAACTCCAAATTCACCCTTCTCAAGGGAATCATGAAGAACACTTCAGGCATCCAATCTCTTCCCTTGACTCAAGTCATAGGGAAACTGGAGGTTGAAGAAGGAGAGCATACCAAATCCAATACCGACAAAAAACTGGAGAAAAGAATTGCTCTCAAGATCTCCAAAGCCTTCTCAAGGCTTGAAATGGAGCAAGAAAACTCAGACCTAGAAGAAGAGGAGGACGAACTAACAACCCTCTTCACAAAGAACATCAAAAAATTCTTTATGAAGGGAAGGTTCCAAAAGGGAAGTTCCTCCCACAATGGACCAAGAAGAGATCTCAAGGAAGTCTCCTGTTACGAGTGCAAAGAAAAGGGGCACTACGCTAAGAACTGTCCCAACAAGGAAGACTCCAAAGAAGATGAAAGACCTCAGAGAAAGAAGGCTCTTGTGGAATCATGGGGAGAAGACTCAGATGAGGAACTGGATCTGAGTGGTTTCTCTGGAGGAAGATGTCTCATGGCAAAAGGAGATTCAAGCGACTTAGAAGACCTTGAGGTAACTTCTGACGATTTCCTAAAAACTCTAGTTGATTGTGATAAGAAACAACTTCTTAAGATCATAAAGAAACTAGGAAAGGAAACCAATTCCCTTCAACAAAAACTTGATGATTGTGAAGACGAAATTGCTTGCTTGACTGTTCAGAATTCTGTTTGGAGTAAGAAACTTGATGAAATTGAGAAAGATCTAGCTGAAACCCATTCCAAACTCATTGATATTAGAAATGTGCATGCTAGTCACCTTAAAATCTGCAAATCTTGTGATGAAACTAGCATAGAATCTGTCAAAGTTCCCTTGCATGATAACCTACCTGGAAATGACATGTTTCAATCTATAATTGATAGGTTAGACATTCTCACTGACTCCATAAATGAAAAAACGATAAATCAAACTGTTTTTGTGAGACAACGTCATGGAATAGGATATGTCAATAACAAAGGGAATAATGATGCTGAAGATGAAAAAGCTAGGCGAGAACTTGTTGAGATGAATGAGAACCTCAGTACTGCTCTTGCCACTTCTCGTGATAGGAATCAATTTCTATCAGAGAAGATCATGGTTCTTGAGAACAAGGTTGAGGTTGCCAAACGTCTTAATGAAAGCTCTCAAAGTCCTAAGAGGGAACCTAAGGGAAAAGAAAAGATGGTTCCTGAAGACCAATGGTTCACTAATTCTTTTGCTCACAAAAGGTATGTTGATATGGCTCATAGTAAGGTTAGAAACAATGTTGATTTTAATAAAATAAAAACTGAAAAACCTTTTAGGCCAAGAAAAGCAAAGTATGGACATGTTGTTTACAATCGCTTATGCTATTACTGTGGTAAAAATGGTCATTACAACACTGACTGTCCTAAGAAAAGGAATTTTGAAAATGAGAAAAGAGCTTATTACCACGAAAGGAACCAGTTCCCTGGTCATTCACAGACTCGCAATGCTAATCCCCCCAGTAAAGCCAAGCTTTGTTGGGTTCAAAAGTCTTAGTTCCCTTGTGTACAGAAAGAAGAGAGGCAACCTCGACTATGGTACATTGACAGTGGTTTCTCATGCCATATGACCGGAAGAAGAAATCAAATGACCTCTCTTCAACCCATCCAAGGAGGAAACATCTCCTTTGGAGACAAAAGCAAAGGGAAAATTTATGGAATAGGAACTGTGAATCTAAATGACCACATTAAGGTAAATAAAGTTCACCTTGTTGATAATCTTGGCTTTGATCTAATTAGTGTGTCACAGCGGTGTGATCAAGGAGACAATGAAGTTAGATTCAAGTCAAGTGAATGCACTATCCTAGACCCCTCAGGACAAATCATCTTAAAAGGCAAAAGATTCAACAATGTGTACGTTGTTGACCCATCATATGCTCCCAAGGAGAAACTCTGCCTTTCTACCATGAATGATGAAACAGAACTGTGGCATCAACGCCTTGGTCATGCTAGCACCAAACTGATCCACAAGCTACACTCAAAGGAACTAGTCCGAGGCCTTCCAAAGATAAGTAGTATATCTTCGGAACCATGCTCAGATTGCGTTAAAGGGAAACAAGCAAGGAGTTCCTTCAAGTCCAAAAATATGGTAAGTTCCTCAAGGCCCTTTGAACTCATCCACATGGATCTCTGTGGACCCATGAGAGTTCAAAGCCTAGGAGGAAACAGGTATATCTTTGTTCTTGTCGATGATTTCTCTCGCTTCACTTGGACTATCTTCATAAAATCTAAGAGTGAAGTCATTGACCGCTTTAAAGATCTGGTTCCTTTGTTAGAAAAATCTCTCGATTGCTCACTCAATTCTATTCGGTCTGACCATGGTACCGAATTTGAAAATGGAGAATTTCTAACCTTTTGCAGTGAGCATGATATTGATCACAACTTCTCTGCACCATACACTCCTCAACAGAATGGAGTAGTAGAAAGGAAGAACAAAACTTTAGAAGACATGGCTCGAACTATGCTCATCTCAAGTGGACTCCCTCAATCATTATGGGCTGAGGCAATCAACAAAGCTTGCTATATCATCAATCGAGCCATGCTTCGCCCAATCACAGAGAAAACACCCTATGAACTCCTTAGAGGAAGATTTCCCAACATCTCACATCTGAGGGTGTTCGGATGCCAGTGCTTTGTGCACAACAATGTGAAGGACAATCTTGGCAAATTCGACCCAAGAAGTGATGAAGAAATCTTCATTGGATATGCCTTAGGCAGCAAGGCATACAAAGTCTTCAACAAAAGGACTAAAAAGGTAGAAGAAAGTGTTCATGTTATTTTTAATGAAAAATCACTTGAAAAAAATTGTGCAGAACACTACCACTCCCTTTTGAAGATCCGTTCCCCAAGTCACCTCAAGAAGATCCAGATGAAGATGTCACTCCACCCAGTTCCTGCCCTGCTGCACAGAATCCCCCACTGGCTCCTCCACCAGTTCCCATGGATAATGAACAACAATCCATTTCTAGGAACCATGAACATGACGACAATATATGTAGAGACATCAACGATTCATCCTCTTACATGATCTTCAATGGAGAAGGTGATCCCAACCAGGAAGCTGAAGCTGAATACTCAACTCAAAATGTCTCCACATCAAATGCTCTAGCTCCCAACAGAGAAAGAAGAACCATCAAGCCTCCAGTCAGGTTCGAACATCTAACCTTCTTTTCCTTCAATGCCTTTCTGTCTATTGTGGAACCAAAGAACATAGGTGAGGCACTGAAGGATGCAAACTGGATCCAAGCTATGCAAGAAGAGCTTTATCAGTTTTAAAGGAATAAAGTATGGCATCTAGTTCCCCGCCCCAAGGATAAACATATCATAGGAACTAGATGGGTTTTCAGAAACAAGCTAGATGATACAGGAGCTGTAATAAGGAACAAAGCAAGGCTTGTTGCTCAAGGATACAATCAACAAGAAGGCATCGACTATGATGAAACCTATGCTCCAGTGGCAAGGATTGAAGTGATAAGACTGTTGATTACTTTCGCATCACACAAAGGGTTCAAGTTGTTCCAAATGGATGTAAAGACGGCCTTCCTCAATGGAATTCTTCAAGAAGAAGTCTATGTCAAGCAACCACCTGGCTTTGAAGACGATGATCATCTCGACCATGTCTACTTTCTAGACAAAGTATTGTATGGTCTCAAGCAAGCTCCCAGAGCTTGGTATGATCCTCTTGCCCAGTTCCTACTCTCAAATGGCTACAGGCGTGGAGTCATTGATAAGACTCTCTTCATCCTAGAAGAAGAAGGTAACATTTTAGTGGTTCAAATTTATGTCGATGATATCATATTTGGTTCCACTAACCTGTCCCTTGTAGACAAGTTCAAAGACTTGATGAGCAGTGAATTTGAAATGAGCCTAATTGGGGAACTCACCTTCTTCCTCGGATTGCAAATCACCGAAAAGAAAGATGGCATACAAATTCACCAACAGAAGTATGTCAGGGAACTACTGAAAAAGTTCAAAATGGATTCATGCAAGCCTCTCTCCACTCCTATTTCCACCATTGCTCACTTGGACAAGGACCACTCAAGTCCTCCAGTGGAAGAGAAACTCTATAGAGGTATGATAGGCTCACTCATGTATCTAACCGCTAGTCGCCCATACATTATTTTTGCTGTTGGATTGTGTTCCAGATTCCAATCTTGTCCAAGAGAAACCCACTTGGCTGCTGTGAAGAGAATACTCCGATATCTCAAGGGAACTGATTCACTCTGCATTTGGTACCCCAAAGAATGTTCCTTTGAGCTGATGGGTTTCACTGATGCTGATTATGCTGGATACTTGGTGGATAGGAAGAGCACCTCTGGAATGGCACAGTTCCTAGGCCCTTGCATTGTGTCATGGGGCTCAAAGAAACAAGTCTCAGTCTCTCTCTCCACCACAGAATCCGAGTACATCGCTGCTGCCTCCTGTTGTTCCCAACTTCTCTGGCTAAAGCAACAACTCACGGATTTTGGTATGTCTTATGGTCCCCTCACCATTCTTTGTGATAACACCAGTGCTATAAACATTTCTAAGAATCCTGTGCATCATACTAGGACCAAGCATATAGACATAAGACATCATTTTCTTAGAGATCATGTTGAGAAGGGAAACATCATTATGAAATTTTGTAGAACTGAAGATCAGGTTGCAGATATATTCACCAAAGCCTTGAATAGAGTTCCCTTCGAGAACCTTAATTGGAACTAGGAATGATTCCTATAACCTAGCAGTGACCTTAGTTTAAAGGCCCCTTTCCAGTTCCCCTGATTGACTAGTTTAAGATCTTTCACTTATTCAGTCCTGATATCTCTGTGTTATATCTTTTGCTACAAACCCTCTTTTCCATAATGGTTTCTTAAAAAGGCTTGGATAAGTTTTTATAGTTCGTATCCTTTGGTCCGCATTGCTCTTTCAACTCTTTCATTGTTCAAGTTTGTTTGTTGGCCCAAAAGTCACAATCTGATCATATTCTAACCCAACAATACAAGCTGAAATGATGATTGTGTACTATGACCCTCCTTGCCTCATTGCTCAATTTAATTCCCTATGATCCATCTCTTAAACCCTCTCTGGGAATTATTGTGCAATGCGATAAATGGCCTACCTGATTCCTTGTATGGGAACGTACTTCTCGGTTCCATGTTTTAAACCCACATCAGAGTTCCCATATATCCCTCTAGCACACTGAATATAACGCCAGAAAGGAACCAGGATGAAATGCTCTTCCAACGGCTAGTTCGGCACCTCCCAAGATGATATTTATGGCAAATCTGTAGAAAACAGTCATGTCTTGTCAGTACAGAGCCTCCCTCTCTGAATGGGTAAATTTTTGAATTGCTTTTGACCGTTCGGAAAAGCTGCAACCGCCTTCAATGACCCAGATCTTCCCTGATCTCCTCAACGGCCAGATTTCTCCCAACGGTCCCTTCAGCCCTCAATCCGTCTTTAAAGGGTGCCCTGTTAATCCAAGCTATTCCCACACTTGCCATTCTCATCTCTCTGATCCTCTGTTTCTCCCTCTCTCTCCAACTCAAATTTCTAGCTCCTCAAAAATGGCTGACAAGAACCCAAACCCTAACTTGATCCAAGACGAAGAAGAAGCTGCCCTTCTCAAGGCCTTCAGAGAAAAGAAGGCCGCCTCGTCTATCCAGCCCATTATTGACACCACCTCTCAAAATCCCCAACCTGAGAAGAATATTGAGGAGAAAACTAAGGCAAAAGTTGAGGAGAAAGTGAAGGAAATCACTCCTGCATCGGCATCGGCTACAAAATTTGTCTCGGAAGGAGGATCCCATGACTCCTCCCCAGATAAGACCACCCAGGAGATCCTCAGCCCAGAGCCCTCACCTGCTAGCCTCAAGTCTAAACCCATCTCCAAACCTGGTCCCTCTGTTGCCACAAGGCTACAACAACGAAAAAGAAGTTCCCAAGCTTCGGTTCCCTATAACCCTCCATCCAAAGAGCAGAAACCCTCAAAAAGAACCAAATCCCTCACCCTCTCCTCTTCCTCGCTCGGGCAAGTCTCCTCCTCCTTCTCCAAGAGGAAGATTCTTAAGCCACTCATCATCGGCAAGGAATTCTGGACCCAATCTCTCGAAGAAGAAGATGATGAACTGTTCAGCGAAGCCCTCAGTGAGTTTCATTCTCTGCTGCAATACCAAGGATGGGATGAGCTCTTGGTCAAGCCCTTCTCCGCCTCTGATGAAGTAGTCCATCTGTTCTATCAGTCTCTCACCTTTGTGCCCGCCAAAGATAACTCTCCCTACAACGACGCCATATTCCAGTGGAAGGGAACCATGTATCCCCTGTCCCCCAACCTCATCGCGTCTGCTCTTGGGATCGAGTCCAGATCTGGTTTTGACATACTGCATCAGAAAAAGACGTGGCCCAAAGGGAAGGGTTACAAGCCCAAGGGTGAAGTGGTAAGGAAACTATACGACGGCGACTACCCCTCAACCCTGCAAACTAAGGATCTCTCCATCGCCAACAAGCTTCTGCATTTCTAGATCATCCGAAACCTAGTTCCCAGACAAGAGCACCGGAATACAGTTCTCATCACAGATGCTATCCTCATGGATAAAGTGTTATCTGGTGCACAATTTGATCTCCTCCGTATAGTGTTGGCTCACATGCAGTTCTGCAAGTCCCATGAATCTCATGCCCTACCCTTTTCCCATCTCATCAAAAATCTTCTCTCCTTGCTTCACTAGTACCCAGATGATTTGCCTGAAACTGTCTACAACAAGCTTCTCACCATGACCACTGTCCGGAAACTCAAGACAAAAGATCCCCTAGTCCCTCTCTCTGACCCTCAAAAAGAACCGCCCAAAGCCAAGGCTAGTTCCCAGGCCCCTTCAAGTTCCCTACCACCACTCAACCCCTCTCAAGACTCCTCTACGATCCTCTCTGCTCTGGATCGTATTGAAAAGGCTATCACGGGAGGCTCGACTATCCTCACGGTCGCTCTCCGTGATCAAGTAAATGAGTTGGGAAAGATGATCACTGCAGTCTCAAGTCTGGTGGAAGTACTACAGAAAACATGGGAAGATGCAACCGGCGCAAATCAGGCCACGGGCCAAAATGAAGGAACTGACGACAACAAGGCTGACGAAGAG
Organism: Rheum nobile; assembly: GCA_027886185.1. NCBI lineage: Eukaryota > Viridiplantae > Streptophyta > Magnoliopsida > Caryophyllales > Polygonaceae > Rheum > Rheum nobile. The sequence goes on along the minus strand of WOAB01000644.1, from coordinate 6,879,520 downwards.
GAGGCCACTGCTCTGCCATAGGAATGCTTCTCCTGGTTCCCAGTGTTGTAACCTCACAGTGTGCTAGTAACTTCCCTAGGATCCTACTACCCTCTTCTATCCTTTTGTTGTTCTCTTTAAAGGTTGCTTATATTGTTGTCTTTGTAGGTTGTTTTGTGATGCTTCGTAGTTTGTCTTCCTCTGAACAATGTTAAGATTTTATTAAGTTTAATGACTACTTTTGGCTACGTCTCTATGAATGATTTGTCTTTGCCTCAAATTTCTATTATGGTTTCTGTTATGGGTTTGACGCAATTGTTTATTTCCTTTGATATTCTGTTCTTAACATGTCAACTGATCTTTTCAATGATGTAAAAAGGGGGAAGAAGGATAGGAACCTTGAACTTTGGAAACTACTGGGCCAATAGGAACTCTAAACTCGTTCTACTTCTACGGGGGAATTTGCAACCATTGAATGTTCACTCATTATTTTACAATGTTGTAAATCCCTTAAAATTCAACTGGTCTCATGAAATTCAAAGTCCTATTATGTTGCCAGGTTCCTTGTATTTGTCATCATCAAAAAGGGGGAAATTGTTAGGAAATGGAACTCTGGAACCTTAGTTCCCCTGCGAGTTCCTTTCCTCAGTTTCTCTACTTTTGAAGATGACAAATATTTTGATACTAATGTTTTATCTCAAAGATGTGTGTTAAGGAACCACAGGACAATTACCGAAAGCATGGAAGCCAAACGGGACAAGAGAACCAAGCAGCAAGCCAAAGGAAGGAATCCAGGTGTGCCCAGAAATGCAACATGTGATGTTGCACTTCCCGAGAAATCTGGAAACACCAACCTCGGACAAAAGAAAGTTGAAAACGACTTGTGCAAAGCTTCCAAAGTCTGCCATTGTCCAGAGCAAAACAACAAGACGCCTAGAACACATAACCTCGGACAGAGAAAGGTGAAAGCGACTTGTCATGGAACATGTTGCTGTCCAGAAGACAGTTCCAAAGTGCCCAGATTGTCGAACCTCAGAAGAAGGAAGCTGGAGAATGACTTGGCTGAAGTAGTTGACTAACCTAGAAGGATTCTAAGCTACCTAGGTTGTTTGTATATGTCAAAGACAGCGTGGATCAAGGACAACCGCACATCCTAGGGCAAGCTCGATCTGTGGGAACCAAGAGAAGATCAAGCTGCGAAGAATCCACTATAAAAGCAAGACTAACTCAAAGGTTATCTTCAAGCATTTACAATAGAATCACACTCCATAGCAAACATCAAAGTGTGAAGCTTCAAACAAGATCATCAACGCAAACTGAGATCAAGAGGAACCAGTCAAGGAATCGAAGAGCTGAGTGCTAGTTCCGGTGACTGTAAGTGAGATAGTTCCTAGGTGCTAAGGTCTGTTTCTTGGATTGATTATTGATTGTGTTAAGTTATCTAGGATTACCTAACTGTGTGTAAGGTAAAGAAACTGTGTGTTTGTTCCTAGGATAAGCTGTAACCAAAAGAGATAAGAAATCAAGAAGTAAACCTTGAAATCCTTTCGAAAGAAAGGTAGTGGTTTTTATCCTAGATTGCTAGTTGGTAATCAAAGGTTTCCACTATAAGGAACTTGTTCATTTGTGCTTGATTGTTTAAATTCCGCTGCGAAGGGAACTGAGAATTGCTATTCTTAGTTCCTTAGTTATTTGTCTAACAATCTCGATCCTACAAAAGGCGTATCAACATTGTGATTACTTGCTGCCCTATGGTTGTTTTGCAAGCTAGACTGCATTGGCCGTTTTGTGGAGCTTGAATCAATCTCTCTCAGCAAATTAAGAAGACCTTCTTTAACCAACATATATCCATCATCACTTTCTGCATCTTGTGTGACTAGTCGAGTAGATATACGACATAGCTCTTTGTACCGCCTTCCCATAATCGTTTTAGGATCAACCTCAGAATTTGAACTCACACTAGTAGCACTTATGCTTCCTCTTTTAGCATTTTTTGTCCACCTTCTCAAAAAGTACTTATCAAGAACTTTTGAAATACCTCTAAAATTGAAAACCTTCAACACATGACTACAAAGCATGCCAGCAAACTCAAATTTCCTACAAGTACAGCAAAAAGTTTCCTCTTTACTATCATAAGAGATAACAAAACTGATCTGCTTCATAGGAGGTGACACTATATATTTCAGAATTCCATCCATCTCACCACAATCTTCAAGGCGACCATCATATGATTTACATAGTCATATATGCAACTACTAAAATCTCTTGAAAAATCTTTGTACCTTGCAAATACACTACCCAAATGAGTTGCTGCATTTTGAAATTTGTGCAAAATACAAAGTCGGTGATAAGTCTTTGACCACTGAATAGTAAGTGCTTTTGACATTGCCGCATCCTGATCCGTCAACATTGTCTTAGGCAATTTACCACCCATAGCCTTCGAAAATGTGTCAAATAACCACAAAAATGACTCTGTTGTCTCATCATACAATAGTGCAGCACCAAAGATAGTAGTTTGTTTATGATGATTCACTCCAACAAATAAAGCAATCGGTCGACCATCCTTATGCTTACGATATGTCGTATCAAAGCAAACGACATCACCAAAGTACTCATAATCAACCATCATTCTAGCATCAGCCCAAAAGATGTTAGTTATCAAACCATCTTCATCCACTTGAATATCAGAGAAGAAACTAGGGTATTCTACTTTCATGCCCCTCAAGTACTCTAGAACCCCACTAGTATCACTTGCCTTCATTTTACGCTTGTTGCGTAAATAATTTCTATAGTCCACTTGATCAAATCCAAGATTTTCACGGCCTCCTGCTTGCCTAGCCATGAACTCAAAGGCATTTTTTGGTGCAATACCAGAAATTTCAGCCAAGTCAACTTTTGATGCTTGAGACGCTGACATTTTTCGATGTGATCTAAATAGATGAGCCTTACTGGGACTTGCCAAATTGTGATTATGCTCAGCAACGAAGTTGACAACACAAAATTTTCCCGTTTGGCGGGAACTAACTTTTAACATCGCCAAACAACCGAATCTCGTCTCTGCCCGCGAGTGATATTTGTAAACATTATCGCGTTTATCACATCCCCTTTTACCTTCGCATGAACAAACAAATATTCTGTCTAGAAGTCTCCCTTTGTCTTTATGAGCCGAGCTTTTTCGAATCGAAAAACCAACACTAAAAGCATAAGCATTATAAAACTTGTACGCTGCATCTTCGGTTTCAAACTCCATACCAACTCTTGGAATACTTTCCTTCGATATTTTTGAATGTAGCAATTCTATCGATTCATCAGCACCAAAAGAATTTATCAAATCTTCATCTTGATCAAAATTAAGTCTACGACGTGATGCTTCTTGTGGATCATTGTCCATCACGACCTTTGAATAAAAAAAATAAGAAAGAAATCAATTGAATGACAAAACAACTTAAGCATTTAATGACCTGCAGTGCTTAATTTAACACAAGAAAATAAACTAACTATGGAAACTATACATAAATACACATAACTGAATGACCAAAACAACTAGAGCAATTCAAAGCATATATAACATATCGATTATGGAGACTCCTATATATAATTATTTTGATTCTTGCTCCAACCAAATCTTGCTATACATATATATTCATTGAACTACCGATACAAACTCATAAACCAGTGAAACAAAGAATGAACTTACCTCAACTTTTTGGTGTAAGTCGACAATGGTTCCAGAGATGATAAGACGTCGGTAAGGATAGAAGTTATGCTGTAGATTAGAAAGTTCAATTCTCCCAAATAAACTTCATGAATTAACAATGGTATTTGCTCAAGCCGTATCTAGCAACCGACGTAGTTCGTGGGAAAGATAAATTTAAGCTGGATATCTTTTTAATTTAGATACTAATCATTTATTCTTATCAACTTTGTAATTGTTAAATGACTATCCATGTATACCAATAATACCAATAATATTAGTGATAAAAAATTTGGTAACACGATTTAGTCACATAAGATTTGGCTTGGTTTGTTTCGGCTTCTACTTATCTTTATTGGCCAGGCCCATTTATTTACTTGCCAGGTCCTTAATTCGCTTACGTCGGCAAAACTACAGTTGGCGAGATTCATATTGTGAACTTAAATTTTCTGATTAAGAATATTTACAAGCTGCAAATTGCAATACATGAATCCGTTTTCATAGTTTTTTGTATCAATTTATCCACAGGAAACACTATTTTGAGAAAAATATATAGTAGAAAAGTAGAAAATTTTCTTACCTCAAGTGTTCAACAACAATTTGATTTTATATAGTCAATGTATAGTTAAGGTAATATGATGTTATAGACTATCCATAATGGTGGTTTTTTAACATTAAAATATAATAATTTTTTTAGCGACAGTGTACTTTTGTTAAAAAATCTTCTATATGGTTTCTTATTAAGAAACTGTTAAAAAACTCATTTAAGCTGAAAAGTTGAATTTTACAGCTATTTTAGTCATTTTCAACTCAAATTTTATTTTGTTTGTTTTAAAAAGTATATCTAATACTCATTATTGTTTTTTATCTATCCATAGACACCTATTTATATATGTTTTTCATAAAATTTATAGAATGAAAAAATTTGGATTGAAAAATTATGAGTAGAGAAAAAAGTAAAAGAATTTTTTAGATGATGTGACAGAGAGAAAGTTGAAAAGTTGACTAAAAAATTTGTTAAAAAATCAACCATTGTACATGCTAGCTTATTTAAGTACTGATTATTTATTTTTTCAGTCTAAAGTTCTAGGGTCAATTACCGGAAATCACCCGTACAATAGGCCATATTGCCAGAAACCACCCGGATAACGACTATTTACCGTAAATCACCCGTATATCCATCTGCGTCCAACACGTACCACCCTACCCCACTCTCCGTCCATTAGATCGTTAACGTAATTACAGATTTAAGCCAAACTTTTTATTTTCATTCAATTTCTCCACAACTTTAAAACTTGGGTAAAAATTGTAATTAAGCTAAAAATTATTAAAATAGAATTATTCAAATAATTAAGTTTGGGAAAGTTTGGATAATTTTTTGTAATTTTTCAAGAATTATGCAAGGGCATTTTTGCCCCAACTTGGAAAGTTGGGGCCAAAATGCAATTAATCCAAAATCTGGGGGGCCCCGACCAGTTACTGTTCATCAACATCAACCTCATGCCAGTCGAGCTCCATTCATGGCTTCCAATGGCGGATTTCGCCGAATCGAACCTCCATTTGGGCTCGTTTGGTTTAATTATCCCATGGGCTTTTTAGTAGGGGATTAAACTCATCCAACCCAAGTGATTTCGGATGGAAATAATCAAAGACGAGATCGAATTTGAGTATTTATGGAAAGAGAATTTCGATTTTTAGCTTTATGGAAATTTGACGATATCGGGGCCAATTCGATATCGTTTTAGGTCAAACTTTATACGATTTCGAAGCTCTCCCCGAGACCTTTCCAACCCCTATAAATAGGGCACCTTTCAACGAGTTTTCGGTATCCAATTTAATCCCAAAAGCTCAAGAACCCTAGCTCCGCGGCCGTGTCTGTTCATCGAAGAAATTCGTCGACCACCGTCCACCGTTGGAGTCGCCGCTACCACCAAAAGTTGTGTATGGAAGTTAGCTTCCAAAGCCCCAAGCTCTCACCGCCGATTACCCACCTCCGGTCGCCGCATTAGCCAGAAAACCGAGACAGCTCCTCCGCACCGATCCGAATTGGGTATTTTCGAATTTTGGATTAATTACATTTTTTACCCAAGTTTTGAAGTTGTGGAGAAATTGAATGAAAATAAAAAGTTCGGCTTAAATCTGTAATTACTTAACGGAATTTTAAACGGAATGACGAGTTGGGTGGTAACAGTGTAACGGACATGGGTTAACGGGTGATTTACGGTAAATAGTCGTTATCCGGGTGGTTTCTAACAATATGGCCTATTGTACGGGTGGTTTCCGGTAATTGACCCAAAGTTCTAATCACATTTATGCATGCAACAAATATACGATCCCATTTAATTTTTATTCTTTATTTAATCCTGCAATTAATAGAAAATATGGTTAGACAAATTGTTAACATCAATAGGGGTGTGTCGTTGAAAACCCACCTTTGAAAGAGTTAATTAAATCAAACTTAACAAGAATTGAAAAGGCAGTTTATAGTAAATTATGTGGTCAAGATTAACTAGTTGTAACAATTGTGAAAAGGAAACAAGATTTATATAAGCACAATGACAATAGTATATAAAATTTCTTTTTCCTTAAGATACGAATAAACAAATTAGTTAATGCGAGCACTGGATAAGAGCTGGCATACGAAAGAATGATGGTTGATGATATCACCCTATTAGTTTAACGTAATCAAGATTTGTGATCGAGCATAATAAAAAGGATTAAGTGGGCGGAGGAGTCATGAAAGAAGAGTCCACTCTCACCTACCTAAAAAATAAAATGTGAGATCAGTGGGGGTTGGTGGAGAGCGTGAGAGATGTCATATTTTTATCTACCTCCTTTCATTTCCCCTATCTATATTCTCAACTATCAATCTCTATTCTCTAATGATTGTTTTATTAGTTTTCTTCTAGTTGCATATAATATGGGCGTGTTTTATAATATGTGAGTTTCCAGTTTTTTTGTTATTTTTTAGAAAAAATAAAATTTTAAAAACTATTTTTTCCCGTTTTAAAATTCTTGTATTTAGTTTTGTAAATTAAGATGATTATTAGGATATGACATTGTATAAACATAACTAAATTAATAACTCTATAACAATAAAAATATTTCAAACCTGAAAACTGTAAATTTATAGGATTACCAAATCAATCCACAACCTTTTATTGTGTTGTTTTAATATGTATTTATAAGTTTCCCTCTTTGAATGAAAATGTGTTTTTTGTTATTTTTACACTACATCACCTTGAAGTAAAGCTTCTTTCTCATCGGTCATTTTAGTTCAAATCTTTAATTAAATAATATATGATTTTAGAATCTACTATATATATACTAAAGCAGAATCTCTACTACGTCACGTGGCGTCCCTAAAATAAATCAATCCTCTTTAATGCCACGTGGCATTATGTCATTAATTTTGCCACGTGGCAAGCTATTCATTTTTTTCGTTTTTATTTTGAAAATCAAATCAAATCTATTCCCTAATTAACAGTCTATGCATAACATATGAATATTTTTATAATCCATTCTTTCCAAAACGTAGGACAAAATATTCTCTGTCATATATTGTATGCACTTAAATAAATCTGTAATATTGTTATCATAAATTCTTTCCAAAATGGACCAAAAAATATTCAATAAATCTGCATTGCAATAACAAATGCGTTGGAAACAAATGATTTGTTTTCAAAAACTGAACCTGCAAATCTACTATATATCTACTAAAATAGAATCACAACTAAGCCACTTGGCACCTCCACAATAAAACCACCATTCCCTACTGCCACGTGGCATCATGCCATTAATTTTGCCACGTGGCAATCTAACATTTTTTCGATTTTAATTTGAAAATCAAAACTCTGCAATAATTTACAGCCCATGCATACTATACAAAAATAAATTTGTAATATTTTTATAATCAATTATTTCAAAAATTTACCACAAAATATTACATTCTATACAGATTTGATTTCTCTGCAATATATTTCTTATGCACTATACGAAATAAATCTGTAATATTTTTAACATCAAATCTTTTCAAAATGGACCACAAAATATCCAATAAACCTGCAGTACAATAACAAATTCATACCAAACAAATGATTTGTTTCCAAAAACCGAACCTGCAGATTTGCTTACAAATCAGTGACATAAAAAGATGGAGGAGGACTCGGAGGATTATATAGTGCACATGTTTATAAGTCGTTTTTGTATTACTATACTACTGTCTAATTACGGATTAATTAGCATTTTAATTATGTAATGTTTTGTAATATCCCTCATTTTATAAGGATATTTTGGAATTTTTCCAACTCCTGTATTACAAGTCGGATTAATTTTAGAGAGGTTCGGACATTCAGTAAATTGTTTGATCTCTGTAATATTTTTCTGAGCAATATAAAATACAGTTGACGTATGTTCAAGGTTAAATAGTCGTTCGTGTACGAATATATTTAACCCGGGGTTAAGATATTTAACCCAAGAATTTAAACGGGCAAGAGGGTGAAAAATGGCCTTGACCGCACCCCGCGGTCAAGTGGCCGCACCCGCGGCGTAAGCCAAACAGATGAGTCGGTAACTGGGCACCACCGCACCCTGTCGCACCCTGCCGCACCCCGCGGTGGGATATTTTTTCTTCTGCAACGTTATCCTCTTCCCCTGCAAGTGGCGCCGGTTGTCAGGCCTAGCCTTGCCTAGCCTCCCTTGCTAGTCTCCTGCTTGTTCCCTGCTGGGGGAGCTCTTGGTTGGCTATATAAGGGGTCAACATCAGAAGGGGAAGGAGCGTCGTCTTTCTCCTCTGTTTTTCTCCTCTGAAATCTCCATTGAAGCACCAAGCTCTTGAGCTTTGTTGGGAAGGTGTTCGAATCCCTTTGAGTGTTGGAAAGAGGTACTCCTAAGTGGTATTCAAGCCTAAGGTGTTGAGAAAACAAACCTAGAACGAATCAAAGTCGAAACGAAGTGATTGGGTGAGTTTTCTCCATTAAAACGATGTCACGAGCTCGCCACTGTAACCCCACCGCACCCGCGGCAAGCCTCCCACCGCACCCGCGGCGAGCCTTGTCCGAGTGTGTGTTCTTGGGTGTTTGGCTTTGGGCGAGGCTTGATTCCTTTGATTCTTTTCCTATTCTTTTAGATTCAATTATGTAGATATTGAATCTAACTTAGGGTCTCGTTATGGGTCGTTCCATAGGGATTTATTATCCAGGATTTGTCCCAGTTTCAGACTCAGGAACCCGACGTTTCTAAGCTTTGTTCGAGCTCGTCTAATCTAAGGCAAGTGGCGGTTCGCTCTTGCTCATCATTTCATATTTCAATTAATTATCAATTGTTTAGATGCTAATTAATTTGGGATGATTTACTGATTTATTATTCGTTGGGAACAACTTTGTTAATAAATGATTAAAATATGATATTATACTAGGTTGTATATCTGCTAGAACGACGCTAGTATAAATATATGTTTTTGATGTTGGCCATGTTGGCTTGGATGTGGACTATTATTGTGTTGAACTGTTAGTTAGCACGAGTATTCGTAGGAACGCTTGGACTTTGCGAGGTCCATTCGTTTCTTTATAACTTGGCAAATAACAGGACGATCAAGACCCTATGCCAAACTTTCTGGTCATGACCAACCGAGATGTGGATATAGAGGCTTGGACTCTGCGATGTGGATATAAAAGCTTATAACGTGATGTGAGTTTTGGAATTAAATCAGATAAGTGCTCTTGACGCACATAATTAATATACCTACGGCGAGTAGTGCAGCTAGGCGATAGTGCAGCTAGGAAAACTCGTCTTAACTTTTAAATCGCTCGTATGCGATACTGTGATTAATTAATGTTTCCGATAAGACTCATTTCCTTGGGAGTCTTCTCTTCAGTGCATATCTTATTTGATACTCATTCAGGGAAAGTACTGGGTTATGTATCGTTCCGTCGGTTATTATTCGAGGGACAATGATAGTAAACGGTTACGATCTTTCGAACCACTCTGCTTTGTACCCTTGCATGGTCTTTCATTAGACTAACCAACCGTAATTGTTCTCTGCATGGTTGGATGGTGTCATCCGTTCGATTCGGCACATCAGATAAATTGCGGATCCGAGAAGGCTAGAACGACTATAAAGACGAATGATGTTTTTTGTTGTTATTTTAAGACTTCCGCTGTGTTAATGATGTTTTGTATTTAAGACTTCCGCTATAATAATTCTGATAATGTATTTTGATGTATTTGGAATTATGCTGTAATTCCGAGACTTGGTTTTAATGGAAGTTATGATATGTTGCATCATAATTGTGGTTTAATGATTTATATCAACTGGAAAAGCCTTGGGTGACATCGGACAGTACGTCTGAGGTCACTGGCGATAATACTTTCAAGAGGTTATTTGGGGGTATTACAGACTTGGTATCAGAGCCGATTTTTTTTTTCTTACGGGTCGGGTTTAAAATATTTTACAGGAACAAAACTTTTATAAACCGATCACTTGTTTGAAACTGAGAAAGGTTTTAGAAGGCTCTGAAATTTTCGAATAAAATTTTTAACCGTTCATAGTCGTGCCTTTTCTTGAAGTCTGATATGGAAGTTCACACCCATGTCTAGAAAGACTAAGTCTCGTCTTGTTACCCCGTAGGTTATGGGTACATGCATTTCCCTTATGAGAGATTTGGAAGATGCCGAGATGGCTCCGCCATCTCTAGCAAGGCTAAATTTCCCTACTCCCCCGAGATGCTTTGAGATCGGAGGACCTTGCAACCCACCTGAGGAAGTAAAGCATGTACTTCCTGAGTCAGTGGTACTTAGATCCAAAGATGTTGTGACTCCAGTAGTGGAACCTGTTGAGCTGTCAAGGTACGCTCAAGGATATTACAACGACGACCTCGAGATTGAGTCGATACCCGGAGAGGATCCTGAAGAGGACCCGGAAGAGGAAGATCCGGAAGAGGATCCAGAGGAAGATCCTGAAGAGAACCAAGAAGAACAGGGGCAAGAGCCCGATAGTTTGAGACACTCATTGGTGGACCATGAGGACACGGGGATGCAATTCCTCTACCCAAGTCCGCCACCCGAGTCAGTATACGCGCCAGCGACTGACACTGACTGGGAAGCACTCTATGTCGAGTACGGTATTAGTGAAAGCGGACCACGAGAATTATCTGAGAACTCAGAGCCTAATATTATTCGGAGAAGGCGAAGGTCGAGCCCTGAATTGCGCAGGATACTTCGTCAAAGCCAAGAGATCTCTTTTGAAGAGCAGCGGCTGATGGACGAAATGACGGATCATGCTCAAAGGAGGGCAAGGCCAAGAACACCAGAACCAAGGGATGAACCATGTGTTCCAGGGCCGAGTAGGGTCAGGAGTCCGTCACCGGATTCAAATGATGAACCCCGCTCAAAGAAGCCTTGTGTGAGGAGTTTGCCATACAGGAAACGTGTTTAGGGCGCCTTGATATGGGCCAACGTTGACTGTAGTAGTTTCTTTTGCGTATATTTTGATGTATATACGGTGAAGTACAAAAAAAGAATCTCCGAGCAATTTTGTTCGAAAGCTCGGGAGATTCCTTTGTAAAATCAGTAGCTCAGTTGAAAGTTCATCTATAATTAACCAGTTGATCTACTCTGAGTCGACTTTATTACATTAAGTATGATGGAATGATATTAATGTATAAATTACTTGGAATTTGATCGGTAAACAGATGGTGAATACAAGGAACACTATCCGTACTAGTGCGGGGCCAAGCAATGACCCCAGACCAATTATAAGGAATATTCCAGACCCTGTGGAGGAAAACGAATCAATTTCCCATAATAACCCTGGGGGGCAATGGCCAAGCTCAGGCCAACGCTCCGATGGTGTTTGATGCAGCGACAGTTGCAGCTATTCGGGGAATATTTATGCAAACGTTCACCGATGTTATGCAACATGTTGCACCTCAGGCACAAGGTGTGCCAATTCCGCCAGAAATTCCTAAGTTCGTGGAACCTAATGTTCATATACACCGTGATGAGACGGTCAAGAATAGGGATAATTATGGTCGAGCACTGAAGACCATTAACTCTATGAGGCCGGACAGTTATGACGGAAAAGGAGAGCCGGTTAGGGTGGCTCATTGGTTTTCCCATATGGAGCGGATGTTCCGCAATATCGAATGCATCGAGGCTGAGAAGGTGCATATAGCTTCTCTTCAGTTGAAAGGAGATGCTAGCGAATGGTGGGAGAACACTGGACTAGCTGATCGGGCTGATCTGAACTGGGGGATGTTCAAAACAAAGATGAATGATCGTTTCTTTTCCCAAGCCATGCGGGATGAGAAACACAAGGAATTTCTTTATCCCAAGAATGACGGATTGAAAGTGACCGAGCTAGCGGCCAAGTTCAATCATTTATTACAATATGCTGGGTCTGTTGTGTCCAGCGAGGAACAGAAGATTTGGCATTTCCATGAGTGGATGAGCCCAGACATTAAACCGATGATGTTGCGTCACGGATGCTCTACCTTGGAGCAATACGTGGATGCATCGTATAAGTTGGAGGTGACTCTGGAAGAGTCAACCAAGAGACGGAATCGCCAGAGGTCGATGCAAAATCAATCTCAGGCAAGTGGATTTAAACGTCCCGCGCCACCGTCCAACTTCGACAAGTCTGGCAAAGCGAGGACAGAGATTACTCAAGGAGGGTCAACACAACAATCAGGTCAGGGCAAGATTCTGATCCAATGTCACAATTGTGGTACAGCTGGGCACATAAACTTTGTGTGTCCGAAGGAAAAGAAGACGTGTTTTGGTTGTGGGAAGGAAGGGCATATGCAGAGGTTCTGTCGATAGGGAAAGCAGAAGGGAACGGAGTCACAGCAAGGGTCTGTTAACCAGAACAACCGACCTAGGTTCAAACCAACGGAGACTCCTAGTCCTTCGATGCAGACGACTACACAGAACAAAGGCAAAGCCCCAGCTATTTTAGGAGGTCAGGGTCAACGCCTGTACGAGATGCGTGAGGCTGATGGACCTAACGCTCCAATTGCTCAAGGTACTCTATACCTTCACTCTACTTCAGTGTGCATACTGTTTGATTCGGGTGCTACCCATTCCTTTATTTCAGAGAATTGTGTTAGTAAGTTAGGTTTAGTCTGTAACGAGGTTTGTGAACCTTTCTTTGTGAATCTTCCTAATGGTGACCATTTAGTGGGCACCAAGCGTTTGTCAGAATTTCCGGTTACCATTCAAGGTAAGAAGTTCGAGGCAGATTTAATCTGTATTGCTATGGCTCCATATGACATTATTCTCGATATGTATTGGCTGACGCGTCACGGGGCAGTGATCAACTTTAGTTCAAGGACTGTAACGGTGTCATCTGGGGGCCAGTGTGTGTGCAAATTCAAGGGTCGGAATGACGCGAATAACGGCAGGCTTATCAATGCGATGGCTGCGTTTAAGCTACTTCGACAAGGTTGTGTCGGGTACCTTTGCTACCTGGAGACGCCCATGAAAGATGAACCAACAATTCTTGATATTCCCGTGATTAATGAATTTCCTGATGTTTTTCCGGAAGAGATTCATGGATTACCCCCGAAGCGTGATGTGGAATTTTCAATCGATCTCGAGCCTGGTACCGCGCCGATTTCTAAAGCACCGTATCGGATGGCTCTTACAGAGATGAAAGAGTTGAAGAAGCAACTTGAGGATCTTCTCGACAAAGGTTAAGGCCGAGCGCATCACCTTGGGGCGCTCCGATGTTATTTGTCAAGAAGAATTGTGGATCGTTTCGACTTTGCATCGACTATCGTGAGTTGAATAAAGTCATGATCAAGAACAAATATCCTTTGCCAAGGATTGATGATCTGTTAGATCAACTACAAGGAGCAAAAGTCTTTTCCAAGATCGATCTGAGATCTGGTTATCACCAGCTCAGGATTCGTGAGGAAGATATTCCGAGGACTGCATTCCGGATGAGATATGGTCACTACGAGTTCATAGTCATGCCATTTGGACTTACCAATGCTCCAACAGTCTTCATGGATCTGATGAACCGATGTTTTCACCAGTACTTGGATAAGTTCGTGGTGGTCTTCATCGACGACATTTTGATCTACTCCCCGAGCGTGGAAGCTCATGAGGAACATCTTCGGATTATTTTATCAGTCCTTAGACAAAATCAACTATATGCGAAATTGTCTAATTGCGACTTTTAGATCAAGGAAGTGGCTTTCTTAGGCCATGTGATCAATGAGAATGGGGTGATAGTTGATCCCCAGAAGATTGAAGCAGTAGCCAATTGGAAGCGGCCTCAGAACGTGAAGGAGGTGCGTAGTTTTTTAGGACTTGCGGGTTACTACAGACGGTTCGTAGAGGGATTTTCTAAGATTGTTCTACCTATGACCGGTCTGCTCCGTAAGGCCCACAAGACGTTTGTCTGGAATGACAAGTGCGAGGCCAGTTTTCAGAAGCTGAAGCAATGTCTGACCTCGACACCAGTGTTGACGCTGCCAGAAGGAACTGATGATTATGCGGTCTATAGCGATGCTTCAAAAAATGGGTTGGGATGTGTGTTGATGCAAAGAGGCAAGGTTATTGCTTACTTATCAAGACAGCTAAAAACCTATGAAGATTTGGAGGCACTATCTCTATGGTGTGAGGTGCCAAGTCTTCACTGATCATAAGAGTCTCAAGTATATATTTACTCAGAAGGAGCTGAATATGAGACAACGTTGCTGGTTGGAGCTACTCAAAGACTACGACATCGAATTGTTGTATCATCCGGGCAAGGCTAATGTAGTAGCTGATGCATTAAGTCGGAAGACGCCGCACGAGACTGTAGTGGCTTTGCTTGTCGCTCAGACCAAACTGAACCAAGAATTGTGCGAGATTGAAGTCTTGTACGATCAACGTCGTGGATACCTGAGTATGCTTGAGAAATTCAAGCTACGCTTCTTGATCAGATCAAGGAGAAGCAGGTCGATGATGTAATTCTGGTGAAGCTATGCAGCGAAGTAATGGACGGGAAAGCTCCCGGTTTCATGATTCAGGAAGATGGATCACTCTGGTTTCAGGACCGGATTTGTGTGCCTGACGTTGAGGGTCTTCGCCAATTGGTGATGAAGGAAGCCCATTCGTCAGCCTATTCTGTACATCCAGGCTCTAGCAAGATGTACAAGGACCTCAGAATGAAGTTCTGGTGGCCCAATATGAAGTGGGATGTGGCAGAGTTTGTGGCAAAATGCTTGACTTGTCAGAAGGTCAAGATAGAACACCGAAGACCCGGTGGAGAATTGCTACCTCTTCCAGTTCCAGAATGGAAGTGGGAGGACATTGCAATGGATTTCTTCACAGGGCTGCCTAAAGCTCGAAGTCGGAAGGATGCTATATGGGTTATCGTTGACAGGCTCACGAAGAGTGCTCACTTCGTGGCTATCAAGACAACGTGGGAACCCAGAAGCTGTCAGAAGTATTTTTACACGAGGTTATCCGTTTGCATGGTACTCCAAAGACCATTGTATCGGATCGTGATGGCCGATTCATGTCAAGATTCTGGAAGGAATTGCACAAGGCCATGGGAACTGAGTTAAGATTCAGTACTGCGTTTCATCCTCAAACGGATGGACAGTCTGAAAGGACCATTCAGACCTTGGAAGATTTGCTAAGATCTTGTGCACTCGATCGTCCGACTAGTTAGGAGGACAACCTGAGTCTGATTGAGTTCACATACAACAATAGCTGGCATGCTACTATCAAGATGGCTCCATTCGAGGCTTTGTACGGTCGAAAGTGCAGATCTCCGATTTGTTGGGATGAGAATGCCGACAAGATTCTTCTCGGACCAGAGCTAGTCGAAAGGACCGCCTCAGACATTGCCTTGATAAGACAAATGATGTTGATAACTCAGAGTCAACAAAAGTCTTACGCTGACCCGAAGCGTAGGAATGTTGAATTCAAGGTGGGTGACAAAGTATTTATCAAGGTGTCACCATCCAAAGGTGTGTTCAGATTTGGTAAGCGTGGGAAGCTTAACCCTCGCTACGTGGGACCATTCGAGATCCTTGATAGGGTGGGATCTCTAGCGTACCGTTTGGCATTGCCGCCATCGGCACATCCAGTGCACAACGTGTTCCACGTATCCTTGTTAAGGAAGTATGTGTCGGATGAATCTCATGTGCTGAGTTATGAAGACATCGAGATCCAGGCAAATGGCACCTACGAGGAGATACCTGTGCGTATTCTCGAGCGTCGTGAGAAGCAGCTACGCAGCAAGGTGGTACCGTTGGTACGAATTTTATGGTCCAAGTCAGGAACCTAAGAGGTTACTTGGGAGACTTGGGAAACTGAAGAGGATATGCTTAGATGCTTTCCTGAGTTGTTTTCGGCCTAGAATAGCCAAGTTTCGGGGTCGAAACTTCTTGTAAGGGGGATGTAATGTAATATCCCTCATTTTATAAGGATATTTTGGAATTTTTTCAACTCCTGTATTACAAGTCAGATTAATTTTAGAGAGGTTCGGACATTCTGTAAATTGTTTGATCTCTGTAATATTTTTCCGAGTAATATAAAATACAGTTGACGTATGTTCAAGGTTAAATAGTCATTCGTGTACGAATATATTTAACCCGGGGTTAAGATATTTAACCCAAGAATTTAAACGGACAAGAGGGTGAAAAATGGCCTTGACCGCACCCCGCGGTCAAGTGGCCGCACCCGCGGCGTAAGCCAAACAGATGAGTCGGTAACTGGGCGCCACCGCACCCTGCCGCACCCCGCGGTGGGATATTTTTTCTTCTATAACGTTATCCTCTTCCCCTGCAAGTGGCGCCGGTTGTCAGGCCTAGCCTCGCCTAGACTCCCTTGCTGGTCTCCTGCTTGTTCCCTGCTGGGGGAGCTCTTGGTTGGATATATAAGGGGTCGACATCAGAAGGGGAAGGAGCGTTGTCTTTCTCCTCTGTTTTTCTCCTCTGAAATCTCCATTGAAGCACCAAGCTCTTGAGCTTTGTTGGGAAGGTGTTCGAATCCCTTTGAGTGTTGGAAAGAGGTACTCCTAAGTGGTATTCAAGCCTATGGTGTTGAGAAAACAAACCTAGAATGAATCAAAGTCAAAACGAAGTGATTGGGTGAGTTTTCTCCATTAAAACGTTGTCGCGAGCTCGCCACTGTAACCCCACCGCACCCGCGGCAAGCCTCCCACCGCACCCGCGGCGAGCCTTGTCCGAGTGTGTGTTCTTGGGTGTTTGGCTTTGGGCGAGGCTTGATTCCTTTGATTCTTTTCCTATTCTTTTAGATTCAATTATGTAGATATTGAATCTAACTTAGGGTCACGTTATGGGTCGTTCCATAGGGATTTATTATCCAGGATCTGTCCCAGTTTCAGACTCAGGAACCTGACGTTTCTAAGCTTTGTTCGAGCTCGTCTAATCTAAGGCAAGTGGCGGTTCGCTCTTGCTCATCATTCCATATTTCAATTAATTATCAATTGTTTAGTTGTTAATTAATTTGGGATGATTTACTGATTTATTATTCGTTGGGAACAGCTGTGTTAATAAATGATTAAAATATGATATTATACTAGGTTGTATATCTGCTAGAACGACGCTAGTATAAATATATGTTTTTGATGTTGGCCATGTTGGCTTGGATGTGGACTATTACTGTGTTGAACTGTTAGTTAGCACGAGTATTCGTAGGAACGCTTGGACTTTGCGAGGTCCATTCGTTTCTTTATAACTTGGCAAATAACAGGGCGATCAAGACCCTATGCCAAACTTTCTGGTCATGACCAACCGAGATGTGGATATAGAGACTTGGACTCTGTGATGTGGATATAAAAGCTTATAACGTGATGTGAGTTTTGGAATTAAATCAGATAAGTGCTCTTGACGCACATAATTAATATACCTACGGCGAGTAGTGCAGCTAGGCGATAGTGCAGCTAGGAAAACTCGTCTTAACTTTTAAATCACTCGTATGCGATACTGTGATTAATTAATGTTCCCCAACATTTGTCATATTTCCAATAAGACTCATTTCCTTGGGAGTCTTCTCTTCAGTGCATATCTTATTTGATACTCATTCAGGGAAAGTACCGGGTTATGTATCGTTCCGTCGGTTATTATTCGATGGACAATGATAGTAAACGGTTACGATCTTTCGAACCACTCTGCTTTGTACCCTTGCATGGTCTTTTATTAGACTAACCAACCGTAATTGTTCTCTGCATGGTTGGCTGGTGTCATCCGTTCGATTCGGCACATCAGATAAATTGCGGATCCGAGAAGGCTAGAACGACTATAAAGACGAATGATGTTTTTTGTTGTTATTTTAAGACTTCCGTTGTGTTAATGATGTTTTGTATTTAAGACTTCCGCTGTAATAATTCTGATAATGTATTTTGATGTATTTTGAATTATGCTGTAATTCCGAGACTTGGTTTTAATGGAAGTTATGATATGTTGTATCATAACTGTGGTTTAATGATTTATATCAACTGGAAAAGCCTTGGGTGATATCGGACAGTACGTCTGAGGTCACTGACGGTAATACTTTCAAGAGGTTATTTGGGGGTGTTACATGTTTTATCTACTTCAATTGAGTAAACATACACCTCTGATTACATGCAAATATGCATCAGTGACAATTCTCAGGGCAGTTTGTAAATTTAGTACTTAACTATCGAAATTCTCGTGCCAAACACGGGTTTGTATGTCATATATGTTGAATAAAAAATATTAATAATTATAAAATTTAATCTATGTATTAAAAAAATAGATCAAGATCATATTAATATCAAAATCATATTCGGATCATAATTTCGTATATCAATCATCCATATAATTAAGAAATTTTGGATTTATATATAATTAGGAAATTTTGGATTTATATATAATTAGAAAATATTTGGATTTGTAATATTTGTGCTTGATTTGTATTTAAATTAGGAAGGGGGATAAACAGATCCAAAATTTTCTATGCCACATGTCACCCTAAGAATAAACCATGCCATTATATGCCACTTGTCATCATTATTTTAAAAATCAATATATATCTAAATTATTTCCAATTATATTTGTAATCTCTAATATTACTTAAATAAAATTGAATATCAATAAGGAAATTTGTAATCTTAAGAATAATCCACCTAATCGTTTACATCTTTCCAACATAAGCTAATCTTATATAAACAAATACACTTGGACCAAACAAAAAATTCCATAATTATATACAAAAATTGTCCTTTTTAATAATTTATATCTCGATCTTATTAAGACCTTAATGTGTACATTCATTTTCTAAACGTTCATAAATATGTAGTGAGTAAGTGATTAATTAGTAGCTTATAATAGGTCAATAATGTGCACTTTTTATTTGCATTGTAAAACTGTAAATTTTTGCAATAAAAAAATTATTATAAAGAATCTTAGAAATAAATGTTTTGTAAAGATACATTATTACATACTCTATACTTAAATGAAATAAGATATAAATTATTACATAGTAATGCAATTTCTAATTATTAGTTTAGTACAAAAATTAATTATGAATGGTAGTTTTCAATATTGAGCTATAAGTGTACTAACATTAATTTCATAAACCTATTTTTGAAAAATCTTATTTATTGTATCTATTTTATACAGTCGTGGTCTAGGAAAGGACGCATAGAAATATATATCTATATTTATTAATAGATATAATCATAAGATACAATTATATTTTTTTGGTCAAAGTATTATATTATAAATAATCTATTATATATCTACTAAAACAAAACTTCAATATGCCACATTGCACCCTCACAATAAAAATATGACATGCTATTTTTTTAGAATTTCATTTTTTTTTGTAAATCTAAATGTATATAGAAAAATTCTATATCATAAACCTAAATTAATTCCTAATTTAGATACAAATCAATCAAAATAATCACTTCCTAATATACATACAATTTCCTAATTTAGATACAAATCAATCACATAAATAAACTAATCACTTCCTAATTTACACACAAATGAATCACACAAATCAATAACAAAGATTACTAATACAAAACTTTCACAACAATCTACTATATATACGCTAAACTAAAACCTAACTAAACCACATGATACCCCCTAATCAAATCACCTCAACATTTGCCATGTGTCATTCTATCATTTTTTTACTTTATTTTAATATATTTAATTATAAATTAAAAATCTACTAAATCAAAACCCCTCTATGCCACATGGCACACCCCTATTAAGCACACCTCCTCCTTATACCACATGGCATCCTCCTATTATTTCTGTCACATAACATTTTCTCATTTTTTAAATTCAATATAATAAATATATATCAAATTCTCCTATTTCCTAAACTAAACATGTCAATCATAATAACGATCTTCAAAAAAACCTTTTTTTAAATTTAATATAATAATTATATATAAGATTATTTTATTTCCAAAACCAAACATGTCAATCAAAATCATATAGCTTATATATATATTATCATATTTTCATAATTAAAAATACTAAACAATAAAGGCAAAAGTCAAATTCTATAAGCATCACCAATAAGTAGTTTAATGATGGATTATCAACTACATTTGGAAATATGCAATGGATAATATTTCAATTTAGTTACCATGAAAATATGTTTCTATGAATGTATTCAAACATTCCGGAAATATAAGATTAGGAGGGCACCTAGAGTTGTCTAAGAAGAACTATCCTAAAACACCTACAGAATTGGCTAATATATCTAATGTTCCCGATGATGTTGTTGTCGGATCTGTTATTTATGCAATGTTGTGCACTCGACCTGATCTTGCTTTTGCTACAAGTGTGCTCAGTAGGTTTATGTTCAATCTTGCTAAATATCATTAGAATGCCATGAAAAATATTTGATGAGATACATGTGTAGAACTAAAAAGTTATGTTTAGTTTATTCTGAGCGTACCTCTAGAGATGAGTTGCATGGATATGTTGATTCAGATTATGCTAGTAATAAAGACACTAGAAAATCTACAACTGCTTATTTCTATACATGGGCTGGCAATTGTATTTCTTGGAAGTCACAACAACAATCTGTTGTGGCACTTTCATCTACCGAAGCTGAATATATAGTTGTCACATACGCTGCTAAAGAAGCAATTTGGTTGACATGAATTCTGGGTGAGATCCAGACTAGTCCATGTATGCATGTGTTGCATATGGACAGTCAAAGTGCACTTTATTTGTGTAAAGATCTTATGTACCATAAGAGGTCAAAGCACATAGATGTTAGACACCACTTTATTAGAGATAAAGTGGAGGAGAAAGTATTGTTGGTAAAGAAGTTAAAGGGGATGAAATCCTGCAGATTTTGGCACCAAGATTGTGACTACTGATAAATTCTCATTTTGTAGGAATTTCCTTCATGTATGGAATGCCACTTGAGCTTACAAGGATTTTGAGCTGAGGACGAACGTGAGGTGATGCCCCCATTCTACGACAAGGGACACTAGGAGTTATTCCAACATTTGTATTAGGAGAGCATATGTAATGTTAGTTAATCCTAATTGTTGTAATAAAACATGAAATATTGTATGTTTTTGAATGACAAGCACTCTAGCTAGGTAGAGATTAGGAGATCACTTTGTGAGACATTGGCAGGATCAAGTTGGCTAGACCCATTAAGCCATGTGGGTGCTAGAGACACTTAGCCTCACGTCTATGTTGACTCTACCCACCCCTTGGGCTCTGGTTTGGCTTATATGGGTTTATTTGCCGCCGTTTCTAATCAGAGATGTAATTGGGCTTGTTTTGCTGTTGGGCATGTTGTCTTGAGCGAAGGAAGAGAGGCCGACTCTAAGGTTG
Organism: Rheum nobile; assembly: GCA_027886185.1. Taxonomy (NCBI): domain Eukaryota; kingdom Viridiplantae; phylum Streptophyta; class Magnoliopsida; order Caryophyllales; family Polygonaceae; genus Rheum; species Rheum nobile. The sequence continues at coordinate 6,858,037 of WOAB01000644.1, read as the reverse complement.
CCTATGGCACATGTTGAAGACAACGGCTCCACTTGGTGAAACGCGGCGTTTTATGACTTATTGAGCTTGGGTATAAAAGCTTCGTTGTAAACCCTAAACACTCTTAGTCTCTCACCCCACCTCTTTGCCGCTTTTGGAAAATCCATGACCTCTTGAGTGAGCCTCTGGCGATTTCCTTTCTGCATTGAGCTAGGGTTTGAGCGAGAAGAAGAAGGAGAGAAAGGAGTGTGCTCCAGTTGTTGTGGTGCTTTGGTGGTGTGAAACTTCAGTGGAAGTTTCACGGTGTCCTCTCAGGAGACTTCTCTTTATCCTTTCTTGCTCTCTAGGTTGTGTGCATGTTTCTTCTCTGTCATTTTCTTTTCTTTGCCGCTTGAGTGCTTGTTTGTAATCATACTTTGTTCTTGGCATGTGTTGCCTAGTAGATTGGGTGAGTCTCCCCTCCTAAGGTTCCCCAGACGTATGACCTAGGTTCGAATTCTGTCAATAACTCTCATGTGTTCATTTCTATTTTTGGTTTTAGTTTGTCAAAGCAATTCCTAGAAGAAACGATCGAAGCAGATATATTTGGTTTACATTCAAAAATTGAAAAGATATTAAAACAATGGTGGTTATGGAAAACCTCTCATGTTCTTGTGAACGATGTTTGAAATGAACACACAAGTACAAGACGCATAATGTTACGGAGTATAATTTTCACGTACACTGGATATTCGAAAATAATAAGACTTTTTACGTGCTGGTCTTCATTAGACCATGGGCAATGTTCAAATATTCAATAGCTATTGGGATGATTTAGGACTGTCATCTGGTTTGGATAGGTCCTAAAGTTTGTTGTAATAAAACAAATATTCAATAGCTATGACCTATGGGTTGACGTATTGTCTTACTTTTTCTTTTTCTTTTTTTGATGAGGAAAGAATTCAAGGTACCCGACATAACTACATTGGGTAGCTCGAGAGGCCGAAAGAATCGGCGTCGCTACAAACCGAACAGAAAGAACCAAAGACAAGCATGAAAATTACAACGAAGCAGAAGGGAACACAACAATCTAAGGCAGGTAGGGAGTCAGCTCAGACTCAAGGGTGCCATCGGGAAAGGGTCAAACATGAACACCTGCGGAAGTTCTGAACGGGCTGCCTTGACGTTGCCTTCACCTAGATGAAGGATCTTCAGGAGCCTCAACCATGACGTTGCCCTCGTTTGAGAGGGGTCTTCATTCAGCCACAGACACGACCACGACCGGCGACTCAGCCAGAACCCAAGATTTATTCCACAAAAGCCGCGAGAATTTTGCCACCCATACTTGATCAAAACAGAAATAAAAAAGGTCAACAAGGGTGACATTGATGAGATTGAATCCATCAATTCGGTCTTGACGAAAGATGAGAAATAAGTAAGGTTTGGAGTTTCAAGCCAAAAAAAGGTGTAAATGAGAGGTGTAAATTTTTATATGACTGGGATAGATTCCGGATAGAAAGTAAGTGGGAGTTACCCATTAAAAAATATTAAAATTATAGTACAATGTGATTGTATAAAGTGATAATTGCAAACCAGTTGAAATCCGATCGAGCCCAAAAACCACAGTCAGTTGGTGTTGGGCCTTTAACATGGTTGTTGGCCCCTTTTTTTTCTTCTTTTTTTTGTATAAAGCCGGTGTTGGGCCGAACAAAGAAGCGGAGCTCTTTGTAGCCGCTTCCTCGCCGTCGCCCCGACGAACACCATCGCCACCTTCGTGAATGGGCTACCGGCGGGCGGGCCTTCCCTCTTGTAAGACCTGCCCTCCACAAAGACCATCACCGCCACCAGCATCGCCTCCGCCGGAATCATGAGCGAGTCACTGGCGAAGACGAGAGGCATACGAGGTTGCGCGTGTAGAACACGATGTTGGAGGTGATGAGGGCGAGGATGAGGGAGAGGGTGAGGGTGAGACAGGGCCAGATGAGGCCATTCCGGGAGATCCCCGACGGCGGAGCCCAGCCGGTGACCCAGCCGATGTTCTTCTGGACGAAGAACACCGAGCCGATCCCCAGCGCGGAGCCCACCACCACCCCGAAGAACCATCAGTTGCAAACCAGTTGGTTTGGGCTGGCTTTTGCTCACTTTGGTACAATTTTCCATATTTTCTCATTTATTGTTTTTGGTTAATAATTTCAAGATTAGCTTGCAGAACAAGCCGTAATACTTTGTAGCGATGGTCGACAATCAGACCGTCGATGTTCATGAAAGAGTTGTTGTTGGAGCTTGTCCACGACCATCTTGCACTGAAAGGCCCTATCTAATTTTTGTTAATTATTTTTTATATGATTTTAGATTCACGGTGTTTTACGTTTGTAGGTTTCTTGAATCAAATTTATGGAATATGATTCAAGATCTGATCAGAAAATCGTATGGATGGCTCAAATCTGATCGAGTGGTAGAGTCATTTGTGACCAGATCTTGTTTATCAACCAAGATTTATTCGAGATTTGATTGATGGTATATTTGGTTCATCAAAAAGTGTGAAGCGGGGTGGTTTTGCGGTGGCTTGCGGTGGTCCGAGAAGTAGTATATAGGTGAATCTGGAAAAGAGCTTCTCCAAGGAAGAAAATCTTCCACCCGAATATTTGGAGTAAACAAGGTATGATGGACATATTTCATAAATTGATTTTGGTTGAAAGAAAATTGAATTTTTACCCAAAAAATAGAGGGTTACCCATAAGATTTATCCTTGTATTTTTCTTGTCATCCTTGGTTTGATAGTATGGTGATTTTTTCCTCAAGGATATTAGTAATGTAATGTGGTTATTCCTTAAAAAGGAGGTTCCTTGATTATTTTAATGGTTATGGGGTTGGGGTGTTTCCCCATTGAAGAGGGTTTCCCTTAGACTCCTTAGTATTTGAATGTGGGGTTTTCACCCATAAGTTTACATGAAAGGAGTTGTTACCAAAAAGAGATGAAACTCTTGTTTTGGCTCCTTGAACATGTTGAGATTTGTTGTTTTTTATTAATATTTTTGTTGTTGTTGTTCTTGATGTTCTTGTTGTAGAGTATGAGTTTGGGTTTTTGGAGAGAGGTGAGAGTTTTTGGGTTTTTGAAGAGAGATTCCTTCCACAGGTTCAAATCTTGTTGTTGTTCTTGTTGGGATTGTTATTTGTTGTTGTTGAGATCCTTGTTGTTGAGTATTGTAGATGGATATTTGTTGTTGGTTGTTGTTGGAGGGGGTTTGACCCTTTAATTTGGTATTTTTGGTTTTGGGGTTTTTAGAGAGAAAGGAGAGCCCCTCTCTCTAAACTCCTGAGACCTTGATTTCTTTGTTTTTGACGTATTGTCTTACTTGTCTACAATGACCTCCATAATTAATATATTCTAATATATTTTTTCTAAAATATATATACAAAATTTGTCCATAGAATGTGATCAACACTATTTTGTAGTGCTTATCTAGGAGTTGTTACCGGTGTTTTGGATGCCATTTGTATGGGTTTAGAGCACAACTATGGAGAATGGAGTTGAGGAGTAGAAGTGTAGATATGGTGGTTTGGAGAAGCTTAAATGAAGATATATTGAAAAGAGAAGGAAGCCACCCAAGAAGACGAAGTATAGACCCAGTCGGGTCTACAGGACAGACTTCCGCGTCCGCGGATGAGCACGGAGGGCGATCGCGGAGAAGTCGAGAACACGGAGCAAGAAAAGCCATTTTCCGCGACCGTGGAATTCCTTCCGCGATCACGGAAATATCCCTCAGAAAAGCGGCAAGTCAAGAGCAAGATTGTAATTTCCGCGACCGCGGAATTCCATCCGCGATCGCGGAACCACACGGCAGAGCCATGCGGGTCTTTCTCCGAAGTTACTTTTACGTTTTCTTTTATTTTTATTTTCTTATTTTTGTTACTTTAGTATTATTTCCTTTTAGATTAGGTTCGTGATCTTTTCACTTTAGTTTTAGGGTTAGGTTATTTAACCTAATTTTCCCTATCATCGTTCATTATCGTTTATTCCATTCAGTATTGTTTTTCTTTCAAGAGTATGAAGAACTAAGCACCATTTGCTTAGTCTGACAATCGAAGCCTTCATTTGATATATGATTGTGAGGTTATAACTCTATTTCCTATTCCTTTGGATTATATCTTTTCTCTTGAGCTTATTCCTATTGATTTTTATTGATTTGATTAGCCTGGCCAGCTAGTTGATATTAGTAATTGTCTATTGCTAGGGTTTGGATATTTTGAGTTGAAATCCCTTATCTTGTGTAGCATCCATGATATTCTAGGACTAGTTGGACTAGTTTATTATGAAAAAGAATTGATTATGTGCTAAATGCTGCGAAACATCGGTGTTGTATGTATCCTGGTTAATTCCTATGCTCTATGCTGCTATTGTTCTAAATCTTGATAGTTTCTCGTGCGTTCAATAGTAAGGGTTGTCAGGCCGAGTTGGACTGGTGACTATTTCAGAATAGGGACAGGAATAATCAAAGGAAGGAATAGAGATAACCTAGGACCAATCAATCGAATGAATGGTGGATATTTGTTTGGCTAAGTGTTTTTCCTTAATTGATTACAAACCCTTTGCTTCTGTTTGTTTTGTTTACTTTGTTTACAACCAACCAACCAAAACCCCCCATTGTTACTATTGTATGCAATCTACATAAAGATAAACAACTCCTCCCTGTGGGATTCGACCCTTACTTGCCTATTCTACTGAGTTAGGTTTGTTAGGATTATTTTGTTTAGGTGTCATGACAACGCCTATCAAATTGGCGCCGTTGTCGGGGAGGCAAGTTTGACTGGTGTCGGTTGCAGCTATGGTAAACTGACTTTACCCTCTTGACAACATAGTGATGAAGAAAACCTAGCTCTTATAGCATTTTTTTATTTCTCCTCCTTCCAGAATTTTACATTGGAAAAACAACATTTGAAGAGGGGAGCCTCCAGTTGTGCATATGTAACTTGGACATCTGTATTTAGGATAATGCACACATGTCATATTGATTCGTGACATTTCAACAACATTACATTAGATGCACTTACTCTTTGAGTGCAATGCGTCATAACATGTTTTTGGCCGCTGATTCTCTGGTTCTACAGATGTTGCTAGCCGAAAAGGTAATATATCAGTGTCAAGGTTTTGAAACATAGGAAGCATGGCATACAGTGTAATCGCAAAATCAGCGGGCATAAAGTTGATGTGTTTTACTTAGACTATTTAAAAGATTGCATACTTACCCTAGTCTTGCATTGTGCCATTTGTCCGTGTTGCTTGTTTCTTCTTACCTTGTGCAGAGGTTCCTGGTTCATTAGGTATACACAGATTCATGTCGGTAAACCATACAATTACTTTTGTTTACTGGTAATGAACCTATTGCTACACAGAAGGCTGAAGTTTTGTAAAGCGGGTACCTAGTCTACTGCGCTTGTGTCGTGGCTGTGATGGTGTAGCTTCTTGATGGGCCTGGCTAGGACCAGGTTGAAAAGATAGAGCTGAAGCAATGCCTACTATAAACAATGCATTAGTGTAAAAAACATTCATGTATGTATAAGGCATCATATAATCGCACGCTTCCTTTTTTCCCTTGTATAAAGGAATGCTTTACTAGGGAACTGCTATCTTGTTGTTGCAGTTTGAACTCTCTGTGAACATGACACTGAGTTATATTACTTGATTGTAGGGCCTAGATTATGTTATCGCATAAGCTGGAAGATATCGTGGCAGGCGGTTCCTGAGTTCAGTTACCAATTTGAGGGCTTATGATAGGGAGACTCAGTATGTAAAGTGGGCGTGGCAGGAAAGCATAGGAATAATCTCATCCAATGATTCATTCATTTATTATCCATGAAGCCGCACTCACTGTAAGAGTTACACACAGGTGATCATTCACTTACTCTTCCTTGTCAGTGTGTGGGTGCATAAGATATTCGTTTTCCTCACATGAATTCTGAACAACTTATTTCATGTTGAAGTTTTATTAACTTATGGTACAAACTTCCATTCTCACCTTATCCTTATAACTTACTTTTTCCTTACATATTCACTCACACATATATAATTTTTCTACTCTACATTCTGAGAAATGTTTTTTTACGCAAAAAAATAAAAAGGAGAGTGAATGAGATATACATAACAGGTAAATTTAAATGTTAGCAAATCATTTTTCCCATTCATATCTAGGAATGTGCAATTGTATGTTAAAGTGGTTTTCGGAATATTTGTCTGTAATTTGAAGCCTGTAAACTACTGCATTGGCGAAAATCACTTCAACAAATGAAGAATACTATTGAATATACATCGGCCATATCGTCTTTTGGGTCAATATATTGGCGACAGATGCAAATCTCCTCATCTACCAAATCCTCTATGTTTATTCACTTTTTCCAATAAAAACCGCATGACTGGATCAAAGACATGCCAAGTTCGGTTTAAAAAGGTTACATTTTTAGTCAGCATGACAACATTACCTATGTTTATCAGACGTATTCCACAATAGGTCTGATGCGTACCATCTGGTTGTGGTGTGGTGGTTGTAGAAAGTTGTATAGCAAACTCTTGGCCACTTGCCCCTTCCAATGTTTGCCAAACACATAGTAAGGTCAATGTATTTTCTGTAATACTCAATGTGCATACAAGTATTGATCTTGAAGAAAACATACCGGCATCTTTATTATTTTCCCCTCTCAGGGAAATATATGCAGGTTTGTCTATAGTCTTTTATTGTAGTTAACCCATTCATGTCTAGCATTTAACAGGCTATGCAATGCAACAGGTAGTTACATTCTTACATGTAACAACAATAATACTGCATAATTCAGTTTTCGTGCTTATTGGTATCTATGTTGACATTTACTGCTATAGTAATCTTATATTATGTCTTATGTCTTAACGTAGCTATAATACACAAATATAAATATAAACATACAATATAGCATATTATAGTGATATTAATATGAATTCTGATTAAAACAACCACATTAGCAATAATTCTTGTAGTAATATTATTGCAATGGTACTACTAATATGGGTAATGCTAATCATGGTTATGGTAGACTCCTAATATGTGTAATTCTTCACGGTTATATTAATTCCCTGCAGGCACTGTTCTACAGTGTGCTGTTTTGACCTATATTAGTGTCAATGGTGTTGGAATGATGTGTAATTCCTCAATAGCCGTTTCACATACTAATCAATTTTCTTTTTTGGGACCTCTCTGGCGTGTGGCAATTTTGAGGACATTCGTCAGCTATTTTCTACCTTTGTACGTGTTTGAGTTCATTAGCTTTTCTGCCACAGGTTATCACCTTTACTAGACCACAGTAACCTCGAAAACTAACGTAAGTACAAATTGCATGATGCAATGATTTGATGCCTATGAAGACCTATTAACAAACTTAGAGTACTTTACTCGATCTAAGATTGTTAAGATATGGTACAATCTAAGCTGTATAAAACCTAAGTATAAGAATAAAAATGCACCCCAAAAAAACCGTTCAGTAGGTCACGTGTGGAAACAGCTTAGATATGAAAGATGGTACTAAGTATATTATAGAATTGTGTACATGCATGGGGGGCAGAAAACCCAATTGTATACTATACATACATGCACCCATAGAAATAGTACTCGACATGTCAATTACTAAACTACACACATCAAAATTACATCAGGTGCGCTTGTGGTTCTTGTGTGCTTGTTGACTGTCTTGGTGGCTCCCGCTTGTTAAGTGTAGGTCAAAGGACCGAGCCAAAACACAAAGGTAGAATATCTGCAAGCGTATGTTCCTGCCTCTGCATATTAGACAGCTTCACATCTGTTGGATCGTTGGCAAACCCTGTTCAGGCTGCATTTCATCAAGACCACAGTATTCCTGCATGGGGCACTTAAATAACAAAAACATATAGATCGATAATGTAGTACAAAGCTCATGATATAATAGGAAAATTATTGTCAAAAGTCTCAGGCATGGGAAACCCTTCCTGAAAGACGGGTCCAAGAAAGAAAAACAACCTAGCAAAGAGTGTCTGGCAAAGCCTCGGGCGCAAAAACAATGGAACCCGTAAAAAGTATTGCCAAAAACAAACTGAAACCCAATGAGTCTGCATGCTGCAGTACATAGGTAGGACATTGTGGGGTACCCCCGTAGCCGGATTACTCTTCATCAGAAACTTGATGTCTCCTCTTCAAGTTCTCTTTTGCAGGGGTCACCGACTGAGGTTCTCCAGTCATTGAATAAGATATTCTGCGTATTCATTCAAGTAAGTTATGGAATAATGTGATGAACATGATGGGTGTACACAAATCAGAAGGCCAAGTTTCTTACTTGGTTTTACCCTTTATGTCCTCCTCATCAATCAGCCCTTCACTTGTAACAGTGTTGTCTGGATCTATCTGTACAACTTCGCTGACAGCCGTGAGATCCTCTTTTGCATGGTCATTAAGTGAGTCACTCTTAGCAACAGTTGCTTTTGCATCTTCAGCAAAAAAATGGTGGCCATCCTGGAGGTTCTGCAATAGAGAATAGTGGAGAAATATTAGTGGCCATAATAAAATGGTGTACTTGTAGCGGGATTAATGGGAAATCACCTTCTGTGGAGGGATTACACTCAAAACATGGCTGACAGTGAAGCTTTCGTAGCCAGCATAAGGATAGTAGGTATGGGTCTTGAGCTCAAAAACCTGGTAGGTGCCCTCCATTTGCTCAATCACATGTGACAGCACGTTTTCCTCGGGGTCATCCTGCACATTTGTTCAACAGCAGAAAGAGTGTAAACATGCATGGTCAGTCCAGTATGTCATGTTATATGTGAAATTTAGGAGGGGATTCGGAATCATACACCAATCTCAGCCAACAAATGTTCAATCTTTTTCTTCAGCAAGTCTGCAGCTATGTCATCAAAAACAGTGAGCACCAAGCCCATGGTGTTGTCTGACACATCCAAGTGCAGCCTGCATCTGTGCACAAACGGCGTATTAGGCATTGTGTGACACATTCAGCTAAATGCAAAACGGTTTCGACGTACCGGGTTTGGGGAAATTCAATAGGCTTGGAGCATCACTGACAAAACAAATGGCCGCCAATAAACTTGAGGCTTTTCTTGCACTTACCGTTGTCGCATTAAATATAATACCAGCTATTTTCTAGCTGGATATTGTCAATCCTAACCCTGAGGTTGAATACAATAGACTCTTGTAAAGCATTGATATGTTAAATGTTTAAGCTTTCAACAGTACACATATTCTAAAGCATAGGTTGTACATGTGTAAGAGCCTGATTGGTAACTTCTCTTTGTTCCCGCCCCAAGGTCAGCAACTATAATAGGGTGCCTTCCCTCGCTGTAGTGACTAGAGTGGAGGATTCTATTGTCGGCTCATCACCATCGCTGTAAGTATTGCAATAATTAAGCCATGGAAAGTAGAGCATAAATTAAAAGGTGCAGACTCATAGAGGGTGATTCCACTACTCACCTCATCATTTCTCTCAAATTTCTAACTTCTGGTACATCATCATTGTCATACACGAAGCTGGATGATGTGCTAGATAAATAGATATTGCATGTTCAAATAATGGTAAAGCAATGTCTAGTACGATACATGTAGTTCGTTTGTGAAAACATTGGGTATGATGCTTTTCATTTGATTAGTATAGCTTACCTTTAAACTGTCTAGCATTCATTGCAGCAAAGACAGCGATGTAGGTCGATGTTGAGTCCTCATGCTGCTTAATAAAGGAGTCACATATACTGCCCCACAAATTAACCTTGATCCTTGCTGATCTGTTCCAAAAAAGTTGAAAGGGCAGTGGTGTACGTACGTTGGTTGCTATTTATCTTGCCCACTTAATTCCAAGCTGTTTACATACATGATTTCGTTTTGTCTAACCAAAACGTTTTTGTTTAAATAGTTATAATTAGGCTCATGCTAATCCCTAAAGTTTTCATTTCCTATCGTATGTGTAATTGTGAGCAGCTTAGATTATCTAGAGGAAACTGCATTAGACTGAATCCTACTTCACAAAACATAACGAATTGTTTACCCTTTATTGGAAGCCTCTGGTTTTCGTAGCATTTCATATCTGATAAAGGATAAAGCATTTCTGGTTTGAGTTTCTCATGCATTAGTATGTGCTTATGGTTACCTCTCATTGATCAGATAGCATTCAACCAGCTGTGAGCCATTGGAAGTAGGTTTTGCCGGGCCAACATTTACTACACAGCCGAGCACATCTGTGAAAAAGCGAATGGGCAAGGATTCAGTATATGTGCATTTGCTTAATCATTAGATACTCATCTGAGTGTGTAAGGAAACTGACGTAGTAGAAATTTCGAACCATTCAGGTCTATTTCTTCTATAGGTGTAAGGCTTAGCCCATATCGATCAAATCCAGCAGTTGCGCCATCAACAACCTTCACAGACGTGTTTCCCTCCAGTTGGAGAAAGTTAACAACATCACTTCGCAACTTGAATAAATCTCTTGCAGGCCGAACGGTGAAACATTTGAGGACGCAAACATTGCCCACCTCCAACTTGCTCACGAAACAATGAGCAATGGACCCGCGCGCGACGCAATGGATGGCATTCTCCTGCCATTGTGATGAGCAAAAAACAGAAGCATAATTAAAGGCATAGGAATATTTGACACGGTGAAAGGGCAAAAGCCAAGAGGTTTAAAGATGAAGAGCATCTACCATGCTGTCAGTCAATAGGAAATCTGTGCTAAGATAATCACCAACTGTGTTCGTAGCATGCCACTTCCGGCACACCATCACGTGGACCACTGATTCTGTATTCTGGGACAATGTGGAAAATGGAACATACACTTCTTGGTCATCACCATCATTCAGAGGAGGAGCTTTTTTCTTCATCTTGGTGTTGCGGGCGGAGAGGCGACGACCAACATTGGATGGAGAGGGTGTTGGATGAGAAGAGTTGAATGCCATTGGAGAGGGATTTTGCTGAGAAGAGTTGAACACGCCGTTTGGATTTTTGATTATCACGAACGATTGAGGTGTAGATTGGGAAGTTGGCCAGCCTATTTAACACAGGTTATGGTTGTGCTACAAAGGCATTAATGGAGGCAACAATGAACCAGCGTAGGGAAAACGGCAACGCATCAAACTATAACGTCCCAAAGGCAGATTTAATGTGCTCTAATGGATCGTCTTTAATTTTCGTTAATGCTGTTAATGGAGGCAGCAATGAAGCAGCGTAGGCAAAACGGCAGCGCATCAAACTATAACGTCCCAAAGGTCTTAATGCAGATTTAATGTGCTCTAATGGATCGTCTTTAATTTTCGTTGATGTTGTTGGGCCGGTCTTCATCTTATTCCTATCCTGGGTTATATCGTGTAATGGACTGGCCCTTATATGGACTAGCCCTTATGTATTATCACATCACATAATGGATGATCCTAGGCCATGCCCATGCTAATTTGAGCAGTAAGCTTTTAGTAGTAGCATTAAATGATGGTTTAATTTGGTGAAAAACCCAGATTTATAGTAGATTAGGATAGATGCCATAAATTTGATCATGCAACCCATCTCATAATAATTTACGTATCTATAAATCTATAAACATACTAAACTAGCTAGTACTTCAATTTTTATATAATTTAATTTAATTTATATTCAATTCTTCTAAGAGACAATCGGGCATATATTTCTATCTATTAGGAATTTATTACAAACTATTATTAATTTGTAATAATAATAATAATGTTAAAGTTAAATTTATTAAGATTTATTAAAATTAAGAGTTAAGAAAATATCCTATTTGGACAAATATGCCATCTAATTAAATCCAAACATTAATGACAATTCTATCTAGTATTTAATATATATATTAAGAAAACCCAACATGTATTTACTTTGTAAATTCTATATTACATTTTTATATATTCTCATACTATAATTGATGTTTATAAATTGGACGGTCAAAACCTCATCTATCTAACCCAAATTTTTTTGGAAAGGACAAAAATTTGTGAGTATTCTAATTAGTTATTGATCAATGAAGGAAATAAAAACATATATACTCTCAGACTTCATACTACATATTATTACTAACGTTGATCATGAATCTAATTAAGAAACATGTGAAGGCTACCAAATAATAAAGCTTATAATTATGACACTTAATATAAGGACATAGAACCAGTTAGATACCCAATGACCATACACCAAAAGTAACGCGTGAAATTATCTATCTATCTATAAATATAAAAAGTAGACAAATGGTGCAATTAATGCCCAATAAGTATGAGAAATCATCTCTTATTTTTTGTTGATCTTTCATTACAAACTACATCTTCTAATATAGCTCAATAGTTAAAGACACTCTCATAATACAAGAGGTCTAGGGTTCAACCCCCCTTCTTAACAACTTTGTTTTACTATTTTATCTTTCATTATTTTTTTGTTTATATTAATTAGTTACTCAAATCTATATATATATCTATCTATAAATATATAAAATAGAATTTTGTCCATTAATGCCCTACAACTAATTAATATACTTTTTCCCTAATTTTTTACTTTCATCTCATCTTAATCTATATACTCCGTATACGATAAAATATAGTATAGACAATAAATGACAATCCTCTAAAACTCAAATTCAAAACATACAAAAAAAATTAACACATACTTAAACGACAACTTAAAAATAAAGACTCTTCCATTTCCTAAATATAGATACAACCATGGAACTTAATGCCCATATGCGTAATTCTGGATAAAGTTACATTCAGGACAATCAACAGTCAAAAAAATTAAAACACGAGCAACCGACTGTTTCAAAATATATACTTGACAATAAGTGCCCACCTCCATAATCCATCCTGAAACTCACATTCATCAAAACAATAAAGAAGAAAAAAAACAGACTACGATTGTTTCAATTGTGAGATTGAACATATTTAAATGACCATGGCTAGAGAAAACACATAACATATAAATAGTTGTCTTTCTTAACTTAAAAGACACTCCATATATAATTTGCACTCAAACGGCTGTTGAAAATAAGGCAATCAATTAGGCTAAAAAAATGCACAAACGGTTTTCTTTCTTAACTCAAATATACCAATAAATACTGGATCTTCCCATCTATTCACTTGGTGTGTCACTACTACAATTGATCTCTCTTATCTTCCTCACTTCTCCCTACACAATCATTGAAATCATGGCTGAAAATACAACAGGGGAAAGAAGATGCATTATACTTAACTAATTGCTTGAAGATATAAGCTCTGAGATTAAAGTCTAACGGTTAACATAAAATCATTGTGAATCCAGCCAATAATAGAGGAATGAAAAAATTCCAGTTAACAAAAAACTATTGAAATGATAACATAGTATCAAAGTCGCTTTCACGTGTAATTATAGGGTAAATTGTAGAAAATTACCCATTAAAGGGCAAGTTTTACAAAAAAATACAAGAAAATGAAAAAAAAAACGCTTCTAAAATGCCAAGTTTACAGAGAACCATCCCATGTTTTTTTAGTAACTAAGAAGCACCCATGTTAGGAAAATCATTAATCTTCTGTTAAATACATAATTGGAAATAAATTGATTTTTTTATAAGTCATTCTAAAATAGCTACTCCAAATTGGAAGTTTTTGCTATCTGTTCAAGAATATGGTTTGCATATTACAAGACTCATGGGTGATGAATTTAACTTCCAATTCATATATATTTTGAATGCTTAACATATGGATATAACAAAATCACCACGAACAACCAAAGATATGGAGTTACAGACGAAAAAATTGATAAGTTAGAAAAAAATTAGGGTCAACAGTTGTACCATAGATGTTCAATTCACAACAGAGTTTAGAAAGGGCTTCAGAAAAGTTACATGTCGAGTTACTTGAGACTTAAAGCAACTAAAACGAGGTGAGTACTGGAATTATCGTCCATCTTCCAACCAAAAAACCTCACCCTTTTTGGATTTCCCCCCAAATTACGATGAGATTCAGTCGATTAACAACCATATAACCTAATTTAACCCACGAAGAAGATAAAACGTTTGAAAATTTGCCAATATGATTAAAAGATAAAAAAAGTTATACAACCCTGCTCTCGTAACATAATTATAATTAATGATACCTTATATTATATATTATAAAATATAATCCTCAATGTGAAAAGTGTAATGAAATAAAATCAAGTGTAAGGAGTATAAATAATGAATAGTTTCGACAATAGAGTATGTATAGTAGTTGTGCAATATTACTATACATAATCGAATGTGAAACTTATTCATGCTTAGTTATAAAACGTTTGTTTCCGGGAATGAAACTATAAAACTAAGCACTTACTACTAAGTACTAACACTGAAATGATTTTTTTGACAAAAAAACACTGAAATAATTTTAACAAAATAATAATGTAGTATCGATATATAATATCATAACATATTTTTGTTTAGTTCTAAAAAAAGATGATATAATCATAAAAGATAAAATTTATTTCATAGAATAAAAGAGTAACCCATATTTATATTTAAACATTTAAGACATAATACATATATAATACTATTAATAAAAAAAATGTAATATTGTACCTTAAAGGTGAGTACGAAAAATAGAACCAAAATCACGTTTGTTAAAATTTAAATTGTTTAGGGATGGCAAAAAATACTAATTAAATTTGTTAAGTTGGTTAATCATTGCTTCTCCATAATTCCTTACAACTATTAGTGTTCTAAAAGAAAATTATATGATAATGTTGTAGTATACAATATTTAAATATATAAAATATATAAATGTAAAAGAACGCACAAGATAACTTGTTATAAAAAATTATTCTCATACAATGTTGTAAACAAGGCAAAACAAATAAAGCATTACGTATATTAATAATTTAACCAATCACCAATGGAATGAACGTAACATAGTACCAAATTACAAATTTGCATGATAAAATCAAAATAAGTGCACAGTGTTGATTACATGGTATAAATATACATACACAAATTACAACTTCAAAACATATCCCGTGCGTAGCACGGGTATGCCTACTAGTCTATATCTAATAAAAAGTTAGCTTTTTTGTGCATTAAATGTGTTCATTCAATATCATGCAAATTTCTTTTATTAATACAAACATTTTGAAAGTAATAAATATGTTTAATATCAAGCAAGAGAAATTAGAGATTAAGAAATCAAACAATTGTAAATTTAGCACATTGAAATTGTTTATATTCAAATATAACATATTTTATAAAATGGTCTAAAAAAAACTAAAATAATTTAAATTTAATAATTTGTTCACAATTTATTTTGTAGGATTTTGGTTGCTAAGTAAAGTTATTTGTTCAGAATTTATTCAAGAATTTGTTCAAGAATATTTCAATAATTGTGTTATTGTTTAAATACACATGGACCCATCAATTACTCATTTTATTTCAATATTAGATACATTATATATATTCTTTGATAATTTTATAATATAAATTACAATGTACAAAGTATAAAAATTGTATGTATTTTGTTATAAAGTTTGCAACAAAATAAACTAAGTTTTATTTATATTAATTCCAAAAAGAAATTGACCCCACTACTGAAATAATTTCTCAATTGAAAATCAGAAAACCCATGAAAATACATAATGAGAATATCTACATTTTAAAAAACTCATCAATACAAACTCATCTATTGTAATGACAAATTTTTTAGAGAAATAGCAACCAATACCCTACCTTACTAATGCATTTGCACTTTTACCCTACCCTCTTTGTTTTTTGCAAATATACCTCATCTAAAAAAATTTCCTTATGTTTTTTGCAAAAATACCCCCCAAATAAAAAGGTAAATTGAAAATTGAATTTTCTTTTTGTTTTGGAAAATAAAATATGACATGGCACTGATTTTATGAAGAAGAAAAAATTTAATTCAGTTTCAATTTCAAATTGAAATGTGAAACTTGCTACAGAAACCCAACTACATTGCCGGCCGAGGTCTCTCTCCCAGCTCGAGGTGTCTTCATATTCTTCGGCGGAATCCATCTTTGTCCGACGGATTTCACCATTGCCGGCGGAAAGGTTTCTCTTCCAGGTATGATATCGATTCAAACTCCATAATCTCCAGCTTTGTTTTTTGCTTGAAACCCTTCTTCGCCGTTCGAGCTAGCTTACACCGACTACGGCGTGAAATTGCAGGTCTTCCACAGACGGAGCCCTTCATCACCGTTTGAGCTAGCTTCGTAATCATCCTCTGATTAAGGCCCAAAATTGCAGGTCTTCCACCGAAGACGCGAGACAAAGTGCAGGTCTTCGACCGACGTCCCGATTCTGATTCATCTTCCTCTTCTGTCTATCTCGTTCGAGCCTTGGAGGTATGTCCAATTTTTTAGGGTTCCAGCCATTCAACGCCGTTTTAGGGTTGCTTCGTTGCTGTTCATTTGGTTTTTAGGGTTGATTCATTGTTGTTCGTTTGAGCTGAAATGAACTGAAGTTGAATGCAACGAATTTTATAAACCTGTGAAATCCGTGTTTGTAAAATGAGAATGTCAGATTAGTTTTTTTTTTGTCACAATTGCAGGAATTACCATTGTTTGAAAACTTCATGTCAGCGTTGATGAAATATTTGTCACATCGTATAGTCTTATTGTTGAAATGATCAATTAGAATGTCAGTTTTGTGAAACATTGTTGTGTTTTGAAAGTTATTGTTTTTATTTGCCTAACATTATAGCTCTCTTACTCTCGCAACTTCCTTGTCTTCTCGTGTGATATCTACATCGGAGTATGTTCAGTTTGGTGCTTAGAAAAGACTTAAATGATGATATTTTTTGTTGTTTGTCTATCTCCACCAGTGCAGCTGAAGTGCTGTAGTTTTCCATATTGAAACGGAGGTACTTGAAATGGGTAAAAAGGTAAATTTTGGTTAGCTCATTGTGTGTAGTTTTCCATATTTCACATCCTGTCATATAGTTTTTAAGTATATGTTCCTTGTGTATTTACTGACCTCGTATAATTTCTATTTTTAGGGTCATTTATTGATATTTGAAGGGGGGGGGGGGGGGGAATTCATTGGCAGAGTCAACCAAAACTGTCAGCGTGAATTGCTGAAAACTATTGAGAAATGCCTCTCCCCTGTGGACTGGCAGAGGATAATAGATGGTCCATTTGGACCTATTGTGAAGATGGTTCGTCAAAAAACCTTTTCATGCCAGCTTGTACATTACGTTTTATTCCGTCAAGTAGAAACGAGGAAGTTGTGGGAGACGTGGTATGACCTGCAAGAACAGCTGCTGCGTTTTTCAATGAAGGAATTTGCACTTGTGACAGGGGTATGCTATCGCATAATGAATGATAATGAGTTGAACCCGGATAAAAATGTCGTGAAAGAGTTATATGATGTACAAAATTTGACGTTGGGTGAGCTAGAGTCATTATTTATGCGTACACAGCCTGGTAGCCCTTTGAAATATAAGATGGCATTATTGATTATATTAGAAGGCGTCATTCTTGGGGTTGAGAAAAAGGTTCGCATAAGCACGGGTCATGTCAAATTATTGACTGATATCGATTGATTCACGAAATTCCCGTGGGGCAGGGTTAGCTACATTGAAACTCACCAGGGATTGAGTTCAACGGTGAAGAATAGATTGGAAACGGTTGAAACAAGCAGAGACTCAAGTGCAAGGTTGGGTTACAAACTCAAGGGGTTGCCAATGGCCTTTCAGGTAAGATGACAGGATGTAATGTATATTGTTTTGAAGTTGGTATTATAGTTACAATAAATTGATGGTTTCTTACAAGAAATAAGTATCATACTGACAAGAAAAACTGCAATTCAAGTTTGGCTATTTGAAGCTGTTAAACCAATTGGTTCAGCGTCTGCACATTTGGTGGATAAGGAGGCCTACCTACACGGTCTACGATGGTCATCAGATTCACAACCTGATGCGACGGTTGTGGAGTCTTTCTTGGGGAAGGCCACATCCCGTTTTATTCCAAATGTGGTGTTAATAGAGGAAGAAGTTGAGGTGGAGGTCTTAAAAGAATGCAAATTTGATGGGGAAGTGAAGGACACTTACTTTGACAAGGCAGTTGAGAAATTCGAGATAAGTAATAAGAGGTCTATCAATGGTAGAAGAAAAGGAAAGAGTGATTCGGACCCTGCCCCTGCCGCGAAGTCCTCAGGCCTGGATGCAAGACAGGTGATGTGTGCTATGAAAGAGCTTCATGAGCGTATGATTAATTTGGAAAACCAAGTGGACGCAGGATTTAGTGCTATGAATAAAACCACAGGTGATGTGTGCTATGAAAGAGCTTCATGAGCGATTTTGCGGGCGGGCGGGCCGGGGTGGGCAGGCCGGCCCGTGTTTGCTCAGGTCTAATTGCATGCAGTTCCTTTTAAGCAACTTGAAACAAAAAAGAAGTGGGAGTCTTGGTATGAGATGGTAGGGAAAGAGTTGAGGTTTTCGATCAAGGAGTTCTCTCTCATAACTGGACTGAATTGTGGTGAACTTCCATTTGTGGATACTAAAGCTGACGGGCTAGTAATGGAGCGATTTTTTGGTAGTCCTTGTGGTCTTAAGACGACAGTACAAGATGTTTACAACAGATTCAAAGAACATCGTGACTTGGACAACTACAAACTCAAGTTGACACTGATGTTGATAGTTGAGGGTCTGTTACTGGGAGGGGATAAGAAGACGCTAGTGAAGCCTTTGCATGTTAGGCTATTGGAGAATATGGATAATTTTTGGGATTATCCATGGGGAAGGGTTGCTTATGAAGTGCTTCACAAGTCATTGACCACAGCATTGGCCAAAAGGATGCAAACAGTAGAGAAGGCAAAGCTACTCTCCAATGCACCAAGAATTCCATATTCCATTCAAGGCATGCCAGTTGTGTTTCAGGTAGTTATATTATAAATTTTTAATGGTTCAAATATGAATTACTGAGTGTGTTTTATTTGCAGCATAGTAGTATACTTAATGCTATAATATGACCGGATGTTTGAATACAGGGTGACAGGATCATGGTGAATATGTAGGATGTTATTTGTTGTTTGATTGACACAACATACTAGTTTTCCAACATAGTTTTATTTGCATTCTAGATAGTTTTATGGTGACCTGATTTAAATTATAGGGTGATAAGATATAATGATTTAATGTATCTTAATTTACTAATTCTCAAACCGCTTGTTATTATAGATATGGGTATGGGAAGCTGTGCCAACATTTGGTCTCCAATTTGCATCAAAGTTTAGTGAATCTGCAATGTCTCGAGGTCATCGTTGGTTTTCAGATGAAGCCCCTGAACATGGAGTGTTGGAGTTGTCTTTGGCTGATCCTACACATATGGTTAAGCCCAATCTTATTCCCGATGAGGATGAGGTGGACAAGTTGTCCGACTGCTATTATATTGTTGAAAATGATGATCCGCATTTTGACAAGATTGTGAATGAAGCAATGTAGGGTTTGAAAAAGAAGGGGAAGCAAGGAAAAGATGGAGCGAGCCCGAATAAAGCATATGTGCTTTCATCAGAGGTGATAAGTCATATGTTCAGAATGATGAAGAGGATGAAAAAAGGAGTGCTTGACATGATGAGAAGACTGGAAAATAGGGTATTAAAGCAGGAGGAGGTGCCTAAGCTCAAGAGTAAGGGGAAACCAAAGAGATATTCGGGTGAGGATGATGATGATTTTGAATCCTATGATGAGTCTGATGAGGAAGAGGAGGAAGTTTATAAGGATGACCAGGAAACAGAGGATGAGGAGGTGGAGGATAAGGAGGTTGAGGGTGAGAAGTTTGAGAGTGATGAGGTTGAGAGTGAGGAGGTTGAGAGTGATGATGATGATGATGATGATGATGATGATGATGATGATGATGATGATGATGATGATGATGATGATGATGATGATGATGATGATGATGATGATGATGATGATGATGATGATGATGATGATGATGATGATGAAATTCGTCAGGGTGGTGTGACGAGGCTAAAGTCGTTATGCCTATCAAAGTAATCCTCAAAAACCTAACTAAGTATAGTAGGCAAGCAAGGGTCGAATCCCACAGGGAGGTAGCAATCTTTCTAAGTGCAACAGTTGTATGTCAATAGTAACAAAGGGGGGTTTTGGTTTGTTTCAATGTAACAAAGTAAATAAAAGCAAAGGATGTAATCAATTGATGAGAAGTAACTTATCCAGACAAATATCCACCATTCACTTGATTGGTTGATCCTAGATTATCTCAAGTTCATTCAGTCCTATGGTTGGCCTAATCCCTATTCTAAAATAGTTATAAGTCCAACTAGTCCTGGTAACCCTAACCGATAAACAATCAAGAAACTATCAAGATTTAATCTAAAGGCAGCGGTAAGCATAGGAATAGATAGGTGCATGCAGTACTTAACAACTAGTTAGTATTTAACATGTAATTAATTCTCTTCACAATAAACGTTCACAACTAGTTCCAGTAAATTGTGGTTGCTACTCAAGATAAGGAATTTCAACTAGAAATAACCAAACCCTAACAATAGAAAATTACCAATATCAACTAGGTGATCAAGCCAGTCAAATCAGCAAGAATCAATGGGAATAAGCACAAAGAGAATCAAAACAATCCAAAGGAAATAGAACAAGATTTATAACCTCACAACCAAATCAAACGAAGGCTTCAATCGTCGGACTAAGCAAAGGTTGCTTAGTTCTTCATAGTATCAAAGCACAAAACTCAAAGGGAAAAACTGAACGATAATATGTGTACTTGAATAATGAAAAGAGGCTGCTACTTAAGAAAAGTAAAACCTAGCAAAACCTAGTTTTCATAAGATAGGAAACAATATCTAAAAGGAAATTGAATAAAATGGAAGAAAAGAAAAGAAATAAATAAAATAAACGAAGCTCCGGACGAAAGGAAATATTTGGATCCGCGCTGATGAACAGTACCCGTGACCGCGGACAGATTTCCGCGACCGCGGAAAAGTTTCTGTAAAGTCTTCGCGTCTTCGTGTTTCCGCGACCGCGGCTGGATGATCCGTGACCGCGGAAAATCTTCTGTTATTCTCTTCAACTTCTTCTTCTCCACTTGTGGTCGTCTCTTGTGGCTTTTTCTTCAACTCCTTAAGTCTTCATTTAAGCTCTTCCAAACCACCAAATCAATACTTCTTCTCCATAACTCCATTATCCACAATTATGCTCTAAACACATCCAATTGGTACCTAAACTCTGGTAACAACTCCTAGTTAAACCCTACAAAGTAGCGCTGATCAAATTCCCCCATGCTTAAACCTTGCTCGTCCTCAAGTAAGCTAATAGAAACCTACTCCTCTAATGAAATACCCAAGGTCTCAGGAAGCACAATAGAACTATCTCCACTAAGAACTGCACCTAAACATGATTCTCCAAGTACCAACAATCAACACAACACACACAACATACAAGCTTAAAGGAAAGCAGAGTACTTCCCCCAAGCTTAACCCGAACACCATAGAGTGAAAGTAACCATCTAATCCTAGCCTCCATCTATCTTCTTATAACTCCCAGAGTGACCTATCCGAATCCTCCTTATATCACCTCTTCTTATGTCACCACGCCAGGAAAAATGAGGAATCCTAATAATGACTCTTCTTTTTTTCACTCATTTTGCCAAGGTGCCCTTTCGGATTTTCACTAAGCCACTCATTTTATTTTTCAATAGATGGGCTCACAATAACTGACATCACTCTTGACCTATTATTACCCCAGCCTAATGCTGGTCCAAGCCACCTGCTTATTACCTAAGCCGCCCTCTCGGGTTTTCGACTTATCCCAGGATTTTATTTTTGTCTTTTTCCATATTTTTGACTTTTTACAATTTTTATGTTTTTTTTTACTCAGACGACTAGCAAGTATAGATCACTCCCCCATGCTTAAACATTGCATTGTCCTCAATGTAATGAAAGACAAAAAGATGAAGCACAGGGAAAAGCAGAAAACTACTCACACCCGTCGCCGAGATGGCCTGGATGTGGATGTTAGGGCTGGCAGTAAATCAATGAAAGCACATGTCGCTAGTGTTGTGCGGTCCTCCTCAATCAACTCCACGTGCAACCAAATAGATCCACTGTAAGGTGTAGTGGTATATCAAAGAAAACGGGGTTGCACGGCCTTCAATGAACACATAATGGGAGCCCAAATGTAATCGTGTTGTGGGCTTTGTGTTCCTCCTCATCATGTAACACCCCCAATTTATACCGGAGATATTACATGCCAGTGACCTCAGACTTTACCGTCCAAAGTCACCCCAGGCTTTTCCAGAACGATTAAGCTTAAATACATAACATAATTACATAATAATGGAAAGATTAAACAGCGGAAGACTTTAAATTACACAGCGGAAGACTTTTAAAAAAGCCAACTTATAACATGGCTAAATTATGAAGATACATTGAAGTAACACTTTAACAATCTTAAAACACTTAACAGCTTAGAACACTGACTTTTAAATCTTCATCTGCAAGCTTATTATCCTTCAATAGGTTACTTAAACTCCGGGAAACAACTTCTGATGTGCCGAATCGAACGGATGACACCAGCCCACATGCAGAGAACAAAGTTCGTGGGTTAGTCTACTTGAATAGACTAGCAAGGGTACAAAGCAGAGTGGTTCGAGTGATCGTGACCGTTTACTATCATTGTCCCTTGAATAAAAACCGAAGGAACGATATATAACCCGACACTTTCACGGAATGATTTAACAATTAAGATATGCACTGAAGAGAAGACTCCAACTGAAATGAGCCTTATAGGAAATTATGACAACTGCTAGGGAACATTAAAGTTACACACACAATGATTTAAAAGTTGACTGAGATGCTTCAGTTCACAACCAACCTCATCGCATACAGCGAATCCAGATTGAAAAGAGAACGTACTATGATCAAAGTCGAGACGAGTTTTCCTAGCTGCACTACTCGCCGAAGGTTTATTAACCATGTGCACCCGGGCACATATCTTATTTAATTACCAAACACACTTTACTGAAACACGTTAATGTTATTAAGAGCGGCACAAAGCTTAAATATCAGGGTGACAATCATGTCGACCCAATTTAACACAACACACAAACACACACACGAGACTTAACATTATTCCGAGTAACAACGGAAGTTATTATTACACAGGGTGATCTTACGTTCACCCAGATTACACTGCCACAGTGCTTACACTTTAATTTACAGGATGACAGTTACGTCCACCCCAATTGCACTAGCTAAGTGCTTAATACACAGGACTGCAATTATGCTCATCCAATGGCGCTTGCAAGGCGCTTAAAACACTTCAGATCCTTAACGGTGGATAAGAAGCATAGGTCATGACCCTTAAATTATTATCCAAAAATTAACCCGAGGAGTATTACGATTTAAAGAAATGACAAATCCTTACTTGGATTAGCGTTCCTACGAACATTAAGTTATAAAGAAACGACAAATCCTTACTTGGATTAGCGTTCCTACGAACATTAAGTTATAAAGAAACGACTAATCCTTACTTGGATTAGCGTTCCTACGAACACTCGTGTTAACTAAACAGTCTAACACAGCAATTATACACATTAAAGTCATCCAGGCAATCAACTTAAACATAGAGATAATAGAAACGGCTAATCCTTACTTGGATTAGTTTTCCTATTAAACCACATGCTATTCTAGTATTAAGATTAAATTCACAATAATACCATCACGGTAATTATCACATATAATAGCGTTGTTCTAACAGATATACAACTTATCATAACATTACTTTAATCACGTTTATTTATGAAATTAGTTCCCAAACAAAACAACAGTTCACTCCAATTTAATTAACAATTAAATAATTGATAATTAATGAAACATGGAATGATTAAGCAAGAGCGAACCTCCACTTGCCTTAATCCGCAGAGTTGGAACAAGCCTAACGACGACGGGATTCCGGGCTCGACACGGGTATAGCTCTGACAGCACAATGACCTTCGAGTCGACCCATAAAGAAACCCTAAGTTAGATCTGCCATAAACAAGCACGAACGAAA
This sequence comes from Rheum nobile, assembly GCA_027886185.1. NCBI lineage: Eukaryota > Viridiplantae > Streptophyta > Magnoliopsida > Caryophyllales > Polygonaceae > Rheum > Rheum nobile. The sequence goes on along the minus strand of WOAB01000644.1, from coordinate 6,834,054 downwards.
GAAATCGAAAGGAACGATGCCACAACGACGACCACCAAAGCCAAAAGCCAAAAAAAGGCATTCTGGACACTGGCGGCGGTCGCCGCAGTTCATCACGGCGGGCGCCGTGAAGAACTCAGACGACAGAATCGGTGAGGAAACTCACCCAGAACACGAGCGACTCGGCCTCCTTCGACTTGCTTTGGTTTCTAACCACCAAGGGCTACCAAAAGCTTCACAAAGGCCACTGGAAACACACCAAACAACACCCCGACGATTGCTTCAAAAATCCGGCGAGGGCACCAAACTCCGGCGAGAGAGATTTTGAGATTGAGCTTCTGATTTTTGTGTGAAATCCGATCCCCAAGCCTCTCCTTTTATATCCAGATCACAAGGGAGCATAATGATGGCCTAAATGGAGGCGTGGCAGGGCTAGTTCGGCGTCGTCAGACGCTCGCCGGCGACCATCGGGCAAAGAACTCCAGACAACAATGACGGCGGGCACCGTCATAAATGACGACGGGCGCCGCCATCAATGCGGCGGGCGCAGTCATCAATGCGGCGGGCGTCGCCATAGGTCTGGCGTCCCCAGCTAGGAGAAGACCCGTCTGCTCCTCGAGCCTTGCGACGGCGGGCGCCGTCACTATATGGCGGGCGCCGCCCTTGGCTTTGCCGCCTCCTCAGCTCTTAGATGAAAACGACGTTAACCTGGGATAAAATTATCGTACGCGAACGAGTATTAACATCCAAAGCACGTCGTCTGTATATTATTTCACTGAGAAAAATATTACAGATATAGAGGATATTACAGAATGCCTCCAACTTTCTGAATTAAATCCGACGTACTAAACGGGTGTTCGGGAAAATTCCAAAAATTCCCAAAATAATCCTTACAGAATTACGGGGTATCACACATCAGCTGTCGAATGTCGGGCCATCATCGGTGCCAAATAAAATGTTGAGCAATGTCTCCTCCTTGGCAGCATGATGCGCACCGTCTTTCAAAATAAAACGCAGACAACTGGGCCGCGATGGCGAAAAGAGGGCCGCGATCGCGGAAAATCATTGATTTTTTTTCTTTTTCAGGTACGGGGACTTACAGTGGCTTTTCCGCGCCCGCAGAAATGTTTCTGGTGTAAGTTGAACACCGTCTTCGAATATGGATTCGGGTCTCCTACATGTAGTTTAGTCTAAAAACAAAAACGAAACAACAATAATGAAAGCTAGAAAGGAAAATACAAGAAAAGAATTTCGTACCTCGGGTTGCCTCTCGAGCAGCGCCTTGGTTATTGTCGTGGCTCGACATGGTGCCCTTGACTCAGCTTGGGTTGCTCACATCAACCGGACACTTGGGGTCACAAACAGGAGGGTGTCTCTTTGCGTCATCTATGTTGAATCTGACCCTCGCCCCGTCAAACTCCATTATGAGCAAACCACTACTCACATCAATCTTTGTATTCGCCATGTTCATGAACGGCCTACCCAGCATCACAGGGGCTGCATGCTTGTCTTGCCCCGTATCCATCACAAAGAAGTCCGCAGGGAAAATTAGTTTATCAACCTCTACCAGCACATCCTGCACCACTCCTTTGGGATACACATAGGAATTATCTGCCAATTGGATCACTATCCCCGTCTTCTATAATGGCCCAACCTCTAAAGATTCATACAGTGAAAGAGGCAACACATTGATAGATGCACCCAAATCCAACATGGCTTTGTCGAACGTGGTGCCACCTATCTTGTAGGGAATAGTGAACATGCATGGGTCACTGCACTTCTTTGGTAACCGCTTTTGTAGCATAGCGGAGACATTTTCACTGACTTGGACCTTCTTTTTCTCCTTCACAGCTTTCTTCCTTTTTATCTTGCACAGTTCCTTCAAAAATTTGGCATAGAGAGGAATGCTCTTAACTAGCTTGATCAAAGGAATGTTTACCTCGCAGTTGCTGAAAGTCTCAAAGAGTTCCTTGTCATTCTCCAGCCTTCTCGTGTCCTTCAATGCCTCGGGAAAGGGTGCGGGTGGTTTCAGTGAACTGAGCGGAGGGAAATTAGGACGAACATAATTATCTTGCACGTCAACAAGAAAACCGCGATCGCGGTTCTATGTCTGAAGCTTCTGGCTCATTAGTGTCGAAACCGCGGTCGCGGAAATCCGTCAGACAATTCACTTTCTCCAGGAACAATTCTGCGGTCGCGGAAAAATCTTGGAAAAATCACCGCCTTCAGGTGAAAATCCGCGGTCGCGGAATTCTTTCTGTTGGTCACGAACATCCTCCATTTGTGTTCCGCTCCTCAACATCATTGCACATACGTTCTCCCTCGGGTTTGCTACCATTTGAGATGGTAGTTTTCCTGAGTCCCGGGCCTTCCAGTTTGCTCACGGCCAGAGAGATCTGCCCCACTTGCTTCTCCAAGTTTTGAATACTAGACCTCATCTCTTGATTTTGTTGGGCCATAGTGTTTGCCAACGTCGAAACACTCTGGGCGAGAAACTTAATTTGCTGGACCATCTCTTGATTTTGTTGGGCCATAGTGCTTTCCAACGTCGATACGCTCTAGGTGAGGGTCCTGATCATGTCATCACCGGATATATATGAACTTGATCTTTGGCCTTGAGGTCTAGGGTCATATTGTGTTCTAAACTGTTGTTGTTGATCCTCAGGCTGCTGAAACTGTTATGGGCGCGGTAGGAACTGTGGCGGCCTCTAGTGGAACTCTTGATTATCTTGGCCCTGAGGAGGATTCTACTGGTTCTCGTATCTCAAATTGGGGTGATCTCTCCACACTGGATTGTAAGTGTTGGAGTACATGTCGTATCTTTGTCTAGGAGGACCGAAACCTCCTATAGCGTTCACCTCAGCAGTGGGTTCCTGCAGCGTGGGACATGCATCAGTGGGGTGCATCGTGTTATAGCATATTCCACAAGACTTGACTTGTTTCTAGCCACCCTTCGTCATAAATCTCCTCATCATCTCCTCATCATCTCAGCCATCTCAGAAATTAGTGAAGATGATGGCTGAGAGTCTGCAGTCCTGACTGTGTGAGCGCTTGCTCTCTTGCTAAACTGTCTTGAGCCCTCAGATAGCTCAAAGAATATCTCAAAAGCTGCAGCAAGCGTCTTGTTCAAAATATTCCCGCCACAGGCAGTGTTTACCATCCGACGCTCTTCGTCAAGAAGCCCACCATACAAATAAAGTACGAGGTCTTGGTCTGAATACCCATGGTAGGGGAAGCTTGAAATCAACCTCTTGAACCTCTCGTAGTACTCATACAACGTCTCAATAGCCTGCTGTTCGATGTTGTTGATGTTCCTCTTCAGGCTATTGAGCTTGGTCGCAGGGAAGTACTTCTCCAGGAAGGCTTTCTTTATTTTAGCCCATGTCTCTATGCTTCATGAGGCCAAATAGTAGAACCAATCATTGGCCACATCCTTCAGAGAGAAAGGAAAGGCCATCAACTTGATTTGGTCCTCAGTAACGCCTCGTGGCTTCATGCCGGTGCAGACATCGTGGAATTCAGACATATGCTTATTGGGGTCTTCTCCACTCATCTCATGGAAGTGGGGTAGTAAATGGATCAGCCCAGATTTTAGCTCGAAATTCACGCCATCCGCCAATTCTGGGAAGTGCACAGCAAGTGGTTGCTGCTGCTGCAGATTCGATGCAGTCAACTGCCTCACAGTCGGTGCTTCTTCAGCCATCTCAAAGCACGGGTTATCAAAGCACAATGATCTGTTTATCCTGCGGTTCCTAGAAAGTGTTCTCTCGATTTCTATATCGCAAGCTAACAGTGGAGAGTCAGTAGCACGGGTGTGGACCATAAGATAGGTCCACACAAAAGTTGGCACACAAACAAACACAAAGAAAAATTAAACCTTGCCTCCCCGGCAACGGCGCCAAATTTGAAGAGGCTAAAGTCGTTATGCCTATCAAAGTAATCCTCAAAAACCTAACTAAGTATAGTAGGCAAGCAAGGGTCGAATCCCACAGGGAGGTAGCAATCTTTCTAAGTGCAACAGTTGTATGTCAATAGTAACAAAGGGGGGTTTTGGTTTGTTTCAATGTAACAAAGTAAATAAAAGCAAAGGATGTAATCAATTGATGAGAAGTAACTTAGCCAGACAAATATCCACCATTCATTTGATTGGTTGATCCTAGATTATCTCAAGTTCATTCAGTCCTATGGTTGTCCTAATCCCTATTCTGAAATAGTTATCAGTCTAACTAGTCTTGGTAACCCTAATCGATAAACAATCAAGAAACTATCAAGATTTAATCTAAAGGCATCAGTAAGCATAGGAATAGATAGGTGCATGCAGTACTTAACAACTAGTCAGTATTTAACATGCAATTAATTCTCTTCACAATAAACGTTCACAACTAGTTCCAGTAAATTGTGGTTGTTACTCAAGATAAGGAATTTCAACTAGAAATAACCAAACCGTAGCAATAGAAAATTACCAATATCAACTCGGTGATCAAGCCAGTCAAATCAGCAAGAATCAATGGGAATAAGCACAAAGAGAATCAAAACAATCCAAAGGAAATTGAACAAGATTTATAACCTCACAACCAAATCAAACGATGGTGAGGGTGGTGACAAAGAGGATGAGGTTCAGGAGGCTGAGGTGGACAAGGTAGAGGCTGAAGTTCAGGAGGCTGAGGTGGAGAAGGTAGAGGTTGCGGTTAAGGAAGTTGAAGTTCAGGAGGCTGAGGTGGAGAAGGTAGAGGCTGAAGGCAAAGAGGTATGAATATGCTCATATGAAAATTATCATATTATCATTACTACTATGTCATTATTATTTGTACGAGGTGACAATATTTCTAGTGTCTGATTGGAGTTTATATGTTTTACAAGAAAAGTCTGGCATGGTGACAGGATTGTTACTCATGTATGTCAGTAGTTTGACATGGTTACTATGATTGCAGGATTTTGATAATTCTATTGAGGGTAACAATGATGTTGAGGGTGTGGATGGTGTAATGGCCATTGTCCAAAACCTAAATGAAAAGGTTGGCGATGGTGAAAAGGACTAGGAGAAGGATTTTATTAACGACATTGAAGGAGCATCGGAGGCTACCCATCAGTAGGGATGAGCAAACGGATCGATCTGATCCGATCCGTTATACCGGATATCCGGTTCAAAAAATTTACAAAACCCCGATCCGTATCCGGTCCGTTTTGAAACGGATATCCGGTAAAAAGGACCCGGATCGGATCGGATATCTGACCCGGATATCCGAATTATCCGGTTACTACAAATCTATTAAAAATAAATCAATATATTCATTTTTTAAATTCAAAAGTAATAAATTTGTAAATTAAGAAATAAAATTTGTAGGTTGTTTCTTAATTTGTTCGTACGATTTAAATTATATACACACACTTATTATTCATATGAAAATGTATTTACAATATTTTACTTGGACAACAATATAAATATGTGATTAAGGATGTAAAATTTATTAATATATTACTCAATATATTAGTTATAATAAACAAATTTATGATTATAAATATTATATGAATAGTACCGGATATTTTCGGATATCCGATAAGCTAAATATCTTGATCCGTATCCGGTTCAAGTATCCGGCAAAATCACCCGGATCGGATCGGATACGGATAAGAACTTAAAGGATATTTTCGGATACGGATTTTTAGGATACGGATCGGCGGATTTTCGGATCGGATCAGCCGGATCGGATATATTTGCTCACCCCTACCCAGCAGGAGCTAACCACAGCAGAGGTTGAGGAACCTCTTTCAGTGCTAGCCGCTGTGGTTGATTTATCCACCAAGGCGAAACCCAAAAATAAACGGAAGTAGCATCTACAACCGAAGAGGGTTCTTCTTAGTCGTATCCTGAAGCCATCCGCCAAAAAACTAACATCTTACACAGATGAGAAAAAGGGGAAAACTGTGAAGAAGATAACCAAGAATTCACAAGTGAAGGAGATGACTGCTTATAAAGTTTCAAGACCGTGTCAGGAACTTCCCAATGCTCAAATGAAGGAACCGGATATAAAGTTTCCTTGTACACTTTCTTCCACTTTTCAGCAGTAAAGAGGGGATGAACAAGATTGACAGGATCCACACCACAATCCTTCGCAGCCGCTATTGCATGCGCACAAGGAATTTGGTCAACTTGGAAGACGTTGCAGTAGCAAGTTCGAGCATGCAGATTTACCAAGATGTAGTTCCATAGGCATGCACTTGAAACTCATATTGATTTAGCCTACTCACAACCATTGTCAACGATTTCAAATAATTACCTTCTAGCTCACGACAAACTGTCGGGGTCAGAAGATCAGAATGTCGCTCTCCCTTTAATAACCTATCATAAAACCACTGACTCATGACATTCAGTATACCATCAAGCAACCCAATCAACGGCATTCGACGCAGGCCCACTAAGCGACTATTAACGGATTCCGCATTGTTGGACGTCATAATGTTGAATCTGTTTGCGAGCATATGCGACCTTGTCCACGCTTCAAATTCAACACCCCTGAGGTAGGTACCGACTTCCGGGGACAAGGCGCAAAGTCTTGCAAATTCACGATTGAAGTCTTGTTTGGTGTACGCTTGATTTGCCTTTTGGTACAGAATCCACAAGTCATTCCTTTTAAACCCCGTCTTCAGGTTTTGAAATAGGTGAAGTGTGCAACAACCATGCTTTGCGAAGATGTAGCGCTCTCTTAAACCTTTGTAAATGCTTCCATGACGGTCAGACACAAATATGAGCTCATGATCGTCGGCAACAACGGAGCGTTAGGTGTCGGAAGAAATATGACCATGAACTGTCATTCTCATTGTCAACAATAGCAAAAGCCATTGGATATATTTGTCTGTTTCCGTCTTGTGCCACTGCAACTAGAAGTGTGCCTCTGTACTTTGATCCTAGATGGGTACCATCCACAGTTATGACCTGCAATAGTTTTCACTCAGCTTTACAAAGTGACATTGTACAAATGCAGTAATAATCTTATATGCTACAATGTACTGTATCAATTTGACAACAGCTTCGTGGAACGTGACAAAACTTAAATTTACCTTTCTTAAAAACTGCATTCCATTGCGCCAAGCACCCAAGATGATAAAACAATACTTGAATCGACGATTAGAATCTACTTCAGCATGTGTAACTGTCTCTGTATTCATCCTTTCGAGCATGTACATGTATCCATGAATCCTATTGTAGCTTTCTTCAGATGTGCTTGTTATCCTGTCAATGGCGGTTAAACGTGCTCTGTTTGCCTTGTTGTAACTAACTGCCACTCCTATCTTCTTCATGATGTCTTGAATTTCGACAGCACGAGGTCTAGGACATGTACCAGTTGTGTTAAAGCTGTAACAGGATTGTATATGTATCGTGCTAAGGTTAGTTCATATACATGCTGATAAATATATATGATCGTACTGACATGATTGTTTACTTACCTTGACATAATATGGTCAACAATTACGCTTGAACTTGCATGTGTGTGGTGGTTATGCTTTAGCTTCATGCCACATGTGTGATGTCCACAATACTTCCTTACTTCAAACAATCCTGTGCTGCCAAGAGCGATCCCACGACAAAAAAATGTGCAACTAGGATCAATGCACCTTACCACATATAAATTTTTATCAGACTTCTGGACATGCATCTGGAAGCGCCTCTGTAATGCCATCAAGGATAAACGATCCTTAAGATCCTTCTTGCAATTGAAATGCTCTCCAACTTTTATTTCCAAATCATTGTCGCTCATCCCATTATCCTCCATTGGCTCTGCCAAATCATCCAATTGCCTTTTACTAAACTTTTTGCTACGATAGTACTCGGCTTCAATCTCTTGGAGAACTTCCTCTTCAATGTCTATAAATAAGTTGTCCACTTCATTAGTGTCATCCAACAATGGTCTTTCTTCAACATCTTCCTCAACATCATCCTCAAAGTCATCTCAATCAAAACCTCGTCCAACGTCTTCCCTATAATCACTCTCAATGTCAATACATTCATGTATTCTTTTCGTTCATGTGGAAGACCTTGTTTCTCTCTCATCAGTTTATGAATCTGCCTCAGATTGGCTCACAAAGTCAACTATTTGTACATCCCCATTGTTTACACGACAAATTTTTGGTTTTATTTCATACATGTCACAATCAACTATATTCAGTACATCTTCAGTGGGACAATTGTCGCTTACCATATTGCTCTTGTCGGATTTGGTACCATTTCTGCTTGGATGACAACCTACCACAACCTCGGCCTCTACCTCTTGATTTTGTGTTAACGGTGGCGGAGTCAGACACATTGTGATGTCCTCGTCATCATTTCTACTTGGATGACCAGCCATCACAACCTCGGCCTTTGCCTCTTTGTTTCCTTTCTTTTTCATACTCGCATATAACTCGATAGGCCAAATAGCATCTTCTGATTACAAGTTCAAAAATTTGAAAGCATCAAGGTCCTCGTCATCTTTGACATCGATTGGTTGTGGCATTGGTTTCCGCGGTGATAGATATTTTATCTCCATTTCATCTATCTCGTCAATGCATTTAATCTTTTCAGCCAACTTTTTCCTCAGATTTGAGCAATTCATATCTGCATACAAAAGAAGTCTTGTTGTCATTGTGATCCCATCGAAAACCCACTTGTTCCCCTTACATATCCATTCACCACCTGTTTTCATAGTCAAGTAGTATGATCTTGAACCTGTTATACGAACAAAAAGCAAACACAAGTTAAATACTTTATGACAAACGTTGACAGTATGACCAATACCCTAAGACCGACATTAAAGGGTTTTCAAGCCATAATAAAGGGTTTTCTGACCAAACGGGACAAAATTTGTAGGGAAAACAAATATTCTAGAATCAAGGATAAACGAGAGTTAAAATTGATTAATGCTCAACAAGAAGTTGAAAGGTTGTTCTCTCGTTTAGTGAACCACAAAAGAATGTCTTGTAAAGAAGAATAAACGTGAAAGTCAGAACTCACCCATTATTAAATTTCTTCTATTCCAAAGACATTGAAAACGCTGTGTAATCTTTTTTGAAGATTTGTGGATTTAAGGTCTTGTGGTGTTACGGTGGCTTTCGACTGGTTTACAGGTTGGGTTATTTTAGGATGAAGACTAACACGTGGGTAAAGGGGTAGAAATTGGAGGGAAACTTGTTAACTTTTAGAGGGAAAACAGAGGTTAAAAGATGATATGTACTACATTTTCAGAAGTCATATCAGGTAAATAGTTATGAAACAATATTGAATAAAGAATGACATGCCTAAAAATTGAACAAAAAAACCTAAATAAATGCACGGACATAACCGACCATGTTCCTTCTTATTTTGACTCAACAATCCCTAAACCCTCTCTGTTCATTTCGCTGAGCAAAGATCTTTCACTGCTACGCCAAACTTGAAGGTAACCCTCTTTGTTTATTGTGTGGTTTTCATACTGGATCAATAAGCAAGCATGTATTACTGTGTTTTTGGCTGGAAATCTTTCTTTGTTTCTACAGTACGTTCAACTCAAGCCCAATGTCATCCAACGACACCTCAATTTATCAAAGTGGGGACCCCCAAAAATATGAACATCCACCAACATCTCCTACACTTTCTCAAATAGAGGAGAAGCTGCAAGAACAGTTAGACATGTTGCTAACGAATAGCCCACGTTCCAACATGTTGGGTGAAATAATCACACGCCTACGTACTGAGATACATGAACTTCGAGAAAGAAATATGGAACTCAATACAAGTGAGATGCAATTCGATCATGCTATTTGGCGACTAAATGCAAGGGTAACAAAACTTGAAGCTGAAAACAAGACACTACACTCCCAGGAAAACTATAGGAACCATGTAATAATTCCTATTTCTGTGTTTGGTGCTGGTGTGATTCTAGGGATTAGTGCTTTCAGCATTTGTAATCGAGCATGTAGGCATGGTTGATGATGAATTAACTATGAAGTATGTACCTCATGACTTTGGTTTTTTATGTAAGAGGATGAATTAAAGTTTGAATAGTATTCATAAGCATGGTTGATTCTACATGTCAGATTGCCAAAATTTTAATGTCGCTCTTCATGTAAGTTTTGCAAATTCAAGCACAATGCCAGCACTAGACACACAGACAATTACCTTACTAGAATAGTTGCCAACTGGATGCTATCATTACATTACTACAATGTTGGAACGTGGGCTACCATTACATTTCTAAAAAAAATGGATAGTTGTCAATTGGATGCTATCATTACATTACTAGAATCACAACTGGTTCTTGTCAACCTCCTCCTTCACGCAGAATGCACAACCTTCATAGGCGCTATTTGCAACACAATAGCATAACATTTCGTGCAAGTGGCAATCCTGTCAATGACCAACAACACGGTTGGTTAATCAACTTTTTAATGCATTTGATAAACAAGTAAGTTATTTACCGGGAATTACCTTATCAATAATATAAGGATTTCCAACAATAATAAGCAATGATCGGGCACGAGTCAGGGCAAAATTGAACCTCTTCGGGTTGCTCAGATATCCCATACGGAAAGTCATGTCATATTCGTCGTGTTTAGCGGTCGATCTGACGGTTGACAGGATGATCACTTCCTTTTCTTTACCCAGAAACTGCTCAATCCCGCCAATGTCAATATCCCTTATATGTAGAGACATGAGAGTGTTCCCTATCTTTAGTACTTGTTGTGGGAAAGGGGTAATAATCCCGATGTCTTGCTGAGACACATTCCTTCTTATCAGCTTCTGTACGAGCTCAACCACCTTGCTAGCTTCAATCCTATTAAAACATGAAGGGTTGCCATTTTCCCTCTCATCAAAGCCTTGGATGCCACAGAACATGAAAGGGAAGTTCTCATTGGGAAGCATATTAGCCCAAGGTAAGGAAGATGTGTCACTGTCTTTTCGATATGGAATCAATGCTCCACTATAAATAAGTCTTGAAGGAACACAAAGAATTGCAGGGTGGCTCCGATAATTGTTCAACAACATTGTGACATAATTGCGATACCCTGATCTGTAAACTTCAAAGTCCAACAGCCTCTCCAGAAAAGATCTTCCCAAACCATAAGCCTTAGCTTGCTTTGAATGAATATCAGGCACAAGTTGTTTGGAATCACCACAAAGAACAATAATTGTGTTGTTTTGTAAGAGGGTTGATATGAGGATCATTGTCTCTGGCTCTGAAACTTGGCTTGCATCATATAAGATGATGTGGGAGAAGTGGCCACGGTTAACCCCTTCAGTATAGAGGTAAGATGCACTCGTGTATGTCGTTATTATTATCTTGTACCTGCAGAGTGCATCTCGAGAAGGGCAAGTAAAGAAACTTTCACTGTAGGTACATAACCTCAACAATGCAGCGTTCATTTTTTCTAAGGGACGACGTGTGGCATTCAACCTATAAATATCTTCCTCCCTAAGTTTCATCCCCTCGCAAAGGATTTTCTCTAATATGTGATATGCCGCGCAATTTGAAGAAGCACATACCAGTATATGAGTATTACGTCTAGTTGTATAGAGTTGTAGGATCACCTCCACCAGTGTTTTTGTCTTTCCTGTTCCCGGGGGTCCATAAATCACATAAGGAGCTCCTCCTCTACAGCCTAAAATTAAGCGAACAACATTTCTCTTCTCCTTATCAAGAAGAAGTGAGATAGGCATAAGATTGTTTGCTGTAATCCTCCGCTTTCCATGATACTCATGGGGAAAGAGGAAGTTTTTGTGTAATGCCTCTGTGGATAGAATGGCTTGACGGAGCTTACTGAAATTTGCCCCGTTGTACACAAAACAGATTTCATACACATTGCTATCTATGTGCCTTTGGTAAAATTCATCATCAAATTGCAATAATAATTCATCAGCCTCAACACGGTGGATCCAGCCCTGTTCAAAGAACATTGGCAAGTTCAACATGAGAACACAACATTGGCAACGATAACTCGTGCAATTGTCACAACAAATATGAACTTCTATTTCATTATTTATTCGACAATAACTTATAATACTTTGACAAAAATAATAAGAAAACTGACATTCTCCACATACCTGATCGAGAGAATATTCTTCATAAACATTAACCACATCTCCACGGACAACTGAGGGCCTTCTTTCACCTAGTCCTGGCACTTTAAGTGCTACAAGCCAATAATCATTTTGTCTCAAAGTAACAGACTTCATATTATAAGCTTTCACGTACTCCTGTAAACAAATAAAAAAAAAATCATTCAACAAGTTGATACTACGAGAGAACGATGTCATCTAGCTATCCCCTCATTCCCCAAACCCCCATACAGAGAAAATATAACACTTACCATAATCAGAAGTTCCTTCATCCCTAACAACGCATTGAAATACGACGCATAATTTTCCTCTGTTAAGCCTTGTAAGACTACTTCAGGGATTTTCTCAAACTCTATCGTTTTCCTGATCTATGGTGGTATGTTATATGGTCTCTGAGGTGCCAAAGCTTTGGATACTTCATCTTCAGCCAAGAGGAAGACAAGTCGTTCAATACTCACAACATCAGTTTCGACTTCCACTATAGATGTGAAAACGCCAATCTCCTTGGGCACACAAGACAGCCATATAGTCAGGCTACCATGTGGCCTCAAATTTCGTTCCTCCATATCACAAGAACCGACAAAATCTTCCTCGGGTATGTCATCTGGCTGGCCAGATGGAGGTTTCATCAGTGACAGCACAAATGAATCTTCAGGATTTGAAGCATAAATCCTCACACACCAAAGTAAAACATATTCATCAGTGGTGTTTTCTATTGTGAATGACATCGCGGCAACCTCGTTGACAGGAACCGATTGAGGTTTTCCTCCAGCAAATGGAAACAGCACAGACACCATGACAGGACCCTCCTTAGTAGGAGTGGAAGTTGTGACTAAGGAAACATCCATGAAGCCAACATCTCCCTTCTCATCAATGTTGGAGTATTCATCAGCCATACCTATTTGTCACTCAATTAAAATCCAACATAAGCACTAGTACAGAAATGCATTGGCATAGCGTTTTTTTTATGAAGAGGATAGCGGTTTTACGAGCGTTGTCTATAGAACTGCGGTATTATATATTTATAACGCTTTTTGTGAAAGCGCTATAAAAAACCCACGCATAGCGGTTTTTTAGAAAAAAGCGCTATGTTTATTCTATTTTTTTTTTTATTTAATTACGACATTTACATAGCGCTTTTTGTAAAAAAAGTGTTATGCTTATGATAACTACTCATAGCGTTTTTTTCAGAAAAAAAGCGCTATGAATGTGTTTTTGTACAACTAAAATTTGGATTATTTTTTATTGCGGTTTGGAAAAAAACCGCTATATTTTTTTTTAGTTTTTTTTTTATATATATTTCCTCGTTCGAGCAACTCCTGTTTTCCCTGCTATATTTCTACAGCCAATATTTCATCAAATGAGCGATATTCAGTATGCAATACATAAATTAACCCCATTTCCATAACCAAAAGTTGCGAATTCATGCACAAAATAAAGCCAATTTGTCAATACACATAAAAATCCCCTTTGGGAAATTCTTCACTACATCAAGAATCTCAATACACATAAAAATCATTCAGGACCTCAAAACACCCAGCTCTTAGATCACGCCTCCATCATATCTAAGTCTGTATGGCAGCCAAGCAAGTGACTGAATCAGAACCCATGACGTTTTCGTGTAATCTACCGATTCATCATTCAAGACCTCAAAACACCCAGCACCTTTGATGATCTGCTGCGTTCGTAGTCACGTATAACATAAAAGCTTACCTGATCAACCAAAAATGTCAGAATTGGTATCCAGTCCAAAGAAGTAGCATGTGAAATCAGCAAACTCAGTTACAGAAAAGCATGTCAATCAGCAAATCTTGGTGGGTTTTTTTTAGCTTGCACCATTAGAACGAAACAAGCAAGCTTTTTCCGAAAATTCTAAGACAACTACTTTTGGTTAAGCACTTAGGATTATCAGTAATGCACACCAATGTGGTCCTATATTATATACACAAAGCTAAGGCACCTCCTATATTGCCATGTGACTTTACAGTTATTAATGATGCTATATACACAAAGCTAAGGCACCTCCTATATTGCCATGTGACTTTAGAGTTATCTTTCAATGAGCTAATGAACTGCAGAAAAGCCAATGCACACAGGTAAATTCAGTAGTGATGGAGAAGTAACACCAAGTTACAGTATGCCAGTAGTTTGGTAAAATTTTAAGAAGTGAAACGCTGAAACTATTCAGCTAGGGTACACTGCTTATCCATCAAATTCGAGTTGGAAATTAAAATGGAGAATTGGGCTGGAACTCCATTTTTTATACATGATATTTAATTTCAAGGAATCCAAATGTGGGTTTTTCTTTTAGGAAAACATCAGGGGTGGTGCTGAATCCTACTGAATAGCACCAAATATGGAAATGGAATAAAAAAGCTATCGAACATTGAAACGTATATGAAAGAGAAGCATTAGTGGCAGTCTGGCAGAGAATAGAACATATGGAGATGTAGTGAGGAAGAGCACTCAACAAATGGAAAATGGCTGAGAAGGGTTTGGAAATGTTGTGAGGAAATCCACAATAACCAATCATGTTTGAACACAGAGAGCAAAAAAACAGATTCAATGACATAAACCAATATGCTTGATAAACCTCATCAACTATATGAGTGTACCTGACTTTCAATGGGGAGCTGGCTCGTCAACAACCTCAAGTAATAAGCCAATTTGTCATGCGATGTAATAATTATGCCTTCACCACTCTTGTCAAATTGAGGTCTTCCTGCACGTCCAAAAATCTGAAAGAGAACCATCATCTTTTTACTGCATAAAGTAGCCTTATCATTCTAAATAAATATTGTATCTAAGTAACTGTTTCACCTGCATAACGTCAAGCATTCCTAGGTCTTTCCAGCCTCCAGCTTTGAGTATTATAATCTCTAATCATCTTTTTACTGCATAAAGTAGCCTTATCATTCTAAATAAATATATGTTCAAATATGTCTGTTTGTGTTTTTTCTAATAAATCTCAGCACGTGAATCAAATAAAATAGATATTCTATTTAAGAAACTTGTTCAAATTTAACACGTGAATTGAGCTAAAGGAGGGTGCATATCTTACTTCAATCTCAAAATCCTCCTTGCTTCAGCGGAAAAGATGAGGGGTCTTCCTTCAGAAATGGGGCACTTGATGACAAAGATTCAACCTCCACGAGTTTTGTGCTATGTTTCTCCATGTATTTGACAAGATTGTTAAATTGTAGAAGCTTGCTTCTTAGTCCTTTGTATCAAGGTTTCCTAAAATAATACAAGTAAAGTTGAAGTTATGAACTGTAATAGTATAGATTTGAAGAAAAAAATGGATACAAAGACACTACACCACTAATTAATACACAAAGCTCTTTTTAGAGCATATTTCAAGCACTAAAAACATATAAACTATTGTATGGCCCAAGAAAATTAATCCAAAGCTCATTTCAATACACAAAGAGCTTCACAACACTCATTTTAAGACACTACACCAGTAATTTAATACACAACACTATTTAAGAATATTCCAAGCACTAAGAATTTACAAGCTCTCATATAGCCATAGAGAAAAGAATTCCAGCTTAGAATCCCTCCCGGTTCCATGACCTTAACGTTTCCCGTTTTTCAATATCATAAAACAGATTAAATTAATAAATGGATCAAAATCATAATTATATCAATAAGAAAGTTACTCACATGATTAAACTAGTAAATGGTAAAGTATGTAGAGTAAAGAGTGCATGTCCAAGGAAGATAGCATCCAAAATAGCTGGCCTGCATAGTTTTATAAACATGAATTAGCAGAAGAAAGTGTTTCCAAGAATACACTACTAATAGAGTTGAAAGTGCAAAAAATGGACTTTTTCCCCCCTTCTGAAATTTACTAGCTAGAGGATATATGTGTTGTGATATATCATGTATGTTTATGTAAGAAAAGATAAGGCTGATTACAGATAAGATTAAGCTTTGGGATAGGTCATGGCTGAGCTGAATGCAGAAAACACAAATATGGGATTGGTATTGTTGGGACTTGTTTTCATCACAATACTAAAAAGCTTGGAAGATAAATAGATAATGGAGCAATACAGACAATTTTTTTACTGAATTCAAGATCCGTCAACCTTTAGGCTTTCTTTTTGTATGTATTGGAAAATCTAGCATGATAATTCATAATATTTTCCCCTTCTCTATTTGTAGGCAAAAAGCTAGTGAAACTCATAACTTCCTCAGGTAATTTTCCTTCATAACCCAAGCTTCTCAAAATACAACAACTTGGGCCTACTTCTTTTATAACTAAGGCAACTATTTTTACCCTGTTACTTCTTGGTCACTGAGACTTTTGGTGTGTTTTTGTTTCCTCATTCTGCAGTTTCAGGATTACTACTCATCTTCAGCATAGTCTTCCTTATTTACTGGCGACGAATCTAAAGCAACAAAACAAAGAGATAAGAGGAAGATGGCGTTGCTTACCGAAAACGAGGCTGTTGTAGATCGACGAAACCAGACTGAGGCCAACAGTAAACGAAACCCTAAAATTCGAATTGCACAAATCTAAATCAAATAAGACGTTGTTGCAGATCTAAAGCAACAATTGCACAAGGATTCTAAAGTAACACTTACACAAATCTAAAGCAATTGATCAAAGGCGCGAAGTGCTTATCGGAAATGAGAATCGCCGGATTGAGGCCAGCCGAGGAGAAGCGAGAAGAGCCGGAGAGACCACCGGAGACCCACGACGAGCCGGAGAAGCCGCGACGAGCCGGAGTTGGAGAGGGGCGAGGCTAGCTAGGGCTACTGCTGTTCGTAGTCGAGGTTTTTTTTTTCCCTGAGTGTAGAACAGATGAGCATAGGGCCGGCTAATATGTGTTTTTATTTTTTTTCTACATATTTATAGCGTTTTTTAAAAACAACCGCTCTTATATAGATGATAGGATCGAACACAAGAATAGCGGTTTTTTAAAAACAAACGCTCTAATAATATATTATAGCGCTTTTTCAATGAAAAGCGCTATCCTTGTATTTTCTTTTTTATAGCGGTTTTTTATAAAACACTGCTCTAGTAATATATTATAGCGCTTTTCATTGAAAAGCGCTATCCTTGTATTTTCTTTTTTATAGCGTTTTTTTAGAAAACCGCTAAGAGAGTAAAATTATTTTTTTATAAAAAAATAATAATACTTTCATAGCGGTTTTTTTTTAAAACCGCTATGCGAGTTATCTTTTTATAGCGTTTTTTATAACCGTTATAATTTTTTCGCTATCTATAGCAATATCTGTACTAGTGAAGTTTGTGAGTCCACAAGCAAAGAACACAACCAGACGAGCTGCTCTAAGGAGATGAAAGAGATGAAGAGTAGAAAGAGATGGGTGAGATGAAGTGAAACAAATAGAGAGTAGGACTGTAAGCATGTACATAATAAAAACAAAACACACTCCAATGAGATGGGTGGGATGAAGTGCCATTAAAGTAAGATCTCTGAGAAGTAAAACAGTCAAAGAAGCAGAGCATCAGGAGAAGGAGCATTCTGAATACGGTCATATTTGTCAGTCATAGACTATTACTTTGTCAAAATAGTATAAATAATATGTCACAATAGAAATTTAAAATGTCACGGCTCAAAGAAAATACGGTATCAACTTACTATTGATTTTTCGGTTTTGAAATCACCACCAGTACGAGTGGCACCATGTAGCTAAAAATACTCAAACATGGAGCATTTTCTAATTAAGATATCTGTAAAGTAGATTGGTGAGATGAAGTACAATTAATATCTATGTAAAGTAAAATAGTCAAAGAAGTAGAGATTTGGGAAAGGGAGATCCAATTAAGACATCTTGTATTTAGATTGGTGAGATGAACTATTCAACTTCTGAGTAGAACTATTCAGCCAGATGTCACACGTCCTACCCAAATTAAGCAATAGGCAAACATGTAATATGGTTTAATGTGACATTACATACTAAAGTTTTTTAGTTGTAGTTATGACATTATTCTTATTAAGTATGGCATATGTTACACAATTAATTGCCATTTTTCATCTATTGTCCATCGTCATTCCTGTTAAACAGTTATTCGTGTTCAACAGTCACATGGAAAGAGGAGGTTTGTATTTTGTAATGACGGGAGAATGGGCATGCAGAATGGGAGGGAGTGGGAGGGAGGGAGAATGGGTTGTTCCAACTGTTCATCGGTCGGCCGGCGGGATAGAGGACGGCGGAATGGCCGAGAGAATGGGAGGGAAGCGGGCGGGAGAAATGAAGGAAAGGGGCGGGACAACTACTGGAAAAAGGAGGGAAATTTGGGGTTTTAGAGGGAAATATTAATAAATGATATTTTTATTTTTGGGTTTTTTGTTTCCTTTTTCTTTTCTCCTATTTCATTCATTTAATTTACTTTTGGATTTAAAAGAAAAGATTTATTTTTTTTGCAAAAATATACCAAATGGTGTATATATGCAAAAAAAACACAAGCTTCTATTTTTGCAAGTTGCAATCTCATTTGGGGTATATATGCAAATCCGTGAATTTTTTATAGGTATGAGAATAATTAAACTATTGTAATAAAAAAAGTAACGTTATTTACATTTAGTTTTGTATTATAATAATAAAAGGGTAGGAATAATTAAATTTCTCTTCTAATTAGCGTAATAAGAATCAAATGTCAATGTTAAAATACATTAGATATTAAACAAAAGAATGTGAATGTCCCGCATAATGAAGCTATGAAGATTCAAAATGGATTTTACTGAAGTTCCTGGTCAAATGCATTCCATTGTTGTAACAACTCCTTATAATTTTTTATAAGGTGCATATAATGAGTCCATTAATAAAATATCCTTATCACTAACAAAGACAAATCAAATGCATATAAATGAGCGTAGTAGTAACGGCTCACCTACGATAAGAAGAGTTGATCGTTTATAAAAATATCAATAATTGTCACCGCATTTTCTCATCTCAATGCATCATATTGTCCTAATATTTCATTTGAGAGTAAGTCCTTATGTATTGTTGTTCGTTTTTCAAATTTCTTATATAAGTATATATATTTGACATTTACTTTCGTATAGTACGTGACGTCAAAACTTTAGTAGTTGTAAGTGGTTTTTTTTGTCTATTTTAATAGACATATATGTTTGAGATATGTACTTTTACTTTCTCGCTCATACTAAGTGAATTTTATATATATATATATAAAATCGTATTAGTAACAAGTTAGAGGTAATGTGATTTTGATAATAATGGTTCCATATGATTTCTTTTAAAGAACATTGCCTTTATTTCGTAGAATATGCTAGATGTTACCATAAATTTTAGATGATTGCATATCATATAAATAATTCATAATATTGAAAAATCACTATATACTAATTTTTACATAAAATATATAAAAAAGATTGTGCTATAATTGAAACATTACCTTCAATTTATTAAAAAATCATTACATACTCCATCAGCTCCACAATAAATATTTTTTAGCATTCATTTTGTATTCATAAATAACTATTTTTAGAGCCATTTTGATCATTTTAGTTTATTTTACCCATACATGATTCATCAAGTTAAAAGATTAACTATTAATATTTATATTTAATGAAGAATTGTATACTCCCCTAATAAGAAGAATTAGACTTATTAAACTTCCAATAGAACAAGAGAAAAGTAGATGTAAATTATCAAAGGTATGTACATGCCAGAGCTGAAAAAACAATAATTATTGAACGAAGAGTAATTTTTTTTGCATAAATTTTATAAAAATCAGTAGTCACATATCCGTTCAGTTAGTGTTAGAGATCTTATTTATTTTCATGAACTAAAGTTTTAAATTATTTAATAATAAAATATATTGCCACCATTGATCATAATTCACCAATCATTTTTCCGTTCAAATGTATTTTATTTTATTTTATTGTGATAAAAAAAATTCATTTAAGTTCTTTGATTTTTTTAAAAATATGTCCATTTTCCAGTCAACATCATGGACATAATGGTATATAAATTTATAAAAAAAATGAAAAAATTCAATACATGCAAAATGTACTTACTACTTTAAATAATAAAAATATAAGTGCACAATATAAAATTTGGTTAATCATCTTATCTTATTTTAAAACATTCTATATTTTTCTGTATATATGTTTATAACATTCTTCTTTTTTCGTTATATGTTCTAAAATATTGATAAGTTTTCAACAAAGAAGGTGAAACATTAATGGAGATAGACTCTTTTTTTGTCTAGGTCGGAGATTACAAGGGTCCATTGGAAGAGTTAATCTTACTTGCGATATGCAATTGTCATTGATCTAAGAAAATTTTGCATACGAGAGGGTTCAAACATGGAACTCCTAATATGGTTTTCCATGTTAATGTAATGAAGCCTTACACTATTAGATTAATATATTTGTTTAACTGAGACACACAATTACAACAACAACTAATATCTATAACATTGTCTGAAGAATTTCTTATAAAAAATAATACGGATATTTCGCCTGGTGTTCTTGAGTTTTGGGCTTTTTCGCGAAATATCCAGAGGTTTTGACATTTTCTCCTGGTACCCCTGAGTTTTTGGTCAATTTCGCCCGGTATCCCTGAGTTTTTGACAATTTCTCCATATGCCTTTGAATTAAAAAAAATTAAAAAATAATAATAGAGAACTAAAATAATTAAAATTAAAATTGAATTAAAATATTAAAAATCTTGAGGCAAAATTATGAGACATATATTTTAAGGGTATATACTAAATTTTAAGGGTATATACTAAATTTCGCTATCTATAGCAAAATTATGAGACATATATTTTAAGGGTATAATAACTTGGATTGAAATTTCTAGTAAATTTTGCCTTAAAATTAAAATAATAAGATTATTTAGTAAATTTTGAGACATATATTTTAAGGGTATATACTAAATTTTGAGACATATATTGAAGGGTATATACTAAAAATCTATTAGTCGTTAAAAATCTTGAGGCAAAATTATGTATATACCCTTCAATATATGTCTCAAAATTTAGTATACCCTTAAAATATATACCCTTCAATATATGTCTCAAGATTTTTAACGACTAATAGATTTTTAAGGATATACTAAATTTTGAAGGGTATATTTGAATTAATTTATCTCCAACTAATTCAATTTTCAAGGCTTATCGGTAAAACGATTATTTATACGATTAAAAATCTATTAGTCGTATATTCTAAATAATCTTATCATAAATAAATAAATTTCAAATTTTATTTATAAGTCTATAAATTTCAATCCAAGTTATTTTTTAGATGAAAAGTTAATATTTTAACCATTCCTAGTTTAAGATAATACCCAAAGTAATTCTAATTATTTTAATTTTAATTTTAATAAAATCAAATTAGTTCTCTATTATTATTCAGTAATCAAGATTAATTCAATTTTAACCATTCCTAGTTTAATATTTTAATTCAATTTTAATTTTAATTATTTTAGTTCTCTATTATTATTTTTTAATTTTTTTAAACTTTTTTTTAAATTTTTTTAAATTTTTTTTAATTCAAGGACATATGGCAAAATTGTCAAAAACTCAGGAGTACCAGGCGAAATTGATCAAAAACTCAGGGATATCAGGCGAAAATGTCAAAACCTCTGGGTATTTCGCGAAAAAGTCCAAAACTTAGGGGCATCAGGCGAAACATCCAAAAATAATATAATAATTTGCCCCGTGCGTAGCACGGGCCTAAACTCCTAGTAAACATATAGAGTAGACTTCTATGACAATTAATGCACCAACCATTTATTGTAATATTATAATTATAATTATAAAAAATGTATGAATAAGGAAATACATATAAATTCATAATTTAATTAGGAAAATAATGTTTACTTTTTTTTTTTGCATTCGTTATAAATGAAAGAAAAAAAACATATCTATATCTACTATAAACATATAAGCTAGAATTTTTATAATTGATGCCCATTCGATTCATAAACCTATTAGACAAATCTTTTTTTTTTGCATTTTTTATAAATGAAAGGTGTTACTATAGTTCAATAGTTTAGGTTATAAAGTAGAGATTTGTTATCAATTTTTTGGAAATATTACTCACAATTCAGCCTAGGATAACTTTAAAAATAAATTAAAAATATAAAACTATGATAAAAGTTATTAATATATGAATATCATATATAAAGAAAAGTTTTTATAACCTATTTTCTATATATATTAACATATTACTCCGTATAAAGTAATGTTTCGTTATTCATTTTTTGGCAATTATTATTCACAATTTAGTCTAGGATAACTTTAAAACTAAAAGCATTTAACACTTTTCATAACATATGTTTCAAACCCACTCTCTCTCTGAAATAAATTTGAATTAATTAATATTAATAGGAGAATTGTTTTAGAAAAATTACTACTAAGAATTTTGGAAGAATATTTTTAGGAAAAATATTTAAATGAATTTATATTTAATTGGAAAAGAGAGGATTTTAAGCCAAATTACTATTGGGAATTTGAAAGGGTAGGTTTGCTTGATTCGTCGAATGAATTAATATATAAATTGATGTGACCATGGGTCACCCCTCAAGGACATGCCAAAGTCGGTTCAATGAAGAGGAAAAAGCAATCGAACTGCATGGATGTGACCATGAGTCACCTCAATAAAAGTGCCGTATCTTCTTATTCCCAACTCCGATCACTCTCCAATTTTGAGGAGTGAAACGAGACTTCAAGATCTATCTCTGGGCGTTGGAATCACTCCATTCCGATCACGGACGAGAGAGAACGAACCTTCTGAAGTTAGGCCAGAAACTGTCTCTACCAAAAATGTTTGATGTGTGTTTTATTGTTTTTTTTTAATTAATTAGCTAGATAGTTTCTAATTAGTGGCATTAGTGGCTTAGCTAGTTAGTGGGTAGTTAGCTACATTAGTGCTAGACTTAGTGGGTAGTTAGTTTTAATTAATTTTCAATTTACGTATTGTCATTTGACACCTATTTAAAGGTTGTCTAGCATTGTATTTGAATGAGACTTGAATTGGAGATTAAATAAAAAAAACGTGAGTGTTTTGTTCATTTCAAGCCTCTTGGACGATGGCTTCAAGGTGTGTGATATCCTTGAGTGCCTTAGTCTTGTTTCGGTGAGTCGTATCCGAAACACCATTTGGTGTGTCATATCTTAAGGTGGTTGGGTGTTTATGGTGTGTCATATCCATGAGTGTTCAACCTCCTCTCAAGGTTCTTGGTGAGTTGCATCCGAGGGTCGTGAGATACCTATCCCAAACTCTTCATGAACCTCGTTCATGAGAGTTATATCCATTTCCCGTTTTGAGTCAAATCTCCATCAAGCTATTGTTTAGAGTCACAATAAAAACACATCAAATGTCCTATCTAAGAGAGCTTAGCTGAGAGATTGCAAAAACCAAAGTCTTGACGCCCTTCGTCTTGTACTGTACGGATCTTGGCATGTGCTTACGCACAACATAGATGATGTGACCATGGGTCACCCCTCAAGGACATGCCAAAGTCGGTTCAATGAAGAAGAAAAAGCAATTGAGCTGCATGGATGTGACCATGGGTCACCTCAATAAAAGTGCCGTATCTTCTTATTCCCAACTCCGATCACTCTCCAATTTTGAGGAGTGAAACGAGACTTCAAGATCTATCTTTGGGCGTTGGAATCACTCCATTCCGATCACGGACGAGAGAGAACGAACCTTCTGAAGTTAGGCCAGAAACTGTCTCCGCGGAAAATGTTTGATGTGTGTTTTATTGTTTTTTTTTAATTAATTAGCTAGATAGTTTCTAATTAGTGGCCTTAGTGGCTTAGCTAGTTAGTGGGTAGTTAGCTACGTTAGTGCTAGACTTAGTGGGTAGTTAGTTTTAATTAATTTTCAATTTACGTATTGTCATTTGACAGCTATTTAAAGGTTGCCTAGCATTGTATTTGAATGAGACTTGAATTGGAGATTAAATAAAAAAAACATGAGTGTTTTGTTCATTTCAAGCCTCTTGGACGATGGCTTCAAGGTGTGTGATATCCTTGAGTGCCTTAGTCTTGTTTCGGTGAGTCGTATCCGAAACACCATTTGGTGTGTCATATCTTAAGGTGGTTGGGTGTTTATGGTGTGTCATATCCATGAGTGTTCAACCTCGTCTCAAGGTTCTTGGTAAGTTGCATCCGAGGGTCGTGAGATACCTATCCCAAACTCTTCATGAACCTCGTTCATGAGAGTTATATCCATTTCCCGTTTTGAGTCAAATCTCCATCAAGCTATTGTTTAGAGTCACAATAAAAACACATCAAATGTCCTATCTAAGAGAGCTTAGCTGAGAGATTGCAAAAACCAAAGTCTTGGCGCCCTTCGTCTTGTACTGTACGGATCTTGACATGTGCTTACGCACAACATTGATGATGTGACCATGGGTCACCCCTCAAGGACATGCCAAAGTCGGTTCAATGAAGAGGAAGAATCAATCGAGCTGCATGGATGTGACCATGGTTTACCTCAATAAAAGTGTTGTATCTTCTTATTCCCAACTCCGATCACTCTCCAATTTTGAGGAGTGAAACGAGACTTCAAGATCTATCTCTGGGCGTTGGAATCACTCCATTCCGATCACGTACGAGAGAGAACGAACCTTCTGAAGTTAGGCCAGAAACTGTCTCCGCGGAAAATGTTTGATGTGTGTTTTATTGTTTTTTTTTTTTAATTAATTAGCTAGATAGTTTCTAATTAGTGGCCTTAGTGGCTTAGCTAGTTAGTGGGTAGTTAGCTACGTTAGTGCTAGACTTAGTGGGTAGTTAGTTTTAATTAATTTTCAATTTACGTATTGTCATTTGACACCTATTTAAAGGTTGCCTAGCATTGTATTTGAATGAGACTTGAATTGGAGATTAAATAAAAAAAACATGAGTGTTTTGTTCATTTCAAGCCTCTTGGACGATGGCTTCAAGGTGTGTGATATCCTTGAGTGCCTTAGTCTTGTTTCTGTGAGTCGTATCCGAAACACCATTTGGTGTGTCATATCTTAAGGTGGTTGGGTGTTTATGGTGTGTCATATCCATGAGTGTTCAACCACGTCTCAAGGTTCTTGGTGAGTTGCATCCGAGGGTCGTGAGATACCTATCCCAAACTCTTCATGAACCTCGTTCATGAGAGTTATATCCATTTCCCGTTTTGAGTCAAATCTCCATCAAGCTATTGTTTAGAGTCACAATAAAAACACATCAAATGTCCTATCTAAGAGAGCTTAGCTGAGAGATTGCAAAAACCAAAGTCTTGGCGCCCTTCGTCTTGTACTGTACGGATCTTGGCATGTGCTTACGCACAACATTGATGATGTGACCATGGGTCACCCCTCAAGGACATGCCAAAGTCGGTTCAATGAAGAGGAAGAATCAATCGAGCTGCATGGATGTGACCATGGTTCACCTCAATAAAAGTGTTGTATCTTCTTATTCCCAACTCCGATCACTCTCCAATTTTGAGGAGTGAAACGAGACTTCAAGATCTATCTCTGGGCGTTGGAATCACTCCATTCCGATCACGGACGAGAGAGAACGAACCTTCTGAAGTTAGGCCAGAAACTGTCTCCGCGGAAAATGTTTGATGTGTGTTTTATTGTTTTTTTTTTAATTAATTAGCTAGATAGTTTCTAATTAGTGGCCTTAGTGGCTTAGCTAGTTAGTGGGTAGTTAGCTACGTTAGTGCTAGACTTAGTGGGTAGTTAGTTTTAATTAATTTTCAATTTACGTATTGTCATTTGACACCTATTTAAAGGTTGCCTAGCATTGTATTTGAATGAGACTTGAATTGGAGATTAAATAAAAAAAACATGAGTGTTTTGTTCATTTCAAGCCTCTTGGACGATGGCTTCAAGGTGTGTGATATCCTTGAGTGCCTTAGTCTTGTTTCGGTGAGTCGTATCCGAAACACCATTTGGTGTGTCATATCTTAAGGTGGTTGGGTGTTTATGGTGTGTCATATCCATGAGTGTTCAACCTCGTCTCAAGGTTCTTGGTGAGTTGCATCCGAGGGTCGTGAGATACCTATCCCAAACTCTTCATGAACCTCGTTCATGAGAGTTATATCCATTTCCAGTTTTGAGTCAAATCTCCATCAAGCTATTGTTTAGAGTCACAATAAAAACACGTCAAATGTCCTATCTAAGAGAGCTTAGCTGAGAGATTGCAAAAACCAAAGTCTTGGCGCCCTTCGTCTTGTACTGTACGGATCTTGACATGTGCTTACGCACAACATTGATGATGTGACCATGGGTCACCCCTCAAGGACATGCCAAAGTCGGTTCAATGAAGAGGAAGAATCAATCGAGCTGCATGGATGTGACCATGGTTCACCTCAATAAAAGTGTTGTATCTTCTTATTCCCAACTCCGATCACTCTCCAATTTTGAGGAGTGAAACGAGACTTCAAGATCTATCTCTGGGCGTTGGAATCAATCCATTCCGATCACGGACGAGAGAGAACGAACCTTCTGAAGTTAGGCCAGAAACTGTCTCCGCGGAAAATGTTTGATGTGTGTTTTATTGTTTTTTTTTAATTAATTAGCTAGATAGTTTCTAATTAGTGGCCTTAGTGGCTTAGCTAGTTAGTGGGTAGTTAGCTACGTTAGTGCTAGACTTAGTGGGTAGTTAGTTTTAATTAATTTTCAATTTACGTATTGTCATTTGACACCTATTTAAAGGTTGCCTAGCATTGTATTTGAATGAGACTTGAATTGGAGATTAAATAAAAAAAACATGAGTGTTTTGTTCATTTCAAGCCTCTTGGACGATGGCTTCAAGGTGTGTGATATCCTTGAGTGCCTTAGTCTTGTTTCTGTGAGTCGTATCCGAAACACCATTTGGTGTGTCATATCTTAAGGTGGTTGGGTGTTTATGGTGTGTCATATCCATGAGTGTTCAACCACGTCTCAAGGTTCTTGGTGAGTTGCATCCGAGGGTCGTGAGATACCTATCCCAAACTCTTCATGAACCTCGTTCATGAGAGTTATATCCATTTCCCGTTTTGAGTCAAATCTCCATCAAGCTATTGTTTAGAGTCACAATAAAAACACATCAAATGTCCTATCTAAGAGAGCTTAGCTGAGAGATTGCAAAAACCAAAGTCTTGGCGCCCTTCGTCTTGTACTGTACGGATCTTGGCATGTGCTTACGCACAACATTGATGATGTGACCATGGGTCACCCCTCAAGGACATGCCAAAGTCGGTTCAATGAAGAGGAAGAATCAATCGAGCTGCATGGATGTGACCATGGTTCACCTCAATAAAAGTGTTGTATCTTCTTATTCCCAACTCCGATCACTCTCCAATTTTGAGGAGTGAAACGAGACTTCAAGATCTATCTCTGGGCGTTGGAATCACTCCATTTCGATCACGGACGAGAGAGAACGAACCTTCTGAAGTTAGGCCAGAAACTGTCTCCGCGTAAAATGTTTGATGTGTGTTTTATTGTTTTTTTTTTAATTAATTAGCTAGATAGTTTCTAATTAGTGGCCTTAGTGGCTTAGCTAGTTAGTGGGTAGTTAGCTACGTTAGTGCTAGACTTAGTGGGTAGTTAGTTTTAATTAATTTTCAATTTACGTATTGTCATTTGACACCTATTTAAAGGTTGCCTAGCATTGTATTTGAATGAGACTTGAATTGGAGATTAAATAAAAAAAACATGAGTGTTTTGTTCATTTCAAGCCTCTTGGACGATGGCTTCAAGGTGTGTGATATCCTTGAGTGCCTTAGTCTTGTTTCGGTGAGTCGTATCCGAAACACCATTTGGTGTGTCATATCTTAAGGTGGTTGGGTGTTTATGGTGTGTCATATCCATGAGTGTTCAACCTCGTCTCAAGGTTCTTGGTGAGTTGCATCCGAGGGTCGTGAGATACCTATCCCAAACTCTTCATGAACCTCGTTCATGAGAGTTATATCCATTTCCCGTTTTGAGTCAAATCTCCATCAAGCTATTGTTTAGAGTCAAAATAAAAACACGTCAAATGTCCTATCTAAGAGAGCTTAGCTGAGAGATTGCAAAAACCAAAGTTTTGGCGCCCTTCGTCTTGTACTGTACGGATCTTGGCATGTGCTTACGCACAACATTGATGATGTGACCATGGGTCACCCCTCAAGGACATGCCAAAGTCGGTTCAATGAAGAGGAAGAATCAATCGAGCTGCATGGATGTGACCATGGGTCACCTCAATAAAAGTGTTGTATCTTCTTATTCCCAACTCCGATCACTCTCCAATTTTGAGGAGTGAAACGAGACTTCAAGATCTATCTCTGGGCGTTGGAATCACTCCATTCCGATCACGGACGAGAGAGAACGAACCTTCTGAAGTTAGGCCAGAAACTGTCTCCGCGGAAAATGTTTGATGTGTGTTTTATTGTTTTTTTTTTTTAATTAATTAGCTAGATAGTTTCTAATTAGTGGCCTTAGTGGCTTAGCTAGTTAGTGGGTAGTTAGCTACGTTAGTGCTAGACTTAGTGGGTAGTTAGTTTTAATTAATTTTCAATTTACGTATTGTCATTTGACACCTATTTAAAGGTTGCCTAGCATTGTATTTGAATGAGACTTGAATTGGAGATTAAATAAAAAAAACATGAGTGTTTTGTTCATTTCAAGCCTCTTGGACGATGGCTTCAAGGTGTGTGATATCCTTGAGTGCCTTAGTCTTGTTTCTGTGAGTCGTATCCGAAACACCATTTGGTGTGTCATATCTTAAGGTGGTTGGGTGTTTATGGTGTGTCATATCCATGAGTGTTCAACCACGTCTCAAGGTTCTTGGTGAGTTGCATCCGAGGGTCGTGAGATACCTATCCCAAACTCTTCATGAACCTCGTTCATGAGAGTTATATCCATTTCCCGTTTTGAGTCAAATCTCCATCAAGCTATTGTTTAGAGTCACAATAAAAACACATCAAATGTCCTATCTAAGAGAGCTTAGCTGAGAGATTGCAAAAACCAAAGTCTTGGCGCCCTTCGTCTTGTACTGTACGGATCTTGGCATGTGCTTACGCACAACATTGATGATGTGACCATGGGTCACCCCTCAAGGACATGCCAAAGTCGGTTCAATGAAGAGGAAGAATCAATCGAGCTGCATGGATGTGACCATGGTTCACCTCAATAAAAGTGTTGTATCTTCTTATTCCCAACTCCGATCACTCTCCAATTTTGAGGAGTGAAACGAGACTTCAAGATCTATCTCTGGGCGTTGGAATCACTCCATTTCGATCACGGACGAGAGAGAACGAACCTTCTGAAGTTAGGCCAGAAACTGTCTCCGCGGAAAATGTTTGATGTGTGTTTTATTGTTTTTTTTTTAATTAATTAGCTAGATAGTTTCTAATTAGTGGCCTTAGTGGCTTAGCTAGTTAGTGGGTAGTTAGCTACGTTAGTGCTAGACTTAGTGGGTAGTTAGTTTTAATTAATTTTCAATTTACGTATTGTCATTTGACACCTATTTAAAGGTTGCCTAGCATTGTATTTGAATGAGACTTGAATTGGAGATTAAATAAAAAAAACATGAGTGTTTTGTTCATTTCAAGCCTCTTGGACGATGGCTTCAAGGTGTGTGATATCCTTGAGTGCCTTAGTCTTGTTTCGGTGAGTCGTATCCGAAACACCATTTGGTGTGTCATATCTTAAGGTGGTTGGGTGTTTATGGTGTGTCATATCCATGAGTGTTCAACCTCGTCTCAAGGTTCTTGGTGAGTTGCATCCGAGGGTCGTGAGATACCTATCCCAAACTCTTCATGAACCTCGTTCATGAGAGTTATATCCATTTCCCGTTTTGAGTCAAATCTCCATCAAGCTATTGTTTAGAGTCACAATAAAAACACGTCAAATGTCCTATCTAAGAGAGCTTAGCTGAGAGATTGCAAAAACCAAAGTTTTGGCGCCCTTCGTCTTGTACTGTACGGATCTTGGCATGTGCTTACGCACAACATTGATGATGTGACCATGGGTCACCCCTCAAGGACATGCCAAAGTCGGTTCAATGAAGAGGAAGAATCAATCGAGCTGCATGGATGTGACCATGGGTCACCTCAATAAAAGTGTTGTATCTTCTTATTCCCAACTCCGATCACTCTCCAATTTTGAGGAGTGAAACGAGACTTCAAGATCTATCTCTGGGCGTTGGAATCAATCCATTCCGATCACGGACGAGAGAGAACGAACCTTCTGAAGTTAGGCCAGAAACTGTCTCCGCGGAAAATGTTTGATGTGTGTTTTATTGTTTTTTTTTTTTAATTAATTAGCTAGATAGTTTCTAATTAGTGGCCTTAGTGGCTTAGCTAGTTAGTGGGTAGTTAGCTACGTTAGTGCTAGACTTAGTGGGTAGTTAGTTTTAATTAATTTTCAATTTACGTATTGTCATTTGACACCTATTTAAAGGTTGCCTAGCATTGTATTTGAATGAGACTTGAATTGGAGATTAAATAAAAAAAACATGAGTGTTTTGTTCATTTCAAGCCTCTTGGACGATGGCTTCAAGGTGTGTGATATCCTTGAGTGCCTTAGTCTTGTTTCGGTGAGTCGTATCCGAAACACCATTTGGTGTGTCATATCTTAAGGTGGTTGGGTGTTTATGGTGTGTCATATCCATGAGTGTTCAACCTCGTCTCAAGGTTCTTGGTGAGTTGCATCCGAGGGTCGTGAGATACCTATCCCAAACTCTTCATGAACCTCGTTCATGAGAGTTATATCCATTTCCCGTTTTGAGTCAAATCTCCATCAAGCTATTGTTTAGAGTCACAATAAAAACACATCAAATGTCCTATCTAAGAGAGCTTAGCTGAGAGATTGCAAAAACCAAAGTCTTGGCGCCCTTCGTCTTGTACTGTACGGATCTTGACATGTGCTTACGCACAACATTGATGATGTGACCATGGGTCACCCCTCAAGGACATGCCAAAGTCGGTTCAATGAAGAGGAAGAATCAATCGAGCTGCATGGATGTGACCATGGTTCACCTCAATAAAAGTGTTGTATCTTCTTATTCCCAACTCCGATCACTCTCCAATTTTGAGGAGTGAAACGAGACTTCAAGATCTATCTCTGGGCGTTGGAATCACTCCATTCCGATCACGGACGAGAGAGAACGAACCTTCTGAAGTTAGGCCAGAAACTGTCTCCGCGGAAAATGTTTGATGTGTGTTTTATTGTTTTTTTTTAATTAATTAGCTAGATAGTTTCTAATTAGTGGCCTTAGTGGCTTAGCTAGTTAGTGGGTAGTTAGCTACGTTAGTGCTAGACTTAGTGGGTAGTTAGTTTTAATTAATTTTCAATTTACGTATTGTCATTTGACACCTATTTAAAGGTTGCCTAGCATTGTATTTGAATGAGACTTGAATTGGAGATTAAATAAAAAAAACATGAGTGTTTTGTTCATTTCAAGCCTCTTGGACGATGGCTTCAAGGTGTGTGATATCCTTGAGTGCCTTAGTCTTGTTTCGGTGTGTCGTATCCGAAACACCATTTGGTGTGTCATATCTTAAGGTGGTTGGGTGTTTATGGTGTGTCATATCCATGAGTGTTCAACCACGTCTCAAGGTTCTTGGTGAGTTGCATCCGAGGGTCGTGAGATACCTATCCCAAACTCTTCATGAACCTCGTTCATGAGAGTTATATCCATTTCCCGTTTTGAGTCAAATCTCCATCAAGCTATTGTTTAGAGTCACAATAAAAACACATCAAATGTCCTATCTAAGAGAGCTTAGCTGAGAGATTGCAAAAACCAAAGTCTTGGCGCCCTTCGTCTTGTACTGTACGGATCTTGGCATGTGCTTACGCACAACATTGATGATGTGACCATGGGTCACCCCTCAAGGACATGCCAAAGTCGGTTCAATGAAGAGGAAGAATCAATCGAGCTGCATGGATGTGACCATGGTTCACCTCAATAAAAGTGTTGTATCTTCTTATTCCCAACTCCGATCACTCTCCAATTTTGAGGAGTGAAACGAGACTTCAAGATCTATCTCTGGGCGTTGGAATCACTCCATTCCGATCACGGACGAGAGAGAACGAACCTTCTGAAGTTAGGCCAGAAACTGTCTCCGCGGAAAATGTTTGATGTGTGTTTTATTGTTTTTTTTTTAATTAATTAGCTAGATAGTTTCTAATTAGTGGCCTTAGTGGCTTAGCTAGTTAGTGGGTAGTTAGCTACGTTAGTGCTAGACTTAGTGGGTAGTTAGTTTTAATTAATTTTCAATTTACGTATTGTCATTTGACACCTATTTAAAGGTTGCCTAGCATTGTATTTGAATGAGACTTGAATTGGAGATTAAATAAAAAAAACATGAGTGTTTTGTTCATTTCAAGCCTCTTGGACGATGGCTTCAAGGTGTGTGATATCCTTGAGTGCCTTAGTCTTGTTTCGGTGAGTCGTATCCAAAACACCATTTGGTGTGTCATATCTTAAGGTGGTTGGGTGTTTATGGTGTGTCATATCCATGAGTGTTCAACCTCGTCTCAAGGTTCTTGGTGAGTTGCATCCGAGGGTCGTGAGATACCTATCCCAAACTCTTCATGAACCTCGTTCATGAGAGTTATATCCATTTCCCGTTTTGAGTCAAATCTCCATCAAGCTATTGTTTAGAGTCACAATAAAAACACGTCAAATGTCCTATCTAAGAGAGCTTAGCTGAGAGATTGCAAAAACCAAAGTTTTGGCGCCCTTCGTCTTGTACTGTACGGATCTTGGCATGTGCTTACGCACAACATTGATGATGTGACCATGGGTCACCCCTCAAGGACATGCCAAAGTCGGTTCAATGAAGAGGAAGAATCAATCGAGCTGCATGGATGTGACCATGGGTCACCTCAATAAAAGTGTTGTATCTTCTTATTCCCAACTCCGATCACTCTCCAATTTTGAGGAGTGAAACGAGACTTCAAGATCTATCTCTGGGCGTTGGAATCACTCCATTCCGATCACGGACGAGAGAGAACGAACCTTCTGAAGTTAGGCCAGAAACTGTCTCCGCGGAAAATGTTTGATGTGTGTTTTATTGTTTTTTTTTTAAAATTAATTAGCTAGATAGTTTCTAATTAGTGGCCTTAGTGGCTTAGCTAGTTAGTGGGTAGTTAGCTACGTTAGTGCTAGACTTAGTGGATAGTTAGTTTTAATTAATTTGCAATTTACGTATTGTCATTTGGCACCTATTTAAAGGTTGCCTAGCATTGTATTTGAATGAGACTTGAATTGGAGATTATTAAAAAAACGTGAGCGTTTTGTTCATTTCAAGCCTCTTGGACGATGGCTTCAAGGTGTGTGATATCCTTGAGTGTCTTAGTCTTGTTTCGGTGTGTCGTATCCGAAACCCCTTTGGTGTGTCATATCCGAAGGCGGTTGGGTATTCTTGGTGTGTCATATCCATGAGTGTTCAACCTCGTCTCAAAGTTCTTGGTGAGTCGTATCTGAGGGTCGAGAGATACTTATCCCAAACTCTTCATGAACCTCGTTCATGAGAGTTATATCCATTTCAGTTTTTTAGTCAAATCTCCATCAAGTTCTTGCTTAGAGTCACAATTAAACACAACAAATGTCCTATTTTGAGAGTTTCGTTAAGAAGTTGCCAAATCAATGTCTTGGTGCCCTTCGTCTTGTACTGTACGGATCTTGGCATGTGCTTATGCACAACATTTGGTATCAGAGCCATTCAAGGCGAAGGGGACGTTCGTGGTTCTTCAAGGAGGAGCAAATGTCTACTTTCCCCTGAGTTCTTCGCAAACAAAGCGAACGAAGATTCGAGGACGAATCTTTCTTAAAGGAGGGGAGGATGATGTGACCATGGGTCACCCCTCAAGGACATGCCAAAGTTGGTTCAATGAAGAGGAAGAAGCAATCGAGGTGCATGGATGTGACCATGGGTCACCTCAGGAAAAGTGTCGTATCTTCTTATTCCCAACTCCTATCACTCTCACATTTTGAGGAGTGAAACGAGACTTCAAGATCTATCTCTGGGCGTTGGAATCACTCCATTCCGATCACGGACGAGAGAGAACGAACCTTCTGAAGTTAGGCCAGAAACTGTCTCCGCGGAAAATGTTTGATGTGTGTTTTATTGTTTTTTTTAATTAATTAGCTAGATAGTTTCTAATTAGTGGCCTTAGTGGCTTAGCTAGTTAGTGGGTAGTTAGCTATGTTAGTGCTAGACTTAGTGGGTAGTTAGTTTTAATTAATTTGTAATTTACGTATTGTCATTTGGCACCTATTTAAAGGTTCCCTAACATTGTATTTGAATGAGACTTGAATGGGAGATTATTAAAAAAACGTGAGCGTTTTGTTCATTTCAAGCCTCTTGGACGATGGCTTCAAGGTGTGTGATATCCTTGAGTGTCTTAGTCTTGTTTCGGTGTGTCGTATCCGAAACCCCTTTGGTGTGTCATATCCGAAGGCGGTTGGGTATTCTTGGTGTGTCATATCCATGAGTGTTCAACCTCGTCTCAAGGTTCTTGGTGAGTCGTATCCGAGGGTCGAGAGATACTTATCCCAAACTCTTCATGAACCTCGTTCATGAGAGTTATATCCATTTCAGTTTTTGAGTCAAATCTCCATCAAGTTCTTGCTTAGAGTCACAATTAAACACAACAAATGTCCTATTTTGAGAGTTTCGTCAAGAAGTTGCCAAATCAATGTCTTGGTGCCTTTCGTCTTGTACTGTACGGATCTTGGCATGTGCTTACGCACAACATAAATAGTCATTTAGAGCGAACAGTTGTTTCAAGAAAATTACTACTGAGAATTTGAAATGATAGGTTTGTTTGTTTCATATAGCAAATAACTCTCTAGATTAAATTTGAACCAATCTATAATCTATAGTAAATTAAAAGAGAGTTTTCTAGAACAATTACTACTATAACTCTATATGTTTAAACTCTATATATAGCAAATAACTCTATATGTTTAAACTCCTAGTAAACATATAGAGTAGACTTATATGACAATTAATGCACCAACCATTTATTGTAATATTATAATTATAATTATAAAAAAATGTATGAATAAGGAAATACATATAAATTCATAATTTAATTAGGAAAATAATGTTTACTTTTTTTTTTGCATTCGTTATAAATGAAAGAAAAAAACATATCTATATCTACTATAAACATATAAGCTAGAATTTTTATAATTGATGCCCATTCGATTCATAAACCTATTAGACAAATCTTTTTTTTTTTTGCATTTTTTTATAAATGAAAGGTGTTACTATAGTTCAATAGTTTAGGTTATAAAGTAGAGATTTGTTATCATTTTTTTGGAAATATTACTCACAATTCAGCCTAGGATAACTTTAAAAATAAATTAAAAATATAAAACTATGATAAAAGTTATTAATATATGAATATCATATATAAACAAAAGTTTTTATAACCTATTTTCTATATATATTAACATATTACTCCGTATAAAGTAATGTTTCGTTATTCATTTTTTGGCAATTATTATTCACAATTTAGTCTAGGATAACTTTAAAACTAAAAGCATTTAACACTTTTCATAACATATGTTTCAAACCCACTCTCTCTCTAAAATAAATTTGAATTAATTAATATTAATAGGAGAATTGTTTTAGAAAAATTACTACTAAGAATTTTGGAAGAATATTTTTAGGAAAAATATTTAAATGAATTTATATTTAATTGGAAAAGAGAGGATTTTAAGCCAAATTACTATTGGGAATTTGAAAGGGTAGGTTTGCTTGATTCGTCGAATGAATTAATATATAAATAGTCATTTAGAGCGAACAGTTGTTTCAAGAAAATTACTACTGAGAATTTGAAATGATAGGTTTGTTTGTTTCATATAGCAAATAACTCTCTAGATTAAATTTGAACCAATCTATAATCTATAGTAAATTAAAAGAGAGTTTTCTAGAAAAATTACTACTATAACTCTATATGTTTAAACTCCTAGTAAACATATAGAGTAGACTTCTATGACAATGTATGAATAAGGAAATACATATAAATTCATAATTTAATTAGGAAAATAATGTTTACTTTTTTGTTTGCATTCGTTATAAATGAAAGAAAAAAACATATCTATATCTACTATAAACATATAAGCTAGAATTTTTATAATTGATGCCCATTCGATTCATAAACCTATTAGACAAATCTTTTTTTTTTGCATTTTTTATAAATGAAAGGTGTTACTATAGTTCAATAGTTTAGGTTATAAAGTAGAGATTTGTTATCATTTTTTTGGAAATATTACTCACAATTCAGCCTAGGATAACTTTAAAAATAAATTAAAAATATAAAACTATGATAAAAGTTATTAATATATGAATATCATATATAAAGAAAAGTTTTTATAACCTATTTTCTATATATATTAACATATTACTCCGTCTAAAGTAATGTTTCGTTATTCATTTTTTGGCAATTATTATTCACAATTTAGTCTAGGATAACTTTAAAACTAAAAGCATTTAACACTTTTCATAACATATGTTTCAAACCCACTCTCTCTCTGAAATAAATTTGAATTAATTAATATTAATAGGAGAATTGTTTTAGAAAAATTACTACTAAGAATTTTGGAAGAATATTTTTAGGAAAATTATTTAAATTAATTTATATTTAATTGGAAAAGAGAGGATTTTAAGCCAAATTACTATTGGGAATTTGAAAGGGTAGGTTTGCTTGATTCGTCGAATGAATTAATATATAAACACGATTTCTATTTCACGCACCGGCAAAATTTTTATTTCACGCACTGGTTGATACGTGACGCCTGGTGTGATATGGCACGTGACGCCTGGGAGAAGTTGGTCCGTGCGTGTGGGTGTTGTTGGTGCATGACGGCCGGGTGATGTTGGTCCGTGACGGACGGTTTGGGAGGATGCGTGACGGCCGGGTGATGTTGGTCCGTGACGGACGGTTTGGGCGGATGCGTGACGGATGGATCAAGCACCAGAAAATTGAATGTAACTTGTCCCCACCTAACTACATTAACTACCATCACATCTTTCCTTTCAACAGTACGGCACATTAAACCCTAAACCACTCTTCCCTTTCTCTCCCACAAACTCTTCCCTTTCCCTCCCACAAAACAAAACTTCCATCTCCATCATCTTCCAAGAGTCAATCCATGGCAAATGAAGATGCTTTTTCCAACTTCAATGGTGGAAAAGATCTTGCATCCCAATACATTTACAATGAGGTATGTATTTTAAGCTTTTACATTACGTATTAGTAAAAGTTAAGATTTTTATGGTTTATTCTTGTGAATGTATGTGATTAAGTTGTTCTTATTCCAAAATAAACACTTTCTTAACGTAATTTCAATAGTTGTGATTATATGTTCATAAAATTTTGATC
Source organism: Rheum nobile (assembly GCA_027886185.1). Taxonomy (NCBI): domain Eukaryota; kingdom Viridiplantae; phylum Streptophyta; class Magnoliopsida; order Caryophyllales; family Polygonaceae; genus Rheum; species Rheum nobile. Next base: position 6,796,703 of record WOAB01000644.1, on the reverse strand, counting down.
TTTGATCAATGTGTACTAAAAAGTTATAGACTTTGTGTGAAAAAACTGCATGTTTGAGTATTGAGTGATGTTATGTTGTGCAAAAATATCGCCTTTGTTCGATTCTGTTTTTTGAATCAAAACTGTACGTGACGCATGGATTCTATTGGGGCGTGACGCATGGCTTCATTTGGGACGTGATGCCTGGAATGGTTTGGGGCGTGACGCTTGGGTGTTGTTCATGCGTGACAGATGGACTTTGTCTGGGCGTCACGTATGATTTTGTTGGACATAACTGAATACTTTGCTATTTTGATGTTGTTACTTCAATAGGAGAATAAGTTAGTGTACAACATTTTTAACAATCTGTCCCTAAGTGATGAACCACTGTCCTTCTCACTTGGGTTGGATGGCGAACCTATGCCGCCTCAACTGCCTTGTTTGCCGGGAATAGAATGTTTTGCTCAAAGTGGAATTCCATCTGTAAGGTGGTAAGCTCCACCTAAGTTTGGGTTGCCGACGTTACACACACAGCCGAAATTATATTTTCCTACATCTGAAGAAGTAATTATTTCAGAAGATTATTCTGAGAAGTTTAGCACAAGTGAAGTATTCTGCTCCAGAGATGATGCAATTAAAAGGGCTAGACAGATTGCCTTTGAAAATCACTTCTGCCTCACTATTGGTCGGGATAGAAACCTTGGTGGAGGAAGCCTTCGAAAGTCATGGTTGTTGTGTGAAAAAGCGGGGATTTACATTCCTAAAGATGAAAACAAAGTAAGGGAAAGAACAAGGAGCAAAAAATGTAATTGTCCCTTCAGATTGTTGTGTCGAGAAAATCCTAGGGACTCATATACAATCAAGGTAGTTGTTGGTACCCACAACCATATCATTGGTGATGACTTGTACGGGCATGCAGTTGCTGGAAGGTTGACACCGGAGCAGAAGAAGTTGGTTAAGGTAATGACAGAAAATCATAGTAAGCCATTGAAGATTGCAATAACACTTAACCAGGACCCGAACAACTGTACTAAAATGCATCAGATTTACAATGAAGTGTACAATGTTCGACATAGTGGGATGGAAGGAAGAACCGTGGTCCAAGAGTTCTTCCATAAGTGCAAGGAGTGATACGGGGTTAGCCGTGTAGAAGATGGATCTAGGCAACGGATCTCAAAACAAAAGAAAACACAAGATTAGAACAATGGCGGAAGTGAAACTAATGGATAGGATAATAGATAGAACCAATAGAAACGACGAGAAAACCCGCTTGCTTGATAGCAAGGAACCTTGTCGAACGATCTACCAACCCGATCTCTACAACGCCACACAACCAAGAATCGTTGACGAACTTGGAGCACGGAGAGGATTGCTTATGAAGTACGAAATCACCAACTCCAGAGGGACTTGACAAAGACGAAAACAACTAAGCAGGAAAGAACAATCGATTGAGACTCTCACGGGGAGCCGAGTTTCAAAGCAAAACCCAAGCTCTGTTTTTGTGTTTTAACAATATGAGAAATCTAACTAATGAAGAAGACAAGGGAGGCCTTAAATACCCTAGGAGGGCCGGCCCTAGCTTCCCAAAAACGGGTTACACTTAATCCCGAAATATCCGAAAATAGAAAGCTTAAAACAATTAAATAATAGTCCTAAAAATATCCAATGCAGAAATTAATAAGACTAAACATAGGTAACGTTGACCAATAAAGTCAACGCCTTGACTTTGGACTTGTCCTCTTCGTCATGTGATACATCATGTGCCATAAACGTCTCCAGCTCTTGACATAGTTCCTTCAATCTTGACCTAGTAATCGGTCCATCAAAGGTTGGCACTAATGGCGGGGATGATTCCTCATCAAGGAGAAAAACTACTTTGTGGAGCATAGGTCGGATCAAAAGACGAATAAGATCACCGACATTTTCTTTGCCACATCATCCATGGGGTGCTAAGCTGAAGACGATATGTATCTGTTATGTTGAGAAGGAGAGTCATTTCATTTCGGTATGTTACTAGTAATTTAATAAATTTTTATTCATTATCTAAACTCGTTAACTAGGCAATTGAATACGTTCTCCATTCTTTTGTAGGTGGCCTTATCAGAGACGTCACCGTTGCCTCCAGTATTTTCCATGTGGGAGCATGTAAAGGATGCGTCTACTGCTTATCTGTATGATCCATTCACTACTCAGCTGATGGCATATGGACCTTCCAGAAGACAGAGACGAGGCCGCAAGCCGACTTAAATATATCTGAATCGCACATTGTAATGACATTGTTAGGACAACTGTATATGTTTTTAGAAGTTAAACGTGAGAGTTTTTACTTAATCCCGAATTTGATAGTTATGGCAAATACTCAAGAAACTACAATTCCATAAAGAGTGCAACACTCCCTAAAACTCAGCCAAAGTAGCAATATAGCAAACTCGAATGAACTTAATCTTCGTCTTCCTCCTCCTCAACATTGCCATGCTCGTAGGGTCTGAAATCCTGGATGCATTCTCGCACAGCTGTGCGCATGTTGTAAAATTGTTCTTCTTTCGCATTATAGAAAGGATTTAGACGATGCAATGCTTGTCCAATAACCTACAGAAATACGTATAAATTAAGAGTGACATTGATATAATTACTGTGTAACCAAATATCCAACACATTTTTTACCTGCACTGGATCTCTGATGCCAGCATCCTCAGGCCTCACACATGGGTGTGTACGAGGTATGTACCACTCCATGTAGTCGGCACTACACTCGTATCCTTGTAAAGCTGGAGGGCCCATCTGTCGGACCCAGATGGAGTGTTGACTTCTTGCATCCTAACTTCAGTTTGTCGAGGGGTCATACTGCACTACATAACTCCTAAGTGTCGTAGCTCTGTGCGCTTTGATGGGCTCTATAACTGGCCGGGGAATCCCCTGTACCACTCCAAATTGCCTGGATACCCGATCCGGCATATAAGGCTCGATAATTTTGAGAAAAGAGATGACCCCATGAAAAAAGGCAGGAGCCAAATTCGGCTGGTCGTAATTCACGTAGCCATAGGGCTGTGATAAGCACTACTTTGTAGGGCTTAAGTAAGAGTCATTAGAGGTTTTATTGGTGCCATTCGGGTAGATTTAGACACATTCATGTGTATGGCGTGTAGGGGCGAAGTTTGGTAATTAATTAAATGCCACGTGATTGATGGGCCGAATTGGATGAGGAAGGCCCAATTGGAGGGAGAAGCCCACGTGAACAAGAAGAAAAGCCCACGTGAAATGCCGCGTGAAGGAAAGTGAAGAAGCTGGAAAGCAAATTGGAGGTGATGTCATCCACGACATCAGCGTGCAGGTGATTTGCAAATTGGAGGTGGGCCGTGCATGTGCTGAACGAAGTGGGCCGTGTAGATGGGCCGAGAAAGTGCCAAACGAGGAGGCCGTGTTGAGCTGCTGCAATTGGAGAATGCTTACGGGATTAATTTCCTTGGTTGTTTAATTATTATTATTTTATTATTTCGTTTTAGGTTAATTTAGATTTTATTTCCTTTAGTATATTAGGGTAGAGAAAAAGGCTTGTTTGCCTATCTATCATAATCTTGGATCATCTCTTGAAACCCTAATTTATTTCTACGTACCTTACTATGAAGAACTAAGCCTCCCTGGCTTAGTCAGACGCTGAAGCTTTCGTTTGGATTTAGTTGTGAGACTCTTGTTCTTAATCTATTGCATGGTTTTTATCTTTCTCTTGCTTAAGTTGTTTATGATTGATATTGATAATCTCTATTTGGACGCATCTAGGGTTTGTTGTTATTGATTGATTGCTAGATTTAGATTGTTACTGGTTGAGCATATCTATTTCAGAGTAGCAACTGCATCGTATTAGTATCTGGTTGTGCTAGTCTTATGCAGAAGAGAATTGATTTACATTCTAGGATAAAAGCTGGTTGTTTTATGCTAGAATTGTATCCAACTATATTCCTATCCGTAACGCTGCTGTTAGACTGAATCTTGATAGTTTCAGGGTTGTTTAATTAGTTAGTGCTAATAGTATCTGGTTGTGCTATTAGTTATATCTGAAAAGGAATTGGAATTTCCATTGCATGAGATTTAAATGAGTATCTATGATCAACTTGTCATACGAATAGTGGATGTTGTTTGACTTGCTTTTTCCCATTACTGATTTCATCAACTATTACCTTGTTTACCCTTTTGCATGCTAGGATTACTTAAACTCACAAAACCTCCCTTTTGTTACTTTGGATTGACATATAAATTGCATATTTAGATAGAATTCGCCTCCCTGTGGATTCGACCTTTACTTACCTAGGACTACGGTTTAAGGTTTGTTTGGATATTTTGCATAGCAGTTTTTAGAACGACAAAAACCTGTTATCAGGCTGCCAGTCAACCTACACAAAAAATGGTGCAATTACACAATTATAATACATAAATATGAGAAATAAACCGACAGTTTAAGAATATGTATAGTTACTTACCACATTCGAGGTATTTTGGTATAAAGGTGGATCATCCATGTGCGTGTTGTCCAGTGCCGGGTCTTCATGCACAGATGATGCAGGAGGGTCACGGCTCGTACTCGGTCCTGCTTCGTCATTGTTTTTTGATTTCTTGGCCATCGGCCTCCTCCTTCGATATACGTTTACTTGTTCCTGATCTTGCTCCTCACGTAGAGCGGTCCACCGTCTGTGACGTGCAGATCCCGTTTGGTTGTCCATCTGAAATAGAAAAAAACAAAAATTTAAGGAGATCAACAACAATAACAACAACCAAAACAACAACAATAACAACACCCTAAACCAAAACAACAACAATATCAATAACAACAACATCAACTAATACAACAACAACAAACAAGACAACAAAAACAACAACTCTGGCAAGTCGTCCGTCACGCATAGGGTCACTTGGCCCGTGACGAACGACATCAACCCGAGCGTGACGGATGAGCTCTGGCCAAGCGTCACGGATGAGCTCAGGCCAGGCGTCATGGCCCAGATCTAGGTAACAACCCTCACAGATCCAGATCTGTGGCCAGAATTCGTAAATATACATGTCCAAATGTCCAGATCTAAACGTCCATAGCAATTTTATAGATCGGTTTGTGCAGATCTAAATGTCCAAATCTAACCCTATACAAGTAATTACATATTGAAAAAATTTCTAAATTCATCTAACAACTTCAATAATTTTAACATAATTGAATTAAGGTAAGATTAAGTTGAAATTTAACTAACCTTGATCGTGACGAGCCACTCCAGTCGAAACGTGACGGATCGTCCTTGGGAGCAAACTTGGGAACGAAAGCAAATGAGAGAATGAGAGTCGGGGGAGACGAAGCCGCTGCTTTATAGCAGCGACTTCGTCCGTGACGGGTGGTCCCGGTTTGGTCGTCACGGGTGGGATGCTTTGGCTCGTCACGGATGGGAGCATCTGGCTCGTCACGGGTGGGAGAATCTGGCTCGTCACGGGTGGGATGCTTTGGGGCGTCACGTATCAACCAATGCGTGAAATAAAAATTTTACCCGTGCGTGAATTAGCAATGGCCTATATAAATAGTCATTTAGAGCGAACAGTTGTTTCAAGAAAATTACTACTGAGAATTTGAAATGATAGGTTTGTTTGTTTCATATAGCAAATAATTCTCTAGATTAAATTTGAACCAATCTATAATCTATAGTAAATTAAAAGAGAGTTTTCTAGAAAAATTACTACTATAACTCTATATGTTTAAACTCTATATGTTTAAACTCTATATATAGCAAAAAACTCTATATGCTTAAACTCCTAGTAAACATATAGAGTAGACTTCTATGACAATTAATGCACCAACCATTTATTGTAATATTATAATTATAATTATAAAAAAATGTATGAATAAGGAAATACATATAAATTCATAATTTAATTAGGAAAATAATGTTTACTTTTTTGTTTGCATTCGTTATAAATGAAAGAAAAAAACATATCTATATCTACTATATTATAATTGATGCCCATTCGATTCATAAACCTATTAGACAAATCTTTTTTTTTTTTGCATTTTTTATAAATGAAAGGTGTTACTATAGTTCAATAGTTTAGGTTATAAAGTAGAGATTTGTTATCAAATTTTTGGAAATATTACTCACAATTCAGCCTAGGATAACTTTAAAAATAAATTAAAAATATAAAACTATGATAAAAGTTGATAATATATGAATATCATATATAAACAAAAGTTTTTATAACCTATTTTCTATATATATTAACATATTACTCCGTATAAAGTAATGTTTCGTTATTCATTTTTTGGCAATTATTATTCACAATTTAGTCTAGGATAACTTTAAAACTAAAAGCATTTAACACTTTTCATAACATATGTTTCAAACCCACTCTCTCTCTGAAATAAATTTGAATTAATTAATATTAATAGGAGAACTGTTTTAGAAAAATTACTACTAAGAATTTTGGAAGAATATTTTTAGGAAAATTATTTAAATGAATTTATATTTAATTGGAAAAGAGAGGATTTTAAGCCAAATTACTATTGGGAATTTGAAAGGGTAGGTTTGCTTGATTCGTCGAATGAATTAATATAAAAATTGATCACTTGCTCCCTTTTTAAACCTTCTTGATCAGTATTGGAAAAAAATCAATATTTAAGAAATTAAATAGATTGACTGAATACAACTCCGTATTATTTATAAGTTAGGAATATATAAAAAAAAATTAGGCTGAGATTGAGAGTACCATATAATACCTAGGACTACCTAGGTTCTTCATAAGTTTTTTTTTATCATGAATGTATGCTATTCCTTTAGACAACACCAAACAAAGAGAAATTAAGAGGAGATTTTAAAGATGAGCACAAATTTCACCCTATAGATATTGTACGTGAAGGGCAAAGTTTCACCTGGTTGTATATCAAACGGATGTTATGGATTGAAAGCAAAAACAATGACTATAAACCTATAACTTTTTTCACCCTTCTAATCTATATAATTTTATACTACTAATAGTAGTGTTATTATAATCGTTGTAAGATCAATTCATTTCTATCGATCACATATGACACGACTGTTTAATTTAAACGTTTCATTATATTGTGAATTAACAATTTTTTTCATTCTAGAAGTAAAAATTTACTCGCTTAGTTCTCCTTCAAACATTATATAAATGTGATCAAATTAGTTATTATTCAATAATTGAAATGGATTCGTTTGTTTTAATAGGATGGGACTTGAAAGGAATAAAATTATTTATTCTCCCCTTCTACATCAATATGAAAGAGAGGATAAATCATCTATAATATTACAATCAAAGTCTGCATAAATATCTAGCACATTTAACATATAGTAATACATGATCATGTATTTTTTTTCTATTGCTTTATTTATAGCTTAACAATATACTTTAAATTTAGGTAAATTAGCTCATGTTCAGATATTCAGCACACCAGCAAGTTCAATGATTTGATTGTATATTTTCATCTATACTTATAAACCTCAAGCTCTTCTTTCATTTATTACAATAATACAACGCTTAAATCTTATTATAAAAAGATAATGTACTACTTCACCGATAAAACATTTATAATTTGTTTTTTTTTATATAAGAAAATTATATTATTTTTTATAATATTTAAAAAATATAGATTTATTAACACACTCTCTTCTATTGAGTATTTCAAGAAGGGGTCATACATAGAGTGATAGAGATCTAACTACAAAGTGTTTTGTTTTAAGACAAAAAGAAAAGAATTGAACTAATATATTCTATTTTACTATTATTTTTTTAATTTAACATTTTATTGGATGGAGGATTTATTTAATAACATAAATAAATAATACTCCAGAAACCATTTCTACTCAGAAAAAACCCATATATTTGCAAAACACAACTTTTTTTTAGGAAAAGACAATTGTAAATACCTTAATCTAATTTTACTACATGATACAAAAACAAACTAATATATGCAAAATTATTAAAACCGTGCGGTTACTTTCTACAATTTTTCTTTTTTTTCAAAGTTAGTGTTACTTTCTACAATTTTTCTCAAATTTAAACCTTTGTTTTAGTAAGAGCAAATGAAATTTCCCATTTTAATCAATACCATCAATAAAAGAAGCATGAAGTCATATAGTCATGCTATTTTTAGTTGTGACTATCATCTTCATTATTGACTTCAACTAATTAAAGTACATGGTTTACATCAAACGAATTGATCCAATCTTAAATCATATAGACAACACAACTCGCAAGCCCAATATTTTCATTCTTCTATTATGATTTTCTTGTTGTAATTAATTAACTAATTTATGGCCTCCTTTGTAATTTCAGCATCATAGGAACACCCGCAATGGACATGACATGACCATCAAAGCAACCAAGCAAATATCCTGCAACACAGATTCATATGTTGTTGCTTAGGATAGTATAACAAACTTATCAGCACAAAAAAACATAAAAGATTACTTCAAAAAAATGTAACCATGTAGAGATACCCACTATAAAACCTTTTGAAAAGCAATTAGCTTATTTGACAAAGTAATCTAAAAAATGCATAGATTAGTGGTTTTACCTCTTATATTAGTCGTCGATCAACTCGTAACCTAGAAATTAACAGCTCTGCACCCCCAAAACTCTACTTTCCACCTTTTGCAGCCTGCAAAGATAACAGATACCAAAAAGGAAATAAGCAATAAAATATTTTGGAATCTAGAAATGAAATTGCACCAAAAGCCAGAATTGAAGAACAAAGCAATATAAATTAGAAAATAAATTAAAAAAGTATTCAATGAGAATTCTTAAGACTTATCTTCATCTTCCACACTATCAATACAACAACAAAACAACATAATTTATTATCATGATACCTAACGTTATATATGAGCATAAACTGTAAGCTACAATTTAAAGCAAAGCCAAAATTCAACAACAAATAATAATCAAACCTTGTAAATATGCTTGTAAGAATAATTAAATTCCCTATCGTGGAAGAAAAAATGAGATGAACAATACATTACAATGAGAGGGTAGAAGGGCAAGGGAAATGTACTTGAGTTGGGCTGGTACGGAATAGTATATATATATTGTGATTAAATCGGTCATCGATGTAACGACGTTTAGATATTTGTAACAGTATATCTGATAGTTAATGTCATTAATTAGGATAATATAGAATTAATATATGGAAAGCGTTTGAACATTTTGTAACAGTCATATATAAATACATAAGTAACAACGATTTATATAAATTATATATCTTAAGATCTTGCAATTGAATTCACGTTCTAGTTGTGACGATTAACATTTTGTAACTGTTCAAGCTATTATAATTATGCAATTACAATTAAGGATTTTTTTAGAAATATATGAAAATAAGTTGTCGAATTCTTCGAAAAATTTATATATAACATTTAAATAATATATTTGCAAATCAGTAAATTATGTTACAATACTCTCTATTATCCCATGTGTAATTTTTTTAGTATTTGTAATATCAATCGTATTAGTTGGCATAACAAAATATAATTGGCCCAATAACATATTATTGAGCTGTATTGTGAGGCAAACAATTACGTAGAATTGAAGTAGTGTAACACCCCCGATTTATACCTCGGTAGTGCCACATGCCAGTGACCTCAGACGTTGTTGTCCGATGTCACCCTAGGCTTGGTCGGAACAATTAAACTTAAATACATGAACATATTAAATGAAAGATTAAACAGCGGAAGACTTTTTGTACATGAAACTCAACCCTTTTTATTAAAAGATCTCTCTTCAAACGAGGAGATGATTTTACAACAGAGTATAATACAGCGGAAGACTTTAAAGAATCTTAATAATTTAAAACACTTAACAACTTAAAACACTGACACTTAAATCTTCGTCTGCAAGCCTCTTATCCTTCAACAAGTTACTTTGACTTCGGGCATCAACCTCTGATGTGCCGAATCGAACGGATGACACCAGCCAACCATGCAGAGAACAATTACGGTTGGTTAGTCTAATGAAAGACTAAGCAAGGGTACAAGCAGAGTGGTTCGAGTGATCGTAACCGTTTACTATCATTGTCCATCGAATAATAACCGACGGAACGATACATAACCCGGTACTTTTACTAAATGATTAATATTAGATATGCACTGAAGAGAAGACTCCAAAGGACATGAGCCTTATAGGAAATTATGACAACTGTTTGGTGTGATACCCCGTATTTTTATAAGGTTATTTTGGGAATTTTGGGTTTTTCCCGAGTGCCCGTTTTGTACGTCGGATTTAATTCAGAAAGTTGGAGACATTCTGTAATGTGCTCTGTATCTGTAATATTTTTCTCAGTGAAATAAAATACAGACGACGTACTTTGGATTTTAATACTCGTTCGCATACGATAAATTTTATCCCGGGGTAATGTTGTTTTCGTCCGAGAGCCAAGGAAGCGGCCAAGCCAAGGGCGGCGCCCGCCGTCGCAAGGCTCGAGGAGGCTGCCATGGTCTTCTCCTAGCTGGGACGCCAGGCCTAAGGGCAGCGACCGCCGTGCAGTGCGGCGCCCGCCGCATTTCGCCCGCCGTAGGCCATTTTGCAAGGCGGCGACCCGGGTAAATTACGGCGCCCGCCGCGACCTAGCTAGCGGGTAAAACCCGATGGTCGTCGGCGAGCCTCTGACGCGCCGAATTAGGCCTGCTCCGCCTCGTTGTAGGCAATGATGGTGTTCCCTTGGCATTTGGCTATAAAAGGGAGTGCTTGGGGGTCGGATTGGAGCTCATTCTCAACTCAAATCTCTCCCAAATTCCTACCTCGCCGGAGTTGTTGCCAAGCCGGATTCTGAAGCTTTCGCCGGAGGTCGTTTGGTGTGTTTTCCAGTAGCCTAGAGGTCCCTTTGGAAGCTTAGTGGAGGTCTGAACCCAAAGCCAGGCCAAAGGAGTGACCCTCGTGTGTGTGTTGGTGAGTTTTCTCGCCGTTCTTCACGGCGACCGCCGTGTTCGTGGCGGCGCCCGCTGTGATGAACACGGCGCCCGCCGTGATGAACACGGCGCCCGCCGTGATGAACACGGCGACCGCCGCCAGTGGCCAGAAGCCCCTTTGTTGGCTTGGTCTTGGTGGTCATCGTTGTGGCGTCGTTTCCTTTCGATTTCTTTCGTCGTCTTTAGATTCGTACTGTTGTTATGTCGGATCTAACTTAGGGTTTCTCTTATGGGTCGACTCGAAGGTTGTTGTGCTGTCAGAGCTATACCCGTGTCGAGCCCGGAATCCCGTCATCGTTAGGCTTGTTTCTATTCTGCGGATTAAGGCAAGTGGCGGTTCGCTCTTGCTCATTGTTCCATACTTATATTAATTATCAGTTATTTCAATTGAGTAATTAATTTGGAACGATTATTGTGTTTTTCTGGAAATTATTTTATAAACTGTTTTGAAAAATCATATAATAGGTTGTATATCTGTTAGAACAACGCTATTATTTATGATCGCCTTACGGGCATTTATGTGGATTTATCCGAACTATTGTTGTGCTGGAACTGTTTAGTTAGCACTGTTAGATAGGAACGTTACTCGGACTCTGTCCAGTCGTTTCTTTATAATCAGGTAGAGGGGTGGCTCGTACCCATCCAATACCATTTTAAGGTCATGACCGGTCTCTTTCACAAGTGTGTAGAGGCAGGACACTTAGCTGGTGTCACAAACCTTCCGGTGTGCGTCACTCTCGACGAAACGTATACTAAGATGTGTCATCCTAATGGTGGGGTACACATGTAAAAGTCTAATAACGTGATGTGTGTTTTGAAATATAAATCAGATAAGTGCTACTCGACGCACATAATTAATAAACCTTCGGCGAGTAGTGCAGCTAAGTTATAGTGCAGCTAGGAAAACTCGTCTCGACTTTGATCATAGTATGTTCTCTTTCCAATCTGGATTCGCTGTATGCGGTGAGGTTGGTCGTGAACCGAAGCATCTCAGTCAGCTTTTAAATCATTGTTGTATGATTCTTTAAACTTTCCAGATTTGTCATATTTCCCTAAGACTCATTTCCGTTGGAGTCTTCTTTCGAGTCGATCTCTGTGAAGATTCAGTCTTCCAGAATCTTCTCTTATGCATACCTCTTGTTATTATTCTGTAAAAGTATGAAGGTTGATTATCGTTATCGGTTATTGTAGAATCGAGTGTGTTAGATCAAGGAACGGTAAGTTCGTTCCTTGGGCAGCGGAAAATAACAACAGAATTATGAAGTAACGAGCTCAGTTCCTTAGAGAGGAAAACTTAATCAACCAACTAGTTGACTAAGAAAAACCTCTACATCTAGGTTTCCCTAGTAGGATTTCGAATGTCTACTTATGTTATTAATCATGGAATTACAAACAAGCAAGTCTTATCTCAATCTAGTTTACTTCTAGATATCTAGACTTCTCAATGTAACGTTCCTAACAACACCTAAGACAAACAAAACCCTAACAAGTACTCAACTCACCAAAGTCTCGTCCCTTGTAAGTGTTCTTCTTCTTCCTTCGAATACTCTTCTCTTCTTTCGAATGCTCTTCTCTTCTTTCGAATGCTCTTCTCTTGTTCCGAATGCTCTTCTCACTGAGGATGATCTATGTTCCGTGTTTGGTCGTCTCAAATGAAGTTTGCAGCTTTCTAATATATAGTCTAGGTTTACTCTCAGATTTACCCTAATTTTACTTAAGGAAAATAAGATAATAAAATCCTATACAATCTTTTCTAAACATATTCTAACCACAATATCTCTTTACGAGATCTTCCTTGAGGTCCAAGTTGTAACTTCCAAATCTGTTTTCCATAACAGATATTCGGCGGCTCTTTAGGGTTTCCAGCGCGCGTCCTTCGTTCCTTGCACTGTTCCCTTTTCTGTTCTGTTCAACATCACGCGTCTCTTCTTTTCTTTCGTTCCAGCGTGTTGTTTTTGTCATTGTTGGCTTCTCTGTTCCTTTGCCTCTCTGTTTTGATTCTTCACTGGTTTTCATCGTTCCTTTTGACTTTGTCAGTTCCTGAAACTTATAGTCACACTAAAAACCATCAAAAGCATTTGAGTTTATCATCATCAAAACTAGAGGGAACGTCATCGTTCCAACAGTTATCATTCGAGAAACGATAAGTCTAACCTAATACAACTACATCGAACCTTCTGCTTTGTACCCTTGCTAGTCTATTCAAGTAGACTAACCCACGATCTTTGTTCTCCGCATGTGGGCTGGTGTCATCCGTTCGATTCGGCACATCAGATAGAAAGTAGTTCAGAAGAATAGAAGGACTATGGAGTCGATGGTGGTTTTCGAATGTTTTGGTTATTTTGTTAATCAGGTTGAGATCTTTGGGCAATGACTTTGGTTGTAATGTGTTTTATAATACTTTCGCTGTATTTGGTTTAAACTCTGTGTTAGCCTATTCGGGATTGGGTTGTAATCCCGTAACTCATGTTTCTTTGACAATGTTATGTTTTGGAATTGAATGCTTTGATCATTATGTATCATTTGTATTTCATAAATTATATTTAAATGGTAAAGCCTTGGGTGATCTCGGTAAGGAACACTGGGGTCACTGGCGGTAATACCTTTCCAAAAGGGTTAAGTTTTGGGGGTGTTACATTTGGGAAGGTGTATTAATTATGTGCGACAATGGCACTTAACTTAACCACTTACAACACTCACATCAACATTAAGACTTTTAATATTATTAAGAGCAGCTACGAATCTTTAAACCTTAGGGTGACAATCATGCCCACCCCAATTAGTACAACTACCAAAACTTATTAATTATGTGCTTAACCGCACTTATCTTATTACAACACACACCCTTTTGTTAAGGCTTTTAATTATTATTCCGAGTAACAACGGAAGTTTAATACATTGGGTGACCTTACGTCCACCCCGATACACTGGCGAGGTGCTTAATTAATTTACCGCCGTTAAATTAACCCGAGTAACAACGGAAGTTTAATACACAGGGTGGTGTTACGTCCACCCAATGGCGCTAGCAAGGCGCTTATACCCCTCCTACCTTAGCGGGTGATAGGAAGTATCACGTTTAAAGAAACGACTAATCCTTAACCAGATTAGTGTTCCTACGAACATTAAGTTATAAAGAAACGACTAATCTTTAACCGGATTAGCGTTCCTACGAACATTAAGTTATAAAGAAACGACTAATCTTTAACCGGATTAGCGTTCCTATGAATACTCGTGCTAACTAAATAGTTCAACACAGTAATAACCCATATCAGAGCCATCCTGGCAATCAAATTAAACATAGATATAATAGAAACGACTAATCCTTATCTGGACTTAGCGTTCCTACAAACTCACGTGCTATTCTAGCAATAAAGTTAACATTAAATTCACAACAATATCATCACGGTAATTAACACATATAATAACGTTGTTCTAACGGGGCAACGCAACAGCACAACAATAACGACGCAGCTCCAACACAGCGGCGGCAACACCAGCACAGCACCAGCGGTGACAAGGCTCCAACGGCGAGGCTTCGACTCCCTTCCCCACGGCGCTTCCGAGGCACCTCCACCACATGGGCACACCGGCGAACTCGAGCAGCAGCTCCCGATGAACCGCAGCAGCTCCGGCGAACTCGAGCAAGACCGGCGACGACGATGGCAGAACAGGGGACGGGACACAACGCTGGCGGGAAGAAGACCGAGATGAAGGAGAGATGGTGTGATTTCAGCTTATCCAACGAGCTCCTTAAATAGCTCCAGGAGAAGCCCCGACCATCCCTCGACCACGTATGCGGGAAATGAATTCGGGTGCCACTTCCCCGACAAATTTGGGCAAGTTGGACGCAGGAGAAAGATTGCAGCGCACAGGGATAAGATTTCGTATGGGTTTTAAACCCTGGAAATTATATGTTTGTATACAAACAAATATTCTAAGTCCCGAAAATACATCGAATGTATTTTCTACCACTCAGGGAATTATTACGGAGATCATGGATATTACTGAAAATCCAAACTCCACTGAAAGCGAAAATTTTTTATCGAACGAAGGATGGGAAAAATTACCCAAATATCCTTACTAAAATTAAGGGATATTACATTACTACCCCCTTAAGAAAAGTTTTGACCCCGAAACTTGCATTAATCTAATGAGGATCCTGCCTCATCTGTCAAACTTAATACCTGGATTTAATATCCTTAATCACTTCATAACTTAAACCTTCAAGATTCCTTAACTTTCTCAATTCCCTTAATGGTACTTTACACAACCCATCATTTATCTTAAAGTAAGACTAGCCTTACGCCATCTCTAACTTAACATCCTTACAAGAATAGTTTAACACATCTCTTTAAACAATTTCTAACTTAACTCCTTTAAGATTCAAGAATAATCACAATATCTTATTCTTACGTTTCTCGAAACGTATCACATAAGATATTACTCATATTTCATCCAAGAGAGTGATACTATAAGCCTTATAGATGACATACTCACAAGGTGTCAATCTTTGATAATTCCCAAGAGTCATAACTCTTCATCTTCTGGAAATTCCACTTATCGAGTCCAACGACTCGTACTGTCTTACATGACTTATTTCTAACTTAAAATCCTTATATTCCTCACACAATCTACTATCCATCCAGGACTTAATCGCATAATTTCCTTATATTATCTCAAACGAATCTCAAATAGATCTCCCCAAAGGATACCTATGATTTCGTACACTTGGCTTTTCCAAAAGCTTTAACCATTGGTCCTACATGGGTCATACTTACTTATGATCCCGACCATCATAACTCCGGATTTCACGGTCTTACTCAAGATCGCAATAGGGAAAACGAGTTCTTATTGAACTATTCCCTTAATCAATTTATTCCTTCACAACACTTTATCCACATTAATGCCTACAGCATGATTCCACCACTAGGCATTCCGGACTTTGCACTAGTCCACCTCTATATACTTCTAATGGAACAAAAATTCCAAGTACACAAGTGAGATATAACTCTTAATCTCGTAGAACATTAACTCTATATATTTATTCCTACACCTTAAGAAATCCCAACAGGACTCAACTTACGAGACAACGTTCTCGCAACAATTAATGTCACCACTGTGACGTTACGCCTGAAATGGAGAAAGATCTTAGGGATGGATTTAGAATTTAAGCAATAGAGTCGACCCTGGGGTTAACCATGTAGGGAACGAACATCTATGCTACAAACGATACTCCACCCCTTATGAGTCCGACAACCTTTATCCATACATGATATATACTGTTTCCGGCACTCACGTGGTTTCGTATGAATGATTAATTTGCAACAACAACCAATTCAGAAATTTTCCAACACAAGGAAACATTTCTATATTTACCCGAAACATTACATTAAAACAACTGACAGAAGTCATACTTACGGATTACCAAACTACAAAGATTATCGACACACGTCGTTGCTCCTGCACCAGCATGAACCATATCTCTTGTTTTCACCATCAGCTGATGAACCATAACGTTAATTTAGAACTTTTCCAACTTGATCTTGACACTTAAGTCAAATACGTTGTGAAACAGATTATAAGGGTCCAAACTAATAACTTTATATTAGTCTGACTAACCCCCTACTGTTAACCACAGAAACGACCTTCTTCTCTTAACTTGAGAATAGGTATTCTAGGAGAAATGTCAACCTTTGAATGACATTAATCCTAAGAAGAGACAATATTCCTAAGAATGGATCTAAGGAATAAGTAACACTTGAAGCTTGCAGAAGTTTGAAACCACTTATTAATAACCTTATACTTTCAAACTTTATACTTTATACTATCACAAAACTTGTACCGAGACCAAAATCACACCTTTAAAGTTACAACCATGAACTTATTTAGACTGCTGATAACAGGAATTTGTCGTTCTAATTTCTACAATGCAAAATATCCAAACAAACCCTAAACCGTAGTCCTAGGTAAGTAAAGGTCGAATTCACAGGGAGGCGGATTCTATCTTAGTATGCAATTTATATGTCAATCCAAAGTAACCAAAGGGGTTTTTTGTGAGTTTAAGTAATCTAAGCATGCAAAAGTAAACAAGCGAAAGAGTTGTGAAATCAGTGATGGGAAAAGCACCTAGTCAAACAACATCCACTATTCGTATGACAAGTTGATCCTAGATACTCATTCAAAATCTCATGCAATGGAAATTCCAATTCCTTTTCAGATATAACTAATAGCACAACCAGATACTATTAACACTAACTAATTAAACAACCCTGAAACTATCAAGATTCAATTTAACAGCAGCGTTACGGATAGGAATATAGTTGGATACAATTCTAGCATAAAACAACCAGCTTTTATCCTAGAATATAAATCAGTTCTCTTCTGCATAAGACTAGCACAACCAGATACTAGTACGATGCAGTTGCTACTCTGAAATAGATATGCTCAACCAGTAACAATCTAAATCTAGCAATAGATCAATAACGACAAACCCTAGTTGCGTCCAAGATAGAGATTATCAATATCAATCATAAGCAATCAAGCAAGAGAATAGATAAAAACCATACAATAGATTAAGAATGAGAGTCTCACAACTGAATCAAAATGAAAGCTTCAACGTCTGACTAAGCCAGGGAGGCTTAGTTCTTCATAACGTAGAACGTAGAAAGGAGAAGTAGAATTAGGGTTTTGAGATCAAGAAATCAAGTATTTCTCTACCCTTAAATACAAAAAACATTCAGTCAAAATTAACCTAAAAAGAAATTACTAAAACGTAATAAAATAATCCAATTAAAACACAAAAGGAAATCGTGACTCGGCGGGCTTCTGAACAGCGGCGGCGGGCGCCGCAATGTCCACGGCGGGCGCCGCATTTCCACGGCGGGCGCCGCATTTCCACGGCGGGCGCCGTGGACAAGTCGTAGCCAAGGTTGCTGGAACTCCTTTGGCGGCGGGCGCCGTAAGGTGGGCGGCGGTCGCCGTAATTGCGGTGGTCGCCGCCAGATTTCTTCAGTTCAACTCCTGCGACACTTCCGTAGAAATGCCATAACTTTTGATTCCCAACTCGGATTGCACTCATATTTTGATGACTTTCAGTAGACTTCAAGATCTAACTCCTCGAATTCGAATCACTCCATTTGGACATCTGAGTAGAGAGAACGAACCAATTGAATTCAGCCTACCGTTCTTCTACTCTTCATTGCACTCCCTTGGCGTCTACTACTGGTGGCTTCCTCCTCAGTGTCTCATATGATCTCCAAAACCGCTCAAACACCTCCAAAAACACCAACTTTGCCCCCAAACACCATGCACATGAATGTGTCTAAATCTACCCGAATGGCACCAATAAATCTTCTAATGACTCTTAGTTAAGCCCTACAAAGTAGTGCTTATCAACTGCGTATAACACGCCTTTTATAAACCAATTATAAATAGCCTTTGAAATTCAAATGGCTAAATCATTATTTTTAAACTCCAAGGAGTAAGGAAACTTTTTAAATCAACAGTTAAATCTTTAAAGTTCTCTTTACTAGAGAATATGTTGAAAATAGTTTCGAAATTAATTTTTCGAAAATTTTCAAACCTAACAACAAACCAACAATTTTAAAACCATTGCTCTGATACCATATCTGTAACACCCCCGATTTATACCTCGGTAGTGCCACATGCCAGTGACCTCAGATGTTGTTATCCGATGTCACCCTAGGCTTGGTCGGAACAATTAAACTTAAATACATGAACATATTAAATGAAAGATTAAACAGCGGAAGACTTTTTGTACATGAAACTCAACCCTTTTTATTAAAAGATCTCTCTTCAAACGAGGAGATGACTTTACAATAGAGTATAATACAGCAGAAAACTTTAAAGAATCTTAATAATTTAAAACACTTAACAACTTAAAACACTGACACTTAAATCTTCGTCTGCAAGCCTCTTATCCTTCAACAGGTTACTTTGACTTCGGGCATCAACCTCTGATGTGCCGAATCGAACGGATGACACCAGCCAACCATGCAGAGAACAATTACGGTTGGTTAGTCTAATGAAAGACTAAGCAAGGGTACAAGTAGAGTGGTTCGAGTGATCGTAACCGTTTACTATCATTGTCCATCGAATAATAACCGACGGAATGATACATAACCCGGTACTTTCACTGAATGATTAATATTAGATATGCACTGAAGAGAAGACTCCAAAGGACATGAGCCTTATAGGAAATTATGACAACTGTTGGGAAGGTGTATTAATTATGTGCGACAACGGCACTTAACTTAACCACTTACAAGACTCACATCAACATTAAGACTTTTAATATTATTAAGAGCAGCTACGAAGCTTTAAACCTTAGGGTGACAATCATGCCCACCCCAATTAGTACAACTACCAAAGCTTATTAATTATGTGCTTAACCGTACTTATCTTATTACAACACACACCCTTCTGTTAAGGCTTTTAATTATTATTCCGAGTAACAACGAAAGTTTAATACACTGGGTGACCTTACGTCCACCCCGATACACTGGCGAGGTGCTTAATTAATTTACCGCCGTTAAATTAACCCGAGTAACAACGAAAGTTTAATACACAAGGTGGTGTTACGTCCACCCAGTGGCGCTAGCAATGCGCTTATACCCCTCCTACCTTAGCGGGTGGTAGGAAGTATCACGTTTAAAGAAACGATTAATCCTTAACCAGATTAGTATTCCTACGAACATTAAGTTATAAAGAAACGACTAATCTGTAACCGGATTAGCGTTCCTACGAACATTAAGTTTTAAAGAAACGACTAATCTTTAACCGGATTAGCGTTCCTACGAATACTCGTGCTAACTATACAGTTCAACACAATAATAACCCATATCAGAGCCATCCTGGCAATCAAATTAAACATAGATATAATAGAAACGACTAATCCTTACCTGGACTTAGCGTTTCTACAGACTCACGTGCTATTCTAGCAATAAAGTTAACATTAAATTCACAACAATATCATCACGGTAATTAACACATATAATAACGTTGTTCTAACAGATATACAACTTATTATAACATCACCTTTTTAATCACGTTATTTATGAAATTAGTTCTCAAACAACAGTTCACTCCAATTTAATTAACAACTAAACAATTGATAATTAATGAAACATAGAATGATTAAGCAAAAGCGAACCGCCACTTGCCTGGGGTAGATTCGGCGATGAATCTAGACGAGACGACTACTGATGATATCCTTTCCGAGGATATGGCCTATGCTTCAGATAGCTCTAGCAGCTCACGAGTCCACACGCGATCCAGCACATGACATATTAATTAATATCAATTAATTCGTCTGGACGAACTCAAGGAATTAAATTTAATACATTTTTATGATTTTAAATCATAAAAATATTAATTAAATTTTCCTAAAGAAAATACGGATGAAAGAGAGTCAAAATTATATCGCTCGAATAATTTCGGGTTAAATCTGGACAGGAAGGGTTTTGGGCCTCTCGGCCCAACAACAATTAAACAAGGGGGGCCACCTTGCTTCTTCTTCCTCAAATAACAACAACAGCACAACGGGGCAACGCAATAGCACAACAATAACGACGCAGCTCCAACACAGCGGCGACAACACCAGCACGGCACTGGCGGCGACAAGGCTCCAACGGCGAGGCTTCGACTCCCTTCCCCACGGCGCTTCCGAGGCACCTCCACCACCTGGGCACACCGGCGAACTCGAGCAGCAGCTCCCGACGAACCGCAGCAGCTCCGGCGAACTCGAGCAAGACCGGCGACAACGATGGCGGAACAGGGGACGAGACACGACGCTGGCGGGAAGAAGACCGAGAGGAAGGAGAGATGGTGTGATTTCAGCTTCTCCAACGAGCTCCTTAAATAACTCCAGGAGAAGCCCCGACCACGTATGCAGGAAATGAATTCGGGTGCCACTTCCCCGACAAATTTGGGCAAGTTGCACGCAGGAGGAAGATTGTAGCGCACAGGGATAAGATTTGGTATGGGTTTTAAACCCCGGAAATTATATGTTTGTATCCAAACAAATATTCTAAGTCCCGAAAATACATCGAATGTATTTTCTACCACTCAGGGAATTATTACGGAGATCATGGATATTACTGAAAATCCAAACTCCACTGAAAGCGACAAAAATTTATCGAACGAAGGATGAGAAAAATTATCCAAATATCCTTACTAAAATTAAGGGATATTACAAGTAGAGCATTAATGAGGACAAATATGCTAACTTTTATATATAGTTAGATATTTTTTACTTGCTTAATTTTTTGCATTTTAGGCCTTTAAAAGATAGTATTGAATTGCCAAGAAAGCCAACTTTTAAGTAGACTAGAAATCGAAGCACGTGCTTCGCACGGGCCATTTGTGTATATGTAGTGTCACGATATACAAAATAAGTTTGTAATACATGGATCGTTGTTCTGTTTTTTATGTTAGACATATATTATTTGATATTTATTTAAATGTAAGTATGTTAGGTATAAAATGTTATGATTGTACATAAGAAGTGGATTATTTTATTTTTTATAATTTTAAAGTTTAGTTTATAAATTTATTTTTAGGATTTTATTTGCTAATGTAAATTTATATTTTAGTATAAGTTTTAAAAAAATAAAATTCATGAATAATAATGTACAAATATAAACAAAATAATAAGCAATTTTAAAATATGATGAGGTAAGTTCATTGTACATATTCATTAATCTTTTTTTATATGTCAAATTTCGTAATATGCACATGTTACAATATCTAAAAAAATGTTAAATACTCATTCAAAATCAACTATTTTACAAAAAAATTTAAAATTGTTTCACAAAATTATGAATGTATGTCAATTGAGAATATATAAATAAATTGTAATAATATAACAAAAGTAAAAATATTGATTCTTAATAATAACTCTTAAATAATACTTGAAATTAAACAAAATATAAAAATTTATACTAACTTATAAATAGAACATAATTAAATAATATAAGATGAAATATATATTTTATGATTTAATGATATATTGACTATACATAATTTTATAAAACTACACTAATATATCAAAAATATCAACCAATCTAATCATAAAAAATCTGAAAAATTAAATTTTGAACAAAACATCTTACAAACATGATAAAAGTGTGGTAATTCTTTAAATGAAAGCAACATTTTAAATAAAATTTAAAATAACAGCTAAATAGTAAATGATTCAGGTAATTCAATATAATAATTTGATATGAGATAGAATTATACAACTGTTGTTATAAAGTTGACAAAGTGATTTTGTTTAATCTTATTTTATAGTAATAACATCATAATTAGTAATATAAAATGGAATAACTCATATATATTATTTCGTTATTTAGAAACAGATTGTAAGTTTAGATAGATTTTGTTGTACAAATTTTATAAAGTACATTCATAATTAAAATATTAACTATTTTAATTATAAATAATAATAATATATTTAATTAATCATGTCACGGACTCGTGTAAACATAATTAAAGTGGAAGTTTGTTTTTGTAGGGATGTGTTTATATTTTGATGAAAGTTTTTGTGACTATTTTAGAAATCTTCTATTTATAATATAAAGTTTGCATTTTTTTGCATTAAGTGTGTTCATTCAATACCATACAATTTTAAAAGTATTAAATCGGCTCTGGCTCTAGCGGGTGGAGCAACCATGAATGTTTCCCCATCGAGCTTTTTGATCTTCTACGATCCATTGAACAAAAAATCTACGGAGGAAATGATACGAACCCTAAAAATGTAACAATTGACGGAAAAGACAGGGGATATAGATATCAAATAAGAACTCCCAAAATGAGAAAAAATCTATACCGGATTATTTTTAAAATGAAATTAAAAATAATAACATTATCTAAATTGTGTTCTAGTTTTTTGTTCTTTGTTTTGAGAAAGTAAGGAATTCAAAATTTTGTTGCTTTTTATTTTAAAAAATTGAGGAGTTCACAAATGTATTTCTTAAGAAAAAATATTTTCAGCATTTTAAAAGTTGTGTAAAAGTAAAATTTTTTACACATTTCTCTTAATTGTACTACATATTTTTTTCTATTGATAAATACACTTTATCCAAGCAACTTTTAATAAGAAAATACATTATTCTATAAAAGTCTTTATGTAACACCCCGGACCAGAGGTGCTACAGTGCCATAGTCCCGAAGGACTATAAGGCGGTTTTAAACAAAAAGAAATCCAAAACTCTTCCAATTACATAAAAATCATCAACAATAATCCCTGTTCAAGATTGAATCAATACTTAAACCTGTCATCCAGTTTAAATACATCAATTTATATCCAAAACACGAAAGCGAATACAACATTTTCAAATCCGATGCAAAACTAAATCTTTAACTGTGAAGACCAATCTGTGATCCAGAACCCGCTTGTTGCTGCTAACCTGCAAAGACCAGTTGACTGGTGGACCCGATACACCAGCCAACCGCGGCACGTAAACCGAAGTTGGTCAATCTCGTGAAATACTGACAAGATTCCTCAAGCCAAAACAGTTTAAAATCCAGAGATTTAACACAACTACCAATTAATACCAAACGACAACATGCCACACAATAAATATACATATATATACATATATCATTATTCCACCAATATCAACCGCACATCAAAACATATACACACACTATCACATAACCATTCATTACCCACTCTTATCCAACTCTTCACTATGCTAACTTCATTCAATCCAACCTCAACATCACCACAAGTATAAATGAATAGAACAATCCAATCCAACTTACTAACACAACCAACCAACCTTCGCATCAACGAACACATAAGCACCAACGAGACAATCATTACCTTATACAAATATAACGACCCAGGCCAGCCATCCTTCCGGTGCCGCCTGTTCGTTAACATGGGCCGCAACCCATACACCTCAACCCAACCCATATTGACCCACACCCTCAAGATGGGAAACCAACCTTCCTAATCAATCAACATAACCAACCTTCTCAAACAATTCACACCAAGATCCAACAACCACTACCAATGGACAACAATAGCCCACAACCACCACTAACAATAATCAACAAACGACTACTAACTACAATCAACCGACAACCAAAGTCTAACACAAAACCAATAATCAAACACACAACCCAAAACCGAACACACAACCACCCACACACACAATCCAACACATAACTGCCAACACACACAAGTGTCAACACACACACACGTCCACACACACAATCCAAAACACAACTACCAACACACACAAGTGTCAACACACACAACTGCACACACACACCCATGTCAACACCCACAGTCTAACACACACAACTGTCAACACACACAGATGTCAATTCACACACAATCCAACACACACAACTGTCAATACACACAATTGGCAACACACACAATCCAACACCCGATCCAAACTCCGATCCTACCTCCAATCCAACCCACCACCGGATGAGACTTTCAACCATCCAACCTAGCCTTAACCAACGGAGGTCACACCCTCACGCGGTCGGATGAGGTCACACCCTCACCCCGGCTCCATAACCAACCATCACCAATCCACCAACCACCCACCACCTATCACGATCAACCCGCAATCAAACACAACACACGATAACTAATATCATATAACGGAATTTCACCATCAAGTTAATCAACAATCAATCACAATTAGTCATAATTGACTACCACGTCAACATTTAATCAAACACAATACGAGACAAATACTAACACACGCACACACACATATTCAACCAAGCAACTCTACAGGCAATAATCCGAATTCACATACTCAAACAAGAGTAAAATTAATTACTGAATCAAGATAGGAATAAAAGTACTTTTATAAAAATATACGAAGGGTTAGCAAGAATCATCTTGCCTCAAACTCGACAACCACGACCTCAGAAGCTCAAATCCAACTCAGACGAACCTGCGAAATCAATCCGAGCAAATCCCTGGCGTTAATTACTCATACCGAGTCTCAACTAATAATTCCCCAATTTAACCCCGAAATCATACTTTAAATTCCAATCTCAACAAACCCTCACAAATCCACTTAAATTAATTCCTCAATTAATTAAGGGAACCCACACCCTAATTAGTCCAAATCCAATCACTTCAAATTCGTATCCCTGCTGCACAAATTAATAACTTCAGTCCAAATCCCACACATACAACTCACCAAAATTCAGCAAACAATCATATATATATGCTGTCCAATTACCCCAAATTTCTCAAATCTGTCCGTAAGTTCAGCAAACCCAAAGCCCACACTCACCTCGTTGATGCTCTCTTGCACGGCCACTGAAATCACCTCCACCCCCTTCTCGTCGTCGGAGCACAGCGGCGGTCAGCACCACAACAACACCAGCAGCTCACGAACTGCAACAACCACCACAGATGTCAGCGGACACTAGCACCCACGACTCAGCCACCCAGCAGAACGCAGCTCCCGCACGCAGCACCACAACAACACCAGCAGAGCAGCGGCTGCTCGCGGCTCGACTCTGTGCATCAGCGAACCAGCACCCACACCACCACGGACACCAGTGGAGGAGGAGGAGGAGCTGGGCTGCTCGGCTGAAGAACTCACACGGGAGAGAGAGAGAGACAACCGAATGAGTTTAGGGATTAAATCCCCAAATTTCCCTTTCTCCCATATTTAAGTAATCCCGTAATTAATTTACCATTATGCCATTATCCTTATCTTATTTGGGGTATTTCATTCTCCCTCCCTTATAAGAGTTTCGTCCTCGAAACTAAGATCAAACAAGCTCGGATAACTGCCTCGCATGACTGACCCAGAATATACAGGACTTGCCGAAGAATGACCTTCCTTGAGAATCCATTCTCTAATCTCTTTATCAGCTGGCACACATAACCGATCTGAAATCACAATGCTCCATCTTCCTGAACAAAAATCTGAACACTCTTCCCTGAGCAATCTCATTGATATCTTACTCAACATCCCATCACATTCAGCTGTGTTCGCTCTTTCCCAAACAAATTTCAACTTCACCCTTCATCAACTCTTGTTGCAATCCCGGCTGAACTATTAGACAAGCAACCATATGTTCGAGAGTCGACTTCCTACACAAAGCATCAACAACCACGGTAGCCCTTTTCTGATTGATAAACAATATCTTTTCGTAATCCTTAATCAATTCTAGCAACCATCTGTATCTCATGTTCAACTCTCTCTTATACAACTTGAGCTGACAAAAAGCATATGCAATGACTTTCCCATTCTGCATCAAAACGTAACCCAAACTTGGCTTAGACACATCACTATAGATAACAATCCTTTCTGTTCCCTGCGGTATAACCAACACTGACACACTAATCAAACACTTCCTGAGTTCTTCAAAACTCTCTTCTGATATCTCCCGTCCCATTCAAAATTCTCAGTCATACACAACCTTAGAAAATTCATCCACAATCGCCTGCAGTAATCTATCAGTCTGAGAAAACTCCCAATTTCCTTAACATTCTAAGGTTGTTCTCGTACTCTTTCTTACTCCAAAATATACTAAAATATCATCAATAAAAATCACCACAATAATCCAAATACCTTCAAAATAAAAACATCAGTTCCTTAAGTCCATGAAATTCGTGGAAGCATTAGTCAACTCGAAAGGCATCACAACCAATTCGTAGTGACCCTACCTTGTTCTTAAGACAGTCCTGTGAATATCCTCATGTCAAATCCTAAGCTGAAAATACCCTGATCTCAAGTCAATCTTTTAAAATACTGTAGATCTTTGCAATTGATCCAACAAGCACTTAACTCCTTATAATCCATGCAGAGTCGAAAGGAACCATCTTTCCTTTTTAACAACCAACACAGCCGCACTCCAAGAAGATGCACTTGGCCTACCAAAGCCTAACTCCATAAGTTCCTCTATCTGCTCCTTCAATCTCAGCATACACACATAACCGGCACAACCTTTTCTTAACAATTTTATAGCTGTCATCACACCAACAATTCTGCCAGAGTCTCTGAATCATGACTCCCAACACATGCACTAAACCCTTATCTGCTGTTACGGTAACTGTTATCTTCCTGAAGTCATACGCACATTCTATTCCTCAGCTCAGCCAAACCCATAGTCGTAAAATCCCACTTTTTCAGATACAGACCGAGTTCTCTATTTCTTACTGCTTCCAACATCAACGGTCTGATCAAAATCAACTGTAGCAGCCTCCATAATCAACCACTCATCAGTATACTCAAGGATTTACAACTATGCTTCACCATCAAGGTTTCATATATACCACCATCACTGAAAGTGCTCAATCTGTCTTTCTCATTCTTAACAATTAACAATAAAGTACAACAACTTCATAATGAATCATCAACTACCAGACTAGCTGCATCAACCTCTTGACGACAAGCCCGAGGGCTTCATCCTCTATCACAGCCACACTTACCTTATTAATCTCCAACACGTCCCACTTACCAGGGAACACATCACATAATTACTCAACAACACTAAGCATCACATATAAAATTAAAACACAACTTACCTATACGTAACAACAAGGGTCTTCTGATCACACGATTGCTTCACAGTGTTAGCGAGTGGTCTCTTCCACATCAAACTTTTGAAAACCATTTTAGAACATAAATGCTCTGATACCAATTCCTGTAACACTCCGGACCAGAGGTGCTACAGTGCCATAGTCCCGAAGGACTATAAGGCGGTTTTAAAAGAAAAGAAATCCAAAACTCTTCCAATTACATAAAAATCATCAACAATAATCCCTGTTCAAGATTGAATCAATACTTAAACCTGCCATCCAGTTTAAATACATCAATTTATATCCAAAACACGGAAGCGAATACAACATTTTCAAATCCGATGCAAAACTAAATCTTTAACTGTGAAGACCAATCTGTGATCCAGAACCCGCTTGTTGCTGCTAACCTGCAAAGACCAGTTGACTGGTGGACCCGATACACTAGCCAACCGCGGCACGTAAACCGAAGTTGGTCAGTCTCGCGAAAGACTGGCAAGATTCCTCAAGCCAAAACAGTTTAAAATCCAGAGATTTAACACAACAACCAATTAATACCAAACGACAACATGCCACACAATAAATATACATATATATATATCATTATTCCACCAATATTAACCGCACATCAAAACATATACACACACTATCACATAACCATTCATTACCCACTCTTATCCAACTCTTCACTATGCTAACTTCATTCAATCCAACCTCAACATCACCACAAGTATAAATGAATAGAACAATCCAATCCAACTTACTAACACAACCAACCAACCTTCGCATCAACGAACACATAAGCACCAACGAGACAATCATTGCCTTATACAAATATAACGACCCAGGCCAGTCATCCTTCCGGTGCCGCCTGTTCGTTAACATGGGCCGCAACCCATACACCTCAACCCAACCCATATTGACCCACACCCTCAAGATGGGAAACCAACCTTTCTAATCAATCAACATAACCAACATTCTCAAACAATTCACACCAAGATCCAACAACCACTACCAATGGACAACAATAGCCCACAACCACCACTAACAACAATCAACAAACGACTACTAACTATAACCAACCGACAACCAAAGTCTAACACAAAACCAATAATCAAACACACAATCCAAAACCGAACACACAACCACCCACACACACAATCCAACACATAACTGCTAACACACACAAGTGTCAACACACACACACGTCCACACACACAATCCAACACACAACTACCAATACACACAAGTGTCAACACACATAACTGCACACACACACCCATGTCAACACCCACAGTCTAACACACACAACTGTCAACACACACAGATGTCAATTCACACACAATCCAACACACACAACTGTCAATACACACAATTGGCAACACACACAATCCAACACCCGATCCAAACTCCGATCCTACCTCCAATCCAACCCACCACCGGATGAGACTTTCAACCATCCAACCTAGCCTTAACCAACGGAGGTCACACCCTCACGCGGTCGGATGAGGTCACACCCTCACCCCGGCTCCATAACCAACCATCACCAATCCACCAACCACCCACCACCTATCACAATCAACCCGCAATCAAACACAACACACGATAACTAATATCATATAACGGAATTTCACCATCAAGTTAATCAACAATCAATCACAATTAGTCACAATTGACTACCACGTCAACATTTAATCAAACACAATACGAGACAAATACTAACACACGCACACACACATATTCAACCAAGCAACTCTACAGGCAATAATCCGAATTCATATACTCAAACAAGAGTAAAATTAATTACTGAATCAAGATAGGAACAAAAGTACTTTTATAAAAATATACGAAGGGTTAGTGTTTTGGGGCGAAAAGATCGGACGACCTAAATCGCCTTAGACGGGGTAACTAGTCGATCGGGTGACAGAAAACAATCCAAACCAAGCCAAAAATAGATAAACACATAATAAATATATAATAGCGTGATGATCTTATTAGATGTCGTGTGAATCAGACTGAATCGTGATACAACTTATCGTAATAAAACCAGAGATCGAGTGGGACTCGACCGACGACTTGTGAGTGGCGACCGGTAGGGATCTGGCGTAAGCAACCGTCAGTGAGCTAGGTCAAGAGCGAGAGTGCTATTCTGGTGTGTTTTCTGAGTAAGAATGCTTGTCTGTCTTTGCGTAATCGTGCATGTTGCCTCTTATCTCCTTCGTCGTCCCCATATGGTAAGTCTTCAATCCTTGTTGCCGTTATGCTTCTTGGCCGTATATTCCGTCTTCAATGCTCGGAGTGATGGCGAAGATTACACCATTAAACCTCCGTGATTATGGTGGTTTGAATGTTTGCAGCCGTTGCGCGATCCGGGCATTAAATGCGTGGCGAGATCCTTGCGATTATGTCGGATGATACTCGACCAGAGAAGTCTCGTCGGCTCCTCCGGGCTTTTCCTCTGTTCTTCCGATCTGCAGTGGGCTTGAGCTCGATCCACTTGATCCGTCTTCTCTGGAGAATCCAGGCCCAACAATAGCCCCAAGTTGTTATGGGCTTACGGTTTAGGCAAGTAGACCGAAATCCGTGGCAACTTCTCTGGACACGATCTCCACCGTCCTTTCTGGCGCGGTTGCACAGGTCGACGTGGCTTGCGATTAGGGCATGACGCGACGTCTCTGCAGGTCATGATATCTTTCCATAAATTCTGAGCAGGAGAAACGATTAGTCTTCATCTCCTTCCTTTGCAAGTTTCTTCTGGTAAGTTTCTTGGTCTCTCTCGTCATAGCTTTCTGATTTTTCCTAGCCATAGCTCTTCGATTCCCCTCCCTCTCTGTTCTCGAAATGGTTTCTCTTGAGGCTTCTGAGTCGTCGAAGACTCTTTCCGACGCTAGAGAAGGCGAAGTTCCTCCCCATTTTATCTTGACGGAGTCGGATGCGCTGGTTAGCACTTTGTCAGAGGCGGAACTGGATCAAGTCCTCCAAGTCGAGGGCTTTCCTCCGGAGACAATCGCTAGGCTGCCTCATCCAGACGAGAGGGCCGATGCGCATTACGAAGGGTGGATTTGCTTCTATGTGTACCCGTTTAGAATAGGACACAAATTTCCTTTTTCTTCTCTTGTCAGAGATTTTCTGGCCACTTTGGCGTTAGTGCCGTGTCAAGTAATGCCTCAGGCGTGGAGAGTCCTTAGGGTTTTAGACCTCGTGAACGTCCAAACTGGAGCTGGTTTTGATTTTGATGCTTT
Source organism: Rheum nobile (assembly GCA_027886185.1). Taxonomy (NCBI): domain Eukaryota; kingdom Viridiplantae; phylum Streptophyta; class Magnoliopsida; order Caryophyllales; family Polygonaceae; genus Rheum; species Rheum nobile. The sequence goes on along the minus strand of WOAB01000644.1, from coordinate 6,765,999 downwards.
GTGGTATAATTACTTCATCGGGTTGAAGAGTTCTTCCCGTGTGCAACTGCGTATCCGACGTGGTCGGAAGCCCTTGGTGCTGACTCTTGATGTGAACGACCGTGGATGGGGGTCGAAATTCTTTTTTGTCAAACGTTCTTCTCTGGAGAAGGAAGGGGGATGTCCGTTTCTGTTGATGGAGTGGCGGATCGATAGTATGTGTTTGTCTTCTCTCCCACGCGTTTATGTGTTTTAACACTCTGTTTTTAACTTTTCTTTTTTGTAGTTCTTGAACCGGAAGATTTGGAAGTCAACAGCCGATCAGAGGGCTTGTCCAAGATCGTCCTTGGGGTTCCAGTGGCTGAGAGGAAGTTTGTAAACGTCAATCTCTTATCGATGACCCCTGTTTCTCAAGAGGATATGTCGAACGTGTCGTCATCTCGTGTGAAAGTTAGAAATCCGACTCTATGAGCCTCTTGTGACAGTTTTTTGTCGTGTGTTTTAGGGCTCTGTTTGTCATGTCAGGTTCTCTCGGTGGTTGAGCGAGCACTCGTCTCAGAGTCGCTTCTGGAAAAATCTTGATCGAGCAGAGGAAGGCGGCGGCCAAGGCTGCGTCGAGCAAGCCGCTTCTGGAGGACCTGACAGCGCCAGCCAAGACCGGCTCGAAGAGGAAAGCAAGTGCTTGCTCCGAAGATGTTAAGGCGGAGGAGGTCTTCAAGAAGAAGAAGGCCGTGACTGCTGAGGGGATTGTCAAGATCGGTGCCGTTGGGCGGTCGATTGCTGACCTTTTTCATGCTCAAGATCCGACTTTGAAGTCGAAGGTCGACGACATCTCTCCCCTTGATTGCATTGGTGAAGCGGGGTGCTCCGCGTGGAAGGTGAATCGTCTTTTTGTTTGTGTGCTTTTTCTTTTTCTTTCGTTCGACCGCGTTTTCTGATCGTTTGTTGTGTCGTCATGTGAGTTTGCAGTCTTTTCAGTACCTTTTGGGGGCATACCCTGGCGTCAAGGCGATGGTCGCCAAGGCCGAGGAGCGGGCTGCTAAGTTAGAGTCCGACCTCGCGTCCTTGAAGACTAAATTAGAGGGAGCGGAGAGTCGCTGCCGTGAAATCGAGCATCGCCTCACCAGGGAGTTGAAGAGCTGTCAAGGGGAGTTGGTCGCATGTCAGAGGGAGTTTGAAGAGTGTCGGGCAAGCGTTGAGGAGGAAGTGAAGCGGGCTCGGATTGCCGATGGTCAGATCGCTGGCGACGTTGGGGCCTTCTACGCGGTGAAATCGCGCATCGAGATGATTGAAGAATTCAACGAGGGCAAGCATGAGCTCTGGGACCTGAAGGCGGAGAAGGAGACTTTTGGACTCCATGTTTCCAAAGGGCGATCCTGGTCAGGAGCTGTTCTGCTTAGCCGGCGTCGGAGAAGAGGCTGTGGATGAAGGTGTCGATGAGGACGAAGCTCATTCTGGCGATGCTAAGCCAACCGACGAGATAGCCCCTTTGGGGCCAGCCTCTGTCGAAGGTAACATTGTTGTTCCCGATGCTTGACTTTGTTTGTCCCACTTGTGTGTGGGTTTAGACATTTGGTGCCTTTGGATAATGTATGTTTTGGCGACTCGTCCACCATCGCGGGTCGCAGAATATTTTTGTTTGATGAAGTCCTACATATGTGTAGGCAGACAATGTGGTTTGGCGACCCGTCCGCCATCGCGGGTGGCGTATTTAAAAAAATGCTTTTTATTTTGCTGCAAATGCGTTTTTACATGTAGAATTGCATGCTAGTTTGTTTCGTACATGTTCGTCGAACTTTCGAGGAAGTTGTCGACGACGTTTAGTATGTCGTGTATGTCGGTTTCACCCGTGTGCTCCGTCGAGTGGGGTTTCACCGTATGTATGTATGTAGAGCAGGCATGCGATGTGTTTGTGTATGTGTTAGTCATGACATTATGCCGGGGAGGTAAGCAATATATAATAAGGTGTTTGTTCCTTATGTTTAATTGCGTGAATGTAATAAGGTGTTGTACCTTATGTTTTGTATAAGGCAGGCGGTGTGCCGACGTGCCTGTGTTGTCATCTCCCCGTAATCCGATCGATCGTGTAAATGTAAGCGCTATATGCGGATGACAGGATCCATTTGCGGACGACTGGGTCCATTGTAAATGATGTTCTGTATTTGTGTTTTTGTAAGGAGGAAATCCTCGCTTAGTGTCAGATGATGACATGTAAAAGAAAGTAGCGATGTATATGCGATGGTATGCGGTATATATGCGACGGATGGCAATGTATATATGATAGCATGCGATAGGTAGCAATGTATATGCGATGTATAGAGTTTTGCGTGATGTTTTTACCTTATCGGTTCAGAAATGGTATAGCTTGAGATGTGCTGCGTTCCAACATCTCGGGATTGGTTGTCCATCTTTGTCTTCTAACTGATACGCTCCTTGTCCAACCACTTCGGTGATCAAGTAAGGTCCTTCCCATTGTGGTGCTAGCTTCCCGTCGGATGGGTTCTTGGTGTTTTGGAATGTCTTCCTTAGGACCCAGTCTCCGACCTTGAATGCCTTGATTCAGACGTTCTTGTTGTAGCTCCTTGCGACTTGTTGTTGGAACTTAACCATCCCGACTCGGGCTTTCTCTCTGATCTCGTCCGCTGTGTCGAGATTGTGTGTTAGCTCGATGTCGTTCTGTTCACTTGTCTGAAGGTTACAGCGAGCGGTTGGAACCAGTAACTCAGCCGGGATGACTACCTCACTCCCGTAGACGAGAGAGAAAGGCGATTGCCCGGTCGCATTCTTTGGAGTAGTCTTGTCGGACCAGAGAATAAGTGGGAGTTCGTCTACCCATTTGCCTTTAGCCCCTGTGAGGCGTATTTTGAGGTTGTTGATAATGATCTTGTTGCTGGATTCGGCTTGTCCGTTGGATTGCGGATACCGGGGTATGGATGTGACTAATTTGATGTTCCATTGGTCGCAGAATGCTCTAGTCTTATGACTGATGAACTGGGAACCGTTGTCGCACACAATTTCTGATGGGACGCCAAATCTGTACAAGATATTGCGTTTTATGAATGAAATGACTTGTTGATCCTTTACCTCTCTGTAAGCCTCGGCTTTGATCCATTTGGAGAAGTAGTCCGTCATGGCAAGGAAAAAGACTCTTTGACCCGACGCGGGAGGAAGCTTTCCGACAATGTCCATTCCCCATCTCATAAAGGGCCATGGAGCCAAGGTCGGATGGAGGAGCTCTGAAGGCTGACAATGGACGGGTGCGTGTCGCTGACAGGCGTCGCACTTCTTGGTGTATTCCATGGCGTCTTTGTTCATTGTTGGCCAATAGTACCCGTTTCGTAGGGCCTTTCCTGAGAGGCTTCGCCCGCCAGTGTGGTTGCCACACTCTCCTTCGTGTAACGATTGCAAGATACGTCTGACTTCTGGAGTCTTAAGGCATCATAGGAGTAGCCCTGTAACAGATCTTTTGTACAAGATGTTATCAATGATATTGTAAGAGAGTGCTTGTACCTTGAGCCTTTTTGCTTCTGTCTTGTCGTCGGGTAGAATGTCGTCTTTTAACCACCTGATGTAAGGTAGCATCCAGTCGTCATCGGCGTCGATGATGTCCTCTTCGGGTCGGTCGCCTATTTCCATGGCGACGAGTTCTTCAAGTGATGTTGTTAACTCGACGGATGTCCTTGGGACGGCTGGCGTCATGATGTGGGCCAATGGTATATGTGGAAATTCTTTCGGGTCTAGGACGGATCCTAAATTGGCGAGTGCGTCAGCTTGGGAGTTAAGGTCCCTGGGTACCTGTCGGATGTTGAATGTCTGGAATTGTCCGATTAGTTTCTTGGCTACCTCCAGGTAGGCTACCATTCTGGTATCCATGGCATTGTACGACCCTTGTATCTGGTTTATGACCAGCAGGGAGTCGCAAACGACTTCGATCTCTTGGACCCCTAGATCGCGAGCCAGGATGAGTCCGAATATGAGTGCTTCGTATTCAGCTTCGTTGTTAGTTGCATCCCACTCACATCTGACGGCTTGAGCTATCTTATCCCCTTGTGGTGATTTCAGCACGACCCCAAGCCCCGATCCTCTGGCGTTCGACGCCCCATCTGTGTGGAGCTCCCATGTACCTGTCTCGTCTGTCACGAGTAGTTGTGTCTCTTCTTTAACGGCTTCTTGCTCTAGGGTCGGACTAAAATCGGCCACAAAGTCGGCTAAGGCTTGCGACTTGATCGCCGTCCTAGGCTCGTACTCGATGTCGTAACCACTGAGGTGTATGGCCCATCTGGTCATTCGTCCTGTGAACTCGGGTTTCCCTATGATAGCTCTCATGGGATGATTAGTGCGAACAGTAATAGTATGAGATTCAAAATATGGTTTGAGTTTATTTGAAGCCATTACCAATGATATTACGAGCTTTTCAAGTGACGAATACCTCGTTTCGGCTGATAATAGCGTCCGACTGACGTAGTATATTGGCGACTGTTTGCCCTCCTCCTCTCTGACCAGTACAACGCTTACGGCCGACTCTGACACTGCAAGATAAAGAAATAAGGGCTCGTCGTCTTTAGGTTTGGTCAGTAACATGGGACTGGCCAAGTACTCTTTGAGGTTCTGGAACGCTGCTTCGTGTTCTTCCGTCCATTGAAAGGACTTGTTCTTCTTGAGCGCGTCGTGGAAGGGTTTGCATTTGTCGGATGATTTGGAGATGAATCTGTTCAGAGCTGCTATCCGACCTGTGAGCTTCTGTACGTCTTTGACACATTGGGGGGATCGGAGGTTGAGGAGAGCCTTAATCTATTCTGGGCTGGCCTCTACTCCTCTTTGTGTCACCATGTATCCTAAGAACTTCCCTGACGACACTCCAAAGGAGCATTTAGTAGGGTTCAGTTTCATGTTGTACCTTTTGAGCACCTCGAAGCTGTCGCACAGGTGGTCTATGTGATCTTCTTTCTTTTTGGATTTGACCAACATGTCGTCGATGTAGACTTTCATCGTGTCTCCGATTTGGTCTTTGAACATTTTGTTGACTAGTCGTTGATATGTGGCCCCTGCATTTTTTAGACCAAAGGGCATTACTTTGTAACAATAGATACCTTGGCTGGTGATGAATGCCGTTTTTTTCTTGGTCGTCAGGATCCATGAGGATCTGATTGTAGCCGCTGAAAGCGTCCATGAAGGTTAGCATTTCGTGCCTCGCTGTGGTGTCGACCATGGCGTCGATATGGGGTAGAGGAAACGAGTCTATGGGGCAAGCCTTGTTGAGGTCTGTGAAGTCGATGCAGACTCTCCATTTGTCGTTCTTCTTCTGGACTACGACCACGTTGGCTAGCCATTCAGGATAGTGGACTTCTCTGATTTTTCCTGTTTCCTATAAGCTTTTGACCTCGTCGTCGACTATTTTGTTCCGCTCGGGAGCGAACTTCCTGCGTTTTTGCTTAACAGGGGGATGAGATGGATCCACATTTAATTTATGAGTAATAACGTTGGGAGATATTCCGACCATATCCTCATGCGACCATGCGAAACAGTCGGCATTGGTCCTGAGAAAATCGAGAAGTTGTTGTCTGGTCGAGTCGTCCAGGTCCGACCCGACCCTTACCGTTTGGCTTGGCTTTGAAGGATCTAGTGCGATCTCGTCGAGTTTCTCCATTTCCGGTTCAACGTATTGACTAGGTCCTTCGCCGTTCTGTGATTGCTATGCGGTCTTGTGTTCGACTGCATTCTTCATGGAAGCGACGTAGCATTCCTTTGCGGTCTTTTGATCTCCTTTGATTTCTTGAACTCCCCATTCAGTGGGGAATTTGATAACTTGATTATATGTTGAAGGTACTGCCTTCATAGCGTGTATCCATGGCCTGCCAAGAATACAATTATAGGGAGACGGGCAGTCTAAGACTAAGAACTTCACCTGTTGGTTGACTCCTCCAGCGTATGTGGTCAGAATGATTTCACCAGTCGTGTGTTTAACCTCAACGCTGAACCCGACCAGTGGGGTCGACTTCTTGATTAGGTCATTCTCAGTCAAACCCATTTCCTTAAGAGCGTCAAGGGTCAAGAGATTTGTCGAGCTCCCTGTATCGATTAGTATTCTCTGTATTAAGCAATTTCCAATGGACAAAGAGATTACCAGACCGTCGTGGTGACCGTCCGACCCGTCGGAGTCTGACTCGTCGAAAGTGACCGTCGGAAGGTCGGAAATTCTCCTCGGCTTGAATTCCGACGCTTCGGGCTTGTCGCCTTTGCTTTCTCTGGCGTATCGCTTGGCCGCGGAGTACGTGTTCCCACACATGTCTGATCCTCCTGAAATGGTATTGACAATTTTTGTATGGACTGGAGATGGGGGTTTGTTCTGTTTTACCTGATCTCGGCGTTCCATGGTGGCTTTTGCCCGAGATGATGTCGCGTAGGAGCCCCTGTGAGAGCAACCTAGTGACCTCCTTTCACAGGGCGATGCACTCGTCGGTTGAATGACCGTGGTCGCCGTGGAATTCGCACCATCGACTCATGTCCTTCTTCATGTCCGGTCGGTCGCTCTTTCGGGGCCATCTTACGTCTTTTCCATACTTGTCGAAACTCTTGACGAGCTCCGATACGAAAATGTTGAAGTTATAAGATTGGATTCTGGGAGGCAACGCAGAACCGCCTCTCCATTCCTGTGACCTGTCTTGGAAAGAGTTTACCTGATTTGGTTCGTTTCGAGTATGAGAATAGGGATATGGACGTCTGTCTCGACGGTTGTCGGAGGAATGTTTTCGATCTGATGGATCGGGTCCGCGTGAGGCTTTACGCGACTCACGGTCCTCTTCCAATCTTACCTCGGCCATAGTTTTGGCCTGAATATCTTCGAAGCTTTTGCATGGGTACTTCGTAATCTCGTTGTAGAGATTGCTGTCTTTGACTAAGCCTTGTCGGAAGGCTTCGATAGACGTTGTGACGTCACAGTGGGGGATTCCCACTTTCTCTTTGTTGTACCTGTTAAGATAATTCCGGAGAGGTTCGTTGTACCTTTGCGTGACTCGGTAGAGGTCACTCGATTGTCTCTCGTGCTTCCGACTGCTGACGAACTGACTCTTAACAGAGTTGACCAGATCCGCGAATGATGCGATCGTTCCCTGAGGCAGACGCATAAACCAAGTTAGTGCGGGACCCGCGAGGGTTGTGCCAAAGCTTTTGCACATGATGGCCTCACGGCTCTCCCTTGAAACAGATGCAGCCATTAGCTTTTGTTTATAGAGAGAGATATGGTCATCTAGATCGGTGGTCTCGTCGAACGTCGCCATGTTGGGGAGATGGAACTTCTTGGGGATCTCGACCCTTGCGATTTCTTCGACGAACGGGGATTCTTCGAATCCGCCGGACGCTTCTCTCTCGATCGGTTGCGGGACTCCTGGGAGCCTGTTGAAGCGATCGTCGATCGTCTTCATATGTCGGTCGAGTGTCTGCTGGAAAAGAGCCATGATATCTGGCGGATGGGCAACCCGTGGTTCATCGATTCGGGGCCCAACAGACCCGATCGGTGTGGAAAAGGTGACATGGTTAGTCGAAAATGGATTAGCGAAAGGAGTTCGAGACGTACCCTTAGTGTGTCCAGGACGCCATACGCTCGGAGGCGTTGGCTCGATGTTTTCCATGTCGAGGCGTGTTCGGACGCCGCCGTGGATGGGCGCGTTCCTAGATCCTGAAGCCCCTGATTGTACCTGCGACTTAAGAGACTCATTTTCACGAGTTAGTTGCGCGATCTCGGCTTCGGATTGGGTTGACAAAACGGCTAGGGCTTCAATTTTTTGACGTTGTTGGGCTAGTTCCTCTTGAAGGGCGGCCATTTTTTTGAGAGAGTTCTTGGAACTGGGTTGGAGTAGGGTTTTCGGTTGGGTTTTCTGTAGTTTGGGTTTCGTCTCTGAGACGTGGTTCTTGATTGTCGGTAGAAGGGTCGATAGTCATGGTTGGAAAGTTTCGGAAGGATGATCGGCAAGTGGCCCCACGGTGGGCGCCAAATTGTTTTGGGGCGAAAAGATCGGACGACCTAAATCGCCTTAGACGGGGTAACTAGTCGATCGGGTGACAGAAAACAATCCAAACCAAGCCAAAAATAGATAAACACAGAATAAATATATAATAGCGTGATGATCTTATTAGATGTCGTGTGAATCAAACTGAATCGTGATACAACTTATCGTAATAAAACCAGAGATCGAGTGGGACTCGACCGGCGACTTGTGAGTGGCGACCGGCAGGGATCTGGCGTAAGTAACTGTCAGTGAGCTAGGTCGAGAGCGAGAGTGCTATTCTGGTGTGTTTTCTGAGTAAGAATGCTTGTCTGTCTTTGCGTAATCGTGCGTGTTGCCTCTTATCTCCTTCGTCGTCCCCATATGGTAAGTCTTCAATCCTTGTTGCCGTTATGCTTCTTGGCCGTATATTCTGTCTTCAATGCTCGGAGTGATGGCGAAGATTACACCATTAAACCTCCATGGTTATGGTGGTTTGAATGTTTGCAGCCGTTGCGCGATTCGGGCATTAAATGCGTGGCGAGATCCTTGCGATTCTGTCGGATCATACTCGACCAGAGAAGTCTCGTCGGCTCCTCCGGGCTTTTCCTCTGTTCTTCCGATCTGCAGTGGGCTAGAGCTCGATCCACTTGATCCGTCTTCTCTGGAGAATCCAGGCCCAATAGTTAGGAAGAATCATCTTGCCTCAAACTCGACAACCACGACCTCAGAAGCTCAAATCCAACTCGGACGAACCTGCGAAATCAATCCGAGCAAATCCCTGGCGTTAATTACTCATACCGAGTCTCAACTAATAATTCCCCAATTTAACCCCAAAATCATACTTTAAATTCCAATCTCAACAAACCCCCACAAATCCACTTAAATTAATTCCTCAATTAATTAAGGGAACCCACACCCTAATTAGTCCAAATCCAATCACTTCAAATTCGTATCCCTGCTGCACAAATTAATAACTTCAGTCCAAATCCCACACATACAACTCACCAAAATTCAGCAAACAATCATATATATACGCTGTCCAATTACCCCAAATTTCTCAAATTTGTCCATAAGTTCAGCAAACCCAAAGTCCACACTCACCTCGTTGATGCTCCCTTACACGGCCACCAAAATCACCTCCACCCCCTTCTCGTCGTCGGAGCACAGCGGCGGTCAGCACCACAACAACACCAGCAGCTCACGAACTGCAACAACCACCACAGACGTCAGCGGACACCAGCACCCACGACTCAGCCACCCAGCAGAACGCAGCTCCCGCACGCAGCACCACAACAACACCAGCAGAGCAGCGGCTGCTCGCGGCTCGGCTCTGTGCATCAGCGAACCAGCACCCACACCACCACGAACACCAGCGGAGGAGGAGGAGGAGCTGGGCTGCTCGGCTGAAGAACTCACACGGGAGAGAGAGAGAGAGAGAGAGAGAGAGAGAGAGAGAGAGAGAGAGAGAGAGAGAGAGAGAGAGAGAGAGAGAGAGAGAGAGAGAGAGAGACAACCGAATGAGTTTAGGGATTAAATCCCCAAATTTCCCTTTCTCCCAAAGTAATCCCGTAATTAATTTACCATTATGCCATTATCCTTATCTTATTTGGGGTATTTCACTTTATAAATAGTCACATCAAACAAATCCTTCTAATCTAACCTATTAGATTGTCATTATCACGATGTAGAGAACTTGATAATATTTGTTGATTTGTCGTTAAAGGGTTCAGTTTGAATAGAATTGAAAAAAATAAGAGAGGTAGAGTTGAATAATTCTTGAATTCTTGATTGTTAAATAAGAATTTTTTAATCATGATTATCTTTTTTACAAATCTATTTAAATTTTTTAATTTTAACTTTTATCGACATATAACTTTTTTGCTATATAGTTTTTGAATTCTCCAAAGAGTTTCCTTAAAAAATACCATAATATGAACATTAATGTTTAAACTTCATAGTTGATTTTTTACATCAATATAACATTGAGGATTCAATCGATCATTTAAAATTTTATGGACATTTTTCGTATTTTTCTATAGGGCACTCATTGCTTAGTTTAAAATATTTTATAGAGTGAGGGCATGTTTTATGATAAAAAATTTAAAATTTTGTTTTTAATCTGATAAGTATTTTGAAAATCCTTACAAATTTTTTTTTGCTAAACAAAGGTTGGTTTTGCCATTGTTTTGTCATACTTATCTACTTAAAACCTAGCATTAAATGGCAAGAAAGCCAACTTTTAAGTAGATATAGATATAGATAAATAGTGACCGAAGAAATTACATAAGCCAATTAATGTAATGTAAATGTCAATTATTTTGCAAAAAAAGAGATGATAATGAATTGTTAATAAAGCATATATATGAATTTTTATGGAGTCATATAATGGCCATATGGTAAATAAAATATTTTCTTGGGTATTTTTTCAAGAAATAATAAATAATAAATACATATTTTTACGTGATTATTTTCCACCAAAGAACAAAGATAAAATATTAAAATAAATATAAAATTTATCACGGGCATTGACACCTAGTATATATAAAATTTTGCTTTTGAAAGCAACTAGATGGTTGAACCCGTGCTTCGCACGTGGCAGAACATGTTGTTGTTTTATATTTATAACATATAAATAATAAGTTTGCGTGAATGTGTAGTTGCTTTTTTTTTTCTTCATAAAAGGTTATTGTTTATATTTTCTAAGATATAGGGTCTATTATATTAGCGATTTGTAATTGAGTAATTTGGTTTGTAGTTGTAACTAATATTGAATACAATATTTAATTTAATTGTTAAAAATGCTTATCTTTATGTCGATCGTTTTCTAATTGTTTTGCTAAAGTATTTATGTTATGTACTTTATATAAGTAGTAATTTTATATTGTTGTACAGGAGAATACATTAATAGTTGAACTTTTTATAATATTAATTATTAATAAATTCTACCATAATTTATTTTATGATAAATACTTTAATGAAATAAAAATGATAATATATGACTTGTTGTGCAACATAAGAGTTTAAGTTTTTATAATATCATATTAGAATTTTAAAATTTATAAATTTGACCATAGTTTATTTTATGACAAAAACTTCAATAAAATAAATGTGATCATATATGACTATTTTTTAATTATATGAAAATGACATTTTTTCAATTAAATATTAACATCTATTAATAAAAAAATATTACTATACATTTAGGATAGATATACAAACTATTATTGTGATAACAATAATAATGAAAATGCATTAGTTTTGTTATTTTGGGTGAAAAGAGAGAGAATTTTGAAAAATTGCAAGCATTTATTGGGGGTGGGTTGGGTGTAAAATGATTTTTTTCTAAAATATAGAAGTCGGAAGTTGTAAGGAAGTGAATTGTTGTAAAAACTAGAAATCGAAGCCCGTGCTTCGCACGGGCCATTTATTTTAGCTAAAGAAAAATTTTAGATGTAGACTTAAAATTCTCATAAATGCCAAAAGATGTAGACTTAATTTAGATGTAGCAGTCCCAAAACAGATAATAGCTTATGGATGAAAATGTTAGATGCTCATTTTCACCCAAACATGCAAACATAAAACCAGAAAATAGGTCTCAGCATACACAGATTAAAAACTCAAATCTCAACCTATAAGACAATAATGTGATATAAAATGCCACCAAAAGAGCTACAAGTTACACATTTTCACATCATCCATGATGCAACAGGAAGAAGTATGAGTGACATCTTGAAAAGCATACCATTCCACATGCTTCCTGCACACATATCATCCCAGAAACATGATCCCATACCTGCATTTTAATTAAGATGCACAGTAAACAAAAAGAGGTATAATATTAATTGGAAATTGCTAATATTAACAGGATTTATTCTAGGATTTCCAACCGATTGGAATTGCTAATATTAACATGTAATTGGAAATCCTAGAATGGGAGGCAGAAGACGAAGATGAAGACGTTCAGAGGTATAATTTTTCCTTTGATTCTTGAATCAAACAATTATGATCGTAAGCCTATTTTAGTCCAAGAATTGGAATCCGCATCTCGGTCAACACCAGTGTGTACAACTGAAGATTTTGTTAGTAAAACTCCATGAAAACAATCTCAATTCGCAACTCAAACATGAAGTAATACAAAGTTGGAAAACATATAGAAGATCTGTCAAAGAAAACAGATTGTATATAGATGAAGATTGTGCTAGTAAAACTCTAGAAAAACAAGCTCAATTCGCAAACAGATCATGTGTTCATGATAGTTTATACACTCAAGAATAACTTTTAAGGACCAATTTAGGACCTCCGATATACACATCCTGGCGGAGGAAAAAAAAATGTACTGCTTCATTACCATAGCCGACACCAGAAGAAGAAAAACCTGTGTTGGGCAGAGAGGGCTATAGTGTAGCACGAACTTGCTTCTCAAACATGGCCTGGATGCTTCCGGTGCACACGCTTCGTTCTACTCCTCCATCAGTCATTTTGGCAATCATGTGCAAACCCAATTCTTAAAATATTATTTCAAAATTTGAATTCATGTATAAGAGAAAAAATGAATTAAAAACCTACCTCCTTAACTAGCTTGTCGTGATCTTTTGGGTTGACGGACACGATGCATCCAAACTTTGTTGTTGTAAACCAAGAAACAGAACATATAAGAGCTCGAATTCGAACAAATTAGGGTTAGAAATCATCAATAGAGTTTGAATTTTAACTCAAACCTTGGACCTGAACGTGTAGCCGAAGGACAAAGAAGCCGGGTCGGGAGATTCGAAAATGGCGAGTGTCTCGTCGATTGCGCCGGTAGCCATTCTCTAACCACTTAATTCCATGAATCTCAACCTTCTCCTCAGCAACCGCCGGAAGCACCTCCACCGCCGCAGTCGTTACCTTCTTCTTACCTCGACCTCTACCACCGCCGGTATTGTTCGCCCTAGCAGCAGGCCTCCGTCCGCGTCCCCTGGCGTTATTCGTCGGCGCTCCTTGACCTTCGATCCGGATTCTTCTTTGAAAATTAGGGCTTACAGATATGATTGTGCTAAACTTAAGAGGAAGAACTGCATTTGAACAAGGCTGCCAAATTAGGGCTTACAGATGAAGGACTATGTTTTTGCTTATACTTAATTGCTTATACCTAAGAGGAAGAACTGCATCTGAATGGATGTTTATGATCCTCACCACTCGTGAAATCCTCTTCAGACACGATCTCCTGCGACGCGGCGACGTTTTGTGATGAAGATCACAACCCCGTGACCACCCAGGCTGGCAGATCGTCGCAGTCGGGCTCATGGATCCGGTCGTCGAGTCAGCCACCGCTGTCAAGTATAAGAGGGGCGATGAATTGATTGAAGAGACCGATTGCTCCACTTTGTTGAATGAATTTGAAGAGGGCCTCTATTAAGACGCCCCAATCTGTTCTTGTTTGCCTCTCGCCATTCTCGGCATCCTCTAGGTGCTTGTAAATCTCTATAGGATCAAGTGAAGCAACAGATCCGTTCTTGTCCGTGGGAAGCCATGGTGTAGAGACGGGAGCAAATGGAAGTCAGTAAATATGATGTTATGGCCAACCGTATTTATAGGCGCAAGGATGAGTAACACCATTGATGTAGGTGTATGTGAAAGGTCAATCGTTTACTTCATTTCATGCCTCTTCATCGTCCCTACTTAATTCTCTTAATTAAATGGAGGTAGGTGTAGGGTTTAACTTTGTTTGAACGTTAGCAGATGGTTAGCACATGCTTGTTGGGCCAAATGTTACAATTAAGGCCAAGTCTCAGATTGTTTTTCTAAATTTCCCTTAACACCTCATAATCTTGCTGGGCCCAAAATGCTAATCCGACTGGCCCATATATATATATATGTGTTTCAATAATGAGTGCTTGAAGGAGAGCATTGAAGTGGGCAGAAAGCCAACTTTTAAGTATATATGATATGATGATTATTAAATAAAAATTAATATATTAATATTGATTCAAAACTTAATGAGAATTAATTATTTAAATTCAAAAAATTACTATAGAAATATAAATGGATATTGCTTTCAAACTAGTCCCTCTAGAGTGCAAGTAATTAGGAAGTAATAACTCATGTGTAGAGCTTATCATGTCATTCACGTCTTAAATAGGATTTGGATATTTTTTAATTTGTCCTTTATATACAAATAGTTGGCAACGATTATAGAATGTCATTATCATTTATTAATTAATATTGCATATATATTTGACAAACTTTCATATGATACCATATTGCTATATGAGATTCTTATTAATTTTCGAAATATTATTTTTTCAATGGCCTAAGAACCTAAGTTGTATATGTAGGTTAGGTTAGATTAGGTAGTCACATATACTTGTGCCTAAGTATTTTCTTTATTTTGTTAATATAACGATGTTTTACATATATTAATATTAAGGGTCTGTTTGGATAGACCGGTAGAATGCATTAAATTACATTATCTTGCATTAAATTGCCAATTTAATACAATTTAATGCATTCTACCGGTTTATCCAAACAGACTAAGAGTAATTTTTATTGTGATGTGCGTAGATGTGGATAAAAGGCTGTGTTTTATTTTTTCGAATTGTTAATTTATAATGGAGTAATGTCATTAAGTTATATTTTTTTGTAGGCTATATACTCTAACAAAAGTATCATCAAATATAAAATAATTTATCATCAAGATATAAAATTATAAAATAGTTTTAAAATTTTAAAATTTAGAATTCTTAATTTCATACATTTTACATATTTTCTTCTTTAACAAAATTTATTTGAGCAAATATAACATTTATCACCATTTTTGTTTTCTTAAATGGGACATTTTTGTATTATGACAAAAATGTCAACTTTTATATTAGTATAGATAGATAGATGAAAGCTTGTAATACATTTGTACTAGCTCTTTTTTTTGTTGTTAATCTCATCTATATCAATATTTATATCTTTAAAATAATCAATGCCTCTCATCTTAAATAATATAACGTCTTATTTTTTTGTTTTTAATCTCATCTATATTAATTTTGTATATTTTAAAAGATCTATACACATACTAATCAGAATGTCTAAATAACTAATGCATATCTATTTGACTTAAATTAAAATGTTCATGAAGATTTTGAAAATATTTATATGACGTATATAAATATAAATATTATATTATATAAAATACTTCGTATAAGGTAGATTTTTTTACAATAAATGCACTTTCTTATGTTGGCCTCAACTAATTTTTAGAGCAATGAAAGGTTCCAAAACCGTTCAATATTCCAAAATTGTTCACATAGAATGTAAAAGATAATTAATGCACATCTAATAAACGATTCCGATCAATTACTAATTAATTAGAATTCCTTGCAGCTTTATAACAACGCTTTCATACAACTCCTATATTTACCTTGATTAGTTATTTAAAAGATAATTAATGCACATATGTCTTTCAAGAATTTGGTTCTAGTAAAACGGCTTTTTAGAGTAAAACGGAAGTACTATTAAGGACCATTGAATTACAAATAAATGAATGGTTGTGATTAAAAGTAATTGGATACATGTTTATATGGTGGAATTGAACACGCATGATTCCCATTAATTTAGGGATTTTTTTACCTAAATTATAAGAGATCCTACCCTTCCTTTTTTATTTTATTCTCTCCCTCCTAGTTAATATCGATCTCGATTGGAATCCTCTTCGACCTCGACTGAAATCGTCTTCAACTTCCGACTGGAATCGGCCACAGAGGAGGGCTTCAACACGCCGCCGGGCTTCAACACGCCGCCGCCGCCTTCGACCTCTACTGAATCGTCTTCAACTTCCGACTGGAATCGGCCACATAGGAGGGCTTCAACACGCCGTCGTCTTCAACTTCTCTCCCTCTATCAATCCATCCCCATCTTCACGTCCTTCACCCATAAACTCATCTCGCTGAATTCCTTTTCGGAAATCTCAGCGACCTCTCAGTTAAAACGCCATATCTTTTTATTTACAACTCCGAAAATTCTCCAATTTTGAGGGACGAAATTAGATTTCCAGATCTATCTCTGGGAGTTGGAATCACCTAATTCCGAGTCCAGACGAAAGAGAACGAGCCAGTTGAAGTCAAGCTAGATTTCTGGAAAGTTGCTGTCAATTCCTTCCCGAAAATCTCAGCGACCTCTCAGTTAAAATGCCATATCTTTTGATTTACAACTCAGAAAATTCTCCAATTTTGAGGGACGAAATTAGACTTACAGATCTAACTCTGGGAGTTGGAATCACCCAATTCCGAGTCCAGACGAAAGAGAATGAGCAAGTTGAAGTCACGCTGAATTTCTGGAAAGCTACTATCAATTCTTGCAGAAGTTGAAGTGCAATTCGACAGGCACTCCGTGGTATCTGGGTTGAAACTTTCAACATCAAAGGAGAATCATGAATGTAAGTTCTTACTACTCTGAAGAAGGTGTTATTGTGTTTAATTGACAGCTTGTTCTAGGAAGTTTCAGTTTTGGTGTTTTGGGGTATTGTTTGTAATTAATATTCAAATTGTTTAATGTGATATTCATACAAATGCTTGTAGGTCTCATGCATTGAATATTTGATATTTATGATGTGATATTCACCTAAACTTTGAATAATTATCATGTGCGAATTAAACTCTGAATATTGACACTGTTTTTATGAATATCGACTACTTACTTGTATGACTATGTGTATAAAATACGTGAATATCATCACATATGAAATGAATATCGCTATTATAGTATTCAAATTGCTTGTTGATGGTGTTGTTTGTACTGTTTGCAATTAATATTCAAATTGTTTGATGTGATATTCACTATAATGTTGTTCATATTCAGGAGGTTTTATGCGTTGAATAATTGATATTCAAATTTTATGATGTGATATTCAATATAATGTTATTGATATTCATTATAATAATATTGTTGATATTCATTATAATAATGTTCATATTCAGGTTGATCGAACGACTGTACGACCCAAAATCGACGCGACAATATCATTGGTAAACCTTACCACCATGAATCAAAGCTTCGAAGATATTGGGTGGTGATATTCGTGTAGTTAGTTGATGACATTCATGTACTTGAGTGACTATATTAATGTAATTGGGTGGTGGGCGATATTCACAAAATGAGTAGTGATATTCATAAATTGAGTGGTGATATTCGTGTAAGTAAATTTGATATTCATGTGATTAATTGAGATATTTATGTAACTTAGTGTGATATTCATATTATCAAGTAGTGAAATTCATGATTTAAGTGATGATATTCACATTTTTAAGATATTAAATCTTCACTTATTAAATAGAAATCGATATTCAAATAAACATAAACGATATTCATTAACAAATGATTGATATTCGTTAACATATTAACGATATTCACGAACGTTAATGGGAGCAAAATCGATTAGGAAATAGAATATTGTATTATTTTCTCTCTCCTATAACAACCAAAATTAATTATTTCTTATTAATAATATCCTTATTAGGTTAGATTTGGTGGTTAGGGCTCTACCATATATCTCCTATAACTCATTAATCCAACCATCCATCAACATCAATCCGACGCTCCAGATTAGTACTTCCGTTTTACCATAATTTCCGTTTTACCGGAGCGTGCCTCTGTGTTTCAATATATAATTAATTTTCTAATTTAATTTTGATTAGTTATTTAAAAAAGACTAACTTTACATTAGCATTCAAAATCCTAATTTTTTTTGATTAGTTATAAATAACGAAGAAGCCGGGTCGGGAGATTCGAAAATGGAGAGCAGTTTTGAAGGAAGGAGAGCATTGAAGTTTTGAAAGCGTTGTTCACATAGAATGTAAAAGATAATTAATGCACATATGTGTTTCAATATATAATTAATTTTCTAATTTAATTATGATTAGTTATTTAAAAAAGACTAACTTTACATTAGCATTCAAAATCCTAAAAAAATAAATTATGAAAAAAAATTAGAATTTAAATAATTTGAACTTTTTTCATTTATTTGTCGTTAAATTATTTAATTTATAAAATATTATATTTGAATATAAAATTACAATTTATTGAAATTAGATTTGTGTAATCTCTTCATCTTTTAAATATATTTACTTGCTTGGTAGTAAAAATATATATTTCTTCCAAAGTGATGCTTGATATTGAAAAACAAAATTTGCTTGATATTAAATGATGACATTTATTGCATACAAAAGACTAGCTTTTTATGTATTATTATTATTATAGATATAGATAATGATGTTAGGAAGATTCAAAATATTACATATGTTTCACAATATTCAGTCTTTTTAGCTATAATTCTTGATTTATAATATTTGGTTTTTTATAAGTAATTAATACTCAAATTTTCTAAAAATATTTAGATCAAGTTTCAAAGCACTTATTTTGTAACTCCAACTATTCACATTCTTCAGTAATTACTCATTGAAAAAACATTTTCTTTCTAAATCTAACTTGTCTTAAAAAGTGTGAAATGAGAAAAAACCTAAATTTTGTGAAACGGAGGAATTATATGTTTGTATAAGATATAAGCTTATAATATGTAAATATTGGTTGATGTAAATATTCAAAATATATGTTTGAACAACCCACTGAATTAAAAGATAGATTACCTTTCAAAAAAACATTAGTAGATATATTAGATAGCTGAAATATATGGTTGATTCGGTTTCATGTATAATTTGTGACTTATATTAACAACATTACATTATAGATAAAATATAATCAATAGTATAGGGCTCACTAATGATAGGTATATGGATTAGAGGTACACATGTCATTTGACTCTTATTTTTATTGATGAATTCATTTATTAAAATTAAAACATAAATACATTTATTGTGGTTATATGTCAACTTTGTATGTTAGTATAGATGTTAAAAAGAACTATTTTTTGGATACTAAATTGCTAATGCAAACGCTCACTCTATTCTGAACCAATAAAAAACGCTCACTCAATTCAAATACCATATTGTATTAACTATAATATTAATCATTATTACTCAAATGGAAATATGGTTATAATTCTTTAACAACATATATTATGTCCTATCACTCAAAACTCTCCCATCTCTATACACATAAATATTCTCTTCAATTGCTAGCAGGTCAAATGTATAGACAAAAATTAATGGTAATCTTTTCTTGAGATTCATTTTTTATTCTACAAACTATTTATAAGAGATGCATGTACCCATAATTTTCTTAAAATCTCTAGGTGATGCTTGAAGTTTCTCACATAGCAAACAATATATGTTGTTCTCATGGGAAAATCAAGACATTCAAAGGTTTGTAGATGGAGTGTGGATAATTGATGTAACTGGATTTATGATGTAGCTAGATATTTTATACATGTCAAGAATGATTATAAAAATGATTTTACTCTTCTCATGGTATGCTCATTATTATAATACTTTTATATGCTTCTCTTTATTTGATATACCAAAATTTGTTAATTTTTACCGAAGTTGTTTTTTTGTCAATGGCGGCAAACTAAGTGTGTTGCCAATAGACTCAAGCCTCTGCTCCAGAACTCAGTCAGGAAATATCAGAGTGCATTTCTCTCAGGAAGATCAATCTCTGACAATGCTATAGCTGCAAGAGCTTTTTCACTATTTAAAACACAAGAAAACTGGGAGAAGGGGATTCATGGCTATCAAGGTTGATATGGCAAAAGCCTTTGACAGAGTAGAATGGATTTATCTCAAACAGATTATGCTTCATATGGGCTTTCATGAAAGATGGGTCTCCCTTATCATGTTGTGCATAACCACAGTTTCTTATTCTGCTCTTGTCAATGTGATTCCTTCTCCAACAATTTTCCCACAAAGAGGACCCATGCAAGGTGATCCACTGTCATCCTTTCTCTTCCTCCTTGCTATGGAAGGTCTCTCTGGGCTCTTCTCTGTCTATCAATCTAGAGGTCTTTTACATGGTATAAAAATTGCACGAACAACTCCTCATGTCTCACATCTTCTTTTTGCTGATGATTGCATCCTTTTTGCACGAGCTAATGTCATTGAATGCAGGCATATTTGTGATTTGATGAGAATGTTTGGTGAAGGATCTAGTCAATTTGTCAATTCTGCAAAGTCTCAGGTCACTTTCAGTGCCAACTTGAGCAGGGAAAGTAAAGATGTTTTACTACAAATGCTTGGCTTCCGTGAATCAGAATGTCAAGACAAGTATTTGGGGTTGCCAACTGTAATAGGCAGATCCAAAAAGATCCTCTTTGAGTAGATTATTGATCGTGTGAGAAAGAAAGCTAAGGGCTAAAAGAGTACTTCACTCTCTCAAGCTGGGAAATAAGTCCTCATTAAAGCAGTTCTACAAGCCATTCCTTCATATATTATGAGTTGTTATAAGCTACCTTCATCAGTTTGTCTTGAACTTGAAAAAATAATTGCAAATTTTTGGTGGGGTTCTCTTGAGCAGAGAAAAAATCATTGGTCAAAGTGGAGTACCATGTGCACTCCCAAAGATGAAGGTGGAATGGGTTTTCGTAGTCTGAAAGCATTTAATGATGTCTTACTTGCTAAATAGGTTTGTCGCCTAATCATTTCACCAGAATCTACAACAACAAAACTTCTCAAGGTAAGGTATTTTTGCTCTACTGATGTTCTTCACTCCTCTCTTGGCTGCCATCCAAGTTTCATTTGGAGAAGTTTGTTTCAATCCATTTGGGTTCTCAAGAGAGGACTATTTTGGGAGTTAGGGAATGGATGCAACATCAAGTTTTGGAGTGATCCCTGGCTTCCCAGGCCATCAACTTTTTTCTTAATCACTCCTAGCCCTTCTGATGATCATAACTACAGGGTTACAGACTTCTATGACTGGAGCACTCATGACTGGAAGTGGCCTGTTCTAAGGAATATTCTACTCCCCTATGATCTTCAACTCTTGGAAAAACTACAACCAGTTTCTCCCTGCTCACAAGACACTATCAGGTGGTATTACACTGCAGATGGCAGTTTCACTGTGAAGTCTACATACAAAGTGATCCTCTCGGATCTCAAGAATGACAGCTGCTCCAACACTGCTTCTTCCTCTTATGACTCTTCTCATTGGCAAAAGGTTTGGAAATTAAATGTTATTCCCCGTGCTAAAAATCTCTTATGGAGATCACTCAAAACCTTCTTGCCTTGTCTTTCAAATCTTAAAAAGGGGAGATTAGTGTATACTGCAATCTGTCCACTTTGTCCTTCCAAAGTTGAATCTGAAATCCATGTATTTAAGAACTGCTCTGCTGCTTCCAAGTATTGGAGTCAATTCCCTTCTTTTCAAGACATCATGACTCTGCGACCTGATTCTCTTTGGGATTGGTGGTGTTCACTACACAATATACTCTCACAGAACCTTCTTCAGTTTTGGTGTGTATCAATTTGGGGACTGTGGACTAATAGAAACGCTAGAGTTTTTGATGGGTTTGTTAGGAATGCAACACAACTGTCACACTTTGTTGAAATGAACTCTGATTATGCTTATGCTTCTAACATATCCTCTTTTACTGGTTGTTCTACTTCTCTATGTTCAGTTGTAAATAGAGCTTTATCTTTCAGGTTCTTTCGTCTTTGTTGTGATGCAAGTTTAACCTTTGATGGTAGTGCTGCTATTGGCTTCGTTCTTCTTGATACCAATGGATCAATACATGTTCTAGGGAGTAAACGATTAAAACCTAGTACATCTATTGATGCATTGGAGGCATAAGCTATTCAGTGGGGTCTTTGTTGTGCTCTTCAGTTTAAGGTCTACTCAGTTCAGGTTTGGTCTGATTGTTTGGGAGTCATCAAGGCTTGTTCTTCTTTGCTCCTTCCCAGGACTAAAGCTGGACTCTTCATCAAGCTCATCCTGCAAACAGTTGCTTCCTTCACTCACTGCAATTTCAGCTACTGGCCCAGGAAACGCAACATTCAAGCTCACCTTGCTGCTCAATTTGGCTTGTCACTACCCCTTTGTTCTTCAGTTCTGTATAATCATGTGTATCAACTGCCGTCTAGATTGGCAGATGTAATGAATGTTATTTCCTAATATAAGTTCTCCTTCTTTCTAAAAAAAAAGTTATTATATCATAATAATCAACTAACTTTTAGGTAGCACAATAATTATAGAAAGTATTTAACATAAGATCAATAATTATATGTCCTTTGCTAAATAGAGCATTCCCTAAATATAGCCTACTTTGAACCTATATAAGAAATTTTCCCAAAATTACACATACCATTTTCATTCTCTTCCTCCCTTTCTCACCCTTTCTTTCTTTCCTCTCTTCCTAGCCAAGAACACTCACATTTTTATGACAAATCAACCAATCAAACATATCATTTCGGATCTAGAAGGGGCACATTTGAAGAATCAATCAACCATCTCCCTAAAAATGTAAGTTTTGTTGTTTGTTTTTGCAAATTTCATATGGCAAATCACACATTTTTGGACCTAGGGTTTGAGTCAATTTGAAAATTTTAATTTTGGGTGTTATAGTTCAAATTTGAGTTATAAATCCGAATTTTAAGGTTTATACATCAATAAAATGTGTAGTAGAGATAGATTTACATGCGTTCCATCCGTTTTTTTGACAAATTGATATTGTTCATAATCGGGGAGATCTACGAGGAACCGATGTTCGTATGCGGGGAGAAGACGACCCCGTCCGTCCGTCACGGATGGACCACTTCCGTCCATGACAGACATAACAAGTCTGTCCGTGACAGACGAACACGTTTGGTCCGTTATAGATGGAACGTATTCGTCCGTCACAGACAACAGTGGTTTATTTTTCTTTAAATTTGCCCCTCTTTTATCCGTGGTCAATAGACGTACGAAACGAACTTATGTATTTTGTTATTCATGTTGCAAATGGATGATAACACTAGAACCGACCATGTACGTAGGAGAGATGTTGTGCGCGAGGGTGTGCGCGATATCACTTACACACGACGTAAGGGTATGTCAAAAGACAAGCAAACAAATCCCGAGGATGCAGTACCGTCGAATGTAGCTAGAGAGGGGCAGTGACATATGACCCGTATGGCCCATCTGGGACATACGAGTCGTCTGGGACATATGGCCCGCCCGAGACATATGGAGCGTCTGAGACATACGGTCCGTCTGTGACATATGCGCCATCTAGGACATACGGTCCATCTGGGACATACGGCATGTCTGAGACATATGTGCCGGCTACGTACGAGCCATCTCAGACAGATGAGTTTCGTATCACAGGGGGGAGCCCACTTTCTACGAGCACGCTCCTCCTGTTACAAATGAGGTTCCTATACCAGAAGAGGAATCGGCTCCTTCGGCTCGCAGAAGAGGTACATAAAGCCGTGCATCACGCAGAAGAGGGGGTGAGGGCTTTGATCGAGCCGTTTTTGGAAGTAGGTGTTATCGGAGGTCCTCGAACCCAGAGCTTCTCCTTAGCTTCGAAGCCCATACGGCATACTTTGTTTACTATGGCACGTTAAGTAAATTGATATATCTATAATTGTTTTCATCCCAATTTATTTTATTTCATTGATTATATAACTAATAATTTGATTTATAGGAGTGGGAAACATTGACGATTCAACTAAGGGCTCAATAGTTTAAAAAATGGATGCTAGATGATGTAGCTCCCTGGAGTATGCTTGCCCGAAACAGCGGGCTAACAAACCTGCAGGACATGATGTACAGTCATATCAATGTGCCGTTGATATCTGCCTTTGTAGAGAGATGGCAGCCAGAGACTAACACTTTTCATATGGCATGGGGAGAGATGACAATTACTCTTCATGGTGTACATCTCATTCTGGGTATCAACATAGATGGAGATAGTTTGGTACTGCCTCTATCTAACCGCCGGCTAGGCAAGATGCGTCTGTTCGAAGCCCAAGTACAAAGGGCAATCAAATTCTTTGGGATGACACCACAAATGTTGTCTCGGCATGGACTCACACACCTGTCTTTACACCACCATTGCATGAGGCCAGAGATGGATCAAGTGGTCGTCGCTTCAGGTTATCTGTTATACCTGATCAGGTCAACGCTATTTCCGAACAAGTCTCAACATCGGTTGCCTGTGTCGTATCTGGGTTGTGTAAGTGACCTCGACAGTGTTCAGACTAGTTCTTGGGGGTCAGCTGCTCTTGCATATCTGTACCAGTCGTTGGGCGAGTGCTCGTGCTTCGGTTGTCGTCAGATGTCTACATGTACCACATTATTGCAGGTAATAATTATGCATCGTTTCTTATTGATTGAATATCAATTATTTTGAGGTAATTCTTGAATGACTTGTAACTATACACGTATATATGTACATGTATGGATCTATCAGTACTTTCCCGATTTTCGTCCTACAGAGAATGAGTCTTGGGATGGTAGAGTGTCATATGATGTGTGTAATAATCCTCATATTTAGTAGGGGTATTTGTGTTATTTTTCAACTCTATTTCTAAATAAAGGAATTTTGGTAATTATTTCATTATTCCTAAAATAGAAATAAAATAGAGTTCTTGTTATAAGTTGTTATAAATTGTAAGTTATAAATTTATTTAAATTATTCTAAACATTATGTTAAGTCTTAATTTAAAAAAAAACATTAAATTTAACCTAGAATATTTAAATCAAGTTTAACAAATTTCTGTTAAAGATTAAGTATGGTTAAATTGATAAGAAAAATAACTTAAACTTATTTTAGCCAAAGTTAAATTGTTTGTAATTTAATTTTGGGTTAAAATGATATTATACACATAGAGAATTAAATTAAATAAATTTGGGAAAGTTTTGTGGTTTTTAAAAGTTAAAATAAGGGCATTTTTGCCACAACTTAATAAAGTTGGGCAAAAATGTGTAAATAGGCTGATATAGGGGGGCGATTGTAAATATTGAAGATTTGTCATCTTCAACCTCCAGCTGGGACGCGAGTTCAACCGTGGTCTTCCATGGCGGATTCGCGGTTCCATTGGATTCGAATGGGCGAATTAACTCATGGGCATTGAAGAGGGGATTGATATGCATCTAATGGATGGATTGATTCGGGTTAAATGCCGCAGAAACTCCGGGATTTTCCCCCCAAAACCTTATCCGCGTCATTAGGGTCGAATTGAAGATTGAACAAATTTGATAGATCGTATTCAATTTGGACGAATTGATTGAGGGATTATGCTGATGATATTCTTCTCTACAATAGCCCTATAAATAGGATCACGAATTCGTCTTCAATCCATCCAATTTCAAGCTTGTATCCGAAGAGCCCTAAACACGTGTTCGATTTGTTCATCCCCAAAATTCGAGTGTGGTGGAGTTGATTTCGAGCAATTGGAGGTCCTCTTCGAAAGCGCTAAGTTTACGCCGCCATGTAACCACCGAAGCACCCCCGATTTGGCCGGAAACCGATGGGTGTCCAAGTTCGACTTCAAGAGGGTATTTTTACCCAATTCGGGAATTGTTTTTCTTTGATTTTAATTTATTTTGGCTTAATTTGGTTTAATTTAATTAATCCAGATTATGATAAATATTTTGGGACTAATTTGAATTTATAAAAAAAATTAAAATTGAATTAATTAAAATTGTTATAATATTATCTTATATTATGAATGGGTAAATTTTGACTATTCATTTAAATAATTTTTTGACTCAGAAAATTCTAGGATTTGTAACACCCCCAATTTATACCGGAGATATTACATGCCAGTGACCTCAGATTTTACCGTCCAAAGTCACCCCAGACTTTTCCATAACGATTAAGCTTAAATACATAACATAATTACATAATAATTGAAAGATTAAACAGCGGAAGACTTTAAATTATACAGCGAAAGGCTTTTGAAAGAGCCAACTTAACATGGCTAAATTATGAAGATACATTGAAGTAACACTTTAATAATCTTAAAACACTTAACAACTTAGAACACTGACTTTTAAATCTTCGTATGCAAGCTTCTTATCCTTCAATATGTTACTTAAACTCCGGGAAACAACTCCTGATGTGCCGAATCGAACGGATGACACCAACCCACATAGAGAGAACAAAGTTCGTGGGTTAGTCTACTTGAATAGACTAGCAAGGGTACAAAGCAGAGTGGTTCGGGTGATCGTGACCGTTTACTATCATTGTCCCTTGAATAAAAACCGAAGGAACGATATATAACCCGACACTTTCACGGAATGATTTAACAATTAAGATATGCACTGAAGAGAAGACTCCAACTAAAATGAGCCTTATAGGAAATTATGACAATTGCTAGGGAACATTAAAGTTACACACACAATGATTTAAAAGTTGACTGAGATGCTTCAGTTGACAACCAACCTCATCGCATACAGCGAATCCAGATTGAAAAGAGAACGTACTATGATCAAAGTCGAGACGAGTTTTCCTAGCTGCACTATAACTTAGCTGCACTACTCGCCGAAGGTTTATTAATCATGTGCACTCGGGCACATATCTTATTTAATTACCAAACACACTTTACTGAAACATGTTAATGTTATTAAGAGCGGCACAAAGCTTAAATCTCAAGGTGACAATCATGTCGACCCAAATTAACACAACACACAAACACACACACGAGACTTAACATTATTCCGAGAACAACGGAGTTATTATTACACAGGGTGATCTTACGTTCACCCAGATTACACTGCCACAGTGCTTACACTTTAATTTACAGGATGACAGTTACGTCCATCCCAATTGCACTAGCTAAGTGCTTAATACACAGGACTGCAATTATGCTCATCCAATGGCGCTTGCAAGGCGCTTAAACACTTCAGATCCTTAACGGTGGATAAGAAGCATAGGTCATGACCCTTAAATTATTATCCGGAAATTAACCCGAGGAGTATTACGATTTAAAGAAACGACAAATCCTTACTTGGATTAGCGTTCCTACGAACATTAAGTTATAAAGAAACGACTAATCCTTACTTGGATTAGCGTTCCTACGAACACTCGTGTTAACTAAACAGTCTAACACAATAATTAATTACATTAAAGCCATCCAGGCAGTCAACTTAAACATAGAGATAATAGAAACGGCTAATCCTTACTTGGATTAGTTTTCCTATTAACCCACATGCTATTCTAGCATTAAGATTAAATTCACAATAATACCATCACGGTAATGATCACATATAATAGCATTGTTCTAACAGATATACAACCTATCATAACATTACTTTAATCACGTTTATTTATGAAATTAGTTCCCAACAAATCAACAGTTCACTCCAATTTAATTAACAATTAAATAATTGATAATTAATGAAACATGGAATGATTAAGCAAGAGCGAACCGCCACTTGCCTTAATCCGCAGATCTAGAACAAAGCAGAGACAACGGGATTCCGGGCTCGACACGAGTATAGGTCCGACAGCACAACGACCTTCAAGTCGACCCATAAAGAAACCCTAAGTTAGATCCGCCATAAACAAGCACGAACGAAAGAAATCGAAAGGAACGA
The DNA here is from genome assembly GCA_027886185.1 of Rheum nobile. NCBI lineage: Eukaryota > Viridiplantae > Streptophyta > Magnoliopsida > Caryophyllales > Polygonaceae > Rheum > Rheum nobile. The sequence continues at coordinate 6,738,598 of WOAB01000644.1, read as the reverse complement.
TGCCACAACGACGACCACCAAAGCCAAAAGCCAAAAAAAGGCATTCTGGACACTGGCGGCGGTCGCCGTTCTTGGCGGCGGTCGCCGCAGTTCATCACGGCGGGCGCCGTGAAGAACTCAGACGACAGAATCGGTGAGGAAACTCACCCAGAACACGAGCGACTCGGCCTCCTTCGACTTGCTTTGGTTTCTAACCACCAAGGGCTACCAAAAGCTTCACAAAGGCCACTAGAAACACACCAAACAACACCCCGACGATTGCTTCAGAAATCCGGCGAGGGCACCAAACTCCGGCGAGAGAGATTTTGAGATTGAGCTTCTGATTTTGTGTGAAATCCGATCCCCAAGCCTTTCCTTTTATAGCCAGATCACAAGGGAGCATAATGATGGCCTAAATGGAGGCGTGGCGGGGCTAGTTCGGCGTCGTCAGACGCTTGCCGGCGACCATCGGGCAAAGACCTCCGGACAACAACGACGGCGGGCACCGTCATAAATGCGGCGGGCGCCGCCATTAATGCGGCGGACGCCATCATCAATGCGGCGGGCGCCGCCATAGGCCTGGCGTCCCCAACTAAGAGAAGACCCATCTGCTCCTCGAGCCTTGCGACGGCGGGCGCCGCCACTGTACGGCGGGCGCCACCCTTGGCTTTGCCGCCTCCTCAGCTCTTAGACGAAAACGATGTTAACCCGGGATAAAATCATCGTACGCGAACGAGTATTAACATCTAAAGCACGTCGTCTGTATATTATTTCACTGTGAAAAATACTACAGAGATATAGCTCATCACAGAATGTCTTAAACTCTCTGTATTAAATCCGACGTACAAAACGGGTATTCGGGAAAATTCCAAAAATTCCCAAAATAATCCTACAAAAATACGGGGTATCACATCACCTCCCCCTTAAAAGAAGTTTCGACCCCGAAACTTGCATTAAGCCAATGAGGATACTACCTCAACACCAATCTTACCACCTGGATCCAACATCCTTAATCACTTCATCCTTGAAATGGATCACCAGAGATATTACTCTTATTTCCTTAGGACATCATACTGAAAATGATTCATCCGCCTCAAAGCTTATGGCACAAACTCACGCATGAGAGATAGCTCCTGATCTCTCGGAACAAAACTCTACAAGCTCATTCCCTTTCCTTAAGAAATCTCGGAAGAACTCAGCGTATGAGATAACGCTTACCACAGTACTCCTTATATGCGTAGACAATTCTCCTTACTGAATCTTTAATACATCGGGATCATCAACATATCCCATCTTTAACTGCAACCTTTCCTCTCAACATGACCGCTCCACAACTTAATCTTCCTCAAAGAGTTGCATCCGTTCTTATAGATGACATACTCTATGTATGAAGAAGAATCTTAGGAGTGGATTTAGATTTAAACAACAGAGTCGACCTTGGGATTAACCACATAGGGGACGAACATCTAAGTTGTCCACAAAACTCCACCACCATAAGTCCGACAGTCCTTATCCTTACTTGGCATAAGTTGTTCTCGACACTTATGAGGTTTCGTATGAACAACTAATTCGTATTGATAACGCATTCAGAAATTTTCCAAACAAGGAAACACTTCCTTATCATTAAACATTACATTACTGACAAAAGTCGAACAACCAGATCACAATACTACGGAGATTACCGACACACGTCGTTACTCCTTAATCTTACGGAAAGACCTAGTACTGATACAACTTAAGGGATCATGGTTCTCCTCCGTTGGCTTGGCTCATTATGAAGAGTCGTTGCCCTTGGCCTGAAGACCCCATAGGCGCTTTGCCTTTATTACGAGCCATGGACTGCTCAGGAGCAGATACCTCTGGCCTTGGGTTCTGCCCACTTCCAACATTTGACGCCTGATAAGACTGCATTGGTCCCTGACCCTTCAGTCTGCAGTATGTTTTTATGTGGCCTTCTCTTCCACAATTATGACATACTCTCTTATCCTTTTGGCAATTATAACTTTTATGCCCAACTTCACCACAGTTGTGGCACTGAATTACTCCGCTGCTCCAACCTGAGCCTCTAGCAGAGTCAGACTGAGTTGTCTCGGTCTTAGCACGACCAGACTTCTCAAACTTGGTAGGCGATGCCGGTCGTTTGAATGAACCAACCTGGCGATCCTGTTGCCCACTCTTTCCCTTAACTTGCTTTTCCTGCTTAAGGGCAGACTCCTCCAGTGTGACTTCTGTCTTGAAGGCTGCATCCACATATTGTTCTAACGTAGAACAACCATGACGCAACATTAGAAGCTTGATCTCTGGATTCATCCATCCATGGAAGTACTAGATCTTTTGCTCCTCGGTTGACACCTCAGGTCTAGCGTACTGCATCAAGTGATTGAACTTGGCTGCGAGCTCGGTCACCTTTAACCCATCAGTCTGCGGGTACAGAAATTCCTTATGCTTCTCCTCCCTCATAGCACGGGAAAAGAAACGGTCAGTCATCTTTGTTTTAAACATGCTCCAATTCAGCTCGGGATGATCTGCCAGACCGGTGCTCTCCCACCATTCGCTAGCCACATCCTTGAGTTGAAGAGAGGCGATGTGCACTTTCCCAGCCTCAGTGCAATTAATGTTCCGAAGCAACCGTTCCATATGCGAGAACCAATATGTCACCCTGACAGGTTCTCCAGTACCGTCATAGCTGTCGGGCCTCATTGAACTCACGACTTTTAATGCTTGCCCGTAAGTTCCTCTGTCCCTAACAACATTGATCCGAGGTACTTGTTCCACTGACTCCTCAACTTCAGGAATAGCCTGAGGAACTGGACCACTTTGTGCTTGTGGTGCAACTGGTCGCATAACCTCTGTGATTGCTTGCATGACAATTCCTCGAATTGCCTCCACTGCTGCAACATCAAACAACATCGGAGCGTTGGCCTGAGCTTGGCCATTGCCTCCCTGGTTATTGTTAGAAGCAGCCTCACACTCTTCCCTTTGATTAGCGGCGCTCCTCAGAATCAACCTTGGTTCAGCACTAGCATGGGCTGTGTTCCTTGTGTTCACCATCTTCTGGTGAATCATAACATTACTTTAGAACTTATCCAACTTAATTATGACACTATAGTCAAATACGTCATGATACAGATGATAGGGGTCCAAACTAATAACTTTATATTAGTCTGACTATCCTTCACTGTTAACTGCAAGAACGACCTTCTTCTGCCCACTAAAGACTGAGAACCTGAGAGAAATGTCAACCTTTAAATGACATCAATCCCTAGAATAGACAATAGTCCTAAGAATGGATCTAAGAAATAAGTAACACTTGAAGCTTGCAGAAGTTTGAAACAACTTATTAACAACCTCACTTTCAAACTTCAGACCTTTAAACTTTAATTTACTTGCTTATAACACAACACTTTTATAAACCAATTATAAGTAGCATTTGAAATTCAAAAGCTAAATCATTTAAATTAAATCACCGAGTTACTTATAGCTCTTAACATTGAAATTCTCAAAATTTCTTTTTAATATGAAATAGGTTTGAAAACAGTTTCAAAATTAATTTTCAAAAATTCTCAAACCTAACAATAGGCCAAGAATTTTAAAACCATTGCTCTGATACCATAACTGTAACACCCTCAATTTATACCGGAGATATTACATGCAGTGACCTCAGACTTTACCATCCAAAGTCACCCAGGGCTTTTCCAGAACGATTAAGCTTAAATACATAACATAATTACATAATAATTGAAAGATTAAACAGCGGAAGACTTTAAATTATACAGCGGAAGGCTTTTGAAAGAGCCAACTTAACATGGCTAAATTATGAAGATACATTGAAGTAACACTTTAACAATCTTAAAACACTTAACAACTTAGAACACTGACTTTTAAATCTTCGTCTGCAAGCTTCTTATCCTTCAATAGGTTACTTAAACTCCGGGAAACAACTCCTGATGTGCCGAATCGAATGGATGACACCAGCCCACATGCAGAGAACAAAGTTCGTGGGTTAGTCTACTTGAATAGACTAGCAAGAGTACAAAGCAGAGTGGTTCGGGTGATCGTGACCGTTTACTATCATTGTCCCTTGAATAAAAACCGAAGGAACGATATATAACCCGACACTTTCACGTAATGATTTAACAATTAAGATATGCACTGAAGAGAAGACTCCAACTGAAATGAGCCTTATAGGAAATTATGACAACTGCTAGGGAACATTAAAGTTACACACACAATGATTTAAAAGTTGACTGAGATGCTTCAGTTGACAACCAACCTCATCGCATACAGCGAATCCAGATTGAAAAGAGAACGTACTATGATCAAAGTCGAGACGAGTTTTCCTAGCTGCACTATAACTTAGCTGCACTACTCGCCGAATGTTTATTAATCATGTGCACTCGGGCACATATCTTATTTAATTACCAAACACACTTTACTGAAACATGTTAATGTTATTAAGAGCGGCACAAAGCTTAAATCTCAGGGTGACAATCATGTCGACCCAAATTAACACAACACACCAACACACACACGAGACTTAACATTATTCCGAGAACAACGGAGTTATTATTACACAGGGTGATCTTACGTTTAGCCAGATTACCCTGCCACAATTCTTACACTTTAATTTACAGGATGACAGTTACGTCCACCTCAATTGCACTAGCTAAGTGCTTAATACACAGGACTGCAATTATGCTCATCCAATGGCGCTTGCAAGGCGCTTAAACACTTCAGATCCTTAACGGTGGATAAGAAGCATAGGTCATGACCCTTAAATTATTATCCGGAAATTAACCCGAGGAGTATTACGATTTAAAGAAACGACAAATCCTTACTTGGATTAGCGTTCCTACGAACATTAAGTTATAAAGAAACGACTAATCCTTACTTGGATTAGCGTTCCTACGAACACTCGTGTTAACTAAACAGTATAACACAACAATTAATTACATTAAAGCCATCCAGGCAGTCAACTTAAACATAGAGATAATAGAAACGGCTAATCCTTACGTGGATTAGTTTTCCTATTAACCCACATGCTATTCTAGCATTAAGATTAAATTCACAATAATACCATCACGGTAATTATCACATATAATAGCGTTGTTCTAACAGATATACAACCTATCATAATATTACTTTAATCACGTTTATTTATGAAATTAGTTCCCAACAAATCAACAGTTCACTCTAATTTAATTAACAATTAAATAATTGATAATTAATGAAACATGGAATGATTAAGCAAGAGCGAACCGCCACTTGCCTTAATCCGCAGATCTGGAACAAAGCAGAGACAACGGGATTCCGAGCTCGACACGGGTATAGCTCCGACATCACAATGACCTTCGAGTCGACCAATACAGAAACCCTAAGTTAGATCCGCCATAAACAAGCACGAACGAAAGAAATCGAAAGGAACGATGCCACAACGACGACCACCAAAGCCAAAAGCCAAAAAAAGGCATTCTGGACACTGGCGGCGGTCGCCGCAGTTCATCACGGTGGGTGCCGTGAAGAACACGACGGTCGCCGTGAAGAACTCAAACGACAGAATCGGTGAGGAAACTCACCCAGAACACGAGCGACTCGGCCTCCTTCGACTTGCTTTGGTTTCTAACCACCAAGGGCTACCAAAAGCTTCACAAAGGCCACTGGAAACACACCAAACAACACCCCGGCGATTGCTTCAGAAATCCGGCGAGGGCACCAAACTCCGGCGAGAGAGATTTTGAGATTGAGCTTCTGATTTTGTGTGAAATCCGATCTCAAGCCTCTCCTTTTATAGCCAGATCATAAGGGAGCATAATGATGGCCTAAATGGAGGCGTGGCGGGGCTAGTTCGGCGTCATCAGACGCTCGCCGGCGACCATCGGGCAAAGACCTCCGGACAACAACGACGGCGGGCACCGTCATAAATGCGGCGGGCGCCGCCATTAATGCGGCGGGCGCCGTCATCAATGCGGCGGGCGCCGCCATAGGCCTGTCGTCCCCAGCTAAGAGAAGACCCGTCTGCTCCTCGAGCCTTGCGACGGCGGGCGCCGCCCTTGGCTTTGCCGCCTCCTCAGCTCTTAGACGAAAACGATGTTAACCCGGGATAAAATCATCGTACGCGAACGAGTATTAACATCCAAAGCACGTCGTCTGTATATTATTTCACTGAGAAAAATACTACAAGGATATAGCTCGTCACAGAATGTCTTAAACTCTCTGTATTAAATCCGACGTACAAAACGGGTGTTCGGGAAAATTCCAAAAATTCCCAAAATAATCCTACAAAAATACGGGGTATCACAGGATTATAAATAAATTATTTTACTAACTTATTTATGTCATGATTATTTAGAATATACGACTAATTAATTTTAATCGTATAGATAATCGTTTATTCTTGAAGGAGTGGGAATTGATTTGTTTATCAGTAAATAAATCTAATTAAAAATCGATACATTGTTTATCTCAAATTTGGATATTAAATGAATTATATAATATAATTTATTTATTGTGATTTGGGTACGTCTCGGATTGGATTTGGAACGGAATCGAAACAAGAGGTTAAGTTCTACTCGCAAGCGATCGCTCTCGTTTACCATTTGTTTCTCTCTTCAATTCAAGGCAAGTGGCGGTTCGCTCTTGTATTTTATTCCATTTGTCCTTAATTGACAATGAATTGGTTGTCTTAATTAAGTTGGGGTAAAAATTCTAAAAGTTTATGTTTGGGAACTTTGGTGTATAAAAATGTGTGAAAATGAACCTTATTATTAGGTTTTATGTATGCTAGCTATAACCTTATATATATATTATTATAGGTTGCTAGGTAACATTGGTGTGGTTGTTGTGAATTGGTGTGATATATAATTGCTAAATAGCACAAGTACTCGTAGGAACACTATTTCCTTGCGAGGTTTAGTCGTTTCTTTATAACTTGGTGTTAGGAGGATTATTGCCCTAATACTTTTGGTCATACCCTACCCTTATATTGCATAAGTGGTGGTGCACTTAGCTAGTGCCAAATCTTCGGGATTTATCCCATTCTTCATCTCTTTACGAGACTGGTTGTGGAAATAAAAGTCTTAATGTGAATGAACGTTTTCAAACTAAATAAGATAAGTGCCTTGTGCACATAATTAATATACCATCGGGTGAGAAGTACAAAGTAGAACCCGCCCAGACTCTTGTTTAGAGTAAGTCCTCTTTCCAATCTGAATTCGCATTACGCGTTGAGGTTGGTCGGAGACGCAAATAATCAAGGTCGGTTTTTAAACTTTGCGTGATAAACTTAAATGTTCCCAAATAATTGTTCATACTTCCAAAAGACTCAATTCCTTTGGAGTTTTCTTTTGATTCATACCTCTTTCTCTCATTCCGTGAAAGTTTCTGAGTTATATATCGTCCTTCAGTTATTATTCGAGGGACAATGATAGTAACGAGTTACAATCACAAGCACCACTATGCTTGAACCCTTATTTAGTCTTTCATTAGACTAACCAACCTTCTATTTTCTTTGCATGGTTGGGTGGTGTCATCCGTCCCTTACGGCACATCAGGAATAGATTCCCAAATCGAGAACGTGGGAAGACGACGTTGAAGGCGGCAGTGTTTTGCTTTAAGATATTGTTATTTGTCTTCATTAAAGGTTATGTATCCTGTTGTCATTTTGAATAAAGTCTTTCGCTGTACTTTGATATATTGTAAGGTTGCCTTGTTTTTGCAACGTTGTTTTAATGTAAGACATTGTTAATTTAAATGTTATTGTTATTATTATTATTGTTCTACATTGTCTTTTGCGATCAATACTGTAATGCCTTGAGTGATTTCGGATATGCGATCTGGGGTCACTGGCGGTAATATTCCAAAGGTAATTTACGGGTGTTACAATTATGGTATCCGAGCTAAACGCTTTAAAACTCAAATTTTTTCAAACCATTCGAGTTTTATGAAATAAAACTTTGGTGTGAAAATTTTATTTTCTATAAGACTTGAAATAAAAAAAATACCCTTGATGTTTATATACATCTTTGGTTGTGAGGGTTTCATTCCAAAATTATAATATTATAGTTTCATACATATATAAGGGCTTGAAAAGGAAGACATGGTTAGGTTTAAAGACAATTGAAATTGAATCTGTGTTTTGTGTGAAATGTTTTTGTAAAACTTATGTCTGCAATAGTAGTTATCTACTCATGCATTATTCCAGAAAGTACAATTTCTATTTGTATTCTTTCTAACCTTGTAATACCCCTCATTTTTAGTAAGGGCAATTGAGTAATTTCCCAAAACCCTCGTCAATTATTCGGAACGCGTTAGGCGAAGTTCGGATTTTCAATATCATGTATAATCTCTGTAAAATTTCCCTGAGTGGTATAAAATACATTCGACGTATTTTCGGGGCTTAGAGTATTTGTTTGGGTACAAATATATAATTTCCAGGGTTTAAACCCACGCCAAACCTTTTCCCGGGCAAACAGACGTGAAAAGGACAATTCCGCGACCGCGACAGAAATTCCGCGACTGCGGAAAAATAGCACCCAGAGGAGCTGGGCATTGGAATTTTCCGCGACCGCGGAAGCATTTCCGCGACCGCGGAAATGTGCAGAGTGTGCAGGCCGGCTTGCGTGCCGCGTGTTCTTCGTCGCCGTCGATCTTCTGAGCCACCGTCGATCTGGGCGGGGGATGCTCTCCTCCTTTGGCTATAAATAGAGGCCGAGATGGGAGGGTTTTTGGCACCCAAATCTGATATCTCTCTCTCTCTCTCATTTTTCTTGCTCGCCGGAATTCTTGTGGAGTCGCCGGAGCTCTTGCCAGAGGTGGTGGTGGCCGTGGAGTGGTGCTTTGGAGGCACAAGGTGGACCAGAGTGGAAGCCCCCTCGTCTCGAGCCCCGCCGTGTCGTCACCGGTGAGTTCTCTTCGTTTTGGGTCGCCGGAGTTCATAGCCGCGACCGCGGACATGAACTTCCGCGACCGCGGCAGTGACAAGGTCAGCCGCGTCCGCGTCCGCTGTCTTTGACACTCGCGGACCCTGTCCTCGACGCCCGAGACCGCAGAATCCCAGCCGTGACCGCGGATTGCCTTGGCAATCGCGATCGTGGCCTTGGAAGATCCGGCCTCGGGCGGGACTTTCGTTCTTTCGATTTCGTTCGTTCTTCCTTAGATTCGTATCATTTTATTGTCGAGTCTAACTTAGGGTCTCGTTGTGGGTCGTTGTCATAGGAATCTGTAATCCGATTTCTGTTCCCGTTCCGGGCCCAGAAACCCGTCGTCGCTCAATCGTTCGTCTAGACTAAGGCAAGTGGCGGTTCGCTCTTGTTTAATCATTCCATATTCTATTAATTATCAATTGCTTTTAATTGTTAATTAAATCGGAGTGAACTGTTATTTTCGTTTGGGAACTGACTTTAATAAATAATGTGATTAAAATATGATATTATAATAGGTTGTATATATTGCTAGAAACAACGCTATTATACTTGTTAATGACCGTAATGGTTTTGTTGTGGATTTAAATGTGAACTTTAATGCTAGATTAGCACGAGTATTCATAGGAACGATAATTCCTTATGAGGATTAGTCGTTTCTTTATAACTCAGTATTAGTGGACCCAGTCTCTAAATGCTTTCCAAATCGTAAGCTTTCGTAGTCACTCGAGATCATAAACTTTCGTAGTCATTCGAGACCATAAACTTTCGTAGTCATTCGAGACCATAAACTTTCGTAGTCACTCGAGATCGTAAACCTTCGTAGTCACTCGATATCGTAAACTTTCGTAGTTACTCGAGATCGTAAACCTTCGTAGTCACTCGATATCGTAAACTTTCATAGTTACTCGAGATCATATTAAAAAGCTTTAACATGAATATCCGTTTTGAAATTAAGATAAGATAAGTGCGGGTAGGCACATAATTAATGAACCCTCGGGCAAGAAGTACAACTTGGAAACTCGCCTGGACTTCGGTTAGAGTAAGTTCTCTTTCCAATATGAATTCGCATTGTGCGGTGAGGTTGGTCGTGGACCCAAATGATCAAGTCGTTTTTAAACGCTTGTATGAAACATTAACGTTCCCAAACAATTGTCATACCATCCCTTAAGACTCAATTCCTTGGAGTCTTCTCTTTAGTGCATATCTAAATATTAAATCATTCCGTGAAAATTCCGGGTTATATATCGTTCCTTCGGTTATTATTCGAGGGACAATGATAGTAAACGGTTGCGATCACTAGAACCATTCTGTTTTCACCCTTGCATAGTCTTTCATTAGACTAACCAACCGGGTTTTATTCCTTGCATGGTTGGCTGGTGTCATCCGTTCCATACGGCACATCAGTGGTTGGTTCCTGAAGTCAAAGTAACCAGTCGAAGAAGAAGAGGCTTGCAGACGAAGATTTAAGTGTCAGTGTTTTAAGTTGTTAAATATTACTTTAATATATCTTTATAACCTAGCGATGTTATAGGTTGATTCTTAAAAGTCTTCAGCTGTGTAATTTATAAGTCTTCCACTGAAATTTTTACTCTGTTGTAAAGACGCTACTCTCGTTTGATGAGAGATCTTTTAATAAAAGAGCTGAGTTTCACATACAAATGTCTTCCGCTGTTTAATCTTTCATTTAATATATATACGCATTTAAGTTTAATTGTCCCGATTAAAGCCTAGGGTGGCTTTGGACGGTAACGTCCGAGGTCATTGGCGTGTGGCACTATCGATATAAATCGGGGGTGTTACAATTATGGTATCAGAGCAATGGTTTTTAAAAATTTTGGCCTATTGTTAGGTTTGAGAATTTTCGAAAATTATTTTTGAAATTATTTTCAACCTGTTTTCCTTTAAGAAAGAATTTTCGGAATCTAATTTTTTTTTTTACTTTAAAAGTTTAATTACCTCTTGAAATTCAATTTAAATTATGATTTAGCTATTTGGGCTTCAAAAGTTATTTATAGTTGGTTTTAAATGTTGTGTATAAGCAACCAAACGGTAGTTTATGATTTTAACTTTAAAAGTGTGATTTTTGTCTTAGTAAGAGTTTTGCGAAAATCGTATCACTAGTTTGCGAAACTAATTTTTCTTAAACAATTATTTTATTAAGGTTAATATATAGAGTTTAAAGGTATAAAGTTTGAAAGTATAAGGTTTATTAATAAGTAGTTTTCAAACTTCTACAAGCTTCGAGTGTTACTTATTCCTAGATCCATTCTTAGGAATCTATCTTTGTTCTTGGAGTAATGTCACAACGGTATGACATTAATTTCTCCCTTCGTTGAGCGGACGAGCGTTATCTCGTAAGCTGAGTTTTCCAAAATTTCTTAGGGTGTAGGAACAAATGTGTGTGGTTAATGCTCTATGAGATTTAAGAACTAAATCTCATACGTGTACCCTGAACATTTGCTCTGGTAAAAGTATGTAGGGATGGACTAAGGCGAAGTTCAGAATACCTAGTTGTGAGGTTATGCTGTAGGCATTGATGTGGATAGATTGTTGAGAAGGGAATGAATGTATAAGAGGGATAGTTCATAGGGAACTCGTTTCCTCTATTACGACCTTGGGTAAGACTTTAGAGTCTAGAGTTATGGTTATGAGATTTATAAGTGGGTACGACCAGTGTAGGACCAAAGGTTAAAGCTTTTTGAAAAGCCGAATGTACAAAGTCATAGGTATTATTTTGGAAGGTCTATTCGAAGTTTCGTTTTAAGGCCCATCAGGAAATGATATGATTAAGTCTTGGAGAGATAGTAAGTATCCGTAATGCAAAAGGGGTTGCTTTAATTGGGATAGTAGATTGTGTGAGGAGTATAAGGATCTTAAGTTAGAGATAAGTTATTTGAGTCAGTTAAACAAACCTTTGGGATGTGAGTCAGGAAAAGGGCGGCTGAGCCAAATCTAAGTGGACCAAATGATTGAAATTGGTAGGTTGTACGATCAGGGAATAAGGAGTTATGATACTTGTAAGGTTGTAAGGTTTGATATTTGGATTTTATGCGAGTATGTCAGTTATAAGGCTTATGGTGCAATTCTTTGGAGAAGATTAAGTTGTGAAGTTACTGTGTTAGGAAGAGGCCACGTAAATGGAAAGATTATAGTTTAAGGATAGGTTATGTTGATGGCTCCGATAAATTTAAGGATTTAGTGGAGAGAATTGTCTATGTGCGCCTAAGGAGTAAGGTAACAAGCTTACTCGTACGAATCTGTTAAAGGATTATGATAGAAGTGACTGATGCGGTTGGTAATGAATCATTTTTCAGGATGATACCTTAAGGAAATAGGAGTAATGCCTCATGTGATTTGTTTTGAGGAACATAAGAATAAAGGTGTTGTGATTATGTTTAGAGAAGTTAAGGAATCTTAAAGGGGTTAAGTTACTGAATGATTAAAGGAATAGACTAAATCACTATCGAAGAGATACCAAAGCTAGAATTGGCATAAACCCGATTATGATGAGTAATGGAATTGCGGGGTATACACTTAAAGGAATTAGGAAATGCGATGTCTCAAGGGCCACTAAGATCTGATAATGAAATATAAGGCAGATAAGGTACGTACTCTGAGAAAAGTTATGGAGAAGTGGAAGGAGTAATGTGTATTCTCATGCTTAAGGTATAGCAAGTCAGTTACAATGATTTTGGAGGATACTATCATAAGATAATTATGACTTTGAGGATGTAGTTACGAGTTGCTACAGGTGTAACATATGGAAATAGGATATGCAAGGTAATGGTATAATTAAGGAAACAGGTCGTCTTCCAAGAACAAGTACATGAATGAAGTAATTAAGGATATTTCAGATAGTAAGATTATGGTAAAACCGGTCCCTTTAGTTTAGTGATGCAAGTTTCGGGGTCGAAACTTTTCTTAAAGGGGAAGTGATGTAATACCCCTCATTTTTAGTAAGGGCAATTGAGTAATTTCCCAAACCCTCGTCAATTATTCGGAACGCGTTAGGGAAGTTCGGATTTTCTGTATCATGTATAATCTCTGTAAAATTTCCCTGAGTGGTATAAAATACATTCAACGTATTTTCGGGCTTAGAATATTTGTTTGGGTACAAATATATAATTTCCGGGGTTTAAACCCATGCCAAACCTTTTCCCGGGCAAACAGACGCGAAAAGGACAATTCCGCGACCGCGGCAGAAATTCCGCGACAATGGAAAAATAGCTCCCAGAGGAGCTGGGCATTGGAATTTTCCGCGACCGCGGAAATGTGCAGAGTGTGCAGGCCGGCATGCGTGCCGCGTGTTCTTCATCGCCGTCGATCTTCTGAGCCACCGTCGATCTGGGCGAGGGCTGCTATCCTCCTTTGGCTATAAATAGAGGCCGAGATGGGAGGGTTTTTGGCACCCAAATCTGATCTCTCTCTCTCTCTCTCTCTCTCCTTTTTCTTGCTCATCGGAATTCTTGTGGAGTCGCCGGAGCTCTTGCCAGAGGTGGTGGTGGCCGTGGAGTGGTGCTTTGGAGGCGCAAGGTGGACCAGAGTGGAAGCCCCCTCGTCTCGAGCCCCGCTGTGTCGTCATCGGTGAGTTCTCTTCGTTTTGGGTCGCCGGAGTTCATGTCCGCGACCGCGGACATGAACTGCCGTGACCGCGGCAGTGACAAGGTCGGCCGCGTCCGCGGCCGCTGTCTTTGACACTCGCGGACGCTGTCCTCGACGCCCATGATTGCGGAATCCCAACCGCGACCGCGGATTGCCTTGGCAATCGCGATCGTGGCCTTGGACGATCCGACCTCGGGCAGGACTTTCGTTCTTTCGATTTCGTTCGTTCTTCCTTAGATTCCTATCATTTTATTGTCGAGTCTAACCTAGGGTCTCGTTGTGGGTCGTTGTCATAGGAATCTGTAATCCAATTTCCGTTCCCGTTCCGGACACAGAAACCCATCGTCGCTCAATCGTTCGTCTAGACTAAGGCAAGTGGCGGTTTGCTCTTGCTTAATCATTCCATATTCTATTAATTATCAATTGCCTTTAATTGTTAATTAAATCGGAGTGAACTGTTGTTTTCGTTTGGGAACTGACTTTAATAAATAATGTGATTAAAATATGATATTATAATAGGTTGTATATATTGCTAGAAACAATGCTATTATACTTGTTAATGACCGTAATGGTTTTGTTGTGGATTTAAATGTGACCTTTAATGCTAGATTAGCACGAGTATTCGTAGGAACGATAATTCCTTATGAGGATTAGTCATTTCTTTATAACTCAGTATTAGTGGACCCAGTCTCTAAATGCTTTCCAAATCATAAACTTTTGTAGTCACTCGAGATCATAAACTTTCGTAGTCATTCGAGACCATAAACTTTCATAGTCATTCGAGACCATAAACTTTCGTAGTCACTCGAGATCGTAAACCTTCATAGTCACTCGATATCGTAAACTTTCGTAGTTACTCGAGATCGTAAACCTTCGTAGTCACTCGATATCGTAAACTTTCGTAGTTACTCGAGATCATAATAAAAAGCTTTAACATGAATATCGATTTTGAAATTAAGATAAGATAAGTGCGGGTAGGCACATAATTAATGAACCCTCGGGCGAGAAGTACAAATTGGAAACTCGCCTGGACTTCGGTTAGAGTAAGTTCTCTTTCCAATCTGAATTCGTATTGTGCGGTGAGGTTGGTCGTAGACCCAAATGATCAAGTCGTTTTTAAACTCTTGTATGAAACATTAACGTTCCCAAACAATTGTCATACCATCCCTTAAGACTCAATTCCTTGGAGTCTTCTCTTCAGTGCATATCTAAATATTAAATCATTCCGTGAAAATTCCGGGTTATATATCGTTCCTTCGGTTATTATTCGAGGGACAATGATAGTAAACGGTTGCGATTACTAGAACCATTCTGTTTTCACCCTTGCATAGTCTTTCATTAAACTAACCAACCGGGTTTTATTCCTTGCATGGTTGGCTGGTGTCATCCGTTCCATACGGCACATCAGTGGTTGGTTCCCGAAGTCAAAGTAACCAGTCGAAGAAGAAGAGGCTTGCAGACGAAGATTTAAGTGTCAGTTTTTTATGTTGTTAAATATTACTTTAATATATCTTTATAACCTAGCGATGTTATAGGTTGATTCTTAAAATTCTTCTGCTGTGTAATTTATAAGTCTTCCGCTAAAATTTTTACTCTGTTGTAAAGACGCTACTCTCGTTTGATGAGAGATATTTTAATAAAAGAGCTGAGTTTCACATACAAATGTCTTCCGCTGTTTAATCTTTCATTTAATATATATACGCATTTAAGTTTAATTGTCCCGATTAAAGCCTAGGGTGGCTTTGGACGGTAACGTCCGAGGTCACTGGCGTATGGCACTACCGATATAAATCGGGGGTGTTACAAACCTTTCCTTGTCTCTTTTCAGACAATTGTTTCGTCGATCAAGTCAGAGTCCGAGTTGGTTGAGGTGGTCAAGCTAGAGGGCAAGGTAGTTGACTTTTCCCCTCTGGAGGGGGCTGACTATTTGGTGGTAGCTGAGGCCATCGAGGATGAGGATCCGAGTGAGGATCCTGACTACGAGAGTGAGGAGGTGCTGTCTAGGCCACCCTCCATTATAGACATCTCATCCGACGAAGAAGATGACCCGAGGGAGAACCCCGAGTACGAGGGCTTTATAGAGGTGCAGTGTACGCCGCCTCCGATCATTGAGGTCTCGTTAGATGAGGAAGAGGATCCAATTGAGGGTCCCGAGCTGGAGAACAAGGAGGAGGATCCATGTGAGGGTCCCGAGGTCCAGGACAAGGAGGATATGTATGGGTCCGAGCCAATGCCGGACACTGGGGCATATGAATACACCCCGTTGTCACCATCGGCTTATGAGACGCAAGGTTTTCCCAATGCTGAGTGGAAAGAGTACATCCCTCTTGAGCCTCTGGTTGATGTGGAGCCCACTCCTGGGTACATTCCTTTTCTGGACCCGGGAAGCCCGCCTGCTTTAGGGTCGTTTGGCTTGGCATCCACATCTGAGGCCATCCGTTAGATTGAGGAGGAGACAGAGCGGACAAGGGCAGTGGCCCGACCTTGGGAGGCACTCATGGCATTTGGTTGCACTGTTCCCCAACAGGTCCGGGTGAACGAGCCAGTGCTAGCTGAGCACATGGGGGCCTGGAGCGAGTCGGTGGCTGACTTGCAGGCAGAAAACAACAGTCTGGCATCGACCTTTCAACGGCTTGTGGCACGACATCAGTGGTTGTTGCGAAACATGGAGCAAGCCATGAAGTTGTTGGACCCCAATCCCGAGAGGCGTCTGGTGGCCTCTGAGTTCCAACCAGGATTCTTGGATACGTTCTGCCACCCACCTGTTCCTGCTGAGGTACCGAGGGACCCGACACCACAGAGCTCCTCAAGTGAGTCTGAGGACGTGAGGCCTCCGAAGAAGAGGAGGACGGGCCAAGGGTACAAAAATCTGTTTTGTGACCCCTAGAAGAAGCAGTGATTTGTAGTGCCTTAGTGACTTTTGTTTTAGTGTCGTTTTCTTTTCTATGAACAAATAATGGAGCAGTAGACTCCTCATGTTTTCTTTTTCACATGTAGTGTAATGTGTTTCTTCCATAATAAAAGAATAAGTTTATTAGATGACTGTCTTTATTATTGCACTTCAAGTATTTGATACTAGCAATTGATTTTGATTGGTATTTATCTAATAAACTTATGAGGCTAAAGTCATGATGCCTATCAAAGTAAATCTCAAATACCTAACTAATGTAGTAGGGTAAATAAGGATCGATCCCACAAGGAGGTAAGTAATCTTTCTAAGTGCAAAGGTTGTATGCCAATGGTAACAAAAGGGGGGTTTTGGTTTGTGTCACGTAACAAAGTAAATCAAAGAAAAAGATGTAATTAATGGGTGAGAAATAACTTAGCCAGACAAATATCCACACTTCAGTTTGATTGGTTGATCCTAGATTATCTCAAATTCCTACCAATGAATATTCCTGTCCCGATCTTATGTATATAGACAGGTCAACCAGCCTTGAAAATACTTACCCTTAAACAATCAAGAAACCATCAAGATTCAATCTAAAGGCAACAATAATGGTGGGAGAGCACGAGATTAGATGACCATCCCGAGCTGACTTGGTTGATGTTCAAGACCAAGATGACCGACGGATTCTTCTCTCGAGCTATAAGGGAGGATAAACACAAGGAGTTCCTTTACCCAAAGACTGACGGGTTGAAGGTGACTGCTCTGGCTGCGAAGTTCAACCACCTACTGCACTATGCTGGGAGTGAGGTGGCAACTGAAGAGCAAAAAATCTAGCACTTCCACGAATGGATGAACCCATATATCAAGCCATTGATGGTGCGTCATGGATGTACTATGCTGGAGCAAATGTTGATGCTGCTTATAAGTTGGAGGTGACTCTAGAGGAGTCAGCCAAGAAGCGCAACCGACAGAGGTCGGGGAACAACAACAACAATCCACAGCAAAGTGGTGGATATAAGCATCCGGCTCCGCCGTCCAACTTCTCCAAATCGAGTCGGCCTAAGACTGAGGCTACTCAGTTGGGTTCAACTCAATGTTCGGGTCAGAGTAAGGGCCTTGTCCAGTGTTACAACTGTGGAACACCTGGGCATAAAAGCAATGTCTGCACAAAGGGGAAGAGAACGTGCTTCACCTGCGGGAAGGAGGGTCATCTACAGACCTTTTGTCCCAAGAGAAGAAATCAGGAGGCTGAGTCTCAACAAGGGTCGGTGTACCAGAATAACCGACCTCAACAAAAGCCTGTCGGGAGTGCTGCTACGTAGTCGACTGTGCAGAATAAGGGAAAGGCTCCGATAGAATCAGGGAGTCAAGGCATAGGCTTTACGAGATACGTGAAGCTGATGGGCCAAACGCTCCAGTTGCTCAAGGTACATTATACCTCAATTCTACGTCAGTCTGCATATTGTTTGATTATGGCGCTACACATTCTTTTGTTTCTGAGGATTGCGTAAATAAGTTAGGGCTTAGATGTAGTGAAGCCTGTGAACCATTTGTAGTTAATCTTCCCAATAGGGAACAATTGGTAGGAACCAAACGGTTGTCGGAATTTCCAGTGACCATTCATGGTCGGAAGTTCGAAGCCGATTTGATCTGTATAGCCATGGCTCCATACGACATTATTCTCGGGATGGACTGGTTGACGCGTCATAGGGCGGTAATCGACTGTAATACGAGGACTGTGACAGTTTCATCTGCGGGCCAGTTTGTGTGTAAGTTCAAGGGTCGTAATGATGCCGATAACGGAAAATTGATCAATGTGATGGTTGCGTTTAAGTTACTTCGACAAGGTTGTGTCGGGTACTTATGTTATTTAGATAAGCCTAAGAAGATGAAGTCGTGCTGCACAAAATTCGTACTATATGTGAATTTGCCGACGTTTTTCCGGAAGAAATTCCAGGATTGCCCCCGAATCGTGACGCGGAGTTCACTATTGAGCTGGAACCTGGTACGGCGCCGATCTCCAAGGCACCTTACCGTATGGCTCTAGTGGAGATGCAAGAGTTAAGAAAGCAACTTGAAGAGCTGCTTGAGAAAGGATATATAAGACCGAGTGCGTCACCTTGGGGTGCCCCAGTTTTATTTGTCAAGAAGAAGGATGGTTGATTCAGGTTGTGCATCGATTATCGAGAGTTGAACAAGGTCACTATCAAGAACAAATACCCGTTACCACGAATTAATGATCTTTTGGATCAACTGCAAGGAGCTAAAGTCTTTTCCAAGATCGATTTGAGGTCTGGTTATCATCAGCTCAGAATTCGTGAGGAGGATATTCCGAGGACTGTATTCCGGACGAGATATGGACACTACGAGTTCGTAGTCATGCCATTTGGACTTACGAATGCGTCAACAGTTTTCATGGATTTGATGCACATATGCTTTCATCAGTTCTGGATAAGTTTGTGGTGGTTTTTATCGATGATATCTTGATCTATTTGCCGAACGAGGAAGTTCATGAGGAGCATCTTCATATCACATCAATCCTTAGACAAAATCAGTTGTATGCTAAGTTGTCTAAGTGTGACTTCTGGTTGAAGAAAGTGGCTTTTATAGGCCATGTGATTAACGAGAAAGGAGTTATGGTTGACCCTCAGAAAATTGAAGCAGTGGCTGACTGTAAGCGACCTCAGAATGTGAAGGAGGTGCGCAATTTCTTAGGACTTGCTGGATATTACTGACAATTTGTAGAAGGATTCTCGAAGGTCGCTCTACCTATGACCGGTTTGCTTCGCAAGGTCCACAAGAAGTTCATATGGGATGATAAATGCGAGGCTAGTTTTCAGAAGTTGAAAGAGTGCTTGACATGAGCACCAGTATTTGCACTGCCAGAAGAAACTGATGGCTATGTTGTCTATAGTGACGCTTCAAAGCAGGGTTTGGGATGTGTATTAATGCAGAAGGGAAAGGTTATTGCATACGCATCTCAACAATTAAGGCCTTATGAAGTGAATTACCCGACTCATGATCTGGAATTAGCTGTTGTGGCCCTCGCACTAAAGATTTAGAGGCACTATCTCTACGGTGTCAAATGTCAGATCTTCACCGACCACAAGAGTCTGAAGTATGTGATCACTCAGAAAGAGTTGACCATGAGGCAGCGACGCTGGTTGGAGTTGCTCAAGGATTATGATATTGAGCTATTGTATCATCCGGGCAAGGCTATTGTGGTAGCCAACGCATTAAGCCGAAAGATGCCGCATGAGACTGTGGTAGCTCTACTCAATGCTCAGACAAAGTTCCAGCAAGGATTGTGCGAAATCGAGGTCTTATATGATCATTGGTAGGCGTTGTCGTAACACCTAAACAAAATAATCCTAAACAAACCTAACTAATGTAGTCTGGTAAGTAAGGGTCGAATCCCACAGAGAATCAAGTTATATTTCCTGTTTGCAAAATCATTCACCAATTGATAACAAAGACAAAGGGGAAGGGGGGGGGGGGGTTGTATGAAACTAACTAAGAAACGATAAACAAAACATAGAAAGCTTGGCTAGACAAATATCCACCTTTAGTTTGGTTGATCAATCATTGATTATCCCTAGTTCTCAATACTCATGAATGTCCTAATCCCTGTTCTGAAATAGTTACCAGTCCAACCAGTCCTGATAGCCCTAACTATCAAACAAATCCCTACTAACCTTCAAGATCTAATTTAATAGCAGCAAGAAGTTCAGGAATAGATAGGTACATGCACGTGTAGCAACCAGTCATACAATTGCATGTAATTAATTCTCTACACAAACTATGGGATTTAGATTATCAACCAGTATCCTCCAATCCTTAGTAGTATGATTAATAACAATCTCAACAGGTTGTATGGAAAAGGGGAACCAATAGCATAATATTAATTTCTCTAGGTTGTCAATCTAGAGGGAACTACTATTATAAATCTATTTGATGTCCTAATCAACAAATCAAGGGGAATCGAAATATGATCAATGAGATTAAGCACGAGAGAGAATTAATACAATCATAGAAAGAGTAAAAGAATAATCTCAATATCAAATTCAAACCAAGGCTTCAATTGTCCAGCCAAAAACAAAACAAAATAAAGAACTAAACTAAGAAAGGGAAAAACAATACTGAATGGAAAACGATGATCCGAAGATGATGAATGGAGGCTGTGAGAATTAGGTTAAATAAAGTTAACCTAAAGCCCAAGATCACAAACCCAATCTTACAAGGAAATAAAATAATATCTCGGAATAAAATAATAAAAAGAAACGAAAAAAGGGAAAAAGAAACAAAAATACGGAAGTTGCCGCTCCATCTCGTTCAGCACTCTCGCAAGGCATCTCGCTCGGCCCCACTCCAAGCAGCTCATCAGCGTGGCCCACTTCAATTCCAGCAGCTTCATTCTCGGCCCAGCACAACACATCAATTCGGCGGCCCACTCCAAGCAGCTGCGCAGCCCACTCTCCTCGCTCGGCCCATCACACGCAAGCAGTAGCGGCCCACTCAATTCCAGCAAATCAATAAGGCGCTGACGTCATGCCCCGTCTTCTTCCGCTTTAATTTGACGCTTCAGCTCACGCGGCATCATGCTCCTTCTTCATGGGCCGAGACCTTTTGGGCTTTTCTTCATTTGGGCCTAATTTCCTTCAATTTCCAGCACGCGGGCTCGTTTAATTAATTTCGCCGCTTTGCCTCACGTGATGGCCGCGGTCGCGGCCTTTTGGCCGCGGTCGCGGTTTGCTCTCGAAGTGGCCTAATTAATTCCCGAAATTAACCGCGGGCGCGGCCTCTTCTCTTTCGCGTCATTTTTTTCGGAAATTAGCCAACTCCTTGTGGTTCCTTCATGGATTTTCCTTGTCTCCTCAGGTGGTCAACTCTTCTTCCTCTAGATGTCTTCAATTAGCTCCTCCAGACCACCAAAATCACACTTCTCCGCTCTAACTCCATAATCTCCAATTGTGCTCTAAATCCCACCAAATGGCGCCTCAAACCTGGTAATAATCCCTAGATATGCACTATAAAATATCACCGATCAAATCCCCCATGCTTAAACCTTGCTCGTCCTCGAGTAAGCTAAAGTAAACATACTCCTCCAATTCAATCCCCAAGGTCTCAGGAAGCATAGAAATCTCAATCTCTAAGAATCATCCCCAACAATAAACTCCAGGCAACCATACAAAAATAAGCTCAGCACAATAAACCACAACATCAAATCAAGAAATCTCAACACCCCACACAACCAAGCTAAAAGGGAAGCAGAGTACCTCCCCCAAGCTTATCCCAAACACCATTTGGTGGGATAAGGTTGGTGGGATAAGCTTGGTGGGATAAGCAGAGTACCTCCAATTCACTCTGCTTCCCTTAACAGCAACGGCGCCAATTTGATAACAACAATTTGTCGTGCTAATTACTGCTATGCAAGTAATCCAAACAAACCTAATACGTAGTCTTAAGTAAGTAAGGGTCGAGTCCACAGGGAGACAAATTCTATTTTTATGTATAATTTCTATGTCAATCTTTAAGTAGCCAGAGGGGGGTTTTGTGTGTTTTAGAAGATCTAAGCATGCAAAGGCAAACAAACTAAAGATTATGAATTCAGTAATTGGGGAAAGAGCTCAGCCAAACAAACATCCACTATTCGTATGACAAGTTGATCCTAGACAGTCATTCAATATCTCATGCAATGGAAATTCCTATTCCTTTTCTAAAGTAACTACAAGCACAACCAGATGCTTATAGCACTAACTAGTTAAACAACCATGAAACCATCAAGATTCAGTTTAACAGTAAAATTAAGCCTAAGAATATAATTAGGATACAATCTAGCATAAAACAACCAGCTTTTATCCTAGAATGTAAATCAATTCTCTTCTACATAAGACTAGCACAACCAGTTACTAGTACGATACAGTTGCTACTCCGATAAAGATATGCTCAACCAGTAACAATCTAAATCTAGCAATCAATCAATAGAGACAATACCTAGTTGTGCAGGCTAGAAACTGTCAATATTACTCATAAGCAATTCAAACAAGAGAATAGATAAAATCCATGCGATAGATAAGGAACGAAAATCTCACAACTTTATCAAGACGAAAGCTTCAATTGTCTGACTAAGCCAGGAAGGCTTAGTTCTTCATAAAAAAGTACGTAGAATAGAGAAAAGATGAAAAACGATGATAAGGGAGGCCAAGCTTCCTTCTAACCCTAAATACTAGAAAATAATAAAAAGTCTTCAAAAGTAAATCAAAAATGAAATAATAAAAAACACTAATAATAATCCAAAATAACAAAATAAGGAAAAGTGGTTCGGTTCCGCATCCGACGCGGCGGCGGTCGCCGTAAGCCTGGCGGCGGTCGCTGCTAGAACACTTGTTGAGATTTCTTCGGTTCAGCTCCTGCGACACTTCCATAAAAACACCATAACTTTTGATTCCCAACTCCGATTGCGCTCATAATTTGAGGACTTGCAGTAGACTTCAAGATCTAACTCCTCAAATTGGAATCACTCCATTTCGACGTCTGAGTAAAGAGAACGAATCAATTGAATTCAACACATTGTTCTTCTACTCTCGTGTGGACTCTCTCTTTGGTTCTTCTTCGTCTCCTCAGTGGTCAAATCCTCTTCCTCTGGATATCTTCAATTTGCTTCTCCAGACCACCAAATCCACACTTCTCCTCTCTAACTCCATAATCCACAGTTGTGCACTAAATCCATCCAAATGGCTCCTCAAACCTGGTAACAACCCCTAGAAATGCACTACAAAATAGTGCCGATCAATCATCGACGAGGACGCCTGAGTATGCTTGAAATTCAGGCTATGCTACTTGTACAGATCAAAGAAAGACAAGTTGATGACTCGATCTTGGTGAAGCTAAGTAGTGAAGTTGTGGATGGGAAAGCTCCGAGATTTTTGATTCAAGATGATGGATCACTTTGGTTTCAGGATCGGATCTATGTGCCGATGGTGATAACCTTCGTTAGCTGATAATGAAGGAGGCCCATTCCTCAGCTTATTCGGTACATCCAGGGTCCAACAAGATGTACAAAGATATGACAAACAAGTTCTGGTGGCCCAACATGAAGTGGGACGTAGCAGAATTTGTGGCAAGATGTTTGACGTGTCAGAAAGTGAAGATCAAGCATCGTAGGCTAGGGGGAGAGTTGAAACCTCTTCCACTCTCGGAATAGAAATGAGAAGATATTGCGATGGATTTTTTCACAGGTTTGTCGAAGACACAAAGTCAGAAGGATGCTATATGGGTGATCATTGACCGGCTCACAAAAAGTTCTCATTTTGTGGCCATTAAGTCAACCTAGGGAACCCAGAAGCAATCCGAAGTGTTTTTACACGAAATTGTCCATTTGCATGGTACGCCTAAAACCATTGTATCGGATCGTGATTGCCGATTTATGTCGAGATTCTGGAAGGAGTTACATAAGGCCATGGGAACTGAGTTGAGGTTCAGTACTGCATTTCATCCTCAAATGGATGGACAGTCGGAGAGGAAAATTCAGACACTCGAGGACATGCAAAGATCCTGTGTGTTGGATCGTCTGACCAGTTGGGAGAACATCTTGAGTCTGATTGAATTCACGTACAACAATAGATGGCATTCCACCATCAAGATGGCTCCATTTGAAGCTGTATATGGTCGGAAGTGCAGATCTCCAATTTGTTGGGATGAGAATGCCGACAAAATTCTGCTGGGACCAGAGTTGGTCGAGAGGACTGCCTCATATATCACTTTGATCAGATAGAGGATGCTTACAACTCAGAATCGGCAGAAGTCTTATGCTGATTTGAAGTGTAGAAATGTCGAGTTTGAGGTTGGTGACAAGGTGTTTGTCAAGGTGTATCCATCCAAGGGTGTATTCAGGTTCGAGAAGCGTGGAAAGCTCAATCCTTGCTATGTGGGACCATTTGAGATCCTTGACA
Organism: Rheum nobile; assembly: GCA_027886185.1. Taxonomy (NCBI): domain Eukaryota; kingdom Viridiplantae; phylum Streptophyta; class Magnoliopsida; order Caryophyllales; family Polygonaceae; genus Rheum; species Rheum nobile. The sequence goes on along the minus strand of WOAB01000644.1, from coordinate 6,714,254 downwards.
GAGTCGGATCTTTGGCATACCGTTTAGCGTTGCCACCGTCAGCGCATCCCGTGCATAATGTGTTCCATGTGTCTCTATTGAGGAAGTACGTACTGGATGAGTCTCATGTTCTGAGTTATGACGACATTGAGATTCGGGCGAATGGTACATACGAGGAGAGACCCGTGCACATACTAGAACGTCGTGAGAAGCACCTGCGAAACAAAGTGGTGTCTTTGGTGAGAATCCTTTGGTCCAAGTCTGGAGACGATGAGGTCACTGGGAAACGTGAGAGACTGAGGCTGATATGCATAGTCGGTTCCCTGAACTATTTTCGGCCTAAGTTTCGGGGTCAAAACTTTTTTTAAGGGGGTAGTAATGTAATAACCCTCATTTTTAGTAGGGGTATTTGTGTAATTCTCAATACTATTTCTAAATAAAGGAATTTTGGTCATTATTTCATTATTCCTAAAATAGAAATAAAATAGAGTTCTTGTTATAAGTTGTAACAAATTGTAAGTTTCAAATTTATTTAAATTATTCTAAACATTATGTTTAGTCTTAAAATAAATAAAACTTATTAAATTTAACTAAGAATATTTAAATCAAGTTTAACAATTTTTTGTTAGAGATTAAGTATGGTTAAATTGATAAGAAAAATTAATTAAACTTATTTTAGCCAAAGTTAAATTGTTTGTAATTTAATTTTGGGTTAAAATGATAGTATACACTTAGAGAATTAAAATAAATAAATTTGTGAAAGTTTTGTGATTTTAAAAGTTAAAATAAGGACATTTTTGCCACAACTTAAGAAAGTTAGGCAAAAAAGTGAAAATAGGCTGATATAGCGGGGGCCGATTGTAAACATTGAAGATTTCTGATCTTCAACCTCCAGCTGGGACGCGAGCTTCAACCGTGGTCTTCAATGTCGGATTCGCGGTTCCATTGGATTCGATTGGGCGAATTAACTCATGGGAATTGAAGAGGGGATTGATACGCATCTAATGGATGGATTAATTCGGGTTAAATGTCACGGAAACGCCGAGATTTTGCCCCCAAAACCTTATCCGCGTCAGAATTGAAGATTGAACAAATTCGATAAGATCCTCTTCAATTTGGACGAATTGATTGAGGGATTATGCTAAGGATATTCTTCTCTACCATAGCCTTATAAATAGAATCACGAATTCGTCTTCAATCCATCCAATTTCAAGCTTGTATCCGAAGAACCCTAAAAACGTGTTCGAGTTGTTCATCCCCAAAATTCGAGTGTGGTGGAGTTGATTTCGAGCAATTTAAGGCATCCCTAGGTGCGCCTGGAGGTCCTCTTCGAAAGCCCTAAGTTTACGCCGCCGTGTAACCACCGGAGCACCCCTGATTTGGCTGGAAACCGCTAGGTGTCCAAGTTCGACTTCAAGAGGGTATTTTTACCCAATTCGGGAATTATTTTTCTTTGATTTTAATTTATTTTGGCTTAATTTGGTTTAATTTAATTAATCCAGATTATGATAAATAATATGGGATTAATTTTAATTTATAAAAATAAATAAAATTGAATTAATTAAAATTGTTATAATATTATCTTATATTATGAATGGGTAAATTCTGATTATTCATTTAGATAATATTTTGACTTAGAAAATTCTAGGATTATAAATAAATTATTTTACTAATTTATTTATGTCATGATTATTTAGAATATACGACTAATTAATTGTAATCGTATAGATAATCGTTTATTCAAAAAGCCTTGGAATTGATTTGTTTATAAGTAAATAAATCTAATTAAAAACCGAGACATTGTTTATCTCAAATTTGGTTATTAAATGAATTATCTAATATAATTTATTTATTGTGATTTGGGTACATCTCAGATTGGCTTTGGAACAGAATCGAAACATGAGGTTAAGTTCTACTTGCAAGCGATTGCTCCCGTTTACCGTTCGTTTCTCTCTTCAATTCAAGGCAAGTGGCGGTTCACTCTTGTATTTTATTCCAATTTTCCTTAATTGACAATGAATTGGTTGTACAAATTAAGTTGGGATAAGAATTCTAAAAGTTGATGTTTGGGAACTTTGGTGTATAAAAATGTGTGAAAATGAACTTTATTATTAGGTTGTATGAATGCTAGCTATAACCTTATATATATATATATTATAGGTTGCTAGGTAACATTGGTGTGGTTGTTGTGAATTGGTGTGATATATAATTGCTAGATAGCATGAGTATTCGTAGGAACGCTATTTTCTTGCGAGGTTTAGTCATTTCTTTATAACTTGGTGTTAGGAGGATTATTGCCCTAATGTTGTTGGTTATGACCTACCCTTATATTGCATAAGTGGTGGTGCACTTAGCTAGTGCCAAATCTTCGGGATTTATCTCATTCTTCATCTCTTTACGAGACTGGTTGTAGAAATAAAAGTCTTAACGTGAATGAACGCTTTCAAACTAAATAAGATAAGTGCCTTGTGCACATAATTAATATACCCTCGGGTGAGAAGTACAACGTGGAACTCGCCCGGACTCTTGTTTAGTGTAAGTCCTCTTTCCAATCTGAATTCGCATTACGTGGTGAGGTTGGTCGGGGACCCAAATAATCAAGGTCGGTTTTTAAACTTTGCGTGATAAACTTACATGTTCCCAAACAATTGTTCATAGTTCCTAAAGACTCAATTCCTTTGGAGTCTTCTTTTGATTCATACCTCTTTCTCTCATTTCGTGAAAGTTTGCGGGTTATATATCGTCCTTCGGTTATTATTCGAGGGACAATGATAGTAACGGGTTACAATCACAAGAACAACTCTACTTGAATCCTTGTTTAGTCTTTCATTAGACTAACCAACCTTCTCTTTTCTTTTCATGGTTGGCTTGTGTCATCCGTCCCTTACGACACATCAGGAATAGATTCCCAAGTTGAGAACGTGGAAAGACGATGTTGAAGGCATCTATGTTTTGCTTTAAGATATTGTTAGTTGTCTTCATTAAAGGTTACGTATCCTGTTGTCATTTTGAATAAAGTCTTCCGTTGTACTTTGATATATTGTACGGTTGCCTTGTTTTTGCAACGTCGTTTTAATGTAAGACATTGTTAATTTAAATGTTATTGTTATTATTATTATTGTTCTACATTGTCTTTTGCAATCAATACTGTAAAGAATGTGACAGCTATAAGTAGTACAACTAGACCAATTAATTTTGACGCAGAGAGAAGAAATTATAGAAGAGAGCTAGATGTAATGAATGTGACAGCTATAAGTACCTCACTGGATTAAATTTCACACTTATGTTCAAACACAAGCGTAGTTAAATTTAATAATTTCACATGTTTTTGTTTAGGTTGATTGGCCACCGTATGAACAGATTGATTTCAGTTCAGACCTAGCCGCTTCCCGTTTTCACGGGTTGATATCATTCTTGGAAAGATCAGAACCATACATGCTGGATCGTGTCGTGAGGCAGTTTGGCCGTGAGCAGGGGAGGCTTGGAAAAGTGATTGAACCGCTGAAAGCGACCAGACCCACCGAGACAAAAGAGTTACATAGTGGAGTACGATATGTCTCGATGGATTTGGGATGCAAGAAACTTACACTCCATTAGCCTCGAGATGATGGGCCCTCCTATTGTACATGGGTATAAGTGCAGTGAGGATTACATGGGGTGGTACTAGCCTCGCATACACATGTATGTCATACCCCCCTCGCAGACACATCATTACTAAAGGGATGTCCGTTCTGAGGTGATACTATATGTGTTTTACGTTTCTTTTAAAATAACAAATACAATTCATACCTATATTTATTATTTGAAATATATGTAGAGCATTGCCCCTGTCGTGGATTGGCTCTCCCCATTTAAAGATGTTGATACATGTATTGATGATATGCGTGAGGCCATCAGGAGATCCTTACATGAGATAAGAGGCGGTAACACTGGATTCACTTTTCAGGCCGGTTCTATTAGTCGTCAACACTAGAACTTTGAACTTTCTTGGATGTTTATGTTTATTTGGAACCGACGTGAACTCTTGGTTGGATGTTTATGTTTATTTGGAACTGACATGAACTCTTTGTTGGATGTTTATTTTTATTTGGAGCCAACGTGAACTCTTTGTTGGATGTTTATGTTTATTTGAAACCGATGTGAACTCTTTTGTCGAATGTTTATGTTTATTTGAAACCGACCAATTCCTTCCATTTTGTATCGTCACAGACCAATTCCGACCAATTGTTTTGATAGGTGACATACAAATCAACTTATCAAAAATAAAACAGCAAAACATGACAAAAAGTACAATCGTCTTATGAAACTGTTAGTACAAAATATCCTAGCCATCAAAGCATGCTAATGCACTAATCATCAGACACATTCACAGTTGACTTGGGACCACGTCGAACATTGACTTTTGAGGTAGGATTGAAATCGAGCAAACGAGAAAGAAATAGATCGATCAAATGAGAACCAGATTCGTGATGATGACGAGTTCACAAGGTATATATACTCGGCAATGGAGAATCATCGGACAGGGACACCTACAGAATTATAGAGTATGTAATTGTATTTAAAAAATACAATATAAAATCCAAAGATTTACAAGGTTAGTAGTATACCGAAATGAAATGACCCTCCTTTGTCAAAAGACAGATGTAGATCGTCCAGACCTTCATGGAGGAGGGGTCATTACGAATGAAATCATCCATTAGCGATCTGGCGACTTTGCCCTTCCACCCTTCAACTTCTTCATTTTGCACATCTTTCATGTCCAATTGTCTCCAAAACCTATGCACAGCTTTAGGTGGGATATGTACTTGACACCGCACATATCGTTCAATTTTATGGACACAAGGCAATCTATCTCTCACAAACATCTGACATCTGCAAATGGGGTCAAAAAATGGATCTTCCCCACGTTTGTATTCATTTATCAAGCGCTTCATGGCTTCATTAGAGACCTTGTACTTTAACTCCTTGAAAACATCTGCCACAATACACATCATCTTTTGGCGACTCAGGTTGAAGGTTGCCTTGATCTCATTTACTTGGATGCTCATCAATGAATCGTATTGAGCTAACACAATGTCTAACCTACCATGTGGAGCAGTCAAGAAGTTTTTCAATGACGAGTGTTCTCCTTCAACCCTACAGTTGAAATTAACGAAATGAGATACAACCACATTATATCCATGTATAGGTATGAAAGTCTTTTGCATTGGATATATTATATTGCACAAACCTGTTTGTCGTGGTAGTTGCAAATATCAAAACCGTGTCCGTCCAAGCTGACACAATTCTTTCCCTATACGGTTCAAGCCACTGATTTCTGACATACAGAAGTAGGCTTTTCCTGGTGCTCCTTTCAACCTCAATCTTGCGCAACCTTTGCTCGTACGCCTCTACAGTTGTTTCCTTAAACAACTCCATGTAAGCATTTGCAAACCTTGTTGCAGTGTCAGCATGCTTGATGATTTTCTTAGTTTTGGCTTCGATGCTCTTGTATACATGACGCCTACATAAGATGTACTTTGCCTTTGGGAACATTTCATCCACCGCATTCATCAAGGCAAGCTCTCGATCCGTCACTATGCATATAGGTGTTTTCTGCACAAGCCCACAAAGTTTGGCAAGCTGCTTTATAGCCCACAAGTAGTTGTCTTCCTTCTCATGGGCAAGAAATGCTCCCGCTATGTTGTAATTCTTCCATGTAGAAGTGAACCCTACAATTTCCAAGAAAGACATCTCATACCTGCAAACAAATGAACATGTTATAGCATAATAAAATAACATATCAATAACTATATAATATATAGATGTGTGAATGTTGCATGTTTGTACTGTATGTAGAGTCCAACACTAATACATATGGAAATGCCTTGAGGAGTGATATAGAGTACGGACTGGCAAAGAATACGTCGGTGACCTTATTGGTTTTAGGGTCTGACCTATGCTCCATATAGTAGTTGTATTCTTTAGATTTCATGAAGAATTGTTGAACAATTGTTCTTCCTTCCATCCCAACCCTTCGTACCTCATACATCTCATTGTACACTTGCTTCTTGCTAGTGTAGTTCCCTGGGAACTGGTTCAGTGTAGTTGCAATCTGGGTAGGCGTAAAATGTGTCTTGGTCATCGACTCCACCAATCTCTTTTGATCAGCTGTGAGCCTTCCAACAAATGCACGCCTGTATAAATTGGACCCAATTTCATTGTTGTGAGTATCATGTTCTACAGTGATCTTCCATGATCCTCTAGGGCGTTCACGACACATCAATTTGAAGGTACACCCACATTTCTTTGGTTTTGTGTTTTTTCAGACTTTGTTTTCTCCTCCTTTTGATGGGGTGTACATTCCTTCTCTTTCACAAAGCAGCATAGTCTTCCCAAGATGATGATCATCTGATTTTCTATCTCGGTTAATCTTGATGCACATGTTATTTTGGAACCCAGTGTCCTTCACCCACTTAATTGCCTCTTCCCTTGTGCAGAACACAATATCTGTGGTAAACAACTCAAACTAATCAGCTGTCACATAATCATTCAAAACTGATACATTAAACTGCGATTGTGTATGCAACGGTGGAAATCCAAACTGCACCGGCGTAAATTGTCGTCGTACACGTGTAATGCACTCCTATTGAGTAATGTAGATGGACTACAAATTGCTATAAAAGGTACATATTCTGGACTAAACACTGAATGTGGAATGTACGAAGAAGGCGTCTCATTTTCTACAGGCCAGTCGTTAAGACCAAGATAAACCCCGTTATCCTCCTGTTGAAAAAGTTTAAACAAGGTAAGTAAACAAGACACAAATTAAAAAAGATAAACTATCTGTCTGTGATGGATAAAGCACCACCATCTGTCACGGACGGAGCACCACCGTCTATCACAGATAGAGCACCACCATCCGTGATGGATGGAGTACAACCATCCGTGACGGACGGTGATGCTCCATCCATCACAGACAGATAGTCTTTGTCCGTGACGAACGGAGCTCATTCTAATAGTTGTGATTTTCATAGTCGTTCGACATTGTTCTTCTGCAAAAATTGAGAGCAGTAAAAAAAAATTACACTTACAATTTTTCAAGTTACAAACACTAACATTTATCTACATATCTTATCAAACATCCTTCTAGATCTAAAACAATTTCAAACTAACATGAAAGTTATGGTTTTTAACTTGTAAATAGAGTAAATATCACAACTTTCATCTACATGTATTAGCAATTTCATATAAACTCAAAGTTTGAATTAAAAACATACCTCATTGTGACTAAACATCGTTGAATCATCCCCTCTAGCGCCCGAGTGCAAACCTTCATCATGATTTGCCATGATATATGAGAGTTTTGTTTGAGAGTAAAAAAGTGATTTGGGTTTTTGTTTGAAGTATGAGACCATAGTATGGGAAGATATTTCGGTAATTAAATTCTGTTAGGTGAGGACAAGTAGCATTTAATAATTGTAGTTCGAAGGTTTGGTCCGTGAGAGACGGAGACACACTGTCCATCACGGACGGTGCGTATTGGTCCGTCATGGACGGAACGTATCCGTCCGTGACGGACCGCGCCCAAGAACTAAAAAGTAAAAGCACACGGGCGCTATTTAGCAACCATGTATTTTTATAGAGAAAACAAAATAAAAACTGCTAAGGGAAAACCAAATATTTTAAATATAATAACATAGAATTAGTTAAACATAATTAATCAAATTTACATTTTTCAATATAAAATACAGATGAATATGTACGTGGGATCATAACAATGTGATAAGTTTAGATTTATTCATATTTTTATTGTTTGAAATCTAAAAAGTTTGATTAATTTTTTGCGGTTATTATAATTGGCTCACAAGATAAGTCAATGGTCAATTCAACTTGCCTATCTAGTTATAGTTTTGTTTACAATCTATATCTATATATATACTAAAGCAGAAGCCTAAATCCTACGTGTCGGCCTCACGTTCAATTCGCATACGTGTCGTCACCATATTTAATTCGCCTATGTGTCGGCCTCTGAGCTATGTCACCTCATCCGCCACGTCATTCGATATCTTATCTTATTGTTTATTTCCATAACTAATATCTTATTTATTGTTTATTTCCATAACTATTTAAAACTAAATAATAATTATATCCTTCTTATCTTATTTCTGAATATGATATCTTATCTTATTGTTTATTTCCATAACTAATATCTTATTTATTGTTTATTTCCATAACTATTTAAAACTAAATAATAATTATATCCTTCTTATCTTATTTCTGAATTTTTACCATAACTATTTTAAAATAAATAATATATACGATATAAAAACTTGATCTTATTATTTCACTTTAAAAATAGTAATTTCGAATTTTTTAAATAATAATTGTTTATGATTTTAAAAACTAATAAATTCATAACTGTCTATAAATATACTAATTTATAACTAAATAATAATTATGTTTACCAAAATAATTATTATTACCAAAACTAATAAATCCATAACTATATATATACTAATTTAAAACTAAATAATAAATATTTTTACCATAACTATTTAAAACTAATTTAACTTTGACAATATAAAAGTTTTATCTTATTATTTCACTTCAAAAATAGAAAATTCGAATTATTTGAAAATAGAAATTGTTTTAGAGATAATTTAACTAAGAAGATATTATCTTCTTAGTTAATCTACAATAATAATAATTATTAGAGAAGTAGATATAAATATCTTCTTTTTATCAAAAAAGATATAATTTGCATAAATATTAATAACACTTTCTTACGTATAAGATATAATAATTTTGTATAATAATATATTTTCTCTTACATATATCTTTTTTTATTTATTATCAATCTAATCTAATCCTATAATCTATAACTAAGTAAAATTACCATATAAAAAATCTTACCAGCTATCTTTAGAACTATTTTTTTTTACCGTAGACATACTCTTAAAGTCAAAATTTAATTAATGATCATTTTCAATTTGTCACCCTATAACACGTGAGTGCAAAAATATCTTATACGAAGCGATTAAGAAACTATTGTGCGTTAAGCTATCTTTAGACTTTTCATTATCAAAGGTAGTTTAACAAAAAATCTTACTTTTCATTATGTAAAGATTTATAATTCACTTTAAAAATAGTAATTTCGATTTTTTTAAATAATTATTATTTATGATTTAAAAACTAATAAATCCATAACTATCTATATATATATATACTAATTTAAAACTAAATAAAAATTATTTTTACCAAAACTAATAAATCCATAACTATCTATATATAAACTAATTTAAAACTAAATAATAAATATTTTTTACCTTAACTATTTAAAATTAATTTAACTTTGACAATATAAAAGTTTTATCTTATTATTTCACTTCAAAAATAGTAAATTCGAATTATTAGAGATAATAATTATTAGAGATAAAAATAGAAAATTGTTTTAGAGATAATTTAACTAAGAAGATATTATCTTCTTAGTTAATCTACAATAATAATAATTATTAGAGAGATAGATATAGATATCTTTTTTTACCAAAAAAAATATATAACTTGCATAAAATATTAATAACACTTTCCTTACGTATAAGATATAATAATTTTGTATAATAATATATTTTCTCTTACATATATCTTTATTTATTTATTTATTATCAATCTAATCTAATCCTATAATCTATAACTAAGTAAAATTACCATATAGAATTATCAATCTAATCTTATAAACTATAATCACAAAAATTACCATATAAAAAAATTGTAAAGATTCTATCCAATCGGTTACCTCTCTTTTTCCTTACATATACCTTCAATTTGGAGATAATCTATATCTAATTTTATTTTTATTAACTAATAAAATAATTATTTGTATAACTTTCCGATTAATTATGTATACGAATAATTTTTTTTGGGTAAAATATCTAAGAATTCGGTTAGCGGGCTATTTCTTTTGGTAAAATATCTAATTAAAAAACGTATAAAACAATATCAAAAACTCTACTAATTTGTTTGTTAAAAGAAACTCTTATATCAGGTCACTTTTTTGGGGACCGAAATATAGTACGGCTGGAATTCTTTGAAGTCTTACGTTTTTCGTTATCAAAGGTAATAAGATTATAATTTTCTTTGTGTAGACATACATTAAAAAACAAAATTTCATTAAACTGAACAGGATGCTTAATCTTCATCATTTAAACATCTCCAAATGCTCAACCAAGTACCAACTGATTCAGGCTGTTAGAAATATGTTTTATGCATAATTGAAATATATTAAGTGAATGCCCCAACAACAGGCAGAAGTGTAAAATTTCTCTATAAAGAATCTATACAAGTGTATAATGTATGAGATATGTCACAAATTTTATTTTTATGTAACTAATGTACTCTAATTGCTAGCTCTATATATATGACACAAAGAATGAAGAAAATAACAGACTCAATGCAATCAAGTAAGTATATCGCATTTCTACATCTTTATATAGTAGATTTTAAAGTTACTTTTACATTTGGAAGTAAAATTTGATTTTCGTCTTATATTACAGTCCTGACGGATCAAGCAAACTTGACCCTTCCATAGTAAGTGACTTGAAAAAGATGATTGATGAATACAATCCCCATGCCAAAGCATTCGGAATGGCAAAAGATAGATTTAGGAATGACAAATTTGCATATATCAAGTTGAAGCTTATTAGTACAAGAGAAACTGATGCCAGGAGATACAATCTTCCTACTACTTCAGAAGTAGCAGCGCTTATAGTTGGTGATATAGATCACATTATTGATCACAAGGATATAGTACTTGAAAAACAAGCTGGTGGGTTAAAACGGATAAACGAGTTACATGTCTCATATCTAGCACTACAATATTCGTTGTTATTCCCCTATGGTGAAGACGGATTCAAGATTAATATTCCATTGAGTGATGTTGGTGACACTGCAAAGAGAAAGAGGACAAGAGTAAGCATGAGAGAGTTTTTTGGCTTTCGTATTCAAGAGCGGCGCATGGAAGGAAAAACTCTTATGTGGTCTAGAAGGTTACTTTAACAGTTTGTAGTGGATTCTTACACCATGCTTGAATCTGATAGGTTAAATTATATTCGGACCCACCAGAAACAGTTGAGAGCAGATTTATATAAGAACTTAAGTGAGGCTGCTATGGAAGGTAATATTGATCCTACATCTATAGGAAAATGATTTGTTTTACCGTCATCTTTTACAGGCGGTCCGAGGTATATGATGCAAAATTACCAAGATGCAATGGCAATCTGTAGATTTTTTGGGTATCCTGATCTATTTATAACATTCACCTGCAACACAAAATGGTCAGAAATTACCAGGTTTCTTAAAAAACAAGGACTTATGCCTGAGGATAGACCAAACATCGTATGTAGAGTTTTCAAGATGAAGCTGAATGACATGGTGAAGTTTATTAAACGTGGAAAAGTTTTTGGAGTACTGAAATCAGGTAAATATCATAACTTACTTTTGTATTTTTACTATATGTTATAGTCATTTTTCTAGCATAATGAAAATACTATTCACAGTGTTTGTTAAATATATTTATATCATTATTGTTTACATCTATATTGTTGCACTGTTGAATAAAGATTATTCGTTAAGAAAGTGACTAATTAAGGAATGATGTGTTGTTTTACTTTATTTAATGGATACTATATGTAAATTGTAGTGATATATACTGTTGAGTTTCAGAAAAGAGGACTGCCCCATGCTCATATTCTTCTCTTCTTGGATCGGACGGATACAACTTCAAGTTTTGATACTATTGATAAAATAATTTCTGCTGAGATTCCAGATCCAGTGAATGATACTGCTCTCTTCCGTGTTGTGACTGAGCGTATGATCCATGGCCCGTGTGGATCCTTTAATATGAATTCGCCATGTATGGAAGGTGGCAAATGCAAGAAGCACTATCCAAAGGAGTTTGTGGAAATAACAACTCTCGATGATGAAGGTTATCCTATATAAGGAAAAATGGATATATTTTTCAGAAAAGTGGATGTGAAATTGATAATCGTTCTGTAGTTTCCTACAACAGAACTCTATTGCTCTGCTATAATGCTCACATTAACGTTGAATGGTGTAACCAGGAACAGACAATCAAATATTTGTTCAAGTATATAAATAAAAGACATGATCGTGTTACAACATCAATGTCTAACGGTGTTGATGAGATCAAAGAGTACTATAATTGCATGTACATAATTACATTCCCAATTTACCATGAAATATAATTGCATGTGTATTATTACAACTCTAATATTTTGCACTTGGTTTACAAGGCTTGGTTAAACTATTTAAGATTATAACGAGTAAAATCATATCCATATTTAATACAGACATAAAAACTAATATTGATATGTTTATATATATGTATATTATGTTGTCTCATAATGCATAGGACATTTTAATATTTGACAATTTGTTTTATACGACAAGTATATATCTCCTCCTAAAGCAATTTGGCGACTCTTTTCCTTTAGCATTCATCATAGAACTACAGCAGTGGAGGGGTTATGTTTTCATCTTCCAGATGAACAAAGTGTGGTTTTCGATGATGATGATCCTATTGATGTTGTAATTGAAAGACCTGGAATAGATGGCTCAATGTTTTTGGCTTGGATGGAATATAATAAGAGCTCCGCAGAAGCAAGAAATCTGGCTTACTACCAATTTCCAAAAGATTATGTATTGAAAGAAGATAGCAAGGAATGGAGCAAAAGAAAGCGTAATTAAGGGTCGACGGCAGTTGGTAGAATTTGCCATGCTTCTCCAGGAAGTGGAGAAAGATATTACCTGCGAATTTTGTTAAATCATGTAAAAGGTCCCACTTGCTATGAGGATATCAGGACGGTGGATGGTATGGTTTATCCTACGTTTAGAGAAGCATGCGATGCACTTGGTATATTGGACGATGAAAAGGAATATATTGATGGTATACTGGAAGCAAGTTTTTGGGGCACTGCAAACTACCTTCGAAATCTATTTGTTATGCTTCTCATGTCAGGTAGTATGTCTAGACCAGAATATGTGTGGGAATATATCTACATGGAAAGTATTATCTGATGATATTCTTTCTCATCAATGAAGAATCCTTCGAATGAGAGGTATGGTTTTGTATAAATATCCTGTTATTTATCTAATAATTTACATTTGAATATGCCTTTTTGAACCATTATCATGATAAATATCATGTTACAACATTATCATGAGAGATCCAATTAACTTCAAGTAATTTTTTTTACTTTTAGTATAATAAAATTACTTATGTTAAAAAAACAGTATGTAGAAACTATCTTTCTTTTGAGACTATAACGCTCTACCATTTAATCTGATAATAACCAGCTGAAATAAGATTTTTATCATGATTTTGTACAATCTATTGAATTATATATATTTAGTTCAATTGTCAGCTCATATATGTGAGAAATTCTAAACAAAGTTTTATCCTATCAATTTTCCTCATGATTTTTTTTAATCAAATTCTTACAACTAATTAAAATTAATATGAATTGTTTGTGCAGATTTATGCCTTAGTGAGGAACAATTGCAGAATTTTGCTCTTGCAGAAATAGAGAAGTTGTTACACAAAAATGGATCGGAAGTAGCTTGAAATATTTTCCATCGATGCCGCAACCTGATCAGAGTTTGATTTCAGATGGCCTCAACAAGTTGATTCAAGATGAGCTTCGACACAATAGAGAAGAGTTGATAATTGAGCATTAGAGCTTACTTTCTAAATTAACAAATGAGCAAAAGGAGTTTTATGATGAAATCATGTCTGTTGTTGAATCAAACAATGGTGGGGTTTTCTTTTGTATGGGCATGGTGGAATAGGAAAAACATTCATATGGATATCTCTTTCTGTTGCTATTCGTTCTAGAGGTGAAATAGTTCTTACTGTTGCTTCAAGTGGTATTGCGGCTCTGTTGATTCTAGATGGAAGAACTGCTCATTCAAGATTTGCAATACCTATTCAGATTCACCAGGACTCCACCTTCAATATCAAGCCTGGTACAGAACTCGCTTAATTGATTTCAAAGGCCAAGCTTATAATTTGGGATGAAGCTCCAATGGTTAACGAATTTTTCTTTAAAGCATTAGATAAGTCTTTGAGTGATGTGATGCGATCTTCAAATTCAAATAGCTTGAATCAACCTTTTGGACGTAAAGTTGTGGTATTTGGTGGGGATTTTAGACAAATACTACCTGTAGTGCCTGGAGGAAGCAAACAAGATGTTGTTTATTCCACAATAAATTCTTCATATTTATGGAATTCATGCAATGTTCTAATATTGACAAGAAATATGAGACTACAACATGGAGGTACAGAATTAGAAGTTGCTAAAGCAAAAGAATTTTCAGAATGGATATTAAGAGTTGGAGACGGTGATCAAGGCGGCTCAAATGACGGTGAATCAACTATTGAGATTCCTTCTGATTTGTTGATAACTGAAGCTTCTGAATCAATTCCAACAATTGTTAAAGCTACATATCCTTCTATTCTGAATATTGAATATCCTGCTCAGTATTATCGAGAGAGAGCTATTCTTGCACCCACCTATGAGATTATTGATAAGGTGAATGAATACATGTTGTCTCTACTACAAGGGGATAAAAGAGTGTATCTTAGCTCATATAGTATTTGCTAAACAGATGAAAGCGGCTTTGATGATGTCAGTGTTTATTCAGTTGAATTCCTCAATGTCATTCGATCTTCTGGTATACCAAGTCATGTGTTGAAGTTGAAGGTAGGTGTTCCCATTATGCTACTTAGGAACATTGACCAGTCTGCATGGCTATGTAATGGTACCAGATTGATAGTCACTCGACTTGGGTAGTCATATTGTAGAAGCTGAAATTATTTCTGGAAGCAATATTGGACACATAGTATGTATTCCACGTATGGTACTTACACCATCAGACACTCGATTCTCATTCAGATTTCAAAGGCGGCAGTTTCCAGTGGTTGTTTGTTTTGCCATGACCATCAACAAAAGTCAATGACAATCACTATCTCAAGTGGGTCTGTTTCTTCCAAAACCTGTTTTTACTCATGGACAACTTTACATTGTATTTTCTAGAGTTACAAGTAGAAATGGATTGAAGATCTTAATTGGTGATCTTCAAGATTGTCCTCAGAATACCACTATAAATGTTGTATATACAAAAGTTTTTCAAAACCTGATATGACTAGGTATGTAATTTTTTACTTGACATACAAATTTAGATTGAATAGCTATGGTAATACTTTCAATTATTGTGGTATTTCATATTTATAATAAATATTAACATATAAAAGTATTAGTCTTTTAGTGTCACATTACGTAAAATTTTTAATGTCATACTATAAAAAATATTTAATAAACCCAATCCCGTGCATGGCACGGGTCATCAACTAGTATTAAACTATAGAAAAACATAGAATCTATCTATATTTAAAAGTTAACATTCTAGGTCATTGAATGCTAACTTATAAATTTGTCATAGAAATTAGAATGAAGATTATGATAATTCTATAAACATATAAAGTAAAATTATTTAGCAATGTTCATACATTTAGCAATATATATTTTTAAAATAAATAAAAAGCCAATTGAGATTTTGAGAAAACTTTGACCTAAAATTACAGAAACTCAATTAAATTTTGACTTTTTAAAATAAATAAATACATTGAGATTTTGAGAAAATTTTAACCTAAAATTATAGAAACTCCATTAAAATTTTGAGAAAAATATTAAACGTCAAGTAGGTGCAACGAAGTGTTTTTCTTTTATAAATCATAATATCTACTTGTAACACCCCCAGGCCAGTGGTGCTACAGTGCCATAATCCAGAAGGATTATAAGGTGGGTAAAAGAATTTTTTTTGCAAAACATAGCCCATACATAATATATACCCAAAACGGCACAGCGGAAAAACCTGTCCAGAGTTTGAAACCAAAATCAAACTTAACATACGGAAGTACTACAATTTACAAACCAAAAACCAACAACAAAAAAAAACAAAAGCCAATACAACAAGTATAACCCATTCAAAGTCCGAAACCAAAAGGACAAGTACAACCAAGTCAAGTCCAACCAAAAGAGTAGAGTTCTAGATTCCAAAACCGACGATGATCAGGAACCTCCTTGCTGGCGCTGAACCTGAAAATCATAATTGACTGAGGGACCCGATACCCCAGCCAACCACGGCACGTAAACCGCAGTTGGTCAGTCTCGTGAAAGACTATGGCAAGATTAGCCCAGCCAAAACAGTTTCAAAACCATAGAGTTATCACGACAATCAAACAATACCAAACAACAACAGATCATACTTAATATACAAATAACTACACTTGACTAATATCACACCAACCAACTAACCAACCACACGACAAAACACAAACATAAACACACACTAACACATAACCGATCAATCACCCATTCTTATCCAATTCTACACGATACTAACCTCTTTCAATCCAACCTCAAACTCATCGCAAGCATAAACGAATAGAACGATCCAATCCAACTTCCTCTCCATTAATAATGCCTCAATCAACAACTCTAAGCGCATACACATATCTTACTACTGACTTACAACCAAAGCTAACCAAATATACAGAACTCACTACTGCACTAACACAACAAATCCAGTTAACCTTCACATCAACAAACACATAGGCATCAACGAAAATAATCATCACATAATACAACCATAACCAAAATAACGATCCAGGCCAGCCACCCTTCCGGTGCCGCCTGTTCGTTAACATAGACTGTAACTCATACATTCAAACTCAACCCATGTTGGCCCACACTCTCAAGATGGGAAACCAACCTGCACACCCACCAGCATAAATCCACATCACCATTTGCTACAATAGCTAATATATAACAACAAGTCAAACTAGCCAGCAATCAATATCCAACATAAAACCAATAACCAAAACACACAATCAATATTCGCCAACACAACCACTTAATCAAGCGCACAGTCAATATCATCACAAAATCACTTACTCAGGTACGCAACCAACATTCAACACAAAATCACTTAATCAGTTCACAACCAAAATTCAACACATAATAGATATCACAACAATCAATCAATTGTAATCAAGCAATAATATAACTCAACACTGAAACACAAACAACTCCAACACATCTCCAATCCAATCTCCAATTCAACCTCCAATCCATTCCAACCCTTGGCCCTTAACGACGTAGGCGTATACCTTGTATACCCTGCGCGGTTTGGTGAGTATATCATCACCTGGCCCTTCGACCTCCAATTCAATTTCAACCCTAGGCCCTTAACGACATAGGCGTAAACCCTATGCGGTTTGGTGGAATCCAATCCTACCTTCGGCCCTTAACGACGTAGGCGTATACCTTGTATACCCTACGCGGTTTGGTGAAACCCCTTTCAAATCCTTGACCCTTAACGACATAGGCGTATACCTTGTATACCCTGCACGGTTGGGTGAAATCCATTCAAACCCTTGGCCCATCGACATCCAATCAACAACAATCCAACCACCACACCGACAACCAATCAATTAATACACATGACCTCTATTAACACATTTTCACACACACACACACATATATATTTATATTCAACCCAGAAACTTTAAAATCAATAATCCAATCAATCCACGACAATCAATCCACAACAATCAATCCATAACAATCAATCCGCCACAATCAAACAACAACAATCAATCCACATCAGTCAATCCCAGCATACACACATTCACACACAAACATTCACACACAAACGCACAATCCCAGCATACAACTGCCAGCACGCACACAATTTAACACACAACCGCCAACACAAACAGGTGTCGACATACACAACCCAACACACACACACAAGTGTCAACATACACTATCAACAACAATCAATCACATTTAGTCACAATTGACTACCACGTCAACATTTATTCAACACGATACGAGACAAAATACTAACACACGCACACACACCCATTTTCAACCAAGTATCTATATAGTCAATTAATCCAATTTAAATCGCTCAAGCAATGATAAAATTAATTATGAAACACTAGGCATAAATCAATTTATAAAAATTATATAAAGTTAGCAAGAATCCTCTTGCCTCAAGTCGAACCGCAACGACCCCAGAGGTCTCCAAACCACTCGAATGAACCTGCGAAATCAATCCGAGCAAATCCCTGGCATTATTTAACTCATACTGAATCACAACCAATAAACCCCCAAATCAAACCCTAAAATCAAACCTTAATTAATTAGGCCAATCACACCCAAATCAACTCGATTCCAATTACTTCAAATTCATAACTCAATTTCCAAGTCAGCAACCACACCCAATACAACCAAACTCCCTGAAATTTCAAACTAAATTTGCCCAAAACTCAATTCAATCCGAGCACCCAAATCTGCCCAATTAACAACAATTACCAACTAATTCAACCAAAAAAAAATCAGATTCGGTAATACTATCCAGCACCAACACACACACACAGTACCTCGTCGGCGATCGAACTCGTGACGCCGGAACTCAGCAGCGGTGGACGGCGACTTCAGCAGCAACAACTGCACATCAAACACCAGCAGAGGCAGCCACGAACTGCAACACAGAACACAGTGAACAACAGCTACAGAACGCAGCAGCTCGCGGCTCCTCGTCGGTGACTCGCCTCCATCGCCGGGAAGAGCTTCTCGTCGCCGGACTCACTGCAGCTACAACGGACAGCAGCACTCGGCCTTCAGCAGCAGCGAACAACTCCGAACACCGGACAACAGAGCAACACGAAGAGCAGCGGGGGACGACGCCGGTTGGACAGGGCTCCCCGGAGAGGAAGCTGGCTCGCACAGGGGAAGAGCAGCGCGGCCCACTCGAAGGAAGGAGAAGGGAGCTCGGCTGAACACAAGGGGAGGGATCGTGAGAGAGAGAGAACCGAGAGATTTAGGGATTTTAATCCCAAAAATTTCCATTTCTCCCCTTTTAAGCAAAACCCATAATTAATTTACCAAAATGCCATTACCTTATCTTATTTGGGGTATTTCATTCTCCCCCCTTATAATAGTTTCGTCCTCGAAACTAGAGTCAAACAAGCTCGGATAACTGCGTCGCATACCCGACTCTAATATATACAGGACTTGTCGAAGAATGATCTTCCTTGAGAATCAACTCTCCGATCTCTTTATCTGCCAACACACATAACCGATATGAAATCACAATACTCCATCTTCCTGAACAAAAATCCGAACACTCTTTCCTGAGCAATCTCACTGCATCTCGTACTCAACATTCCATTACATTCAGCTATATCTGTTCCTTCTCAAACCAAATTTCACTTTTCACCATTCGCCAACTCCTGTTGCAATCCCAACCGAACTGTCAGACAAGCAATCACCTGCTCGAGAGTCGACTTCCTACACAAGGCATCAGCAACCACGGTAGCCCTTTTCTGATTGATAAACAATATCTTTTCATAATCCTTAATCAACTCTAGCAATCATCTTTGTCTCATGATCAATTCTCTCTCATACGATTTGAGTTGATAAGAAACATACGCAATGACCTTCCCATTCTACATCAAAACGCAACCCAACCTTGCATAGACATATCACTGTAGATAACAAACCCTTCTGTTCCCTACAGTAAAACCAACACTGACGCACTAATCAAACACTTCCTGAGTTCCTTTGAAACTCTCTCGATATCTCCTGTCACATTCAAAATTCTTAGCCTTTCGTAATCTGTTACACTCCGCATGTAGTAACCTGTCAATCCGAGAAAACTCCCGATTTCCTTAGCATTCCAAGGTTGTTCTCGTACTCCCTCTTATTCTGAGAAAATACTAAAATAGAATCAATAAAAATCGCCACAATAATCCAAGTACTTTCTAAAAACATCAGTTCCTTAAACTCTTGAAATCTGCGGAAGCATTAGTCAACCCATAAGACATCACAACCAACTCATAGCAATCATTCTCAGTTCTGAAGGTAGTACCATGAATATATTCCTCTCGAATCCTAAACTGAAGATACTCTGATCTCAAATCAGCCTTTGAAAACATTGTATCTCCTTGCAATTGACCCAACAAGTATTTAACTCCTTATAATCCAAGCAAGGTCAAAAGGAACCATCCTTCTTTTTAACCAACCATACAGGCGCACCCCAAGGAGAAGCATTAGGCCTAATAAAGCCTAACTTCACAAGTTTTTTTATCTGCTCCTTCAATCTCCGCATACACACAGATAACCAACACAACCTTTTCTTAATAGTTTACAGCGGTCATCGCACTAACAATTCTGCCAGAGTCTCTAGGATCCTGACTCTCAACACATGCACTAAACTCTTATCAGCTGTTACAGTAACGGTCATTTTCCTGTAATCACAAGAACATTCTGATTCTCAACTCAACCGAACCCATAATCGCAAAATTCTACTTTCTCAGATACAGACCGAGTTCTCTGTTTCTTACTGCTTCTAACATCAACAGTCTGATCAAAATCAAATGTCTCAGTCTCCCTGATCAAATATTCATCAGCATACTGCTCAAAGGTCGCACAACAGAGCCTCCCCATCGAGATTCCATCTCGGAACACAACCATATCTGAAAGTGCTCAATCTGTCCTGCTCAACCCTAACAATAACAGTAGCACACAACAATTCATACAGAATCATCACCACTAAACTACCTGCATCAACCTCTTGACGATAAGCCCAACGGCCTCATCCTCTACCATACTCATACTCTTTAAACCTCTAGCACGTCCCACTTACCAGGGAACGCACCATAAAATTTACTTAACAACATTAAACATCGCATATGAAATTAATCATCAATACTTAACATCACATATAAATATATCAAACATTAGCACAAAACATCACAAACAACCAATACTTACCAACGCAACTCACTACGGTTGACAGCAAGGATTCCTGATCACCCGATCGTCCACAACCACAACGTATAGAAATTCCCAAGTTGAAAACTCTGAAAGAACACATTTTTGAAAAGAGCTCTGATACCAACTTTTGTAACACCCCCAGGCCAGTGGTGCTACAGTGCCATAATCCAGAAGGATTATAAGGCGGGTAAAAGAAAAAAAATTGCAAAACATAGCCCATACATAATATATACCCAAAACGGCACAGCGGAAAAACCTGTAAAACCTGTCTAGAGTTTGAAACCACAATCAAACTTAACATACGGAAGTACTACAATTTACAAACCAAAAACCAACAACCAAAAAAAACAAAAGCCAATACAACAAGTACAACCCATTCAAAGTCCGAAACCAAATGGACAAGTACAACCAAGTCAAGTCCAACCAAAAGAGTAGAGTTCTCGACTCCAAAACCGACGATGATCAGGAACCTCCTTGCTGGCGCTGAACCTGAAAAGCCTGATTGACTGAGGGACCCGATACCCCAGCCAACCACGGCACGTAAACCGCAGTTGGTCAGTCTCGTGAAAGACTATGGCAAGATTAGCCCAGCCAAAACAGTTTCAAAACCATAGAGTTATCACGACAATCAAACAATACCAAACAACAACAGATCATACTTAATATACAAATAACTACACTTGACTAATATCACACCAACCAACTAACCAACCACACGACAAAACACAAACATAAACACAAACTAACACATAACCGATCAATCACCCATTCTTATCCAATTCTACACGATACTAACCTCTTTCAATCCAACCTCAAACTCATCGCAAGCATAAACGAATAGAACGATCCAATCCAACTTCCTCTCCATTAATAATGCCTCAATCAACAACTCTAAGCGCATACACATATCTTACTACTGACTTACAACCAAAGCTAACCAAATATACAGAACTCACTACTGCACTAACACAACAAATCCAGTTAACCTTCACATCAACAAACACATAGGCATCAACGAAAATAATCATCACATAATACAATCATAACCAAAATAACGATCCAGGCCAGCCACCCTTCCGGTGCCGCCTGTTCGTTAACATAGACTGTAACTCATACATTCAAACTCAACCCATGTTGGCCCACACCCTCAAGATGGGAAACCAACCTGCATACCCACCAGCATAAATCCACATCACCATTTGCTACAATAGCTAATATATAACAACAAGTCAAACTAGCCAGCAATCAATATCCAACATAAAACCAATAACCAAAACACACAATCAATATTCGCCAACACAACCACTTAATCAAGCGCACATTCAATATCATCACAAAATCACTTACTCAGGTACGCAACCAACATTCAACACAAAATCACTTAATCAGTTCGTAACCAACATTCAACACATAATAGATATCACAACAATCAATCAATTGTAATCAAGCAATAATATAACTCAACACTAAAACACAAACAACTCCAACACATCTCCAATCCAATCTCCAATTCAACCTCCAATCCATTCCAACCCTTGGCCCTTAACGACGTAGGCGTATACCTTGTATACCCTGCGCGGTTTGGTGAGTATATCATCACCTGGCCCTTCGACCTCCAATTCAATTTCAACCCTTGGCCCTTAACGACGTAGGAGTAAACCCTACGCGGTTTGGTGGAATCCATTCCTACCTTCGGCCCTTAACGACGTAGGCGTATACCTTGTATACCCTACGCGGTTTGGTGAAACCCCTTTCAAATCCTTGGCCCTTAACGACGTAGGCGTATACCTTGTATACCCTGCGCGGTTGGGTGAAATCCATTCCAACCCTAGGCCCATTGACCTCCAATCAACAACAATCCAACCACCACACCGACAACCAATCAATTAATACACACGACCTCTATTAACACATTTTCACACACATATATATATATATATATATATTCAACCAAGAAACTTTAAAATCAATAATCCAATCAATCCACGACAATCAATCCACAACAATCAATCCATAACAATCAATCCGCCACAATCAAACAACAACAATCAATCCACATCAGTCAATCCCAGCATACACACATTCACACACAAACGCACAATCCCAGCATACAACTGCCAGCACGCACACAATTTAACACACAACCGCCAACACAAACAGGTGTCGACATACACAACCCAACACACACACACAAGTGTCAACATACACTATCAACAACAATCAATCACATTTAGTCACAATTGACTACCACGTCAACATTTATTCAACACGATACGAGACAAAATACTAATACACGCACACACACCCATTTTCAACCAAGTATCTATATAGTCAATTAATCCAATTTAAATCGCTCAAGCAATGATAAAATTAATTATGAAACACTAGGCATAAATCAATTTATAAAAATTATATAAAGTTAGCAAGAATCCTCTTGCCTCAAGTCGAACCGCAACGACCCCAGAGGTCTCCAAACCACTCGAACGAACCTGCGAAATCAATCCGAGCAAATCCCTGGCATTATTTAACTCATACTGAATCACAACCAATAAACCCCCAAATCAAACCCTAAAATCAAACCTTAATTAATTAGGCCAATCACACCCAAATCAACTCGATTCCAATTACTTCAAATTCATAACTCAATTTCCAAGTCAGCAACCACACCCAATACAACCAAACTCCCTGAAATTTCAAAATAAATTTGCCCAAAACTCAATTCAATCCGAGCACCCAAATCTGCCCAATTAACAACAATTACCAACTAATTCAACCCAAAAAAAATCAGATTCGGTAATACTATCCAGCACCAACACACACACACACAGTACCTCGTCGGCGGTCGAACTCGTGACGCCAGAACTCAGCAGCGGTGGACGGCGACTTCAGCAGCAACAACTGCACATCAAACACCAGCAGAGGCAGCCACGAACTGCAACACAGAACACAGTGAACAACAGCTACAGAACACAGCAGCTCGCGGCTCCTCGTCGGTGACTCGCCTCCATCGCCGGGAAGAGCTTCTCGTCGCCGGACTCACTGCAGCTACAACGGACAGCAACACTCGGCCTTCAGCAGCAGTGAATAGCTCCGAACACCGGACAACAGAGCAACACGAAGAGCAGCGGGGGACGACGCCGGTTGGACAGGGCTCGCCGGAGAAGAAGCTGGCTCGCACAGGGGAAGAGCAGCGCGGCCCACTCGGAGGAAGGAGAAGGGAGCTCGGCTGAACACAAGGGGAGGGATCGTGAGAGAGAGAGAACCGAGAGAGTTAGGGATTTTAATCCCAAAAATTTCCATTTCTCCCCTTTTAAGCAAAACCCATAATTAATTTACCAAAATGCCATTACCTTATCTTATTTGGGGTATTTCATTCTCCCCCCCTTATAATAGTTTTGTCCTCGAAACTAGAGTCAAACAAGCTCGGATAACTGCGTCGCATACCCGACTCTAATATATACAGGACTTGTCGAAGATTGATCTTCCTTGAGAATCAACTCTCTGATCTCTTTATCTGCCAACACACATAACCGATATGAAATCACAATACTCCATCTTCCTGAACAAAAATCCGAACACTCTTTCCTGAGCAATCTCACTACATCTCGTACTCAACATTCCATTACATTCAGCTATATCTGTTCCTTCTCAAACCAAATTTCACTTTTCACCATTCACCAACTCATGTTGCAATCCCGACCGAACTGTCAGACAAGCAATCACCTGCTCGAGAGTCGACTTCCTACACAAGGCATCAGCAACCACGGTAGCCCTTTTCTGATTGATAAACAATATCTTTTCATAATCCTTAATCAACTCTAGCAATCATCTTTGTCTCATGATCAATTCTCTCTCATACGATTTGAGTTGATAAGAAACATACGCAATGACCTTCCCATTCTACATCAAAACGCAACCCAACCTTGCATAGACATATCACTGTAGATAACAAACCCTTCTGTTCCCTGCAGTAAAACCAACACTGATGCACTAATCAAACACTTTCTGAGTTCCTTTGAAACTCTCTCGATATCTCCTGTCACATTCAAAATTCTTAGCCTTTCGTAATCTGTTACACTCCGCAAGTAGTTACCTGTCAATCCGAGAAAACTCCCGATTTCCTTAGCATTCCAAGGTTGTTCTCGTACTCCCTCTTATTTTGAGAAAATACTAAAATAGAATCAATAAAAATCGCCACAATAATCCAAGTACTTTCTAAAAACATCAGTTCCTTAAACTCTTGAAATCTGCGGAAGCATTAGTCAACCCATAAGACATCACAACCAACTCATAGCAATCATTCTCAGTTCTGAAGGTAGTACCATGAATATATTCCTCTCGAATCCTAAACTGAAGATACTCTGATCTCAAATCATCCTTTGAAAACATTGTATCTCCTTGCAATTGACCCAACAAGTATTTAACTCCTTATAATCCAAGCAAGGTCAAAAGGAACCATCCTTCTTTTTAACCAACCATACAGGCGCACCCCAAGGAGAAGCATTAGGCCTAATAAAGCCTAACTTCACAAGTTCTTTTATCTGCTCCTTCAATCTCTGCATACACACAGATAACCAACACAACCTTTTCTTAATAGTTTACAGCGGTCATCGCACTAACAATTCTACCAGAGTCTCTAGGATCCTGACTCTCAACACATGCACTAAACTCTTATCAGCTATTACAGTAACGGTCATTTTCCTGTAATCACAAGAACATTCTGATTCTCAACTCAACCGAACCCATAATCGCGAAATTCTACTTTCTCAAATGCAGACCGAGTTCTCTGTTTCTTACTGCTTCTAACATCAACAGTCTGATCAAAATCAACTGTCTCAGTCTCCCTGATCAAATATTCATCAGCATACTACTCAAAGGTCGCACAGATGAGCCTCCCCATCGAGATTCCATCTCGGAACACAACCATATCTGAAAGTGCTCAATCTGTCCTGCTCAACCCTAACAATAATAGTAGCACACAACAATTCATACAGAATCATCACCACTAAACTACCTGTATCAACCTCTTGACGATAAGCCCAACAGCCTCATCCTCTACCATACTCATACTCTTTAAACCTCTAGCACGTCCCACTTACCAGGGAACGCACCATAAAATTTACTTAACAACATTAAACATCGCATATGAAATTAATCATCAATACTTAACATCACATATAAATATATCAAACATTAGCACAAAACATCACAAACAACCAATACTTACCAACGCAACTCACTACGGTTGACAGCAAGGATTCCTGATCACCCGATCGTCCACAACCACAACGTATAGAAATTCCCAAGTTGAAAACTCTGAAAGAACACATTTTTGAAAAGAGATCTGATACCAACTTCTGTAACACCCCCAGGCCAATGGTGCTACAGTGCCATAATCCAGAAGGATTATAAGGCGGGTAAAAGAAAAAAAATTGCAAAACATAGCCCATACATAATATATACCCAAAACGGCACAGCGGAAAAACCTGTAAAACATGTCCAGAGTTTGAAACCACAATCAAACTTAACATACGGAAGTACTACAATTTACAAACCAAAAACCAACAACCAAAAAAAACAAAAGCCAATACAACAAGTACAACCCATTCAAAGTCCGAAACCAAATGGACAAGTACAACCAAGTCAAGTCCAACCAAAAGAGTAGAGTTATCGACTCCAAAACCGACGATGATCAGGAACCTCCTTGCTGGCGCTGAACCTGAAAAGCCTGATTGACTGAGGGACCCGATACCCCAGCCAACCACGGCACGTAAACCGCAGTTGGTCAGTCTCGTGAAAGACTATGGCAAGATTAGCCCAGCCAAAACAGTTTCAAAACCATAGAGTTATCACGACAATCAAACAATACCAAACAACAACAGATCATACTTAATATACAAATAACTACACTTGACTAATATCACACCAACCAACTAACCAACCACACGACAAAACACAAACATAAACACACACTAACACATAATCGATCAATCACCCATTCTTATCCAATTCTACACGATACTAACCTCTTTCAATCCAACCTCAAACTCATCGCAAGCATAAACGAATAGAACGATCCAATCCAACTTCCTCTCCATTAATAATGCCTCAATCAACAACTCTAAGCGCATACACATATCTTACTACTGACTTACAACCAAAGCTAACCAAATATACAGAACTCACTACTGCACTAACACAACAAATCCAGTTAACCTTCACATCAACAAACACATAGGCATCAACGAAAATAATCATCACATAATACAATCATAACCAAAATAACGATCCAGGCCAGCCACCTTTCCGGTGCCGCCTGTTCGTTAACATAGACTGTAACTCATACATTCAAACTCAACCCATGTTGGCCCACACCCTCAAGATGGGAAACCAACCTGCACACCCACCAGCATAAATCCACATCACCATTTGCTACAATAGCTAATATATAACAACAAGTCAAACTAGCCAGCAATCAATATCCAACATAAAACCAATAACCAAAACACACAATCAATATTCGCCAACACAACCACTTAATCAAGCGCACATTCAATATCATCACAAAATCACTTACTCAGGTACGCAACCAACATTCAACACAAAATCACTTAATCAGTTCGTAACCAACATTCAACACATAATAGATATCACAACAATCAATCAATTGTAATCAAGCAATAATATAACTCAACACTGAAACACAAACAACTCCAACACATCTCCAATCCAATCTCCAATTCAACCTCCAATCCATTCCAACCCTTGGCCCTTAACGACGTAGGCGTATACCTTGTATACCCTGCGCGGTTTGGTGAGTATATCATCACATGGCCCTTCGACCTCCAATTCAATTTCAACCCTTGGCCCTTAACGACGTAGGCGTAAACCCTACGCGGTTTGGTGGAATCCATTCCTACCTTCGGCCCTTAAAGACGTAGGCGTATACCTTGTATACCCTACGCGGTTTGGTGAAACCCCTTTCAAATCCTTGGCCCTTAACGACGTAGGCATATACCTTGTATACCCTGCGCGGTTAGGTGAAATCCATTCCAACCCTTGGCCCATCGACCTCCAATCAACAACAATCCAACCACCACACCAACAACCAATCAATTAATACACACGACCTCTATTAACACATTTTCACACATATATATATATATATTCAACCAAGAAACTTTAAAATCAATAATCCAATCAATCCACGACAATCAATCCATAACAATCAATCCGCCACAATCAAACAACAACAATCAATCAACATCAGTCAATCCCAGCATACACACATTCACACACAAACATTCACACACAAACGCACAATCCCAGCATACAACTGCCAGCACGCACACAATTTAACACACAACCGCCAACACACACAGGTGTCGACATACACAACCCAACACACACACACAAGTGTCAACATACACTATCAACAACAATCAATCACATTTAGTCACAATTGACTACCACGTCAACATTTATTCAACACGATACGAGACAAAATACTAACACACGCACACACACCCATTTTCAACCAAGTATCTATATAGTCAATTAATCCAATTTAAATCGCTCAAGCAATGATAAAATTAATTATGAAACACTAGGCATAAATCAATTTATAAAAATTATATAAAGTTAGCAAGAATCCTCTTGCCTCAAGTCGAACCGCAACGACCCCAGAGGTCTCCAAACCACTCGAACGAACCTGCGAAATCAATCCGAGCAAATCTCTGGCATTATTTAACTCATACTGAATCACAACCAATAAACCCCCAAATCAAACCCTAAAATCAAACCTTAATTAATTAGGCCAATCACACCCAAATCAACTCGATTCCAATTACTTCAAATTCATAACTCAATTTCCAAGTCAGCAACCACACCCAATACAACCAAACTCCCTGAAATTTCAAACTAAATTTGCCCAAAACTCAATTCAATCCGAGCACCCAAATCTGCCCAATTAACAACAATTACCAACTAATTCAACCCAAAAAAAATCAGATTCGGTAATACTATCCAACACCAACACACACACACAATACCTCGTCGGCGGTCGAACTCGTGACGCCGGAACTCAGCAGCGGTGGACGGCGACTTCAGCAGCAACAACTGCACATCAAACACCAGCAGAGGCAGCCACGAACTGCAACACAGAACACAGTGAACAACAGCTACAGAATGCAGCAGCTCGCGGCTCCTCGTCGGTGACTCGCCTCTATCGCCGGGAAGAGCTTCTCGTCGCCGGACTCACTGCAGCTACAACGGACAGCATCACTCGGCCTTCAGTAGCAGCGAACAGCTCCGAACACCGGACAACAGAGCAACACGAAGAGCAGCGGGGGACGACACCGGTTGGACAGGGCTCGCCGGAGAAGAAGCTGGCTCGCACAGGGGAAGAGCAGCGCGGCCCACTCGGAGGAAGGAGAAGGGAGCTCGGCTGAACACAAGGGGAGGGATCGTGAGAGAGAGAGAGAACCGAGAGAGTTAGGGATTTTAATCCCAAAAATTTCCATTTCTCCCATTTTAAGCAAAACCCATAATTAATTTACCAAAATGCCATTACCTTATCTTATTTGGGGTATTTCACTACTGATATACATTAAAACTTACTAATTAATGACCATATTTATACTGATTTTTCCTTGCCTGCAATTCACATTTAAAAGCAAACAATAAGAAATTGAAGAAGAAAAAAAACATCAAGGCCTCTTGAATTTCGGCTGTTGCTTTCTCTTACAAATAGCACACAATAAATATCCATGAAATGAAAAAGGTTGAATTGGGAATAAACGTCCATGGAATAAAAGTAGCTAAAACACACATCCACAATTTTGACTGTTCAATTATATGAGCGAACGACGGTTGATTGTATGAGTCAATGGTAATTTATTTATTTTTTTGAGCGACAATGACCATTTATGAGACTGCTACATTAGTGTCAACATTATCAAGATATCAAATAATGAAGTATAAAATTCACAATAATTGAAACGTCCTCTCAACTTATTGTATAATAAAAGCATTAACGTGCGAAATTATACAGCATAGTTAAAGGCATGGATATGTACATCATATCTATAAGAATTGTAACAAAGCATGTATTTTTTTCGTAGAATGGAAGGGTCAATTTGTATTAATGATCAATTTTTAAGAACTCTATTGGGAATATTAGCTGCTAAATATATGATGATAATGATTTTAGTCGTTTCGCTTAAACTACTTGGAAATGAACCGACATAAGCACTTAAATAGAATTGTAACCGTGAAACCATTAATCGACGAGTAATTGAATTGAATTGGATGTTCATATGTATACATATGAGCTTCCTATAAATGAGGCATTGTGTTAAAGTAAAAAATAGAGACGTTTGTATGAAAGAAAAAACGAGGGAGAGAGCTTAAAAAAGTTTATATGTAAAGCGAGATGGTTGGGTTTATTCAAGTAGCTAGAGTATTATGGTGTATTACATTTGTCATTTAAACAGTCTGAAGAGGTATATATTTTACACCCTATCATATTATACTCTACATTTGGTATTTTATGTTTTTTTTTCTATACTATTATCATCACTGTATACTATGAATTCAACTTTGTCATGAATAAAATGAATGTAACATATATATACAACTCAACCTAGATTATAGATTATGTTATTACCAATTCTCAGCCATTTTACAACAAAAAGTAATTATTTGATAAATATAAAATACATTACATTCTAATCATTATACGGAGTATAAAAAATTTCCTACACTTCATCAAAGAAAATAATATTATTGGCATATTTAATAAATGTAGAAGATTGGAAAATTAGTTTCGTGCAACACGTAGTATATATATATATATATATTATGGAATAGGTACTTCACAATTAATGTTCATTCTATATGAAAGGTTTTTAGATAATTAATATCCCATCTAATATATCTAAGAACGAAAATGGTAATTACAATTGTTATTTAAACAAATAAAATAATACAATGCATACTTTCCAATAAAAGACCTACATTTGATCTATATATATAGTATGTTAAACCATCTGATACGTTTAAAATGAATGATAATCATAATTTTTAGTAAATCAATTCAAAATACTACAATGCATGTTAATAGGATAGTATATTTACACAAATATGAATCTTACAATTGCAATAATCATGTTAGTTCGCCTAAATTATACATATGTAGTTTGCTAATGTAAATAAAAAAGTAAATTTAAAATGATGTAAGTCAAATTTATATATAATAAACACCATAAACATGTACAAAACAAACATTAGAAGAAAAAACTTGAAACCCATTACTTATGGAGTAGATTATTAATGGGATTTTTAGGTTGTATTGTCAATTTTCATATAAGCTCGCCATTGTATAATACAAATAAAGACTTGAATCAGGAATTAATATTTGCCTTTATAAAATGAAGAATTGTCAATTAATAACTTTCATACTCTTTCTCTTAGTATAGATCTTGAGTTTTGTAAAAATAATTGTTAATTATAATAACATATAGTTAACTTTAGGAAGAGTTACAAATAAGATAGTTTAATTACGTCATATTAACAATATTGTTTTTACAAAATGAAGAAGACATCATGATTATATGCCTCTCCTTTAACATTGGAAGCATGTAAGCTACTCCTACATCGATAAAGAGAGTACCGTATAAGAAATTTTCTATTGCATGACAATTTTAATATGTTGTTTTTTCGATCTATACACTACCTTCAAAGATGAACAATTGCATAAAAATCTTTTTATTAAAAATGAGTATTCTATTATATTTTTACTTCATTAATTTTTATTTTCTTCTAGCATTTAATTAATATAAAACTGAAGAAGAGTTATTTTGGGACAAAATTGAAAAATATAAATAATTTTATTTGATGTTCATATAATATACAATTGGTATTAAACTTATTGCACAAAACATATACATTTATACACTTATATCTACATTTTGGTATTGTTAGAGGAATTCAATGTAACTTTGCACATATAATATAATATTAAATGTACGTAACCTAATTTTTCTTTATAATAAATAAATAAATATAATATACATTAATATCGATAAAAAGAACTAAAATACATAAGTTCAACACTATAAGATATATTTTAAGAATCTAAATCGTTTATTAAAACAAATCTTAAATAAATTATAAAAATTAACCCGTGCTAAGAACGTGCATAATTGCTAGTATACTTAAAAGTTAGCTTTTATCCCTATTAAATGCTTTGAATTTAAATACTTTAAGTTTTGTCAAATTCCTTATATTTCCACAACAACAACACAAAGTATATTTACATTCTACCATAATTAATGAAATGAATTTATTTAAACTTTGTAATAATTCTCAGGTATGGTTAAGAAATAAAAATAAGAAGTGTTAATTAAAGGACCAAACCAAATAAAACTCCCAATATAAGTAGATATAAAATAATATTCGACTATATATTAAAAAATAGTAAAATTAAAATATGAAAATTTGGAGACATTAGGTGAGTAATTATCCGTATTATGAAAAAAAATAAGATAGCTTTTAGCCCCATTAAAAGTTGTAAATTTAAATACTTGATATTTTTTTAAATTCCTTCTATTTGCACAATAACAACGCAAAGTCTATTACATTCTACCACAACTAATGAAATGACTTTAATTAAATTTGGTATTAATTCTCACATATGATTAAGAAATAAGAAGTGTTATTTCAAGGGAACAAACCAAATAAAACTCCCTACATAAGTAGATAGAATATAATATTGAACTATATATAAACAAATAGTAGAATTAAAATATAAAAATTTGGAGAGATTTAGGTGATTGAGTAATTATTTGTTTATGAAAAAAATTATTTTAAATCCTGAAATTTTTTCTACCTTTTAACAATAACTACACAATTTCATTTATTTTATAATTTATAACAATAAATGCATAAAATTATTAAAATGATGCATGTTATACAAAATGGAATTCAAATGACCTATGAAAAACTATGTTAAAGTTATTTTCTTAGGTTGGTATCCAAAATAAAATTGTTGTAATTTGCTTAATATTTCTAAAAAATATTGAAATTTTGAATGCTTTCATATTTACAAAATTCACTCTCTTTCCACCCAAAATAACATAATTAATGCATTTTCATTATTAATATTACCAAAATAATAATTTATATATTTTCCCTAAATACAAAGGAATATTTTTTATTACTAAATATAATATTCAATAGAATAAAGGTCATTTTTATATAATTTAAAATGTATATATTATCATCTTTATTATATTTAAGTTTTTATCATAAATAAACTATGGTCAAATTTATAAATTTTAATATTGTAATTTGATATTATAAAAAGTTCAACTCTTAATGTCATCTATTGTACAACAAATAACTTTACTTCTTATTTCAAGTAAATAATATAAATACTATAACAGAGTTATTAGAAAAACATTGATAAAAATTTAAACTAAATTACACAATCACAAATCGTTTATAGATCGACCTTAAATCATAGAAAAAATAAATAGATGCCTTTTATGAAATAAAGAAACAAATACACAATAACGCAAACTTTTTATTTATATATTGGAAAAATTACGGAAAACCACCCGTTAAATAGGCGATGTTTAGTGGAACCACCCATTATAGACGAAATTATTTTAAACCACCCAATAAAGTCATTCCGTTAGCGATGAACCACCCACGAGCCAAATCCGTCAGCTTGGCCGTTAAAAAGCGCAAAAAAAAACCAAAATGCCCCTTGTTTATTGAAAAAATTATAGCAAAGTAGTGGGTATTCACAATTCAATGATATCAGATGCTCTTACAGTCTATGTTCTTGTGAAGCTTGGGTTCGTAATCAAGAGATTTCCATAATCAAACCAAAAAAATATTTGGGGGAACCATACCATTTGTTCATAGAAATTGAAGTTGGTTTTATTGATTTTTTAACTCTTTTGTCCATTCATAGCAGAAGCAAAACTAGAATTTACAAGTAAAACTTCAAATTCCTAGATGAATCTACTGAAGGAAGATGTGTCATTTAATCAAAATGACAATTACTAATGATAGAATATGATTAATAATGGAGATTTATAATTCGGATATTTTAGGTAGTCTTGGTGCTTTGCTAGAAATCAACTATGACTTATGAGATAAATTAGATTTGTCCCATTACTATTACATCCGGGTCCTATAAGGTCACATACAATAGAGTAATTGGGCTAGATCAAAGCAACCCGAGGCCCATGGTGGTACAAGAGAATTTCGGCTATATGATAATATTGGAAGAGTGGATTATTCATC
This sequence comes from Rheum nobile, assembly GCA_027886185.1. Lineage (NCBI taxonomy): Eukaryota > Viridiplantae > Streptophyta > Magnoliopsida > Caryophyllales > Polygonaceae > Rheum > Rheum nobile. The sequence goes on along the minus strand of WOAB01000644.1, from coordinate 6,680,052 downwards.
AAGTAATAATAAAGAGTTATCTATTTACTTGATGATATAAGAAAATATATCTTTAGGAAAGATAAGATATTGTATCAACCACAAATATCTCTTTCTAATTAAAAGGAGATTTATCTTATGAGATATATGATATAAGATAAGATAATATATATATATATATTCCAAAAGTTGACCAATTTGAAGCTCTCTTAATGTAAGAGATAAATAGGAGAATTTGGTGGCTTTTGTACGTACACAACAAAAGCCACAAATTGAACCTTGCTACTGACGGCCGTACTCCAACTTTGGTGGAGTTTTGTTTGTTCTTGTTCGTTCGTTCTAGCAGACGAAGACAAGACGATCTAGTACCGTATTCGTGTGGATCAAGTAGAGAAGTCACACACTTAAAGTTCTATTCTTCAGGGTGATCCCAGAAACAAGTTTTGCATCAAAAAGTATATTACTCTTTCATATGTGGTTCTTATCAAGTCTATACATGAGATCATAAGTTAGATATTAGAAAATTGTTTTCTGAAAGTCCGCTTAAAGCATCTAAATCCCTACAGTGGTATTAGAGCCTTTTGCATAAATTGATATGATCATAATTAAAGTTGTTAATTTTGATGCATGTTCTTGATTATTTTGGTTTAATTTAGTGGTAAAATTGATGTATGGATTAACTTGTATGATTAAAATTGTGATTTTAATTGATTGGATGCATAAAGTTGTGACTTTTATGTATTTAATATACTCGAAAATTTCAGCCTTATGATCAAAATTACGCATGTTAAAATTCTGAATTTTTGCTTAATTTTGACCCCAAAATCGATTTGTATGTTTAATTTATGCAAGAGATATGATTTTTTGTATAAATCATAATCACACATAAAAATACTTGATTTTTCATGTTGGTGAAAATTGATTCAAATCCTAGAAATTTAGAATTTCATGTCTTGAATGCCCAAAGTTGATTAATTTTGTAAGAAATTGGTTCATACATTAATTTTTCAAAAATATTAATTTTCTGAAAATTACACCATATTATCCTTAAAATCATCAAATTTATAATTGTTACAAAATTTGAGTGGGAGAAGGGGTAAAACCGTGGCTGGGTGGCCAAAAGTGGCTCATGACGGTGCGTGGTGGCCGGCGGCAGGCCGGGGGTGGTGCAGCGGCGGTCCGGGGGGCGGCTAGCTGTGCGGGTTGGCTGGGGTGGTGGCTGCATGGTGCAGCTAGGATGGGGGCTGAATTAGAGTTAGGGTTTGTTAGCATAAGATCCTAACTACCTTAATTAGATATGGTAACAAAATATCTTATCTTTAGAGTATATTTTATCCAATTATACATGGTAATGATTAATATTGGTATTAATTCCATATATGATTTTATTGAATTAAAATAATAAGAAGATTAAATTAATTATTTTATTGGATAATTTAATTAATTTAATCTTGAAAGTCTATTAATATGATTAATAGTCTATTATTGTCTCTTAATAATTGACATTATATTTTGCATGTATGATTTAATATTATGATATTATTATTGCATGTGGTGACTGATATGACCCAAATAGGATAGAAAATACGATCTGCGTATCGTTATTGTTTTCTTGTACACGATATGCGTATCGTTATGTATTTTTGTAATTTAATTTTCAACAAAATTAGATTAGATTTACATTATGTAATACAAGAGAAGAAGATCCTATGAAGATTCAAGGATGGAGATCCAGAGGAGAATCAAGGATGGAGATCCAAGAGACAAGAAGAATATATGAAGATTAGATCTTATGGATTTTTTAGGGGCCATACTAGGATCACATTTATTTATTGCATTTATTTTGCTTTAAATATCTCTAAGTTTATGCTTTCTTGTTTATTTATGCTATTTAGTTCACTAGTAAATAGACTTGTATAATATACCTAGTTCCCTTAAAAGAAAAATTGAGATTTTGCCTTTCTAAATCATAACCTATGAGACCCTTGGAATTTGATGGATAGATTTTGCCAAAGCAAGGTGTCCATACTTTGACCTTGGAATACTACGGGTAAATCTATATAAGTGGTTTACAACCTTGATTTGGTTATACTCAATAAAAGACCAAAATATAAAGTTTTGGATTTTGAGGCACGGGATATATTTGACATAAGATGTAATCTATCAACCAATAGTTATAAATGTTATAACTAGTAAAAGTTACTTACCTTGATCACATATTTAGGGAAGTACCAAAGTACGCCTAAAGTCTTATCTGAAATAGGATCTTGGAATCATTTTATTCAAAGTGAAAATTTTAAATGGATAAAATGGCATTAGCTTATTTAAGTTTAAAGTATGTTTAAAATTTTTAAGCTTTTGCATGACAAGCATGATTTATATTTTGCATGTTATTTATGTTGTAGATATCATGTCTAGAAACGATAACCCAACAATTATCAACTTACGTTCGATTCTTGAGAAGAATAAGTTGAACGGAAACAACTTCCTCGATTAGGAAAGAAATCTAAGAATTGTTCTCAGGTCTGAAGGAAGAGAGAATGTCCTTGACACCCCTATCCCAACATTGTCTGCTATGTCTACTCCAGATGAGATAGTAGAGGAAAAACAGATCAAAGATAAGTCAGTGATTGTCACTTGTCTTATGTTGGCTTCCATGGAATCGAGTCTTCAAAAGAGGTTTGAGAGGATGGACGCCTACACCATCATTCGCAACCTGAAAGTTTTGTTTCAGGAGCAAGCGAGAATGGAGAGGTATGAGACTCATAAGGCAATTCTTGATTGCAAGCTTGAGAAAGGCAAGCCAATTAGTGCTCATGTATTCAATATGATTGGACATTTTGAGAACATGGAAAGGCTTGGCCACCCCTATAGTCAAGAGTTGGCTACATACATTATACTCCACTCTCTACATGATGGATTTGCTCAATTCAAGCCGGATTCAATATGAATGGAGTTGGAAAAACGCTTGAAGAGTTACATGGGATGCTCAAAACAGCTGAGCAAAATCTCTCTGTTGACACCAAGAAAGAGATCTTGATGGTCAACAAGGGAAGAGGGTTCAAGAAAGGGGCATCTGGACAACAGAAGAAGAGCGTGCAAGGGAAGGGCAAGCAAGTTGCACAACCCAAGAAGACTTCTGAAAAGGCTAAAGTAGCGGCTGACCATGACTGTTTCTACTGCCATGCCAAGGGTCATTGGAAGAGGAACTGCCTGAAATACCTGGAAGATAAAAAGAATGGAACTGTGAGTTCCAATTCAGGTACAAATGATATAGAAGTCCTAACAGCTAAAGCTTCAACTTGGGTAATGGAATCAGGCTGTGGTTCTCACATTATTTCGAATGTGCAGGGACTAAGAAGAAGTAGAAGCTTAGCTAAAGGAGAGAGAGACCTATGCATTGGAAATGGAGCAAGGGTTGATGCAATTGCCATTGGAGATTATAGTTTACCTTTACCTTCTGGTTTAGTATTAGAACTTAATAATTGTCATTGTGTCCCGTCTATTACTAGAAACTTGATTGTGACTTCTGTTTTGGATCTATAAGGCTATGATTATACTCTTAAAGGTCAGCGTTTTTCTATTTTCAAAGATAACATCTTTTATGTCGATGCCATACTGAGTAATGGATTCTATATTGTGGATCAAGGATCCAACATCTATAACATAAACACCAAAAAGCAAAAATCAAATGATTGTAGCACCACCTATCTATGGCACTGTCGTTTAGGTCACATTAGCCTAAATCGCATGAAGAAGCTCCAAAAGGATGGACTTATAACCTCATTTGATTATGAATCATTTGAAACATGTGAATCTTGCTTGATGGGAAAGATGACAATGTCACCTTTTACTGGAGTGAGTGAAAGGGCAATTGAGCTTTTGGCCCTAATATATACAGATGTTGTGGACCAATGAGCACAAAAGCTAGAGGTGGTTACAAATACTTCATAACCTTTATTGGTGATTTAAGTAGATATGGATACATATACTTAATGAAGCATAAGTCTGAATCTTTTGAAAAGTTCAAAAAGTTTCAGAAGGAAGTTGAAAACCAACTTGGCAAGAAAATTAAAGCACTACGATCTGATCGTGGTGGTGAATATTTGAGTCAAGAATTTGATCATCATTTAAGAAGTTGTGGGATCGTCTCACAACTAACTCCACCTGGAACACCACAATTGAATGATGTGTCTGAAAGGAGGAATAGGGTGATAAGGCGTTGTCGTCGTGACACCTAAACAAATAAAATCCTAACAAACCTAAACAAGTAGTAGAGGCAAGCAAGGGTCGAATCCACATGGAGGAAGTGATCAATTCATGTGTTTATGAGCATGCAAAGTAAGAAAGGAAGGGGGGTTTTGATTATCAAGCAAAGTAACAAAGATGCAAGCTTTAGAGAAAGAATAAGAATGATGGGTTGAAGTATTCCACTAGACAAATATCCACACTGTAAAGGAAACAGGTTGATCACTGAAATCTATTAAATCCAAGCTCTTTTCTCAATCTTATAGTTGTTCCCATCCTGATCTTAAGTACTACTGATTCTCACAGTTGTCAATAGACTTATTACTATGCCAATGGTAAAATACACCAGTCACGCCTGTCACGCGGTACCAGACCGGGGTACATTACCACCAACAAAGCAATAGCAATGCACACAAGGATATAGGATACATGCAAGTAGAAAGACGTACAAGTACTCACTCCCCTACTTCACATGCAACTGATTCTCACTCATAATTGTACGCTCGGAACCCCTATACGCACAATTGTGTTTGCCACTAGATATGCACTCGGAACCCCTATATGCAATCCTAACACTATGATAGATGTCGATAAGCCTAGTTAGCAACTCTAGATAAACCAACATAAATCAATAGACAATATAACCAAGAGAATCAAACCAACACTTATAAGATATAGAACAAGGAATAGAAATCTCACAACCAATCCATTGCAATGCTTCAATTGTCTAGCGAAATAAAGGTGTTTAGTTCTCCATGGGTTGGAAACCCTTGAGGCAGAATGAAAACGAACTAAGTCTCCCCAAGGAGAATTGTAACTTGTGGCAATTAGGTTAACAAAAGAGTATTTAACCTAAATCTAAAAGTAATAAAAAATAATAAAAGGAAATAACAATAAAATAATAACCAAAAACAAAACAAAGAAAATCGGGGAATTAATCCCGGTACATTCTCGGTCCAATCTTCAATTGCATCAGCAGCTCGCTCGGCCCACTCTTCACATCAGCGGCCCATCTTCAACAAATCATCTTCGCTGACATCATCGCCCGCATCATCTTCCAATTCTCCCGCTTCCAATTTCCGGATTTCACGCGGCGCGGCATCTTTATCTGAGACCCACCGCCGCGTCGCGGTGACTTCTGGCGCGGGGCGGTGACATTTCACCTTCTGTGACACTTTAGTAAAAACGCCATAACTTTTGATTCCCAACTCGGATTGCACTCATATTTTGCAGTAGACTTCAAGAGGTAACTCCTCGAATTGGAATCACTTCATTTGGACATCTGAGTAGAGAGAACGAACCATTTGAATTCAGCACATTGTTCTTCTACTCTTCAATACACTTCAAACCTCTATAAATCCCATGATTTCTTCACTTCTCCACTCTAACTCCATAATCTCCGATTGTGCTCTAAATCCATCCAAATGGCGCCTCAAACCTGGTAATAATCCCTAGATATGTTGATATGAATATGGCCCATCAAGACTTGGCCAAGCAAGAAGATCCTTCAAACATAGATGATGATTCAAGCCAAGACGGGAAGCTAGGCCAAGACCGTGACATTGCCTCGGACACCACCAGAAAACACGGGCCCAATTCAGATCCGGGCTGTAAAGAAGCTAAAGAACCCGGAGACCACTCAAATCCGGGTTATAAAGCCGATGCTATCACCAGAGAACCCGGCTAGGCCCTCCATCCGGGTTAAAAGCCCACGTGAAGAATATTTGAAGACTGATGTTATTTCCGATTTATTGCTGGGGTTTTTAAACATTATTAGACAATATTTTAATTCCCTAAATGTCCATTAATTGGTGTTTTGATTAGTGGGCACGTTTTAGGATTAGTGGGTTAATTATTAGCATTTTCTTTAATTTCTCTTTAGTAACCGTATTGCTAGGTTATTAGGAAAACTTTTGGCTCATTGTTCAGAACATTGAATTGAATCCAGAATCAGAATATTTCAGTTTTAGAGTTTTCTTCTTGTTCATCAAACTTGTGTGTGATATCAAGTTTTTCCCTTGAGAGATTTGAGTGTGTTGTATCTCGAATCTCCCTAGGTCTTTCTCTTGTGACTAGTGTGTCAAATCTAGCCATAAGGAGATTGCTTATCCCTCACTTCCATCACCCATCACAATCGATTCCATCCATCATCAACCGTCAGTTTGCTGAACTTCCTCCCCGGAACTACCAGCGACCCTTCGGTAGAAAAATCATATCTTTTGATCCACCGCCCAGAAAATTCTGAAAATTGGAGGACAGAAACTAGACTTCCATATCTATCTACTGTCGCCGGAATCTCCCAATTCGGAGTTCGGAGCAAGGAGAACGACCCCACTGAAGTTAGATCAAATTCTGGAATTCTGCTGGGGGTTGCTGTCCTGCGTTCTTGAGTTCCGAGGCGCCTTGTCGAGCAATTCTTGCACTGTGGCCATCCCGATCCTTGATCATAACATGTGGTATCAGATATACGTAAGTCTTGCTCTTATTTGTCTTCAAATTCTTGCAATTTTCGTAGTTTATAGCTCTTGATTTCGTGCCCTGCATTTTGTTGAATTTCCGATTGAAGTTTAGTGTCTAGTGTCTTCAGTTTGTGTTGCTTTTGTGATTTGTTTTGCTTAGTGTCATAGATCTGCATTTAGGGTGTTTGAAAGTCACAAAACCAGGCTTGAACAAGGTAGGAGACGGCAGTTAGGGTTCGAGAATTAGGAGATCAGACGTGCCACAAATCTAGGAGAAGTGGTTGAGTTTGTTGCTTCAAATCTGATTTTAAAACTTAAAAGCTTCCGTGTGATTTTTGTTGAACCAGCCGTGACCTTTAATAGCTGCATATAGTTTAGGAAATTTGAGTCTTTAATTTTATTTCATTTGGCACTTGAAACAACCTACCTAAAGCACCTTAAGTTATATTCAATCCAAATTGTCAAGTGGAGGAACTTCCGAGAGGTGTGTACACTATAGGTTGATCAAGTAGTTCATTTTATTTTCATTACTTTCATTCGTATTAGTCCAAAAAAAAAAAAAAAAAAAAGAAAAGAAGTCGGCCTTTTTACAAAAAAAAAAAAAAAAGAAAAGAGAAAAGACAAAGGCCTTAAGTTGTTCATCCTTGTTATATTGTGATTCTCCTAGTGATCTTGTGAAGTGCTCGTAATTGTGCTCAAATCCTCATTGTAAGCTGCATTCCTTTGTAATCTTGCTTGAATCATCCATAGTAAGTGACAATAGAGGATAAGTACTTACGAAACAATTTGAAATTGCATCTAATTTAAGTGCTTGAATCAAGGTTGTAGTGCACTTTATTTTCCATTTGTGAGTCCTTTGCATATAGGAAGCCTACCTTGACCTTTTTCCGAGCTTGAACTTTAAAAATTTGCAAGGAGTTGTTGATAAGTATAAGCTCCTTACTAGCTCTAGGGACCATTGTTGTTTTCTTGTTGGCGTGGGCTGTTGTATGGGTTTTTCTTGTGTAGGAAACAATGGCGAGACCTAAGGACAAGAACGTGGCCTCAGAAGTTACCCTGGAGACAATACTCTTGGCCATACAATCCTCCAAGGAAGAAGCCAAAGAGCGAGATCGTCAAGCCGAGGAGCGAACTCGACAATTCTTGAAAACCATTAGAGACGAGAAGGCTGCCTTCATGAAGGCCATGGAGGAGAAGTGGGACCTTGCTCACGGCCCATCACCGAGCCAATCTCAAGAGGTGTCCCAATCCTCACCGAATGTGAGCGCTTCAAGGGGAGAATTCGGTATGACTCCTAAATACTCTTCTCCTTATCTTGCATCTATTCCCACTAGTGTACCCGTTGAGAATGAGGGGGATTTAGAGAAATTGCATGTTGTGGCTGCCCAAGATGAATGTTTTGTGACCAAAAAGGTTTTGATAACCTCGGATGTTCCAAGTGTACCTAGTCAAAGAGAGGCTATCTCCCCCACTAGGTGCCCTATTAAAGGGAAAGTGTGTAGCGTCATAGTGGATGGAGGGTCATGTTGTAACATACTTGACCAAGAAGTAGTAGAAAGATTTCATCTAACTACTACTCTTCACCCACAACCCTATACACTTTGTTGGTTGAATTCCAACACTCATCTTAAAGTCAAGGAGCAAGTCACAATTCAGTTTGCCATAGGGGGTTATGGAGATGAGATTGTGTGTGAGTCAAAGCCAAATATGAAATGGGCAATTAGAGGCAAAGGAGGAACTTCTAATCATATGTTCTTGACCAAGTCTTTTATGCCTCCATTCATTACATGCTCTCAACCTTTCATTACATTTTATAAGACTAACTCTATTAATGAAAAGGTTGTGGTGTTGCATAGAGCTTCTAGTGTTCTTATTGTAGGTCAAGAAGGCAAGCACATCAAGGGCTCAAAGCTGGAGTCCGGGATGGTCCCATTTGAGCCTGGAGAGGAAGGCGCTCCACATAAGGAAAGTCCTTGCTTGGAAGGAGATAAAGACCTTGACGAGCTGGATTCAAGGTCGAATCCAGCTCAAGGGAGGGAGGATGATATGAATATGGCCCATCAAGACTTGGCCAAGCAAGAAGATCCTTCAAACATAGATGATGATTCAAGCCAAGACGGGAAGCTAGGCCAAGACCGTGACATTGCCTCGGACACCACCAGAAAACACGGGCCCAATTCAGATCCGGGCTGTAAAGAAGCTAAAGAACCCGGAGACCACTCAAATCCGGGTTATAAAGCCGATGCTATCACCAGAGAACCCGGCTAGGCCCTCCATCCGGGTTAAAGCCCACGTGAAGAATATTTGAAGACTGGTGTTATTTCCGATTTATTGCTTGGGTTTTTAAACATTATTAGACAATATTTTAATTCCCTAAATGTCCATTAATTGGTGTTTTGATTAGTGGGCACGTTTTAGGATTAGTGGGTTAATTATTAGCATTTTCTTTAATTTCTCTTTAGTAACCGTATTGCTAGGTTATTAGGAAAACTTTTGGCTCATTGTTCAGAACGTTGAATTGAATCCAGAATCAGAATATTTCAGTTTTAGAGTTTTCTTCTTGTTCATCAAACTTGTGTGTGATATCAAGTTCTTCCCTTAAGAGATTTGAGTGTGTTGTATCTCGAATCTCCCTAGGTCTTTCTCTTGTGACTAGTGTGTCAAATCTAGCCATAAGGAGATTGCTTATCCCTCACTTCCATCACCCATCACAATCGATTCCATCCATCATCAACCGTCAGTTTGCTGAACTTCCTCCCCGGAACTACCAGCGACCCTTCGGTAGAAAAATCATATCTTTTGATCCACCGCCCAGAAAATTCTGAAAATTGGAGGACAGAAACTAGACTTCCATATCTATCTACTGTCGCCGGAATCACCCAATTCGGAGCAAGGAGAAAGACCCCACTGAAGTTAGATCAAATTCTGGAATTCTGCTGGGGGTTGCTGTCCTGCGTTCTTGAGTTCCGAGGCGCCTTGTCGAGCAATTCTTGCACTGTGGCCATCCCGATCCTTGATCATAACATATGTGCTCCAAAATAGCACTTATCAAATCCCCCATGCTTAAACCTTGCTCGTCCTCGAGTAAGCTAAAGTAAACCTACTCCTTCAATCAATCCCCAAGGCTTCAGGAAGCATAGAAAACTCAACCTCCAAGAATCATACCCAACAATAAACTCCAGGCAACCATACAAATAAGCTCAGCACAATAAACTACAACATCAAATCAAAAATCTCAACACCCCACACAACCAAGCTAAAAGGAAAGCAGAGTACTTCCCCCAAGCTTATCCCAAACACCATAGAGTGAAAAAAATCTAATCCTATCTCCCGTCTATCTTCTTATCTCTCCAGAGTGACCTACCCGAATCCTCCTTATAACTCCTCTTCTTATGACGCCTCGCCAAGAATAATGAGAAATCCTAAAATCACTCTTCTTCTTTTTCGCTCATTTTGCCAAGGCGCCCTTTCGGGTTTTCACCAAGCCACTCATTTCATTTTTCAATAGATGTACTCACATATGCTCACGTCACTCTTGACCACATATTACCCCAACCTAATACTGGTCCAAGCCACCTGCTTATTACCTAGGCCACCCTTTCGGGTTTTCGACCTATTCCAGGATTTCAATTGTATGCCTTTTTTTTAATTTTTCTCCTCAACGACGTAGCGAGTATAGAACTCTCCCCCATGCTTAAACATTGCATTGTCCTCAATGTAATGAAAGACAAAAGAATAAGAGCATAGGGAAAAGCAAAAAATAACTCACAAACGTCGCCAAGCTGCTTGGACACTTCCTTTGTTGCTGGCGGTCTTCTCAATAAATGCCCAGGTCTCTGGTGTTGGGCGGGTGTCTTCATCAACTCTATTGTCTTCTCTTACCGTGCAACCAAAAGGGGACCACTTTGGTGAATAGTGATAAAATAATGATAGTAGGGTTGCACGGCCTTCTAGGAACACATGGTGGAGCCCAGATATCATCATGGTGGGGGCTCTAGCGTTCCTCCTCCTCAGCTGTCGAATGTAGGGCCATCATCGTTGTCAAATAATGTGTGGGGCTAAGGTATCCTCCTTGACAACATGATGCGCACCTTCTCCATGGGAAACTCTGGACAGCTGGCCTTCGATAGAACTTTTTTTTTTTTTTTTTTTTTTTTGCCTCCCCGTTTAAGGTTTTTTCGGGGAGCGACTTAGTGCAGGGAAGGAAGAGACTTACATTGGTGTGGAAACACCTTCTTCAACAGGCATGGGTCTCTTCCCTGCAGGTTAGTCGGAAACAAAAACCAAAACAAAAACAAAGCAAAACACACTAAAGAAAATGCAAAAACAAAGAATGAAAAACAAAGAAAGAAAAACATACCTCGGGTTGCCTCCCGGATAGCGCCTTAGTTATTGTCATGGCTTGACATCCTACTCCATTCTCCTCAACTCGGGTTGCTCATAGCAACTGAACTTCTGGGATCAATGTCAGGGGGGTGCCTCTTTGTATATTCTCGGTTGAGCGCGACCCCCAGTCTCGTGCACTTCATGATGGTTGGACCGCTGTTCATATCTATTAATGCACTTGCCATCTTTCGAAACGGTATACCCAGCATCTCAGGGGCTTCATGTGTATCTTGCCCCGTATCCAGCATATAAAAATTAGCCACTTGTATCAAGGCCACCTTTTTGTGCTTCCCCTTCGGTTTCTTTTTGATCAAGCCCAACACCTTTAACATTTCCTTGCAGCGAGGGGTGCTGTCAGCCAGATGGACCAAAGGGATGGTTGCCTTGGGACTACTGAAGGTGTCAAATAAGCCTTTGTCGCTCCCCACCTTTTGGGTGTCCTTCAGAGCCTTAGGGGATGGTGTAACGGGTTGCAGCGCGACGAACGGGAAGGAGTTGAGACGCACAAACTCATCATAGGCAGCCTCCAGAGGATCGGAGACTGTCGGGGTGTCGTGATCACGACACTCCTCCTCATCGTCGCTCCACTCCTCCTCATATCTCAAAAAGTACTCCTCTTCAGTCAGCACCTTGCGATCCAAAATATCATCTGGAAGTCCTAACTCCTCATCAGTATCAACGCAGACCTCATCAGCAGAATAGGAATTTTGAATGCCGGGTCGCGGCGAAATCTCACAAGAAAGCACTCCGTCCACCGCGGGGCGGTGGTCATCGCCGCGGGACGGTGAGGTCGTGGTGGAGTTACTGAGGCTCGCCGCCGGGTCGCGGTCAGTCTCGCCGCGGGGTGGTGAGATAACTGGGACTTCACGCCGGGTCGCGGTAAGAGGTGACGCGGGGCGGTGGGTGATGTTCTCCATCTCATATTCGTCCTCCTCTTCAGCACTAGGAGGAACGTTTTCCCTCGGGTTTACTACCGTTTGAGATGGTAGATTTCCCGACCTCCTTGCCTTGATTCGTATAATTGACTCCACTATCTGGTCCACCTGCCTTTTCATATTCTTGATGCTTGACTCAGTAGTATGCACATGACACTAGTGGAAAAAACCCTAATAGAGGCGGGCCTTTGGACACTTATTGAGGCGAACACTGTTCGCTTCAAATGAGGGGGTTGCAACAAGTGGGGACCCTTTTTGAGGCGGACAATATATGCCTCTAAAAGCCACTTGTTGAGGCGGGCCTCTATAGGCCCGCCTCAACAAGTGCCTCACTATGGCGCCAAAGTGAGGCACTTTTAGAGGCGGGCCTATGGAGGCCCGCCTCTAAAAGCCACTTGTTGAGGCGAGCCTCTATAGGCCCGCCTCAACAAGTGTATAGTTTTTTTTTTTTAAATACAAATTGGGACCCCGGTATTTTGAAATAACCGGGGTCCAAGATCTTTTTTTTTTTTTAAAAATAAAATAAAAATCAGGATCCCGATTTTTTGTAATACCGGGGTCCCATTTCTTTTTTTTTTTAAAAAAAAATCAGCTCAAAATACAGGAAGCTTCGGGCTTCAGCAAATACTCGAGTAATAATGTAAGAAGAGATCATACCAGATCACAAATATAACAGAATTTTACACATTCAGCCAAAAAAAGAATGGGCAGAGCTGCATTTCTGAAGACAGAATTTCTGTTGGGTGATTTATTGTTATAAATGTTTTGTTATTTACACAAAAAGAATGGGAAATCCACTGGTGTTCAGTTCATACATGGTGAAGTTTCTTTTTCTTCTTTCTTTAGTTTCATCTACTTTTCCCAAAATTGTAGACAGCAATATCAGGCTAATTATCTGTCCATAATTGGTTCAACAACCTCTGCATACCTTGTAATCTTGATTCGAGTTCTTTGATCTTGTGAAGATGCTGCACAGAAGGTCCTGCAGTGCCCATGTCAGCTATAAGATCCACGCATTTGGCTTGCGAGCCCTCGGCTTCCTCCTCCAGCGACATGAGCAATAAATGTGTCACGGAGGATTGCCAAAGCTCTGTTGTCCTGCAAAGAGTTATCAGTAATCATAGTCACAAAAATCAGTATAGCTCAACTAACAACCAGGATAAAGTTGCAAGAAAATACAGGAAGCTCATACCCTGCACACTGTCTAGAGTCACATATAGGAGGATACAAAATTAATCAGGTAGGACTATCAGGGAAATGTTGCATGCCCATTCTATCAAACCAAACTATGGACAACAAAAAATGAGGGAAGAAGGTATATGAATTAGTTGCGCAGCCAATCAGACTTGTTGTTTATAGATAGAAACTAAAGTCACAATACAATTATAGGCTAATTTAAAATTATACCTTTGTACCAGCTGGCATATCACTCAAATCATAATTACACAAAAATGTGTGAATTGGTGTCTTTTCTGGATTGCTGAGAACCTGCAAAATGCACAATTACCACATTCAGAATTCCATCTCTGTCACAAACCAATAATCAATTTACAAACCAGAAATCATATTGTTTCATAAGTTGTGAAAAACATAAGCTGATATTCCCCATTCCAAGAGAAATAAGAGATCTCCACATATTGGTATATCACAATCAACTATTTCATACATATAATGATACAAAGGTCACCTTCTCGATACTGTGAAAACATGGGTTTTGGTGCCAAATCCCAGGGACCTGATGAGTTATCTCTCGCTGAATCTCTTGGTTTTGTGGATCAATATCTGTCTGCTCACTTTGAGGATGTTCCTCCATGGGCTGCCTCTATTGTCTGTGAGAAGTCTCAATATTCTGTATCAAATGCAAAAGGACCCCAAAGTTTGGTAAGCCTTGCCAGTTTGGCCAATTTTAAAAGCAGGGTTAATGATGAAGGAGTCTTTAGATGGGTCGATGATCTAGAAGACTCGCGAAAGCATAACTACCAATCAGTCCCTGGATGCAAATACCTTGGGCAGATATTGCAAAGAAGGTTCATGAGTGTGGAGGACATGAATTTGAGAAACCAAAGGATCTATCCTCCTGTTCGGAAAGTAACGGATCAGTGCTCTAATATAATTTGAGAAATATGACGTGACGTAGTCATTAGGTAAAACATATATTCTTTCAGATCTCAGCCATCTCAAGCAGCAGATAAAATCAATCAAACGAAAAGCAAAATTGTAATAAAATGAAACCCTAAAACAAATATGATAGATCAAAAGCCCTAAAGCTCCAAATCTAAATCAATCAAATGAAACCTAAAATGAAATGGAAAGCCCTAACCAAAATCATAGTGCCAAAATAAAAAAACCCTAAAAACCAAATGACCAAATCCCTAAAATCGTAATCGATTGAACCCAAAATGGATTTAACATCTCAAGCAACTGATAAAATCAATCAAATGAAAAGCAAAATCGTAGTCAAATGAAACCCTAAAACAAATAGGATAGATCAAAACCCCTAAAGGTCCAAATCTAAATCAATCAAATGAAACCAGAAATGAAAAGGAAAGCCCTAACCAAATCGTAGTCTTGAAATCAAAAACCCTAAAAATCCAAATGACCAAATCCCAAAAATCGTAATCGGATGAACCCAAAATGGATTCAAGCCAATTGGAATTTGTGACTCACAAAACCCTAAATCAAAGGTCAAGATCGAGACGATAATACCTGCAGTGAGCGAGCTTCAGATATGAAATTTGAGAGAGCTTCGAATCTGGGGCTCACGAAACCCTAAATCAAAACAGAGGAATAATATTGAGAGCGAGCTGGGGAGGAGAGGAAGATGAAGAGTGAGGGGAGAAAAGAGCAGAGCCATACCTGCAGTGAGCGATGCTGATGAACAATCGCTTTGGAGGACGATGGAGGTAGGGCGGCCGAAGCTTGGTTTTGTGAAAGCATTCCTTGTTGAGGCGGCCGAAAGCATTCCATGCTGATGAAAAATCGTAATCGGCCGAAGCTCGGTGCAACTGTGCAAGGATGAAGTTCGCCGAGTAATGGTCTAATAGACATACTTGTTGAGGCGGGCTTTAAGAGGCCCGCCTCAACAAGCTTTAATTGAGGCGGGCTATTTGGCCCGCCTCAATTAGTTAACATTAGAGGCGGGTCTTATCCTGGCCCGCCTCTAATACTTTAGCGGAAAATGTTTTTTCGGATACTTTTTGAGGCGTATATTAATTTGCCCGCCTCAAAAAATGTTTTTGAGGCGTATAAATTAATTATCCGCCTCAAAAACCAAAAAAAATGATTGCCTAAGTCGTTGTTGAGGCGTTTTGAACTATGTACGCCTCTAAAAGGGGGCCTCAAAAAGTGTTTTTTCCACTAGTGTGAGTGGTGAATTGTTGAGTCAAGGTCCTGAGCATCTCTTCAGTTGAGGGATTTGGATTGGATACTGGTGGGCTATGCTCATAGGCAGGATTGTACTGTTGCGGAGCACCCTGCTGATAGAATGACTGTGGCTCTAGGTAGAACTCCTGGTGGTCATAACCATATGAATGGTATTGATGGTACCCATAACTCAAATTGGGGTGATCTCTCCACCCTGGAGTGTATGTGTAGGAGTATGGGTCATATCGCGGCTCTCCCCATGAATCCATATCTGTAACAAAAATCAAAAAGGGAAAGCAAAAATCAGTAGGATGGGTGTGGACCGTAAGATAGGTCCACACCAAAGTAACACACACACGAACAAACACACAGAAAAATCAAAACTTGCCTCCCCGGCAACGGCGCCAATTTGATAAGGCGTTGTCGTCGTGACACCTAAAAAAATAAAATCCTAACAAACCTAAACAAGTAGTAGAGGCAAGCAAGGGTCGAATCCACAAGGAGGAAGTGATCAATTCATGTGTTTATGAGCATGCAAAGTAACAAAGGAAGGGGGGTTTTGATTATCAAGCAAAGTAACAAAGATGCAAGCTTTAGAGAAAGAATAAGAATGATGGGTTGAAGTATTCCACCAGACAAATATCCACACTGCAAAGGAAACAGGTTGATCACTGAAATCTATTAAATCCAAGCTCTTTTCTCAATCTTATAGTTGTTCCCATCCTGATCTTAAGTACTACTGATTCTCACAGTTGTCAATAGACTTATTACTATGCCAATGGTAAAATACACCAGTCACGCCTGTCACGCGGTACCAGACCGGGGTACATTACCACCAACAAAGCAATAGCAATGCACACAAGGATATAGGATACATGCAAGTAGAAAGATGTACAAGTACTCACTCCCCTACTTCACATGCAACTGATTCTCACTCACAATTGTACGCTCGGAACCCCTATACGCACAATTGTGTTTGCCACTAGATATGCACTCGGAACCCCTATATGCAATCCTAGCACTATGATAGATGTCGATAAGCCTAGTTAGCAACTCTAGATAAACCAACATAAATCAATAGACAATATAACCAAGAGAATCAAACCAACACTTATAAGATATAGAACAAGGAATAGAAATCTCACAACCAATCCATTGCAATGCTTCAATTGTCTAGCGAAATAAAGGTGTTTAGTTCTCCATGGATTGGAAACCCTGGAGGCAGAATGAAAACGAACTAAGTCTCCCCAAGGAGAATTGTAACTTGTGGCAACTAGGTTAACAAAAGAGTATTTAACCTAAATCTAAAAGTAATAAAAATTAATAAAAGGAAATAACAATAAAATAATAACCAAAAACAAAACAAAGAAAATCGGGGAATTAATCCCGGTACATTCTCGGTCCAATCTTCAATTGCATCAGCAGCTCGCTCGGCCCACTCTTCACATCAGCGGCCCATCTTCAACAAATCATCTTCGCTGACATCATCGCCCGCATCATCTTCCAATTCTCCCGCTTCCAATTTCCGGATTTCACGCGGCGCGACATCTTTATCTGAGACCCACCGCCGGGTCGCGGTGACTTCTGGCGCGGGGCGGTGACATTTCACCTTCTGTGACACTTTAGTAAAAACGCCATAACTTTTGATTCCCAACTCGGATTGCGCTCATATTTTGAGTACTTGCAGTAGACTTCAAGATCTAACTCCTCGAATTGGAATCACTTCATTTGGACATCTGAGTAGAGAGAACGAACCATTTTAATTCAGCACATTGTGCTTCTACTCTTCAATACACTTCAAACCTCTATAAATCCCATGATTTCTTCACTTTTCCACTCTAACTCCATAATCTCCGATTGTGCTCTAAATCCATCCAAATGGCGCCTCAAACCTGGTAATAATCTCTAGATATGTGCTCCAAAATAGCACTTATCAGAGGGCCTTGTTGGACATGGTTCGATATATGATGAATTTTGCTGATCTTCCAATATCTTTCTAGGGATATGCTCTCACAACTACATTGTTCACGCTAAACAAGACTCTGTCTAAAGCTGTAGATAAGTCACCATATGAGTTATGGACTGGAAGAGTTCCAAATTTGTCTTTCTAAAGATCTGGGGATGTGAAGCTTATGTAAAACGTTTACTAGCAGATAAGCTTGCACCCAAATCAGATAAGTGCTTCTTTGTAGGGTATCCTAAGGAAACTAAAGGATACTACTTCTACAATCCCAGTGAGTACAAATTATTTGTTGCTAGGGATAGTGTCTTTATGGAATAAGAATTTGTTTCTAAAAAGTCAAGTGAGAGAAATGTTGATCTCAAAGAAGTTCGAGAAGAACAACAAACTGAGCAACAAGATGACATGAATTACTCTATGTCAGAGACGACGGTATTTGAGGACCTAATCCCACAAGGAGAGGGAACTCATACACCAAAGGTAGTAGAGTCGCAAGACCCCATTCCTATCGTTTCTCCGGAATCTGATTCTAATGAGGGTCCACAAAATGTTGTGGCAGAACCTCCTATTGTTCAGCTCACACGTAGATCAGATAGGCCTAAAGCGCAGCCAAAGAGATACATTGATTTCATAATGACTGCGAGTTCAGACATCCTACTTTTAGAAAGCGATGAGCCTACTACATACAAGCAAGCTGTGGCGAGTCCAGACTCCGAGAAATGGCGTATTGCCATGAAGTCTGAAATGGATTCCATGTCTGAGAATCAAGTATGGGACTTGATAGATTTTCCAGATGGGGTAGTACCCATAGGGTGCAAATGGGTTTACAAACTCAAAACAGACAATGATGGAAACATAACAGTTTTCAAAGCAAGACTGGTTGCAAAAGGCTTTAAACAGATTCATGGTACTGACTATGATGTAACCTTCTCTCCATTCGTCATGATTAGATCCATTCGGATACTCCTAGCAATTGCATCTCGTTATGATTATGAGATCTGGCAAATGGATGTCAAGATCGCTTTTCTAAATGGATATTTAGAAGAGGATGTGTACATGACACAACCTGAGGGTTTTAAGGATCCACAAAATCCTAGGAAAGTATGCAAGCTTAAGAAGTCCATTTATGGACTTAAGCAAGCATCGAGCAGTTGGAACCTTCGATTTGATAAAGTGGTCAAACAGTTTGACTTCATCAGATGTGAAGAAGAACCTTGTGTTTACAAGAAGTTTAGTGGGAGCAAAGTGGTCTTCCTGGTCTTGTATGTGGATGACATACTACTAATTGGAAACGACATTCCTATGCTGGAGTCCGTTAAGGACTGGCTTAAGAAGAATTTCTCAATGAAGGACTTAGGAGAGGCCGAGTACATATTAGACATCAAGATCTATAGAGATAGGTCTAAGAGATTTATTGGACTAAGTCAAGGAACTTATGTGGATAAGGTCCTTGGTAGGTTCAATATGAAGAATTCCAAGAAGGGATTCTTGCCTATGCAGCATGGCTTACATCTCAGCAAGAAGCAGTGCCTAGTGACACCTGCTGAGCTAGAGAGAATAAGTAGGATTCTTTATGCATCTGCAGTAGGATCCATCATGTATGCCATGGTTTGTACTCGCCCGAATGTTGCATTAACTTTGAGCGTGTGTGGCAGATACCAATCGACCAGAGGTGAAGCACACTGGAATACAGCTAAGAACATCCTAAAGTACTTAAGAAGCACTAAAGATGATCTCTTGGTGTATGGAAGAGGTAATGAGTTAGTCGTTAAGGAGATGTGAAGTTTTGCAAAATACATACGGATGATAACATTGTAGATTTGTTAACTAAACCTATTCATAAGCCCAAGTGTGACAATCACTAGGGCTAAGGGACTCAAGCACATTGGAGAATGGCTTTGAGATTGTATTGTTTTGAAATTATGGATGTTGATTTCTTGATTGTTGAAACATTGCATCATGTTTGTTTTTGAAATAAAGTTTCATTATTATTTAATTATGGTTTAGAATTAAATAAAATGTCCTAATAATTTATAATCATCAAATAGGATCATCATAAAAGTTATGGTGGATGAAACCCTATTAAGTGAACTGATATTATGAATTATAAGTTGTCCGTAGTCTAAGTCATTAAATTGGACATAAGTGACTTAACACAGGCTATTATGTAAGTTGATTGATAGCGCCAAGTTTCACGGGTTATAGGGATATGGAGATGTCTAATCAATTACATGGACATGTATGGTGGATACGTGTTGGGCAGACCTACCTTAAGATTCTTTAAATGAGTTGTAGGATTTTAAGTTAAACTATGATTAGTAGATTCCTCAGACATGAGTGCGATATACCTCTTGCTTGGTGATTGGTAGTCTTTGACATTGTCAAACACTGTTGCGTAAAAGGCGGCTATAAAGACAGTGATCGGGATTGTTGAAAATTGAGTGGGAGCTATAGTCACACAAGATTAGAGAAGTCCTCCTATTTGTATATCTGTATATATGTGGATAGGAATGGTGTCTTGGCCACATGAAGAGTAAGAACTGAAAATGCACGGCCGTGCTCAAATGGATTAATAGTAATCATTTGTTTTGACAGTTCAAGCTTGGAGTTCGAGAAACAATTTGAATATTGATATGGATTACATAAGATGTTATCATATCATCAAATTAGACACTAAGTGACAAAGGAATTGATATTGCACACTTGTTTAAGGACAAATGGGAGATTGAAGGAATATATGTCCTTTAATCAAGATGACAATTACTAATGATAGAATAAGATTAATAATGGAGATTTATAATCCGCATATTTTAGATAGTCTTAGTGCTTTGCTAGAAGCCAACTATGACTTATGGGATAAATTAGATTTGTCCCATTACTATTACATTCAGGTCCTATAAGGTCACACACAATAGAGTAATTGGGCTAGATCAAAGCAACCCGAGGCCCATGGTGGGACAAGGGAATTTCGGCTATATGGTAATATTGGAAGAGTGGATTATTCATCAAGTAATAATAAAGAGTTATCTATTTACTTGATGATATAAGGAAATATATCTTTAGGAAAGATAAGATATTATATCAACTACAAATATCTCTTTCTAGTTAAAAAGAGATTTATCTTATGTGATATATGATATAAGATAAGATAATATATATACATATATTCCAAAAGTTGACCAATTTGAAGCTCTATTAATGTAAGAGATAAATAGGAGAATTTGGTGGCTTTTGTACGTATACAACAAAAGCCACAAATTGAACCTTGCTACTGACGGCCGTACTCCAACTTTGGTGGAGTTTTGTTTGTTCTCGTTCGTTCGTTCGTTCGTTCTAGCAGACGAAGGCAAGACGATCTAGTACCGTACTCGTGTGGACCAAGTAGAGGAGTCACACTTGAGGCTCTATTCTCCAGGGTGATCCCGTAAACAAGTTTTGCATCAAAAGGTATGTTACTCTTTCATATGTGGTTCGTATCAAGTCTATGCATGAGATCCTAAGTTAGATGTTAGAAAACTGTTTTATGAAATTCCGCTTAAAGCATCTAAATCCCTACATCTACAGGTAAGGCTTTGAAATTTCGGTGAGAAACTGTAACATATATTCTTCATAAAAATAACAATCAGATGAATATTCTTCACTCAACAGAACATGAAGGCCAAAATTTCTGGATGAATATATCAACCCTAAATTCTCCCCTATGATTCCCAAAATTTGACCTTCAAACGCACAGAACAAATTTCCTCAAATCCCCCAGAACCCTATGAATACAATTCATAAAATTTCACCCCTAAATCGCTTTCAATTGTGTAACCCTAACTCGTAGGCCCAACATCTATCTCAAAGCACAATGGTGCCTCAACTTGGGCTCATTACTATAGCAACTTGGGTTCATACGAGGGCTCGACGGGTTTTTTCTTGCTCTTGACCATGGGAGGGTAAAGGGAGTATACCAATGCCTGGAACCTTGTTAGCTCGGCCTGTGCAGCGCCGTCGGCGACCGCGCTGACGATGGATGAAGCATCAGTAAGAGATTTGTTGTTGCAAAATCTATCGATTTCTCCGCTCATTGTGTACTCCTTGATGTTGTAATCTGAGAATTGACACACCACTCTCAGTCACGAGCGTAGCAGGGAGAGTACTTCTACTCTGAATATATTATACAAAAACAAAATAATAATATATTTTTGGTCGTGCGTAGCACGTGTTCACCTGTAATATATAGAGACTTACCTTAAGTTTTTATGTTATTACTACTACAATGTCATATTCAAATAACTTTAATATATTGCAGTTTGCATCAACATAAGTAAGAAATCATATTAGCACTCATTATAAGATGTATTATTCAAGATATTATGTTCTCCTATTTCATTCTATTTTTCAAGTAAAGTTAAGAGTTAATTTCCGTGTTTGATGTAATGGTATTTATTTTATTCTTCATTCGTGTAAATATGAATTAATATATTAAATAAAAAAAATTAAAACATACAAATTATATATATAAATTACAATATACTAAAAAATAAGATTAACAAAGTCTCGTGCGTAGCCAGGACATATACTACTAGTTGTTAAGTGTTGCTAATTTAATTAACAAACATGACATTTTGTGATAATTAATTATGAATGTGACCCGCCTCCATTATAATGGGAGATTAAATTCTATGCACCCTTTCTATGCTCCCTTCTATGCACCCTATAGGTTAAACTTATTTATTTTATACCCTAAACTCTAAAATATAAACCCTAAAATATAACCCTAAATCCTAAAATATAAACCCTATACCCTAAATCCTAAACCCTAAAACCTTATATCCTAAACCCTGAAACCCTAAATCTTAAACTATAGACCCTAAATCTTAAACTATAAACCCTAAACTTTAATTATTAACCCTAATTTAAGGTTTAAAATATAAAATAATCAAGTAAAACTTATAGGGTGCACAATTATGGTGCAGAAAATTTGATGTGTTATAATGGCTTATAAAGTTATAATGACTCTTGTGAAAGAAAGAAAAAAAAAACTCCCCTAAATGAACACAATGGAAAATAGTAAGGCGAAATTGCAAAAACTACCGGAATTCAGAAGTGCCTTTGCAAAAATATCGGCATTTTGAAAAAATTGCAAAAATACCAAATTTGCTGGTATTTTTGCTAGATTTGTAAAATGTAAAAAAGATAAATTCATATTTCTATTTACCTTTTTTTTTTTGAAAATTCTACTTTTAACAAGTGCTAATTACACTTAACAAGATAAGTTCTACTTTTAACAAGTTCTAATTACGCTCCAAAACCCTAACACACTGCCACATCTCCATCCCGACCTTGAACCTCCAGCCTAGGGCCCGTTCGGCACGACTTATCTGGGAGCTTACTTGGGCATAAATGGGAAGATAAGCCATGAAGGCTGAAGCGGTGGGCGATGACGTGTTCGGTAGCGATGGAACTTATCGAAACTTATGGAGGCTTAACGGGGTTGAAATATGGGAAAAAAGTAAGCTTCATCTAGTAGCTTAAAGGGCTGAAACGAAGAGGCTTATAAGAATTTCGGCAGAAATATCCCGACCTTTCAGATATGCTTTTCTTCCTCCTCGCTCAGTTGACGAATTTCTCTAGGTTTGCTCCTCCTCTTTTCTTCTTCCATCTTGCTTTCCTCCTCACATGTTATCTTCTCGTCCTCCTCCTCCTCGAGTTCCACCTCACATGTTTCTCTATTCCGCTAGATTTTTTGGGATTTGGGTTGGAGTTTGCAAAACAGAGATTTGTTTTAGGGTTGTCCATTTTTACTCTTCCTCCTCCCCGAGTTATCATTAGGGTTGGGGATTTGGCTAATTTTAAATTCTTCGAATTTGGTTAGTTTTGGGCGATTTTGGTATAGGGTTTTTTTGTTTGGGATGAATTTTGGGTGATGTTGTTGCTTCCATATCCCTACTTTATATGATTCGTAGTTAATTCGTGATTTTTTTTTGAATTTGGCTCTTAATACTTGTTTTGGCTCTCTTAATGCTGATTCCAAGGACTTTGCAGCCAAATTGTTTGATACATTTGCGAGGAGACACGACATTGACACAACAAATGGGATTACCATTGACGAGATGAGGATGTTTAAGGAGGATATGACCATTATCTTTGTGTAAGGGACCTACTAATTTTTGTGTGTGAACCGAATTTGAGAATATGGATTGCTTTGTGTTCGTTTATGATTGAGCAAACAATTCCTACATTTCCTACTACTATCACTAGATGTTGAGCAAAGTTCAGTTATGCAAGAAGAGCTCAAAAGATACAGCTAAGAAGAAAGTAAAAGTTTTGACTTTTGGAAAAAGATTAGGCAAAATTAATTAAAATAACCCATCCTTTTAGTGGATGGTAAAAATATACCCCAACATTTCAAAAGGTAAAAATATATCACAAACTTTAATAGGGGTGTTCAAATAATAACCTAGATTAATTTTCTAAATTTTTTCCTCATAAAAATTATAACATGACATTATAAATGGTGATTTGGCATTAGAAATTGATGATTATGCACACAGTAACACAAATCACACATGGCTAAATAAAAAAAATGATATGTGAGCTAGTGAGAATTGCGGATTAGGGTTCCAGAGGGAAAGTTATGACGAATTTGGGGATTAGGTTCAGGAGCGAAGAAATTCTTCAATAACAATGGCATCAAAGGCAAGACACGCATCTGGTGATTAGGCTTCAGGAGTGAAATCACTGTTTCATCGAGGTTCCATACTTCTCATTGTCGAGCCTAATCACCAGATCATTTTTTAAGGCTCTTCTCCTTGACGAACCGGATATTAAAGCAGACAACGTCGTCGGTGGAGCACTGGAAGCAGACGACGTTGCCGACTCTTCTCCTTGACGAACCGGCTTCAGCCTTTGGTGAGCACGTAGCTCTGGCTGTTGTTCGGCCGCCACATCAACCCCGCTCACCCCGCCGCCGGGCCTGGGAGCTGCTCTTCAAGAAGGCCGTGACGCCGAGCGACGTCGGGAAGCTGAATCGGCTCGTGATACCGAAACAGCATGCCAAAAAAGCACTTCCCGTTGACTTCGGCGACCGGATCCGCCGGCGGTGGGAAGGGGCTGCTGCTGAATTTCGAGGACATCAATGACAAGGTGTGGAGATTCCGGTACTCGTACTGGAACATCCCACATAGGTTGACCAAAAGCTTCTCCATCATCTAGTGTAACCAAACAACTTTAAAAAACTAAGCTCAAAATTTATATTTTTGTTAAGGTCTTGATCTGAATGGTCACATGTTATTTAGTTAACAAAAATATGTGATAATTTAGTAATGAAGTGTTGGTCATCATCCAGATGTGAGGAAGAAACCCCCAAATTGTGAGGAAAAATGTATCATGAGCAATGCACATGATACCCCTGCAAAACTTCAGCCAGGTCTTCCCCTGCTCACGATCGATCGGTTGTTTCTCCTTCTACCTTGCAGGATCGGCCGATCGGCTGATGGTGTTCTTCCTCCTCTACCCAATATCGTGATCGATCGCCACTTGCTGTGATTCATCCATAATGTTAAGTGAATCTAATTAGCCACTAGAACTACATAAAGATTCTTGTATTCAATGGATGTATACCATGTATTCAATCAATGAGTGTGGGAATTGTGATGATTCTTTGTTGATGTGGTTTAGGTTTTGATTATATTAGCTTTTACTTTTTATGAAATATGCGACCTGAAATGTTCAAATTGGCTCTAAAATCTTATATGTTAACATGACTTCGTATAAATATAGCCTGATAAAGTACATAATGGTCTGAAATTTGAAGCCTCCTAACCATTAACTTTGTTATTAGTCAAGCGACCAATTTGTCCGAAGAGAAAGCTGACTACTCCTAATGTTGACAAAGCTTACTTCAAATAACGGACGACACTTGGTTTGATTCATATATAATGTTGTGAATCTAATTAGCCACTAGAATTACATAAAGATTATTGTATTCAATCAATGTATACCATGTATTCAATCAATGAGTGTGGGAATTGTGATGATTCTTTGTTGATGTAGTTTAGGTTTTGATTATATTAGCTTTTACTTTTTATGAAATATGTGACCTGAAATGTTCATATTGGCTCTGAAATCTTATATATTGACCTGACTTCATAAATGTGGCCTGATAAAGTACATAATGCTCTGAAATTTGAAGCCTCCTAACATTTGACTTTGTTATTAGTCAAGCTTGTAATAGTTTGGAAATCCTTGAAGCCTTGCATTCTCCCTCACAGTAAGAACTCTATCTTGAGGTGGGTGTAGGATAGCCTATCAAAGACAGAGAGACATCATTTTTGTTAAGCATTAATATTTCTTTTCATGAAACTTTAAGAAGATCAAACAACCGTTTTACCTGGTTGTGAGCTCTGCCCTCCCAAAAACATTGGGAATTGTCTCATTTGTACTTGGTTGATGTAATGCAATGTTTCTAAGTTTACGTTTAATTCGGTGTTTCTTTTACTACGTAGATACCTGATTTCTAATATGTAATATCATATTCTACGGTTTCCTATTATGTATTACCAAAAAAAAATACAGATATGATGTTTCAATGCTCTGTTATGTAACAAAATTTGCAAAAATGAAGTTTTAAATGTTAGACGGTTTTAAATATCAGAGCAATATTCACTTTATCAGGCCTTATTTATACCAAGTCTGTGAATGCTCTGTTATATCATAAAATTTATATAAATGAAATTTCAAATGTTAGGAGGTTTCATATTTCAGAGCAATATTCACTTTATCAGGCCACATTACATGACGTCAGGTCGTTGCTCTGTTATATTGACTTTAAATTTTAAACCAATTTTGGTTGGTTCGGTAATGACAAACATATTCTAAAACATTCTAAGAAACTTTGAGTAGTGAAATTATCTTGCAAATCATACAAGTCCAATAACATGACAATAGTGTAGCTATAGTTATTTCTGTAGGATAATTTATCTACTTGCGGCAAAGGGGGAATTAGCTGAAGTGATGCGCCAGACGCGTACAACTCCGTCCCTTCCACCAGTAGCCAAGTAGCGGCTGCTGGGACTGAACTTGGCGGTCCAGACGACGCCCTTGTGAGCTCGGAACTCTTGGGCAATGTACAAGGCACTGAGCTCCTTGAACCTCTTCTTGTTAACTCTACTACTAATTGAGTTATTGTTGCTGCCTTTTGGGTCCAAATACACTCACATCTGGTATAGTTGGTATTTTCTCTATGAAATCCAGAGCTTCCTCAAGCCTTCCCGAACGTGAAAATATGTCAACCATGCTTGTGTAATGCTTCATGGATGGTGTTATGCTATACTCTTCGCACATAGAACTGAAACACCTCCACCCGTCCCCTACTTTCTCGGTATGGCTACAAACCTATGTTTACAATGAGTCAAATTGTTCCAACCTATCTCGTTGTAGTTTGAAAAGATGTGCAACACTCAATTTTAACTACACAATGTTTCAAAAAACACCAAATTCTTTTCTCAAGTGACATTTTTGCAGTTCAATGTTTGCGTCTAACTGTATATAGGGGTGGTACTGGTCAGTGACTCAGCCCGAAAATAAACGAACTTTAATTAGGGGTGACATTTTTGCAGTTCAATGTTTGCGTCTAACTTTTCTCAAGTGACATTTTTTCTACCATGTTTATGCTCCTTGGCAACGCTTCAATGGTAGCTCAGTTCATGCTATCTCCTGCAAATAAACGAACTTTAATTAGGGCTGGTACTGGTCAGTGACTCAACCCTGATATTGTGTGGAATCTGGATCTGACCAAAAGTAGCATTGGCTGGCCCGACCCGACTCGACTTGACGCGCGTGGTCTTGATGAGCTAGGTCCTCTCCCCATTACACATTGGTGGTGACCCAAGGCCATAACCTTGGTACCAAATTCCTAGTATATATACTAGTGAATGTTTATCCCTCACTTCCAATGTGGGATACAAATTCCCACATACATGTCCCCAAGTTGATGCACTTCAAGCAACCAACTTTGGACCTCCATTTCTCATTCAAACGGAATTCATTTTTAACATATGAGTACACTTCGAGAATGTGCTCGCGGAGACGAATCCAACGCTCCCATATTTCGGTGTTTCCATTGGCTGGAGCCCACTAGAATTCTGCCCAGAAAAGTCACCGGACATCACTTTTTAAAATGAGTTCCAACAGGAGACAACATGAACTGAGCTGCCATTGAAGCGTTGCCAAGGAGCATAAACATGGTAGCTGAAGTTGGGAGAGTTGGTTTTGGCGCGACTTTTATGTGGCCATGGACGGAGGAGAATGAGGTTAGTAAGGAAATTTTTCACAAACCAGTACCACCCCTAATAAATGGGTGATTTTTTAGGGTCATATTAATTAAATTATTAGGATTAAGATTTTTCTTTTCTGAAATTTTAATATTTTTTTCTAAATTTTACATTTAAAAAAAAAGTTAAAATCAAACCTCATTAATTGCAAAAATCCCTAAATATTGGTAGTTTTGCCATTGTTTAAAAATTCCAGTATTTTTACTAGTGAACATTTTGTTTATGCTATTTGTGCAATTGCGCCAAATAGTAACGGGCTAACGGGAGGTCTCTCGTTAAGAAATGGATAAGTGCCTCTCATCTTTCACGTTTCATACACATTAGTTGAGCCATTAATACACTTGAAAATTCGATTAAAAAAAACTTATAGGAGGCTTAGTGGCTGTGCTGGTGGATCTCCCACTCCTAGTATCCAAACTCATCAATCACTAGATTGTTTTTCAGATAATAATAAAATATATCCACCAAATAAAAATAAAATTAAGATAAACTTAATTGATTGTAGAAGTCTTGAAAAACTTATTTCCACTTGAAATTATGCATGAAATTGGATATATTAAGGTTTAGAAGTGGGTGAAATGATTCCATAAACACCAGAATGTCGAACGGACCCTATATATATAGTCGAAGCCAGGGCCGGGATTCAAGCCTCTTGATTGATAGGGTGATGAATTGTACGTCTCATATATAAACACTCAAATTTAATTAGTGGGCAAGTGTGGATATGTGTACATTTGGTGTGTTAAGGGCCGGCATTTTCTGCTCTCTTTGTTTGGGCGTGTACAAGAATGATATCTTAGCTAGCTATATTCTAAGGGCTTAATTTTCATTTTTGAAAATGAGAACGATTGATATTTAAATTTCGGTTTGATAAGGTTAAATATTGGAATGAAGTTGATTAACGGAACCGAAGGCGCACATACTCAAAAAGAGGAATTCACAATTTTTTATTTATTTTTGATAGGAAATACATACTATATTAATAACGAAAAACTGAGAACCGTTTACAAGCAAAGGAGCTTGGTGTTTGAAAGTTAAGAAAGAACAATACCATTGCCAACACAGGCAAGGAGAGGCAAAACAGAACAAAAAAAAAAAAAGAACAGAAGATTGTGCTAACGAAAGAAGGCACCGGGAAACAACCCTTGATGTTAACAGATCAATGATTGTACTAGTTTTTAAAGATTTACTCACCATCACAATCAATGATCCATTAGACAGAATAATAGAAGCCAAAACTAGCCTTTCAATCATGGAAAGAACTAGCACCAAAAGGAAGGAAACAGACAAAGTACACAACAAACAACTATACAAAATCAAAAACAACTTAAGAGAAAGCGACGGCTCCACTACCATGTCAAAATATCACCACCAACACTAAATAGGGAGGAGAGGTTGGGCGGATCTTCCAATTTCCGGCTGAATCCCGAAAGAGAAAAGAATCACCAATTCTCAGCACCGCCATAGGAGATCGAGATCGGAGAGGCGGCAAGGAGGACAACGCAGAACGGAAGAGGAAACCACAAACACTCGCGCAGCAAGAAGAATCGGTTGGTGGAGGAGGAGACTGGTGGCTGGTTGAGGAGGAGAACTGACAACGACGGGGAGAGCGGAGGAAGGCAGCGGAGATGAGCAGAGAAAAACACTGGAAAGGAAGCAAAATTACTTGTACAAGAGAGCAGAGGAAGGCAGGGGAGATGAGCAGAGGGGATGGAGAAACACCAGCAAGGAAGCGGCGGAACTAGCACAAAGGCTAGAAACCCTCACAGCGGAGGGAATGAGAGTTTTCCTCACCGCAGAGGAAAGACTACTCTGTGGAATCCTAGGAATTCACAATTGCTTGCACACATATAAAGCTATTTATAAACAAGATGAAGTCTTAGATCTCCCATACGGTCGTACGTGCAGTGTAACTCATAATGGAGTCATCTTTTATTTTAATGTTGTAGTGTAATTATGTAGAATTCACACTTGGTTTAATTTAAGTGTATGTAATACTTGGATAAATTTTATATTAATTTTCTTTTGAATTATTAAAAATATACTAGTTTTTACATTAAAAATAGGAAAACAATCTAATTAGTGATAATGTAAATGGAATTATAACATAAGGAAGGTAAATACAAAAAATATATACTAATAATCAAATGATCAAGATGAATGTGATTTCGTACATAATATGTTGAAATCAGATGCCATACTTATAAAAAAATGAACTAAAATTAAATATGACTAAATAAATAGAAAAATTAAATGTGAATATTAGAAAAAATCTAAGATATCTTGTGTAATAAGGAAACCAAAATCAATTGTTAATAATGTATATGTTAAAAAGGAAATCAGGATGATATCTAATATATTTGAGAATTAGTTAAGATCGAACGTATCGAGATAAACCGCCATTGAAGCTCTTAGGAAAGCTTAAGGTAAAAAGGAGAGATTAATGAAGGGAGAGTGAAATGAGAAAATATCGATGTGTATTGTGCTATGTAAGTAACTCTATATAACATAAGAAGGAAAGCTAACAACCTATTGTTGCACACGTCAGCATGCCTAATTGATATTTACACTTACTTAACAATATTCTAGGCAAATAATTAAAAAAAGAAAGAAAAAATAATTTATTAATGTGACGCGATGTTGAATAGATATGTGATAATAATTGATGTTGCATAAGGTGAATATGACAAGTGACCTTAGAGATGTTCGGATTTAGTAATTAGGGTCAAACACCGAAAACAACTCATCCAATAGGCCATATTGCCGATAACCACCCGACCTTTGCATATTTATCGATAACCACCCCGATAACGGCCTCCGTTTGCTAAATAACACCTATCGTCAAATTTCCGTCTTCCTTCTATTAAAAATGTCATTATTTTAATACTTTTTACTAATTTTTTTTAAATTGACAAAATTACCCCTGATGGTATATCAAATTTTCAAAAAATGCCATAGTTTTAAAACTTCTCCCAAAACAGATATGGTGTGCCCCGATGTTCATCCCCAAATCTTCGGTGCCTCCGGCTCCGTCAACACCATGACTCCCCACTCCACCGCCTTCTTCGACC
The DNA here is from genome assembly GCA_027886185.1 of Rheum nobile. Classification (NCBI taxonomy): domain Eukaryota; kingdom Viridiplantae; phylum Streptophyta; class Magnoliopsida; order Caryophyllales; family Polygonaceae; genus Rheum; species Rheum nobile. The sequence continues at coordinate 6,649,332 of WOAB01000644.1, read as the reverse complement.
CCTACCTCCCCGCAACACCTCCCTCAACCGCGCCGCCTCTAGGAGAGTCCATTCCTTCACCTATGTTCCTTATCTCCACCGCCCTCTTCGACCTCTTCTTCTCTGCCAACACTTCCCTCGACCGTGCCACCTCTTTCGAGAGTCCCATTCCTTCGCTTTTGTTCTCCATCTGCATCACCCTCTTTGACCCTTTCTTTCCCCGCCAACACCGCCCTCGACCGCGCCGCCTCCTTCGAGAGTCCCCTCCCTTCACCTATGTTCCCCATACCAAATTAAATGGGGTTTAGGTAATGAACCCAAATCTCAGTTACTCCCTAATTTCATGAACCTAAAAAACCTAGGGTTTTGTTGCATTCAATTTCCCCAAAACTGAGCTGCCATGGGAGAGGTACAAATGTAGAAGGATGTGAAAAAATAGGGTTATTTTGGTCATTTTACGTTTTTTAACGGGACTTAACGAAATTTGACGATGAGTATTATTTCACTAATGGAGGCCGTTATCGGGGTGGTTGTCGGTAAATATGAAAAGGTCGGGTGGTTATCGTCAATATGGCCTATTGGACGTGTGATTTTCGGTATTTAACCCTAGTAATTAACGTGTATGGACGTACTTATACATTAAAGGGGAATGCATAAAACCACCCCTTATTTGCACTTGTTTGCAACAAACCACCCTTTATAAAAAAAAACTTGCATAAAATCATCCATTATTTTCAATTTGTTGCAAACAACCACCACAACCCTTATTTTATCAAATGTTTTAATTTTGCTATAATTTTAGTTCATAGTTTATACACTTAACAAATTATGCACATACAATGTAAAATATATACATAATTAGGAAAAAATTATACACTTTAAAACACATATTCTTTTGCATAAACCTGCATAAATTCCTCTAGTTTATAAATTTCTTCCTGAATTTGCATATATTTTGTGCCGTATGTGAATCGTTTGCATTTTGCACGAGATTGACTGCTATCACATAATCAGTACGTTCCACAATTGTAATTATATTATTATTTTCTACTTCAAAGGTAAATATAACTTAATTAGAATTTGGTAATATTATTATTATTATTACATCATCAACGAGCATATGGAGACTTTGGACGACCGCATCGCTCGGATTCCGGGAGTCCCGCAGCCGATCGAAAAGGAAGTGATCGATGGATACAAAGACTTACCTTTTGTGGAAGCAATCGCACGCATCAATATCCCGAAGAAGTTCCATGTCCCCAACATGCCCAACTACAATGTGACTGGGGACCCCGACGATCATATTTCCATTTACAAACAAAAATTAATTACTATTTCTATTCTAAGAGGGAATCGCGAAGCGGTCATATGCAAAAGCTTTGGCACGACCCTCGCGGGACCCGCACTAATATGGTTCATGCATTTGCCGCAGGGTTCGATCGCATCATTCGCCGACCTGGTTAATTCGTTCAAAATCCAGTTCGCCAGTAATCGGAGACTGGAAAAGAAATCAAGCGACATGTACAGGATCGTGCAAAGATACGGTGAACCCCTAAGAGATAATCTTAACCGGTACAATAAAGAGAAGGTCGCGATTCCACGTTGCGACGTCCCAACGTCCATCGAAGCCTTTCGCCGGGGGTTGGTCAGAGGTAGTGAACTCTATCGCGAGCTGACCAAATACCCGTGCAAAAACTTCAAAGATGTGCAAGACAAAATCATGGCCCAAGTCAGACTAGAAGAAGACGAAGAACCCAAATAAACGGACAAGAGCCATGATCAAGTCGACCGAAGGTCATCTTCGGATCATCGACGCGACCGGCGATACCAACCATACCCTAAGGGACGAAGCGATCCAAGCCAGGTAAACAACTCTTATGACATGAACCAAGACTAGAAGAACAACCCGGCTCTATCCCCGAAAAGGCCAATCCTACAACCTTAACATTTTCGTGTTGGAACTCGTCAAGAGCTTCGATAGGTATGGAAAAGATGTAAGATGGCCTCAGAAGAACGACAAGCCAGATTCCAAGACGGATATGAGTCAGTGGTGCGAGTTCCATGGAGATCATGGTCATACAACAAATGAGTGCATCATACTACGCAAGGAAGTCGCTAGGCTCCTCGTGCAAGGACTCTTGCGCGATGTCATCTCCGACAAAGCAAAGGCGACACTAGATCGAAGAGACCATGTAACAACCAATCGACCATCATCTCTAATACATACTAAAAATTTTAACACCATCTCAAGAGGGTCAGATGTGTGTGGAAGCACATACTCGGCCGCCAAAAGATACGCCAAGGAAAGCAAAGGCGACAGACCAATCCGATCGGAGACACGAAGACCATAGGCAGCAAACACGCTAGCCATCACCTTCGATGACTCTGAAGCCGAAGAACTAGGCGATCACCATGATGGTCTGGTAATCTTTTTGCCAATTGGTAACTGTCTCATACGCCGAGTACTAATAGACACAAGTAGCTCCACAAACTTGTTGACACTAGACGCCTTAAAGGGTATGGGTTTAAGCGAGGACAATTTAACCCGAAAGTCGACTCCACTGGTTGGGTTCAATGGAGAAGTCAAACATACCCTCGGCGAAATAGTGTTAACAACATATGCTGGCGGAGTCAACTAATAGGTAAAATTCTTGATACTCGACTGCCCATCCCCTTATAACGCATTTCTTGGCAGACCCTGGATACACGCAATGAAAGTTGTACCCTCCACATACCATCAAACTATAAAGTTTCCAACCATGTGGGGGGTACAAGAAATAAAAGGTGACCAGCGGGCTGCCAAAGAATGTTATGTCACATCGATGAAAGGGGAGGTCGAGCGACAGTCGGCGTAGCAATTACAGGACGGCGAGGGGACCAAATGATACATCGAACCAGAATGGAGCAACTAGATGAAATCGTATTGGACCCCTTAAAGACAAAACAAACGGTAAGGGTCGGGTCAGATTTAGACGATCCAACCAGAACTAGTCTAGTAGAATTTTTACGATCTAACGTTGATTGCTTCGCTTGGTCACATGAGAATATGGTAGGAATTTCACCCGACGTTATCACTCACAAGTTTAATGTAGATCCGACTTATCCTCCAATCAAACAAAAAACAAGGAAATTCGCGCCAGAGCATAACGAGATCGTGAACGACGAAGTCAAAAACTTGCTGGAAACAGGTAAAATCGGGGAAGTCAAATATCTTGAGTGGCTGGCAAACGTCATCGTAGTACAAAAGAAGAATGTCAAATGGAGAGTCTGCATCGACTTCACATACCTGAACAAAGCGTGTCCCAAAGACTCCTTTCCCATGCCACACATCGACACGATGGTCGAAGCGACTGCAGGCCATGAAATGCTCACATTCATAGACGTGATCAGTGGGTACAACCAAATCCTAATGGACCCAGACGACCAAGAAAAAATAGCTTTCATAACCAGTCAAGGTACATATTGCTACAAAGTTATGCCTTTTGGACTAAAAAATACACGGGCCACATACCAACAACTCGTCAACAAGATGTTCAAAGACCAGATTGGGGACACCATGGAAGTATACATAGAAGACATGCTGGTCAAGTCAAAAGCAGCCCAGGTTCACATCGGACATCTAAAAGAAGCATTCGAGGTGCTAAAGAGGTATAACATGAAGCTAAATCCCACTAAATGTACCTTTGGAGTATCCTCAGGGAAATTCCTAGGATACATGGTGACCCAAAGAGGAATTGAATAGCAGCACTCAACAGATTCATATCAAAATCCTCTGATAAGTGCAAAATTTTTTATGAAGCGCTGAAGAAGAACAAGTCATTCGAATGGACGATAGCACACAAACAAGCCTTCCAAGACCTGAAAACATATCTAGCAAGCCCACTGCTACTAACAAAACCAAAGGATGACGAACCACTACCATTATACCTGGCAGTATCGGAGTCAGCAGTTAGTGCAGTCCTGACAAGAGAAGAAGATGGAAAGTAGTCTCCAATCTACTACATAAGTCGCTCTCTACTCTCGACTGAAACAAGGTACACATCACTCAAAAAGTTGGTCCTAACTCTAGTAATGGCCTCAAACAAACTAAGACCCTATTTCGAATCACACGTTAGCATTGTGCGGACTAACCATCCGATGAAAGCTATCATGAGGAAACCAGAATTCATAGGACAAGTGGCGAAATAGGCAATACCCTTGGGTGGTTTCGACATCGATTATGATCCAAGGACAACAATCAAATCTCGAGCTTTGGCAGACTTTGTGACGGATTTCAATCCAACACTAGAGCAAGAAGCCACAAAAGAAGGTCGCACAACTGACGACCGAAGAAGACAGGGGCACATGGCAACTCCATACAGATGGAGCATCAAACGTAAGAGGAGTCACGCTAGGAGTTGTACTAAAATCACCACAAAGGGACCATATAGCCCAAGTCATGAGGTGCGAATGGGATGCGACCAACAACGAAGTAGAGTACGAAGCACTCATATTCGTACTGCCACTCGCACAAGACCTCGCAATCCAAAGCATCAAAGTGATATGTGACTCCCTCATGATCGTCAATCAGGTACAAGCGTCGTATGCCGCCAAATACGACCGGATGATGGCCTACCTAGACGTCGTCAAAAAATTACCAGAAAAATTCTAGAATTTCACCATCACGCATGTCCCACGCGACCTCAACACTCAAGCTGATGCCTTGGCAAATCTCGGGTCGGCCTTACACCCTAACGACTTCCGCAACATCCCCCTGGCACACGTCACGACTCCAGTAGTCCCCAAGGTCCACAAAACGGCCATCAGCGACGACACTCAAGTAGTAGACGAACTGCCCTTGGAAGAAGTAGTCTCAGTCGAGGTAGGCGACGACATTGAAGACAATGTCATAAACAATCAAGACGACTGGACCACACCCTACATCAAATGGGTAAAAGATGGCACACTCCCAACGAACAAAGAAGAAGCCAAGAAACTTAAGGTACGAGCATCAGCCTTGGACCTAAAGGACGATATCTTGTTCAAACAATTTGTCACATGGTTATAGTTGTGGTGCCTAAAAACAATCGAAGTCAGACGCGTCCTACCATCCCTATATGACGGGGAGTGTGGGAACCATATTGGAGGACGCAGCCTGTCGGGTAAAGCTCTTAGAACAGGGTACTACTGGCCGACGATGAACAAAGATGCAACATATTACGTCAAGAGATGCGATGCCTGTCAACGACATGCACCCGTAACTCATCAGCCATCGGAAATGCTACACCTAATGCTACCACCATGGCCATTTACGAGATGGGGAATGGACATCGTGGGTAAACTGCCGCCAATATTGATGATCCGAAAGGAAAGGTGGCGTTCTCAATTGGTCGAGCCAATTGGTCTGATTTTTGAATATGTTTGGGACCTTGGTCTTAACTGCAAAATGTCCAAATTTAGGGTCCAACCGAATTATGAACCAGGAATTATTGGCGTTTTTTACCCAGGAGTAAACAAGCCGAAACAGACAAACCACTCAGCGGATTGGGCTGATTTATAAAGACGATTTAGTGCTTCGGCTTATCTTTGACCTGTCCAGAATTCAAGCCCATTGGAGTTCGGAGGCGGAAGATATGCTGCTTGAAAGCGTGGAGGATATTTTTGGAAAGTGTTTAATGTGTTTATGTTATTTCTTTTAATTTGTTTATTTTAAGTTAGTGGGCTAGTTAGTGGCCTAGAGTAGTGGATAAGTTAGTGGGTAGGGTAGTGCTAGAATTAGTTGATTTTCATCCAATTTCTTTTGTAGCCTATTTAAGGATTATTTTGCCTCATTTGTGTTTTTAGACTTGAATGAATGATGATTGCTTGAGAGCTTATTCTTGCCTCATCTCTCTTTGAGAGTTCTTCATGATTTGTGTCATCTAGTGAGTCATATCTAGGTGATCATCTCATGGCCTTGGTGAGTCACATCCTTGGCAAGGTTGATCAAGGGTAGTGAGTCACATCTACACTTGTTTAGCCTCTTCTTGAATTTCTTGGGTGAGTTATATCCTAAGATGTTCAAGTTGCTTATCCCTCTTCTCGATTCTTCAAGGTGAGTCATATCCTAGAGAATTGAGTTGCTTATCCCAAACACTCCTTGATTCATCAAGGTGAGTTATATCTTTCCCTTTCCTTTTTGCCAGAAGGTAAAATTGTATAGATGGTTGGGAAAAAGGCCCAACGTCCTATATACAAACACCAATGCAAACAACAATCAAAACCAAACAAAGCAATACAAACAAAGCAAAACAAACAAAGCAAACAGACCTAAAACAACCCGGAATACAAGCCAAAACAGAACAAGACACAACAAACTAGAAACAACATACCTACACAAGCAAAAACAAAGGAAAAATACAGCAGAAAACCAGCAAAAACAGAATACAAAACAACAATGAAAAGGAGGAAGACATCATTCAAGCTCTCAATCTTCTCCTCATAGCTCTCCCTCTTCTACCTCTCAGCTGCACCTTCTGAAGGATTCTGAATTTGCACTCATCAATGACACAAGCAGCACACTGAGCAGCATCCACAACTTTGTCTTGGAAGATTACTTCATTTCTCATTTTCCAGGAATGATAGACAATACCAGTCACAGCAAGCAGTTTGCATTTATTGATATTGTTATTCCTTCTCCTACACTGTAACATCCCAGGCCAAGCTACCCCAGCCGCCCAGCCACCCAACGGTGACGGCGTCGGTACTGGTGTCGCCTGGTTGTCCAAGGGCATGCAGCCCACACACCCAACCCTTCCCCCATTTAAATGGGTAGGTTGTTGCCCACGGGGATCGAACCCGGGACCTTTAGATACAAGGGCAATGCCTTACCACTTGTATCACCAATTATGCTGCAACGCAATTGGTGATACAAGTGGTAAGGCATTGCCCTTGTATCTAAAGGTCCCGGGTTCGATCCCCGTGGGCAACAACCTATCCATATAAATGGGGGAAGGGTTGGGTGTGTGGGCTGCATGCCCTTGGACAACCAGGCGGCACCAGTACCGGCGCCGGCACCGTTGGGTGGCTGGGCGGCTTGGTGGTTGGGGTAGCTTGGCCTGGGATATTACAAAAAAAGTACACTTTATGTTGGTGCCTGACCTTGCCGACAACGGGCCTGACAGACACCTCGGCACTGCCATCCTTAATAGGCCTGCAGGCCGTGTACCCCAACCCTTCCCCCCAAATGGGTAGGTTGTTGGTGAGAGTCGAACACGCGACCTCCCCACCCTTTATCAAGTGCCTAAGCGCTCTGATACCACATCTGTAACACCATCAAATCTCACCTTGAAAGTATTACCGCCAATGACCTCGGATATAACATCCTGAAGTCACCCCAGGCTTTTCCAGTTGATATAAACCATCAAACCACAATTATAATACACAATATCATAACTCTTATTAAAACCAATGTCTCGGAAATACAACAATTTCCAAATACCACAAAATACAAAATCAGAATTATTACAGCGGAAGTCTTAACACAAATAACACAGCGGAAGTCTTAAAATAAAATAGTTTATCAAAACACCGTCCATCCTCATAGTCGCTCTAGCCTTCTCGGATCCTCAATTTATCTGATGTGCCGAAACAAACGGATGACACCAGCCAACCGATATTGTTCACTGTATGGTTGGCTGGTGTCATCCGTTCGTTTCGGCACATCAGATAAATTGAGGATCCAAGAAGGCTAGAGCGACTATGAGGATGGACGGTGTTTTGATAAACTATTTTGTTTTAAGACTTCCGCTGTGTTATTTGTGTTATTTGTGTTAAGACTTCCGCTGTAATAATTCTGATTTTGTATTTTGTGGTATTTGGAAATTGTTGTATTTTCGAGACATTGGTTTTAATGAGAGTTATGATATTGTGTATTATAATTGTGGTTTGATGGTTTATATCAACTGGAAAAGCCTGGGGTGACTTCGGGATGTTATATCCGAGGTCATTGGCAGTAATACTTTCAAGGTGAGATTTGGGGGTGTTACAGATAGATTGAAGGCTGCAAATGATGCTTTACAACATGATTTTTCTTGCCTTAGTAAACAACAGGATGTATTTGAGGCAAAGAATGATCTGAATCTGAAATTGGTGCAACTTCAGAGTTTTATTGCTCAGAGAGCTAAAGTAGATTGGATAAAACTTGGGGAGGAAACTTCTCCTATTTTCTATAATGGAATTAAAGCTCGAAGGGCTAGATGCACAATTTTTACTTTGAAAGATAGTGCTGGGAGAGCCTTGGAGAAGAATGAAGAGATTGAGAAGGAAATCCTGGATTTCTTTACTAGTCTATTTGGTACTGTTGGTGTTCATTATCCTATCTGTTTTAATGGATATGATGGTGCTTAGGTTAGTGATGCTAGTCATAGCAATTTATGTGAGATTCCTAGTGCTCTGATGGTAAGAACTGTGGTGTTTGGTTTGGGTAATCTGAAGTCCCCTGGTCCAGATGGATTTGGAGGTTGGTTCTTCAAGAATAGTTGGGATATTATTAATCATGATATTGTGGCTTCCATTGTGGAATTTTTCAGTAGAGGGAGAATCTTGAGGCAAACAAATGCTACCTTTGTTTGCCTTATTCCTAAAGTGGACCTCCCTTTTTCTGTGAAGGAATTTAGACCCATCTCTTGTTGCAATACAATGTTGAAGATCATTTCTAAAATCCTTGTCCAGAAGATCAGACCATTCTTGGATGATATTATATCTATTAATCAGGGAGCTTTTGTGCCAGGGAGATCTATCACTCACAACATGATTGTGGCACAAGAGTTGGTCAGGGGCTATGACTGCAACAATACTTCTCCTAGATGCATGATCCAAATTGACTTACAAAAGGCATATGATTGTGTCTCTTGGGATTATCTGGAAGAGTGTTTAATTTTTCTGAATTTCCCTCAACAACTTATTCTCTGGATCATGGAATGTGTTAGGACCCCTTGTTTCTCTATTATCATCAATGGTGAAGCAAAGGGATTCTTTGAAGGAAAAAGAGGTCTTAGGCAAGGTGATCCTCTCTCTCCTTTCTTGTTTGTGATTGTTATGGAATTGTTTGCCAGGAAAATGAGGAAGGTGAGTGCTAATAAGGGCTTCAGGTTTCATCCTAAATGCAAGCAGCTGCAACTAACAAACATAGCTTTTGCTGATGACCTATTGATATTCTGTAAGCCTACCTCTCACTCTCTTATGTTGATAAAGCAATGCCTTGTTGAATTTGGTAAAGAATCTGGCTTGGTTGCAAATTCTAATAAAACCAAAGTGTTTTTTGGTGGAGTAAGTTTTGATAGGAAGACTGAGTTTTCTGCAATGCTAGGCTTTAGTCAAGGGAACTTCCCTGTAAGATACCTTGGCACACCTTTACATTCTCGAAGACTGAAAATTTGTGAGATGGTTCCCTTGTTGAATAAAATTAGGACTGTGGTCCATGACAGAAGTGTTAGGAAGCTCTCTTATACTGGTAGAGCTCAGGTTGTTAGAGCTATCATTGAAGGTGTTCTTTCCTTTTGGATGAAAGTATTATTCATCCCTAAGAGAGTTATAAGGAAGATTGAAGTTGTTTGTAGATCCTTCTTATGGTCTGAGAGCAAGAGAAGCTTGGTTGCTTGGGAGAATGTTTGTAGACCTTTCTCTGAAGGGGGTCTCAGCTTCAAAGAGTTACTGTCCTGGAATGATACCCTTATGTTCCATTTTGTGTTTGATCTTCATAGGGAGAAGAGTAACCTTTGGACTTTGTGGGCCAATAAGCATCTCACAAAGGGGCAATCCATTTGGTCTGTGCATGCTTCTCCATGTAGTTCTTCACTATGGAAGAACCTGTTGTTGGTGAGAGATAAAGTGCTGGATAATAGTAATGGCAGTGACCTTAATGATCAGTTCTTAGCTAGGAACTCTGGCAAGTTGGACAACTTTACTCTCTACAATATGCTTAGGAGTTGGTCTGTGGAAAAGGAGTGGTGCAGTGTTATATGGAATGGGTTGCAGTCTAAGAAGTGGAGCTTCATTTGCTGGTTGGCTTCCTTGGGGCGCCTTCCTACTGCTAGTAAGCTTCACCATTGGGGCTTGGTTCCTTCTGCTGATTGTGCTCTTTGTCATTCTGCAGCCGATGATGATGCTCACCTTTGGTTCAATTGTTCAGTTATTCAAGATATTGCTGGAAGAGTTTTACAGTGGCAAGGGATTAACATTAGAAAGAATTCTCTAATGGATTGGTGGGGGTGGTTGTTAAAGCGTGAGGTCTCGTGTTCGAGACTCACGAACAACCTCCCAACCATGGGGATTTGGTTGGGGTACATGGGCTGCGGCCCATGGATAGAGAAATGGTTGGCCCGATAAGGTCAGAGCCCCTCTCATTCAAAGTATACTTTTTTGTAACATCCCAGGCCAAGCTACCCCAGCCACCAAGCCGCCCAGCCACCCAACGGTGCCGGCGCCGGTACTGGTGCCGCCTGGTTGTCCAAGGGCATGCAGCCCATACACCCAACCCTTCCCCATTTAAATGGGTAGGTTGTTGCCCACGGGGATTGAAACCCGGGACCTTTAGATACAAGGGCAATGCCTTACCATTTGTATCACCAATTGCGCTGCATCGTAATTGGTGATACAAGTGGTAAGGCATTGCCCTTGTATCTAAAGGTCCCGGGTTCGATCCCCGTGGGCAACAACCTACCCATTTAAATGGGGGAAGGGTTGGGTGTGTGGGCTACATGCCCTTGGACAACCAGGCGGCACCAGTACCGACGCCGGCACCGTTGGGTGGCTGGGCGGCTTGGTGGTTGAGGTAGCTTGGCCTGGGATGTTACACTATCAACACACTCTTCAACCATGATCTCAAGCTTCCTGAATATCCCTCTTTGCCATTTCTTCAGTTCAGCCTTCACTCTCTTAAGTTTTTCTGCTACAACAAACTGAGCAGTCCCATTAATAGGCCTCGTCCAAGTATTCCTAATCAACAACTCATAATCATCCTCCTCAGTCCAGAAATTTCTAAATTTATAAGGAATTTTCTTAATCCCAATAGAAGGATTTAGCATAACCACACATGGAGAATGATCTGAAATGCTAGGATCAGAGAAAAAGACCTTAGAATCAGGAAAAACAGCATTCCAGTCATTATTGATCATCATCCTATCCAATTTATAAGCAATCCTATCCATCCCTTCTTGTTGATTACTCCAAGTATACTTGGCCCCTGAATAAGTGTGATCATGCAAATGTACTTTATCAATAAAATAGCCAACTCACTACTAGCTCTCACAACCTGTCTGAAAGAGATCTTCTCAGCAGAGCATAGAATGCAATTGAAGTCACCAATTATAGTCCAAGGCCCAACAATAGAACTAGCAATAGTTTCTAGCTCTCTCCAGAGATCTATTCTACCAGTGAGTGCATTAAAAGCATAAACAAAAGAAGCAAGGAATGAGATTTTCCCATCCCTACTAGAGATCAAAAAATGGATCAACTGTCTAGAAGTGCTCAACACAGACACATCAACCACAGCAGAGTTCCAAGTTAACCAAATTCTACCTCTATCCACAAGAGAACTATTAGTCTTATATGACCATTGAGACATGAGTCTACCAGCAACATCCGGCTCTCTATTCACAGGGATTTTAGTTTCCAGGAATGCTACCACACACAGCTTGTTCTTACTAACAAAATCTCTAACCAACTTTACTCTAGGAGATGAGCAACATCCCCTAGTATTCCAGGCTCTAATTCTGATTTCAGTCATAAGGAATACTCATGGAGCTGCTACCACTCCTATTCCCAGTAGAGCTTAAATGACCAGCAGGTTTTGAGTTCTGAATAACAGAACTATAGGTCTGAGCTTTAGCTTTAGTGTTTCCTTTGTTACCTTGTTTGAGGGGCAACTTAGGATCACCAACCACCTTCTTATTCTTTTGAAGTAATCCACCAACTGAATCACTAACAGCTATCTCTTGCTCACCATGACAAGATGTACTTTCATTTTCAACAATGTCATGGACAATCTTTTCCTTGTCTAGTGATTGATTGACATTATCCTGAACTGAACTCCCTTTCTTGATCCAGATCTTCCTACCTCGAGCTTCTTCATTTTTAGAACCATCCTTTGGAGCCCCAGGCTGAGGTTTCTGATGCCAACAACCCTTGTCATCATGACCAAACACCTTACACCTAGTACAACACCAAGGAAGCCACTCATACCAAATCTTATATCGAAATACCTTCCCATCAGGTCCTCGAAGAACAACAACTTCTCTTTGGATATCCTGGACATTAACCATAATGAGAAGTCTAGCAAATGACATCTTCCTCCCCTTTGCAGTGAATTCATCCATACACACAGGTATACCAATAATACTCCCAATGACACTCAACATATGCTTCGAGAAGAAAATGGGGTCCAAATTCATAATTTGAACCCAGGCAGGAACACAATCAAAGCTTGACCAAGCTGCAGCCACTCCTAGAGACCAGATTTTCAAAGCCATAGGTTTGACATCGTCTACAATCCAAGGACCATTCTCAAGCACCCAGTCAATGTGTTCTTTACAACCAAATCTAAAGATCCAAATCCCATTCCTCCTCTTCTGAACATCCGGTTTTGCTTCTCCCCAATTCAGAGTTACAAACTTAAGCATATCATCCAAAGATAATTGATTCCCCAGAACACCTCCAATAATAGCAAATTTCCATTTGTCAACTTCAATTTTTACTTCCTCCTCAGAGAAAGCATACACTTCCTTATCCTCTATCACAATTTTCTCCAATTTATGAATAAGTGATCGCTTACGATCCATTCCTTTCTCCAAAACCTTTCCTGAGTCCTTAGTCTGAAGATCAAGGACCGATTCTAACACAGCCACATCACAAGGACTATCCTCAGGCTCAACAATCACAAAATTAGGATTCTCCAGAGTTTCGGCACAATCAGTCTCGCAATCCACAAGAATAGGTGAGGAAGATGGATTTTTAGCATAATTCATAGGCTGAGACTTTGAATTGGGAGGAGCAACCAAATCCACACCGGAATTGTTAGTCAAACCAGGATTCACACGCGAAACTGAGAAATCTAACCTCGCCGGCAAAGGAGGAGTCGGAGAGCTCCGATCTCCACTTTTGCCACCACCACGCCCAGTCTTCTTCATGAATCTCGTCGTCATGCCCTTCGGAGAACTCATCGCATTCGATCGCCGCCGGAACCACCGATCAACGAGCAAGCTTCAGCAACACGAAATCGCCCTAACGAACTTCTCCGGGAGCGGAAAACCGACTTTTAATTGAGCAAACTGTTATTATCTTTCCCTTTCTTTAAACATATTTAAACACAATCCTTTTGAGTGCTTGGCCGAGATCTCCATGGAAGAATGATCATGGCCGCCCTTCACCTTGTTAAAGACGGTCCTTCCTAGTGCGGAGCACAATCGGGCTCTGATACCACATAATGTGCTCATGCACATGCCAGGATCTCTTTATGTACAAGGTGAAGGGCGCCAAGATCTCGGTTTAGGAACCTCTCGGTTGAACTCTCAAAAGATGACATTTTAATGTGTTTTTGGTTGTGTTAGGGAATAGCTTGATGGAGTCTGATTTGAAAAGGGAAAGGATATAACTCTCCAAGAAAGGATTCGAGCAGAGTTTGGGATAGGCATCTTATAATCCTTGGACGCAACTCACCAAGAAACACAAGACGAGATTGATTGAAAATGGATGTAACGCACCAAGATCAAACAACCTCCTTTGGATATGATGCACCAAAGGTTGTTTTGGATGTAACTCACCAAAATGAGAACTAAGACATTCAAGGATAGGAACCACCTTGAAGCCATCGTCCATGAAGCTTAAACTCACAAAATTTTGTTTTCTCTCCGTTCAAGCTTCCAGAATTACATTGCAAGGCAGCCTATAAATAGGTGCCAAAAGGAATTAAAGAAAAATATAAAAAATGCAAGCACTACTTGGTCCACTACTAGACCACTCCTACACCCACTACTTGGGTAGTTCTAGGAAATTAAAAGTAATGCTGAAAATTCACAAATAAATCTAATCCTAAGCAACTCATAAAAACACATAAAAGACATCATTGAACCATCTTGGCTTATCCTTGGTGCACCGGTCTTGACACGCCTTTGAGGTGACCCCATGGTCACATCACTCTTGGTCCTTTTCCACTAAAGGAGACGCCTCCAGCGCATCTTCAGCAACACCTTTGTTTGCCTCAGGGTCACCTTCCCCTCTCTGCTCATCCTCGCCCAGACCAACAAGTTTAAACAACTCGTCACCAAGGTTCCCATTGGGATAGAGAAGATCCATGCTTGCCTTCTCATCCTCAATATTCCAAGATGAATGCATCCTCGCGACATATTCTTCCATCATTTCGACACGAGACTTGATGCAGTAATACGCTCCAACGCCGCTGGCAGTTTGGGCATCTTTCATCCGGAGCTCCTCAACACTACTCTCCAATTCCTCGAACCGGGCATGGACTTCCCTCAGCTTCTTCTCGGCGGAGGCCTACTTACTCTCGGCCGCCTTTACGCGATTATTGGCAACAGTAAGCTGACTCTCAGCTTGAGCGATACGCCTATCGGCCCCGTCACTTAATGCTTGCATGGTCGAAAATGCCACTATAGAGTACTGAAGGGCTTATACATGTGACATCATGTAATCAGTAATTATAATATATATATATATATAAATGACTTTCTACATACCTTCCAAGCCGTTGCCCCCACTTTGTCAATGCAGTCAATCGGGTGCAGGTCCCCAATCTCTTTCTTGGCCGCATGGTCCAGAGTCTGAAGCATGTCGCCCAAAGGCATGTCCTTGAGTTCACCCACCATCATTTCAACAACATCAATCGCTTTCCTTTTTGCCCCAGAGGTCTTTGACGACGGTGAATCCAGGGCAATAACATTAGCCGAAGCTGGCGCTTTAACCGCTGAAATCTAATGCTCCAAAAGGCTCTTCCTAGAAAGGCACGCTCTCGACCTTCCGCCGTGAGACACTGTCAGGAAAGCACAACACCGTAAGCAAACGACAAGTCCAAAAACCATCCAAACGCATACCTGTAGGAACGAACATGTGCCTTTGGTCATGGAGGTTGAAGGTGTCGACATATAAAGGGGATTGGACGCCAATAAAATGGTATTCTTGAAGGATCGGTCGGCCTCAGGAAGGGCGAGCAACGCTGTAACACCCCCGACTTATGTCGGTCGTGTCACACGCTAGTGACCTCAGAAGTTACTGTCCAAAGTCACCCTAGGCTTTAATCGGAATAATTAAGCTTAAATAAGTATATTAAATAACGAAAGATAAACAGCGGAAGACATATTTAAATAAAACTCAACCTTTTATTAACGGACTTCTCATAAAATGAGAAGTGACGATTTTACAACAGAGTGAAATTACAGCGGAAGACTTTTAATTAAACCCTAGTACAAGACTAGGTTATAAGAATATATATTAAAGTAATACTTAACAACCTTAAAACACTGTCACTTAAATCCTCAACTGCAAGCCTCCTCTTCGGTTGGTTACTTTAAGTCTTCGGGGACCAACCACTGATGTGTCGTATAGGACGGATGACACCAGCCAACCATGTAAGGAATAAACCGGTTGGTTAGTCTAATGAAAGACTATACAAGGGTGAAAACAGGATGGTTCTAGTGATTGTAACCGTTTACTATCATTGTCCCTCGAATAACAACCGAAGGAACGATACATAACCCGGAACTTTCACGGAATGATTAAAATTAGACATGCACTGAAAAGAAGACTCCAAAGGAATTGAGTCTTATGGGAAACGTATGACAAATGTTTGGGAACGTTAAGTTTACTCACAAGTTTAAAAACGACCTTAGTTATTTGGGTCCATGACCAACCTCACCGCGTAACGCGAATCCAGATTGGAAAGAAGACTTACTCTAACAAGAGTCCGGACGGTTTCCACGTTGTACTTAAAGAAGACTTACGCGAATCCAGATTAATTATGTGCATAACCGCACTTATCTTATTTAATTACAAAATGTATATTCACGTTAAGCTTTTAATATAATCTCGAATGACTACGAGAATAACACAATGTGACATTACGCCCAACCCAATGGCACTAGCAAGGTGCTTAAACACCTATTATCCTTAACGGGTGGATAAGAAGCAATGGTCATGACCTTTAAAAGTATTAGAGAATTATTCCGACTAATACCAAGTTATAAAGAAACGACTAATCCTCATAAGGCATTAGCGTTCGTACGAATACTCGTGCTAATCTAGCATTTAAGTTACATTTAAATCCACACCAAAATTCGTTACAATAATAACAGATAGGACTATATAATAGCGTTGTTTCTAGCAATATATACAACGTATTGGTTCTCGCACATGGAACGGTTGTTCAGGACCGTGGATTGCACGGAGGCTGAGAAAGTGCACATCGCTTCCCTTCAACTTAAGGATGTGGCTAGCGAATGGTGGGAGGGCACTGGTCTAGCTGATCATCCCGGATTGAACTGGGGTATGATCAAGACTAAGATGACTGACCGTTTCTTTTCCCGTGCTATGAGGGAGGAGAAGCATAAGGAATTCCTTTACCCTAAGACCGAGGGGTTGAAGGTGACTGAGTTTGCAATTAAGTTCAATCACTAGAACAAAAAAGGCATTTTACATCGGGCGTGTAACACATTACACATCGGTTTTTAACTGGTGTACAGGTTAGTGATGTATTAAAGCTTAACCGATGTAATAGAGTATTATACATCGGTTGTGAACCGATGTATAATGTCCATCAAAACCAGTGTAATTAGAAATGCGGACTCGGGGGAGGGTATATACATCGGTGAAGAACCGATGTCTAACGACGATACAACACATGTAAAATGTTTTCTACATCGTTTTGATTCACGGTGTATAAAACCCAATACACCCATGTAATAACCATTGACGCGCCAAGGGGAAGACACTTAATACATCAGTTTACAACCGTTGTATAAACATATCATTACCACGTGTATTTTGGAAGTCCGACCCTTACATATGTACATAGGTTTTATATAACCGGTGTATAAAACATTTTTTAATGGACAAATTCCTATTAATTCACAATGCCATTTCCTGTACAATTCACAATACTAATTTCCTATACAATTCACCATATCAACAAGTGTAAAATGATATACAATTGATAGCGTATTTTTCAGTCGTTCACACTATCAAAGTAATCCTAATATGCAACTAGAGTATAGCATGCAAGTAGGGAATCGTACCCAAGGGAGTTAAAATGTCAATTTCAATGTAACTACTACTTTATCAACTTTAAAGAACAAATGGGGGGATTTGGTTTTCTACTAAAACTACTCAATTGCAATAGCACAAAAATCAGATTAAACAATGGGAGAAAGAGTTTCACCTAGCAAGTTTCCACACATCAATTAACCAAGTTGTAATTCGGTTCATTTCATGTTCATCATAATCCTATGGATTTGTCCCAATTCTGATCTTATGTAAATTAACAAGCCAACCGGTCTTTGCTAATTCTTATTAATTGAAAACCTAGAAGACCTCCTAAGTTGATTCAATCAATAGCATAGGGAATAAGATTAGTGGATTGCAAACAAAACTTAACACCGCAAGTATGTAATGCAAATCAATTTCCTTCTCACAATTGAATTCAATATACCAATTTCATGCAATTGTGGTTGCTACAAGTGATTAGGGATTCCACCGTCTATCCCTATTCTAGCAATTAGAAAACTATAAAATCGAACTAGGATGTCAATCTAGCCAACAATATAGAGAGCCGAATTATAATCAAGGAAATCAATACCAAATAACCAAAGGGACGAACAAGAGAAAAGAACCTTACAACCAAGTCAATCGAGTGCTTCCACGCTAGGCAAAACAAAGGTTTTAGTTCCGGTTCATGTTCTTCACACAAATCGAATCCAAAAGAGAAAACATGGTAAAAAAAGAAAATTATTCTTGAGAGGAAGAGAAAAGAAAGATCGAATAATAATGTCCTGCTCAGTCTGGACGTCCCTCTCTAAACCTAATCCCAGTCCATTTAATTATAAATTAACTCAGCAAAACGAAACGGCCAAGCAGAAAGGAAAATCGGGAGCTGTTCAGTCGCGCAGCAAAACCGCGACCAACCGCGATCGCCATGGCTCGCGGTTTGTGCTCCAGCAGCTTCTGTTGGACTGGATAATAACGGCGATCGCGGTACATCGCCCCACCTCGCGGTCTTCACTCCAGAAGCTTTTGTCTTCTGATCACCAGCTCTCCTACATAGCTTCGAGCTTCGTCTTCAACGCGTAAGTGCTTCCAAATCATCCACAATGTAGCTCCGCACCACAACCATCAACTTGGCTCCAAAACCCTGTCAAAGTCTCCTAAAATGTGCTAATAATCCCTAACTACGCCATACAGAATACGGCGTATCAAACTCCCCCATACTTAGACCTTACTCGTCTCGAGTAACTAAAGAGAAGCTACCCTCACCAAAATATGCATTCCAAGTCTCAGGAAATATGACGAACCTTGCTAGAGATTACAACAACTCAACAATAAACATCCCAACCAAAACAACAACCAAAAGAGCAATGCGAACAACAATCAAGAAGAACCCAACACACCTTATCCCTCCAAGTGGTAGCTTACCCGAATCCTCCTATACTCCGCCCCTTATGTCACCACGCCAAGCAAGAAAATCCTAGATCACTCACACTCATTTTGCTTAGGCGCCCTCTCGGGTTTTCACCTAACCACTCATCATTTTTCTTAAGATGGGCTCACCAATGTCGCATCACTCCAAGACTCATTTTTGCCTCAACCTAATGTTGAGCGGGTCACCTTCTTTTTGCCTATGCGTCCCTTTCGGGTTTTCCGCATATCCAAGGATTTTCATATGCCTTTTTCATTATTTTTTTTGGCTTTTTTCTTTCTTTCTTTTTTTTTTTTTTTTTTTTGCATAAATAATCAATACCATACAACATGTGAATACATTCTCTCCCCCATACTTAAACGTTGCATTGTCCTCAATGGAATGAAAGACAAAGTAGAATCACGGGGAAAGAGAAAACAAAAGACTCACATACAAGACCGGATGGTCTCCCTCCAATGAAACACAAGGTGTGGTAGAAGTGGGATGAGCAACAATGATGATCCAATAATGCACCGCTCATCCAAGACAAAGGGTAACATAGAAGAATCCCAAAACAATTTTAGATTCACAAAAGAAGATAGTGAATGACGAATACAGCAAATCGCCAACTTCCGAAAGGTTTCTGAGCACATACCTGTGATCGCAGTTTGCAACCTACAATCACAGGCTCTTCTTCTGGAAAACTACTGACATAGGATCTCGGATTCCTCGCTCTCTTTTTTCTCTTTTTTTTTTTTTTTTTTTAAAAAAAAAGAAGGAACTTACAGTGGGGAAAACCGCGAGCGGCCGCGATCGCGGGAGGTCGCGGTTTTGGCTGCAGAATGCAGCTGAACCTGTGCTTCGGGCATCCTTCCCTAACCACAAACACACTAAAAATGGCAGTTAAAATGAACAAAAATATAACAAGAATTAAAGCATCACAAACCTCGGGTTGCCTCCCGAGAAGCGCCTTATTTAATGTCGTGGCTCGACTCAATGGTGCTCAATTCAAACCTCAATCTATATCATCAGGTCCCTTAGGAACCCTCTCATTTAGCACCTCCTTCTTGAACCATTCATGGAAAGGTTTAAACCTTAGACCATTCCTCTTGATATTCGAATCCTTCAGCGGCTCCTCCATCTTAACCTTCTTAGTTGCCTTCCCCCCATACTTGGATTGATCAGGGGGGTGTTTAAACTCAACTTCTGGGGTCTGCACAATAGAAGATGGGAGCTTCTCGCTCGGCACTATTAGTTCCATGGGGCCACTGCCCAAATGAGTATGAGAATGCTTACCTTCAGCATTCAAATGAGCCAAGACTAGCTGCATGTTAGTGGACAAAGACAATTTTGCATGTGGATCCACTACATCATTCTCTATAATAGATTGCAACTCATCACAGCAAGTAATATCAAACACATCTTGAGCTAAGGGTTCAATCACATCAATGGAACACAAGGAATGATCATCAAGGGGATGTTTCATAGTATCATATATGTTGTATTGCACTTTCTCCCCATCAAATTCCATTGTAAGTGTTCCACTATTCACATCAATTTTTGTTTGTGCTGTTTTCATGAAAGGCCTTCCTAACATTATAGGTGCCGCATGCTCATCATGTTCCATATCCAACACAAAAAAATCAGCAGGAAATATCAAGTCACCTACCATGACAAGAACATCTTCAACTACTCCCTTCGGGTACACATTGGACCCATCAGCTAGTTGAATAACAATTCCTGTCTCATGCAAGGGTCCTAATCCTAGTGATTCATACAAGGAAAAAGGTAGAACATTGATAGAAGCACCAAGATCAAGCATAGCTCTTTCAATTCTTGTATCACCTATCACACATGGAATGCTAAACATGCCCGGATCACCACACTTTTTAGGCATTCGCCTTTGAAACACCGCAGATACATGCTCACTAACTTTGACCTTTTGTTTCCCTTTCAATTTTTGATTCCTTTTAATAGTGCAGATTTCTTTCAAGAACTTAGCAAACCTAGGAATACTCTTAACCAGTTTAAGCAAAGGAATGTTTACCTCACACTTACTGAAGGTCTCAAATATCTCATTGTCACTCTCCGGTCTTCTAGTATCCTTCAACGCCTCAGGGAAAGGCGGGACCGGCTTCTGAGAGCAAAGCGGTGGAAAGCTCAGACGAACATAGTCATCAATGGGAGCTGGGTCCAAACCGCGAGTGAGGGCGGGCTCCGGCGATCGCGTCTCCTGAGTGGTGGTTCCTGGCGCTGAACCGCGGGTGGCCGCGGGTCCACGCGATCGCGTCTCTTCCATGGCTCCATCTTGGCTGCCCTCTGGTGAATAACGGCGAGTGGCCGCGGGTGACCGCGATCGCCGCCGCTGTTCCAGTGGTTCATCATCTTCAAAACCGCGATCGCGGTAGGTCGCCTCGGATCGCCGTTTCCTGTTTTCAGTTGGTTCAGAACCGTCTTGCACTTCACCCTGTTCAGCATAAGGGTTCAATAGCTTCCCACTCCTCAAGGTAATGGCACTCACATTCTCCCTCGGGTTGACTACCGTTTGTGACGGAAATTTTCCCGACACATTAGCCTCTAGATTACTCACAGATTGAGCAATTTGTGCCACTTGTCTCTCAAGATTCTGAATGGAAGACTTTGTTTCAGCATCCTTCTGCATAACCGACTGGGCCAATGACTTGATCATGTCTTCAGCTGACATGGTTTGTCTCGGGTTGTATTGTGGCCTCGGTTGTTGTTGTTGTGGTTGCAAGAGATGAGGATTTTGAACATTTTGCTGGTTACTCCACCTCAGATTTGGATGATCTCTATACCCCGGGTTGTAGGTGTTAGAGAATGGATCATACTTTGGTCTTGGTTGCCATCCTCCTACAGCGTTCACCTCGGCATTTGACTCCTGAAGCGTTGGGCATAGATCATTCGGATGTCCCACTTCATTACAAATTCCACATGGTCGGGCTTGAGACGGAGTGCCATTCAGCATGAAGCACTTCATCATTTCCTTCAGCTCATTCACATCAGACTCAATCTTGGATGGAGAACTCACAGCCTTGAGACTCTCTCTCTTGCTAAATTGCCTTGAGCCCTCGGATAGCTCCTGAAACATCATGAAAGCTTGGGGAGGAGTTTTGTTCAGAATATTACCTCCACAAGCGGCATTCACCATTCTACGCTCCTCATCCGAGAGACCATTGAACAAGTAGAGGATGAGGTCCTGATCACTGTACCCATGATATGGGCAACTTGCACACAACCGCTTGAATCTCTCGTAGTACTCATATAAGCTTTCACCTCCTTGTTGTTCAATAGTAGCAATGGCTCTCTTTAAACTATTCAGCTTTGTGGCCGGGAAGTATTTCTCAAGAAAAGCTTTCTTCATTTCGGCCCATGTCGTGATACTTCCCGGGGCAAGGTAATAGAGCCAATCATTTGCAGCATCCTTCAAAGTGAATCCAAATGCTCTCAACATGATGGTGTCAGCAGTGACACCTCTTGGCTTCATGCTAGAACATACCGCATGAAATTGCGCCAAGTGCTTGTTCGGGTCTTCTCCAGCAAGACCATGAAAGTGAGGCAGCTCATGAATCAACCTGCCTTCAACTCAAAATTCACTCCTTTGGCTAACTCAGGAATAGTTATAGCCAAAGGCTATTGCTCCAAGTTAGGAGCGGTAAGTTGTCTCAACGTTCTATCAGCCATCTCAATATGGTTCAGACGTTGACGGGCTGCTCTTTGGTTCCTCAAAAATGTCCGCTCAATTTCTAGATCACAATCAACAATGGAAGAATCAGTAGCACGGGTGTGAACCATACAAATGGTTCACACCAAAAGTTGATAAACAAACAATTACAAAGAAAAGAACAATTATTAACTCCCCGGCAACGGCGCCAAAATTGATAGCGTATTTTTCAGTCGTTCACACTATCAAAGTAATCCTAATATGCAACTAGAGTATAGCATGCAAGTAGGGAATCGTACCCAAGGGAGTTAAAATGTCAATTTCAATATAACTACTACTTTATCAACTTTAAAGAACAAATGGGGGGATTTGGTTTTCTACTAAAACTACTCAATTGCAATAGCACAAAAATCAGATTAAACAATGGGAGAAAGAGTTTCACCTAGCAAGTTTCCACACATCAATTAACCAAGTTGTAATTCGGTTCATTTCATGTTCATCATAATCCTATGGATTTGTCCCAATTCTGATCTTATGTAAATTAACAAGCCAACCGGTCTTTGCTAATTCTTATTAATTGAAAACCTAGAAGACCTCCTAAGTTGATTCAATCAATAGCATAGGGAATAAGATTAGTGGATTGCAAACAAAACTTAACACCGCAAGTATGTAATGCAAATCAATTTCCTTCTCACAATTGAATTCAATATACCAATTTCATGCAATTGTGGTTGCTACAAGTGATTAGGGATTCCACCGTCTATCCCTATTCTAGCAATTAGAAAACTATAAAATCGAACTAGGATGTCAATCTAGCCAACAATATAGAGAGCCGAATTATAATCAAGGAAATCAATACCAAATAACCAAAGGGACGAACAAGAGAAAAGAACCTTACAACCAAGTCAATCGAGTGCTTCCACGCTAGGCAAAACAAAGGTTTTAGTTCCGGTTCATGTTCTTCACACAAATCGAATCCAAAAGAGAAAACATGGTAACAAAAGAAAATTGTTCTTGAGAGGAAGAGAAAAGAAAGATCGAATAATAATGTCCTGCTCAGTTTGGACGTCCCTCTCTAAACCTAATCCCAGTCCATTTAATTACAAATTAACTCAGCAAAACGAAACGGCCAACCAGAAAGGAAAATCGGAAGCTGTTCAGTCGCGCAGCAAAACCGCGACCAACCGCGATCGCCATGGCTCGCGGTTTGTGCTCCAGCAGCTTCTGTTGGACTGGATAATAACGGCGATCGCGGTACATCGCCCCACCTCGCGGTCTTCACTCCAGAAGCTTTTGTCTTCTGATCACCAGCTCTCCTACATAGCTTCGAGCTTCGTCTTCAACGCGTAAGTGCTTCCAAATCATCCACAATGTAGCTCCGCACCACAACCATCAACTTGGCTCCAAAACCCTGTCAAAGTCTCCTAAAATGTGCTAATAATCCCTAACTACGCCATACAGAATACGGCGTATCAACAATTAACAAGCTGATCTTATAAACGAACAATAGATTATCTAAAAGTATTAGATAAGATCAAAATATCATATGTTCAATGGACAATAATATCTACATCATTCAATAACACTAAACTTAATGCATTGTCAATAACTAACTAGTTCAAAAGACAACAAAATTTGTAAACAGACGTTGCCGAATGAAATACTTTTCTAGAGGAACAAAAGTGTTGATTTGGTTTGTGCTTCACTTGACCTGTAATCAATATATGCACGTCAACCAGGATTCTATAATTGATGCATATTGTCATTTAAACTACAACCTGACACACATAAATCATACATCAATTTACTAGTTCATATATAGTTAATTTTTTTAAATTGAAAAATAGATAAATACATGTCATATAAATTGCAGTCAAAGAGAATACCACTTCATTAGATATTTTAATGAAATATTGGAACCACTCCGCACGAATTTGATCAATTTCCTTCGAGGAATATGGATCTTGGCGCTTATTATAGTACTACAAAATTAAACACGAATAATATAACATATGGATGGAACAACAGTTAGAATATGTAATCATGATTATTGAGGATCAAGAATCTTAGTCTTGAAATTTGTCACTATAAAAATGCATTAGAAACTAGCCCAATAAGCAAAAGACGTGGTAACATACTATAGAAGCACTTTACAAGAATATAGAGAAGCAAAAACACACAACAATAACAACAACAAACAATACCAATAATCAGCAACCTAAAAATAACCTACAAGCTTGCAAAAGCAACTACATTGTATCAAATCTTATTCCCAACATCAAGTAGATAACACATACCACTATACCAGTGGAGATCTCGAGTAGATCTAATATGAATATATGATATGTTTCATAGGTTCTATAGATAAGCTTCACTAAACCAATCATTTAGAAACTCGAACTACAACCAGACAAAGGTCATCAGAAGCCCAAGCTAGTTAGTCAGTTACACTAAAGAGCACAGAGCATGAGCTTTTTTTTTTATATAAGATCATGAGCTTCTTTTAAAGACCCTTCCACTAGAAAACCATATGATGCTAAATTGCAGTCAGTTTCTCTGTACTTTCTAGCTATCAACTGGTGCAATACACGGTATACACCTTTATTAGGCACAAATCAAGAGATCACTTAGCCTTTTTTCAAATTTTATAAATGTTATTTCGTTTAATCTTTCCAATCTCAAATATCGCCACTTCCCTACTCCTAGCTAATTCTAAATTCCCAAAGAACTGAGAAATCCATAGTAAGACAAGAAGGATGATAAGATTAGAACAAATTAGGGACTTAAGGCAAGTGGCGGTTCGCTCTTGCTTATCATTCCATATTTCCATTAATTATCAATTGTTATTAATTGTTAATTAAATTGGGATGAACTATTGTTTTCGTTTGGGAACAAATTTTATAAATGATACGATTAAAATGTGATATTATAATAGGTTGTATATATTGCTAGAAATAATGCTATTATATCTGTTATTACCATGATGGTATTGGTGTAGATTTTATGTGTGAACTTATACATTATAGTTAGAACGAGTATTCGTAGGAACGTTATGTACCTTGCGAGGTCTAGTCGTTTCTTTATAACTGGTATTAGGAGGATTTTTCTCTAATACTCTCTCTGGTCATGACTATACCCTTACTCAGGGTAGGTGCACACAGCTGATGCCAAACAATCGGGATTTATTCCCAAGATATCTCTCGTATCGAGATGATATATGATAAAAGCTTATAACGTAAATATATGTTTCGGAATTAAACAAGATAAGTGCGATTATACACATAATTAATATACCCTCGGGCGAGGAGTACAACGTGGAAATCGCTCGGACTTCGATTAGAGTAAGTCCTCCTTCCAAATCTGAATTCACATTACGCGGTGAGGTTGGTCGTGGACCCAAATGGTCAAGTCTTTTTAAACGCTTGTGTGAAATTATAATGTTCCCAAACATTTGTCATACTTTCCCATAAGACTCAATCTTTTGGAGTCTTCTCTTCATATGTTTCCCATAAGGCTCATTTCCTTTTTAGTGCATGTCTAAACTTTAATCATTCAGTGAAAGTTCCGGGTTATATATCATTTTTTCGGTTGTTATTCGAGGGACAATGATAGTAAACGGTTACGATCACTAGGACCATTCTGTTTTCACCCTTGCATAGTCTTTCATTAGACTAACCAACCGGGTTTTATTCCTTGCATGGTTGGCGGGTGTCATCCGTCCTATACGGCACATCAGTGGTTGGTCCCCGGAGTCCGAAGTAACCGTTGAAGAAGAGACTTGCAGTTGGAGATTCAAGTATTAGTATTTTGAAAGGTTGTCGAGTATTATTTATTTTTACCACTAAGTCATGTAATAGATTTATTCTTCAAGTCTTTCGCTGTGTAATTTATAAGTTTTCCGCTGTGATTTCACTTTGTTGTAAATACACTACTCTCGTTTGATGAGGGATCTGTTAATATAAAAGGATTGAGTTTCATATACAAATGTCTTCCGCTGTTTAACCTTTCGTTATTTAATTGTGTTTATTTAAGATTAATTATTCCGATTAAAGCCTTGGGTGGCATCAGACAGCAACGTCTGAGGTCACTGGCATGTGGCATTTCCGACAATAAGTCGGGGGTGTTACAAGCGCGGCAGAGGGTGAAAGTGAAATAGGAAACTGTAAAGATTTAGCAGCCAGGTCAAAGGTAGGGGAGAAAGGTTAGTAAAAATATGATATTTATTTCCATGTATATAGCTAGATATATGCTTCAAAAAAATATAAAAAAACGCCCACTAAGTACATATATATATATATAAATTAATATTTTTTATTTATGAGATTAAAGCTAGCTAGTGATAAGTATGATTAATTGAAGTAAAAAAAAGACATAATATTTCTAGGAGGGGGCATATACATATAAAATACTAATTCACAATAGCTAAAGTATATTTTCATATTTTAATTAATGTATTTTGTATATTATTTTTGCATATTTTTTAAAAATCTCAATTAATAAAAATTTAAAGTTAATTACTTGATATATATAATCAAGGATATGAAAGGCATGGGTCGGTTGAGAAATTCAAATAAGATAAAAAAGAAATAATAGTTCTATTTATATAAAAAATTACAACATAAGTACTATAAATATATTTTATATTTTTTTTATAATTAAATATATTTTATATATAATTATAATAAAAACATGTTATTTATACATGGGGTTACAATTTACGACGTACATAGTATACACACCGGTTCTCCTTTCGTTGTAAAAAATGATAACATGACATTTATACATGGGTTATTCAATGCCCGATGTATATAGTATATACATCGGTTCTTTTTTTCACGCGCCCAACATTATACGTCGGACCTGGTAAATAACCGATGTATAATAGCGTAGCTCCACTCTTTTACAACCCTATGACACGCATCCGGTGTATATTAAATGATGTAAAACACGATTTCTGTACTAGTGAATCATCTGTTGCAATATGCTGGACCAGAAGTGTCGAGTGAAGAGAAAA
Organism: Rheum nobile; assembly: GCA_027886185.1. Classification (NCBI taxonomy): domain Eukaryota; kingdom Viridiplantae; phylum Streptophyta; class Magnoliopsida; order Caryophyllales; family Polygonaceae; genus Rheum; species Rheum nobile. Next base: position 6,622,020 of record WOAB01000644.1, on the reverse strand, counting down.
AGATCTGGTACTTCCATAGATGGATGAATCCAGAAATCAAACCTCTGATGGTGCGCCACGGTTCCTTATGCTTCTCCTCCCTCATAGCACGGGAAAAGAAACGGTGAGTCATCTTAGTCTTGAACATACCCCAGTTCAATCCGGGATGATCAACTAGACCAGTGCCCTCCCACCATTCGCTAGCCACATCCTTAAGTTGAAGGGAAGCGATGTGCACTTTCTCAGCCTCCGTGCAATCCACGTTCCTTTACAACCGTTCCATGTGCGAGAACCAATACGCCACTTTGACCGGTTCTCTAGTACCGTCATAGCTGTCAGGCCTCATTGAGCTCACGGCCTTCAAGGCTCGACCTTCCTCACGGCATCGACCTGAGGTACGTGGTCCACTGGTTCCTCAATTTTAGGAACAACCTGAGGAACTGGACCACCCTGTGCTTTCGGTGCAATTGACCGAATTACATCGGTGACCGTCTGCATAACAAACCCACAAATGGCCTCTTTGGTCGCGGCATCCAACACTACCGGAGGAGTAGCCTGAACTTGGCCAACGCCTGCGGGGTTATTGTGAGAGACAGACTCGCTCTCCTCCCCTTGATTAGCGGCGCTCCTCAGATTCAGTCTTGGGTTGTTACTCGGTCCCGCACCAGCACGGACTGTGTTCCTTGTGTTCACCATCTGTTGGTGAACCATATCGTTAGTTTAGAACTTTTCCAACTTGAATATGACACTTAGTCAAATACGTTATGATACGAATTATAAGGGTCCAACTAATAACTTTATATCAGTCTGACTAACCCTCCACCATTAATCGCAAAGACGATCTTCTTCTCTTTACTTGAGAATGGGTACTCTAGGAGAAATATCAACCTTTAAATGACATTAAACCTAAGAAGAGACACTATCCCTAAGAATGCATCTAAGGAATAAGTAACAACTCGAAGCTTGCAGAAGTTTGAAAACCACTTATTATTGAACCTTATACTTTCAAACTTTATACTTTATACCTTTAAACGTCATATAAAAATAATTATTTATAGTGTTAGTTTCTCAAACTAGTGATACGATTATCACAAAACTCTTACTAAGACCAAAATCATACTTTTAAAGTTACAATCATAAACTTTAATTGCTTATAACATGCCATTTATAAACCAACTATAAATAACTTTTGAAGTTCAAATAGCTAAACCATTATTTTAAATTAAATTCCAGGAAATAATAAAACTTTTAAATTTAATATTTAAACTCTCGAAATTCCTTTTAAATGGAAAATAGGTTACAAATAATTTCGAAATTATTTTTCGAAAATTCTCAAACCTAACAATATGCCAAGAATTTTAAAACCATTGCTCTAATACCATAATTGTAACACCCCCGACTTATGTCGGTCGTGTCACACGCCAGTGACCTCATACGTTACTGTCCAAAGTCACCCTAGGCTTTAATCGGAACAATTAATCTTAAATAAGTATTTTAAATAACGAAAGATTAAACAGCGGAAGACATATTTAAATAAAACTCAACCTTTTATTAACGGACTTCTCATAAAATGAGAAGTGACGATTTTACAACAGAGTGAAATTACAGCGGAAGACTTTTAATTAAACCCTAGTACAAGACTAGGTTATAAGAATATATATTAAAGTAATACTTAACAACCTTAAAACACTGTCACTTAAATCCTCAACTGCAAGCCTCCTCTTCGGTTGGTTACTTCAAGTCTTCGGGGACCAACCACTGATGTGCTGTATAGGATGGATGACACCAGCCAACCATGCAAGGAATAAACCGGTTCGTTACAGTAATAACAGATAGGACTATATAATAGCTTTGTTTCTAGCAATATATACAACCTATTTATAAAGTCATATTTTAAACACATTATTTTATGAAATCTGTTCCCAAATGAAAACAACACTTCACTCCATTTTAATTAACAATCAAGTAACTGATAATTAAAGGAAACGTGGAATGATAAGCAAGAGCGAACCGCCACTTGCCTTAATTAGACGAATTGACGATGTCGGGTTTCGGGATCTGGAAACTGGAATCTGAATACGGATTTCTACCACGACGACGAAACAACGACGGAACCCTAAGTTAGATTCGATACAAAACGAATAAACGGAACGAGCGAGAAACAAAACGAATCGAAGGGAAAAGGCCACAGCCGCGGCTGTGCCAGAGGGTGCCGCGATAGCGGCCAACATGACCGCGGTTGCGGTTTTCTGGGCAATCCGCGGTCGCGGCATATGAACCGCGGTCACGGATTCCCATCCCGACAATAGCTCGGAGACGAAGACGGCTTACCGACAGCGACGACTCGGCTCTTCGCTCCTATGACACCGCACACCACCACCGCTACTCCAAACTTCCAACTGGGCACCACGACCTCCGACAACACAAGTCCGGCGATGAGCAATACTCCGGCGAAGCTCCGACGAACACACAAACGAGAGGGAGAGAGAGATGGATCACAACAGATGTTGGATGAGGTATTAGGGGTGGAGAGGGCCCCTATTTATAGGCTGGAGGAGACCCTAATGCCGAGCAACCGAAACGATCGGCCTCCCCCTCCGGCGTAACGCTGGCAACCCGAACGACGAAACGCGGGAAAGACGAAGACGCAACCCATTTATGTGGGCGCGGTTTCTCTGCCGCAGTCGCGGTTGTCCCTGGGCAGTTTCGCGGTCGCGGTCGCCAGTTCTGCGATCGCGGTTGTGCCGCGATCGCACCATTGGATCCTTGGTCGCGGTCCTTTCTCGGGTTTATGCTTAGAATTTGTTATTCTTAATACCCAAAATAACTTGTGACCCATCTATCTTTGCTAAACGTATATTATTACGTTCAAAGGGTTCACACACAGATTCCAAAAATGTTCAACGTGTCTTACAGAACGAGGGTTGGAAAAATTACCCAAATCCTCTTACTGAAATTGAGGGTTATTACAAACGCTAGGGTTTCCGCTTCGAAATCGGAATCCTTAGGTTCCTCCGGATCGGGCACTACAACAAGACACATGTGAGCAAAAGACTAGAAGACGTCCGCTAAAATATCTAAAAGGACAAATACGATACATGTCTTCCTCCAGTCCGCCAGCAAGAAAGAGCAATCAACACCCCCTTCGAGCGATCTCCACTCCACAATGACAAAACGGGACCTCCATCCAAGGTCATTAACATCAAGATTCAAAGCAATAGGCACCTACCCCACCAAAGGCACAATTGAAACCTAGAAGACCCCCGACTACTCAAGTAGTAAGAAAACCATAAAGCATCAAAGTCGAAATCGACATCGACGCTAGAGACTAATAAATCCACTACTCTTAGCAGACGCCATGCATGAGGCATGACCTGACAAGGGGCAATTTTCAAGACGGCTAAAAAATTCTGGACAAGGTTTGAAAAGGGGAAAGAATGGCTGATTCTAAAAGGATATTCAAAAAAGCAAAACCAACCTTCCCGGTACCAATCAGCTCGCTCGTGAAGGTGTGGGAGACGCGCTACTGTCCCGGCGAAATTGGCCCACTTCCAAGATCTTATTCAACTCCGATTGAGTCAAAGTGTTGGCCAAGGAGTCCTCTGGGCTAAGGAGCTTCAAGGGGTGAAGTCGCTTCCTTCCTTACCAGGACCGCAGGACGTGACTCGGTTCCTTTTGGATCTTGAAAACGCCATGAAAAGCAAGGCAAGCAAGAAATGGTAAAAAGTTCAAATTTTTACCTTGAAAGATGAAAACTTTTTGTAGAGAAAAGATGGTGAAAAAGGAGACGGAGATGGAGATGGCCTATTTAAGAAGGTAAAACCGCCAAACCTTTGGTCAATACGCTAGTCCAATCAGAGAGCACCACGTCGCCTGGACGTCTGCACAAAAATCGGGAATAAAGATCACGCCAAGAGAGAGAAGGTGGAAAACAAATCGTCCCATCAACTGATGTTTCGGCCCAGTTTGATTTTGGGGAAATTGTTGGACCTCGTTTTTTATTAATTTCGTTGGATCGGTCCAATAGCTTGAGCTAGGCCGCCATCTAGAAGGTTTGGAGGGAGGAAACCAAGAAGGACGTTGATTCTAGGAGACGTTGGAGAATATCTCGGAGTGCCCAGTACGCAGCGCGATGACCCCCGCGGATCTCGGGTAGTTTTAACCGACTTGGATGCAAATGTAGTATAAATATGAAGAGAAACCTCATGTAACAACACACGATATCTGAATTACTCAATACAAGCATTGTTTCATCTTTATCCCGCTCACTAGAAAGAATTGCTCTCTGGTTCTATTTCTTGTTCAAATATTGAAGCGACCAACGGCTAAGCTTCTTGTTCAATTTATTCATCTATCGTTAGTTGATTTGGATTATCTAGGTATTTCAATCTTATTATTGTCTAGTTGCCCTTCTTAAAGCGATTTAGGTCGGTTAGATCTTTTCGCCCCAAAACAATTTCCCACATATGATAACCAGCCTCAAGCATATATATTAAAATCAAAAGGGGATAAAAAAAACGTCAATTCTATGGACAAAAGAAAAAGCATAAGAAAACATCACTTCTAACCCAGCCCCTCTATTCCATATGTGACGTACAAGCATTAGATATACTTATCAAGCCTGGTTGTCAATATTATACTGCATTGGTGCTGGTGAAGCTGAGCTAAGGGGAAATTGAGTTGTGCTGGTTGTGGTCGTGGTCGTGTTTGAGGCGCATGAAGATCTCGCAGGGTAACGTCATAATGGTCGAGACTTCTGAAGATCCCTCATTTAGGTAGGGGCAACGTCATGGTGGTCCATTCAATACTTCCCTAGGATTGTTCATGGTTGACTCGTTCTGGTGGCGCATTCTTTCGATTGTGCTTTACTCGTCCCTCTCCCTTGGTCGTTTAGGCTCTTTTTTGCTTTGTTGTATTTACCTTGCTTGTTTGTAGTCTTCTCGTTTCGGTTTGTCCGGATGTCGATTTATCGGCCTCTCGATCTACCCGACATTGTTATGTCAGGTACTTCGAAATTATTTCCTTATCAAAAAATATATATATATATTGGTATGAACATTTTTAAATGCCAAAACTTGTATGGATATGCTTGTGTTGGTGCAATAAAATGCGGGGGTTTGGTTTCACACCGCTTTTTTTTGTTTTCGCATCGCAACTTAAATGCTACGAGGTAGTGCACACATTTTTTTAACGCTATGAAAAAGTTTTTTTTGGATTTAGTGAGATGTACAAAAAACGTAATCAGCTCAATAAAATCGGGTTAGATTTAAACGCTATGACGTATCGTTTAAAATCAACTTGGTTAATCGAGACGATTGAATCTTAAATGCTACATTGTATCATATAAAATTTCCAACGGTCACTTTTAAGCGCCACAACATGGCGCTTAAAAGTGACCCTTGGAAATTTCAAACGCTACGACGTAGCGCACATAAGAGAGTCCACGTTTGTTTAGACGGTCAAATTCCAACGGTCAAAAATCCAAAAGGTCACTTGTATATATGTGTTTCTTGAAAATGCCTTAACATTCACACAATTTCAAATCACAATAGTAAGAGAGAGAATGTTGTTCTCAAGCGGAGTCGATGTGCCCAGTCTTGAATCGATTAGTGAATATCATCTACTAGTATGTATACTCTAGATTTAAATTGAGCATAGAATACTAGTATGTTAGCGTACAATAGTAGTAGTAAAATATATTTTATAGATATTATTGGTATGTTAGTGCACACTATTAGTAGTAAATTATAAGTTACACATATTCTTGCTAGTAGTAAATTATAAGTTATAGATATTGTAGGTATGTTAATATAGAATATTTGTAATAAATTATATTGACTATGTTATTGTAGAATATTAGTATATGTTTTAGTTTAGAACATTATGTTAGTGTACAATTGTGATAAATTATATAATTAGCGTAGAATTGGAAAGCTTTTGTTTGAATTTAGGTGAGTGAGGAGAACGGACAAGGGTTTAAATATTCTACGTGTATCATGTTTGCACCACAATTTTTAGGGTAGAACATTATGTTAGGAATAGAGCACTTTGTTAGTGTAGAACATGAGTATTTATCTTAGAAACAAATTAGTTTGTATTTATGCATATTTATAATGTATACCGATATTTGTGAAATAAATAGGATGATTCTAGTGGCACCAACTGTACGAGTGTCGATTTTTCTTTTCATTTTACTACGGATGAGGAATGGGGTGATAGAGAAAGTATGATCCAATGGGTTTGTTCAGTGGGTAAGGAACTGAACATTTTGATTGTCATACGAAAATCATGGGCTCGAAAGGTCATATTATCATGTGAGAAGTCGGGATCATACAGACTGACGAAGAATAAGGCGATCGAAGGTTCCGAGCCACCCCCTAAATCGAATCGTTCAACGAGGACAAAGAAGAGTGGGTGTCCGTTTGAGATGCACAAGTTGTTATCAAAAGAGAGTAAGTGGACCATAAAGGTCATTTGTGGATGGCACACCCATGACATCCCAACATCCTTAATCGGGCATGCTTTTGTTGGATGCCTTAATGCGGAACAAATCGAGGCGGTGAAGTTGTTGTCTTCCACCGGCTAGACCTTGAAGACCATTATTTCTTTTTTCTCAAAATAGATCCAAAATGCTTGACATCAAGGAGCCAAGTGTACATTTGCAAGGCTAGGGAGAGGAAGAAATCCATGGACAATTTGACGGTGACGCAATTCACGTTGGAATTTCTAAGGTCCAAAGGATATAATGCGGACATCGAAAGGCTTAAGGTTAAGAGGAAAGATAAGGGGAAGGATGTGGTGAAGGAGGTTGTGAGTGATCTTTTTATTAGTTACCCTGACGCTAAGCACTTGTTGGGTTTGTTCCCTCATGTCGTCATCATGGATATGACCTACAAGACCAACACGTAATCTTCAGTTTTTATTTTGAATACATCTAGTCTATGTAATTGCATCTAATTTTCTTTTTTATTGTACATTTATATGTATGGTATGCCATGTTTGGAGTTTGTTGGATTCACTTGCACAAACCTTAATTTCTGTATTGCCATCGTATTCATGCGAAATGAGTTAGCGAAGCACTACGTAAGGGCCCTGCGGCGTTTGAAGACCTTGTTCGGTAAAATAGAACCTACGGCGATCATGTCAGACCGAGACTTGGGAGTTGTGAAGGCTGTACCAATAGTCTTTCCCAATGCGCATCATTTGCTGTGTAGGGTCCATGTGAACCGCAATGTTGAAGCACGTTTTACCGGGCATATGAGCACTAAAAGTGTTAAGCATTTTATGGGGAATATTCGTTGGTTGTTGAGGTCACCCACATAGGATGTGTACGAGGCACAACTTAAGTATTAGAGGGACAAGTGGGAAGGTCCGTGGATGAAGTACGTCGATGAAGTTTGGCTTAACGACCACAAGAAGAAGCTAGTATGTGCATGGTCAAATAATATTCTTCATTTTGCCACAAGATCATCAAACAGGTAAATTATATAACATATTTTCCCGTTAGATACGTAGTATTTTTTATGAAGTATAACATACGTATTATTTGTCAGGGTCGAGTCTCAGCACTCTATGCTCAAGGACACCCTAAAATCATATATTGGAGGGTTCGACACGATCGTGGTACACATTGACAATATGTTCACGGATCAGGTACGTGTAATCTTTTGGGCTCGTTGTATTTTTTCATTTGTACTACTTTGTGCCTATGAGAAATATAATATGAAGTTATATGTATAAATGATCAGGTACGTGTAATTAAGGGGTCTATGGAGCAGAGTAGTTTTAAGTTGGCCAATGTCATATAGGATGGGCCCCAATGGGTGAAGGTTTTGTTCAGTCGCCTTGAGTACAAGCTATTGGACGAGTGCATAAGATTATTATACAAACAAGTTATTCTGGCAAAGGAGGAAAATATACCTTATGAAGAATTCCGCGATGTATGGTGGAGATCCTCGCTAGGGTTACCTTGCCCACACACGATCAAGAGATATGTACAGGCTGGTATCCCAATATTGTCAAATGAAATCCATATATTTTGGAAACAGTTAAAGTGGGAAGGAGTGGGCCCTAAAGATCTCAGACGTGATGATGGTAAGCATATTTCAAGACAATGTGGCTTAATCAACAAGATGTATAAAGACTTTGAAGACGAGGAAATGCCCGACGAGCTATTATACAGCCTCACGACAAGATACGATGACTACCATCACCCTAGCACTTCTACTTTGGAAGATCCCCCGTGCGGAGATACCATTAAGCGAAGACCTAATAAGAAGAAGGACTAGACCGAGAGGGACCCCATTTGGCTGGAGCACAAGCAGGACGAGCAAAAGAAGAAGGAGAAAAAAAAAGGATGAGCAAAAGAAGAAGAAAGATGAGGAAAAAAAGAAGGATGAGGAACATAAGAGGAAGAAGGATGAGCAAAAGAAGAGGAAGAATGATGAGGAAAAGAAGAAGAAGGATGAGCAAAAGAAGAGGAATTCAGATAGCATTCAGTCATCCATTGGATCTGAACCGTCTCCAATGCATGATGGAGGACCCAGCGGAGTTTCAGACGCCAAAGAGAGTGTCACTGGACCGATCTAGCCCAAAATTGAAGTTGATCCAAAAAACCCAAAAAATGTTATTCACCTCGATTTTCATTGGGGTAGATCAAATGTTGACCTTTTCATGTTCGGCTACATCACCCGAGTACAAGACGTACTAGGTGACGGTCATTATGGGTATTGTTCCTTGTCTGTACTATTAGGGTTGGGGGAACAGAGTTACAACTACGTGCGACATGAGCTTTCAAAGGAACTGCAACTACGTCGAGGCCTCTACCGACCCGCGAGTATGGTGAGTGACATTGACCATCTTATCAAGATGGTTGATCATACGAGACCTTGCTGGGAGGATAACTGGATGGAAATGCCGATGGTTGGGTTAGCGTTTGCAACCAGATTCCAGGTGGTTCTTGTCTTTCTCTCATGGAGTGGACATCATACATGTCTCCCCATGTTCTCTCTCCTGGGTGCCCGCCCTCCCACAACGGTGTATACGGTATCACTAGTAGGAAATCATGAACATATTGTCCCGGTAAGCATACTTATACATTCGTGCTTTACCTTATGAATTATAATATATTCATTTGAACTTAATTTCTTTACAGGTTTGGCTAGTTGGTAACCGTTCCTACCCACGCATGCCGTTCGGAACAATTGCAAGCATAGTAGTGTTGAAGGATGGGATGCACCATTTAGGGAAAGGATGAAAGACTATCCCGTCCAACGTGGAAATAGTGGTCGTCCCGGTTTGGTTTTGTAGTTTCGGGAGGGAGATTGGATATATTAGGATTACATGTGAATCCACTCCATTTCCACTTTGTAATATCATTTAGCAATTTATATTTGATAAATGTGAATCCATTAAATTGTGTCCAAAAAATAAACATAAAACTTTTGTAGACTAAAAAGAACATTGCGTAGATTAACTTCGGTAACATACAGATGTAGTGCACGAAATGGGTGGAACAAAACATTAGGACCATATATAGTTAATACGTGTTCTACATCTGCCTGAAGCCCAAAAATCTCAAACCTTAAATCCTAATTAATGAACCCCTGGCCCTTAAATCCAAAAACCCTAAACCTTAAAAAAAACACAACCCTAAACCCTCTCACATAATCTTAAACACCACATTGTGGTTTATAAGAGTGAAAACGCCACAGTGTGGCGTTTTCCTTATGTGAGAGGCTTTAGGGTTGGATTTTTTAGGGTTTAGGGGTTCATTAATTAGGATTTAAGGTTTGAGATGTCTGAATTTTGGTTGAAGAAAATATCTTCAATAGGTATATATGGTCCCGATATTTTGTAGCTATGTTTGTATTTCCCTAATGCATCATTTCCAGCTGATTTACCCCAAGAAGCACATTCATCACCAGATATAGTTAATATGTGTTATACATCTGTCTGAAGCCCAAAAATCTATAACTTTATACAGTAATTAATGAACCCTATACCCTAAACCCAAAACCCTCTCACATAAGGAAAACGCCACACTGTGGCGTTTAAGGTTTTAATCGCCACGTCGTGGCACATTTGAAGTTAAATGCCACATAGTGAGATCGTTTAGGGTATAGGGTTTTTTAGGGTTCATGATTTTTGGGCTTAGGGATTGAGATTTTTGAATTTTGGTTGAAGAAAAAATATATTTTATGATCGGTTTAGGACCATATATAGTTATTGGGCGTTTTTACTAGTTTACGGTTTGTTTGATTTCAAAACGCCGGAATGTAGCGTTTATCTAAGACCCTAAACCCTAACCCTAATTCTAAGGGTTTGATTATAATAAAAGACGAGTACGAACAAAAAGGATGTTTGATGATAATATAAGACGGGTATGAACAACAACGCCAAACCCACGACGAAACAAAAAGGAAGACGAGTACGAACAAATAGAATACCAAATGTCACTACAAAAGAGATAATAGCATCCACTATACTAAACCCACAAACCAAAAGATACAAAGGACGGCTTAATCACCGTCGCTATCAGAACCCCTCTCCAGCCTAGCATGAAGACGCTCCTCCATTTCCCGCTCAGTTGCTTCCTACTCAACCGCCGACCTGGATGATGAACTAGATGACTCACCCCTCTCAGTCTAGCTCTGGGACTGTCGTTGTGACGCCCGTATCGGTAGATCAGCAACTAGCATCTCGTCGACATCGATAATGTCCGCAAAGCCTCTGCCAATCCTCTTGTTCAACAAGAAATTTTAATAATTACCTTGATTATTTAACTAGTCATTTCATGGACACATGTGAATCGGTTTTGGGTAATTTGATATATGCTAAAACTAAAAAAACTCCATATATAAAAGATTAAGTAATAAAATTGCTTCCATGCATCAAGAAAGTGGTAATTAATTAATCCTCTAGGAGTTTTGTCCATGTATGTTGAACTTGAACGTCTTGCCATATATGAAGAATTCTATTCATTTTTTTAAATCTTTTTCGTCTTCCGTTAAAAATTGATAGAATGTTGCAACTGTTACAAGTTGCGGTTGTAAATTGCAACCAACGTCTTTCATCTAATAAAACAAAAATAAAAATAAAAATAAAAATAAGAGGAAAAGGGGCAATTAACTGCCATAAAAAAAAACATACATATATATACTGAGTGCGGTTCCGGTGCGGAGCACTCTTCCCGTGCGAACGTGCGGACATGCACTATAGGGCCTTATTTGTGCACTTTAGAGCCTTATTTGTGCATTTTTGCAAAAATTTTGAAAAATGCTTGGAAAACAATATGTAAAAGATTTTTTTTTTTGAAAAAGTGCACAAATAAGACATTAAAGTGCACAAATAAGGCCCTAAAGTGCATGCTCCGCACGTCCGCACGGGAAGAGTGCTCCGCATATGATCCAAACTCTATATATACTTAGTGTTGTAGAAGGGTGTTTTGTTGATCAATCTTCGGTTGTCTCGGATATGAATTGAATCGTGTTTTGAACACTTTCCAAAACCAATATTTCGACCCTATACTTGTTGCCTCGGGTTACACGAAATCTTATTCGGGATAAGACAATCACACCTCTAATGATTTAGGCAAGATCAAAAGAGAACACTTGAAGTTTTCGGTTTTGTTCGATTTGAGAGATCGTAAGTTCTCGTATATACAAGACTTGCCCCAAACCCGCCCTTATATAGAGCATCAGATTTTAGGCAGTTAGATGCCGGTTTAGGAGGTTAAAAACCAGTTAAGTTAGGTAAAGACCCGCCAAAACTCACTCCCCGACAAGGCACACGGTTTGTGACAAACTGTGCCCCAAACCGTGCCTCCTTCCAGAATGCAAAAACACGCCAGAAACGAAGTTCTGGGACACCGCACGGTTTGTGACAAACCGTGCCACAAACCGTGCGGCTTTACAGAGAGTCATTCTGGCTTATGTTCTGTATTGCACGGCTATGGCCCATTGTGCACGGTTTGTCACAAACCGTGCACGACCTTAGGACCCCGGAAATCACCCTTTCGGTGTCCGCCTCTTGAACCCCGACACGTTTCGTAACTCCGAGTCCGAAACCACGCACACGAGTGTGCACTCCGCACCCCCGAAACTCGTTATGCGCCGAACGAACTCCTTAAGTCTTGAGCGAATCCCGACTACACTAAATGGCCGATGACACTAAAATCACCAACATTCCTCCCCCATTTTAGTGTAATCCTTGATTCACTATACATACATCAAACACAAACTCATGCATAAATGAAAATGTCCTTAGGATTGAATTTCCACATTAGTGCAGTACACATTTCAAATAATCAAGAATCAGGGTGTCCAAAGGATTGAACCCATCAACTCATTTGACTACCTGAAGATACAAACACACAAAAGTTTCTACACTACTCCAAGTGCTAACTTGACACTATTCTAGCAATGTGTCCTTATCCATTCACGAACGCATACAAAGCCAAGCCCGGGCTAGTTGAAGCGGCACCACTTCACGCTCGTATAGGTGGATTCTTTTTATCATGCACCTGCAAATGCATTTTTTCAAAAGATCGATTAAGAAGATAAACTTCAACCTAACTTTACTTGCAAGTCCGAGCACATACCTAGGGATGTATCATGATCATGTGCTCCAAACTCTAAGTGTAGGCTTTCCACATTGAATTCAGCCTCCAACGTCATATTAGAGGGGAATTGGGTATCCTATCATTAGAGATTTTACACGGGCTTTAAACCCATTCCGATAGCCGACTTGATCACCAAGTCCCTAGCTAACCCCTTTGTCAAGTGGTCCGCCAAATTTTGTCGAGACCGAACAAACTCAATAGTAATCACCCCATGAGTGATCAACTCACGTACCGCGCTATGTCTAACGCCCAAGTGTCGTGACTTACCATTATACACTTGGCTATAAGCCTTAACCAAAGTAGCTTGATTATCACAATGGATAGATATGGGTGACACCGGTTTCGGCCACAAAGGAATTTCGTAGACTAAGTTCCTTAGCCATTCCGCCTCTCTACCGGCAGCGGCCAATGCTACGAATTCCGATTCCATAGTCGAACTTATAATGCAAGTTTGCTTCTTAGAAGCCCATGAAATGGCACCTCCCCCAAGCTAGAATACCCAACCACTAGTAGAAGAATGATCTTCTATATTAGTGATCCAACTCGCATCCGAATACCCTTCTAGAACCGAAGGAAATCCGACATATGACAAACCATAATTCATGGTTCCCTTTAAGTATTTGAGTACCCGCCTTATTGCTTGCCAATGATGAGTACTAGGATTACTAGTGTATCTACTCAACTTGCCTACCGCATAAGCAATATCCGGCCTTGTGCTCGTCATGGCATACATTAAGCAACCAATCACTTGTTAGTACTCGAGTTGTGATACCGCTTTACCCGAATTGGGCATAAGCTTCACACTCGGATCCATAGGAGTGCTAACCGGAGAACAAGTCTCACAATTGAACTTCTTAAGCACTTTCTCAATGTAATGAGATTGTGACAAAGAGAGGACCTTATTCTCACGTTTGATTCTAATACCAAGGATCACATCCGCCTCCCCCATATCCTTCATGGCAAAGCTTGATGACAAAAAGGCCTTTGTAAGGTCCACTTGTTTTTGATTTGTACCAAAGATCAACATGTCATCAACATACAAGCAAATGATTACTCCATTACCGGATTTATCAAACTTGCTGTATACACACTTGTTCGACTGATTTAACTCAAATCCGCTCGACAAGACAACCTCATCAAACTTTTGATGCCACTACTTAGGTGCTTGCTTTAGCCCATACAATGACTTTACCAACTTACACACCTTATGCTCATTATCGGGCATAATGAACCCTTCAGGTTGCTTCATGTACACCTCCTCCTCTAAATCACCATTCAAGAATGCCATTTTGACATCCATTTGGTGAATCACAATATCGTTAATAGCCGCCAAGGCAATCAATAACCTAATGGTGGAGATCCGAGCAACCGGAGCATAGGTATCGAAATAATCAATACCTTCCCTTTGTCTAAAGCCTTGGATAACCAATCGGGCCTTAAACTTGTCAATAGTACCATCGACTTTCATCTTCTTCTTGAAGATCCACTTGCAGTCTAAAGGCTTGTAACCCGGTGGGAGATCCGATAAAACCCACGTGTTATTTCCCATGATGGAATCCATCTCATCATTTATTGCTTCTTTCCAGAAAGCAACATCTTGAGACCTCATTGCCTCGCTAAAAGTCCTAGGATCCTCATCAATATGATAACAATATGAATATTGGAACCCAACTTCATCTCTAGATCCTTCAACCAAGTAAACTTGGAAATCTGGACCGAAAGACTTTTCAATCCTCCCTCGCTTGCTCCTACGGAGCATAGGTGACTCATTAGAAGGCACGACCGAACCGTCTCCTTCTTTAGTTCCACTTGACTAGGAACCAAATCCTTTGGTCTAGGTATGGACGAGATTCGATTCTCATCAAATATTGCATCTCTCGACTCAATCACAGTGTTAACCGAAATAGAATCATTAGGCTCTATCACATAGAACCTATAAGCCTTGGAATGCTCATCATACCCAATAAAGATGCAATCAATACCTATTTCCCCCAAAGTTTTAATCTTGGGCTGGGGTAGTCTAACGACCGCCCTACATCCCCAAACTCGAAGATAATTCAAGCTTGGTTTCTTTTTGTACCAAAGTTCATAAGGGGTGACCTTGTTCCTTTTGTTAGGAACCCTATTTAATAAATAGCAAGCCGTCAACATGGCTTCACCCCAAAATCCGTCACTCAATCTCGAGTAGGATAACATGGAATTAACCATCTCTTTTAGGACTCTATTCTTCCTCTTCGACACACCATTTTGTTGTGGCGTGTAGGGAGCCGTAGTCTCATGAATAATGCCTACAGACTGGAAATACACAGGGTCATAAAATTCTCCACCTCTATCGGTGCGTAATTTCTTAATCAAGTCATTTTGTTGCAATTCAACCTTGGTTTTATAAACCTTAAACTTATCATGGGCCTTGTCTTTAGAATGTAGTAAATACACATGACAATAATGAGAAAAATCTGGTTAATAAAACGCACACCATAAATCGCATAACATATATACAAAATATAAATAACCGACTAGTCTATACAGAGTATAGTAGGGTCTAATGACTAATCTGTTTGGAAACAGTAGAGTCAAGTTGTAGCCAATTAGTATAACTATATTGTAGGGCATAACATGACCTGTAGACTAAAAAGTAATATGGTCAACCTAGTAGACTTATCATCAAGTAATCTGTATTAAATACAGTAGACTTGAATCAAGTAATCTAGAAACATGAGTAGTCTATGCTAAGCATAGTAGACTTCATAAAACCACAAAAGACCTCATCTAACTCATGAGATTCTTGTCCTTAATCTCTTGAGACTTAAGTTATGATAATGCTATACATACATAAACATATATCCACATGAGGAAACAAAATTTTATACATTCATTCATTTAACTATTCAAGTTAAAATATCATGATTATACCATGACCAAAAAATTTCTATGGTTAAGTTGAGTTGGTTTCCCGCTCTCGGATTGGCGATTTCTTGCCGGTGAAGGTAGCCAACTGCTTGGTTGATTTCGACGGAATTGATCGCCGATGAGTTCTCCGGCGGGCGTGACAACGAGATTTGGGAAGAAGCTTGATCGAGGAGGCGCAGCAAAGACCACTACATGTTCAAAATCTCACGATCTGAATCCCTTAGACAACTCATCGGCGATGAGGTTAGAAACTCCGATTCCGGTTGCGATTTCGGTTGCTCATGTTAATTCTAAGATTCCGATTGTAAATTCGGTTGAATCTGCAAGTTCCTTGCCTAATTCTAAGGTTCGTGAGGTACATCTGATTGTTGATATGCCTGCTGTATCCAAATTGGTGGATATTGAGACAGAGGAAGTTCCTCGCTCTGATGCTGTTATGGAATCAGTAATTGATCTACAAACTAAGAAACCTACAAATGTGGACAAAGAGATTGTGAAGAATTGGAAGAGATCTCTTCAGCGTAAACTTGAAAAAATTGAAATCGATGATAAAGACATCTATGTCTTCTCTGATGAAGAAGTTAAAACGGAAGTAGATATATGGAAACACACTTTAATCGGAGGAGTCATGGGGAAGCAGCTCTCAAATGATGAAATGACTTACTTCATTAAGCAGAATTGGGGAGAAATCTTGCCTGAGGTTCAGGTGAAGAGCAATGGTATCTGGATTTTTAGATTTGGTTGTAGAGAACACTTGGATTGGGTTGAGATGAATGGACCTTGGTTAGTGGATGGTATTAAACCTCTTGCACTGAAGCAATGGTCTCCTAGGATGGATGTTACTTGGTCTAGTTTTGAGGAAGTTCCAGCTTGGGTTCAAATTCGAGATTTGGACCCCATCTTCTTCTCAAGGCATATGTTGAGTGTTATTGGAAGATTCATTGGGCAACCTGTGTGTATGGATGAGTTTACTGCTAAAGGGAGGAAGGTATCATATGCTAGGCTTTTAGTCATGGTTAAGGTACAAGATATTCAGAGGGAGGCAGTTGTTCTTCAGGGACCAGATGGGAAGCTTTACAAGTACAGGATTTGGTTTGAATGGGTGCCTTGGTGTTGTGCCAAATGCAATGTGTTTGGGCATGATGATAGAGGTTGTTGGCATCAGAGGCAACAAAATTGGGCTAATAATACTGGTAAACAGCAAGGGGAGACTCAAGGCAATAAAGTTTGGGTAAGGAAAGGAAACAAAGCTCAGGAAAAGGAATTAGTTTCTACTAATGATAAGAATTCTGATAATCCTGACACTATTGAGAATGAAAGAGATTTGTGTCCAAAAGGGATGGTTCCTCATAAAGATGGCCTTAATAAGGGCTTAGCTTAACAAAGGAAGGGTGTTGATGGAGATACAAAGATGACTCAGAACCTGGGACAAAAGAGTAAAGCCAAGAATAAGTCTCATTCTTTTAGCTCTGTCCTTATGAATTCTCAATCTGTTGCCCCATATTTTACTAAAGGGATTGGGAGTGGTAGCAGCTCCAATAATAATTCCTATGGCTGAAGTTAGGTTTGGTGCTTGGAACACTAGGGGATGTTGCTCTTCCTCGAGAATAAAGATGATCAGAGATATGGTTAGGAAGAATAGGTTGAGTGTTGTTGCTTTTCTGGAAACAAAACATCCTAAGAATAAGGAGATGGATGTGGCCAGCAGATTAATGACACAATGGCCTTATGTGACTAATAGCTCTCCATCTGAGAGAGGCAGAATTTGGTTGACTTGGGATTCAGCTATTGTTAATGTGTCTATGCTCTACTCTTCTAGGCAATTGATTCACTGCCTAATTACTAGTAAGGATAGACAGATCTCTTTTTATGCTTCCTTTGTCTATGCCTCTAATGCTTTAATAGGCAGAATGAATCTTTGGAGAGATTTGGAGAACATTTCTAGGTCTGTTGTTGGGGCTTGGACAATTGTAGGTGACTTTAATTGCATACTCTGTCCTGCTG
The DNA here is from genome assembly GCA_027886185.1 of Rheum nobile. Lineage (NCBI taxonomy): Eukaryota > Viridiplantae > Streptophyta > Magnoliopsida > Caryophyllales > Polygonaceae > Rheum > Rheum nobile. Next base: position 6,604,505 of record WOAB01000644.1, on the reverse strand, counting down.
AGAAGCTTTCTCATAGGCATAATGTGAGTGTTAGTAATGAATTGTTAGAAGTTTTGGATAAGTTGGAGTTGCATGACCATGCTTTTTCTGGTGCTAAATACACTTGGAGCAATCAACAGGAGGGGATGGACAGGATTGCTTGCAAGCTTGATAGAATGTTGATCAATAAAGATTGGGATAATGCTTTCCCTAAATCTAGAGTCTTTTTCTCTGATCCAAATATCTCTGATCATTCACCTTGTGTGGTGCAGTTGAATCCTACAATTGGGATCAAGAAAATTCCTTTTAAATTCAGAAATTTTTGGACTGAAGAAGAGGATTATGAGTTGTTGATAAGGACTGTTTGGCAAAGGCCTATCATTGGTACTGCTCAATTTGTGGTGGCTGAAAAACATAGAAGTGTGAAAGCTGAATTGAAGAATTGGCAAAGAGGGAGATTTAGGAAGCTAGAGGTTATGGTTGAAGAGTGTGTTGAGAAATTGAAAGCTGCAAATGAGTCCTTGCAAAATGATTTTTCAAGCCTTATGAAGCAACAAGTTGTTTCAGATGCAAAGAGTGAGCTTAATCTTAGACTGGATCAGTTGCAAAGTTTTACTGCTCAGAGGGCTAAGATTGACTGGATCAAGTTAGGAGAGGAGACATCTCCAATGTTCTATAATGGTATTAAATCAAGGAGAGATAGATGCACCATCTTTACCTTGAAAGATAGTACTGGAAGAGCTCTGGAGAAGCAAGATGAGATTGAGAAAGAGATTCTGGATTTTTATATTGGACTATTTGGTACTGCTGGCCCACATTTTGCTATCAATTTTGATAGTTATAATGGTGCAAAGGTCAGATCAGATTGCCATGATAGTTTGTGTGAGTATCCTAGTCTTCAGAATGTCAGAGATGTTGTGTTTGGTATGGGTAATCTGAAATCTCCAGGTCCTGATGGCTTTGGGAGTTGGTTTTATAAGAAGGGATGGGAAATTATTCATGAAGATGTGTTGGCAGCTATTGGTGAATTCTTCAGAAGAGGGAGACTTTTAAGACAAACAAATGCTACCTTTGTTTGCCTAATTCCTAAAACTGATCACCCATTTTCTGTGAAAGAGTTCAGACCTATTTCATGTTGCAATACAATGTTGAAGATTATTTCTAAGGTCTTGGTACTGAAGTTGAGGCCAATTCTTGATGAAATTATATTTATTAATCAGGGAGCATTTGTTCCAGGGAGATCAATTACTCATAATATGGCTGTTGCTCAAGAACTGGTCAAGGGATATGACTGTACTAGGATTTCCCCTAGATGTATGATTCAGATTGACCTGCAAAAGGCTTATGATTGTGTGTCTTGGGATTACCTTGAGGAAAGCTTGATATTCATTAACTTTCCAAGACAACTTATTTTATGGATAACGGAATGTGTTAGAACTCCTTGCTTCTCAGTGATTATTAATGGTGAAGCAAGAGGAATTTTTGAAGGGAAGAGAGGGCTTAGACAGGGTGATCCTCTTTCTCCCTTCCTTTTTGTCATAGTGATGGAGTTATTTGCCAGGAAAATGAGGAAGGTGAGTGCAGATAAGGACTTCAGATTCCATCCTAAATGCAAGCAGCTGCAATTGACTAATATTGCTTTTGCTGATGATCTGCTGATTTTTTGTAAGTCCACTACTCCTTCTCTTAAGTTGATTAAACATTGTCTGATTGATTTTGGAAAGGAGTCAGGTTTGGTTGCAAATTCAGCTAAAACTAAAGTTTTTTTATGGAGGCTTGAGTGATGATAGAAAGACTGAATGTTCTGTAGTGTTAGGATTTAGTCAAGGTATCTTCCCTGTGAGATATCTTGGGACTCCCTTGCATTCTAAGAAACTTAAGGCTAATGAGCTTGCTCCTTTGATGAACAGAATAAGGAAAGTGATTCAGGATAGGAGTGCTAGAAAACTGTCTTATGTTGGTAGAGCTCAAGTCATCAGAGCTGTTATTGAAGGTGTAGTTTCTTTCTAGATGAAAGTTATTTTCATTCCCAAGAAAGTTCTTAAGAGGATTGAAGCTATTTGCAGAGCATACCTTTGGTCAGGTGAAGTGGAGAGCAGGAGATGTTTGGTTGCTTGGGAAACTGTTTGTAGGCCCTTTGTAGAGGGAGGATTGAACTTTAAAGAGTTGCTCTCTTGGAATGATACTCTAATGTTCCACCTTATCTGTGATCTGCATAAAGAGAAAGATAATTTATGGACCATGTGGGCTAGAAAATATCTTACCAAGGGGCAATCTGTTTGGCTTGTAGATGCAATGCCCAATAGCTCAATGGTGTGGAAAAAACTCATTTTGGTAAGGGATAGGGTCCTGGAGCTAAGGAATGGTCGTGCTTTAGATGAACAATTTCTATCCAAGAGCAATGGGAAGATGGATAGCATTCTTCTTTATGATCTGCTAAGAAATTTTTCTTTGGAGAAGGACTGGTGTCGTGTATTGTGGGATGGTATTCAGCCTAGGAGATGGAGCTTTGTTTGATGGCTGGCTACTCTTGGTCATCTTCCAACAGCTAGTAAACTGCATAGATGGGGTTTGATTCCTTCTGCTACATGTGCTCTTTGTCACATTGATGATGAAGATGAGAATCATTTATGGTTTGGCTGTTCGATTGTTCAAGAAATGGCTCAGAAAGTTCTGCTTTGGCAAGGGATTAGAACAAGGAAAAGCAGCTTGTTAGAGTGGTGGTCTTGGTTTGCTCAGTGCAGGAAAAGAGACAATAATATCTATAGAAGTAAGCTGTTGGCAGTCATGGGGATTGTCTACCACTCTTGGAGGCTAAGGAATGAGGTCATTTTTATAGGGAGTAATATTGTACCTGAGCACTGTGCTGTAAAAATTGTTGAGGAATGCAAGTTCAGGATCTTACAGAAATTGAAGATCACAGGGAGAAGAGGAAGAGCTATGAGGAGAAGACTTAGAATTTGATTAGTTTGTGTTCTCTTGTTTCTGTTGTTATTTGGTTATGTCCTTTGCTGGTATGGTTGTCTGTTGCTTGTGTGTTTTTGTGTCTTCTCTGTTGGTTTTCTGATGTTCTTTTGCTTGCTTGTTGGTTGTTTTTCCGTGTTTTGTTATATGTTGTTTAGTGCTTGTATTTCTTGTCTGATTGGTTTTCTTTTGTGTTGGTTGTATTTCTTTGTTTGTGTTGTTTGGTTTGTCTTGAATTGGTGTTTGTAAATAGGATGTTGGGCCTTTTTCCCAACCATTTATACAATTTACCATTTGGCAAAAAAAAAAAACTATGGTCATACACATGTGCTTCCACCAATTTGATGATACGTAAACACACATATTTCACTCATACGAGATTTCAACAGCCACTATATGCGGTTAGCATACAATACATGACACCAGCAAGAATTTAATTCTTACTCATACATATAAATATATGTTATATGTATACATGTCCAGAGATTACACAATCTTTTGCATATATCTCACGAACATCAACATGGCTTAAATATCACGGTCTACGCATAACCGCACATGAATAAAATTTAAATCAACTTTATACATTTAATGCCACATCCAAGACCATATAGAGACCGGTCTTACATATATATGTATATTCCCAATACATAAATAACATAGAGGTATGAAACCTCTATTTCCGCGGGCCCATATCACCACCATTCATGCTTTATTAGCATTAGCCTTTATCGTGATTAGGATGTGTGGCCTCTCAAATTAAATTTGATAGCCAACCACTACCGCACATGACAAGCAATCATCTTATCTTGCCATTTTCCACTTGTTGCGCTTCCTCGTCTCCTCCAAGGGCTCATTCTCCGGATCCTCCGGCGCGGGTGGCATTGGCATACTCAGAACGTACACCACCTTGAGCGTCGTGAGGATGAAGTGCATCTTCTTTTGCCATCTCCGGAAGTCCACGCCTTCGAACTTCTCCAACTTTCCGAACTTGGATGTCATCTCACGAACCAATGCAGCCGCCATTGATCAAACACGGAAATTATTGGTTTTGAATGTTGTAGAAGGGTGTCTTGTTGATCAATCTTCGGTTGTCTCGGATATGAATTGAATCGTATTTTGAACACTTTCCAAAACCAATATTTCGACCCTATACTTATTGCCCCGGGTTACACGAAATCTGATTCGGGATAAGACAATCACACCTCTAATGATTCAGGCAAGATCAAAAGAGAACACTTGAAGTTTTCAGTTTTGTTCGATTTGAGAGATCGTAAGTTCTCGTATATACAAGACTTGCCCCAAACCCGCCCTTATATAGAGCATCAGATTTTAGGCAGTTAGATGTCGGTTTAGGAGGTTAAAAACCAGTTAAGTTAGGTAAAAACCTGCCAAAAACCGCCAAAACTCACTCCCCGACAAGGCGCACGGTTTATGACAAACCGTGCCCCAAACCGTGCCTCCTTCCAGAATGCAAAAACACACCAGAAACGAAGTTCTGGGACACCGCACGGTTTGTGACAAACCGTGCCACAAACCGTGCGGCTTTATAGAGAGCCATTCTGGCTTCTGTTCTGTATTGCACGGTTATGGCCCATTGTGCACGGTTTGTCACAAACCGTGCACGACCTTAGGACCCCGGAAATCACCCTTTCGGTATCCGCCTCTTGAACCCCGACACGTTTCGTAACTCCGAGTCTGAAACCACGCACACGAGTGTGCACTCCGCACCCCCGAAACTCGTTATGCGCCGAACGAACTCCTTAAGTCTTGAGCGAATCCCGACTACACTAAATGGCCAATGACACTAAAATCACCAACACTTACTCCCAAGGAATGATGATAGGGTTGGGGGTTTTCTTTCCAAAAAAGGCAACGAGGGAAAACATGAAAAAAAATCAGTAGGGGTCCTGCATATAAGAAAGGCGAGAACTCCTTGCAACAAGTTAAGAAAAATTGAAGGCCTGGGAGTTATGCAAGAGTGAGGTGAAACATTTCCTTCTGTGCACAACCGGGATGAGGCTTCGACGTACACAAGAAAAAGATGTACATGGGAGTCAGGGGTTGCAAAAAAAAAATGAAGGAGGAACCAATTGGATCTGAACACCACATCTCCTTAAACCTGTGGCCTGGGAGGAACCGAATGGATCCGAACACCACAAAAACAAGACCGGATGAACTCGAAACTTCATATTTCGTAGCGGGAAAAATCATATGGATTTGACCCCTACAAACAATGGAACCAAATGGATCCAACATCAAAAATATGCCTTTTAAAGGCTGTTATAATGCCCAAAATTTACCAGGAATTTACTAAACTTGATTCCTTAATTGAGATGATTCACATGTGAATTAGTCATGTATTGTATGTGTGAGTTGATAAAGGGGAAGATCATCGTATTGATGACGTTGAACAGTTGAACTTATGATATATATAAAATTGGCGAGAACTCCGGTTTCTTGAACTAAGCATAAAAGTTCTAACTCTTATATGTTTGAATAAAATTAACATTTAAACCCTTAAATAAAGAAGATTTTTTAAGCGACACAGTGTGTATAAATCAAAGGGGATGACATTATATATATATGCTTTGGACAACCATAGGGGGTATGTACTATTTGTCCATCCAATTTGAGTATTCATGAACGGTGCAAAACCATGACATGAAAAAAATCTTGATTGGTTTACTATGTTTAGGACAATCACATGGTTGACGGGAAATCAATCGTGTATAACCGCCTTGATCATACATGTAATATTGCTAGTTTCTAAATACAAAGGAAGAACATGCAATTTAAGTTTCAAGTATGAAAGGCATGTGTAAAACTTGGATCAATATACAATGATGGTTTAACAAAATTGATTTCAAAATATACGTGTTACCATATTATATAAATTTCACGAAAACATTACGTGAGGGTTATATGCTTTTGAACTACGATGACTTGATTTCACTATATATAAGTGGATACGTAGGAAGTTCGCTATAAAATATGAAAAACGTATCGAACCCAGTCACATCAAAATTAAGATATTTTTAAGAACTACGTAAAGACTTGACGTCTTCAAAGGCTACGTATGAACTCGATATTAAATATATTATATATTGGGTATAGTCGCAAATATTAAATTAAAAGGAAATCAAACCAAAATCAACATATAATAGTGAAAAGATTAGACAACACTTCTTAGAATGTGGGTTTGATCTTGTTCACGACGTACAAATGATAGTTGGACCAAGTCTAGGCAACCCTTCCTAGAAGGTGGGTTTAGACTTGTTCCTCTGATGTGCGGAAAATAAAATACTCTGAACTACGTAAGGCTTGATTCTCTTCCAAGAGATACGTAGGCAACCCGTTAAAATACGGGTTCATCCCAAATCATTAAAACCTTTCAAGTTTTGTTTGTATACGTATTACTTTTAATCAAAAGAGAGGGTCGAACTAAAATACGGTGATGCCTTCTAGGACATGCGCCCTCACCATGGTGAGGGCGCATGTCCCGCACCTCCACGCATCATAACCTCTCGGACATGCGCGCTCACCATGGTCAACCATTGTTTCTCAATCATATAATGTTAAATCAATAAGCTACATAAGGATATTACAAATACTTAATATTATAGATATTATCGTGAAACATACCCGAGATGCGTCCAAAGCCGGAATAGCATTGCGTTTGGGACGAGGTTGCTTGGTCGCGTTGCGTTTGACATATGGATGTGAAATGGAAAGGAACCAATCGAGATACTCCTCATCCATATCTTAATTAGCAACAGCTAGCGGACTAGCTAAGACCTCAGCACAAAGATGCTCATCCAAGCGATCCCAACCGTCCCAATGGACATCAAATTCTAACTTGTACGCATCATTCCCTTTTAGGCTTTCAGGGCGTGCAGCTGAACGAGGCTGTATCGGGTCAAAAAGCCTGCTCTAGGTCCGTCCAAACTGGCGTACCATGTGGTCAAGCATGTACGGCTCTACAATCTGTTGGAAGTTGATGGTGCCTTGATATGTAGAAGTTGTGTACCCTGAATGGAAATCCAGTTGGCCGTGTGGCATCCACCGCACCTACAAGCTAAAAGAACAATGTTACGAGTAACCATTATACGATAATCACAAAATATAATAGAATCATGTACTTACATCCTCACGGCGATACTCATCAAGGACGTGGCGGTAACTCTTAATCCGAGACACATCCCGTGGAGAGAGGTGCAATACCCAATACCATTCCGCTCTTCGTTGATCGTTGGCTCTCCTAACCTCGGGATGCGGGTTTCCAGGAAACCTCAGGAAGTACGCCCATATCCACAACTGCAATTGTCAAAATATAAATTTGTAACATATTTTAAATGGTAATCTTAAAGTTTGGTATTGTATAAAGATTAAAAGATTGGCGATGTTTTACCTGGAGTAGCAAACAACAACCGGCTATGCCATTGGCCTTCTAACGTGAAGCCTCACCTAGGTTTCTGACAGGAAAGCAAGAACTCCGACTCCTCAGGCCGTCCGCTGGGTACACTCATGATCCACGCACAACGGCAACAGCTGACACTTCATCTTGTTCGTGGACTTGTTCAAGAACAAGTTGGACCCCAGCATGTGGAATAAATACCCTACTTCACAAGTCATGAGCTCGTCGCCGTCCATAATCATGTGTCGCAAGTCGAACAAGAAATCAAATGTACCAACCCCATCACTCTTCCCCCAAATCTTCACGTCCGCTGGGGTCGTAGTCAAATACCTCCTCCCATAAAGCGATCAACGGTCCGTCTTCTAGTACCGCACTGATGGTGTATCCCTCGATAGGCAGTCCCATGATCATCTCGACGTCATGAAGCGTGATCGTAATCTCGCCCCACGGAAAATGGAAGTCGTTGGTATCTGAATGCCACCTCTCCACAAACGCAGAAATGAGGATGTGGTCCACCCGTCCGAACTGAAACGCGTGGAGTCCGGTCAGCCCGCTTAGTGTAGTGTAATGCCATCAGCTACCCTTGACCACCCCCCCTCGAAATAAGGTCTCGTCTCCAGTAATCGAAATGGATGGGACGTGTGTGCACCTTCAAACGGCGAGGGGCCTCCCTATGATGATTCCATATCCGATAAGCAATGTGTTGGTCGAAGGACTTCAAAAGCTCAAAGTTCCCCACACCGTAAGGAGGTTCGGGACGGGCGCGGTGAGCGCAGCGTGCGGGCTGAGGAGCAAGAGGGTCGGAAACAGGCTCTTGCGGGGGGAGGGACTGAATCAGCATTCCCAGCAGGGTCAAGAACATGATGATGTTTGGGGGAAGGAACGGGATCCGCACTACCATTAGGGACAAGATCAACGTCGGCAGAGGTGACGGGATCCTCCATGACAACATCGTCTAATCCAAGGACGGGATCATCATTATGGACAGGACGTCGAGGCTTCTTCTTCTTCTTCTTCTTGTTTTGTCCGGAAACAGTTGGCCTCATCCGCTTGCGCGCAGAAGCAGTAACGCGACGGTTCTCCGTGTCCCGTCCTATCGAGCAAAAATGTCGTCGAAAACCATCCAATATATCTTGTTTAATCAAAAAAATATTTATTTTTCATTATTTGGTTTATACACTCAATGTGCAGTTTATATATACTTATACGGGAAATAATTTACTTAATTATATTTTTTATATTTTTCTTTGATTTAAATAACATAAAATCTATAAGTGTAATAATAATTCATCTCGTAAATTAATTTAATTAATTATTTTAATTTAGTTTAATAATAATTAATTTATGTTAAGATTAATAATAATTAGTTTTATAATATATCCTTCTAATACTCATCTCGTAAATTTATAATAACTAATTTATGTTAAGCTTTTAAGATCTCAATATTTCATTAAGTTTAATAATAATTAATTTAATTAAGCTATTTTATTTTTACTTTTCTTTAATTTAAATTATAATAAATCTAAGTTTATTATAATCCTTCTAATACTCATCTCATAAATTCATATTTCTCTATTCTAATCTAATTACGAGTGCATTTCATTTATAATATATAAATAAATAAATAACACATTAATAAAATGTAAAATAAATTAATATAAAAAAAAGCCATGTATAAAAATGATTAAAATCCTTCTAATACTAAAATTCTTCTAATACTATACATGTCTAAATAAATTCAATTTTATTTCTAATATCTAAATAATATAATAAATACATTTATTACAAAATTAATTAAATAAACCGTTCGAAAACGTACCTCAACAGTACATCGTTTCGGGTTTATAGTGTCAAAACAACTTTCGACCCGCTCGCCTCAATCTGAGACACCACCTCCTCATCCCAGCTCGACGACTGTGCCACCGCCGCCGCTCCGACTGCCGCTGCCATAAAGAGGGCGTTTTCTGGCCCTATCGTGACCCGCCCCTCGCCCGCCGCGTCACCTCTTGCCGTTGCCTCCACCGACCCGGGCCCGACCTCAAATGTCTCCAGCCGAGACTCCTGCGGACGAGCCACATCCGGCCGAGCCTCCTCCGACCGAGCTTCCTCGGGCCGAGCCTCCTTCGGCTCCACCTCCACAACATCGGTTGGGCCCTCCACGCTCTCGCCCTCCACCGTTTCGTCATCCACCACCATCGTCTCGGCCTCCGTCGATCTACCCAGCTCGTCCACCGCCCTGTCCGCTACAAATCTCGCCTCCTTCTCTGCGCTCAAAGTCGCCATGTCCGCCGCCACAACCACCCTCTCGACCTCCACCGTCTCGGCCTCCGTCGATCTGCCCAACTCATGCACCACCCCGGCCGCCACAGATTTTGCCTCCTCCTTTGCGCTCGAAGTCGCCATGTCCGCCGCCGCCCTCATCGTCGCATTTTAGGGTTTACAGAATATGAAAGTGAGAGGAAGGGGATGCGGCATTTGCTTCTTATAATGGCGTTTTTAAACGCCACAGCGTAGCATTTAAAAACGCAAATTTTGAATTCGAATTTTTTCTATTAAGATTGCAAAAACAAATTGAAAAAAAAAATTAACGCCAACATTGCGTTTTTTTTTTTAAAATAGAACCGATTTACTTTTTTCTAATTTATAATTGCTAAACGCCATATTGTAGCGTTTATGCTTTTTTTTAAGCGACGATGTTGCGTTTAAGTCTTATGCGAAAACCAAAAAAAAGCGGTGCAAACAAGACCCCCGTGTTCTAAAATTGTATTATCCGCTCTAGCTAAATCTGATCACATTGGATATCTGAAATATTGGTACTTTTTTTATAATTGTTCGGTTTTATGTCATTATATTTTCATGGTTTATCATAATTATCTTGACTAATATTAGTATATATATATATAGCGAAGAAAATAATTATTTATCAGAGAAATAAGAACTATTTTGGACCTTTAGTTTTGACAAAAAGAATGACCCATATTAGACTTTTATTAAATGGATAAAAATTCTATTGTGCTGAATTCTTCCTGTATCATACGCATTTTTTTGCGAAAAAATCGTCTGGACCTCGCGGTGAACATATTTTTTATGTTCATCAATTTTGTCCTTAAATGTTCATCACTTTCATGTCCAGATGTTCATCACTTTTTGCTGTGAACCTGTTTCCGATGTTCATCACTTTTGTCCGTAGATGTTCATCACTTTTTTATCCATATGCACGTTCATCGCTTTTCTCCTATACGTTCATCATTTTTCGCGTGAACATATTTTCGATGTTCATCACTTTCATGCCCAGATGTTCATCGTTGTTGTACGTAGATGTTCATCATTTGTTTATGCATGCATGTTCGTCTCTTTTATCCTATACGTTCATCACTTTTCGTGTGAACATGTTTCTGATATTCATTATTTTTGCCTTTTGATGTTCATCACTTTCATTCCCAGATCTTTAATATTTTGGTACCTAGATGGTCATCACTTTTTTATACATGCATGTTAATCGTTTTTCTCCTTTATATACGTTCAACACTTTTCGTTGTGAACATGTCTTAGATGTTCATCACTTTTGTGCATAGATATTCACCACTTCTATGATCAGATATTCATCACCTTATGCCTAGATGTTCATTCACATTTTTATTCATGCATGTTTATCACCTTTTCTTTCATATGTATATGTGCATCATCACTTATTTAGGCATACATGTGAATCATTATGCTAACATATGCATCATAAAATGCATACAAGAAAAATCTACATTTTCCTTACTTTAAACTTGATTTCATATTAAAGATTATCAAAATTGCGTCATATAAACATGCAATGAATATTAAATGATTATTTTTATTAGAATTTAAGGTTTAGAAAACAAAAATATAAGGATAGAAACTCTAGCAAATTTTGTATTTATTAGTTGTAAAGGGGTGAACATCGATTATATATTGTGACGAACATCTACAAACAAAGCAATAAACATCTGTGTTCACAAGAAATAAACATGTGCACAAGTGCAAAAACAATTTTCTCCTAATTAGTAGTTTTAACTTGAACATTCTTATATATAGGGGGATCTACGGGGGCTAGGGGGCGGCTGCCCCCGCATAATCCGGTGAGCCCCCCATCCGGCGATGTTATAGCCCCCTCGGCACCATGGAAGCAGTCCCTTCCAAGATATGAAATATCAGAAAAGCGGGTTGGAGAAGAACCTTTGTTCGCCTTTTTTTCCTTAAATCTGATAAAAAAAATTAAAATACCAACTTTTTGTTTTGTTTTCTTTTAATAAAAAAAACCTCTCTTTTTTTATTCAGGTCAAAGACTGTCACTTCTCCATTGTTGCCCCCGAGTCATATCGACCGCTCACGGTCCCCAAGCTCGAATCTCACTGATTTCGGCAGCCCGGCGCCTGCCGCTCCTTCCCTCGGCGCCCGCCACCCACCAATCCGCCGCCCACCGCCTCTAAGTCCACCTGATTTCCCAAAATTGAAATGTTTTAGGGTTGAAGTGTGTGAAATTTTTTAGGAATTATATTTATATATGTTTAGATTATATTAATAAGTTAAGGAATCTATAATTATATTGTATAATAGTTGAAATGTTTGTTTCTAGTTATTTTTTGGGGGAACTAATCAAATTTGAGTGAAATGTTGAACATTGGTTGAATACTTGAATATTCTAATTGATCTTGTTTAAATTGAATTGTTAATGCTTAGGAAAATGAATAAATTTGTTATTCGGAGTAAGAGAATATTAATTTTAACTTCAAGTAATGTTGATATGAATGTGGATGGATTGAATGAGCCTCGAGTTGATATGAATGTGGATAAATCGAATGAGCCTTAAGTTGATATGAATGTGGGTGGATCGAATGAGCCTCAAGTTGATATAAATGTGGGTGGGTCGAGTGAGTCTCAAAATGTTGATAACAATATAGGTGGATCTAGTCCCAAAAGAGCTCGAATGGAAACTATATGTGAAGAGGATATTGTTAGTGATCTGGCATTGCAAAAAAACAACCAATGAATATGATCCTCTGATTAGAGACGATGTTAGGAGAGAGTATGCGGTTAAAGGTCCATGTCGACCAATTTCTCATGATTTTAAGCGAAGTCAATTTGGTAAGACTTCGATGTGTTTTCAAATTAAGTGGTTCAAGAGATAGGATTGGTTGGAATTTAGTGTTTCTAAAATGCTGCATTTTGCTTTTGGTGCCACCTCTTTTGAGGGGATATTGGCAAAAGAAACGAAGATGATGTATTTCTGAAAATAGGGTTTCATAATTGGAAAAAGGCTTGTGATAAATTTAAAGAACATGTGGGAGTTCTCAGTAGTGTACACAATGATGCTTGAACACTATTCTTTGCTTTCAAAGATCAAAGACAAAGTTTGACAAGCAAGGTGATTTTGGGAAAGCAAGTATTGGGTAAGGCATATCGTACTCGTTTGACCGCAAGTGTGGATGTTGCTAGATTGCTAATTAATCAAGGGTTGTCTTTTCAGGGTCATGACGAGACATCAAGCTCACTAAATAAAGGGAATTTTGTTGATGTTTTTGATTGGTATAGCTTACTTAATCTTGAGGTTGGGATGGTGGTGAAGGAGAATACGCCGTCAAATAGGGGTGAGCAAACGGATATATTTGATCCGGTCTGGTCCAGTATGTCGGATATCCGGTAAAAAATATTCACAAAACTCCTATCCGTATCCGGTTCGTTTCAGACCGGATATCCGATAAATATTATCCGGATCGGATCGAATCGGATATTCGACTCAGATATCCGAATTATCCGGTTACTTGAAAACCTATTAATAATTAAATCAAAATGTTAATTTTTCTAATTCAATCAAAACTAACAATCCGTAAAGTGCAAATTAAATGTCAAACATCAACACCATTTGCAAGTCCGGCCATGTAATTTTTTCAAACTATTAAACTTATCAACCTTTTCAAATTGAGAAACATAAACATATATATTATATAATAAGATTAATTGGCAAGTATATATAAAGTTGTAACTTTAACTTATATATTCAAAATTCAATTCAATGATGAACACTCAGTCTTGACAAAAAAAAACATATTTGCTCTGTTTAGTGAGGCGACAATTAGTACATGAATTATTGATTTAGGGTTTTAATTTTATAAGAATAATAATCAAGGTTGTTTTTTTTATTAAAAGTAATAAATTAAGGAATGTTATATTGGAGAATTGAAGTGGGTTTAATTACATAAAAATGTACAAGCACCATTTTGAGATCATCTAAACTAATTAAACATTGTATACTAGTTATAAAAATATATATATTATATATTAATAGTACCGGATTCCCGGATATCCGATAAGCAAAATATCCTGATCCGTATCCGGTCCAAGAATCCGGAAAAATCACCCGGATCGGATAAAAATTAAACGGATGTTTTCGGATACGAACTCTTAGGGTTCGGATTGACGGGTTATCGGATCGGGTCGGCCGGATCGGATATTTTTGCTCACCCCTACCGTCAAATCACCAACTTACTAGTCCTCTCATTCAAAAGCAAATTATTAGTGCTTGTGCATAACAGACAATAAATGCCATAATTAGTGATATTGGAGACACATTTTTTTCTTTGTTGGTTGATGAGGCTCGTGATAGTTTGGTGAAAGAGCAAATGGTTATTGTCTTGAGATATGTGAACAACCATGGAGTAGTGATGGAAAGGTTTCTTGGAGTTGTTCATGTTGTTGACACCACCGTACTATCTTTGAAAAAAGGTATTGATGAATTTTTTACTGGACATGGATTATCAATCTCTAAACTTAAAGGTCAAGAAATATATGGAGCTTCTAATATGTGAGGTGAGCTTAATGGATTGAAGACTCTTATATTGAATGAAAATCCAAGTGCGGGGTATATTCATTGTTCTGCTCATCAACTTTAATTAGTTGTCGTGGTGGTTCCACAACATAATCGATTTGTGTGTGATTTTTTGAGTATATGTGCATGATTACTAACATGGTTGGAGCTTCTTGCAAAAGAAATGATGAGTTTTGGCAAAAGCAACATTAACATGGTGCAAAGGTTGCAAAATGGTGAAATTGCTAGTGGGAGAGGATTGAATCAAGAAGGTAGCTTAGCTCGGCCTGGAGCTACACGTTGGGGTTCCCACTATACTACCATTGTCTGTCTCCTATCTATGTGGTCGTCAACCACTCAAGTACTTGAAAATATATAAGATGATGGTACCGATGATAGAACTCGAGGAGTGGCCGGTAGCTTGGGGCAAAAAATGGAGAATTATCTATTTGTTTTTGTTGCTCATTTGATGAATCTAGTATTGGGGATGACAAATATTTTGTCACGATTTTTGCAACAAAGAGATCAAGATATTATCGGGGCCATGAGTTTGGTTCAAAGCGCAAAACATAAATTGCAAGATTTTAGGGGAAATGGATGGGATGAGTTACTAGAAGTTGTCAACGATTTTTGTGCTAGGAATGATATCATCATTCCCAACATGGAAGATAATGATTTGTGTCTCTTGCATAGACGCGATGGACATACTATAACATATTACCACCAATTTTGAGTTAAGATATTTCGTCAGGTACTTTATTATTTGTTTTTTTAAAATGTATAACTAATTTTTTATATTAGTAGAATTAATATTATGCTACATTTTTAGGTTATTGACCAAATTGGTACAGAAATGGAGAGCCGTTTCAGTGAGACAAGCACAGAAGTACTCACATGTGTAGCATGCCTTGCTCCAAAATATTTGTTCTCTCATTTCAGTGAGTCAAAGATAGTTCAACTTGCGGAATTATATCCACAAGACTTCTTAGTGTGCGATCTAATGGAGTTTAAAGTAAAAGTAAAGTTGTGGATTCATGAAATGAGACGAAATGAAAAAATTTCAAACTTGCAAAATATTGGAGATCTTGCAAAGAAGATGGTTGGGGTAGGAATTCATAGCGCTTTTCACTTGGTATATCGTCTTATTGAGTTGGCTTTAGTGTTACCTATTGTGACTGACACTGTTGAAAGAGCTTTCTCCGCGATGAATCTCATTAAATAAGATTTCGTTAGAAAATGGAAGATGAATTTCTCACCGACTCTCTAGTGTTCTATGTGGAGAATAATGTTTTCGAAAGTATTGATAAAGAAGTTATCATAACATTTTCAGACTATGCCCACGGGATAGATTTATCCCTTTTATAGTTTAATGAGTCGAAAGCGACAATTTTTTATAATATACTACTTGTATCGTTAAAACTACAACTTTTAACTAATTATGTTTAAGTTTTCTTTGAACTTCTCGTTTCTTTATTCATATGTCAGCATTTGTCATTACGAGGCATATTCACCCTAGATCCGTCTTCATATGCACTTTCAAGTCAAAATTATCTCCATGCCTTTTGTTGCAAAATTATCTCCCGATTATTTTCGTATAGTTCTTTTTTTTTTTTGAGAAAAATTTTCGTATAGTTCTACTTCTTCATTAACCAAACATTTAAGGAAAGTCCATCAAAAACAAAACATTTACCGAAACTAGTCATTTTTAGATACGTACATTAACGATTCATGTTTTTTTTTTTCAAATGACATCCAAAATTAAAAACCATATTAAATTTAATTATTTTTTCCACTGACTAAAAGAGCACTTATAATAGTGTTTATACATGCTTCACCCAAATAGACTATTGAAAGTTTTTGACATTTTCATATCTACTAGCTACACTAATCTCTTTGTATTTTGAAAGGGATAATTTATTCTATTGAGATAAATTAATTCCAATCTTTATTAGGGGTATTAAATATCATAGAAATAAAAAATAAATATTATCTTTCCATTTAAGAAAAAAGAAAAAAAAAGGGGGATTAATTACTTAACCCTAACAGGTTTCTCTCTCCCTAATCAATTTCATACGTTTTTTTCTCTTTGGCTGGCTCCATTAGAGTTTTGAGAGTTTTTTGACAAACTTGAGCATCGGAGGTGAATCAGGGGATTCCACCCCACCCCTTCATTGTGTTTGTGATAACATATCGTAGATTTGAGAGAAATAAGTCAAATTGGTGTTCTTGGCGGGCTTGGATCATTGGTTCGTCGTTTCTCCTTCCAGTTCCTAATTGATACAAAATCATACTTCCACATTTGGCACCGTTTGTGGGAAGGAGACGATGCCACCTCGAAGAGCCGCCAGTAACACCGAGAATGTGCGTCAGGATGACGCAGCCGCTGCCCCGGATGCCGAACGAAGGCAAAGGGAACTCGATGCATCTGCGGCCGCTGAAGCAGATCACAGAAGAGAACTCGAATCGGTCGTGGCTGAAACGGAACATCGCAACGCTGATCTGACTTCCACTATTGGCAACAAAAATGCTGAATTGGAAAGGTTGCGTCGAGAGCTCGGTGCAGCGAAAAGAGCAATCGACTGTGCTTAGGAAAAATGCCCCATTACGGATGAGGGTTCAGCAGCGGACCATGACCGATCAAGGCGAGTCGCATGCGTTATCGTCTGAACAGAACAACGCGGTCAAAGAAGAGATTTTCCTCCTCGCAATTGCACAATGGGTGCGAAAGACTCACTGAATCAGGCGGGAGTTTCCCGTCGGGACTATTCGGATCATCACTGATCTGGGCTGAATCGTCCAAGAGATGCGAGGTCATCTTTTTTGGCTTCCAAATCACATCGCCAGCAATCCAAAGAGTGCATCTGCTCACCTCATCGATCTGCAACTCGATACAAAAGGCACCATCTTTCAAACCGTTCCCAGTCTCGTGAGAGGCGCGGGTGAGGGTTGTCAGCAAGCACGTATTCAGACCATGTCCAAGAGCACCGGGCCGATCGGATTACTGGGGCAGAACGACGTCTTCTTCCCCTACTTGACAATCAGGTAGAGTCGTTGATTAATGCACAAGAGCAGGCAGAGCTGAAGCTGGCACGCATGACATCCACTCCCTTCGCGCGAGTGATTCGTGAACAACCACCGCCAGCTAAGTTTTCCACTCCATCTTTTGATTTACATGACGGGAAATATGATCTGGTTGTTCATGTTGTTGCATACACCCATAAGATGGATTTGTGGGTTTTGAATGTTTCCTGCTAGTGTTGGCAAGATCGTTGTTAAATGGTTTCATGCTTTAGAGTCTGATTCGATATACTCATGGAGTCAATTAGCTAGGAAATTTGTTTTGCATTTCATTGCCAATACTAGAGGATTGCTTCTATGGATGCCTTATTTGAAATGAAAATGCGCGGGGGAGAAACTTTGAGGCAACTTGCTCCTCGATTCATGGAGTGCTATGCTAATATGGATGGTTGCGAAGAAAAGGTCGCAGTTACTGCCTTCAGATTGGAACTTCCCCAGGAGAGTGAGTTGAGCAAGAGTCTTACTTTGAGGGCTCCTGTAGGAATTTTTGAACTGCAAGAACGAATTAGGCAATACATGAAATTAGAAGATGATATGAAGCCGTTGAGAGACAAGAGGTCTCAGTCTCCTCCTAATCGTCAAGGGGGAGACGATAAGAAAAGATCAGGAGGCAACATAGAGAGGGGTTTGGCGCCTGTAACCTCAATGCAGGCCGTTCAGACCATTTTTAAAGAGCCAATTTACCGTATTTTGCCTAAGATCAAGGGAAAGCCTTTTTTCATATGGCCTCCAAAGATGAAGGCTAATTCTAGAGATAGAGACATGAGCAAGTATTGTGCTTTTCATCGAGAGAAGGGGCACAAGACAGATAAGTGCAAGTCTTTCAAGCATCAATTGGAGAAGTGGGCGTCTCAGGGGTATCTGCGTGATTTTGTTGACTCAGAAGTTGGTTCAGGCAGCGATCAGGCAAAGGAAAAGGCGCAGGATCAGCCTGCCGAGGGGGCTAAAGACAATTAGGGGCATGTGATACATGTGATTGGTGTTATAGGAAGGCAAAGTGATAGCAGCAGACACCACCACGGGGCTCGTTGTCACGAGCTGGAGGTCTTAAAGGTCGTTGAGAGCGCAAGCAAGCGCCCTCGGGTTGAGCAGGATCCGGCATTAGTGTTCTCGGATGCCGATTTGAGTTTGTTGTTGCCAAAAAATGATCCGCTGGTTTTGACTATTTGTGTGGGATCATTTGATGTATGCAGAGTTCTAGTGGATTCGGGTAGCTCGGTTGATCTTATGTTCTATGAGCTATTCAAGAAGCTTGGGAAGTCTCAGGAGGATCTAGTTCTGGTCTCAACTCAACTCACTGGGTTAGGGCATATTCTTGTTTGGCCTCTCGGGATGTTCAAGACGACTGTAGAGATTGGGGGCAAGTCGGTTACTGCATAATTTATATTGGTTAACGCACCATCGAGCTACAATGCTATCATGGGAAGACCATAGCTCCATTATATGGGAGTCATGCATTCGACACTCCATCAATTGATCGTTTTCCCTCTTTTAAGGGCTATGGTTCAAGTCAAAGGGGATCAACGGGCAGCAAGGCAGTGCCTCGGGATTGAAGGCGACCGAAAGGCGGTGCACATGGTGCAATCAGTACCGCAAAAGCTAGGACCCAATTGGGAAGGGTCATATCGAGTGGTAGCGAGCCAAGGCAACGGATCCTACAAATTGGATGAGTTGAGCCGAAAAGAAGTGCCACGCACCTAAAACTCCTCAAACCTGAAGAAGTTTTACGTTTGAACATAGATTAGGGGAGTACTCTTTTTCCTCTCCATACGGTTTTGTTCCACTGGGTTGTCCTGCGGAGAGGTTTTAACAAGGCCCCTGGGGATTGTCACCCCACTAGTGAGACATTGACATTCTTGCATTTATGACCATTGCATTATCTTATTTATGTTGTTCGCAATTGCATTATTTTTGGTTTGCTGAAAATCTCAGGCTTGGCTGCTGAAAGTTCTCAAACTCAAGTTGTTGAAATTCTCAAGTTTGGCTTGCTGAAAACCTCACCAACTAACTACTGGAATCCTCAAGCTTGGCTTACTGGAAACCTCAGTGTCCTAACGGCTTCGGCCTTCAAGCACGGCGTGTTAAAAAGTCTCTAAACTTGGGTCGCTGGAATTCTCAAGCTTGGCTTGCTGAAAACCTCGCCTATAATATCGTTGGGATCCTCAAACTTAATTTGCTGGAAACCTCGAACTTTAGCCTTACAGGATCCTCAAGTTACCTTGCTGGAAACATTAGAGCAATAATGCTGGAATTCTCAGGTCTTACCTGCTGAAAACCTCGGGCAAATAACATACAGAAACCCCACGATTCATCAACAATCAAGTCGCAAAAATCGCACAGGCCATGCATCAAACCGCACGGGCCGTGCAGTACTCGTTGTAGCAAACACAATAAAATTTCTCGGAAAATAACCGATCTCACGGCCGTGCATTTTACCGCACGGGTCGTGCGGTGCTCTCGACATTTCAGTCGAGAAATAAATCACCGACCGCACGGCCGTGCGTTTTACCGCACGGCCGTGCGTTTTACCGCACGGGCCATGTTGTGCTCTCGGCATTATTGCCGAGAAATAACTCATCGATCGCACGGGTCGTGCGGTGCTCTCGTCATTTCAGCCGAGAAATAAGTCATTGACCGCACGGCCGTGCATTTTTCTGCACGAGTCGTGCGTTGCTCTCGGCTTTTCAACCAAAAAATACAACACCGCCCGCACGGCCGTGCATTTTTCCGCACGGGCCGTGCGGTGCTCTCGGCTTTTCGGTCAAGAAATATAACACCGCTCGCACGGCCGTGCGTTTTTTCGCACGGCCGTGCGTTTTTTCGCACGGCCGTGCGTTTTTTCGCACGGGCCGTGCGGTGATCTTGGCTTTTCAGCCCAAAATAAAGATATAAAACCGCGCGGCCGTGCGTTTTACCGCACGGGTTGTGTGCTGCTCTCGGTTTTCAGTTAAAATGAAATAAATCGCACAGAATTCTGGATTTCAACGAGAATTACATCTGCAAATTTCTGTTTTTTTTATCAAGTCTGATTGGTCCAGTCTTCGGCTCATCGGACCCGAGAGAACTCCGAAGATCCGATGGGCAAAATGAGAGGGATAATTTATTCTAATGATATAAATTAATTCTAATCTTTATTAGGGGTATTAAATATCCTAGAAATTAAGAAGGCATAATATCTTCCCATAAAAGAAAAAAGGAAAAAAAAGGCGATTAATTACTTAACCTTAGCAAGTTTCTCTCTCTCCTTAATCAATTTTATACGTTATTTTCTCTTTGTTTGTCTCCATTAGAGTTTTGATTGCTTTTTGTCTGACTTGAGCGTCGGAGGTGAATCAGGGGATTCCACCTCCACCCCTTCACTGTGTTTGTGATTACAAATCGTAGATTCGAGAGATTCAAGTCAAATTGATGTTTTTGGCGTGCTTGGATCATTGGTTCGTCGTTTCTCCTTTCAGTTCCTGATTTATACAAAATCTTGCTTCCACATATTTGATATTATCCTTAAATTATTAATTGATTCTAATTTAGGAGAATAAATAGAATACATTAACCAAATTTTGGTTCAAAATATATTCGAATTTCTTGAATATACATTGGAAAACCAATAATTTTATATGACTTAATTATTAAATTGTGGGAAAGAGTCATATGAGAATATATATTAGGGTGAGAAAAGAAAATAAATTATAGCCTTGGACGGAAAATAAACCAAAGGCTAGGCACATGACCTGATTTTAAGAGTTTGATTGGTCAACATGACTGATCAAACCAGTCACCGACGGTAAACGCCGCGTTAACTGGTCAATTTTTTATTTTATTTTTCCGGGTCCAATTTTTTTTTCAAGCGCTATTTTTATCTTGCGATGATATGTGCATAAGTTTTAGTTTGTATGTGCATTGATATTGACTTGTACGTGATAACATTTATAACCAGCCAGAACTAGGTTCGAATTCCCCCTTCTTATAATGGTGTTTTTTTTTTTATGGAATTTATAATGGTGTTAGTGACACACTAACTTAAAATTTGAAAGTTAAATCATAGGAAGAATGAAAAGAGAAAGTCATATCATGAATCATGATTATGTGATTGATTAAAATATATGATTTTTATTTACTAAACAAAAATTTAAGAGAGTAAGGAAAAGAGAGAATAAGCGAAAGAGGCCCGAGGAGACGGAACTTTTAACTTTACATTAATGATTATTATTATTAAATTAATTTAATTTACTGAATTTTTATAATTTAATTTACTGAATTTAGTTTAATGGAAGTCTTAATTAAGTCTCGATCATTATATGAATAACCTTTAATTCATTTTTCGGGACTGAAATAAGGAGGCCCCGAGGACACCGAACCACCTTTATTAAAGTGTTTTGTCAATTTCATGAAAAAGATATAAATAGATCTTTCCAAAAATATACCCTAACATAATAATAGAGAATTAGTAACTCATTCATAATATATTTAAATCAAAATATCTCTCATATGTAACTGTTTCACAAAAATTAAGAAAACCTTTAATAATGTCCCTTTTTTCATCTTCCCCACACTAAAAGTCAGATACCAGAAAATATCAAACCCTAATGCCTTCGATTTTTTTTTCCAAACTAGGCGTTTTATACAAAGTTATTCTTAAAATAGGCTTGGAATAAAATTTATTCTAAAAATAGGTTGGATGGTGTAGGTTTGGGGTAAGTCGCTATTTTGGGCAGCGACTTATTTATAAAAAGTCATCTTCAAGAACCGCGACTTAGGCAGAAGCTAGGTCGTTAATTTAAAAAAAAAAATCATGAGTCGTTGCATCATGCAGCGACTAATACCTTTTATTTATTCATTCTTTTACCGATTTAATTTAATAGATAAATTAATATTAAATAGATATAAGTTGTTTGAAACAGCGACTTTTATCTTTTTTATTTTTTTCTTAATTTTATTTCTCATATGACATTAAACTGGTAAGTTGAAAAAATAAAAAAGTAATGAGTCGCTGTTTGAAATAGCGACTCATTACTTTTTAACATTATTTTATTTATTAAATAAAATTGGTAATTAAAAAAAAAGGTATGATGCAGCGACTCATGACTTTTTTTAATTAACGACCTAGCTTCGGCCTAAGTCGCAATTCTTGAAGACGACTTTTTATAAATAAGTCGCTGCTCAAAATAGAGACTTATCCCAAACCTTCACCATCCAGCTTATTTTCAGAATAAGTTCTATTTCAAGCCTATTTTAAGAATAACTTTGTATAAAGCGCTTAGTTTGGAAAAAAATTCAGTGCCTCCACGCACCACCACCCACGCACTACCACCGCTTCAACGCACTCGCTCCTAGTCGCCGACGCACCCACTCCTAGTCGCCGATGCACCCGCTCCGGCGAAGCACTCTGTATGTGATGCTACATGATTTCCGGTATTTCAATTGGTGGCTGATTTCAATTCGTGGCTGATTTCAATTGAAGGCTATTGATTTTATTCTACATGATTTCCGATATTATGTAGTAGGCTACTGATTTTATGCTACATGATTTCGTGAACTATCAATTCGAGAAGGCGTTAATTTTTCCATGCTTATTTCCAGGGCGGGCCCAGAGGGGGGGCAGCATGGGCGACCGCCCAGGGCCCCCAAATTTTTGGGGCCTCAAAAATTTTTTTTAGGTATGTATATATGTGTTAAATATGGGTAACAAAAAGCCAGCATAGTCTAGTGGTCTTAGAGCACACCTTTCTCCAATAGGTCATGGGTTCGATTCCAGAATTTTGCATCTTTGTCTTATTTTTTTTAAAAATAAGAGCTTATATAAGGGCCCCTAATTAAATTTCGCCCCGGGCCTTGAAAATGTTAGGACCGGCACTGCTTATTTCATGTGCTACACAATGCCATATATATTTCATGTAGCTTCAATTTAGCGCGATGCTACACAGTGGCATATATATTTAGATCATACACAAATTCCGTGTAGTAGTATATACATACTTATGTAGTAGCATACAAGAAATTATGTAGAAGCATACACGAAATTTTTTAGCCTACACGAATAATATTTAAAGGCCTACACGAACTTATGCACTAGCTTACACGAAACTTATATAATAGCTACTGCAAATATTATGTAGTAGCCTATACAAAATTATCTAGCCTACACGAACTTATGTAGAAGCATACACAATATTATATAGTCGCTTACACGAAACTTATATAATAGCATAGACAAAATTATGTAGAAGCCTAGATGAATAATATGTAGAAGCACACACGAAATTATATAGCCTATACAAATATTATTTAGAGGCCTACACGAACTTATGTAGTAGCTTACACGAAACTTATATAATAGCTACTACAAATATTATGTAGTAGCCTATACGAAATTATCTAGCCTACACGAACTTATGTAGTAGCTTACACGAAACCTATATAATAGCATACCCGAATATTATGTAGAAGCCTACACAAACTTAAATAGTAGATTACAAGAAACTTATTTAATAGCATACACGGAACTTATGTAGTAGCTTACGCGAAACCTATATAATAGCATACATGAATATTATGTAGTAACCTACACGAACTTATGTGTAACCTACACGAACCTATATAATAGCATACACGAATATTATGTAGTAACCTCAACAATTGATCATTGATGCCGAACCACAAAGATTTCGCCCTTTTTGTAACAACTTCTTTGAGCATCATGAAATGCACAAACTTGGATAAAAATGACAATCTTTCACCCATCTTCACGATTGGCCCAAAACAGCTCTCATTTAAAGCTTGTTGATCTTTACTATTCAGACCACTCATGACCTTTTTTTATCAAACTCATTCGAGAATGATTATTAGCCCTTGCCTTGTGATCTTCTTTAGTTACAACAACCTTAAAATAAAACTGAAATACCAATAACAAAAATAATAAATACATTAAAGTACACAAAATGAATAGTTTAGCCAACATTGTTGCACTAACTGTAAATTTTTAGACATCTTGCACACCCTCGTCCATATCTTGTACGATGACCATCTCGAATCCGACCTTTACACGACATTAACATCCATTCAATGTAGCAAACTCTTAGTTAGCACAAAATATCTTACATGAATTCGCTTTATGCTAATTAAGTTTGCATCAATGAATAAAAACTTATCTACATAAAAATCCGTATACTCTACATTAAAATCTACTTTACACTAAAATCGTGTAATCTTCTCTACATTAAATCTCATATACACAAAAAATAAATAAAACAATCATTTACATCACTCATTGTTACATAGTTACATAAATTTTGTTTACACTAATTTAGTTTACATCAATCAATGTTACATAAAATCCCATAAAAATCATGTAATCTCTCTTACCTACACAAAAAGAACTCATCTACTTCTGTACACTAAAATCGTGTACCCTTTCTTAATTTACACTAAAATCTACTTTATACTAAAATCTACTTTTACACAAAAAAATTATCTACTTATATAAATTTTGTTTACATGAAAAAGGCTCATCTAAAATCATGTACCCTTAATTACTTTACACTAACATCGTATGATCTCATCTACATAAAATCTCATCTACACGAAAATTAGGTGTACCCTAAATTACTTTACACTAAAATCTATTTTACGCTAAAATCGTGTACCTTAAGTTACGTTACACTAAAATCGTTTTTACACTAAAAACTTCTCTACTTACATAAAGTTTATTTACATTAATTAAATTACAACAAAATTCGTGTAATCTATCTTACCTACACGAAAAAAACACATCTAAAATTGTGTACCCTTAATTACTTTACACTAACTTTAACCAAAAGCACCGAACTAGAAAACTTAAACCAAAAGCAGGACAACAACTAAAAAACCTTAACCAACTTTGAATTAAATAATCAAAAGCACCGAACTAGAACGGCGGCGAACTTGCATCTTAAACCAAAACTAGAGAATTAAACCAAAAGCATGAACTTGCAACTTGAACGGCGGCGATCGATCGGTGACAAGTACCGAACTAGAGAATTAAATATTCAATATGATAGATGCAACACTACTTACACAAAGTTCGATCGGTGGAAACGGCGGCAGATCGTGATGGTGGCGATAGCGCGACGGCAGCAAAGCATGAACTGTGGTGGAGAGTGGAGACGTTTGTGTAGCAGACAATTGGAAAATTATGTTGAAGCTTACAATTAGGTTAATTAGATTAAAGATAAATTAGATTAAGGATAGTTTAGTCATTAAAAAAGTAAATAAATAATTTTTAAAAAAATATTATAAAAGGGTACATTTTTGAAAAAAAGTTATGAAACAAGGATTATTAAAGGATTCTTCAGTTTCGATCGAGTAAATTAATTAAGTTAAAATTTAAGTTATACGTGTTTTTGGGCAACATAGAATAGAGATAAGACCTAGGGTAACACGACATAAAATATACTTTATGGTCCAATTGAATATTTTTTGTATCATTGTACGTAGTGTGAACTAAAATTCATGTGTTATAAAAGAATTCCTACCAACCAACCAAAGAAAATAGGGTTGATCTTGTATAGAATGGGGTTGGTATGATCTCCACTACAAGGGGGTTGGTTGTTGGTAAGAAGAAGAAAAAAGAGGATTAGATAATCCGTATGCATGATTTTTATGACCTAAAACCTTATCTACATACATTTTAAAGGTCATGGCATTACCCGGCCATATATTTTTTCTTTTTCAATTTTGAACGAAAAAGTAGAAACCAAAAAAGCTTACATTATTATACTCGCTAATAGCTTCATTTATCCAAATTAAATACTTTCAGTATTGCACATCATATGTTTTTTTTTTCAATTAAGCCTAATTTCAGTTAGAATTTAGAATATTATACCGTTTATATATGCATGATCTGTTTTTTTTTGGTAAAAATATGCATGATCTGTTTTAGAATATATATGGTTCATAATCAACATTCTAGAAGTTCAATAGTTCAGAAACTAAATACCATCACTATAAACATTTGTTTTAAAAGGTTAATACAAAAATCCAAAAAATATCAGTTGATCTTCTACAAATCACATAAAATATATATATATATCTATATATAATATAAAATACAATCCTAAACCATTATGTAAGGATTTTAGATGCGTAAAGCGGAATTTCAGAAAACGTTTTTCTAACATCTAACCAATGATCTCATGCATAAACCAAATAGATCATAGATAGGAAGAATTAAATACCTATTTGATGCGTGTTTCAATCTGCTGGAATGGAGAGAATAGAGCCTCACGTGTGACTCCTCTATTTGGTCCACCCGGGCTTCGATCTGGATCACCTAGGACTCGGTTGCTAGAGTGAGGAACGAAGGCGAACGAGGGAGAGAAGCAGTAAGAGGGGCGGCAGCCTTACAGTCAAAGGAGGTTAGGGTTTTCTCTTAGAAAGCCCTCCTTTTATAATGCCATGTGTAGATATCTTATTTCCTAAATAAATATATATTTTATTATTAATAATAACTCTTTATTATTAACTAGCCTTATCTCCCAAGTTATATCATATATAACTTTATATCATATACTTTATATAATATGTCTCCCAATAAACTGATCCAGTCCAAACTCTAAGGGTGTGACCTCGTAGGCCCCGGTAATAATAGCAATAGACTTTATGACATACTTTATAACATATAGTCTATAAATCATAGTTGACTTCTAGCAAATCACTAAGACTACCTAACATCACCGGATTAAATATCTCCATAAATGGTCTCACTTCATAATTAGTAATTGCACATTTGATTAAATGACACAATTCCTTCAATCTCCCACTTGTCCTTAAAACAAGTGTGCAATGTTAAAATTATTTTGTCACTTAGTGTATTATTTGACTATATGATGAAACTCATCTTTACCGCCAAATACGTTTCTTGAACTCTTGAGATCAAACTGTCAGTACAAATGATTACTAATAATCCATCTGAGCATGGCCATACGTTTTTCACAGTTCTCACTCTTCAAGTGGCCGAGACACCAATCATTTCCAAATGTATCGTGGTATACACGGAATAGGAGGACATATTCAATCTTGTAAGACTATAGCTCTCACTCAACTTTTGGCAATCCCAATCACTGCTTTTATAACTGTCTGTTACGGTCAGCGTTTGACAGCGTCAAAGACATACCAGCAGTCAAATGATACCTATATCATACTCATGTCTAAGGAACTCACTAATCATGAATAATCCTAGAACTCCGTAGTAAATTCTCGAGGAGTCCTAAGATCGGTTTGTCCGATATGTATCGGTATACACATCTATGTAATCGATTAGACATCTCTATGTCCCTATAACACATGAAACCCGGTGTTATCAATCAATCTCACAATATGGTCTTTTGATTAAGTCATTTGTATCCAAGTTAACGATTTAGACCATGGACTTCTAACAATTTTATAATTTCAGTTCACTTAATGGGGTTTCATTCACCAAAACAGTTTTGATGAGCCCATTTGATAATTATTAAATTGTTTGGATACTTTATCTAATCCCAAGCAATGATTAAATAATAATATGAAATTCATATATAAGTCAAGCATAAATGTATGTGATAACAATAAACATGGTTTATCATAAAACAAACAATGTCTCAAAAGAACTCTCTAATGTGCTTGAGCCCCTTGGCCCGAGTATGACTGTCATGCTTGGGCCTAGGCATGGGCTTGGTCAAAGGATCTGCAATGTTGTCGTCTGTGTGCACTTTGTACATCCTCACGTCTCCTCTATCAACATAGATTCGAGCTCTTCTAGCTGACGGTTTCTCCATTCAGAATGAAGACGTATCCTGACTGAGATTCAAAGTCATCTCTGTCTATCTGGAAACTTGGATCAGTATAGCCCTTGACGACTAGCTCGTCATCACCTCCAAATACCAATAGATCATCCCTAGTCCTTCTCAAGTACTTCAGGATGTTCTTGGCTGCACTCCAATGTGCATCACCCAGTTTTGATTGGTACGTGCTACACATACTCAAAGCATATGCAACATCTGGGTGAGTACAAGTGATGTGTTCTTGCCTCCGATGACAAGCCAATTGTCAAAGGAGACACCTTTGGATCTAGTCTTGGGTGAGAAGTCACTCTTTCCTTGTCAAACCTGTCGTGGAATCCTTGGGTGCAAACCCACGTTGTCTTGCACAAAAGGTTGACACGATGGTGGCGAAGCGAACCCGGTGGAGGTGGTCTGGATGGTCGCGGCATCGGCGAGGCTGAGTGTCACATTGAGTGTCACAACAGCGAAGACGACGTCGATGGCGAAGGCGATGGCGAACGCGATGGAATTGGTGGCGATTATGGGTGCGATGGAAGCGATTGATGGGGCGAATGGATAGCGATGGCGGAAGCGATTTGATGAGGGATAGGTGACTTGAAAAACAAATCTTTGGTGTCGTAGCGTCGACTGTGAGAGAAGGGAGATGCGAAGGAAGACTTGGCTTGAAGGTTTAAGCAATTGCCGTAACGTCGGCGGCGGAGGGAATGGGGATGCGAAGATAGAAGGTGACGTCCGATCAAGGGAAGGAGGATAAACACTCTACTAGAAACCTTGATAAAAATTGAACGTACTAAAACCAATAACATAGTTTGACTTAAATACTAGGGCGAGACATCGGATGGGCCGAGTCGAGCCTAGTGGGCTAGCCCATGCAAGCATGAAAAAGGCACAAACCCTAAAATAGAAATGACTATAAAAGGAAACTATCTAAAATAAGCAATAATACCAAATATAGAAAGTGTCTCAAAACTATGCCAAAACAAAGCCAATAAACCTCTAAGTGTCAAAACGACGCGGCGAAGGCATGGATGCAAACACCGCGAGGAACGGCGACGAAGGGTCGATGGCCTCGCGAGTGGGTGCACGCGATGCCGGCTGCGATGATCGCGATGTTTCGATGCCGATGGTGGCGAGGACGACGAGTCTTGGGTTGGCGTCTGGGCTTCCTTGGCCAGCGACGACGCGTGCGACAAGTGACGCGACGACGGCGGCGATGGCTTTAGACCTAGACCTTGTCACTAGGCCCTCTGAGCGTAGGCTCATGGCTTCTTTCTCGTCTTGGGCCGTCATGGGAGGCAGGGTCACATCACACCACTATGGGTTGTCTTACAAGCTATAAAATGTGCCATCTTTTAAAATCTATCTACGACCACAAAAATAGAGTCTTTACCTTAGGGCTGTTCAAAAATGGACCGGACCGGAAATGACCGGACTGGACCGGTGAAAATACGGTCCGGTCTCCAGTCCAGATAATTTCCTTAATCCGGTTCCAGTCCGGTCCGGTCCAAACCCGGAAAAAAAACTGGTCCGGACCAGTGGACCGGATTTATAATAATTTTTTTTTTAATTTATATGTTTTTTGGGAGATTTATATGTATTTTTTATAGATATTTTTTTAATTTAATAAGTTAGGAGTATATATGTTTTTTAGATATTTTTTTATAGATTTTAAATAAGAATTTAATTTTTTATTTTTTTTAAATAAAATCCGGTCTAACCGGTCCTAGACCGGACCGGAACTGGACCGGACCGAATAGGTCCGCTCCGGTCCAAATTTCTGGAAAAATCCGGTCCGGACCGGATGAACACCCCTACTTTACCTCGTCTAGAGAGGGGCAAACCCGTGATGAAATCCATAGACAAATCTTCCCAGGGGGCACTAGGAATGGGCAAAGGTGTGTAGAGGCCATGTGGGCTGGACCTAGCTTTGGCTCTTTGGCATGTCACACAACTTCTACAAAACCTAGTCACTTGATGGGTCATCTTAGGCCAAAAGAAATGTTCTCTTAGAGCGGCCAAGGTCTTACTAGTCCCAAAATGTCCACGACTTTTGTATGCTTCTTGAATCAAAAGGATCCTAATGGAAGACCTAGGGATGCAAAGGCGACTAGCCTTGTATAAATAACCCTCATAAAGGAAATATAACTCAAACTCTCAAAATCTTAGGCAATGCTCGACTATAGGGGAAAAGAAAGGATCACTAGCATGCAATTCTTTAATCAAAGCAAAACCCAAAATTTTAGTTTGCACATGAGTCAAGAGAACATACCTTCGAGACAACGCGTCGGCAACAATGTTCTCATTTCCCTTCTTCTGGACCACGACATAAGGAAATGTCTCAAGAAATTCCACCCAACGAGCATGGCGTCGATTGAGGTGGGATTGGCTCTTCAAATAGCTCAAGGCTGCATGGTCGCTGTGGATGACAAATTCACGCGGCCAAAGGTAATGTTGCCACGTCTTTAGCACGCGTATTAGGGCATATAATTTTTTGTCGTAGGTGGGGTAATTGAGTGTGGCCCCCGTGAGCTTCTCACTGAAATATGCAATGGGCCTCTTCTCTTGGTGCAGCACACCACCAATGCCTATGGCTGAGGCATCACATTCCACCTCGAAGTGCTTGTCGAAGTCGGGAAGCTGGAGCAAAGGTGCTTGGCACAAGGCCCTCTTCAACGCCGAGAAGGCTACTTCGTGGGCCTCAAGCCACAAGACAGTGCTTCCCTTCTTCGTCATCTCATGCAAAGGCGCGACAATGGAGGAGAAGTCTCGAACAAAGCGCCTATAAAAACCTGCGAGGCCGAGAAAGCTCCGCACCTGTGTCGGCATCGTCGGCCACTCTTTGATGGCCGCGATCTTCTCTTCGTCGACGCGTAGAACATCACTGCTCACGACATAGCCCAGAAAATTGGTGGACGCGGAGCAAAATGAGCACTTGGCCAGATTGGCAAATAGGCTCTCGCATCGAAGGCACTCGAGCACTTGGCGAAGGTGATCGACATGCTCCTCCAGGCGCCGTGAATACACAAGGATGTCATCGAAATAAACGACGACAAACTTGCCAAGGAAGGTTCTCAAGACGTGGTTCATCACGCGCATGAAGGTGCTTGGCGCGTTCATGAGCCCAAATGGCATGACAAGCCACTCGTAGAGCCCATACTTCGTCTTGAACGCGGTCTTCCACTCATCACCTTCTTTCATCCTGATTTGGTGATAACCACTCTTCAAATCTATCTTGGAGAAAAGTGTGGCGCCATGAAGTTCATCAAGCATATCGTCGAGGCGTGGAATATGATGCCTATACTTGACGGTGATCTAGTTTATAGCGCGGCAATCAACACACATTCTCCATGTGCCATCCTTCTTGGGCACAAGGATCACGGGCACAGCGCAAGGGGAGAGAGATTCCCTTACGTAGCCGCGATCCAACAACTCCTGCACTTGGCGTTGGAGCTCTTTGGTCTCCTCCGGGCCAGCTATATACGCAGCGCGATTGGGCAAGGAAGCACCGGGCATAAGGTCAATCTGGTGCTCAATGCCTCTCAGTGGAGGTAATCCTTATGGCAACTCATCTGGAAAGACATCGTCGAAAGCAGCGAGCAAGGTCGCGATGGCTGGCGGCACGGACGCGGTATTCGACGATGCAGGGATGCATGGGGTTGGCACAAGCAGAAACATGGTGCATTGCCAGTCAAACATGCAGTGAGGTCACTGGGCCTGGCCAAAAGCAAGCATCGCTCACATTTTCCTTGCAAAGGAGGCGTCTATGGCAACGGATCGGCAAACTTTGTCGACGGCGAGGTGCTGGTCGATTTCTGTGGGGCACTGGGCATATTTGGACTAGTGCATGAGCCAGAAGTGGAAAATCCTGGCCAAGTCTCTGGAGTGCCTTTCTTGGCCTTGCCAACGGCACCAGCAGTGGCGCCATGACGATCCAGGTGGGCACTTGGTGTCCCAGCGGTGGCGTTGTTCCTCTTCTTGTCAATGCCTAGGGAAGACGAATTTTTGCCAGAATTGGAGGAGTTTTGCCTCTGGAGTGTCTCTGGGCACTCTTTTGGCCTAGTAGACGCGGCCTAAATGGCCTTCTGGCGATCACGCTCAACCTGGTCCTGCAAGATCTCATGGGGAGACATTGGATGCAAGGTGACGCGCTTCCCATGGTAATTGAACACATAAGTGTTCAAATAGCCATCATGGAGCACGCGCCTGTCGAATTGCCATGGACGCCCAAGCAAAATATGGGTGGCGTCCATTGCAACTACATCACAAAGTATAGAATCACAGTATTGCCCTATGGAAAAATAAACTAAGCATTGGCGAGATACTGTGTTACCTGGACTGGAAAAAATCCATTGGAGGGCATAAGGCTGTGGATGAGGCGTCGTAGGCAACTTGAAGTGTGTCACGACCTTCTCATTGACAATGTTAGGACATGATCCTCCATCAACTATGACACTCAAGGAATCCGTCTGGACGAGAGCCCTTGTGTGGAACAAGTTCTCGCGTTGGTCGTGGAGGCTCGCTTCCTTGACTGTGATGAGACAACGCGTCACCAAGCTCAATGGTGTGCCCGCGTGCAGAGAAGCGGGTTTGCAGTCATAGGCGTCTTCCTCCTCTTCGATGCCTTCATCGATGGCCTCTAGGGTTTGCTCCTCGTCATCGCAAGACTCGTAGCCGACGGCGGCCGTGGAGAACAAAACCTTTCGAGCGTTTGGGCAATCCTTCTTATAGTGGCCTCTTCCACCACACTTGTAACACTCAAGGTCGCGCGCGCGATCTGTGCCCACTGGAGCTTGTCTGGGCGCGTTTTGGCGCGGCGCGGTGCTAGGCGTCGACGGCTTCACTTTGGTGGCTTGGCTCGACGCGGCTGTGGTAGAGACACTAAGGCAAACAATAGTAGAAGGTAAACCACTAGGGTTAGAAGAATACCTTTGTTGGCCACTTGGAAAAGTGTAAGATTTTCGGTGAGAGATTTGGGCATGAAGTTGCATCGCCGTATGTGTGAGTGTGTTCAAATCTTTGATGGGCAAAATCTCGAGTTGATCACGGATGTTAGTGTTCAAGTGATGTGACCCTGCCTCCCATGACGGCCCAAGACGAGGAAGAAGCCATGAGCCTACGCTCAGAGGGCCTAGTAACAAGGTCTAGGTCCAAAGCCATCACCTCCGCCATCGCGTCACTTGTCACACACGTCGTCGCTAGCCAAGGAAGCCCAGACACCAACCCAAGACTAGTCGTCCTCGCCACCATCGCCATCGGATCATCGCGTTCATCTGAGCCGGCATCGCGTGCACCCACTCGCGAGGCCGTCGACCCGTCGTCGTCGCCTCTCGCGGTGATTGCTTCCATGCCTTCGCCGTTTTCGGATTTTAACGCGTACTTTTGAGACAGTTTCTATATTTGGTATTATTGCTTATTTTAGATAGTTTCCTTTTATAGCATTTCTATTTTCTTTGGGTTTGTGCCTTTTGCATGCTTGCATGGGCTAGCCCATAGGTTCGTTTCGGCCCAAGCCCATTAGGTCTTGGCCTAGTTTCATTGGCTATTTAAAGCCCCCTTTGTTATTCTTATTTGGCACGTTCAATTTAATTCAAGGTTTCAAGTCGAATGTTTATCCTCCTTCGCTTGATCGAACGTCACCCTCTATCTTCGCATCCCCATTCCCTTCGCCGCCGACGCTACGGCAATTGCTTGAACCCTCAAGCCAAGTCTTCCTTCGCATCTCCATTCATCCGCCGTCGATGCTACGACACCAAAGGCTTGTCTTTTCAAGTCATCTATCCCTCATCAAATCGCTTTTGTCACCGCTATCCATTCACCCCATCAATCGCTGCCATCGCACCAATCATCACGATCTCTCGCTCGCGAGCCACCACAAACACCGCGTTCCACGGTAGGCTTGACGATGCCAAGTGACTTCCCAACCAAGACTAGATCCAAAGGTGTCACCTTTGACAATTGGCTTGTCATCGGAGGCAAGAACACATCAACTGGCATCAGAGCCCAGCAGTCTTGTAAGTCACGAACTCAAGTTTGCATCTTGTTCACAATTTTTTTTTTGACCCCCATCATTTGCTTTCGTAAGATCTCGCGAGAAAGAAAGGAAAACCAAAGTTTCCATCTTTGCAACACCTCATCGGTTTCTACAAGATACTATCTTGGCCGAATTTTTTTTCCTTGTTCCCTAAGTTTTGGTGTGTTAGGTAATTTGTTATCTTGCATGCTAGAATATTTTGTTTCCTTATTTCACGCGTGGATAGAGTTTCCTTGTTTGCTAGAGTTTACTTTTTAGTTAAGTTAGCTGAATTTCCTTATATAAGATATCATATCAAATCTTATCTTCTCTCTCCTATCTCTAAAGATCACACTTGTGATATTCTAGTTACTTAGACCGTTTTTTCTTTTGTTTCCTTTTGCAATCCGAAAAGATCAAAAGATAAGATCTCGGATATTATAAAAAAAAAGATATCACAAAGATATTCAAAAAAAAAGTTTCCAAAGTTAGATAAAGCCAAAATAAGGCAACCCTAACCCACTCTCGGTCTAATCTCATCTTCTATCTCTCTCCGCCGTCTAGGTCAAGCTTCCTAGAAGGTATTTTCTTGCTAATTCGGTAGCTTTATTTACATTTGTTTTAGGGTTTCAATTTGGTCTTGTTTGTTTGATTGCAACTTGCTTGATACACCATCTCTTGTGCAAGCCAAGCCGCCCTCACGGCAAGCCAAACTAACCCTACCTACGTGAACTTTGTGACTTGACTAGTGATTTTCTAGGTTGTTGTGCTTCGATGTATTTTGGTTCGTTTTTACTCCCATGTCTGGACATATTGTTATAGGTACCATGACGGTTGAACACGGTGAAGATCAACTTGGAGTCGACCACACCAACCAACATCAACCACCGTTAGGTCTACCCCAAGACCAACCACCGGTTGACACCCCACAACAAGAACCTCTCATCGCGTTGTCCAAGGAGAAAAGAGAGATCCAAGCCCTTCGACAAGAGAACGCAGCTTTGAGAGCCCAACAACACGCCGCACAACTCGTGCCTGCTCCAACACCCCTGAGTACTATGGACGCGCCGGCTCAACCACGAGCCACCGACGCTGGTCCATCGAAGACAAGAGTCGACAAAGGAAAAGGGATCATGCCTTCGACGTCTCATCATCAACCACAACTCAATCATATGCAAAGTGTCATCGAGAGTCGCCAAGGCTTCGTTTCGCACGCGGACCGCTACGTGCCCAGAGCCACAACCACTAGCTTCGACACCGGCTCCGACAACGACCGCGACGCCGAAGACACTCAAGGTGAGTTTTCTGAACCATACAACTTTGATGATCGCTATGCCTTTAGGAGAACCCAGAGACGTGTACCGGGCTCAGCGCCACGCGAAGGCCGCCCTCGCCGAGCCGAGCAAGCCGACGCGACGCCAAGGAGACCTAGTCGCCGACCAAGTGGGCATACGCGATGCGATGATCAATTGAGAACCCCAACTACCCAGCCCCGGAGCCATGATGTACGCGATCATCTTCGACACCAAAGTGTTCGGACGCCGCGTTACGGTTTCGATGGCTACGCGTCGATCACACCCAATGTCCACGACGACTTCGACGAGTATGACGACGAGGAGATCGAGGACTCAGGTATGGTCAACCCTAATTTTTTTCACCCCCCTCTTGGAGATCCACTTGAATTGCAGGATCACCCTTCGGATTGGATACCTCCACCGCGTCTCCAGCCCCAAGGAGAATGCGTTCGTGACATTGGCGGCGAGCGCCGCGATGTTATACCAAGGGACAATCACCGAGCTAACTACGATGACCAG
The DNA here is from genome assembly GCA_027886185.1 of Rheum nobile. Taxonomy (NCBI): domain Eukaryota; kingdom Viridiplantae; phylum Streptophyta; class Magnoliopsida; order Caryophyllales; family Polygonaceae; genus Rheum; species Rheum nobile. Next base: position 6,568,615 of record WOAB01000644.1, on the reverse strand, counting down.
CCGCGAAGACGCCGACGCGACGATGCCTACGCGCCAAGGGATGAGTTCGCTCGCGGAGAAGATCACCAAGACCGCGATAGACGTCGGGTTGGATGCGATAGACCCCATGGTGTGCGCGCCTACGAGAATCCTCTCTACGCCGTTGTTCCAAACAACGCGTTCAACCAATCATCTGCCCAGCCTCGATACCAACGACACGAAGTCAAGGTAAAGATCGAGTATTTCTTTGGTGAATACAGTCCATCTGTTTTTCTTGAATGGGTGCAGGCTATGGAGTACACCCTACGCTATTGCCGCGTTCCTCCTGAGGAGCATGTTTACGCCGCGACACTTCACTTCCGAGGAGCCGCCCGCGTTTGGTGGCATAGATTCGAAGATGACTGCGTGTGTCGCCACAGGACCAGAGTCACAGAATGGCATCAACTAGTCTACGTGATCACCAAGAAATATGTACCTCCAGACTATAGGAACCAAATGAGGATGGAGATCGCCATGGCTCGCCAAGGGTCGATGACTCCACTCGAGTTCTTTTCCAAGCTTGAAGACATGTATTACAAGGCCAACATCTCCGTTGCACCATCGACTTTGAGGACGAAATTATTGATTGGCTTGAACACCAACATCCGTGATCAACTCGAGATTTTGCCCATCAAAGACTTGAACACACTCACCCACACGGCGATGCAAATCCATGCACAAATCTCTCACCGAAAGTCTTACACTTTTCCAAGTGTCCAACAAAGGTATTCTTCTAACCCTAGTGGTTTGTTTTCTACTAACCCTCGCCCTAGTGCCTCTACCACAGCCACATCGAGCCATGCCCCTAAAGCAAAGCCGTCGACGCCAAACACCGCGCCGTGCCAGAACGCACCCAGACAAGCTCCAGTGGGCACAGATCGCGCACGCGACCTTGAGTGTTACAAATGTGGTGGAAGAGGCCACTATAAGAAGGATTGCCCAAACGCTCGAAAGGTTTTGTTCTCCACGGCCGCCGCCGGCTACGAGTCATGCGACGACGAGGAGCAAATCCTAGAGGCCATCGATGAAGGCATCAAAGAAGAGGAAGACGCCTATAACTGCGAACCCGCTTCTTTGTACGCGGGCACACCATTGAGCTTGGTGACGCGTCGTCTCCTCACAGTCAAGGAAGCGAGCTATCACGACCAACGTGAGAACTTATTCCACACAAGGGCTCTCATCCAAACGGCTTCCTTGAGTGTAATTGTTGATGGAGGATCTTGTGCTAACATTGTCAATGAGAAGGTCGTGACACACTTCTAGTTGCATACGATGCCTCATATACAACCTTATGCCCTCCAATGGATTTCTTCTAGTCCAGGTAACACAGTATCTCGCCAATGCTTAATTTCATTTTCCATAGGTCAATACTGTGATTCAGTTTTATGTGATGTCATTGCAATGGACGCTACTCATATTTTGCTTGGGCGTCCATGGCAATTCGACAGGCGCGTACTCCATGATTGCTATTTGAACACTTATGTGTTCAATTACCACGGGAAGCGCGTCACTTTGCATCCAATGTCTCCCCATGAGATCTTGCAGGACCAGGTTGAACGCGATCGCCATAAAGCAATTGAGGCCGCGTCTACTAGGTCAACAGATTGTCCAGAGGCACTCCAGAAGCAAAACTCCTCCCATTCTAGCCACCTTTCGTCTCCACTAGGCACTGGCAAGAAGAAACACAACGCCACACAGAAATCGGCCATCGCCTCGCCATCGATAAAGTTTGCCGATCCGTTGTCAAAGACGTCTCCTTTGCAAGAAAAATGTGAGCAACACGTACTTTTAGCCAGACCCAGTGACCTCACTGTGTGTTTGATTGGCAAAGCTCCTTGTTTTCTACTTGTGCTAACCCCATGCATCCCTGAGTCCTCACATTTCGCGTTAGTGCCGCCAACCATCGCGACCTTGCTCGCTGCGTTCGATGATGTCTTTCCTGATGAGTTGCCATAAGGATTACCTCCACTGAGAGGCATTGAGCACCAGATTGACCTTGTTCCAGGTGCCTCCTTGCCAAATCGCGATGCGTATAGAGCTGGCCCAGAAGAGACCAAAGAGCTACAGCGCCAAGTGCAAGAGTTGTTGGATCGCGGCTACGTGAGGGAATCTCTCTCCCCTTGCACTGTGCTTGTGATCCTTGTGCCCAAGAAGGATGGCACATAGAGAATGTGTGTTGATTGTCGCGCGATAAACCAGATTACCATCAAGTATAGGCATCCTATTCCACGCCTTGACGATATGCTTGATGAACTTCATGGCGCCACACTTTTCTCCAAGATAGATTTGAAGAGTGGTTATCACCAAATCAGGATGAAAGAAGGTGATGAGTGGAAGACCGCATTCAAGACGAAGTATGGGCTCTACGAGTGGCTTGTCATGCCATTTGGGCTCACGAACGCGCCAAGCACCTTCATGCGCGTGATGAACCACATCTTGAGAACCTTCCTTGGCAAGTTTGTCGTCATTTATTTCGATGACATCCTTGTGTATTCACGGAGCCTGGAGGAGCATGTCGATCATCTTCGCCAAGTGCTCGAGTTCCTTCGACGCGAGAGCTTATTCGCCAATCTGGCCAAGTGCTCATTTTGCTCCGCGTCCACAAATTTTTTGGGCTATGTCGTGAGTTGTGATGGTCTACGCGTCGATGAAGAGAAGATCGCGGCCATCCAAGAGTGGCCAACGCCGACGACTCTGACGCAAGTACGAAGCTTTCTCGGCCTCGCAGGATTCTATAGGCGCTTTGTCCGAGACTTCTCCTCCATTTTCGCGCCATTACATGAGTTGACAAAGAAGGGATGCACCGTTTTCTGCCTTGAGTCCCACGAAGAGGCCTTATTGGCCTTGAAGAGGGCCTTGTGCAACGCGCCATTGCTCCAGCTCCCAGACTTCGCCAAGACCTTCAAGGTGGAGTGCGATGCCTCAGACATAGGCATTGGTGGTGTGCTACACCAAGAAAAGAGGCCCATTGCATATTTCAGTGAGAAGCTCACCGGGGCCACACTCAATTACCCCACCTACGACAAATAGTTATATGCCTTAATCTGCGTGCTAAAGACATGGCAACATTACCTTTGGCCGCGTGAATTTGTCATCCACAGCGACCATGCCGCGTTGAGCTACTTGAAGAGCCAAGCCCACCTCAATCGACACCATGCTCGTTGGGTCGAATTCCTTGAGACGTTTCCTTATGTCGTGGTCCACAAGAAGGGAAAGGGAAACATTGTCGCCGACGCATTATCTCGAAGGTATGTTCTCTTGACTCATGTGTAAACTAAAGTTTTGGGTTTTGCTTTGATTAAAGAATTGTATGCTAGTGATCCTTTCTTTGCCCCTATAGTCGAGCATTGCCTAAGATTTCGAGAGTTTGAGTCATATTTCATTTCTGAGGGTTATTTATACAAGTCTAGTCGCCTTTGTATCCCTAGGTCTTCTATTAGGATCCTTTTGATTCAGGAAGCACATGAAAGTCGTGGACACTTTGGGATTAGTAAGACCTTGGCCGTCCTAAGAGAACATTTCTTTTGGCCTAAGATGACCCATCAAGTGACTAGGTTTTGTAGAAGTTTTGTGACATGCCAAAGAGCCAAAGCTAGGTCAAGCCCACACGGCCTCTACACACCATTGCCCATTCCTAGTGCCCCTGGGAAGATTTGTCTATGGATTTCATCACGGGTTTGCCCCTCTCTAGATGAGGTAAAGACTCCATTTTTGTGGTCGTAGATAGATTTTCTAAGATGGCACATTTTATTGCTTGTAAGACAACCCATAGTGCTAGTGAGATTGCCGATCTATTCTTTGAGCATGTGGTGCATCTTCATGGAGTCCCATGTACCATAGTGAGTGATAGGGATTCTAAGTTCGTTGGTCATTTTTGGAGAACTCTTTGAGGTAAGCTAGGAACCAAAATGTTGAATTCCTTAGGTTTTGATGGTAACAAACATTCAACTAATCTGGGTACTAAGTGTTTCAGGAACAAAGACAGTTATCTCAGGGAACCATTGCAGCAAAGGATCGCAGAGGGAACAAAGCTCTGTTCATGTGCTTTGTTACCTCTCAAGGAACAACAGTGACGAACAAGATCAAAGCTGTGAATGGAAGGAAGAAATCCAGCGTGCTAAATTATGGAAACAAATCAAGAAGCACACGCGGTAAAAGATGAAAGACTTCGGCTGCAAGGATTAAAGTCGATCGAGAAGATATGGAGAGAGAGAAGCCCGATTGTTTTATCTTAGGAAATCTTTCCTAAGATAAGATAATTGGAGAGAGGGGATTATATCTTATCCGGTTATATTAATTTAAGGAATCTTTTCTTTAATTAATATAGACGGTTGGGATATTATTTCTTCAATCAAATCATATCTTCTTGTTACCTTATTTGGAGAAATCTTATCTTGTTACGATTAGGGTTTAGACGAGTTGTATTTATAGGAGTGTGGGATTCATTTCTATGTACGAACTCGGGGCATCAAACGAAAAGAAAAGAAAAAGAGAGTGAAGTGTTTGTGAGTCTTTGAGGGTTGAGTTCGATTCATCGTTGTAGAAGAGGTTTCAAATCTAGGTGGGAAGTCTAGAGGTTGAAGTCCAGGATACAAGTGTAATCGAACAAGAAATCCATAAGACAAGTAGACACTTCAAAATCCTCTCAAGCGGAAGCTTGAAGGTAGTGGTTTTTCCTTGAGAAGCTAGTTTTGCCAATCAGGGTTTCCACTATATATCGTGAGTTCGTTCATTATCTTTCCTGCTATATTGTTCCGCTGTGCCTTCTGTGGGAACAAAGCCTTTGTTCTCTCAGACGTAACTCTAACGATCCAACAATTGGTATCAGAGCCTGGTGCTCTAGATTGTTTTCATTTTAGACTTTGTAGGAAAGATGTCGTCAAGCAACGCTATTGGTGATTCATTCTGGAAGCCACCAGTCCTGAAGGGAGGTGAATATGACTGGTGGGTTGAGCAAATCGAATCCCATATTTGTTCCCTCGATGGACAGATATGGAGAATCATCGAGGTTGGCCCCATGGCTATCCCAAATGAAAAGGACGCTATAAAGCCTATGCCAAAGATCGACTACACCGATGGAGACTGGAAGAAGCTGGAGAAGAATTGCAGAGCCAAGAAGATCCTTCACATGGCCCTTCTCCCCACGGATCTCAAGAAAATCATCGGCTACAAAACTGCCAAGGAGATTTGGGAAGCTCTAAGACGTCTCCATCATGGAAATGAAGATGTCAAGAAAAACAGAATTCTTTCCTTGATGGAGGAGTACGATCAAATTTCTCAAGGAGAGGATGAGCACATTCAAGAGTTCTACTCCAGGTTCCAGGGGATCGTAGGTCAATTGGAGTTCCTTGATGAAGAGATGCCAGACTGGAAGCTCACTCATCACTTTATGCAAGGCCTCAACTCTCAGTGGGACGCAATTGCTCTCGCTCTGTACTCCTAAACTGACGTCAAGTCTCTCACCATGGAAGAGGTTGTTGCCAAGCTTGAAAGCAACGCATCTGTATACAACCACAAGATGAACAAAAAGGGAGAAGAGAAGGCTCAAAGCATTGCCTTGAAGGTTGAACGTGCCTTTGACCTATCTCAAGTTGAAGACAAAGATGAGGACGGTGATGAAGATGTGACTTTCATCACTAGAGCTATGAAGAAAATATGGTCTCAAAACAAGGGCACACAAAGTTCCTCTAAAGGGAACAGAGACATGAAGGATGTCGTTTGTTACCACTGCCAACACAAGGGACATTTTGCCAATAACTGCTTCAAGAAAAAGGCTGGTCACCCTCAGGTTCGTGAATGGAAGCAAGCAATGGTCGCAACATGGGGTGATACTGACTCAGAGGATGAAGAATCTTCTCATTCAAGAGATGTCTGCTTGATGGCCATAGAAGACCATGACAAATCAAAAGGCGGTATGCAGGGAACTGAGGTAAGTGAATCTGAACTCATCTCTAGCTTGAAAAGGAAGTCAAAAGAAAGCTTAGTTTCCTTCATTAAGAAGCTTGTTCATGAGAATAGTCTTTTCAGTGAACAGATTAACGATAGGGATGAATCGATCTCAAGTTTGATCGAAGAAAACAAAGGATGGGCAAAAAAAGTGGTCAAACTTGAGAAAGGCTCATCCTCTTCTCCAAGCCCGTGCACTGAGTGTCTTAAACTCACTGATAAGATTATTTCTCTAGAGTCCTCTGTCTCCTCACTTGAGGCTGAGTCATTAATGCTAAAACTAGGAAATGCAAAACTTTCTAGTGATCTAACCAAACTCAGTGAGGAACAGAAGGACAAGCCAAAAGGTATTGTCTTTGTTGCAGCCAAGAATGAAAAGAAGACTGAGTCAAAGGAAGTACCTCGCTTTGGGATTGGCTATCAACCCAAACTTCCTATTGATGGAACCAAGCAAAAAGGCTCTAAAGTCGAAGGAAAACAGTCTGTAAAAGAAAAGGGGGAAAGTTCCTCCGGAGGGAACAAAGGCAAAAACTGTTCAAAATCGACTGAGGAGGGTAAGGCTTGGTACCATGGACAGAAGGCTCATGCCATCTGGTTGAAGCAATCTCAAAACAGTAAGTCCAATAATATTGATTTTCATTCAAGGATTGCTAACAAAACAATTTGGCCTGGAAAGAGCAAGTATGTAGATCTGAAGTGCCATAGGGTCTGTTGGTATTGCGGACACTCTGGTCACTACAAGCAAGAGTGCCTTCTGAAGCAACACAATGAGGAGATTGCTCGCACTACTAGAGAGCAAATGAATGTTGAACCTCCTAAGATTAGATATGTTGCTCATGTGCCCAGAAAGCATAAGCTTGTCTGGGTTCACAAGAACTAACTCTTTCTGTGCAGGATAAAGTGAGGAAAGTTCTCGGCATTTCACTCGTATTAAGTTCAGTTATCTGACAGGGAACAAAGCGAGTCTCACCTCACTTCTACAGGAATGTTTGAGACTCAAAGGCCTGGTGACAAAGGTAAAAGAAATGGATATGTGGATAAGGACTTAATGACTGAAGTGTTCCATGTTTGTATACTCAGGTACCATGTACATCTAGAAAAGACATCACTGTGTGGAGAAAGATTGGCATACAAGGAAATTCATGGAACAAAAGAATCAAACGCCAATTTTCTCATTAGGACACCTGTTGGGAAACTCTACATTCAGTTCCATATGAAGCCTGGTTTGTTCCCCTAACCACATGTCTATTTGTTGTGTTCCCTCGATGATTGGCTAAATTACATGGTAAAGTGTGAAAGGTTAATCATCATGTCTTGATCTGCATTCATTCTCTTGATCATTTGTTGAATGCCTTGCTTAGACTCATGCTAATACTTCACTAATGTGCAAAATTGCATGCATGATTCTCTATGCTATCTTGTTAATACATGATTCAGCTTTCTTTCGGTCTAAAAGAGTCAACTTGATGCATTGATCCCTCATTATAAGCCCAAATGATTATTGACTCTACAGCCTATCCTAGCCATCATGCTTGATGCTTCCTATGAGCCTCTCTTATCATCCACATCTAGGAGCCTCTCATTCATGATTAAACATTATTAAAAATTCTCGTATATATTTATGTGTGATGTTCTTTGTACCCTCTCTGGTAACATTACCCCCGCATCACACTCCTCTACTTTTTCAGAAAGTCGAGAATACGAATTGTCGCCTATGTGGTCTGTGGCTGGGATTTGACAGGTATGATGTGTAATGATGGCTTGCAACTGCTTGAGAAGTGTTCGTGCATAAAAGGTGATGTGGTGGTTGCGTGATGGTTGTTGTGCTTGAGATTTTGTGGGCTTTGATGGATTTGGACAGAATCTTTTACAAGATTTATTTCTGGAAAATATCCTCTTGGGTGTGATCTTTGGTCAAAGAAGGAAAGCTGAAGATTGTGTTGTTCAAAAAAAAAAAATGGAACATCACAAGGTACACAAAGAGAGGACTAATGCATCTGAGGAAGAGCCGTAATGAAGAGCATTCTCTCAGGAGGAACAAAAGATGAACTTATCTGCAAAGGGCCGTGAGGAATTTGTCTCACGCAACATCTCAGTTGGGAGAACAACAAAGGCGTCTTGCGAAGTAAGTGCATGCTTAAATTGCTATTCATATTTCGGCTCCCTCTGCTGGCTCCAGTGGTGCATAATTCGTCTATCTCCGCTAACCAACCCCTCTTTTGTTCCCTAGCACATCTATCCCTTACTCTTCGAACTTCTTTGATCCTGCTTCATGTGCTTGCATTGACTGGCATGTTGATCATGTATGTTATACTTGCTTACATTGCTGTTGTATATCCGTGCAGTCTATGTTTGTGCGTTTCAATCTAATGCAAAAGGGAATGTTGCTTATCTAGTTGTGGTCTTTTTCTCTCTATCTCTTTACTTATGTTTTTGATGATGCCAAAAGGGGGAAAATGACAGGTAGCTTTGGTTGAGGGGGAACAGAACATGGTTTCATATGTTGCTGAGTTGAGGGGGAACTAATACTGCCTTAGTGGGAAGACTTTCTCTCCATAATTGTCTTTATCTCGTACGTGTATGCTTTATTGTCAAGGGTGTTTGTCACCATCAAAAAGGGGGAATTTGTTGAATTCCTTAGGTTTTGATGGTAACAAACATTCAACTATCTAGGTACTAAGTGTTTCAGGAACAAAGACATTTATCTCAGGGAACCATTGCAGCAAAGGATCGCAGAGGGAACAAAGCTCTGTTCATGTGCTTTGTTACCTCTCAAGGAACAACAGTGACGAACAAGATCAAAGCTGTGAATGGAAGGAAGAAATCCAGCGTGCTGAATTATGGAAACAAATCAAGAAGCACACGCGGTAAAGGATGAAAGACTCCGGCTGCAAGGATTAAAGCCGATCGAGAAGATATGGAGAGAGAGAAGCCCGATTGTTTTATCTTAGGAAATCTTTCCTAAGATAAGATAATTGGAGAGAGGGGATTATATCTTATCCGGTTATATTAATTTAAGGAATCTTTTCTTTAATTAATATAGATGGTTGGGATATTATTTCTTCAATCAAATCATATCTTCTTGTTACCTTATTTGGAGAAATCTTATCTTGTTACGATTAGGGTTTAGACAAGTTGTATTTATAGGAGTGTGGGATTCATTTCTATGTACGAACTCGGGGCTTCAAACGAAAAGAAAAGAAAAAGAGAGTGAAGTGTTTATGAGTCTTTGAGGGTTGAGTTCGATTCATCGTTGTAGAAGAGGTTTCAAATCTAGGTGGGAAGTCTAGAGGTTGAAGTCCAGGATACAAGTGTAATCGAACAAGAAATCAATAAGACAAGTAGACGCTTCAAAATCCTCTCAAGCGGAAGCTTGAAGGTAGTGGTTTTTCCTTGAGAAGCTAGTTTTGCCAATCAGGGTTTCCACTATATATCGTGAGTTCGTTCGTTATCTTTCCTGCTATATTCTTCCGATGTGTCTTCTGTGGGAACAAAGCCTTTGTTCCCTCAGACGTAACTCTAACGATCCAACACAAACTCATATTTTCCACTAGCTACCACCCCCAGACCGATGGCCAAACGGAGGTCACGAATAGAACCCTAGGAGCCCTCATTCGCACGATGCTCAAAGCCAACCCTAGGCGTTGGGAGGACTTATTATCACTTGTCGAGTTTTGTTACAATAGATGCAGGCACACGGCGACCAAGTTGACACCTTTCGAAGTGGTGTATGGCATGAATCCATTGACGCCGCTTGATTTGTCGCCGTGACCACTGCGAGACCCAGTGCATGTCTCCGCCGCCAATCGCGCTGAGCAATTACAGGAGCTCCATCGTCGGACCAGGGACCAATTGGAGAGAAGGGTCGTGCAGTATGCCTCCCAGAAGAACAATGGCCAACGTCGCATCGTTTTTGCACCCGGGGACCTCGTCTGGGTGCACATGTGAAAAGAAAGGTTCCCCTCGCGGAGAAAGCACAAATTGGCACCACGCGGAGATGGTCCATTCCGCGTGATAAAGGCCATAGGGGACAATGCCTATCAACTCGAGCTTCCACCAGATTTTGGAGTCCACGCGTCCTTCAACGTCGCAGACTTGACACCATATGTTGAGCCTGAGTTTGATGATGGTGAAGCGGGGATGCTTCACAGCCAAGTGGGGGAGAGTGATGTGACCCTACCTCCCATGACGGCCCAAGACGAGGAAGAAGCCATGCGCCTACGCTCAGAGGGCCCAGTAACAAGGTCTAGGTCTAAATCCATCGCCTCTGCCGTCGCGTCACTTATCGCACGCGTCGTCGCTGGCCAAGGAAGCCCAAACACCAACCCAAGACTCGTCGTCCTCGCCACCATCGGCATCGGAACATCGCGTTCATGTGAGCCGGCATCGCGTGCATCCACTTGCGAGGTCGTCGACCTGTCGTCGTCGCCTCTCGCGGTGATTGCTTCTATGCCTTCGCCGCGTTTGGATTTTAACGCGTACTTTTGAGACACTTTCTATATTTGGTATTATTGCTTATTTTAGATAGTTTCCATTTATAGCATTTCTATTTTCTTTGGGTTTGTGCCTTTTGCATGCTTGCATGGGCTAGCCCATAGGTTCGTTTCGGCCTAAGCCCATTAGGTCTTGGCCGAGTTTCATTGGCTATTTAAAGCCCCCTTTGTTATTCTTATTTGGCACATTCAATTTAATTCAAGGTTTCAAGTCGAGTGTTTATCCTCCTTCCCTTGATCGGAGGTCACCCTCTATCTTCGCATCCCCATTCCCTCCGCCGCCGACGCTACGGCAATTGCTTGAACCCTCAAGCCAAGTCTTCCTTCGCATCTCCCTTCATCCGCAGTCGACGCTACGACACCAAAGGCTTGTCTTTTCAAGTCACCTATCCCTCATCAAATCACTTATGTCACCGTTATCCATTCACCCCATCAATCACTGCCATCGCACCAATCATCGCGATCTCTCGCTCGCGAACCGCCACAAACACCGCGTTCCACGGCAGGCTTGACGACGCCGAGTGACTTCCCAACCAAGACTAGATCCAAAGGTGTCACCTTTGACAATTGGCTTGTCATCGGAGGCAAGAACACATCATCAAGCCACTCAAGAATTTTGTCCTTAAAGTCGATGGTGCAACGGAGATGTTGGCCTTGTAATACATGTCTTTAAGCTTGGAAAAGAACTCGAGTGGAGTCATCGACCCTTGTCGAGCCATGGCTATCTCCATTCTCATTTGATTCCTATAGTCTGGAGGCACGTATTTCTTGGTCATCACGTAGACTAGTTGATGCCATTCTGTGACTCTGGTCCTATGGCGACGCACGCAGTCATCTTCGAATCTATGCCACCACACGCGGGCGGCTCCTTGGAAGTGAAGTGTCGCGGCATCGACATGCTCCTCAGGTGGAACTCGACAATATCTAAGGGTGTACTCCGTAGCCTGCACCCATTCAAGAAAAACAGAGGGGTTGTATTCACCATAAAAATGCTCGATCTTTACCTTGACTTCGTGTCATTGGTATCGAGGCTGGGCAGGTGCTTGGTTGAACACGTTGTTTGGTGTGGCGACGTAGAGATGATTCTCGTAGGCGTGCACACCATGGGGTCTATCGTGTCCAACGTGGCGTCTATCGCGGTTGTGGTGATCTTCTCCGCGAGCAAACTCATCCCTTGGCGCGTAGGCGTCGTTCCATCGGCGTCTTCATGGCTGGGCGTCATAGTCGGCTTAGAGAATGTCCCTTGGCATGACATCGCGGCACTCGCCGCCAATGTCACGAACGCGTTCTCCTTGGGGCTGGAGACGCGGTGGAGGTATCCAATCTGATGGGTGATCCTGCAATTCAAGTGAATCTCCAAGAGGGGGTGAAAAAAATTAGGGTTGATCATACCTGAGTCCTCGATCTCCTCGTCGTCATACTCGGCGAAGTCGTCGCGGACATTGGGTGTGATCGACGCGTAGCCTTCGGATCCGTAACGCGGCGTCCGAACACTTTGGTGTCGAAGGTGGTCACGTACATCATGGCTCTGTGGCTGTGTAGTTGGTGTCCTCAAGTTGGTCTCATCGCATCGCGTATGCCCACTGGGTTTGCGACTGGGTCTCCTTGGCATCGCGTCGGCTTGCTCAGCTCGGCGAGGGCGGCCTTCACGTGGCGATGAGCCCGGTACGCGTCTCGGGGTTCTCCTAGAGGCATAGTGATCATCAAAGTTGTATGGTTCAGAAAACTCACCTTGAGTGTCCTCGGCGTCGCGGTCGTTGTCGGAGCCGGCATCGAAGCCAGCGGGTGTGGCTCTGGGCACGTAGCGGTCCGTGTGCGAAACGAAGCCTTGGCGACTCTCGATGACAATTTGCATATGATTGAGTTGTGGTTGATGATGAGATGTGGAAGGCATGATTCCTTTGCCTTTGTCTACTCTTGTCTTCGATGGACCGGTGTCGGTGGCTCGTGGTTGAGTCGGCACGTCCATAGCACTCAGGGGTATGGGTGTGGGCGATTGATGTGTCGCGCGTTCTCTGGCTTCAAATTGAGCCATGCGTTGACGAAGATCTTGGATTTCTCATTGCTCCTCGGACAACTCCATGAGGGGGTCTTGTTGTGGGGGATCAATTGGGGGTTGGTCTTGTGGTAGACCCAACTGTGGTGGATGTGGGTTGGTGTTGTCGACTCCAAGTTGGTCATCACTTTGTCCAACCGTCATGCTACCTATGACAATATGGCTAGACATGGGAGTAAACACGAACCAAAAGATAACAAAGAACAACAACCAAAAAAAACACTAGTCAAGTCACAAAGTTCACGTAGGTAGGGCTAGTTTGGCTTGCCGTGAGGTTGGCTTGGCTTGCACAAGAGATGGTGTATCAAGCAAGTTGCAATCAAACAAACAAGAACAAATTGAAACCCTAAAGCAAACGTAAACAAAGCAACCGAATAAGCAAGAAAATACCTTCTAGGAAGCTTGACCTAGACGGCGGAGAGAGATAGAAGATGAGCTTAGACCGAGAGTGGGTTAGGGTTGCCTTATTTTGGCTTTACCTAACTTTGGAAACTTTTGTTTTTGGATATCTTTTTTTTTTAATATCCGAGATCTTATATTTTGACCTTTTCGGATTTGCAAAAGGAAACAAAAGAAAACGGCCTAAGTAACAAGAATATCACAAGTGTGATCTTTAGAGATAGGAGAGAGAAAATAAGATTTGATTTGATATCTTATAAGGAAATTGCGGCTAACAACCTAAAAAGTAGAATCTAGCAAACAAGGAAACTATATCCACGCGTGAAACAAGGAAACAAAATATTCTAGCATGCAAGATAACAAATAACCTAACACACCAAAACTTAGGGAACAAGGAAAAATTCCGGCCAAGATATTATCTTGTAGAAACCGAGTAGGTGATGCAAAGATGGGAACTTTGGTTTTTTTCTTCTCAACAATTTACGAAAGCATTCGATGGGGGTCAAGAAAAAAAAATTGTGAACAAGATGCAAACTTGAGTTCGTGACTTACAAGACTGCTGGGCTCTGATGCCAGTTGATGTGTTCTTGCCTCCGATGACAAGCCAATTGTCAAAGGCGACACCTTTGGATCTAGTCTTGGGCGAGAAGTCACTCATTCCTTGTCAAACATGTCGTGGAATCCTTGGGTGAAAACCCGCGTTATCTTGCACGAAAGGTTGACAAGATGGTGGCGAAGCGAACCCGGTGGAGGTGGTCTGGATGGTCGTGGCGTCGGCGAGGCTGAGTGTCACGTTGAGTGTCACAACAGCGAAGACGACGTCGATGGCGATGGTGAACGTGATGGAATTGGTGGCGATTGTGGGTGCGATGGAAGCGATTGATGGGGCGAATGGATAGCGACGGCGGAAGCGATTTGATGAGGGATAGGTGACTTGAAAAACAAGTCTTTGGTGTCGTAGCGTCAACTGCGGGAGAAGGGAGATGCGAAGGAAGACTTGGCTTGAAGGTTTAAGCAATTGCCGTAGCGTCGGCGGCGGAGGGAATGAGGATGTGAAGATAGAAGGTGACGTCCGATCAAGGGAAGGAGGATAAACACTTTACTTGAAACCTTGATTAAAATTGAACGTACTAAAACCAATAACATAGTTTGACTTAAATACTAGGGCAAGACATAGGATGGGCCGAGTCGAGCCTAGTGGGCTAGCCCATGCAAGCATGCAAAAGGCACAAACCCTAAAATAGAAATGACTATAAAAGGAAACTATCTAAAATAAGCAATAATACCAAATATAGAAAGTGTCTAAAAACTATGCCAAAACAAAGGCAATAAACCTCTAAGTGTCAAAACGACGCGGCGAAGGCATGGATGCAAACACCGCGAGGAACGGCGACGAAGGGTCGATGGCCTCGCGAGTGGGTGCACGCGATGCCGGCTACGATGATCGCGATGTTTCGATGCCGATGGTGGTGAGGACGACGAGTCTTGGGTTGGCGTCTGGGCTTCCTTGGTGATGTGACCCTGCCTCCCATGACGACCCAAGATGAGGAAGAAGCCATGAGCCTACACTCAAAGGGCCCAGTAACAAGGTCTAGGTCCAAGGCCATTGCCGCCGCCGTCGTGTCACTTATCGCACGCGCCGCCGCCAGCCAAGGAAGCCCAGAGACCAATCCAAGGCTCGTCGTCCTTGCCACCATCGGAAGTTCTGAAGACTGTGAAAAGGCCGCGTTCTTTTGAAGACTGTGCCACCTCGTCGTCTCACGCGATGATCTCTTCAAAGCCTTCAACGCGTCCATGAGTTTCACGCATTCTTTTTAAGACATTATCTATATTTGGTATTTCCAGCTTGTTTAGATAGTTTCCTTATTTGCAACGTTTTAGATAGTTTCCTTATTTATAGCGTTTAAGATAGTTTCCTTTTATCTTTTAGGGTTTGTGCCTTTTGCATGCTTGCATGGGCTAGCCCTTAGGCTCGTTTCGACCCAAGCCCATTAGGTCTTGGTCGAGACCCCTTCCCTATTTATACCCTACTTTGTACTCTTTATTTCTCACGTTCAAGTTAAAGTTCAAGGTTTAAAGTCGAGTGTTAATCCCTCCTTCCCTTGATCGGACGTCACCCATATCCCTCTCATCCCCATTCACTCCGCCGCCGACGCTACGGCAACCACTCGATCTCCATCGAGTTTATGCCCTCTGCAGTCGACGCTACGACACTAACTACTTGTCTCTTCAAGTCGTCTATCCCTCCATTCAATCGCGTCTGCCACCGCTTCCATCAATCGTTTCCATCGCCACCGATTCACCGCGTCCTTCCGTTCGCGATCATCATCACCACGTTCCACAGCAGAATACTGGAGACGAGTGACTTCTCAACCAAGACTAGATCCAAAAGTCGTCACCTTTGGCAATTCGACTTGTCATGGGAGACAAGGACACATCAACTGGTATCAGAGCCCATCAGTCTTGTAAGTCACGAACTCAAGTTTCAATTTTGTTCACAATTTTTCTTGACCCCCATCTCTGCTTTCGTACTATCTCGCGAGAAAAAGATCACGAAAAACCAGAAATTTTCCATCTTTGCTGACCCTTCGGTTTCTACAAGGTCACACCTTGGCCGATTTTTCCCTTCCTTCCCAAGTTTTGGTGTGTTAGGTATTTTGTTATCTTGCATGCTAGAATATTTTGTTTCCTTATTTCATGCGTGGATAGAGTTTCATTGTTTGCTCGATTTTGCTTTTTAGTTAAGTTTACCAATTTCCTTATAAGATATCATCAAAATCTTATCTTCTCTCTCCTCTCTCTACAAAGATCACACTTGTGATATTCTAGTTACTTAGACCTTTTTTTTATTTTGTTTCCTTTTGCAATCCGCAAAGATCAAAAGATAAGACCTCGGATATTAAAAAAAAAAGATATTAAAAAAAATCAAACAAAAAAAGTTTCCAAAGTTAGGTAAAGCCAAAATAAGGCAACCCTAACTCCCTCACCCAGGTCTAAGCTCATCTTCTCAATCTCTCCGTCGTCTAGGTAGCTTCCTAGAAGGTGATTTCTTGATACTCGGTTGCTTTGTTTACGTTTGTTTAGGATTTCAATTTGTTCTTGTTTGTTTGATTGCAACTTGCTTGATACACCAACTCTTGTGCAAGCCAAGCCGCCCTCACGGCAAGCCCAAACAAGCCCTACCTACGTGAACTTTGTGACTTGATTAGTGATTTGCTTGGTTGTTGTTCTTTATTGTCTTTTGGTTCATTTTTACTCCCATGTCTGGCCGTCTTGTTATAGGCACGATGCAGATTGGATCCAGTCAAGACGACCGCGAAGTCGACACAACAAACCGAGATCAACCCCCACAGTTGGTTCTACCTCAAGGCCAACCACCACAAGACCAACAACGCGATCCAATCATTGCATTGTCCGAAGATCAAACCTTGATCCAGGCTCTAAGACAAGAGATCGCGACTATGAAATCCCAACCACCAGTGGCACCCATCGTGCCGACTCTTACCCCTCCAAGTGCTATGGACGCGCCGCCTCCACCTGGAGCTACTGACGCGGGTCCATCGAAGACGAGAGTCGACAAAGGCAAAGGCAAACTGCATTCGACGTCTCAACATCAACCACAACTCAACAGAATGCAGAGTGTCATCAAGAGTCACCAAGGCTTTGTTTCCCACGAGGACCGCTATGTCCCTAGAGCCACACCTGCTGGCTTCGACGACGGCTCCGACTACGACCATGACGCCGAGGATGATCGAGGTGAGTACTCTGACCCTTACAATTTTGATGACAGGTATGCCTCTCGGAGAACACAGCGCCGTGTGCAAGCCTCTACACCACGCGATGGCCGACGTCGTCAAGCTGCCCAAGCCGACGCGACACCAAGAAGACACAACCGCCGCGATCGTGGAGCTGCCCCCCGCGATGATTCTTTGAGGACACCCCCTACTCAGCAACGTAGCCATGATGTACGCGATCATCTACGACACCAAAGTGTCCGGACACCGCGTTATGACGATGGCCACACATCGATCACACCCAATGTCCAAGACGACTTCGTCGAGTATGATGACGAAGAGATCGAGGACTCAGGTATGGTCAATCCAAATTATTTCCATCCACCTCTTGGAGATCCCATTGAGTTGCAGGATCACCCTTCGGATTGGATACCTTCGCCGCATCTCCGACCCAGAGGAGAACGCGTTCCTGACATTGGCGGCGAGCGTCGCGATGTTCAACAGCGAGACAATCGACGCGACAACTATGATCCCCAGCCACGAAGACGTCAACGCAATGACGCCTACGCGCCCAGGGATGACTTTGTTCCCAAAGATCGCGAACAACGCGATAGACACCACGTTGGACGCGATAGACCACATGGATTGCGCGCCATTAACAACCCTCTTTATGACGCTGCCCCACACAACGCGTTCAACCCAGCCCCAGAACAGCCTCGATACCAACGACCCTACGTCAAGGTAAAAATCGAGCATTTTCATGGTGAATATAACCCCTCTGTGTTTCTTGAATGGGTGCATGCTTCAGAGTACACTCTTCGCTATAATCGTGTGCCACCTGAGGACCATGTTGACGCCGCGACGCTTAACTTCCGAGGAGCTGCCCGCGTGTGGTGGCATAGGTTCGAAGATGACTGCGTTCGACGCCACAGAGCACGAGTCACTGAATGGCATCAATTAGTCTACGTAATGACCAGGAAATACGTGCCTCTAGACTACCGGAATCAAATGAGATTGGACATTGCCATGGCTCGCCAGGGATCGGTGACTCCACTCGAGTTCTTTTCCAAGCTTGAAGACATGTATTACAACGCCAACATCTCTGTTGCACCATCTACTCTGAGGACCAAATTCTTGAGTGGCTTGAACACTAACATCCGTGATCAACTCGAGATTTTGCCCATCAAAGACATGAACACACTCACCCACACGGCGATGCAAATTCATGCACAATTATCTCGCCGCAGGTCTTACACATATTCCAGTGGCCAACAAAGGTATTCTTCTAACTCTAGTGGTTTACCTTCTACTAATGTTCGCCCTAGTGCCTCTACCACATCCGCGTCTAGCCAAGACCCCAAAGCGAAGACCGCGCCACTGGCCACCGCGCCGCGACAAAACGCACAACGACAGGCGCCAGTGAACAATGATCGCGCGCGTGATATTGAGTGTTACAAATGTGGTGGAAGAGGCCACTACAAGAGAGATTGTCCCAATGCTCGCAAAGTGTTGTTCTCCACAGCCGCTATCGGCTACGAGTCTTGTGAGGACGAGGAGGCCACACTTGATGCAATCCCTGAAGACAATACAGAGGAGGATGAAGACGCGTATGACTGCGAACCCACGTCTCTGCACGCGGGCACACCATTGAGCTTGGTGACGCGTCGTCTCCTCACCGTTAAGGAAGCCACCTTAAGCGATCAACGAGAGAACTTGTTCCACACAAGGGCTCTAGTCCAAACAGCTTCCTTAAGTATTATTATTGATGGCGGATCTTGTGCAAATATTGTGAATGAGAAGGTTGTCAACCACTTCAAATTTCCTACGACGCCTCATCCACAACCTTATGCCCTCCAATGGATTTCTTCTAGTCCAGGTAACACAGTATCTCGCCAATGTTTAATTTCTTTTTCTATAGGCCAATACTGTGATTCTATTCTTTGTGATGTCATTGCAATGGACGCCACCCATATTTTGCTTGGGCGCCCATGGCAATTTGACAGGTGCGTGCTCCATGATGGGTATTTGAACACTTATGTGTTCAATTACCACGGGAAGCGCGTCACTTTGCATCCAATGTCTCCCCATGAGGCCATAGAGACCGCGTCCACTACGCCCCAATCTGGTCACACTTCATCTCCTTCAGGCGAACGCGATCGCCAGAAGGCCATAGAGACCGCGTCCACTACGCCCCAATCTGGTCACACTTCATCTCCTTCAGGCGCTAGCAAGAAGAAGCACAACGCCACGACTGGGACACCAAGTGCCCCACGTCATTTGATAGGCGTTTGTCGTCGTGACACCTAAACAAATAAAATCCTAACAAACCTAAACAAGTAGTAGAGGCAAGCAAGGGTCGAATCCACAGGGAGGAAGTGATCTATCTATGTATTTATGAGCATGCAAAGTAACAAAGGGGGGTTTTAGTTATCAAACATAGAGTAACAAAGATGCAAGCTTTAGAGAAAGAATAAGAAAAATGGGTGGAAGTATTCCACCAGACAAATATCCATACGTCAAAGGAAACAGGTTGATCACTGAAATCTATTAAATCCAAGTTCTTTTCACAATCTTATAGTTATTCTCATCCTGATCTTAAGTACTACTGATTCTCACAGTTGTCAATAGACTTATTACTATGCCAATGGTAAAATACACCAGTCACGCCTGTCACGCGGTACCAGACCGGGGTACATTACCACCAACAAAGCAATAGCAATGCACACAAGGATATAAGATACATGCAAGTAGAAAGACGTACAAGTACTCACTCCCCTACTTAACATGCAATCGATTCTCACTCATAATTGTACGCTCGGAACCCCTATACGCACAATTGTGTTTGCCACTAGATATGCACTCGGAACCCCTATATGCAATCCTAGCACTATGATAGATGTCGATAAGCCTAGTTAGCAACTCTAGATAAACCAACATAAATCAATAGACAATATAACCAAGAGAATCAAACCAACACTTATAAGATAAAGAACAAGGAATAGAAATCTCACAACCAATCCATTGCAATGCTTCAATTGTCTAGCGAAATAAAGGTGTTTAGTTCTCCATGGGTTGAAAACCCTGGATGCAGAATGAAAACGAACTAAGTCTCCCCAAGGAGAATTGTAACTTGTCGCAACTAGGTTAACAAAAGAGTATTTAACCTAAATCTAAAAGTAATAAAAATAATAAAATAACAATAATAAAATAAAATAGGAAAGTAAACAAACGAATTTGGGAAGCTAATCCCGAAATTTCCAATTCTCGGCATGACACCAACTGCTTCGCACGGCCCATCTCCAAGGCAGCAGCCAACTCGGCCCAACCAAGCATCAGCGGCCCATTCCAACAATCATCCTTACGCTGACATCACCATGACATCATCACTCCAATTCATCTTCCGCTTTCCGCTTCAGCTTCATGCGGCATTTCACGCGGCTTCAATTCAATTCCTTCGTGGGCCGCTCGGCAATGGGCCTTTCTTCTTCAACTGGGCCGAACTCTTCCTTCCAAATTCCAGCATCAACCCGCGACATCATAATTAATTGCTCCGCATTGCCTCGCGTGGCCGCGGGGCGGCACCTCCCACCGCGGGGCGGCATCCTTCTCTGAGACCCATCGCCGGGTCGCGGTGGCTTTGGCGCGGGGCGCCATTCTTCTCTCTTCAGCTCCTCTTCTGCTCTTCTTTACTACCAAGTGTTGGTAATCTTCTCCAATAAATTCCAGCAGATCCCCATCATCTCCATCTAAGTCGTAAAACCTTGGATATCTTCACTTCTCAACTACTCTTCTGGATTACAGACTTAGCCTAAATCTACTCCAAAACTCCATCTAAAATATGTCAATAATCACTAGTTAAGGTGCATGAAATGACACCTATCAAATATCCCCACACTTAGACCTTTACTCGTCCCGAGTAAATCAAAACCAATCATACTCCAATCATCAAGGTCTCAGGAAGTGTGAGAAAACATGATACCAGTGACTACAACAACTCAACCATCAGCTCCAGACAACCAAAACCATACGCACAGCACATCAACACAATACAACACAACTCAATAAATCTCAACACCCACACATCCAAGCTAAAAGGAAAGCAGAGTACTTTCCCCAAGCTTATCCCAAACACCATAGAGTGAATCAAAATCTAATCCTATCTCCCATCTATCTTCTTATGCCTCCTAGAGTGACCTACCCGACAATCCTTCTTTGACTCCTCTTCTTATGACGCATCGCCAAGAATAATGAGAAATCCTAAAATCACTCTTCTTCTTTTTCGCTCATTTTGCCAAGGCGCCCTTTCGGGTTTTCACCAAGCCACTCATTTCATTTTTCAATAGATGTACTCACATAAGCTCACGTCACTCTTGACCACATATTACCCCAGCCTAATGCTGGTCCAAGCCACCTGCTTATTACCTAGGCCACCCTTTCGGGTTTTCGACCTATCCCAGGATTTTTAATGTATGCCTTTTTTCAATTTTTGGCTTTTTCTCTTTTTATATTCATTTTTCTCCTCAGCGACGTAGCAAGTATAGAACTCTCCCCCATGCTTAAACATTGCATTGTCCTCAATGTAATGAAAGACAAAAGAATAGAGACATAGGGAAAAGCAAAAAATAACTCACAAGCGTCGCCAAGCTTCTTGGACACTGAAGTTGTCACTGGCGGTCTTCTCAATAAATGCTCAGGTCTTTGGTGTTGGGCGGGTGTCTTCATCAACTCTATCGTCTTCTCCTACCGTGCAACCATAATGGAACCACTTTGGTGAATAGTGGTATAACATAGAAGTCGGGGTTGCACGGCCTTCTAGGAACATATGGTAGAGCCCAGATGTAATCATGGTGTGGACTCTAGTGTTCCTCCTCCTCAGCTGTCGACTATAGGGCCATCATCGTTGTCAAATCAAGTGTAGGGCAATATATCCTCCTTGACAACATGATGCGCACCATCTCCATGGGGAACTCTAGACAACTGGCCTTGGATACCTCTGTTTTTTTTCGATTTTTTTTTTTCAAATTTTCGATTTTTTTTTTCCGCCCCCCGTTTAAGGTTTTTTCGGGGGGTGACTTAGTGCATGGAAGGAAGAGACTTACAATGGTGTGGAAACACCTTCTCCAATAGGCATGGGTCTCTTCCCTGCAGGTTAGTCGGAGACAAAAAAACAAGAACAAAAACAAAGCAAAAACACACTAAAGAAAATGCAAAAACAAAGAATGAAAAGCAAAGAAATAAAAACATATCTCGGGTTGCCTCCTGGATAGCGCCTTAGTTATTGTCATGGCTTGAAATCCTGCTCATTCTTCTCAACTCGGGTTGCTCATAGCAACTGAACACCTGGGATCTATATCAGGGGGATGCCTCTTTGTATACTCCCTGTTGAGCCTTTCCCCCATGCTTGTGCATTTCATGATGGTTGGACCGCCGTTCATATCTATGAATGCACTTGCCATCTTTCAAAACGGTCTACCCAGCATCTCAGGGCATGCATGCTTATCATGCCCCGTATCCAGCATGTAAGAAATCACCACCTGCATCAAGGCATCCTTCTTGTTCTTCCCCTTTGGTTTCTTTTTGATCAAGCCCAACACCTTTAACATTTCCTTGCAGCAAGGGGTGTTGTCAGCCAGATGGACCAAAAGGATGGTTGCCTTGGGACTACTGAAGGTGTCAAATAAGCCTTTGTCGCTTCCCACCTTTTGGGTGTCCTTCAGAGCCTCAGGGGAGGGTGTAACGGGTTGCAGCGCGACGAGCGGGAAGGAGTTAAGACGCAAAAACTCATCATAGGCAGCCTCCAGAGGATCGGGGACTGCCAGGGCGATTGTCTCTGGAGTATTTTCGCAAACATGGCATTCCTCCTCATCGTCGCTCCAATCCTCCTCAAATCTCAAAAAGTACTCTTCCTCAGTCAGCACCGGATGTTCAACCCCGTAAGTGTCTACCCAAACCTCACCAGCATATTTGAAATTTTGGACACCGGGCTGCGGCGAGATCGCGCTAGGAGGTACTTCGTCCACCGCGGGGCGGTAGTCATTGCCGCGGGGCGGTGAGGTCGCGGCGGAGATACTGAGGCACGTCGCTGGGTCACGGTCATTCTCGCCGCGGGGCGGTGAGATAACTGGGATCTCACGCCGGGTCACGGTGAGAGGTGACGCGGGGCGGTGGGCGATGTTCTCCATCTCACGGTCGCTCTCTTTTTCAGCTGACTTCGACTCAATCAACGCTTGACTCAGTTGGTTAACTTGGCTTTGGAGATTAGAAATCGCCTCTTGGTGTTGTTGTTGGGCTCGACTTTGTTGTTGGACTATTGTTTTCACTCCTTTCCACAACGAAAAGACACTCTGTGCCATGATTGTCATGCTTTGCATCAGGATGTTGAATACATCAGCACCGGGCACGGGCAAACTTGCATTCTGTCCTTGGATTCCATATGAATATGGGCGTACTGCGGTTGGATTCCATACGGACCTAGGTTATAGTTTCCCTGCACCCTGAGTTGTAGGTGTCCGAAAAGTGCTCCTGCTTCGGTCCCTGCGAGTTCACACCTCGACGTGCATTTACTGCTGCTCTGAATGCGGGAAGTCCTGGACAATCGTCAGTGGAATGCCACGGATCATGACAGATTCTGCAGGCACTAGGAGTTGGGTAGTGTCCCCTCTCTGGCGAGAATGAGCAGGGGCCTGGTCTTTTGTGCGGTTCTCCCCCGAACTCCATATCTGTATCAAAAGCAAAAGAGAGAAAAACAAAAATTAGTAGCACGGGTGTGGACCGTAAGATAGGTCCACACCGAGGTAACACACACAAACAAACACACAGAAAAATCAAAACTTGCCTCCGCGGCAACGGCGCCAATTTGATAGGCGTTTGTCGTCGTGACACCTAAACAAATAAAATCCTAACAAACCTAAACAAGTAGTAGATGCAAGCAAGGGTCGAATCCACAGGGAGGAAGTGATCTATCTATGTATTTATGAGCATGCAAAGTAACAAAGGGGGTTTTAGTTATCAAACATAGAGTAACAAAGATGCAAGCTTTAGAGAAAAAATAAGAACAATGGGTGGAAGTATTCCACCAGACAAATATCCACACTGCAAAGGAAACAGGTTAATCACTGAAATCTATTAAATCCAAGTTCTTTTCACAATCTTATAGTTGTTCCCATCCTGATCTTAAGTACTACTGATTCTCACAGTTGTCAATAGACTTATTACTATACCAATGGTAAAATACACCAGTCACGCCTTTCACGCGGTACCAGACCGGGGTACATTACCACCAACAAATCAATAGCAATGCACACAAGGATATAAGATACATGCAAGTAGAAAGACGTACAAATACTCACTCCCCTACTTAACATGCAATCGATTCTCACTCACAATTGTACGCTCGGAATCCCTATACACACAATTGTGCTTGCCACTAGATATGCACTCGGAACCCCTATATGCAATCCTAGCACTATGATATATGTCAATAATCACTAGTTAAGGTGCATGAAATGACACCTATCATCATTCGTTGCCCCCAGCGCGTCCTTTGCAAGGAACCTGTGAGCAACGCGTTCTTTTGGCCAGGCCCAGTGACCTCACTGCATGTGTCACTGGCAAAGCGCCATGTTTTCTACTTGTGCCAACCCCATGCATACCAGAATCGTCGAAGAACGCGGTCTTACCATCATCGATCGTGAAGTTGCTTGCCGTGTTCCAAGACGTGTTCCCAGATGAGTTTCCACAAGGATTACCTCCCCTGAGAGGGATGGAGCACCAGATTGATTTTGTTCCAGGTGCTTCTTTGCCCAACCGCGCTGCTTATAGAGCTGGTCCAGAAGAGACCAAAGAACTACAACGCCAAGTCCAAGAATTGTTAGATTGCGGGTACATAAGGGAATCTCTTTCCCCTTGTGATGTGCATGTGATCCTTGTGCCCAAGAAAGATGGCACCTGGAGAATGTGTGTTGATTGCTGTGCCATAAACCAGATCATAGTCAAGTATCGGCACCCTATTCCCCGCCTTGATGATATGCTTGATGAACTTCATGGCGCGACACTCTTCTCCAAGATTGATTTGAAGAGTGGTTATCACCAGATCAGAATGAAAGAAGGTGATGAATGGAAGACGGCATTCAAAACCAAGTATGGGCTCTACGAGTGGCTTGTCATGCCCTTTGGGCTCACGAACGCGCCTAGCACATTCATGCGTGTGATGAACCACGTGTTGAGATCTTTCCTTGGCAAGTTTGTTGTCATTTATTTCGATGACATACTTGTGTATTCCCGGAGCCTCGAAGACCATGCCGATCACCTTCGACAAGTGTTAGAGTGTTTTCGCCAAGAGCACCTATTCACCAATCTGGCTAAGTGTTCCTTTTGCTCCGCATCAACCAACTTTATGGGCTACATTGTTAGTAGCGATGGTTTACGCGTTGACGAGGAAAAGATCGCGGCCATCAGGGACTGGCCCACTTCTACAACTCCGACACAAGTGCGAAGCTTTCTCGGTCTCGCGGGCTTTTATCGGCGTTTTGTATGCGACTTTTCCTCCATTGTCGCGCCACTTCATGAGCTCACCAAGAAACGAAGCACAGTTTTGTGGCAGGATTCCCATGAACGCGCCTTCTCCGCCTTGAAGACCGCGTTATGCCAAGCGCCATTGCTCCATCTTCCAGATTTCACCAAACACTTTGAAGTAGAGTGTGATGCCTCTGACATAGGCATTGGTGGTGTACTACACCAAGAAAAGAGGCCAATTGCCTACTTCAGTGAGAAGCTCACAGGAGCCACTCTCAATTACCCCACCTACGACAAAGAGCTTTATGCTTTAGTACGCGTGCTGAAGACTTGGCAACACTACCTCTGGCCGCGTGAGTTTGTCATCCACAGTGATCAAACCGCGTTGAGTTACTTGAAGAGCCAAGCTCACCTCAATCACCGCCATGCTCGCTGGATGGAGTTTCTGGAGACATTCCCTTATGTCGTTGTTCACAAGAAAGGGAAAGATAACATCGTTGCTGACGCGTTGTCCCGCAAGTATGTTCTCTTGACTCAAGTGCAAACTAAGATTTTGGGTTTTGCTTTGATTAGTGAATTAATTGCTAGTGACCCTTTCTTTGCCTCTATTCTTGAGCACTGCCTGAGATCGCGTGAGTTTGAGACGTTTTACCTTTCTGAGGGTTATTTGTATAAGGCTAGTCGTCTATGCATTCCTAGATCTTCCATTAGGTTCCTATTGATTGAGGAAGCACACGCGAGTCGTGGACACTTTGGGATTAGGAAGACCTTAGACGCGTTGAGAGAACATTTCTTTTGGCCTAACATGACCCACCAAGTGACTAGGTTTTGTAGGAGTTGTGTGACTTGCCAGAGAGCCAAAGCTAAGTCTAGTCCTCATGGCCTCTACACTCCTTTGCCCATTCCGAGTGCCCCCTGGGAAGATTTGTCTATGGATTTCATCACGGGTTTGCCCCTCTCTAGATGAGGTAAAGACTCTATTTTTGTGGTCATAGATAGATTTTCTAAGATGGCACATTTTATAGCTTGTAAGACCACCCATAGTGCTAGTGAGATTGCTGATTTATTCTTTGAGCATGTGGTGCGTCTTCATGGAGTCCCGCGTACCATTGTTAGTGACAGGGATTCTAAGTTTGTTGGTCGCTTTTGGAGAACTCTTTGGGGAAAGCTAGGAACCAAACTCCTATTCTCGACTAGCTACCACCCCCAACCCGATGGCCAAACGGAGGTCACCAATAGAACTCTAGGATCCCTCCTTCGCACGATGCTCAAAGCCAACCCTAAACGTTGGAAGGACTTACTATCCATTGTCGAGTTTTGTTACAATAGATGCAGGCACACGGTGACCAAGTTGACACCTTTTGAGGTGGTGTATGGCATCAACCCCTTGACACCACTGGATTTGTCGTCGTGTCCTCTCCGAGATCCCGTGCATATATCCGCCTCACATCGCACTGAGCAAGTCCAAGAGCTTCATCGAAAGACCAAGGAGCAGCTGGAGAGGAGGACCGCGCAGTATGCCTCGCAGAAGAATTCAGGCCGCCACCGCGTCGTCTTTGCCCCCGGGGACCTTGTCTGGGTGCATCTACAAAAAGAGAGGTTCCCCTCGCGACGAAAGCACAAACTAGCACCACGTGGAGATGGCCCCTACCGCGTAATAAAGGCCATAGGGGACAATGCCTATCAACTCGAGCTCCCACCAGATTTTGGAGTCCACGCGTCCTTCAACGTGGCCGACTTGACTCCATATGTTGAGCCGGAGTTTGATGATGGTGAAGCGGGGATGCTTCACAGCCAAGTAGGGGAGGGTGATGTGACCCTACCTCCCATGACGGCCCAAGACGAGGAAGAAGCCATGAGCCTACGCTCAAAGGGCCCAGTAACAAGGTCTAGGTCCAAGGCCATCGTTGCCGCCGTCGCGTCACTTATCGCACGCGCCGCCGCCAGCCAAGGAAGCCCAGAGACCAATCCAAGGCTCGTCGTCCTTGCCACCATCGAAAGTTCTGAAGACTGTGAAAAGGCCGTGTTCTTTTGAAGACTGTGCCACCTCGTCGTCTCACGCGATGATCTCTTCAAAGCCTTCAACGCGTCCATGAGTTTCACACGTTCTTTTTAAGACATTATCTATATTTGGTATTTCCAGCTTGTTTAGATAGTTTCCTTATTTGCAACGTTTTAGATAGTTTCCTTATTTATAGCGTTTAAGATAGTTTCCTTTTATCTTTTAGGGTTTGTGCCTTTTGCATGCTTTGCATGGGCTAGCCCTTAGGCTCATTTCGACCCAAGCCCATTAGGTCTTGGTCGAGACCCCTTCCCTATTTATACCCTACTTTTTACTCTTTATTTCTCACGTTCAAGTTAAAGTTCAAGGTTTAAAGTCGAGTGTTAATCCCTCCTTCCCTTGATCGGACGTCACCCATATCCCTCTCATCCCCATTCACTCCGCCGCCGACGCTACGGTAACCACTCGATCTCCATCGAGTTTATCCCCTCCGCAGTCGACGCTACGACACTAACGACTTGTCTCTTCAAGTCGTCTATCCATCCATTCAATCGCTTCCGCCACCGCTTCCATCATTCCATCAATCGTTTCCATCACCACCGATTCACCGCGTTCTTCTGTTCATGATCATCATCACCACGTTCCATAGCAGAATACTGGAGACGAGTGACTTCTCAACCAAGACTAGATCCAAAAGTCGTCACCTTTGGCAATTCGACTTGTCACAGGAGACAAGGACACATCCCTTGGCCAGCGACGATGCGTGCGACAAGTGACGCGACGGCGGCGGCGATGGCTTTGGACCTAGACCTTGTCACTAGGCCCTCTGAGCGTAGGCTCATGGCTTCTTCCTCGTCTTGGGCCTTCATGGGAGGCAGGGTCACATCAACAAGGGGACATGATGGATCCTATGGCTGAGGCATAGGGAATCCTGCTCATCCTCTCAGTTTCACCAGGTGTCTTAGGACATTGGTTCTTGTTGAGATGTAAGCCATGCTGCATAGGCAGGAATCCTTTATTAGAGTTCGTCATGTTGAATCTATCAAGGACCTTATCTACATAAGTTCCCTGACCTAGACCAATAAGTCTCTTAGATCTATCTCTATAGATCTTAAT
This sequence comes from Rheum nobile, assembly GCA_027886185.1. Taxonomy (NCBI): domain Eukaryota; kingdom Viridiplantae; phylum Streptophyta; class Magnoliopsida; order Caryophyllales; family Polygonaceae; genus Rheum; species Rheum nobile. The sequence goes on along the minus strand of WOAB01000644.1, from coordinate 6,540,337 downwards.
GCCTAGTATGTACTCAGCCTCTCCCAAGTCCTTCATTGAGAAATACTTCTTAAGTCATTCCTTAATTGTTTTCAGCATAGGAATGTCATTCCCAATGAGTAATGTATCATCCACGTATAGAACTAGGAAGGCCACTTTGCTCCCACTAAACTTCTTGTAGACACAGGGCTCTTCTTCGCATCTGATGAAGTCAAACTTTTTGACCACTTCATCAAAATGAAGATTTCAACTCCTGGATGCTTGCTTAAGTCCATAGATGGACTTCTTAAGCTTGCATATTCTCCTAGGATTTTCTGGATCCTCAAAACCTTCTGGTTGCATCATGTATACATCCTCTTCTAAATATCCATTTAGAAAAGCGGTCTTGACATCCATTTGCCAAATCTCATAATCATAATAAGTGGCAATCGCTAGGAGTATCCTAATGGACCTGATCATAACGACCGGTGAGAACGTTTCATCATAGTCAGTACCATGAACTTGTCTAAATCCTTTGGCAACTAGTCTTGCCTTATAGACAGAAACGTTTCCATCCTTGTCTGTCTTGATTTTAAAGACCCATTTGCAATGGGTTTTATCCCATCAGGCAAATCTATCAAGTCCCAGACTTGATTCTCAGACATGGAGTCCATTTTGGATTTCATGGCTACCAGCCATTTCTCGGAGACGGGGTCCGCCATTGCTTGCTTATAGGTCACAGGCTCACCGTTCTCTAAAAGTAGAACGTCAATGCTAGCAGTCAAGACGTAATCCTCATATCGTCTAGGCTGCTGCCTTGGCCTATCTGATCTCCAAAAGTGGTCCAACAATAGGAGAGACTTCAGCAGAAGGGTTGACCACATTGGTATGCGGGACCTCAGGTGCTTCATCTACTTGAGGAATTGCATCTTGAATCTGAGCGGTTTCCCTTTGAGAAGGTACACCTCCAAAGTCAAGTTCCTCAGTGACATCGTCTATGTCCTCGTGTTGTTGGGTTTGTTACTCAGCTTGAATCTCATCAAGCTGAACATTTCTCCCACTTGGTTTCTTGGAAAAGAAATCCTTTTCCAAAAAGACACTATCCCGAGCAACAAACACTTTGTTCTCAGCGGGATTGTAGAAATAATATCCCTTTGTTTCCTTGGGGTAACCTATAAAGAAGCATTTGTCTGATTTGGGTGCTAGCCTATCAGATAGTAAACGGTTTACATAAGCCTCGCATCCCCAAACCTTCAGAAATGACAAGCTAAGAACTTTTCCATACCATATCTCATGTAGTGTCTTGTCAATTGATCGTGACGGAGTCCTATTTAGTGTGAACGCAGCAGTGGTGAGTGCATATCCCCAAAAGGATATAGGAAGATCAGCAAAGCTCATCATTGAGCGGACCATGTCTAACAATGTCCTGTTTCTCCTCTCAGATACGCCATTTAGCTGTGGCGTGCCTGGTGGAGTCAGTTGTGTCAAAATGCCACAACTTCTCAAGTGATGGTCGAATTCTTGGCTTGGATATTCGCCCCCTCGATCTGATCGGAGTGCCTTTATCTTCTTGACAGTCTATGTCTCAACTTCATTCTAGAATTCTTTGAACTTTTCAAAGGACTCAGATTTATGCTTCATTAAGTAGATATACCCATATCTACTAAAATCATCAGTAAATGTAATGAAGTATCGATAGCCTCTCCTAGCTTATGTGCTCATAGGTCCACACACATCGGTATGTATGAGAGCTAAGAGCTTAGTAGTCATCTCACATGTACCAGTGAAAGGTGACCTTGTCATCTTGCCCATCAGACATGACTCACATGTTTCAAATGATTATAAATCAAATGACTTTAGGCTACCAACTGTTTGGAGTTCCTTCATGCGTTTGTTGCTAATGTGACCCAAGCGACAATGCCATAGATTGGTTTCACTTATATCATTCGACTTTTGCCTCTTTGTATCAACGTTATAAATTTCAGATTTAAGATCCAGTATGTATAGTCCACCACTACTCATATGGGCTCGAGCATAGAAAATATCATTCTTATAAATGGAAAAACAATCCTTAATGACAAAATCATAACCCTCAAGGTTCAAAACTGAAATTGAAATCAAATTCTTAGTTATAGAAGGAACAAAATAACAATTATGAAGTTCTAAAACTAAACCAGAAGGTAGAGGTAGACTATAATCTCCAATAGCAAGTGCAGCAACCCTTGCTCCATTTCCTACACGCAGATCTATCTCACCCTTCTGCAATTGTCTCTTATTTCTTAGTCCCTGCACATTCGAAATAATGTGAGAACCACACCCGGAATCTAATATCCAAGAATGAGACTTGGTTGATAATATTTCAGTAACATAAATACCTGAAGTGGAGACTATTCCCCTCTTCTTATCTTCCAGGTACTTGGGGCAGTTTCTCTTCCAGTGCCCCTTAGCCTGAAATACCCCAAATAAGTGGATAATGGCATAAGGGTAAATTAATTAAGGATTTTACTAAAAAAGGGGAAATGGGAAATTGGGGATAAAAATCCCTAAGTGTTCGGTTGTCTTCCTCGTGTGAACTCCCGCTGAGCACCCACGTTTTCTCTTCTCCTCCGGTCTCTCTTCGTGCCCAGCTTCTTCCTCCCGAGCAGCTCCTTCCTCCGGCGAGCCCAGCCTCTCCCAGCGTCGTCCTCCTCCTCCCTTGGCTGCGTGCTATCTTCGTGGTGGCTGTGCTGTCTGGTTCGAGCTGTGGTCTTCGTTGTTGCTGTTGTCTGTGCTGGTGTTGTTGAGCTGCAGCTGCAGTCCGTCGTCGTGGTGGTCGTCTCCGGCGTCAGAAGCTTTCCGGCAAGGACTAATGAAGAGTTGAAGAAAAATTTCGTGAGCATTGGCTTGATTTTGTGGGTGTGTGGTTGCTGAAATTTTGGAAGGTATTATTAGGGTTGAATTTGGGGATTTTTCTCTAGTTGTGGTTTGGTATGACTTAATGTCAGGGTTTTGCTCGGATTGATTTCGCAGGTTTATTCGGGTTGATTGGAGATCTCTGGAGTCGTTGTGGTTCGACTTGAGGCAAGAGGATCCTTGCAAACTTATATATTTTATAAATTGATTTATGCTTAGTTTATTTCATAAATTGTTTTACCATTGCTTGAGCTATTTTATTGGTTTGATTGACTATATAATTGCTCGGGTGATAATGTGTGATGATGTGTGATGGTGTGTGATAAGGTGTGGTTATGTGATTTTGATTGTCGTTGTGTTGGTTGATTGGTGTCGGTATGGTGTGGATAGTGGGTTTTGGAGGTTGTGAATTGTCTCACCTTGGTGATGTGGGGGTGGAGACGGAGATGTTGTGAATTGTCTCACCTTGGTGATGTGGAGGTGGAGACGGAGATGTTGTGAATTGTCTCACCTAGGTGATGTGGGGGTGGAGACGGAGATGTTGTGAAGTGGTAATTGTGTGAAAGGGTTGCTTGCGTACCTGATTAAGTGGTTGTTTGAAGTGATATATATGTATATTTTAATTGTTTGTGATTGGTTGAATATGAGTTCAGTTATCTTTCTTGGTTGCTTTGGTCGGATATGGTGATGACTAGTATATATTGATTATTGTTTGTATTGATTGAATGTTATGATGATGAAATGGGTATGTGCGTGTGATATGAATTGTCTTGTAGCGTATCTGATTAAATGTTGACGTGGTAGTCAAATATGACTAAATGTGATTAGTGTATGTTGACACGTGTGTGTGTGTTGGATCGTGTGTGTGTGTTGGCTTGAATGTGTATGTGTGTGTGTGTTGGATCGTGTGTGTGTTGGATTGAGTGTGTGTGAGTGTGTGTATATTGGTTGTGTGTTGAATAGTGGTTGTGATTGTGAGTTTCGTGTGTTATAGTTGTTGGTTGTAACTGGTCAAGGTGGTAAATTCTGTTGGTATGGTTGTTGTTGGTAACTGGTGGATTATGAAGGTTGGTTGCGTTGTTTGACTGTATAGATTGGTTTCCCATCTTGAGGGTGTGTGCCAATGCGAGTTGAGTTTGAGGTATGAGTTGCAGTCGAGGTTGACGAATCGGCGGCACCAGAAGGGTGGCTGGCCTGGATCGTTATTTTGTTATGTTTATATGTGATGATTATCTCGTTGATGCTTATGTGTTTGTTGATGTGAAGGTTAATTGATTTTGATGTGTTAGTGCAGTAGTGAGTTCAGTATAATTGGTTAGCTTTGGTTGTAAGTCAGTAGTAAGAGATGTATATGTGCATAGAGTTGTTGATTGAGGTATTAGTAATAGAGAGAAGGATGGATTGGACGTGTTAGTGAAGTTGGATTGGATCGTTTTATTCGTTTATGCTTGTGATGAGTTTGAGGATGGATTGATTGAGGTTAGTATAGTGAAGAGTTGGATAAGGATGTGTAATGAATGGTATGTGATAGTGTGTGTATATGTTTTGACGTGTGGTTGGCATTGGTTGGTTGATATGATTAAGTATAGTTATGATATTATATATATATATATATGTATATATATTGTGTGGCGTGTTGTCGTTGTTGTGAGTTGATTGGTGATATATGTATGTGTTTTGAACTGTTTTGGCTTGAGGAGTCTTGTCAGTCTTTCAAAAGACTGACCAGCTTCGGTTTACGTGCCGCGGTTGGCTGGGGTATCGGGTCCCCCAGTCAATCAGGGTTTGCAGATTTAGCGCCAACAAGGAGGATTCTGATCACTGTCGGTTTTGGAGTCGAGAACTCTACTCTTTTGGTTTGGACTTGACTTGTTGCACGTGTCGTTTTGGTTTCGGACTTTGAATGGGTTGTATTTGTTGTATTGGTTTTGGTTTTTGGTTTTTGGTTGTTGGTTTTTGGTTTGTAAATGGTTGTATTTCAGTATGTTAAGTTGTTGGTGGTTTCAAACTCTGGACAGGTTTTACAGGTTTTCCGCTGTGCTGCTTTTGATATTATATATTTGGGTTATGTTTTGCATTTTTTTCTTTTCACCCGCCTTATAATCCTTCCGGATTATGGAACTGTAGCACCACTGGCATGGGGGTGTTACATAGCCTTGCAGTAGAAGCAGTCGTGCTCAGCAGCCACTTTCACCTTAGGGGTGTTCCCCTTGGGTTGGACAACTTGCTTGCCCTTCCTTTGGTGTTGTTGCTTCTTCTGGGGCCCTTTCTTAAACCCTTTCCCATTGACCATTAGAACTTCCTTCAAAGGGTCAACCATGACGTTTTTGAAATACCCCAGTATATATTAAAAAGTATAATTGTTATAAGAATATATATATTTGGACAAAGGCAAAAAGGGGGAAAAATTAAAACCCTCATCTGCTTCAATTAGGAGAGAGCACAGCGAAGAGAGAGAAAGAGACGCCTCCTGCCTTCAGCTGCTCGGATTTCCGCCGGTGAGCTCGACTCGGTCGCTGCCACCGCCACCTTCCTTCCTTGGTTCGAGTCGCGACGAGCTGGTGCGAGCCCGCGGCGGGTTATTGTGCGAGACTGTTGTCATTGTTGTGCGAGGGCTCGGGTGCTGCGCGGTCAGCGACGAGCTCGGTTCTCCTACACGGCCAGAAGAGCGCCACCGGCTTCTGTCCTCTGCCGTTGCTGATGTGAGCTCCGGCGATGAGATGCCCAGTTCCGGCGACAGAGGCTAGCCACCGACGAGGTAGGCCGCAGCTGCTGTAAGGTTTTGGGTAAGCTGATTCCATCTGATTTTTGGGACTGATTTCTGCTGACCAATTATGGGCAGATTTGAGGAATTTCGGAGTAGTGGACAGCTGTTAATAGTTTGAATGAATTTGTTGATTTGTGTAGTCCAGCGAGCTGGAGTTTGGGTTGAATTTTGTGAGGGTTGCTTAATTAATTGGAGGTATAATTTTAGGGTTTGAATTTGGGGGTTTTGTTAGTAGTGGATTGTATGAGTAATTAATGCAGGGATTTGCTCGGATTGATTTCGCAGGTTCGTTCAAGTTGGTTGGAGATCTCTGAGGTCGTGGTTGTCGAGCTTGAGGCAAGATAAATCTTGCTAACCCTTACATAATTTCGTATCGTAATTGTTTTATAAATATATTTTACTATTATCTAGTATGTTAATCTAGATTAATAGAGGTAGATATATATGATTGAATGTGTATTAAATTGATTAAATGGTGTTGTGTGGATACTAATTGTTGGCTTGTTTGATGGTCGTGGGTATATTTTGATTATGTGCCGGATGGTTAGTTTTGTGTTGATATGGTTGAATGTGTTAGTTGTCGTGACCCTGTGTTGAGATTAATTAAATATTGACGTGGTATTTATTCGTGACTAATGGTGATTAATTGTGATTGTTTGAAAGTGTGTGAAAATGTGTGTGCATGTGTGTGTGCGTGTGTTAGTATTTGTCTCGGGTTATGTCTGATTAAATGTTGACGTGGTAGTCATTTGTGACTAAGTATGATTGATGTTGATTGATTGTTATTGGTTGGTGGTGGAGCCGGGGTGAGGGTGTGACCTCATCCGACCACGTGAGGGTATGACCCCGCGTTGGTAAAGGCTATGGTTGGATGGTGAAAGTCCCATCCGGAAGAGTGTTGATTCAGGGCCTCGGAGGGTGTGACCTCCGGTGGTCGGTGGGCTAGAGTGATGAAAGCCTCACTCAATCACGTAGGGGGAATGTCTATGGTGGTTAGGGCCAGGAACTCGGATGGTATGCGACCCATCCGCCTATCCGGATAGAGACGAAGAATTGTCTCACCCGGTGATGTGGTGGTGAGACGGAGGAGATATTATGTGTTAAATGTTGGTTGCGTACCTGATTAAGTGGTATTGATAGTTGTGTGTGTTGGATTGTGTGTGAATTGACAGCTGTGTGTGTTGACAGTTGTGTGTGTTAGACTGTGGGTGTTGACATGTGTGTGTGTGTGTGTGTGTGCAGTTGTGTGTGTTGACACTTGTGTGTGTTGGTAGTTGTGTGTTGGATTGTGTGTGTGGACATATGTGTGTGTTGACACTTGTGTGTGTTGGCAGTTATGTGTTGGATTGTGTGTGTGGACATGTGTGTGTTGGCAGTTATGTGTTGGATTGTGTGTATGGGTGGTTGTGTGCTCGGTTATGGGTTGTGTGCTTGATTATTGGTTGTGTGCTTAGTTAATGGTTTTGTTTGCGGATATTGGTGGGGTGTTTGATTATTGGTTTTGTGTTAGACTTTGGTTGTCGGTTGGTTGTAGTTAGTAGTCGTTTGTTGATTGTTGTTAGTGGTGGTTGTGGGCTATTGTTGTCCATTGGTAGTGGTTGTTGATGCGAAGATTAGTTGGACGTGTTAGTACAGTAGTGAGTTTTGTAAGTGGTTAGTCGTGGTTATACGTGTTAGTAGTAATATATGTGTATAGGTTCGTAGGGCTGATAATTGAGGTATTAGTAATAGAGGAAAATTGGATTGGATCTTTTTAGTCGTCTATACTTGTGGTGAGGTTGAGGTTGGATTAAGTGATGTTAGTATATTGAAGAGTTGGATAAGAGGGGTAATGCTGATTATGTGATAGTGTGTGTTTATGTTTTGATGTGTGGTCGATATTGGTTGGTTGATATGATAGTGATATTATAATGATATATATTTATATATGGTGTGGCATGTTGTTGTTTGGTATTATTTGATTGTTGTGATAATTCTCTGGTTTTAAACTGTTTTGGCTTGAGGAGTCTTGCCAGTCTTGATGGAAGACTGACCAACTTCGGTTTACGTGCCGCGGTTGGCTGGGGTATCGGGTCCCCCAGTCAATTTGGCTTTGCAGGTTTGCAGCAACAAGCGGGTTCTGGATCACAGATGTGTCTTCACAGTTAAAGATTTAGTTTTACTGCGGATTTGAAAAGGTTGTATTAACTATTCGTCGTTTTGCAATTAAACTGATGCTTTGAGTTGGATGAAATGTTTAAGGGTAGTTTCAAACTTGAGCAGGGAATTTTAATGTGGTTAACTTTATGTATTGGGAAGAGTTTTGGATTTCTTTTCTTTTAAAAACCGCCTTATAGTCCTTCGGGACTATGGCACTGTAGCACCTCTGGCCCGGGGTGTTACAGGAATTGGTATCAGAGCATTTACGTTCGAAAATGTTTTCAAAAGTTTGACGTGGAAAAAGATTATTCGCCAAAACTGTGAAGCAATCGTGTGATCAGAAGACCCTTGTTGTTACGTATAGGTAAGTTTGTATTTGATATATTTTATATGTGATGTTTAGTGTTGTTGAGTAATTTTATGATGTGTTCCCTGGTAAGTGGGACGTGTTGGAGATTAATAAGGTAAGTGTGGGTGTGGTAGAGGATGAAGTCATTGGGCTTATCGTCAAGAGGTTGAGGCAGCTAGTTTGGTAGCTGATGATTCGGTATGAAGTTGTTGTGTGCTACTGTTATTGTCAAGAATGAGAAAGACAGATTGAGCACTTTCAGTGATGGTCGTATTCCTAGATGAACCTTGATGATGAGGCATAGTTGTACGACCTTTGAGCAGTATGTTGATGAGTGATTGATTATGGAAACAGCTATAGATGATTTTGATCAGACTGTTGATGTTGGAAGTAGTAAGAAACAGAGAACTTAGTCTGCATCTGAAAAAGTGGAATTTTACAACAATGGGTTCGGCTGAGTTGAGAAACAGAATGTTCCGGTGATTTCAGGAAAATGACAGTTACTGTAACAGCAGATAAAGGTTTAGTGCATGTCGTGATCCTAGAGACTCTGGTAGAATTGTTATGTGCGATGACAGCTGCAAAACTGTTAAGAAAAGGTTGTGCCGGTTTTGTGTGTATGTTGAGATTGAAAGAGCAGATAGAGAAACTTATGAAGTTATGCTTTATTAAGCCAAGTGCTTCTCTTTGGAATGTGCATGTATTGTTGATGAAAAAGGAAGGATGATTCCTTTTTTACTTTGTCTGGATTATAATGAGATGGATTAGGTGATAGTCAAGTATAAATATCCGCTTCCTCGTACTGATGATTTGTTAGATAAATTACAAGGAGCTATAGTATTTTAAAAGATTGACTTGAGATTTGGGTATCCTCAGCTTAAGATTTGAGATGAGGATATTCACAAGACTGCCTTCAGAACAAGGTATGGTACTATGAATTAGATGTGATGCATTTCGGGTTGACTAATGCTTCTGCGGATTTCAAGGGCTTAAGGAACTGATGTTTTTAGAAAGTACTTGGATCGTTTGTAGTGAGTTTCCATTAATGACATTTTAGTATACATCCGGGAGTAAGAGGAATTACGAGAACAACCTTGGAATGTTAAGGAAATTGGGAGTTTTCTCAGACTGACAGATTACTGCAGGCGATTATGGATGAATTTTCTAAGGTTGTGTATGACTGAGAATTTTGAATGGAACAGGAGATGTCAGGAGCGAGTTTCGAAGAGATCAGGAAGTGTTTGAATTGTGCGTCAGTGTTAGTGTTACTGTAGGAAACAGAAGGACTTGTTAATTACAGTGATGTGTCTAAGCAGGATCTGGGTTGCATTCTAATGCAGAATGGGAAGGTTATTGCATATGTTTTTTTGTTAGTTCAAATTGTACAAGAGAGAGTTGAACATGAGATACAGATGGTTGCTAGAATTGATTAAGGATTATGAAAAGATATTGTTTATCAATCAGAAAAGGGCTACCGAGGTTGCTGATGCTTTGTGTAGAAAGTCGACTCTCGAGTATGTGGTTGCTTGTCTGACAGTTCGGTCGGGATTGCAACAGGAGTTGGAGAAGGGTGAAAAGTGAAATTTGTTCGGGAAAGAGCGGATATAGCTGAATGCGATGGAATGTTGAGTAAGATATACAGTCAGATTGCTCAGGGAAGAGTGCATGAATTCTTGTTCAGGAAGATGGAATATTGTGATTTCAGATAAGTTGTGTGTGCCAGCTGATAAAAAGATTAGAAAGTTGATTCTCAAGGAAGGTCATTCTTCGGCAAGTCATGTGCATTCTGGAGTCAGTCATGCGAGACAGATATCCGAACCTGTTTTGATCTTAGTTTCGAGGACGAAACTCTTATAAGGGAGGGAGAATGAAATACCCCAGTATATATTAAAAAGTATAATTGTTATAAGAATATATATATATATATATTTGGACAAAGGCAAAAAGGGGGAAAAGTTAAAACCTTCATCTCCTTCAATTAGGAGAGAGCACAGCGAAGAGAGAGAAAGAGACACCTCCTGCCTTCAACTGCTCGGATTTCCGCCGGTGAGCTCGACTCGGTCGCTGCCACCGCCACCGCCACCTTCCTTACTTGGTTCGAGTCGCGACGAGCTGGTGCGAGCCCGCGGCGGGTTATTGTGCGAGACTGTTGTCGTTGTTGTGCGAGGGCTCGGGTGTTGCGCGGTCAGCGACGAGCTCGGTTCTCCTACGCGGCCAGAAGAGCACCACCGGCTTCTGTCCTCTGCCGTTGCTGATGTGAGCTCCGGCGATGAGATGCCCAATTCCGGCGACAGAGGCTAGCCACCGACGAGGTAGGCCGCAGCTGCTGTAAGGTTTTGGGTAAGTTGATTCCATCTGATTTTTGGGACTGATTTCTGCTGAACAATTATGGGCAGATTTGAGGAATTTTGGAGTAGTGGACAGCTGTTAATAGTTTGAATGAATTTGTTGATTTGTGCAGTCCAGCGAGCTGGAGTTTGGGTTGAATTTTGTGAGGGTTGCTTAATTAATTGGAGGTATAATTTTAGGGTTTGAATTTGGGGGTTTTGTTAGTAGTGGATTGTATGAGTAATTAATGCAGGGATTTGCTCGGATTGATTTCGCAGGTTCGTTCGAGTTGGTTGGAGATCTCTGAGGTCGTGGTTGTCGAGCTTGAGGCAAGATAAATCTTGCTAACCCTTACATAATTTCGTATCGTAATTGTTTTATAAATATATTTTACTATTATCTAGTATGTTAATCTAGATTAATAGAGGTAGATATATATGATTGAATGTGTATTAAATTGATTAAATGGTGTTGTGTGGATACTGATTGTTGGCTTGTTTGATGGTCGTGGGTATATTTTGATTATGTGTCGGATGGTTAGTTTTGTGTTGATATGGTTGAATGTGTTAGTTGTCGTGACCCTGTGTTGAGATTAATTAAATATTGACGTGGTATTTATTCGTGACTAATGGTGATTAATTGTGATTGTTTGAAAGTGTGTGAAAATGTGTGTGCATGTGTGTGTGCGTGTGTTAGTATTTGTCTCGGGTTGTGTCTGATTAAATGTTGACGTGGTAGTCATTTGTGACTAAGTATGATTGATGTTGATTGATTGTTATTGGTTGGTGGTGGAGCCGGGGTGAGGGTGTGACCTCATCCGACCACGTGAGGGTATGACCCCGCATTGGTAAAGGCTATGGTTGGATGGTGAAAGTCCCATCCAGAAGAGTGTTGATTCAGGGCCTCGGAGGGTGTGACCTCCGGTGGTCGGTGGGCCAGAGTGATGAAAGCCTCACTCAATCACGTAGGGGGAATGCCTATGGTGGTTAGGGCCAGGAACTCGGATGGTATGCGACCCATCCGCCTATCCGGATAGAGAGGAAGAATTGTCTCACCCGGTGATGTGGTGGTGAGACGGAGGAGATATTATGTGTTAAATGTTGGTTGCGTACCTGATTAAGTGGTATTGACAGTTGTGTATGTTGGATTGTGTGTGAATTGACATCTGTGTGTGTTGACAGTTGTGTGTGTTAGACTGTGGGTGTTGACATGTGTGTTTGTGTGTGCAGTTGTGTGTGTTGACACTTGTGTGTGTTGGTAGTTGTGTGTTGGATTGTGTGTGTGGACATGTGTATGTGTTGACACTTGTGTGTGTTGGCAGTTATGTGTTGGATTGTGTGTGTGGACATGTGTCTGTGTGTTGACACTTGTGTGTGTTGGCAGTTATGTGTTGGATTGTGTGTGTGGGTGGTTGTGTGCTCGGTTATGGGTTGTGTGCTTGATTATTGGTTGTGTGCTTAGTTAATGGTTTTGTTTGCGGATATTGGTGGGGTGTTTGATTATTGGTTTTGTGTTAGACTTTGATTGTCGGTTGGTTGTAGTTAGTAGTCGTTTGTTGATTGTTGTTAGTGGTGGTTGTGGGCTATTGTTGTCCATTGGTAGTGGTTGTTGATGCGAAGATTAGTTGGACGTGTTAGTACAGTAGTGAGTTTTGTAAGTGGTTAGTCGTGGTTATACGTGTTAGTAGTAATATATGTGTATAGGTTCGTAGGGCTGATAATTGAGGTATTAGTAATAGAGGAAAGTTAGATTGGATCTTTTTAGTCGTCTATACTTGTGGTGAGGTTGAGGTTGGATTAAGTGATGTTAGTATATTGAAGAGTTGGATAAGAGGGGTAATGCTGATTATGTGATAGTGTGTGTTTATGTTTTGATGTGTGGTCGATATTGGTTGGTTGATATGATAGTGATATTATAATGATATATATATTTATATATGGTGTGGCATGTTGTTGTTTGGTATTATTTGATTGTTGTGATAATTCTCTGGTTTTAAACTGTTTTGGCTTGAGGAGTCTTGCTAGTCTTGATGGAAGACTGACCAACTTCGGTTTACGTGCCGCGGTTGGCTGGGGTATCGGGTCCCCCAGTCAATTTGGCTTTGCAGGTTTGCAACAACAAGCGGGTTCTGGATCACATATGTGTCTTCACAGTTAAAGATTTAGTTTTACTGTGGATTTGAAAAGGTTGTATTAATTATTCGTCGTTTTGGAATTAAACTGATGCTTTGAGTTGGATGAAATGTTTAAGGGTAGTTTCAAACTTGAGCAGGGAATTTTAATGTGGTTAACTTTATGTATTGGGAAGAGTTTTGGATTTCTTTTCTTTTAAAAACCGCCTTATAGTCCTTCGGGACTATGGCACTGTAGCACCTCTGGCCCGGGGTGTTACAGTTTTGCTCAGCAGTTTTGAGCATCACGTGTAGCTCGTTGAGAGTCTTGTTCATGGCTCCCATGTGATACATTTGCCTAAAGTGGGTAAATCCATCATGCAAGGAGTACAAGATCATATATGTAGCCGTCTCAACATTGTAGGGGTTACCAAGTCGAGCCATCCTGTCAAACAGGCCTATCATGTTATAAATATGTGGCCCAACTGGTTTCCCTTTCTCGAGCTTACATTACAATATGGACTTGAGGGTCAAGTACCACTCAATTATGTCTTGCTCCTTGAAGAGATCTCTAAGATTCTTCATAATGGTATGGGCATCTTGATCTTCAAACCTCTGTTGAAGAGCAGGTTCCATAGCAGCTAGCATCAGGCAAGTGACGTTCATTGCCCGTTCGCATATTTTCTTGTGACGTGCCTTGTCCTCATCAGATGAGGTGGCAGTCAGCTCTGGGATGGAGGTTTCAAGGACATCCTCTTGTCCCTCAGACCTGAGAATAATTCTCAGATTCATTTCCCAATCAAGGAAATTCTTGTCATTCAACTTGTTTTTCTCAACGATTGAGCGGAGAGTGAATTTTAGGTGTTCAGAAGACATAGTAACTACAAAAACGGAATAAAACATGCAGATAAGTTATGCTTGATATGCAAGAACTTAAAATTTAGACAAGCTATAAAATAGTAAGTTTTTGCCCATTCTACTCAATTAAATTTTCCCTTATGAGTAAAATGATTCCAAGATCCTATCTTAGATGAAACTCGAGCGTACTAAGGCACTTCCCCAAGTCTCATGTAATCAAGGTAAGTAAACCCATTACTAATTATAACACCTTATAATTCTTGGTTGATGGCCACATCTTATGTAAGACTCATTTTTATGCCTCAAGATCTAAAACTGAGCCTTTTGGTCTCTTGCTGAGTGTAACCATATCAAGGCAGCATGTCCCTATTAGACATACCCGCACTATCACAAGGTCAAGGAAGGACACCTCGCTAGGGCGAAAACTATCCAACGAATTCCAAGGGCCTCATGGTTATGATATGGAAAGGCAGTATGTCAATATTTTGTTAAGGGACTTAAGCATGCAATGGTTGTTTATTTACTAGTGAACAAAATAGCATAAATAAACAAGCAAACATGCAAAGTGGGAAATAATAAAGCATTCAAGTAATGCAATAATAATAATGAAATTTGTGATCCTAGTATGGCCCCTAAAGAGATCTAATCTTCAATAGTCTTGACCTTTTTGGATCACCATCCTTCAGTCTTCATAGGATCTTCTTCTTCTTGTCTTATATATAATTGAAATAAACTCTCTTGTAGAAATTTAAATTACAAAAATACATAACGATACGCAGATCGTGTACAAGAAAAACATAACGATACGCAGATCGTATTTATCTATCCTATTGTGGGCCATACTAGTCACCGCATGCAATAATATCATAATAAATAGACATGCAATTATAATATCATATATTATATAGACAATGATTAAACGATTTAAAACATCCAATATTAAATTAATTAAATCATCTCATGATAAAAAATTATGATATCATTATCTTGATTCAAATAAAATTAATATGTAATATTAATCATAATTAATCATTAAATTGCAATATTGGATAAGATATGCATCAATCAAGGTAAGATATCAAATATCCTAATTTAATTAAGCGGGAATCTTTCCTAACAACTTTTAGGAAGATATATTTTAGACAATTATCATATATTATCTAATAAGACAAATATGATTTTATCTAGTTCTTTTAGGACAAAATCCTTTATTGTAAATTCTACCCAAAATAATTTCACCCTGCGTATCCGAATTAGGTTACCTAATCAACCTGGCATGGGTTTGGATCAAACACTTGGACCCCAACCCGAACCAACTCGATCAAGCGAACCCGACCCACGCCTGTTTATGCCCGAACCACCGACTCGCACCAGACCGGTTCACGGCCGAGCCATATGGACCACGTGAGAACGCGATCCGACCCAGCCCATCAATCCCTCGGCGAGCTCCACCCGAACCCAGTTCAGATGCGAGCCAGTCGAGTCCATGCCGGTTCGATCAGACCGAATCGGGCCATGGTTCTTTTGGCTAACGCGAGACCCGGATCCGGCCCCTATTGAAATCGGTTCGGTCTTACCGAACCTGTTCTGGGCCGTTCCATGCCGATTCGAGCCCGGGCTGGTTCGGCCTTGGTCGGTTCGTTCATATACCGAACCGAGCCAGTCGATGCCACCCATGTCGAAACGAGCAAGTTCCGGCGAACCCGTAACCGCGACCGCGGGTACGTTAGCCGCGATCGTGGGGGCCTGACTGAGGCAGGCTTCTCCATGAAGCGCAAAACCACGACCGCGGTTATCTTAACCGCGATCACGGGATCCCTCCTGCAGCATTCTTTTCGGTAATTGGTGGAGAGTTATTTGTTCGATCCGAATCGAATTCGGTAAAATTCATAACTTTATGTATGGGTAAACATTTACAACTCTTTATGTAGAACAATTTTACATGCATATTCATATTAAAAGTTCTAAACTTTGTTAATCCAATCGATCAAAATCTAAATTTGTAATCATGCAAATTTAATCTACATATCAATTTTCCATCTAATTGAATCAAAGTAATCATGAACATGCATCAAAATTTAAAAACTTTAAATTTGATCTAATCAATTTATGCAAGAGGCAACTGATACCACTGTAGGGATTTTAGATGCGTAAAGCGGAATTTCAGGAAATGTTTTCCTAACATCTAACCAAGGATCTCATGAATAAACCAAATAGATCATAGATAGGAAGAATTAAATACATATTTGATGCGTGTTTCAATCTGCTAGAATGGAGAGAATAGAGCCTCACGTGTGACTCCTCTATTTGGTCCACTCGAGCCTCGATCTGGATCACCTAGGACTCGGTTGCTAGAGCGAGGAACGAAGGCGAACGAGGGAGATAAGAAGTAAGAGGGGCGGCAGCCTTGTAGTCGAAGGAGGTTAGGGTTTTCTCTTAGAAAGCCCTCCTTTTATAATGCCATATGTAGATATCTTATTTCCTAAATAAATATATCTTTTATTATTAATAATAACTCTTTATTATTAACTAGCCTTATCTCCCAAGTTATATCATATATAACTTTATATCATATACTTTATATAATATGTCTCCCAATAAACTAATCCAGTTCAAACTCTAAGGGTGTGACCTCGTAGGACCCGATAATAATAGCAATAGACTTTATGACATACTTTATAACATATAGTCTATAAATCATAGTTGGCTTCTAGCAAAGCACTAAGATTACCTAAAATCACCGGATTAAATATCTCTATAAATGGTCTCACTTCATAATTAGTAATTGCACATTTGATTAAAGGACACAATTCCTTCACATTAATGACCATCTCATTTATTATAGGTTTGAGATATTCACAAAATCACACAAAAGTTAAACATCTACGGAGTATATATTTATATGTAAACATATATATTAAAGTAGCACTTCTCTCGATAAGATTTTGTATAATTTGATTTAATTTACATGAATTGTTATATCAAATTTGAAATATATTATATAAATTATAAATTTATGATGTAATTTAAGTGAGATTGACTCATATATAAATCTCAATATATTACAAAACAATGAATATGTATGCCATCAATTTTAATTATTATAATTATAATGTGAATATTACTGAATTGTCACTTCTCAATCATCCTTAAAAATTAAGATAATGAAATCATAACGTTCAAGATTGCCAATTTTTTCTTTATTATTAGTAAAAGGATAGATATAAATGTGTTGACGTACACAATGAATAACATACATATAAACATGCAACAATTAAAGGAATTAAACACCACCAAGTAAGAGATATAAATGTTTTCTTTATTATTAGTAAAAGGATAGATATAAATGTTTTCTTTATTATTAGTAAAAGGATAGATATAAATGTTTTCTTTTACTACAAATAAAATTGTATATGTAATCCAAGTAAGAGAGCGACAAAACCAAACACACACATGACAATGCCAAAGTCTATATTTTTTGGAATAGGAAATAGATCGATGCTATAGAGAAATGTCGTTAGAAACAAACCATCAAGTTATTGCAATTGTTTTGTTGTCAATTACCACTCAAATTACTTGACCTTTATATACAATTGATTCAAATTAAGCCATAATTTCTATATACATTTCAATGAATAGAATATAATTAATGAATAAATAATACCATAAAAATTATTTCGGATTCCTTTTAATTCAAAATGTTAGTTTTTAAATAAAATACACATAAATTAAGAATCTATCTATAATCTCATATATATTTACCTATGTAGTCTTTGGGAAAATAATATCAAATTTATTTATAATGATTCTTATTAATCTCTCTCTAACAATGTATTTATATAAATTTGTCAATATAATAATGATTCTAATTATAATTATAATGTATCATATAATGTAACTTATTTCTAACAATATGTTTATATAAATCTTATCTATATTATTAGTGAATTCCAGTTAAACTACACGTGAAGAGTAATTTTGAGCTTAAATAATATATTACATTTGAAATTTGCACGAAATTCTCCTCCTAGCTGAATGGTACATCGTCACATATTGATTCTAATAAAAAATTTATTTTTGTCCATTGTAGTAACCCTTAAATTTTCCTTAAAATATTCATATTATACAGAAAGATTAATTTGAATTATTATAAAAGCAAATTGACTATGTTGTAATTAAATCCCGTAATTCTAGCCATTAACTAGAAGAATTCAAAATATAGTAATGCTTGTCATTTCATACAGAAAAAAATATTATCATGTAAAGTAATTAATAAATAAGGCTTTAAGAGTCTAATCCACAACATACAAAACTAAATTTTAAAATAACTAATGTCAAGTTGGTAACATGCATCTACGTTACAAGGACTATGCATACATGTATAAGATTGTAGATAATGATTTTGATTTTAATAAAAAATCATTTTATAACACATTATTATGCTAATATTAAGCATATTTATATATTTATACTAATCTATAATCGATAAGAGATGAAAAATCTTAATTCATTATTGTATAGCACTTTAGATTATCGTAACTATAAATATAGCAAATATTATTGGCACTAAGGAAATCAATACATTTTTTTATGACTGTGTCATTGACTATATATTTGATATTGATTAGTTCCGTAAAAGAAGATCGTTCATGTACTAAGACTATTAACAAATAATATTTTTAATTTTTCGCTCCATAAGATACACTATATCAGTTTTTGATGTTGGGATGGGTCTATCATTTCGTGTGTCAACAGTACCCCGGTCTGGATGTAGAGCGGTTTCAACCGGTCGAACCAGGCAATCAAGACCTAAAAAAGAAAAACTATATCATTACAACGAGAGAGTATTGATCGTTCTTTTGTGTAAAAAAGAGGGCCTAAGAAATAGTCATTTTTATGATTACATTTTCTTTTAAAAACAAATAAATATTTTTTAAAATAATAATGAGTGACCCATGCGTAGAACGAGCATAAACACTAGTATACTTAGAGCATAGCTTATGGGGGACTTAAATTAGGGCTTAAATGGCCAATTTTTTAGTTTCTCTCTCCTAATAAGCCCCAAATCAAAAAAAAACATTTTAATGAAGGGGCTTTTGGAGAGGTTTTTCAACCCAATATACATTTATATTAAATTACAATTAGGCCATTTATATTAAATTACCAAAATACTCTTTATATTAAATTACTAATATACCCTTTATATTAAATTATAAAAATATTTATTTTAATAAAATTTATTAAATATATTTTAACTCAAGTGTTTAGTTATAGTATTAATTGAAAATTAATAACAAATATTAAGGATTGAAGGAAATTAATGACAAACATTCATATTAAAAACAACAAACGATGGATACATAAATTGAAGAAAAAAACATTACAATGAAACAACATAAACTAAAGCAAATTGACGAATTTAACGAAAAACATCATTAGACAATGCATAACTCAATAACTAAAAACACAAAATACGGGAAGGACCCTAATTTTCTCCAAATCGTTGCCAAATGTGTTCCTTCAAATCTTCCTGAAGTTGGCGGTGTGCATTTGAATTCCGAAATTGAGCCCTCGTCGTGCTCAGGAAGTTGCTCATACTCTCTGGTCTATCGGTGGAGTATGTCCAATCTGGGTTATTCATCGATGTAGGATCTCCACTTACTCCTTCGCCAAACTCTGGGATTTTGTATCCATGATGATTATAAGAATCTCGTTCATCTTCTACGATCATATTATGTAGAATGATGCAAGCTCTTATTATCTTTCCAATCTTCACAAAATCCAAAGAGAGTGTCCGGTTACGAATTATTGCGAATCGAAATTGCAACACTCCAAATGCCATTTCCACATCTTTGCAAACAAATTCTTGGTGTTGGGCAAACAACTTGGCTTTAGGGCCTTGAGGAAGCCGAATTGATTGGACAAATGTCGCCCATGGCGGATAGATGCCATCAGTGAGATAATATCCCATGTAGTATTCATGTCCATTAACTGTGAAATTTACGTTTGGAGCTCTACCTTCCAAAACGTCATCAAAAACAGGAGATTGATCAAGAACATTAATATCATTAGACGTCCTGGTACCCCAAAAAATGCATGGCAGAACCACAGGTCGTATGATACAACAACCTCTAAAATGATTGTTGCATGGCCATGTCCACGGGCATATTGACATTTCCATGCAGTTGGACAATTTTTCCACCTCCAATGCAAACAATCGATGCTACCCAACATCCCAGGAAATCCACGAGACTCCCTCACGCTTAGTAGGCGTTGTGTGTCCGCTTCAGTTGGACACCTAAGATACTCATCACCAAAAAAGGTAATGATTCCCTGGACAAAATGCTCCAAGCTTAACCTTGCGATTTCTCCAGAAAGACGAAGATACTCATCACAAGTATCAGCAGCAGTTCCATAAGCCAACATACGCAAGGCACTAGTACATTTTTGTAATGCAGATATGCCAAGCCTACCCAATGCATTTGGCCTTTGTTGAAAGTACTCCATACCATTCTCTAGTCTTTCCACAATGCGCTTGAAAAGTTCCGTGTGCATTCTAAACCTACGTCGGAAGATATGATCTGGATAAGTTGGCTCGTCGGAGAAATAATGTTTGTTAAGTTGATCAAAGCCTTGTTCCCTTCCTCTATTTCAGAATTTTCGACGAGATCCCCTACGTGAACTTTCTGCTTGTGCTTTGTATTTGCGTTGTAGAGTGTGTTCTTGAACTTCATTAGTCACATTAATAGCTTCTTGTAAAAGTCTTTGGTACTCACCATCTTCAAAGCTATCGCTAGAAAGGAGATGGTTTGAGTTTGAGGAGTTTGAAGATGAACTAGACATTTTTAGAGATTGAAGATTTTGAATGAATTTGATGAGTGAATAAACCCTTGTTTATCATCATTTATATAGATCTGTAAAAAGCTATCAAACTCCTCAATAATAGTATGACATGATATCTTGCAGAAGCAATAAATGGCTTCACATGCTATTTCTGAAAAGTTGTCCCATGCCAACCACTAGAAGCATCATTATTATGCTTTAGTCCAAAAATCGAAAAATAATGGTATGACATGATATCTTGTCACATGCCATCAATTACTTGTTATCTTTGTAGATGAAACACTCAAAAGAAGCCATCACATATATAAACATTCATTATTACATCTTCCTCATGACATGCGTTACAAGACTGAAACACTCAAGATCGAAACATGCATTACAATATTGAAACATGCATTACAAGATTGAAACATGCATTACAAGTAATAAATGGCTTCACATGCTATCTCGGAAAACAAAACATGCAAGGCAGAAAATAAACACTAACATCTTCCTCATGAGTACATGGATAAAACTATCACATGCCAGAGAGTTCTTTCATCAATGTTTGCTTGAGAGTTTCTCCTTCCTATCCAAGATTAGTTTGCCCCATCAAAAACTAGAGCATGTCCCACTATTGCTTGTAAACCGCCCTCTTCTCTCGCTCATTCTCCATATGTATCTCCTTTGGTTCCATCTCCATATCCTTGCTCTTCACCGCAGCAAAGTGAGCTTGCTTCTCCCTCTTGCGTGCCTCCTTTTCCATTTCCAATTCATGCGCTCTACTTAACATGGCGTCTTTTTGTCTCTGCATCTCGTTAGCAAGCTCATCCTTTTTATCACAACTTGCATATGCCACTTTTTTTCCCTTTTCTTTTACATGCTTTGATACCCTTTGGACGCTCTATAGTATGGCCACTGAAAGCACTTGTCGGGGTATTTGCATTTGAATTATCACCTTCCATATCAGAAATCGATATTTTAGAGCTTGTTATACTTCCGGAGCTTGGATTGTTCTGGTTGACCTTGTTCAAATAATATTGACTCCATTTGGGCTCGTACAAAGAGCTTTCCATGCATGTATATCAAGAAAACTCTTTCTCACATCTTCTAAATAATCCGAATAAGCCTTAGTAGCAACATCGTCCTCTGACTCCCCACTGCCTTTGTTTCTACTAGCCGCTGCATAATAGCCATTAAACTTAGTTACACTTTCACTCATTACATGCCATCTATTCTTACAACTTTTCGTGTCTCACTCTAGTTGGCCTGGTTCTCTATAAGTGTTCTAGTAGGTTGTAACTCGCTTCCATAATGAGGCTGAAGTTTGGTTCGTGTCTGTTATCGCGTCCTTAATGGTGTTGACGTACCCAATAATGAGGATCAAATCTTCAGCCTCACCCCAGGAGCATCTTTTGGGTTTAGTGGAGTCACCGGCAACACGACCACGTCCACGACCACGACCGCTATGTTGAGTTTCTTGGGGTGAATCGTCAAGATCTTCAGGTTGTGTGCTGAAGATTGGGACCTCCATGAATTGAGATCCACCTACAGTTGTGACTTCAGTTTGTGAATTTTGAGAGAGGAGATTCGCATAATATTGCACATTAAAAGGATCATACGGATATAGGGACAAATCTTGAAAGTTATTTGTGTAGTCACGAGGGTTTTGATTCATGGTGAGAGATTGAGAAGAGGGAATGTGAGTTTGGAAAGAGATATATCACATTTTGAGAAAAGATAGGAATGAGTGGAGAATGTGTGAGTTTTGCAATGACCACTACATCTTATTTATAGGCAAATAAAAAATCATTTATAATTTTTCTATTTTGTGAAAATATTAATTATATATAAATAATTTTAGTTAGTATATTTTATAATTTAAGCTATCCTAAATAATAAAATAATTGTCCTAAATAATCAAATTAGTGTTTACTCGGATTTAATTATATCAAGACTACCCTATATTCATACATAAAATTTATAAAGTTTCTCCACAATGTCATTTTAATGTAAAGAAATGAACTTAGTATATATTTATATTTTAAACCACCATAAATAATATTAAAATGATTTATTTTCATTTAATGATATACAATATACAATAAAAAAAATATATATACCAAATTTATCCGAAATGGGTGTCTATGGATAGAGAAAAATGAAACTAAAATTATGGTGTTTTTTTTAAGTTTAAAAATTAAATAAATATTTTTTTTTAAATAACGGACGACCACGATTAGAGCCATGCATCGCTCATCGGACGCGCGACGCGTCTTCAATGATGGAGCGATGCGTGGCGCTCCCAAAAGTAAGCAGCCGTTTGGCTGCTTACTAAATGGCGCGCCATTTTGGCCCTTTTTGGTCCAAAACGACGCGTTTTGTTCAAAGCAGGGCGAAATTTTTTTGCCCAACCAAACAGGCCTTAAACTTACTCTAGTTTAAGCCTGCTCGGTTGGGGCTTAAAAAAATGGCTTTTCATAAGCCTTTGGGATGGGGGGCTTAAATGGCCAATTTATTATTTTATTCCAAAAGCCTCCATTTAAGCCCCCCCATTAGCTTTGCTCTTAGAAAATGAACAATGACGAAAAGCTCATGAAATTTGTCATTCATAAAAATAAATAATTGTTAATTAATACTTGAAAACCCATTTCATTTTACCTTAAACATTAGAAAATCACTTTTTTCTATTTCTCCGTATCAATTACACATCCCTAGAAATCCTCTAGTCCATTATTATAGTCCATTTGCTTTGATTGATCAAAATGATTTAAGAATGTCGAATATGATTATTATATTTTGAAGAAATAATAGAAAAAATTCACATGATTCAATCAAAATGAATAGACCGTAAAATGGATTAGCAAAATGGAACTAGGGTTGTCTAAGAAGCTTCAATGTTCACTTGTGTTGTTTCCTCTAATAGAGAAAAGAGAAGGAGCCAATCTGGATCGTCTCCGGTGAAGTCGTTGTGTTTCCTTGGTGTCCATCTTGGTCACTTCCTTTGGAGCTTTCATCTACAAGCATCAAAAAGCTTCAAAGGAGGCCGATACCCTTCTCTTTGTCTTCTTGCTCTTATGTTTTTCTCTACTTTGTTGCTTTTTTATTTTTCGCTCTTTTCTAGGTTTACCGATTGCTCTCTTGTAACCAACACTTCGAGTTTTTAAAACCTCTAGTGCATTTGGGGTGAGTCTCCTCTCTCGAGACTCACGGACTAGGTTATCTGAACCGCGTAAACAGATCTGGTGTTATTTTGCTTTTCAATTCTCGCTTGTGTTTTTGTTTGTCGCAAGGTAGTCAACTACCTTATTGTAGTCTTTGTAGCAATGGAAAACTGAGACGGAATCGGAGTAATTCAGTAAGGAACATATGTCTGATATAATTGTTTATAATTTCTCATAGTATTTTCGAAATTCCTTTTATTGAGTTAATGATTGTTAAATTATCACATTCAATTATTAGTTTATTAATGTCTAAGGAAACTACTTTGCAAACACCATCTAAAGTTGCATGGGCTTCTGTCTGTAAAATGAATATGTCAGGGATTTGTTTTCTTTCTAAGTAGAGTACATCTCCTTGATGGTTCTGAAGAATAAAGCCAATATGAGAAGATTGATTAGTTTTTTTTTTAATAGTCCAATCTTTAGGTGGTTTTTTCCAAATTTTATTTGTGATAAGAATCCGTTTATTTTTTTGTGGATGTGCTTTTGGGAGAAGTCAAACTTGTTGCTTTCCTGTCATGAAACTGAAGAATGGCAAGTTTCGAGGGATTGAAAACTGGCTGGCCATCGAATTATGATGTTTCCATATCATCCATTGGAAGAAAAAAAAAATATGAGTTCACGAGATGCATTAGATGTTCTGAAGAATAAAATATATTTCTATATTATCCATTAGAGAAAATATATGAGCTCAAGAAATATATTAAATGTTCTAAAACACAAATATTTTTCTATATGAAAAAATCAGTAAATATGTTATCAAATGGCAGTATCTATCTATAAATATATAAAGTAGACTAAGGGTGCAATTAATGCCTAATAAATATGATAAATTATCTTTTATTTTTTGTTGATCTTTCATTACAAACTATATCTTCTAATATAGCTCAATGGTTAAAGACACTCTCATAATGCAAGAGGTCTAGGGTTCAATTTCCCTTCTTAACAACTTTATTTTACTATTTTATCTTTCATTATTTTTTTGTTTAGATTAATTAGTTATTCAAATTTTTATATATATCCATTTATCTATCTATCTATATATATATACTATAAAATAGAGTCTTGAATAATTAATGACTTGTATTAATTGAGATGATTTTTGTTAAATTTTTTTTCAATTTCATTAAAAATCAACTATGCTCTTTATCTGAATGATTAGGTAGTTGTATATGAAGACAAAGGTTACGTTAAAGGTCCGAGTCTTCTTGAAATTTTTTTAATCTTGTAACATTTTTATAGGGTTAGAATAATTTTACTATCAAAATAGTATTATATATATTTATCATTTTTTTACATTTTTTGGAGATTTTGTATTTTTAATTTTCTTTCCCACGTTATACCCTCTTGATGAAGACAACTACATACGAAATGGTTGAAGTTCAGATAAATAAACATAAAGATATAATAAGAATATTTTGATCTTTCTTATCTTATTTTATATACATATACAAATGGATTTTGTCATCGTTAATTACGTTCATTATTTTTTCTCACCGATATACCTATAGGATGATCTACTTGTGAAAGAAAAGCGATGACTCATATAAAGCTTAGTGGCGATGGTTATTACAAAAAAAAAAACTAAATATGATAGGTTTAAATCTTTTTAGGATCATGTTGGTCAAATACATTTTTTGGCATTTATTAAACATATTAGTTTTATAAAAATACTAAATATAATAATAATTATCTAATGGTGTGGTTTTGGTGTCACATGTGAATATCTCATTTTCTAAAATTAGATGGTTGAACCCGTGCTTTGCCCGTAAAAATATTGTTGTTATTATTTTTTATAATATATAAAATAATAACTTTGTATTAAGGTGTATTTTTTTTTAATAAGAGACCGGCTTTTTTCCCTACAATTTAGAATTTATTCTATTAACGATTTGTTATTCAATAGTTTAGGTGATCATTTTTTTAGTTACAGAGTAAGATTGTCTAATACAATTTTTTTTAATTAAATAGACTTTATATATAATTAAACTGGATTCATTGTTATAATTTTAGTTAACGGAGGGGTGATGTGGCGAATGATGATTGGATTGGTGATGACACGTAGGCGAATTGAATGTGATGACTACGCATAGAATTTAGACCTATTACATAGTATATATAGATAGGTTGTGACTAATATTAAATAGAGTATTTAATTTGTTTACTAAAAATTGGTTTATTTTTATACCAATGGTTTTTTAATAATTTTGCTAAAGTATTTATGTTATGTACTTCAAATAAGAAGAAAATTTAGAAGTTGAACTTTTATAATATCAAATTAGAAAACTAAAATTTATAAATTTTATCATAGTTTAATTTATGACGAAAAATTGAATAAACTATATTAAATAAAACTTGATAATATATTACCATTTTAATTATATGATATATTTTTTTAAATTCCTATAAAAGATAACATTTATTAAATAAAAAATATTACATTATATTTATGATAGACGTACCAATTATTATTGTGATAATGATAATAGTGAAAAGACATTAAATTTGTTATTTTGGGTGAAAAAAAGGGAAAAAACATACAATATATTACCTCATATGTACAATAGATTTTTTATCCTAATAAAGTGAAGCATTTATTAGGACAAAAATGCTAACTTTTAGTGTTATATAGACTAATTATGATTATGTTACTTTCATCGGTCGTAACGTTGATATGTGAAGAGTAATGGTTTTGAGGGAAATTATTATAACCACCACTTTTCTAAATTTCCAATCAACGTGAATATAAAATGTGATTATGAAAAGACCATTTTTATAGATTGTACGTGAGATTAATTATATAACGCCTTAATCATCAATGATAAGTTACACAAGAATTAATTAATGCAATGTTAGTAACTCCAAATATTATGTTAAAAAAACTCTAAATACTTAACGCTGCTCTTTCATTCTCAGTTAAAAAGTAATTAATTGGAGTTTTTCCATTTATCCTTTGTAGTCTATTTACATGGTAGGTGGGAAAGGGTGTCTGCTTCGGGATGAAATTCCGACAAAAGAAGTGAGGTAACAACATCTGATCAGTAATACACCTCTTTTCACGATAAGATAAATCTCTTAATGCATTTCTTTTTCTATTTTATAGATACGACCTAAAAATCAATTGTTTCTCTTCAAAATGTATAAGATTCTATTGCATAATCATAATTTTGCTAACAGATTATTCTATTCCTTAATTAAACTAAAATTTCATTCTGAATGTGCGTTTTGCTAAGATACTCATTATACATGGTTTATTTATTTGAAATTCTCATTGGGTTTTATTAGATTTCTTCATATGTAGTTAAATTTTATATGGTTTGGTTACAGAAGAAATTTGACGAATGTGTTATTGTCATCAATGTAAAAAGTAGTTTTAGAGAGCACATATTGCATAATGAGTCTCCATACATCTTAAAGGCCTTTATTTGAGGTTTACAGTTTACTGTACATGAGCTAGAATCAACTGGAATCAAGAAGGTATGACTTTTTCGTAGATTCAGCTAATCGTTTTCCAAATATTATATTCATATATATTTATGTATTTGATTTTCCATAGTTCAAAATTATTACATTAAAAAACTTGCTTTAAATTATTCTATTAAAAAATAGATAATTACTTAAATGTTTAGAAAATCGATCATTACAAAATAATATATATATATCTTCGTATTTGTACTTTGTATCAGTTTTAGGATGGACAAACTTAACACATGTATGCTAATATAATATTTTAAATTAACATAGTCAAATATAGTAGTAGTAGTCAAAATTTCACTTTGTACAACAAATGACTTATGAGAAACTTCTACGGAAGAATTCATGAATTAACTCATCTAAGTCTTATTATTTAAGAGCAAATATTCTATTATTATTTATAATTTAAAATTATTAATTTTACTAAACAGATCTTAAAAAATGAGCTGAACATTATAAAATATCTTCCCAAAGTAAAAATATTTTTGTGGTTAGCTCTCTTTTTTCAATTTTTTTTAAGAATACTAAAAAACTGTGCGTAGCACGAGCATAAACACTAGGAGAGATCCTTTTTTTTGGTCGGTTAGAAAAAAGTGTTTCAAAGTTGTTATAATATGCAGCCTAATTAATTTACTACAATCAACGTAATTATACATTAACTATGTTATCAAGAGTATTTGAGAGATTGATTGGTCACATGCCACAACTCAAGTACTCAACATATAAGAAGGCCGGAAGAGGGATGAATGACTAATAAAAGAGCCTAAGGTGAAAAGGTGCATTTTTCGTTGGTGAGGTTGAAATAATGTGTTAATGTGGGAGTATCAAAGAAAAAAATCAAGGCAAATTGTTATTATATTTTAATTTAAATTTATGAAAAATATTATTTTTATTGATGTCAAAGTTTCATGTATATAATTAGAATTTTTATATTTAGGTCGTATAGTTTATCAAATCAAAGGTGAAATTAGATCGAGACTATTCAGAATTGAGGATAAGAAATTTTATCATTTTAAATATCAACATGCAATGTGAGATCTATCATGTCATACTCTTTTATTTAAAATTTAGTTGCATATTTACCAATACATATAATTATTTGTTTTCATATATTTAATCCAATTGTTAAACCTTATTGATTTTTTCAAGTAATAGCTAAACACTATATTCTCTTATGTAAAATTTAGTTATATATTTGTCAATATTTCAGAAAAAAAAAATTGTGTTATTAATGCTACTATATTTACCTATACTAATTCAAATTAGATACAAGACTAACATTGAAAATTTATAAATTTAGCAATAAACATGCATTATCTTGATCGAATGTAAATTATACGTGAAAAATATATTAACAAGAAATGTGTCTATATACACATTTTGTAAGTGAAAGTATATTGGACATTTTATATATAATCATCATACATTATTAAATGAGATAATAGTAAAATTGGATAAACTCAATTTATTAAAAATAAAATTTTCATATTAGAATATATTATAATAATAAGAAAATATAAGCTCTGTACGTAGTACGGACATACGGACATGACCTCTAGTAAACAACAAAATAGATCTTACATTTAGAGTTAGTTATTATATTTTTATAACGAAGAACATTAAATTTGAGCATAATATAAATTTCATTAATTAGAATATAAGCAGCGGAAGCAAGCAGGCAGGTAAACGCATGCTTCCCCACCTGCACCTCAGCTGTAACATAACATTTCCCATCCACACTAATCATAATCTTCGCCCCTTAATTCCTAATTAAACCCCTTCAACAAAATTAAGTTTTATTAATACAACTACTAGGTAGCTAGATTGCTTGGTTTCGTGTGATCGATCGTGTTGTCATCTCCCTGTCTCACCAACCCCCCTGACGGCGAAGTCTACAAACGGAGGATGTCAAATTCACAATAAATTTAAAAAATATTTCCCCTTCGATCTTGTTGTTAAAAAGGATTAATAAATAAATAAATAACGGTGCGATTCGTTGACGGGTAAAAACCTACCAGTACGCGTTCCGTTTGGTTTGGAGCCGGCCGCGAGCGCGCGCACCAAACTCAACCCCCGCATGTGGCGTCCGACGTGGAGGCACGATAGCCGTCGGATGTCCCCGTGAGGATCCAACGGCCACGTGCGATTTTCAACTAACCCATCCATCTTCTCATGCCACCCATATGTTACAATTCCTCTATTTAAGTTGCTCACCTTCTGGCCTCAGGAAAATAGCCCTTTCGTTTTCCTAATTCCCGAAAAACAAAATAAGCAAGACATAAATTAATCTGGTGACCGATCCCGATCTACATGGAGGCCTCGAACGGGCATTGCAACGGGAACGGGCTGTGCCTGAAGGACCCGCTGAACTGGGGGGAGGCGGCGGAGGGGATGAAGGGGAGCCACTTGGACGACGTCAAGAGGATGGTGGCGGAGTTCAGGAAGCCGGTGGTGAAGCTTGGGGGGGAGACGCTGACGGTGGCCCAGGTGGCGGCCATCGCGGCGGCCGAGGAGGGAGGGGTGGCGGTGGAGCTGGCGGAGGAGTCCAGGGCGGGGGTCAAGGCGAGCAGCGATTGGGTGATGGACAGCATGAACAAGGGCACGGACAGCTATGGGGTCACTACGGGCTTTGGAGCCACTTCTCACCGTAGGACCAAGAACGGTGGCGCTCTTCAGAAGGAACTCATCAGGTAATTCATTAATTGACCAAATATAGGTTTTTTTTTTGGGGTCGAACCAAATATAGGTTGGTACGTTGATGTTGAATTCTGCAGCACAATTTAGGTTGCATACAATACTACGTACATGAGTTGAAGGAACTGTAAATGATGCATCACGTACTGTACCAACACACAATATAGCTTCTCAGTTTAAAAGAAGACACATATGTTCTTATTTGTGTATAAAAAGTTTGATTAACTATGTGATCCATTAAAAAAGGGCCGGTTAGATAGTGATGTTATTGGTAAGCTTTGGAGTGAATACTCTCAGGGGGTAAGTAGGCCAGGGGCCGGCATTCACCTACCATCCAAACCGTAATTTTCAACATAATTCTCCCCCTTTAAGCTTTAGTCATCACTAACTCTCAAATCTTTGGCCCCACAACTTGTATTAATTATTTTGGAGTTTATTAATGCATTTAACTATTTAATTACTGCATAAATGAAAAGATCATCACAATTCACAAGTATAAACGTACATTGCAGTTACGGTGTCATCTTTCGGTGACATTCATCACATATTGATTTAAAATTTGCGTCTTTAATTTCATGGGTGGAGACTGGAGAGATATATAATACGTTGATCTTTATGATAAATCTAAAATGTATTCTAGCCTTTTTCCGTAGGCTTTCATGGGTGGAGTATATAATGAAATATACTCGCTCTTAAATGTACGTCCAACTTGAATATCCAACCGATATAATAACTCAAACAAAAATAATATAAATTTAAAGCGACTTCATGAAAGATGAATTCTTGAACCTTTTTATGTTGTTTCTATGCGAAAAATTAATTACCCGAACCTAATCGATCATTTCCATGATTGTATATATACCAATTTTTTTGAACTGAGAGTGGACACCTTATGACAATTTAACTAGGATTCTACATGTCTACTTGATATCATATATGAACAAGTGTATTTGATTACAAAATTACCTTGATTGACTATGAATAAATCTCAGATAAGTGATTGTATTAACAATTTGTGTAAAAGTACATTAGCTAATAATTATTAGTCATTCATCATTAAAAATAATTACCCGTACAATTCGTACTCAAAATTTGATTTATAAGAAAATACATCGTTGTATCAATATTTGTAAGATAAATATATAACTTTTCTTAGGGTAAGTTTGAACTGTCTCCATCAACTCAATAAACACATTTGTTAATTCCTGAAATTGAAATACAGATTTCTGAACGCGGGAATTTTCGGCAACGGGGTGGAATCAAACCACACCCTCCCCCACTCCACCACCAGGGCCGCCATGCTTGTACGGATCAACACCCTCCTCCAGGGCTACTCCGGCATCCGCTTCGAGATCCTCGAAGCCCTCGCCAAGTTCCTCAACACCAACATCACCCCCTGCCTCCCTCTCCGCGGCACCATCACCGCCTCTGGTGACCTCGTCCCGCTCTCCTACATCGCCGGCCTCATCACCGGCCGCCCCAACTCCGTCGCCGTTGGCCCTGACGGTCGCCGCCTCTCCGCCTCCGAGGCCTTCCAACTCGCCGGTATCGAGTCCGGCTTCTTTGAGCTCCAGCCTAAGGAAGGCCTCGCCATGGTCAACGGCACTGCCGTCGGCTCCGGCCTCGCCTCCATGGTCCTCTTCGACACCAACATCCTCGCGGTCTTCTCCGAGGTCCTCTCCGCCCTCTTTGCCGAGGTCATGAACGGAAAGCCGGAGTTTACCGACCACCTCACACACAAGCTGAAGCACCACCCCGGCCAGATCGAGGCCGCCGCGATAATGGAGCACATCCTGGACGGATCCGGTTACGTGAAGTACGCGGAGAAGCTTCACGACTTGGATCCTCTTCAGAAGCCGAAACAGGATCGCTACGCGCTCCGAACCTCCCCGCAGTGGCTCGGCCCCCAAATCGAAGTGATCCGAGCAGCTACCAAGATGATTGAGAGGGAAATCAACTCCGTCAACGACAATCCATTGATCGATGTTTCCAGAAACAAGGCTCTGCACGGCGGGAACTTCCAGGGGACTCCGATTGGAGTTTCCATGGACAACACCAGGCTCGCCCTAGCCGCGATTGGAAAGCTGATGTTTGCTCAATTCTCAGAGCTGGTGAACGATTTCTACAACAACGGATTGCCGTCGAATCTCTCCGGTGGGAGAAACCCTAGCCTAGACTACGGATTCAAGGGAGCGGAGATCGCAATGGCGTCTTACTGCTCGGAGCTGCAATTTCTGGCGAATCCGGTGACGAATCACGTCCAGAGCGCAGAGCAACACAACCAAGACGTCAATTCGTTGGGCCTGATCTCGTCTAGGAAGACCGCGGAGGCGGTGGAGATTCTCCAGCTCATGTCTTCGACATTCCTGGTGGCTCTGTGCCAGGCGATCGACCTCAGGCACCTGGAGGAGATCCTCAGGAACACCGTCAAGAACACAATCAGCCAGGTGGCGAAGCGAATTTTGACGATCGGCGTCAACGGCGAGCTCCACCCGAGCAGATTCTGCGAGAAGGATCTTTTGAGAGTCGTGGATCGCGAGCACGTGTTTGGCTACATCGACGATCCTTGCAGCGCGAACTACGTGCTGATGCAGAAGCTCAGACATGTGTTGGTGGATCATGCCCTGGGAAACGGCGACAAAGAGAAGAGCAGTGCGACATCGATCTTCCAGAAGATCGGAGCCTTCGAGGAGGAGTTGAAGATAGTGTTGCCGAAGGAGGTTGAAGGAGCGAGAAACGAGTATGAGAATGGAAGTTCAGGAGTTGAGAACAGGATCAAGGAATGCAGATCGTTCCCACTGTACAAGTTCGTGAGGGAAGAGCTCGGGACAAGCTTGTTGACTGGGGAGAAGGTCCGGTCGCCTGGGGAGGATTTCGACAAGGTGTTCACCGCCATTTCCCGGGGATTGATCATCGATCCATTGTTGGAGTGCTTGAAGGAGTGGAATGGTGCTCCTCTGCCTATTTGGTAGTTCTGGTTTCAGTCTTTTTTTTTACATGTTTGTTACTGTACGTTGTTGGTTTCATTGACACTTTTTTTTGGTTTTGTAACTCTTTGATTATTATGTTGTTTAGTTCTTCTCTTAAATTAAATTTACATTGTATGTAAGGGAAACAAGTAATGTGTATGAATTGTACTCTTTTTTTTTTGTCTTTGTTTTTGCTTTTTAATGTTACAAGTCAATAAGTGAATCAAATTGATACATATTGAAGTAAACTAGAAATCGGCATTTTGTGTATATGTTGTCGCGGTTTAAATGTGAATTTGTAATATATGAATTGTTGTTGCATTTTTATCTTAAATGATATATTGTTTGATATGTATTTAATATAATATCTAAGTATTTTAGGTATAAAATGATATGATTGTACCAAGTATAATTTTAATTTTTTTTTTGGTCAGAAGTTCAATTTAAATTTTGAATTAAGGCGATAGTTGTTTTTTGTAGGGATGCATTTTTTCCTTTGAAATTATTTGGGGAATATTTTATAAATTCATATCTAATTATATGTTGTATATGTTGTGTTTGAACTAAAATATTTGTAAAAAACTTCCTACAACAACTCTCATTTCATGCTCTACTACCCTCCACATTTCTAACTTTTGCCTTTGTCTTACAAATATATTGACTTTTAATAATGTTTTTTGTTATGCTTTAGTTATTAATATTCATTAATATATTGTTTTATTTTTTTGGTCTGGAATATATATCATTTTATTGGTCATATTGACTTTACATATTCCTAGACAAATATCATTTTAATTAAAATATATTAGTCATTACTTCCTATTCTTATAAGTAATAGAAATAATTGGTGACTCTGCATATTCTTAAACCTTGCTACATTTTATATAAAAGTACATTAATTATTTTATTGGTACATGCTTACTTTTCTTAGCGAAATTATAATTCATAACTTATTCCTTGTACATTTCATATGTGAGAGTGAGTATATGTCAATTATTTCGACTTCCATCCTTGATTAATTCTTCTAGACCAAGAAAAATGAGGCCAAATTTAGTATATATACATGATGAGTGTAAAATGAATATGTATAAAATAGAACAACAAAAATCATCCTTAACCAAAATAACAACACACCTACCTAAATCGATTAGTACAAAAAAAGGAACTAAAAATACGAACCTAGTTGAATTTATGCTACCAAAAGTTAAAGGGTTTACGTCGTCCATAAAATAGTTTGATTTATTCATTACTAACTGTTGGATCGAAACCAAGTGTTAGTAACAAAGTAAAGCATTGTTCCTATATAGGGAACGGTACCTTTGCACAACGGAATATCACAAATAACAACACAATCACGTAGAGAGGAAAACTAAATCAACCAACTTGTTGACAAGGAAAAACCTCTACCTCTAGGTGTTACCCTAGCAGGATTTCAAAGTATACTTCTTTTATTGATAAACACGAGCTACGCAAGTCAAGCAAAGATCCAACGTAAACTAGATTTCCCTACTAGAATACTCTCTAAGCTTAACAACCCTTAGCACGTATTACCAACTCACAGCAAACTTGAAACTACTTAAAAGTTACCTCTTTCACCTCAGAAACTTCGCCTATGAAGCTCCTAAAGATCACAACTCTCCTTGACGTAGGAACGGCTTTGTCGTTCCCTTGAGCCAACAACCTTGAAACTCGCCTCTTGAACTCCAAGTTGTGTTCTTGCTCTCTAATGGCTACTTAGAAACCTTCAAAGCTCCTAATGTCATCTCTCTCTTGGATGCTCCTCTTTCTCTCTTGGAAGCATGTCAAACTAGGTTGATAGTGCCTTGTATTTATAGGCCTCCAAAGAATGACGAAAATATAATTTATTTATGGTCTAATCTGATTAATTATCCCATAAATAACATTATATCTTTCCATCAAACTATTTCCTAAAATACCACAAACAATATCTTCCAACTTGACATTGTTTCCATAAATAGATCTTATCTCTCCATGATAATTCCGACCCATTATCTGCAAGATATAATCTTCACTTTCCTTGTATAAACGTCTCCTTGTGCTCCAAGCAAACATTTAAAACCCTAGACGCAATATCTCGCGATTTGCCTCTTCGCTGGGAACGTTGACAGCTTCTCTGCTCTGTTTTCCTTGTTCCCTGGAATCTCCATTCTTTCTCTTCTTCTTGAGCTCTGATGCTCTTGTTTCCAATGTTCCCTAGGATGACTGATCCATTGGTCACAACCATTGTTCCCTGGAACTTCTCCAAATAACTCGCATGTTTTATGTTGTTACCTGAAACAATACTTAAGAACAAACCATCAAATGCATGGTGTTTGTCATCATCAAAACACCTAAGGTTCCTTGAGGGAACCTTCTTTCAACAATTTCCCCCTTTTTGATGATGACAAACCCATCTTCAAAAATGCACAATAAAGCGATATCAAAACAATAGATATGCACATGCACAATCAATAATCATGGATAAGTTCCCCCTAAGAAATATATCCAGTAACGAACTCCTCAACCTCCTAATCTGAATTCCTTCCACATTTTCCCCCTTTTGACATCATCAAAAAGACCTTGAAAACCTTAAAAGAACGGAACATCAGATTATCACATGAAACATAAATTTCATCAAGAGTTTTCCACTTAAGTTACTACGCATGCAATGAGTGATAAAACATATAATCACAATCATCAAGAAGCAACTTCATCACACATATCAGAAATCGTTACAAAAGAATCAAGAGATAAGGATATTAACTGCTCGGTTCTTTTGAGAGGGGATGTGTTAGACATGCCACGAAGTTCCCTAGTTGAAGACCTTTACCTTCCACACTTGGACTGTTCTATCTTCAAGCAAAACTTCCTTTCATGGCTTCTTTTGTCGCACTGTTCCCTTCCGAAACATCTTCTTACACATCTTCGCACTGTTCCTTTTGGAACTTTTTTTCATTCTGATTTTTTCCCTTTTTTTAAGGAATTTTCTTCTTCTTTTCATCAAGTAACATTCTGATTTCTTTTTCTTTTTGCTGAGGGAACGGTCCCTCTTCTGCAACTTCAGCCAATCTTCAATGTTCAATGGGTAGTGTTCCCTTTGAATTGAACTTTCACCCAAGCTCTTGGAATCTTCAAGATCCTCAACCGAAACAACCTCATGGCATATCCAACAGATATAAAGGTACATTTGGACTATATATTTTCAAGGTTAAGAAAATTCAACAAAGAAGTCCAAATCAAAATTCGGTAGACCTTTTATACCATCCAATGTTTTACCTTAATTGTGGACTCAACAAAGAAGGTATCATAGAGGCAAACATCATTGGACTCAGCTAGGGTGGGTCTTTGAAATCAACTATCATGTCGGCTTATGATGAGGGTTCAAAGATCAAGTTGATTTCTTTGGGCCGAAAGAAGAACGTTTTCTAACATCCATGTTGACATTAAATCATGAATCATGATATCATACATTCACACAGACAAGAATGAATAATAACTCAGAGGATAAAACATCAAAACGAAATCACATAACACATGACAACATGAGGTAACAGTTCCTTCTTAGTTAACTCATCTTCTCTAGCCAATCATCGGGGTACTTATGAAAGTAGTCCAAACTAGTCAGTCTAAGAACTTCATTCCTAGATACATTCCAAGGGATCAACATAAACATGAAGTAAACACAAAGTAAACATGCATGCTTGTGACAAGAATACTTATCTCATTCCTTGGTTCCATGGGACAGTTCCTAATCGCTTTGACCTCACCGTTCTTGGGCATCGTTCCCCCTGAACTGGTTGTCTCGTGTCCTCTGAATTGGGAATCATTCCCCTTAAGCTTCAGCACTTTATACCAAATCACAAGTGAGTTCCCAACTCATTGTTCCTATAGGTTGTGAGGGATTAATCTCCATGAAACGCCTCTTCCTAGGCTGTTCCCTCACACCTACCTGCAAAACAAGCTAAGTCTTGTTCTTGGGCACCCAAACAAAGTTGGGTTCCCTTGGGTTAGTCCTAGCACCAAAAGACTCAACAATTCCATAATCCATATAGCGAGAATGCACATAAGGATTATAAAACTTACCTCTCCTGGGTTGTTGCACTCGCTGGGCATTGTTCCTTGATGTAGGAAATTTGCGATCATTCCTGAAAGCATAGTGCCCACGTTGTTCCCATCTCCCATAGCTTTGCCTAGGCTTCTGTTGTGGAGAAGCCTTTCTTCCTTGAAGCCATGTTTCCTTGTGTGGTGTCTTCCTCTCAGGCCTTGGTTGGTGCCGACTTGCACCTTGTGCACTTGATTTTGCCTTAGGAGCAACGTATCCTAAACCAACAATACTGTTCCCAGTGGCTTGCTTAAGCCAAATCTTGTGCGCTTTCGTTCCTGTATACCAAGATTGGTTAGTAGAACTATTGTTTTCAAGAAGACTTACCTTAGCCTCCAAATGCTTGTTCCGGTCGTTGACACTCTGCAACTTCCTTTGTAGAAGGAACAGTTCCTCCTTGTCTTCAGCCTCGACACCTGGTTGTTCCTTAACAAACCGCAACTCATACAACTTTTTCTCATTCTTAAGGTTAGTTGCAACAAGCTCATCAACCCTAAGTTTCATCTTTTCCAACTCAGTTTGGTCAGATGGAACAGTTCCCTCCTTAGAACTAGCATTTTCCAAGTCTTCTAAAAGTTGTAACTTTTCTTTCTCAAGAATCTTCACCTTAGCATGCAGTTCCTTATTCTTAAAACTCAGATCTTCAGCATTAGATTTAAGAATAGCACACTCATCACAAGATAAGGAACAACTAGCAGCATCAAGTTGTTCACTCAACTCTTCCTTTTTCCCTATAAACTTTCTCAATAAAGACTATCAGGGAACGCTTGCTACAATCCTTTAATTCATTGTAAATATAAGAGTTGCTGACCTCATCCTCGGAATCAAAAGCACACTGTTCCTTAGCCACCAAACACAACTTGGTATTTGCCCATGACTCCGGTTCAGATTCGGAATCACTTCCCCATGTGGCAACAAAGGCTTTCTCCTTCCTGGAAGAGTCATCATCATCCTTCGACTCCTTCTTTTAGGGACAGTCCCTAGCAATATGCCCATTTCCTTGACAATTGTAGCAAACAATGTTAGGATTCTTCTTGAAAGACTTGCCTTGATCCTTGCAATCCTTGTCTTTATTTTTGAGGAGGCCCCTCATAGCATTCATGATGAGCGCCACTTCTGGGTCCTTGTCCTCCTTGTCCTTCTTGCCCGCCTTTACTTGCTTCAACGCTTTGGAAACTTTCAAGGCCATCGTTCCCTTCTGGGGACTTTCATCTTCATAAGATTTCAGCTTGTCTTCATGAGAAGTGAGAGATCCTATGAGGTGTTCCAAAGGTAAGGAACTCAGATCCTTGGCTTCTTCAATCGCCGTTACCTTAGGAATCCACTTCTTGGGTAGACTTCGCATCACCTTTCGAACTTGATCTTCAGTGGTGTACACCTTTCCCAAACAAGTTAGCTCACTAACAATAACATTGAAACGATCAAACATCTCTTTTATGGATTCATCATTTTCCATCTTAAACAACTCATATTGTTTGACAAGAAGATCTATCTTGTTTTTCTTAACCTCAATGGAACCGTCATGAGTCGCACACAACATGTCCCACATTTGCTTAGCACTTGTGCAAGCTGAAACCCTGCTATACTAACTATCACATAATGCATGGATAAACAGTTGCATAGCCTTGTGGTTCTTAGAGATCACCTTATTGTCCCCGTCATCCTAGTCACCCTTTGATTTGGGAACGGTCTCACCTTTATTGTTCTTCACGGAAGGAACAACTGGTCCGTCAACCACGATGTCCCAAAGGTCCAAGTCCTCACATTTGATGAAGATCTCCATCTTTTTCTTCCACCAACCGAATTTCTCTCCTTCGAAGAGAGGAGGACGCGCCATTGAGTATCCTTGACTGTTCCCATCGTGGGTACTCATCTTTTCCTGAAAACTAACACAAATCTAGAGCAACCTTGCTCTGATACCAATTGTTGGATCGAAACCAAGTGTTAGTAACAAAGTAAAGCACTGTTCCTATATAGGGAACGATACCTTTGCACAGCGGAATATCACAAATAACAACACAATCGCGTAGAGAGGAAAACCAAATCAACCAACTTGTTGACAAGGAAAAACCTCTACCTCTAGGTGTTACCCTAGCAGGATTTCAAAGTATACTTCTTTTATTGATAAACACGAGCTACACAAGTCAAGCAAAGATCCAACGTAAACTAGATTTCCCTACTAGAATACTCTTTAAGCTTAACAACCCTTAGCACGTATTACCAACTCACAGCAAACTTGAAACTACGTAAAAGTTACCTCTTTCACCTCAGAAACTTCGCCTATGAAGATCCTAAAGATCGCAACTCTCCAAAGAATACTTTGAAATCCTGCTAGGGTAACACCTAGAGGTAGAGGTGTTTCCTTGTCAACAAGTTGGTTGATAGTATCTTGTATTTATAGGCCTCCAAAGAATGACAAAAATATAATTTATTTATGGTCTAATCTGATATATTATCCCATAAATAACATTATATCTTTCCATCAAACTATTTCCTAAAATACCACAAATAATATCTTCCAACTTGACATTATCTTGTTTCCATAAATAGATCTTATCTCTCCATGATAATTCCGACCCATTATCTGCAAGATATAATCTCCACTTTCCCTGTATAAACGTCTCCTTGTGCTCCAAGCAAACATTTAAAACCCTAGACGCAATATCTCGCGATTTGCCTCTTCGCTGGGAACGTTGACAGCTTCTCTGCTCTGTTTTCCTTGTTCCCTGGAATCTTCATTCCTTCTCTTCTTCTTGAGCTCTGATGCTCTTGTTCCCACTGTTCCCTAGGATGACTAATCCATTGGTCACAACCATTGTTCCCTGGAACTTCTCCAAATAACTCGCATGCTTTCTGTTGTTCCCTGAAACAATACTTAAGAACAAACCATCAAATGCATGGTGTTTATCATCATCGAAACACCTAAGATTCCTTGAGGGAACCTTCTTTCAACACTAACAATCAATTTTCCTAAATCAACTGTATTTGTCCTCCTTCTAGTGAAAGCTACCCATGCATGATGTAAACAATCGATGCCTCAATAGTGCTATTAGATTATCCAATTCTCTGACATCTTCACATAAAATTAACCTATCTCAATCAAAAGACAATTATATTAATAAATTTAAACCGATAGATGTAAGTATTTAGTACATGCATGTGTAGACTACTAAAGAGATCCAAATACATATAATCAAGGATAGTTTACCATGAGGTGGATATATATTTGCATCCTCGACAATCGAGAATCCTCATTCACATCTTTAACTTAATAATTATGCTTACTTCAGCGACCATGTCTTTTTAAGGTGTTGCCCACTATCTCCCAATTGTATGTGTAGAGGTTGTCTTATTATTTTGGAAGAATAAAGTGTATCTAAAAAGGTGAGTTTAAATTACTTTCCTTTCAGTCATTAATATACTTGTCCAAATGATTCTATATGTTGAGTATAACACATTTGCATGTCCTTGTAATGTCAGCAAGGTAGTGAGTATGAGATTATTAAACATTACTCCATGTTGAAAGCAAAATATAAAAATAAACACAATATAACTTAATTACATAGAAAATTTTACGTTATTGTACATGATTTAATGCTTTATGCATTGCGTCAACTTGCTTTATTTCGTGCAACCCCTGTATAAGTAGAGGATATAATTTTCATCAATTTATATTAACAATTATAATGTGTTGATCTAAATACAGATAAATTTGTTACCTTATTTTGCGGGGTGAGCTTGCTGAAAGCTTCCTTAAACAGAATATTCCTTGTGTGTTTAAAGCAATTTTGATCCCCTTCAAACAAAAAACATTTATATTAACAATTATAATGAGTTGATCTAAATACAGATAATGAGTTGATCTAAATACAGAGAAATTTGTTACCTTATTTTGCGTGGTGAGCTTGTTGAAAGCTTCCTTAAACACAATTTTTCTTGTGTGTTTAAAGAAATTTTGATCCCCTTCCGTCAAAATATTTTGAAACCTTGTGGATTTGTCACTCTAGAGATGGCAACATAAAGTTGTCTGTAACTTTCAGTTATTTATTGAATTAGAGAGAAAATTAAACCAAATATATCCTTGCTTTGTTTACGTACCATGTTATCGGATAGAATGAAGCATGTGATGATGTATGTAATTGATCATGTCGAAGGCATCCCACTTGCGACAAACATGTCAGAGTTAAACCCTTCGGTTAATTGGTTTAGTGGTATATAGTTTCTTTCATGAATGTTATTTTTGTGTGAAGGATGGAGCAACGAAGCGAAGAGTAGTGGGGTGGTCAGGTATCATATATATATATATATATGATACCGTTTCACTTATGGGATAGGACAATAGTATAACGGTTAAATTGTTGGGGGCCGTCACTAAGACTGGATCACCAGGGGACGACAATAGTATAATGGTTACGACAATAGAATTTGAACGTCTGATTTAAATATAGCTATGATGTGGTACAACCGTTTCAATTGTTTTTTTTGTGTTAAAAAGCTTGTTGTTTGTCATTTTATGTTGTACAACCTTTGAACTTCTTGTGATTTAAATATAGTTGTAATGTGGTACAAGTACAACCGTTTGACTTGGCTCTCTTTCTTTTCTTTCTTTTCGGTTAAAATTCTGTTTGACTTAAGCTTTTTTTGGCTGTCATTTCATCTTCATATACTTAAATGTGTTAATTGTGAAAGATGAAATGCTTAGCAGTTGACGCCTATTCTATTTGAGATGCAGTATGGCCGTCCATGCATGTGTGACCCAATTTTTAATAGTCCAATATCTGATTGTATTTTTTTTTTGTCTTTTCATATCATTCAGTGGCCCAATATTTGAGGGTAAAACATATTGTTCAACTCTATTGTGAAGCAAAACAATTGAAGATAATTCAAGTGGATCATTAATGAGGGCAAGAAAGCCAACTTTTATGTATATGTAGTGTCACGATTTAAATTTGAGTTTCTAATATATGGATTGTTGTTTCATGTTTTATCTTAGACGATATATTGTTTGATATGTATTTAAATATAATACCTAAGTCTTGACAAAAAATGTAATATCTAAGTATTTTAGGTATAAAATGCTATGATTGTACGAAGTACAATTTTATTTATTTATTTTGGTCAGAAGTTCAATTTAAATTTTGAATTAAGGTGGTAGTTGTTTTTTGTAAGGATGCGTTTTTTCCTTTGAAAATATTTGGGAAATATTTTAGAAATGCCTATCTAATTATATGTTGTGCTTGAACTCGAGTATTTGTAAGAAACTTGCTACAACAACTCTCATTTCTTACATGCTCCACTACACTCCACGTTTCTAATTTTTTGCCTTTATCTTACAAATTTATTGCATTTTAATAATGTCTTTTATGTATAAAATAGAACAATAAAAATCATCCTTAACCAAAATAACAACACACCTACCTAAAACGATTTAGTACAAAAAAAAAACTAAAAATACAAACCTAATTGAATTTATGCTACCAATAGTTGAAGGGTTTACATCGTCCATAAAATAGTTTGCTTTATTCTTTACTAACAATCAGTCGTCCTAAATCGATTGTCTTTGTCCTCCGTCTAGTGAAAGCTATTGGTGCATGATGTAAACAATCGATGCCTCAATAGTGCTATTAGATTATCCAATTCTCTGACATCTTCACATAAAATTAACCTATCTCGATCAAAAGATAATTATATTAATAAATTTAAACCGATATATGTAAGTATTGTAGACTATAAAAGAGATCCAAATACATATAATTAAGGATAGTTTACCGTGAGGTGGATATATACTTGCATCATCGACAATCGGGAATCCTTATTCACATCTTTAACTTAATAATTATGCTTACTTTAGTGATCATGTATTTTTAAGGTGTTGCCCACTATCTCCCAAGCTTCACTATATGGCTTTCTAAAGCTAATTTTCATGTAGAAGAATGAGATGATGGATGCCCAGAGCAAATGAACGGAATACCACCGTTTTCGCCCTTTTATAGATGAAAATGTTACTTGGAAAGTGAAGCCATTTTGACATATAACCGTTTAGACATCTTGACTATAAATTGTTTCCAACCATTCACTGTGTACTAAATTCGGGAGTTACGTGTAGTAATTGGATAATATTAAAGTAGGAGTAAATGAGAGCAGAATATAACATATACAGTATGTAGTAGCTATCACTAATTGAGATTTAGGTTAAAAAATGAGTCATAACCTAAAGAGTAGTCTGTACGTAGAGACAAGATTTAGCTGAAAAAAGTGTGTGACAGGAGGGAATAATTACTTACAAATAGTGCTCATTTTTATATATACACATAATTATGCTATGGTATATTAAAATAAACAAAAAAATTAATTACTTAAATTACAAAGTAGTCTATAATTATACTTATGTATTTTATATTGGTTTATAAACCCTATAGTAAAAACCGATCGGAAAATCTAACATATTATATACATATTATATACTAAGGGTGATAAACTAATCCTACAGACAAACTATAACTTTAAGCCTATTTAAGCCTTTGATTTTATCTTTAAAAATTAGCATTCAATGACGTAGAATGCTAACTTTGAAATATATATAGATATAGATGGTTATTTTTCATGCTTAATAGAAATATAAATTGAACTATGTTGAAAATTTAACGTGAAGATATAAGAATTATACAACGATATGAAAATGATGACTTTTTAATTGATTAATATGTAGTAATTGTATATAATTGTGAATCAAAAACTTTGTATATTATATAGACAATTATAGATTATTAATATATGAAATTGTCACTTTAGTACTTTTTGGATTTGAGAAATTGTTTAAATTTTGTGTTAAATAAGCAAGGCATGAAATGAAAAAAAAAAAAACTAATTCATCTTTAAAAGTTAGCATTCAATGACCTAGAATGCTAACTTTTAAATATATATAGATGGTTGTTTTTCATGCTTAATAGAAATATAAATAGAACTATATTGAAAATTTAACGTGAATATATAAGAGTTATACAACGATATGAAAATGAGGACTTATTAATTGATTAATATATAGTAATTGTATATAATTGTGAATCACAAACTTTTTATATTATATAGAATAATATATATTATTGATATAATTGTTAATATATGAAATTGTCACTTAATTTAGTACTTTTCGGATTTGAGAAATTGTTTAAATTTTGGGCTAAATAAATAAGGCAAGAAATGAAAAAAAAAAACAATTCATCTTTAAAAGTTAGCATTCAATGACCTAGAATGCTAACTTTTAAATGTATATATAGATGGTTGTTTTTCATGCTTAATAGAAATATAAATTGAATTATATTGAAAATTTAACGTGAAGATATAAGAGTTATACAACGATATGAAAATGAAGACTTTTCAATTGATTAATATGTAGTAATTGTATATAATTGTGAATCAAAAACTTTTTATATTATATAGAAGATTATAGATTATCAATATAATTGTTAACATATGAAATTGTCACTTTAGTACTTTTCGGATTTGAGAAATTGTTTAAATTTTGGGCTAATTAAATAAGGCATGAAATGGAAAAAAAATTAATTCATCTTTAAAAGTTAGCATTCAATGACA
Organism: Rheum nobile; assembly: GCA_027886185.1. Lineage (NCBI taxonomy): Eukaryota > Viridiplantae > Streptophyta > Magnoliopsida > Caryophyllales > Polygonaceae > Rheum > Rheum nobile. The sequence continues at coordinate 6,496,061 of WOAB01000644.1, read as the reverse complement.
TAGAATGCTAACTTTTAAATATATATATATATATATATATATAGATGGTTGTTTTTCATGCTTAATAGAAATATAAATTTGAACTATGTTGAAAATTTAACGTGAAGATATAAGAGTTATACAACGATATGAAAATGATGATTTATTAATTGACTAATATGTATTAATTGTATATAATTGTGAATCAAAAACTTTTTATATTATATAGAAGATTATATATTATTGATATAATTGTTAATATATGAAATTTTCACTTTAGTAATTTTCGGATTTGAAAAATTGTTTAAATTTTGGGCTAAATAAATAAGGCAAGAAATGAAAAAAAAAACTAATTCATCTTTAAAAGTTAGCATTCAATGACCTAGAATGCTAACTTTTAAATATATATAGATTGTTGTTTTTCATGCTTAATAGAAATATAAATTGAACTTGTTGAAAATTTAACGTGAAGATATAAGAGTTATACAACGATTAAAAAATGAAGACATTTCAATTGATTAATATGTAGTAATTGTATATAACTGTGAATCAAAAACTTTTTATATTATATAGAAGATTATAGATTATTAATATAATTGTTAATATATGAAATTATCACTTTAGTACTTTTTGGATTTGGAAATTGTTTAAATTTTGGGCTAAATAAATAAGGCATGAAATGGAAAAAAAAAAAAACTAATTCATCTTTAAAAGTTAGCATTCAATGACCTAGAATGCTAACTTTCAAATATATATAGATGGTTGTTTTTCATGCTTAATAGAAATATAAATTGAACTATGTTGAAAATTTAACGTGAAGATATAAGAGTTATACAACAATATGAAAATGAGGACTTATTAATTGATTAATATGTAGTATATGTATATAATTATGAATCACAAACTTTTTATATTATATAGAAGATTATATATTATTGATATAATTGTTAATATATGAAATTATCACTTTAGTACTTTTCGAATTTGAAAAATTGTTTAAATTTTGGGCTAAATGAATATGGCAAGAAATGAAAAAAAAACTAATTCATCTTTAAAAGTTAGCATTCAATGACCTAGAATGCTAACTTTTAAATATATATAGATGGTTGTTTTTCATGCTTAATAGAAATATAAATTGAACTTGTTAAAAATTTAACGTGAAGATATAAGAGTTATACAACGATATGAAAATGAAGACTTTTCAATTGATTAATATGTAGTAATTGTATATAACTGTGAATCAAAAACTTTTTATATTATATAGAAGATTATAGATTATTAATATAATTGTTAATATATGAAATTATCACTTTAGTACTTTTTGGATTTGGAAATTGTTTAAATTTTGGGCTAAATAAATAAGGCATGAAATGAAAAAAAAAAACTAATTCATCTTTAAAAGTTAGCATTCAATGACCTAGAATGCTAACTTTCAAATATATATAGATGGTTGTTTTTCATGCTTAATAGAAATATAAATTGAACTATGTTGAAAATTTAACGTGAAGATATAAGAGTTATACAACAATATGAAAATGAGGACTTATTAATTGATTAATATGTAGTATATGTATATAATTATGAATCACAAACTTTTTATATTATATAGAAGATTATATATTATTGATATAATTGTTAATATATGAAATTATCACTTTAGTACTTTTCGAATTTGAGAAATTGTTTAAATTTTGGGCTAAATGAATATGGCAAGAAATGAAAAAAAAAACTAATTCATCTTTAAAAGTTAGCATTCAATGACCTAGAATGCTAACTTTTAAATATATATAGATGGTTGTTTTTCATGCTTAATAGAAATATAAATTGAACTTGTTGAAAATTTAACGTGAAGATATAAGAGTTATACAACGATATGAAAATGAAGACTTTTCAATTGATTAATATGTAGTAATTGTATATAACTGTGAATCAAAAACTTTTATATTATATAGAAGATTATAGATTATTAATATAATTGTTAATATATGAAATTATCACTTTAGTACTTTTTGGATTTGGAAATTGTTTAAATTTTGGGCTAAATAAATAAGGCATGAAATGGAAAAAAAAACTAATTCATCTTTAAAAGTTAGCATTCAATGACCTAGAATGCTAACTTTCAAATATATATAGATGGTTGTTTTTCATGCTTAATAGAAATATAAATTGAACTATGTTGAAAATTTAACGTGAAGATATATGAGTTATACAACGATATGAAAATGAGGACTTATTAATTGATTAATATGTAGTATATGTATATAATTATGAATCACAAACTTTTTATATTATATAGAAGATTTAATATTATTGATATAATTGTTAATATATGAAATTGTCACTTTAGTACTTTTCGAATTTGAGAAATTATTTAAATTTTGGGCTAAATGAATATGGCAAGAAATGAAAAAAAAAAACAATTCATCTTTAAAAGTTAGCATTCAATGACCTAGAATGCTAACTTTTAATATACTAGAAATCGAAGTCCGTGCTTCGCACGGGCCTTTTGTATATATGTTGTCATGGTTTAAATGTGAATTTGTAATATATGGATTGTTGTTGTATGTTTTATCTTAAATGATATATTGTTTGATATGTATTTAATGTAATATCTAAGTATTTTAGGTATAAAATGCTATGATTGTACGAAGTACAATTTTATTTATTTTTTTGGTCAGAAGTTCAATTTAAATTTTGAATTAAGGCGGTAGTTGTTTTTTGTATGGATGCATTTTTTTCCTTTGAAAATATTTGGGGAATATTTTAGAAATTTGTATCTAATTATATGTTGTATATGTTGTGCTTGAACTGGAGTATTTGTAAGAAAATTCTTACAACAACTCTCATTTCATGCTCTACTACCCTCCACATTTCTAACTTTTGCCTTTATCTTACAAATATATTGCCTTTTAATAATGTTTTTTGTTATGCTTTAGTTATTATTATTCATTATTATATTGTTTTATTTTTTTTGGTCTGGAATATATATCGTTTTATTGATCACATTGACTTTACATATTCCTAGACAAATATCATTTTAATTAAAATATATTAGTCATTACTATTCTTATAAGTAATAGAAACAATTGGTGACTCTGCATATTCTTAAACCTTGTTATATTTTATATAAAAGTACATTAGTTATTTTATTGGTATATGCTTACTCTTCTTAGCGAAATTATAATTCATAACTTCTTCCTTGTACATTTCATATGTGAGAGTGAGTATATGTCAATTATTTCGACTTCCATCATTGATTAATTCCCCTCGACCAAGAAAAATGAGGCCAAATTTAGTATATATACATGATGAGTGTAAAATGAATATGTATAAAATAGAACAACGAAAATCATCCTTAACCAAAATAACAACACACCTACCTAAATCGATTAGTACAAAAAAGGAACTAAAAATACGAACCTAGTTGAATTTATGCTATCAAAAGTTGAAGGGTTTACATCGTCCATAAAATAGTTTATTTTATTCATTACTAACAATCAATTGTCCTAAATCAATTGTATTTGTCCTCCTTCTAGTGAAAGCTACTCGTGCATGATGTAAACAATCGATGCTTCAATAGTGCTATTAGATTATCCAATTCTATGACATCTTGACATAAAATTAACCTATCTCAATCAAAAGACAATTATATTAATAAATTTAAACCGATAGATGTAAGTATTTAGTGCATGCACGTGTAGACTACTAAAGAGATCCAAATACATATAATCAAGGATAGTTTACCATGAGGTGGATATATACTTGCATCTTCGACAATCGGGAATCCTCATTCATATCTTAACTTAATAATTATGCTTACTTCAGCGATCATGTCTTTTTAAGGTGTTGTCCACTATCTTCCAATTGTATGTGTAGAGGGCCTTATTATTTTGGAAGAAGAAAGTGTATCTAAAAAGGTGAGTTTAAATTGCTTCCCTTTTAGTCAGTAATATACTTGTCCAAATTAATCTATATGTTGAGTATAACACATTTGCATGTCCTCATAATGTCAGCAAGGTAGTGAGTATGAGATTATTATACACTACTCCATGTTGAAAGCAAAATATAAAAATAAACACAATATAACTGAATTACATAGAAAATTTTACATTATTGTACATGATTTAATGTTTTATGCATTGCGTCAACTTGCTTTATTTCGTGCATCCCCTGTATAAGTAGAGGACATAATTTTCATCAATTTATATTAACAATTATAATATGTTGATCTAAATACAAATAAATTTGTTATCTTATTTTGCGGGGTGAGATTGCTGAAAGCTTCCTTAAATAGAACATTCCTTGTGTGTTTAAAGCAATTTTGACCCCCTTCAAACAAAAAACATTTATATTAACAATTATAATGAGTTGATCTAAATACAGAGAAATTTGTTACCTTATTTTGTGTGGTGAGCTTGTTGAAAGCTTCCTTAAACACAATTTTTCTTGTGTGTTTAAAGTAATTTTGATCCCCTTCAGCCAAAATATTTTGAAACCTTGTGGATCTGTCACTCTAGAGATGGCAACATAAAGTTGTCTGTAACTTTCAATTATTTATTGAATTAGAGAGAAAATTAAACCAAATATATCATTGCTTTGTTTACGTACCATGTTATCGGATAGAATGAAGCATGTGATGATGTGTGTAATTGATCATGTTGAAGGCATCCCACTTGCGACAAACATGTCAGAGTTAAACCCTTCGGTTAATTGGTTTAGTAGTATATAGTTTCTTTCATGATTGTTATTTGTGTGTGAAGGATGGAGCAGCGAAGCGAAGAGTAGTGGGGTGGTCAGGTATCATATATATATATAGGAAGAGATGAGGTAAGTGTATGCTAATGTAATTTATATATTAAATATAGCTATAATGTGGTAGAAGCGTTTCACTTGTGGGATAAGATTCTAACTTCTGCTTTAATTTTATTTATTTTATGATGTACAAACTTTGACTTAAATATGTATCTATTGGACTGCCAATGATTAAATTGTTGGGGTCGTCACTAAGGCTGGATCACCAGGGGATGACAATAGTATAACGGTTACGACAATAGAATTTGAACGTCTGATTTAAATATAGCTATGATGTGGTACAACCGTTTCAATTGTTTTTTTGTTAAAAAGCTTGTTGTTTGCCGTTTTATGTTGTATAACCTTTGAACTTCTTGTGATTTAAATATAGTTGTAATGTGGTACAACCGTTTGACTTGGCTCTCTTTCTTTTCCTTTTTTCAGTTAAAATTCCATTTGACTTAAGCTTTTTTTGCTGTTATTTCATCTTCATATACTTAAATGTGTTAATTGTGAGAGATGAAAGGCTTAGCAGTTGTTGCTTATTCCATTTAAGATGCAGTAGGGGCCGTCCATGCATGTGTGGCTTAATTTTTAATAGCCCAATATCTGATTGCATTTTTTTTTGTCTTTTTATATCATTCAGTGGCCCAATATTTGAGGGCAAAACATATTATTCAACTCTATTGTGAAGCAAAACAATTGAAGAGAATTCAAGTAGATCATTAATGAGGGCAAAAAAACCAACTTTTAAGTAGATATAGATGTGTACGACTATCTACAATTGATAGTTTCTATTATTTTTTATTTAAGGGATACTTAATCAATAATTGAGCAACAATTCCTAGTTGTCCTTTATATACATGTTATTTTATTTATTTTCCTCACACAGACTTCAAACCAAAACATTGCTCTCCTATTTTTCTCCCAAAGAGTTCTTCTGTTATTACTGAAAATAGGTATGTTTGTCTTGTCAATTCATTCTAAGATGTTGTTTTGGTCTCTCTTTTTTCCTTCATCGAAACATCTTTTTTGCCTGGCCTCTTTCTCTACAACTGAATCCTATATTTGTCTCAATTTGTTTTCTTTCCTTATGTTTGTGTGGTGATAAGAGGTGAAATAAAGGTTTAGAAACCAAACCCTAAACTATCACAAAATGTTTGAATAAACTGTATGTTTCTTCTTGTTGTTTAATTGTTGAACTTACAATTCAACACATGTATTGAATAGAGTATTTGATTTTGTTTCTTAAAAACTGATTTATCTTATATCGATGGTTTTCTAATAATTTTGCTAAAGTATTTATGTTATGTAATTTAAATACGAAGTAATTATTTATTTTGTTGTATAATAGAAAACATTAGATGTGGAAATTGTATAGTATTAAATTTAAAATTAAAATTTGAATAAAATAAAGATAATAATGTAAAACTCTTACTTAATTATATAAAAAATGACCTTTATTTATTTTGACTATAAACATTTCTTGATAAAACTATTACTTTATATTTAGGTCTATATACAATTTTAGATTGTGATAACAATAGTAATGAAAATGCATTAATTGTATTGTTTTCGATGGGAAAAGAGAGAAGTTTATAAAATTGAAAGTATTTATTGAGGAAAAAAATATAATTGGTTTTGTAATATAGAAGATAAAATACTTAATTGTTTTAAATTAGAAATATACATATAAAGCCAAAAAAAATCAAAAACTGTCACATTACAATTTATAATGTATGACAGTTCATTTTCATACATATAAAGAAATGGTAGATTTCGTATTATGTCATTGTGGCTTAGACATTTTCGCTTGGTGTCCCATGCTTTACCAATTTTCATATGATAGCCATGTATCCTTTCTCATCCTAAACATCTAACTCTGTGAACTTTATAAGTTTAGTAATATTTTTTTTTTAAAAAAAAAGCATGAAACACCATTTTGGAGACCTTAAAATTAAATTCATCAAACCCAAAATACAGTTAGCATACTAAGATCCTCTCATCCAACACAAACTCAAAGGTAATTAGGAGAAAGTAATGGATAAACCCAAAAGAAAAATCAACCATCGTCTCTTTCAATCCTTCTATGAAAAGACCTTTAATCTCAAATTAGGTGTCTCTTGCATCTTTTAGTTCTTATAAGACTCTTCTATAAGGAATGTAATACTTCATGGTTCTCTTCAATTCAGACAGTAAAATCAAGATCCAAGACTAAAGAAACTTATAGTTTTCAAAAGAACGTCTTCCAATGTTTGTCCAACACAATATTGTTATAGTAATGCATAATGTTAGAAGAGAGACTGTTGAGGAAAATGGAAACCGGATTCCAAGGCAAACCTCTCTTAATTTGGAACTTCTTGCAGTACAGACCAACATATCAAAATAGGTTAAGATTATTCATCCAGTAAGGACAATGACACCAAGAGTTCTACCCGGCCACTTATACAAACAGTAAAGATTACACATACAATTAATGGATAAGGATATTTGTAATTCTTATGTATAGTGCATACACATAACATTTACCATTGCTTGATCAGTAAGATTGGGTTCTTCAAAAGCAGGAGGCTTGTAACCTTTTGTAAACCATTCGTCCTCAATAACCTCGGCTATAGTAATGCACAGTTTTAGACCATCAAATGAAAATTAAAGAAATATGAGAATGCAGTCAATTACAAAATGTACATTACCATGCCTCAGGCCTGAAACAATGCTCATATCTTCTTGAGCATCTGAGCAGAGTACAAAGAAAAGAAAAATGTAGCCATTCAGCAGTATTTTTTTTTTGAGCTTCACAACTTAGATATATTGTCGAAATGCTTATAATCGTGTATGTTCAAGAGAAGGGAACACATATCATCCAACAAAATATACAAAATGGAAATTAGTGAATCTTAAGCCTAAGGAAATCATGGCTCACCCCATGTATGTTTCTGCGTGAGCAAGCAAGTCTTCTCGTATTCATGTTGAGTAGTGCAGCGACATCTTTTCCAAGATGTAACACCCCCAAATCTGAACCCAAATGGAAAGGTATTACCGCCAGTGACTCCGATATTCCTCACCAAAGTCACCCCAGGCTTTACCGTTTGAATACAAATCATGAAATATAATGATACAAAATGATAACTTTATTCATATAAAACATGAGTCCCGAGATTACATCCCAATCCCGAATAGGACAAATACAGAGTTTAAACAAAGTACAGTGGAAGTCTTTTAAATATATAACAGAGTAAATAAGTTACAGCGGAAGTCTTTCTTGAAATATTACAAAAAGGGTTGTGATCGTAATGATCATTTGCCCAAGGATCTCAACCTGATTAAAAGATAATCATTAAAACATCCAAAAACAACCGTCGTCTTCATAGTCAATCTAGTCTCCTCATATCTTCGCTCTATCTGATGTGCCGAATCGAACAGATGACACCAGCCAACCATGCAGAGAATAATTTTGGTTGGTTAGTCTAAATGAATAGACCATGCAAGGGTACAAAGCAGATGGTTCTAAGTAGTCGTATTAGGTTAGACTTCTCGTGTAACACCCCGGGCCAGAGGTGCTACAGTGCCATAGTCCCGAAGGACTATAAGGCGGGTGAAATAAAAATTTGCAAACATATCCGATACATAATATATACCAAAAGCAGCACATCGGAAAAACCTGTAAAACCTGTCCAAAGTTGAAACCATAATCAACTTAACATACAGAAAGTACAACCATTTACAAACCAAAACCAACAACCAAAAACCAAACCAATACAACAAGTTCGACCACTTCAAGGTTCAAAACCAAAACGACACACACAACCAAGTCAAAGTTCAAACCAAAAGAGTAAAGCCTTCGACTCCAAACCGACGGTAATCAGGATCCTCCTTGCTGGCGCTAAAACTGCAAAGCCTGATTGACTGGGGGACCCGATACCCCAGCCAACCACGGCACGTAAACCGAGGTTGGTCAGTCTCACGAAAGACTATGGCAAGACTAGCCGAGCCAAAACAGTTCAAAACACATACATATATCACCAATCAACTCACAACACCAACAACACGCCAAACAATATATAATATCATAACTATACTTAATCATATCAACCAACCAATGCCAACCACACGTCAAAACATATACACACACTATCACATACCATTCATTAAACATCCTTATCCAACTCTTCACTATACTAACCTCAATCAATCCATCCTCAAACTCATCACAAGCATAAACGAATAAAACGATCCAATCCAACTTCACTGACACGTCCAATCCATCCTTATCTCTATTACTAATACCTCAATCAACAACTCTATGCACATATACATCTCTTACTACTGACTTACAACCAAAGCTAACCAATAAGACTGAACTCACTACTGCACTACACAACAAATTCAATTAACCTACACATCCACAAACACATAAGCATCAACGAGATAATCATCACATATAAACATAAAGAAAAATAACGATCCAGGCCAGCCACCCTTTTGGTGCCGCCTGTTCGTTAACATAGACTGTAACTCATACACTCAAATTCAACCCTTGTTGGCCCACACCCTCAAGATGGGAAACCAACCTCCACACTTAATCAACATAACCATCTTCCTGCAACTAGTTACCACCAACAATCATACCAACAGAGATTCATATCACAACTAACTACAATAACCAACATTTGACAACAAGTCAAACTAGCCAACAATCAATATCTAACATAAAACCAATAACTAAACACACAGTCAATATTTACCAACACAACCACTAAATCAAACGACAACAATCATCATCACGAAACCACTTTAATCAGGTACGCAACCAACATCCAACACAAAACCACTTAATCAGGTATGCAACCAACATTCAATACATAATCAACACACAACCGCCAACCCTCCAATCCAACCTCCGTCTCCACCACCACATCACCGGGTGAGACAATCAACACACACAACAATCAACACCTCCAATCCAACCTCCGTCTCCACCACCACATCACCGGGTGAGACAATCAACACACACTTTCCGGATGGGACTTTCACCATCCAACCCTTGGCCCTTAACGACGTAGGCGTGCACCCTACGCGGTTTGGTGAGACTATCATCACCTGACCCTTCGACCTTCGGGGGTTCATACCCACTGAGGCCCTAAATATAAGGACTTTCACCATTCGCCTCCTGACCATCAGGGTTCACACCCACCGAGGCCCTCACATATAAGGAATTTCACCATTTGCCTCCTGATCATCGGGGTTCACACTCACCGAGGCCCTCACATATAAGGAATTTCACCATCGAACAACATTCCACCACCACACCGATACCAATCAAATAAAATCATATACGACAATCAATAAAATATCATATACGACAAATGCTAACACATATTCACATACACACACAATCCAACACACACACTCACACATTCAATCCAACACACACATACGATCCACCACACACACACATTCAATCCAATACACATACACGTGTCAACATACACTCACACTCAAGCCAACACACACACACACGTGTCAACAGACACTATCAACAACAATCACAAACACATAATCACACCTTAACACACCTCATCACACATCATCCAGCCATTATATAGTCAAACAAACCAATTAAAATAATAGCTCAAGCAACGGTAAAATTAAACATAATCAGTTTATAAAAATATATAAGTTAGCAAGGATCCTCTTGCCTCAAGTCGAACCGCAACGATGACTCCAGAGATCTCCAAACCACGCGAACGAACCTTCCAAAAATCAGCACTACACATTCACCAAAATCAACCCCAAGCTCACGAAATTGGCTCTTCAACTGCCCACAAAGAATATTTCAACATCAATTCGGACTACACACAACATCAATTCGAACATAAACCCTAAAAATTCAGCAAAGCCTCAACCAAATTGAAATTAATCCAACCCATAAGCTCACCTTGTCGACAACTAAGCGGTAGTCACCGGGAATAGGCTCCTCGTCGCCGGAACCACAACAACAACAATGAACAGCAGCTGCACAACCCCAAAACACCACAATTTGCTGCACAAATTCAGCAAAGAAATGGAGTCCGAAAATCTAACAGACCAACACCCCCTTTCTTACCTCGTCGGCGACCACAATCTCAGCCCCGGGAACACCACCTCTCGCCACCGGAAAGCTGCAGTACGACCGGACAGCAGAATCTCGAACCAGCAGCGACGAGCTCCACAGTAGCAGCTACGAACAACACGCAGCAGGGAGGAGGAGGAACAGCGGCGGCGCGGTCTAAGTCGGCACGCCGGAGACGAGCTGGTTGAGCACAGGAGAAGGTCGGATCACCGGGGAAATGGCTGGGCACAGGAGGGAGAGACCACGTACAGGGGATGAGTTCGGGAAGGAGACAACCGATTATATTGAGGGATTTAGGGATTTAATTCCCAAAATTCTATTTCTCCCACTTAAGTAATATTCCATAATTAATTTACTTTATGCCATTCTCCTTATCTTATTTGGGGTATTTCATTCTCCCCTCCTTATAAGAGTTTCGTCCTCGAAACTCAGATCAAACAGGTATGGACATTGATCTCTCATAACTGATTCAAGAATATACAAGACTTACCGAAGAATAACCTTCATGGAGAATTAACTCTCTGATCTCTTTATCAGCCAACACACATAACCGATCTGAAATCACAATACTCCATCTTCCTGAACAAAAATCCGAACACCCTTTCCTGAGCAATATCAATGCATATCTTACTTAACTTCCATCGCATTCAGTTGTGTTCTCTCTTTCCCAAATCAATTTCACTTTCACCATTCACCAACTCTTGTTGCAATCCCGACTGAACTGTCTGACAAGCAACCACATGCTCGAGAGTCGACTTCCTACACAAAGCATCAGCAACCACGGTACCCCTTTCTGATTGATACACAATATCTTTTCCATAATCCTCAATCACTTCTGGTAACCATCTGTATCTCATGTTCAACTCTCTCTTATACAATTTGAACTGACGAAAAGCATACGCAATGACCTTCCCATTCTACATCAAAACGCAACCCAGACCCTGCTCAGACACATCACTTTAGATAACAACCTTTCTGTTCCCTGCGGTATAACCAACACTGACACATTAATCAACTCTTCCTGAGTTCTTCGAAACTCTTTCCTGACATAACCTGTCCCATTCAAAATTCTCAGTCATACACAGATAACCGACATAACCTTTCCTTAACAATTTTACAGCTGTCGCCGCACAACAATTCTGTCAGAGTAATTAGGATCATAACCCTCAAACACGTACACTAAACCCTTATCTGTTCTTACAATAACTATCGTCTTCCTGCAGTCATACGCACATTCTGTTCCTCAACTCATCCGAACCCATTGTCAAAAAATCCTACTTTTTCAGATGCTACTGAGTTCTCTGTTCCTTACTACCTCAAGCATCAATAATCTGATCAGAAACATCTATAGCAGTTTCCATAATCAAACACTCATCAACATACTGCTCAATGGTTGCACAGCTGAGTCTCACCATCGAGATTCCATCTCGGAACACAACCATATCTGAAAGCGCTCTAACTGCCTTCTCATTCTTGACAACTATAGCAGTATACAACTTCTTCATACCCTATCATCAGTTACCAGACTCAACCTCTTGACGATAAGCCTAACGGCCTCATCCTCTACCATACTCATACCTTTTCAATCTCTAGCACGTCCCACTTACTAGGGAACGCACCATTTAAATTTACTTAACAACATTAAACATCACATATGAAATTAATCATCAATACTCAACGTCACATATAAATATATCAAACATTAGCACAAAACATCACAAACAACCAATACTTACCAACGCAACTCACTACGGTTGACAGCAAGGATTCCTGATCACCCGATCGTCCACAACCACAACGTATAGAAATTCCCGAGTTAAAAATTCTTAAAGAATACATTTTTGAAAAGAGCTCTGATACCAACTTCTGTAACACCCCGGGCCAGAGGTGCTACAGTGTCATAGTCCCGAAGGACTATAAGGCGGGTGAAATAAAAATTTGTAAACATATCCCATACATAATATATACCAAAAGCAGCACAACGGAAAAACCTGTAAAACCTGCCCAAAGTTGAAACCATAATCAACTTAACATACAGAAAGTACAACCATTTACAAACCAAAACCAACAACCAAAAACCAAACCAATACAACAAGTTCGACCACTTCAAGGTTCAAAACCAAAACAACACACACAACCAAGTCAAAGTCCAAACCAAAAGAGTAAAGCCTTCGACTCCAAACCGACGGTAATCAGGATCCTCCTTGCTGGCGCTAAAACTGCAAAGCCTGATTGACCGGGGGACCCGATACCCCAGCCAACCACGGCACGTAAACCGAGGTTGGTCAGTCTCACGAAAGACTATGGCAAGACTAGCCGAGCCATAACAATTCAAAACACATACATATATCACCAATCAACTCACAACACCAACAACACGCCACACAATATATAATATCATAACTATACTTAATCATATCAACCAACCAATGCCAACCACACGTCAAAACATATACACACACTATCACATACCATTCATTACACATCCTTATCCAACTCTTCACTATACTAACCTCAATCAATCCATCCTCAAACTCATCACAAGCATAAATGAATAAAACGATCCAATCCAACTTCACTGACACGTCCAATCCATCCTTCTCTCTATTACTAATACCTCAATCAATAACTCTATGCACATATACATCTCTTACTACTGACTTACAACCAAAGCTAACCAATAAGACTGAACTCACTACTGCACTACACAACAAATTCAATTAACCTGCACATCCACAAACACATAAGCATCAACGAGATAATCATCACATATAAACATAAAGAAAAATAACGATCCAGGCCAGCCACCCTTCTGGTGCCGCCTGTTCGTTAACATAGACTATAACTCATACACTCAAATTCAACCCTTGTTGGCCCACACCCTCAAGATGGGAAACCAACCTCCACACTTAATCAACATAACCATCTTCCTGCAACTAGTTACCACCAACAATCATACCAACAGAGATTCATATCACAACTAACTACAATAACCAACATTTGACAACAAGTCAAACTAGCCAACAATCAATATCTAACATAAAACCAATAACTAAACACACAGTCAATATTTACCAACACAACCACTAAATCAAACGACAACAATCATCATCACGAAACCACTTTAATCAGGTACGCAACCAACATCCAACACAAAACCACTTAATCAGGTATGCAACCAACATTCAATACATAATCAACACACAACCGCCAACCCTCCAATCCAACCTCCGTTTCCACCACCACATCACCGGGTGAGATAATCAACACACACAACCATCAACACCTCCAATCCAACCTCCGTCTCCACCACCACATCACCGGGTGAGACAATCAACACACACTTTTCGGATGGGACTTTCACCATCCAACCCTTGGCCCTTAACGAGGTAGGCGTGCACCCTACGCGGTTTGGTGAGACTATCATCACCTGACCCTTTGACCTTCGGGGGTTCATACCCACCGAGGCCCTAAATATAAGGACTTTCACCATTCGCCTCCTGACCATCGGGGTTCACACCCACCGAGGCCCTCACATATAAGGAATTTCACCATTTGCCTCCTGACCATCGGGGTTCACACCCACCGAGGCCCTCACATATAAGGAATTTCACCATCGAACAACATTCCACCACCACACCGATACCAATCAAATAAAATCATATACGACAATCAATCAAATATCATATACGGCAAAGGCTAACACATATTCACATACACACACAATCCAACACACACACTCACACATTCAATCCAACACACACATACGATCCACCACACACACACACATTCAATCCAATACACATACACGTGTCAACAGACACTCACACTCAAGCCAACACACACACACGTGTCAACAGACACTATCAACAACAATCACAAACACATAATCACACCTTAACACACCTCATCACACATCATCCAGCCATTATATAGTCAAACAAACCAATTAAAATAATAGCTCAAGCAACGGTAAAATTAAACATAATTAGTTTATAAAAATATATAAGTTAGCAAGGATCTTCTTGCCTCAAGTCGAACCGCAATGACGACTCCAGAGATCTCCAAACCACGCGAACGAACCTTCCAAAAATCAGCACTACACATTCACCAAAATCAACCCCAAGCTCACGAAATTGGCTCTTCAACTGCCCACAAAGAATATTTCAACATCAATTCGGACTACACACAACATCAATTCGAACCACAACATCAATTCGAACATAAACCCTAAAAATTCAGCAAAGCCTCAACCAAATTGAAATTAATCCAACCCATAAGCTCACCTTGTCGACAACTAAGCGGTAGTCACCGGGAAGAGGCTCCTCGTCGCCGGAACCACAACAACAACAATGAACAGCAGCTGCACAACCCCAAAACACCACAATTTGCTGCACAAATTCAGCAAAGAAATGGAGTCCGAAAATCTAACAGACCAACACCCCCTTTCTTACCTCATCGGCGACCACAATCTCAGCCCCGGGAACACCACCTCTCGCCACCGGAAAGCTGCAGTACGACCGGACAGCAGAAGCTCGAACCAGCAGTGACGAGCTCCACAGTAGCAGCTACGAACAACACGCAGCAGGGAGGAGGAGGAACAGCAGCGGCGCGGTCCAAGTCGGCACGCCGGAGACGAGCTGGCTGAGTACAGGAGAAGGTCGGATCGCCGGGGAAATGGCTGGGCACAGGAGGGAGAGACCACGTACAGGGGATGAGTTCGGAAAGGAGACAACCGATTATATTGAGGGATTTACGGATTTAATTCCCAAAATTCTATTTCTCCCACTTAAGTAATATTTCATAATTAATTTACCTTTATGCCATTCTCCTTATCTTATTTGGGGTATTTCATCTCGTCTCTCGAATAAAAGTCGAGTATGTTAGTCAACCACCATACTATACTTGAATATGACAAAAGGCATGCACAAGAGAAGATTCTGGAAGACTGAATCTTCACAGAAATCGACCCGAAAGAAGACTCCAACGGAAGTGAGTCTTAAGGAAATATGACAAATCTGGAACGTTTAAAGAATCAGACATCAGTGATTTAAAAGCTGACATAGATGTTTCGGTTCACGATCAACCTCACCGCTTACAGCGAATCCAGATTGAAAAGAGAACGTACTCTGATCAAAAGTCGAGACGAGCTTTCCTAGCTACACTATTTACTTAACTGCACTACTCGCCAAAGGTATATTAATTACGTGCACTCGGGCACTTTATCTTATTTAATTCCAAAACCCACATTACGTTATAAGCTTTTAAACATATGCTCTGTCACGCAGGACATATAACTAAGGAATGGACCTCGCAGAATCCAAGCCTCTGGACCTATATCGAAGGAATGGACCTCGCAGAGTCCAAGCCTCTACTATCGTAGGGTCTTGATCGCCCTTTCCCCAAGTTATAAAGAAACGAATGGACCTCACGGAGTCCAGGCGTTCCTACGAATACTCGTGCTAACTAACAGTTCGAGCACACCAATAGTTCAGGATAAATCCACATAAATGCCCTCAAGGCGAACATAAATAATAGCATTGTTCTAATAGATATACAACCTATTATAATATCATTATTACAGTTTCCAAAACAGTTTATAAAACCATTTCCAGATAAACACAATAATCATTCCAAATTAATTACTCAGATAAACAATTGATAATTAATGTAAATATGGAACGATGAGCAAGAGCAAACCACCACTTGCCTTAATCCGCAGAGTTTGAACAAAGCCTAACGACGGGATTCCGGGCTCGACACATGAACAGATCTGGCAACACAGATTCCTTCGAATCGACCCATAAAGAACCCTAAGTTAGATTCGACAAAAACGAGTAGAGTAACGAAAGAAATCGAAAGGAACGACGTCCGATCGAAGACCACCAAGGCCGAGGCCAAAATAGGCCAACAGCCTTCTGGCGGCGGTCGCCACTGTTCTTACGGTGGGCGCCGTGTGTTCATGGCGGCGGGCGTCGCGATGAACACCAGAAAAATGATCGAGGGCGAGACACTCACCGACGGCGAGCGATTTGTTTCCCTTTAGCCTTGCTTTGGACTCTAGGCGTCAATGTGCCTCCCAAGCTCCACTTTGCCACTGGGAACAACACCAACAAGGGCTCCGGCGATCGCTTCAGAACTCCGGCGATAGCACGATTTTCCGACGAGAAGATTTTGAGGGTTTTGAGCTTTGATCTCTGCTCCAATCTGATCCCAAACCTTCTCTATTTATAGCCCCAGCTCGAGAGGATAAGAATGAGACGTGGAGGGCCATTAATGGCGCTGTCACAGCTCGCCGGCGATCACAGGCCTAGCCCCTACTACTCGGCGGCGGGTGCCGCGTTCCTCTCCAGGTCGCCGCTTCGAAGACACAGCGACGACGGGCTAATGGCGGCGGTCGCCGCATCCTAGGCCACTTGTCCAGCTAGAAGGCGAGAGGAAGCTGTCGCGAAGCTTCTTGCGGCGGTCGCCGCCATACCCACGGCGGGCGCCGCTGAAATACCCTAAATGTTATAGAAATGGCAATAAGGTAAAAAAAAGGGCCGACTCATCTGTATTGGAATTGAGAAATTTAGATTGAGATGAAGATTTGGGGTAAAGTTTGGGTTGCAGAGGGCCGAAATATGAGACCAAAAACTCATCTTTGCCATTTTTGTTTCCTCTCTCTCTCGTGAGCTCTGTGCACCTCTCGTCTCCTTGCCCATCCTCGTTTCCCTTCGGTGTGTCCGGTTTCCTTCGCCAGCGAGCTCCCTCTGTTCACGTCTCCTCCATCTTCTCCGGTGAGTCGCGAATCGGTGGCTGCTCGTCCAGCTGTGTTCTGTTGTTGCCAGATCGGAGCGCCACTGCTTGTTCCGCTGGTTCGTTCGCCGCTGTAACTCCAACGACGAGAGGGGAGACGATTCCGGTGTTCTGCGGTGCTGGGGTCGCTGGTTCGCTGCTGCGTTCTGGCTGTGTTGAGATCCGTCGACGAGAAGGCGAATCCGGTGGCTACGCGGTGGTTGGCGCCAACCAACTGTGGGTGTGACGATGAGGTAAGGTGAGGCTTCGTATGGGTTTGTTTGAGTCCAGAAAATCGGGATTTGTTTGCTGAACTTTTGGACAGAGTTAAATTGGATTATGGACAGATTTGGCCAGATTAAATCTGAAATTTTGGAGGCTTAGTAAGTAGCTAGCTGATTGTTAAAATTTGACAGCATGTGTATAATTGTTGTGGGCTGATTTCGTTGGAGTTATGCAGCAACTAAATTGATTTTTAAGCATGGGTAATTAACTAGTGTGGTTTGCTGAATTTTGGTGAGTTACATGCGTGGGATTTGGACTGAATTAGATGTGATTTGGCCTAATTAATTAAGGGTTGTTGATAAGGAAAATTTGGGGGTTTGTTAATAGTGGCTTGGTATGAGTAATTAACGCCAGGGTTTTGCTCGGATTGATTTCGCAGGATCGTTCGAGTTGGATTTGAATCTAGGGTCGTCGTGGTCGCGCTTGAGGCAAGATGATTCTTGCTAACCCTTCGTTTATTTTTATAAAATTACTTTTGTCCCTATATTGCTTCAGTAATTGATTTAACCTTGTCTAAGTAAATTAAGTTGGATTATTAGTTGCGAAATTACTTGGTTGAATATGTGTGTTTGTTGACACTTGTGTGTGTGTGTTGGATTGTGTATGTCGACACCTGTGTGTGTTGACGGTTGTGTGTTGGATTGTGTGCGTGCTGGTAGTTGTGTGTTGAGGTTGCGTGTGTGTATGAATGTATGGGTGTGTTAGTAATTGTCTCGTGTTGTGTTTGACTGAATGTGATGTGGTGGTTGGTCGTAACTAAATATGGTTTGATTGTTGTGGATTGATTGTTGTGGATCGATTGGATTATTTGACTATAATTGCTTGGTTGATGATGTGTGATTGTGTGACATTGATTGTCGTTGTGTTTGATTGAGTGTCGGTGTGGTGGTTGGATTGTCGTTGATTGGGGGTCGAAGGGTCAGGTGATGATCGTCTCACCAAACCTCGTAGGGAATCGCCTACCTTGTTAAGGACCAAAAATGTTGAATCAGAGTCGGAGGGCCAGGTGATGATCGTCTCACCAAACCTCATAGGGTGTAGCCTGCGTTGTTAAGGGCCAGGTGTTGGATGGTATGAGACCGTCCCTATCCGGATAGTTGGTTTTAGGTGATGAGTGTCTCACCGGTGATGGGTTGGAATGGATTGGAGTTATTTGCTTTTGATGAGTTGAGTTATTTGGTGGAATTGGTCAATTATGGTGATGACTGTTATGTATATCTTTTGGTTGAATTGGTCGGTTATTGTGTTGAGTTATATTATTTGTTGGGTTATAATTGGTTGATTGTTGTGATATCTATTATGTGTTAAATGTTGGCTGTGTACCTGAATACGTGGATTTGTGATGAATGTTGATTATGTACTTGATTAAGTGGTTGTGTTGGTAATTTGGTTGTATGTTTGATAATTGGTTTATGTTGGACGTTGATTGTTATTAGTTGTGGTTGTGGGTCATTGTTGGCCATTGGTTGTGGTTGTGAATTTACGTGTGTTATAGTTGTTGATTGTAACTAGTCAAGGTTGTGAATCTCTGTTGATGTGGATGCTGGTAGTAGCTAGTTTCGGATAGAGGGGTACTTTGAGTTTATGGAATGGTTAAGTGGATGTTGTGGAGGTTGGTTTCCATCTTGAGGGTGTGGGCCAACCTAGGTTTGGGTCGCGGTTTATGGTAGAACAGGCGGCACCAGGAGGGTGGCTGACCTGGATCGTTATTTTGTTATGTTTATATGTGATGATTATCTCGTTGATGCTTATGTGTTTGTTGATGTGAAGGTTAATTGATTTTGTTGTGTTAGTGCAATAGTGAGTTCAGTATAATTGGTTAGCTTTGGTTGTAAGTCAGTAGTAAGAGATGTGTATGTGCATAGAGTTGTTGATTGAGGTATTAGTAATAGAGAGAAGGATGGATTGGACGTGTCAGTGAAGTTGGATTGGATCGTTTTATTCGTTTATGCTTGTGATGAGTTTGAGGATGGATTGATTGCGGTTAGTATAGTGAAGAGTTGGATAAGGATGAGTAATGAATGGTATGTGATAGTGTGCGTATATGTTTTGACGTGTGGTTGGTATTGGTTGGTTGATATGATTAAGTATAGTTATGATATTATATATATGTATATATATTGTGTGACGTGTTGTCGTTGTTGTGAGTTGATTGGTGATATATGTATGTGTTTTGAACTGTTTTGGCTTGAGGAGTTTTGCCAGTCTTTCGTAAGACTGACCAACTTCGGTTTACGTGCCGCGGTTGGCTGGGGTATCGGGTCCCCCAGTCAATCAGGTTTTGCAGGTTTGCAGCAACAAGCGGGTTCTGGATCACAGATGTGTCTTCACAGTGAAAGATTTAGTTTTGCATCAGATTTGAAAATGTTGTATTCGCTTCCGTTGTTTTGGATATAAATTGATGTATTAAACTGGTTGACAAGTTTTAGAGTTGTTTTAAATCTTGAGCAGGGATTTTAATATTGATGACTTTTGTGAATTTGGGAGAGCTTTAAATTTCTTTTCTTGAAAGAAACCGCCTTATAGTCCTTCGGGGCTATGGCACTGTAGCACCTCTGGCCCGGGGTGTTACAGCCGCCAGGTCAGCCTTATCCGATTAGCTTTTGGATAATTTCGGCTTAACCCGGGATAAAAATAATCGTACACGAACGAGTATTAAGTCCCAAAGTACGTCGACTGTATATTATTTCACTGAGAAAAATATTACAGAGACTGAGAACATTACAGAATGTCTTAAACTCTTTGAAATAAATCCGACGTACAAAACAGGCTTTCGGGAAAAATCTCAAAACTCCAAAATATCCTTACAGAAATACGGGGTATCACATCATCTCCCCTTTAAAAGAAGTTTCGACCCCGAAACTTAGGTCGCAAATAGCTTGGGAACACGTTTGAGCATATCTGCTTCGTTTTCCCCAAGTAACTTCTTCTGTCCCAGTCTTGGACCACAGAATTCGTACCAACAGTACGATCTTGCTGCGCAGTTGCTTCACACTCTGAGGCCGCTTCCAATACTACTACTGATTCAGTCTTCTGGGGATTAACCATAACCCCATTCTCATTGATCACATGGCCTAAGAAAGCCACTCCTTGATCCAAAGGTCGCACTTATACCACTTTGTGTACAGCCGACTTGGTCTAAGGACTGACAAAGCAATCCTAAGATGTTCCCCGTGAGCTTCCTTGCTCGGCAAAAGATCAAAATGCCATCGATGAAGACCACCGTGAACTTATCCAAGTACTCGTGAAAACATCGATGTACTAGATTCATGAAAACTGCTGGAGCATTCGTAAGTCCAGATGGCATGACTACAAACTCGTAGTGACCATCTCTCGTCTGAAATACAATCCTCGGAATATTTTCCTCACGAATCCTGAGCTGATGACACTCAGATCTCAGGTCGATCTTGGAGAAAACTTTTGCTCCATGTAGTTGATCCAACAGATCTTCAATCCTTGGCAACAAATATCTGTTCTTGATCGTGACTTTATTCAACTCTCGAAAGTCAAAACAAAGTCGAAACGGTCCATCTTTCTTTTTGACAAATAAAACCGGGGCACCCTCCCCAAGGAGATGCACTCAGCCTTATATAACTTTTGTCAAGAAGATACTCGAGTTGCGTCTTCAACTCTTGCATTTCATCAGGAGCCATCCGGTACGGTGCTTCTGAGATCGGCGCGGTACTCGACTCGAGATCAATTGCAAACTCCACGACAAGATTCAGGGTAACAAGGAATATCTTCTAGAAAGACATCCGGAAATCTTCTAACCACGGGAATATCAAGAACTGAAGTCGCCTTATGACGCGTCCGTCAATCCATACCGAGAATAATTATCGTATGGAACCATGGTTATTTAGGTCAAATCGCTTTGAATTCCTTACCCTTGATGGTAATCGACAATTCCTACAGACGATTTGTTCTAACCAAATATTTATTATTAAGAATATTTACAACAAAAGGTTCACAACCTAGTTGCAAATAGAACTTATCTTACAACCATCCAAAATGAAAGACGGGGTAGCACCCACATCAACAACAAACCAACAAAAGTAGAACGCATATACAAAGTACTCTAAGCATTTGGAGCATAGGGTACATCCGCCTCACGCATCACATAAAGGCGTTGACTCTGATTTCCAGAAGCCATTGGGGCTTTCCCTTTATTCTGCGCAGTTGCCTGCATCGAAGGATTGGAAGTCTCTGCTGGTTTAAACCTAGGTCTGTTGTTTGGATTAAGAGACCCCTGTTGTGACTTCGTTCCTTTCTGCATTTCCTGTCGACAGAACCTCTGCATATGCCCTTCCTTCCCACAACCAAAACATGTCTTCTTTTCATTCAGACACGCAAAACTTTTGTGCCCAGATGCACCACAATTGTGGCATTGAACTACTCCACTGTTCCAACCTGAGCCCCTGGCAGAGTCGGAATGAGTTGTCTCGGTCTTAGCACGACTAGACTTCTCAAACTTGGTAGGCGATGCCAGTCGTTTGAATGAACCAACCTGGCGATCCTGTTGCCCACCATTTCCCTTAACTTGCTTCTCCCGCTTATGGGCGGACTCCTTCAGTGTGACCTCCAACTTGTAGGCTGCATCCATGTACTGCTCCAGAGTAGAGCATGTGTGGTGCACCATCCATGGTTTAATATCTGGGTTCATCCATTCATGGAAGTACCAGATCTTCTGTGCCTCACTGGATATCTCTGGTTCGACATACTGCAGAAGATGATTAAACTTAGTGGCAAGCTCGGTCACCTTCAATCCATCCGTCTTAGGATACAAGAACTCCTTGTGTTTCTCCTACCTCATAGCTCGAGAGAAGAAACGATCTGTCATCTTGGTCTTAAACATTGACCAGTTCAGAACAAGGATATCAGCTAAGCCGGTACTCTCCCACCATTCACTGGCTTCCTCCTTCAACTGTAGAGAAGCTATGTGAACCTTCTCCGCTTCGGTGCACTCCACATTACGGAACAATCGCTCCATGTGGGAAAACCAATGAGCCACTCTGACTGACTATCCCTTTCCATCGTAGCTGTCGGGTCTCATAGAGTTAATGGCCTTCAGTGCTCGGCCATAGTCACCTCTATTCCTGACTGCTTCTCCTCGGTGTTCATAAACATTAGGTTCCTCGAACCTATGAACTACTGGCGGAATTGGCACACCTTGTGCCTGTGGTGCGGCAGGTTGCCTAGCATCGATGATTTCTTGCATCATAATTCCCCGAATAGCTGCAACAGTTGCTGCATCAAACACTATTGGAGCGTCGGCCTGAGCTTGGCCATTGCCTCCAGGGTTATTGTTGAAGACATACTCACTCTCTCTTGTTGGGTCTGCAGCATTCCTCGCATTTGGTCTGGGGTCATTACTCGGCCCAGCACCAGCACGGATAACGTTCCTCGTGTTCACCATCTGTTTACCGATCAAATTCCAAGGATTTTATCACATTAACATCATTCTGATATATTTATCGTAATAAAATCAACTTAGAATAGATCAACTTGGTAATTTCTATTGATGAACTCAAACCGAGTAACTAGGTTCTACTGTGATACCCCATAATTCTATAAGGATTATTCTGGGAATTTTTGGAATTTTCCCGAACACCCGTTTAGTACGTCGGATTTAATTCAGAAAGTCGGAGACATTTTGTAATGTGCTCTGTATCTGTAATATTTTTCTCAGTGAAGAATTATACAGTTAAGGCCTGTTGGAAGTCTATACTCGTTCGTGTATGACTTTTGTTATCGCAAGTTAAGATTATACCAAATCTCTACCCAATTGGTTATTGCCCAAGAGGTGCAAATGGATTAACCATGGGTTAATACCCAAGGGCACAATTGGAAGGCTTTTTGGCTCCCAACAAGCCTCATCTTTGCCTATAAATAGAGAGCATGGGTGAAGCTAGAAAGGGTGTAAAAAACGCCATTACGCTGTCCATTTCTCGTCTCTCAAAAACGCTCCCAAAGAAAAAATGCTCTCTCTCTCGGAAAGCTCTCGTGGATCGTTGGAGGCTCGTTTGGTGTCGTTCTCGGTGGCCAAAGGAGACTTGGAAGGCCCTTAGAAGCCTAGAAGCCAAGCAAGGCGAAAGGCGAACCAAATCGAGCGTCGCGGGTAAGATTTCTCGTCCGTTTTTAAGTTTCTGTTCAGCGACGGCGACCGCCGCCAGGAACGGCGACCACCGTCAGCGAGACGGCGACCGCCGCCAGGAACGGCGACCGCCGTGTTGGGGACGACGACCGCCGTGTTGTGAACGGCGACCGCCGTGTTGGGGACGACGACCGCCGTGTTGTGGCCGGCGACCGCCGTGAAGCTCTTGGTGTCGTCATGGAGGAAGCCGATGAGCGGCGCCCGCCGTGATGGTGGCGGCGCCCGCCGCAATTGTTGGTGGCCGGCCGTGAAGGGTAGTTGCACGGGAGTTGTGCATTGGCTTCCGAGACCTTCGATCGGGTCTCGTATCCTTCGATTTCTTTCGTCCTTTCGTTTATTCGTACTATTCTTTGTCGAATCTAACCTAGGGTTCCTTTTTGGGTCGACTCGAAGGTGTTTATGCTAGTGGAGCTATACGCGTGTCGAGCCCGGAATCCCGTTGTCTCTGCTTTGTTCCAGATCTGCGGACTAAGGCAAGTGGCGGTTCGCTCTTGCTCATCGTTCCATATTTACATTAATTATCAGCTGTTTATCTGAGTAATTAATTTGGAATGATTATCTATATTTGTCTGGAAAAGGTTTTATAAATTGTTTTGGAAAATCATATAATAGGTTGTATATCTGCTAGAACGACGCTATTATCTGTGATCGCCTTCCGGGCATTTATGTGGATTAATAGGAAAACTAATCCAAGTAAGGATTAGCTGTTTCTATTATCTCTATGTTTAAGTCGTTTGCCTCGATGGCTTTAATGTGAATAATTGTTGTGTTAGACTGTTTAGTTAACGCGAGTGTTTGTAGGAACGCTAATCCAAGTAAGGATTAGTCGTTTCTTTATAACTTAATGTGCGTAGGAACGTTAATCCAAGTAAGGATTAGTCGTTTCTTTATAATTTAATATTCGTGGGAACGCTAATCCAAGTAAGGATTTGTCGTTTCTTTAAATCATAATATTCCTCGGGGTTATTGCCGAATAATTTAAGGGTCATGACCTATGCTTCTTATCCACATGTAAGGATCTGAAGTGTTTTAAGCGCCTTGCTAGCGCCAGTGGATGAGCTTAATTGCAGTCCTGTGTTTTAAGCACTTAGCTAGTGCATTGGGGTGGACGTAACTGTCACCCTGTAAATTAAACTGTAAGCGCTGTGGCAGTGCAATCAGGGTGAACGTAAGATCACCCGGTGTCATCATAACTTCCGTGTTCTCGGAATAATATTAAAAGCCTCAACACTGTGTGTGTGTGTGTTGTAATTTAATAAGATAAGTGCAGTTAAGCACATAATTAAACTGTAAGCGCTGTATAGTACAATCAGGGTGAATGTAAGGTCACCCGGTGTATTAATAACGCCGTTGTTACTCGGCATAATGATGTTCAGTCCCGCGTGTGTGTTGTGTGTGTTTTAATTTGGGTTGACGTAATTGTCACCCTGTGATTTAAGCCTTGTTGTCGCTCTTAATAACATTAACGTGTTTCAGTAATGTGTGTTTTATAATTAAATAAGATATGTGCCCGAGTGCACATGATTAATAAACCTTGGGCGAGTAGTGCAGCTAAGTTATAGTACAGCTAGGAAAACTCGTCTTGACTTTGATCATAGTACGTTCTCTTTCCGATCTGGATTCGCTGTATACGATGAGGTTGGTCGTGAACCGAAGCATCTTAGTCAGTTCTTAAATCGTTATGTGGTTCTGTAAGGTCTTGACTTTGAATGTAGTACGTTCTCTTTCCGATCTGGATTCGCTGTATGCGATGAGGTTGGTCGTGAACCGAAGCATCTCAGTCAACTTTTAAATCATTGTTGTTTGATTCTGTTAAACATTTCAGATTTGTCATTTTTCCTTAAAGACTCAATCTCTTGGAGTCTCTTTTTGAGTCGATTTCTGTGAAGATGAGGTCTTCCAGAATCTCCTCTCATGCATACCTTTGTTGTTATTCCGTGAAAGTGTCGGGTTATGTATCGTCCCTTCGGTTATTATTCGAGGGACAATGATAGTAAACGGTTACGATCACTCGAACCACTCTGCTTTTTACCCTTGCTAGTCTATTCAAGTAGACTAACCCACGAACTTTGTTCTCCGCATGTGGGCTGGTGTCATCCGTTCGATTCGGCACATCAGATGGAGTGTAGATGAGAAGACTAGAAGGACTATGGAGTCGACGGTGGTTTTTCTGACGTTTTTAATAATTTCTTTAATCAGGTTGAGATCCTTGGGCAGGTGATCATTACGATCACAACCCTTTTTGTAATATCTTTTAAAAGTTTTCCGTTGTGCCTTGTTTAAGATTTGCGTTGTAATTTATTTAAACTCTGTGTTTGTCCTATTCGGGATTGGGATGTAATCCCGAGACTCGTGTTTTATGTAAATAAGGTTATCATTTTGTATCATTGTATTTCATGATTTGTATTTAAACGGTAAAGCCTTGGGTGATCTCGGTAAGGAACACTGGGGTCACTGGCGGTAATACCTTTCCAAAAGGGTTAAGTTTTGGGGGTGTTACATCTACAACCTCAAATCATAGTGAGGGAACTGGGAATTCTAGCCTTACTGGAGATGGTAAAACCACCTTGGCTTCTCCCGGGTTCCTCTGAAGAGAACAGAATGCACCCATATCTAACGGGGAATGAATTAGTCTTTCTAGATATAGAAGCAAGCTTACTATATCAGACTGTATAGAAGACATGACTATGAACGGTTGAAAATGAAAACACCGTTTTTATTTTTAAACTCAGAGCCTTTTGAAAATACCTTTCAATCGAAAACGAGTAAATGGTTTTCAAATACCCAACCCGTTTTAAAAACTTTAGCTCTGATACCACAGCTGTAACACCCCCAAATCTGAACCCAAATTGAAAGGTATTACCGCCAGTGACTCCGATATTCCTCACCAAAGTCACCCCAGGCTTTATCGTTTGAATACAAATCATGAAATATAATGATACAAAATGATAACTTTATTCATATAAAACATGAGTCCCGGGATTACATCCCAATCCCGAATAGGACAAATATAGAGTTTAAACAAAGTACAGCAGAAGTCTTTTAAATATATAACAGAGTAAATAAATTACAGCGGAAGTCTTTCTTGAAATATTACAAAAAGGGTTGTGTTCGTAATGATCATTTTCCCAAGGATCTCAACCTGATTAAAAGATAATCATTAAAACATCCAAAAATAACCGTCGTCTTCATAGTCAATCTAGTCTCCTCATATCTTCGCTCTATCTGATGTGCCGAATCGAACAGATGACACCAGCCAACCATGCAGAGAATAATTTTGGTTGGTTAGTCTAAATGAATAGACCATGCAAGGGTACAAAGCAGATGATTCTAAGTAGTCGTATTAGGTTAGACTTCTCGTATCTCGAATAAAAGTCGAGTATGTTAGTCAACCACCATACTATACTTGAATATGACAAAAGGCATGCACAAGAGAAGATTCTGGAAGACTGAATCTTCACAGAAATCGACCCGAAAGAAGACTCCAACAGAAGTGAGTCTTAAGGAAATATGACAAATCTGGAACGTTTAAAGAATCAGACATCAGTGATTTAAAAGCTGACATAGATGTTTCGGTTCACAATCAACCTCGCCGCTTACAGCGAATCCAGATTGGAAAGAGAACGTACTCTGATCAAAAGTCGAGACGAGCTTTCCTAGCTGTACTATTTACTTAACTGCACTACACGCCAAAGGTATATTAATTACGTGCACTCAGGCACTTTATCTTATTTAATTCCAAAACCCACATTATGTTATAAGCTTTTAAACATATGCTCTGTCACGCAGGACATATAACTAAGGAATGGACCTCGCAGAATCCAAGCCTCTAGACCTATATCGAAGGAATGGACCTCGCAGAGTCCAAGCCTCTACTATCGTAGGGTCTTAAACGGATTTAAAAAAAAATATCAAAAAAAAAAAAGTTGTACCGAAGGCAGTTGTCCAGAGTTCCCCATGGAGAGACGGTGCGCATCATGTTGTCAAAGGAGGAGACATTAGCCCTACACATTATTTGACAATGATGATGGCCATACAATTGACAGCTGAGGAGGAGGAACACTAGAGCCCATACCATGATTACATCTGGGCTCCACCATGTATTCCTAAAAGGCCGTGCAATCCTACTATCATTGTTTTACCACTACTCACCAAAGTGGTTTCCTCTTGGTTGCACGGTAGGAGAAAACTATGGAGTTGATGAAGACACCCGCCCAACACTGGAGACATGGGCGTTACTGAGTATACCGCCAACAACAACGAAAGTGTCCAAGCAGCTTGGCGACGTTTGTGAGTTATTTTTTGCTTTTCCCTGTGCTTTATTCTTTTGTCTTTCATTACATTGAGGACAATGCAATGTTTAAGCATGGGGGAGGGTTCTATACTTGCTATGTTGTTGAGGAGAAAAATAAAAAAAATTGAAAAAGCCAAAAATTTGAAAAAATGCTAAAATAGAAATCATGGGATAGGTCGAAAACCCGAAAGGGCGGCCTAGGTAATAAGCAGATGGCTTAGACCAGCATTAGGCTGGGGTAATAATTGGTCTAGAGTGATGTGAGTATATTGTGAGCCCATCTATTGAAAAATGAAATGAGTGGCTTGGTGAAAACCCGAAAGGGCGTCTTGGCAAAATGAGTGAAAAGAAGAAGAGTGATTTCTAGGAATCCTCATTTTACTTGGCGAGGTGTCATAAGAAGAGGAGATATAAGGAGGATTCGGGTAGGTCACTCTGGAGGGATAAGAAGATAGATGAGAGATAGGATTAGAATTTGTTTTCACTCTATGGTGTTTGGGATAAGCTTGGGGGAAGTACTCTGCTTTCCTTTTAGCTTGGTTGTGTGGGGTGTTGAGATTTTCTTGATTTGATGTTGTGTTGTGCTGTGCTTATTTTGTATGGTTGTATGGAGTTTATTGTTGGGTATGATTCTTGGAGGTTGAGTTTTCTATGCTTCCTGAAACCTTGGGGATTGAATTGGAGGAGTAGGTTGACTTTAGCTTACTCGAGGACGAGCAAGGTTTAAGCATGGGGGATTTGATCGATGCTATTTTGTAGTGTTTATCTAGGGGTTATTACCTGGTTTAAGGCGCCATTTGGTTGGATTTAGAGCACAATTGGAGATTATAGAGTTAGAGCGGAGAAGTGTGGTTTTGGTGGTCTGGATGAGCTAATTGGAGACATTCAGAGGAATAGGACTTGGCCATTTGAGGAGACAAGGAAAATCCATGAAGAAACCACATTGAAAAGACCAAATTCGAGAATTAATTAGGGCCAATTGGAGAACAAACCGCGACTGCGGCCATCACGCGAAGCAAAATCAGCTTAATCAAATAAGCGTGATGGTGAAGCTGGAATTTGGAGGAACAAAGGCCCGTGGAAGCTCGGCCCAATGGAGAAGAAGCCCATGAAGGCTTCGGCCCATGAAGATCCTGCGTGAGTTGATGCGGGAAGCAGTGAAGCAATTCGATCGTGATGTCACCATGACGTAGGCGACCTGATTGTTGCATGTGATGGGCCGCCGCTGACGAGATGTTTGCTGGAGTTGGGCCGTGCGGAGCAGCTGCTGGACGAGAGAGGCCGAGAATCCGGGATTAATTTCCCCCGTTTTGGATTGTTAATTTTGGTTTTTATTTTATTATTATTTTTATTATTGTTAATTTATTATTTTACACACTTTTAGAATTAGGTTAAAACAACTTTTAGTTAACCTAGTTGTCACCCAGAAAATAGTTAGACCTAGTTTATTTTTCATCGTTGTTTTTCCCTTTTGCTCAGGCATACAAATGAAGCCTTTGGATTGATTGGATTGTGAGTTTATTCCTTTACTCTTTCTATGATTGTTTTAATTCTCTCTCGTGCTTAATCTCATTGATCATATATCGATTCCCCTTGATTTGTTGATTAGGAAATCAATTAGATTTTAATAATAGTTCCCTCCAGATTGACAACCTAGAGAAATTAGTATTACGCTATTGGTTCCCCTTTTCTATACAACCTGTTGAGATTGTTATTGATCATACTACTAAGGATTAGAGGATATTGGTTGAGAATCTAAATCCCTTAGTTTGTATAGAGAATTAATTGCATGCAATTGTATGACTGGTTGCTATACTTGCATGTACGTATCTATTCCTGAACTTCCTGCTGCTATTGAATTAAATCGTGAAGGTTAGTAGAGATTTGTTTAATGGTTAGGGTTATCAGGACTGGTTGGACTGGTAACTAATTCAGAATAGGGATTAGGACTTTCATGATTATTGAGGACTAGGAATAATCAATGATCGATCTATCAATCTAAAGTGTGGATATTTGTTTGGCTGAGCTATTTTCCCAATTTGATTTCAAGTCTTTGTTTTTATTTATTTTGTTTATTTATTTTGGTTTTTAAATCAGAAACCCCCTAGTTACTTGTTGGTATATAATTACATCGTTGGAATAGTATTTGATTCTCTGTGGGATTCGACCCTTACTTACCAGACTACATTAGTTGGGTTTGTTTAGGATTATTTTGTTTAGGTGTTACGACAACGCCCTATCACACCACGTCGAAGTAGTTGTGGTTGAACGAAAGTTGGCGCACGTCTCCCTCCCGACACATCACGTATTCCTGCGTTTTATACGCATTCCCAAAAATATAAACAAAAAAAGACGAATTCTATCATTTTCTTGAGAGCTACAGTATTAGCTAAACTTTTAAGGTTGGTTTTAAAATTTCAAACCATAGAATGACTCGTTTTAGATTTTTTTAATGGAAAAATAATTGAGATTCAATTTGGATATTTATGGAATTGGGAATTAATTAATCAACTGTTTTGAAGCAGACCTGAATGCCTTCGATGTCGGCGGTGCGGAGAGTAGACATAGTGATGGACTTTTGGAGGTCAAGACCGACGACTCTGCCGGATCTTCCTTCCTTCTTAAGCTGCTTAGTGACGGTGTTAAGGAGGTTGCCGCAACCAACATCGAGTGCGGTGCAGACGTTAGACCACTTGGAGACGGCGCTGACCATCCGCTGCGACATCTCCCACCGTAGAGGGCCGGAGGAGTAGAATAGGTTTCCGGCGGCGAAGATAAGGCATACGGCCGAGAAAGCCATGACGGATCCGATGAATTCGGCGGCGAAGCGAGCGGAGCTAGCGGGAAGGGTGGAGAAGAGCGAAAGGGATTTTAGGTAGAAGCAGATCGGGGAGAAGTAGAGGAGATTTTGACGAAAATCTCTCCCACCTCGGCGATTTTACAATCTCCGCTTCTTCCAAACGCTTTGCTCTCAACAATGCCATCCAGACTAACTTCGGCGACAAAAATCTCTCCTAAGTACTTGCTCTGCCAATCGTGACCTCCATGTTGGTTTCTTCTAATTTCCTCCCCTCTAAATTAACAGTAATGGTGTTTTGTGTGTTTGATTTGAAGGGAAGATTGGTCGGCCATGGCGGTTTCATTGTCTTCCAACCTCGTGAAGAGATACTCTCCGGCCACCGGACATATGAAAGGTCATGCGAGGTAGTGTATTTATATGGTTTTGTTGTTGTGATGCTGGCTATAGGTTTAAGTTCGATTGCTTCTAACCGTCCACACTTGATTGCTAGGAAGGTGGGAAGGCATGAAGTTAAGACTGTCGACGATTAATGTGCAGTTATAGGTGAATGAAAGTGAGAAGGGAAACCGTTTTGTGTGGTAAACAATTTCAATTACACACCCCTATATAATCATAATTGATCCTTTAACATTTAATCCTCTTGGAAGGTAAAACAGGCTGGAATATACAGAGGCTCCTACACATTTATAGCATTTAATATCTTATAGATTATTCCCGTACACAATGTTGTACCAAGCTAGGTCCATTTGAAGACACTCTTGGGCCCATTTAACCATTAACATCTTTTAGCTTTTTCATTTTAGGAGCTGGCCCATTTAACCATTAAGATGTTTTAGTTTTTTTTCATTTTAGAGGCTTAAAAGTTAGCATTCAATGGAAATAATGCTAACTTTTAAATAGATATAGATATAGATGGATGATTATTTTTCATGCTTAATAGAAATATAAATTGAACTATGTTGAAAATTTAACATGAACATATAAGAGTTATACAACAATATGAAAATAAAGACTTTTCAATTGATTAATATGTAGTAATTGTATATAATTGTGAATCAAAAACTTTTTATATTATATAGAAGATTATAGATTATCAATATAATAGTTAATATATGAAATTGTCACTTTAGTACTTTTTGGATTTGAGAAATTGTTTAAACTTTGGGCTAAATAAATAAGGCATGAAATGGAAGAAAAAAAACTAATTCATCTTTAAAAGTTAGCATTCAATGACCTAGAATGCTAAATTTTAAATATATATAGATGGTTGTTTTCATGCTTAATAGAAATATAAATTGAACTATGTTGAAATTTTAACGTGAAGATATAAGAGTTATACAACGATATAAAAAAGAAGACTTTTCAATTGATTAATATGTAGTAATTGTATATAATTGTGAATCAAAAACTTTTTATATTATATAGAAGATTATAGATTATCAATATAATTGTTAATATATGAAATTGTCACTTTAGTACTTTTTGGATTTGAGAAATTGTTTAAATTTTGGGCTAAATAAATAAGGCATGAAATGGAAAAAAAATCATTCCATCTTTCAAAGTTAGCATTCAATGACTTAGAATGCTAACTTTTAAATATATATATATATATGGTTGTTTTTCATGCTTAATAGAAATATAAATTTGAACTATGTTGAAAATTTAACGTGAAGATATAAGAGTTATACAACGATATGAAAATGAGGACTTATTAATTGATTAATATGTAGTAATTGTATATAATTGTGAATCACAAACTTTTTATATTATATAGAAGATTATATATTATTGATATAATTGTTAATATATGAAATTGTCTCTTTAGTACTTTTCGGATTTGAAAAATTGTTTAAATTTTGGGCTAAATAAATAAGGCAAGAAATGAAAAAAAACCAATTCATCTTTAAAAGTTAGCATTCAATGACCTAGAATGCTAACTTTTAAATATATATAGATGGTTGTTTTTCATGCTTAATCGAAATATAAATTGAACTATGTTGAAAATTTAACGTGAAGATATAAAAGTTATACAACGATATGAAAATGAAGACTTTTCAATTGATTAATATGTAGTAATTGTATATAATTGTGAATCAAAAACTTTTTATATTATATAGAAGATTATAGATTATCAATATAATTGTTAATATATGAAATTGTCACTTTAGTACTTTTTGGATTTGGAAATTGTTTAAATTTTGGGCTAAATAAATAAGGTATAAATTGAAAAAAAAAACTAATTCATCTTTAAAAGTTAGCATTCAATGACCTAGAATGCTAACTTTCAAATATGTATAGATGATTGTTTTTCATGCTTAATAGAAATATAAATTGAACTATGTTGAAAATTTAACGTGAAGATATAAGAGTTATACAACGATATGAAAATGAGGACTTATTAATTAATTAATATGTAGTACATGTATATAATTGTGAATCACAAACTTTTTATATTGAATATAAGATTATATATTATTGATATAATTGTTAATATATGAAATTGTCACTTTAGTACTTTTTGGATTTGAGAAATTGTTTAAATTTTGGGCTAAATAAATATGGCAAGAAATGAAAAAAAAACTATTCATCTTTAAAAGTTAGCATTCAATGACCTAGAATGCTAACTTTTAAATATATATAGATGGTTGTTTTTCGTGCTTAATAGAATTATAAATTGAACTATATTGAAAATTTAACGTGAACATATAAGAGTTATACAACGATATGAAAATGAAGACTTTTCAATTGATTAATATATAGTAATTGTATATAATTGTGAATCAAAAACTTTTTATATTATATAGAAGATTATAGATTATCAATATAATAGTTAATATATGAAATTGTAACTTTAGTACTTTTTGGATTTGAGAAATTGTTTAAATTTTGGACTAAATAAATAAGGCATGAAATGAAAAAAAAACTAATTCATCTTTAAAAGTTAGCATTCAATGACCTAGAATGCTAATTTTTAAATATATATAGATGGTTGTTTTTCATGCTTAATAGAAATATAAATTGAAATATGTTGAAAATTTAACGTGAAGATATAAGAGTTATACAACGATATGAAAATGAGGACTTATTAATTGATTAATATGTAGTAATTGTATATAATTGTGAATCACAAACTTTTTATATTATATAAAAGATTATATATTATTTATATAATTGTTAATATATGAAATGGTCAATTTAGTACTTTTCGGATTTGAGAAATTGTTTAAATTTTGAGCTAAATAAATAAGGCAAAAAAAAAACAAATTAATCTTTAAAAGTTAGTATTCAATGACCTAGAATGCTAATTTTTAAATATATATAGATTACTTGCTATTATTGTCTAGTCTTTATGATTCTGAGAGCTGATAATTGATGTTCATGCAAACATTAATCCAAAGCAGTCTGCAGTTGATGATTTGATATGCAGCAACATCACGAACTTGATAATTAACCCCTTGCATCTGGGAATGAAGAACAAGCTATGTTGTAAGAGTTTTGAACAAGACTTGTCAATCAATGCACCATGCAAATCAAGAAGAGAGCGTTTAGTATATTTTTGGTAATTAGAGCATTTAGTATATTACTTGTACGGGGTATTACTCTATTGAATAGCATTTTGGAGGTTTGTACAATCTTATACATCTTGTCAAGTGAAAGAAGATTCCATTAAAAAGTAATTTGGAAAGAAGTTGTGGGATTCAAAAATAAATCCAATAAGTATTCAATAGAATTATTGGGCTTGGAAAGGCTGACCCAATAAGGCTAATACCAAAAATCTACACAATAGTATAAAACCTCCCAAAGAGGAAAGTGGAAGGGGATCTTTTTGGCTTCTTCTCCACACAATTCCCAAAATACCTACCATGGGAGAGCTTTTGGACGGCGAGAACCTTTGAGCTCCATTTCTCTTGCCGGAACTCACCTTGCGACCTACAATCACCATCTCATCTCAAATTCTGTTGTTTTTCGTATTGATTTTCCTTCTTGGTCCCTTTTCTGACTTGAGTGTTGGAGGGTTTTCTCCTGAGGAAGCCATATCCCATGTTGTTTCAGGGATCCTCTAGAGCAGAAGGTGTACATCATCGTCCATCAGGTCCAGATCTCAGGCTGATCGTGAAGGAGTCTAGTGGATGGGAGGCGAAGAAGAGTCACGACCAAGATCTTTGGAGTGTTGACTGAAGATCACTTGAAACTCGAAATTCTACACTGGCGCCGATTGTGGGGATCTACTCATGCAGCTAGATAGAATATCTGGAAGATGGACGGTGAAGACGCACCAGCTCACAAATCCAACAAAGCTTAGTCGCAAGCCCACGACGCAAACCCTGTCCTCTTAGTAAGAAGCTCACTGCAACCTCACGCACGTGAATATGTGCTAGAGGGAGAGGAGCTTGAGCAATTCCGCCAATTCCAGGAGTGGCAGAAGTATGCGCAGCAACAATACAACCAGGAACAGAACCCCCGCGGAGAACCCGAGAGACCCCAATACCAGGGAGCCCACCCTGAGGAACAGGCATGAAACACATACTACGTAGACCGGGCATCGACAACTCCAGAACCCCCGCACTACTACACGCGTAGGGAGTTCCCTCACTGACATGCCATCGTACACAAGGGGCCAGCAGCCTTAGAGTCCCCCTTGACACTCTACAGAGCTACAACCTTTGCAGAAAAAATCATGCTAGCCTCCCCGCCACATGACTTTCAGCTACCCGTTATCAAGGACTATAGTGGTGAGGAAGACCCAGGTGACCACCTGTCTAAGTATCGCTACGCGATGTTGGTAAGCAAAGCTGGTGAGGCTACAATGTGTAAATCCTTCCCAAACATGTTGGTAGGCCCCGCGTTAACATGGATGGTCAACTTACCCCCGCGAAGCATCGAGTCCTTCAAGCAACTAGAAGAATTATTTATAGCTCAATTCGGAAGTTCCTAAAGGATGAAGAATGGGATGCAGGAAATTCTGACCATGAAGCAGCGCGATGGGGAGAGTCTAGCCTCGTATGTACGGAGTTTCACCACAGAGAGTTCATCCAAGTCCACAACTTCAACGAGAA
Organism: Rheum nobile; assembly: GCA_027886185.1. NCBI lineage: Eukaryota > Viridiplantae > Streptophyta > Magnoliopsida > Caryophyllales > Polygonaceae > Rheum > Rheum nobile. Next base: position 6,459,815 of record WOAB01000644.1, on the reverse strand, counting down.
GATTGCGCGAATGACCTTCAGCTAGGGGTTGACGAACTCAGTTTTCAAGTTTGCTGTCAGCAAAAAGGTGCTCGAGTTGTACACGAAGCTGCTTGAAAAGGCGAATACGCATATCCGTGCAGAAGAGTTGTCATGAGGAGGAACACCCCAAACCGCACCCGGAAACACCAAAAAGCAGAGGAAGGCAAGACCACCACAAAAGGGAAGCATCCAGTTGGGAACCCCATAGACATTAGAGTACTTAAAAAGGAAAGGCCCCCAGATAGCATACCAGGGATCGTAAAGATGAACACCTACGAGGTTAAGAGTGTAGGACCATCGAGGTCCCAAGGATGTCCTCAATCCAGACCCCCGATCCCACGAGCTAACTTTTCTTCTCAAGGTCCGCGTAGAGGTGAAGGAAAGTTTTGCTCCTACCATCAATCTTCAAGTCACGATGCCAGAGAATGCCTCGGTTATAGTTCCCCATGTAAGAAGTCTACCCCTGCACAAAGGCCTCAAAATCCTCAAGGAACTCCTGCCAGAGGAGGACCGAATTTCCCAAGGCCGAATGGCCATATGGGTACAATTGTTGGGGGTCACCCGCAAGAAATTCCAAGCAGGCGCACTGTGCGAAGGATTGCTTACGCTCCTCCTCCATCCGATGGAAGGTCTGTTCTAAGTATAGATAAAGGTATGCGCGAGCATCATCAATTTGTCTTCATGGATCAAGACACAGTGGCACTAGAACACATTGCTATTATCCCCTAGTGGTTCACGTACAGATGGAAACCAAAATTGTGAAGCGCGTTCTTGTAGATACGGGGAGCTCAGTCGATATCCTATACTGGGACCCTTTCACACAACTAGGGATGAACCTGACCCGGCTCAAGCCATCCGAATGTACCTTGGTGGGGTTCACGGGAGAACATGTACGAGTTGTAGGATCTGTGAGTATCAACCCAATCCTCGGCGATGAAGATGGTAGGAGGAGATCCGAGAAGATAGATTTTGTGGTGTTGAAAGCACCTTCCGCCTACAATGATATCCTTCAGAGAACCTCCCTCAACAAGTCAAGCAGAAGTTTCGGTACGTATATCATTCATTAGTAAAATTTCCAGCGTTGATGGGAATAGGAGTATCGTGAGGTCACCAAGCAGAAAGCCACGCCTATTACTTAACTGCCCTCTGGGGCAACGTGGGCCAATATTGACTATGCAGGAGACAGATGCACCGACTTCGTTTGAGAGACCAAGTGTAGTAGTAGAGGACGAAGCGAACTTGGAAGTAAGGAACCGCCTTGCAGCAGCTACCCTAGAGGAGGAAATAAAATGCATCGCCTCCTTTACCCACGAAGAAGAAAAGTTGTTCATGGGAAAGACCTTAGGACTATTGAGAAGTTGTTGGCGCAGTCTAGAGACATCTTCACATGGACTCCCTGAGACCTTAAAGGGATTCCCGTGGAACTCACGACGCACTCGTTGAACATTACGCAAGACGCCAAACCAGTCCGACAAAAGAAACGAAAGCAAGCCGGAGAAAGGGCGCATGGCGCTAGAGAAGAGATGACAAAGATAATAAAAGCCGGTTTCATAAGGGAAGTGCAGTGTCCCAGGTGGCTAGCGAACGTGGTCATGCTCCGCAAGGCAAGTGGGAAGTGGAGGATGTGCGTTGACTTCATGGACCTGAACAAGGCTTGTCCAAAGGATAGCTACCCACTACCCTCTATTGATCAACTAGTAGACTCTACCACGGTCATGAAGTGCTCAGCTTCTTGGACGCATAATCGGGCTACAACCAGGTGAAAATGATCTCGAGAGACGAAGAACACACTTCCTTCATCACGGAGAGGGGGACGTATTGCTACACCGTGATGCCCTTTGGTTTGAAGAATGCGGGAGCCACATTTCAGCGGTTGGTTGACTTAATATTCCGCGAACAGATAGGGAAAATAGTTGGGCTTACGTGGATGATATTGTAGTCAAGAGTAAGCATGAAGCAGACCACCCGACCGACCTCTGCGAAGACTTTGAAACACTCCGGAAGAGTGGTATGAGCTTGAATCCAGAGAAGTGTACATTTGGTGTGAAGGAAGGAAAGTTCCTTGGCTTCCTCATCAGCTTTAGAGGGATTGATGTCAACCTAGAAAAAGTAGAAGTTGTCCGTGCCATGCCCCCTCCGCAAAGTCCGAAGTCAAAAGGAAGTGCAAAAGTTCGTCATTTCAGTTAACTATCTGGGACGCTTTTGTTCCAAACTTGTAGAGATGAGTTTACCTTTCTTCAACACCTTGTGTAAACCAAAGAGCTTCGAATGGACTCCCGCATGCAATGCGGCCTTCGCGGAGCTAAGAGGTCATTTGGCCAAACTACCCACCTTGGCATGCCACTTTACATTTCAGCCAGTTCACGGGCCATCAGTGCAATGTTGGTGCATCAGCAAAATTCATGTTTATTTCGTGAGCAGAGCCCTCATACCCGCGGAGACCTGATACCCACCAGTGAAAAAAATAGCTTTAGGCATCATAATGTCAGCTCGGAAACTATGTCCTTACTTTCAAGCACACCCAATCCAAGTCATATCAGACCTACCGCTACACAACCTCTTTCACAAACCAACGGTTTCAGGTAGGCTCACAAAAATGGGTTGTCGAGTTGTTAGAATTTGAGATCGACTACAAGCCGAGACCAACCATCAAAGCACAAGCTCTGGCGGACTTTATCGTAGAGACCAGTTTTCGTGAACTCAGTGACGAAGGCTTATTGGAAGATCATGCTACTTGGGTCAAGTTTGTCGATGGAGCATCAAACGAAGAAGGGAACGACGCTGGGGTAACACTGACCTCACTAGGGGGAGAGTACTTTGCGTACGCATTGGCATTAAATTTCGAGGCAACCAACAATGAGGCGGAATATAAAGCACTCACATTGGGGATCGAGCTGGCCCTGGCAAATGGATCAAGAAAGGTAAGATGCTATAGCGACTCAGAGGTTGTAGTAAAGCAGCTCCAAGGAGTTTATGAAGCCAAGACAAGAAGCCTACCCGCGTACTGCACAAAATGAAGATTTTTTCATGAGTTTTAGATCACTTTGAGATCCACTCGGTGCTTAGAAGAGACAATGGGAGAGTAGATGAGTCATCCAAATTGGCCTCTAGGGCCAAGCTGCAACAAGAGGGTCGCGTCTGGTTAGAGACAAGGACACAAATGGCTATAGAGAGAAAGATGTGAAGAATACCTCTCAATTAGTGAATATCAATTCATATTGAGGGATGAAACTTCAAAAGAACTTGTTGATAAAGAAAGATGTTTCAAACAAAGGTTAATTTTCCAATAATGCTGATTATCACCAACTTAGACAATATAAAAATTGCTCAAATTTGAGAAGTAATACACTTCTTTGCTGAAGCCTACCTATTAATCTATATGTAATATTTTGTTCCCGAATATAATTTGTTAGAATAAACTAAGTATCCATAAAAATCAACTTTGTACCCCAACGTTTGAATCTATGATTCTATTAGTTATTCAATTTAGCTTTTATTATATAATAAAAGCTAAATTGAATAAATGATGAAAGAGCAGTAATGAAATACATGTACAATGCAATACATAGAAGTGAACATGGATCTCCCCTCCCCCCAAATAGCAACAGAAACTGTTGTATGGAGACATAAATCAATGATGAAAGAGCAGTAATGAGCATAAGTCATGAACTTTATTTCCCAAAGAAGAAGTAGCAACGATATCTTAACACTTGGGAATAACCATTTAACAATTCCATCTTCCAAGCATCAATTCTCATTAACAACTGCCAATTGCCTTAACTAATTATTCACATAATAAGGTAGATAAAGACCATTGAATGTTCCCAAATAATTATCAATTGATGTCAATAAGTTTGCATACAAACAAACTGAAATAACCAGTCCTTTGCTCTTGCAATTCATATCGATTGTGTTTCGTTTATTAAGTAAAATTACTTGACAGACAACAACCATATCAAAAGCTAGATTCTAAGTGTGTAATCCTCACAAATTTCAGCCATCGAGAACAACCAACAAGTATAATGCACAAATTTCAGCCACCGAGAATAATCAACAAGTATGAAACTCACCAGACGAGCAACACCCCTAACCAGCCATTCCAAATAACCTTTTTTCTTCGAATTTGAGAAACAAAAAACCAAGTCGATTGAAATCTCCTTCGAAATTCAAAGCATGAAAAAACCTAGTTTTTGGGGAGAAACTCCATCGCCATAGGCTGCGTATTTTATTTCCCGTCTAGGTTTAAATTGTTTTGGTCGAAGTAAAACCGGGAAAAAAATAATAATAAGGCGAGGATAATTAGAAGCGCGTCATATAGAAGCGATGCAATAGAGTTATTTTTCTATTTTATAAACCGCTACATTAGATACATAAAACCACTTTATTAGATTTTATTAATAAACGCTGCAAGAGACGATGCATTTGAGTACAACCACTACATCCAATCGTTGTAATACCCTAAACCGCTACAAACAATCGCTTCAATAGGTCAACAACTATCCAAACTGATGCCTAATCCTAAACCGCTACAATTGACCATTTCATTTGTTCAATATTGTAGTAGTGTATTCAATTTCATTTAAAAATTTATTTGCAGACCGTCACAGTCGTCGGCAATTTCCACGAAATCTCATCAGTATCCTTGTTCGTCGCCATGCCGACGACTCATGTATGCTAACGAGATGAAACATCGCCATGCAGACGACTCATGTATGCCAACGGGATGGGTGTGACAATCGACAATAATATGCAAAGGGTGGTTCAGTCGACATTCACCCGTCGTTAGTATATGTTAAATTTCTTGTAGTATATTTAGAACATGATAAACATTCAAACATTTTTAATGTTTGAATAAAGTTAACATATATATAGGTGTGATTACATCTTGAATTATTAACAAAATATGGATAATAGATGATTAAAAAAAGTTTTCTTATAAAATGTGATATTATGTAAGGACTAAAGATATATAATTAAGAGTGGTTTTTACATATTATTCTTATTTAAAATATGTTTTAGTTATTAATGATATTTATAAGTACAAGTTACTCTTAATTCCTAAGTTGCATTTTTTAGGGGCGTTTGGTTATTTGGGTTTGGAAATTAATTTGGTTGTGGATTTAAAAACTGAAACCTAGTATTTAGCTGGTGATTTTTAAGTTTGAACTCAATTACTCGTACCCGCAAGTATTAGGGGGGCGTTTGGTATCCATATCCTGATATCAGGTATAGGTATGGGTATGGATATGACCCATACCCATACTTCGTGTTTGGTATATCAGTATATGGATATCAACTATATCTTTGATATTCTGATATCCTAATTTTCAACATCTCCCATATTCCAAATTTTGCTAGGATATAGCTCATATGTTCTGTTTCCTCCTCATCTACAATGTCATAGTTGCTTCTCCAAGCTTTTCACGCTCGCTTCGGGGAAATTGGCCGGACCTTTAGCAAGTTGTCGACCCCAGTTCGTCCTCCCCACTTCAATCTCAACTTTAGACCTTCAGCAAGGTTCTCATACCTCTTATTGGGCTCAAATTTGGATCCCATTCAATGTTCATTGTCTTCCACCTTTGATACATGCCTTCCCTAGCCTTTAAGTGCAACACATCCATCTTCTCTGAAGACATTGAAATTGAAGGCTTCGATAGATGTTTCGGCGGACATTGAACACGAGAGCATGCAGGAACTGAAGACAGATATGAAGGAGAAGGTAAAGTCAAAGTGTAAAGGCCGAGATTTTGGGTTTGAGCTTTGACTGATTTCAAATTTAAACCCGATTCCTCATACCCGCATATATTGGGTTCACATACCTCTTATTGAGCCCATATTTGGATCTCATTCCCACTCCTTCAATGTTCATTGTTCCACCTTCGATCCCTGCCTTCCATCTTCCCCAAACTCGATGAAATTGAAGGCTATTCGACCGATGTCATGCTAAAACTGAACAAGAGAGCATGCGAAAATTGACAACAAGTACGATAGATAAGGTGAAGTCAAAGTCCAAAGGCTGAGATTTTGGGTCTGGGCTTGGACCGATTTCAATTTGAACCTGATTTTTCATATTCGTAGGTGGTTTTTATTCCTCTTGTTGGGCTCGAGTTTGGATCTCATTCTCATTTCTTCATTGTTCATTGTCTTTCACCTTTGATCCCTGCCTTCCCTAGCCTTCAACTACATCACATCCATCTCCCCCAAACTCGTTGAAATTGAAGGATTCGACCGATACTCAGGATGAAATTGAAAATGAGCAGGCTGAAATCGAACACGAGCAAGCGAAAAGCTAATCATCACACTGGCTCAAAGTTTGGGTTTTTTCTTCTTCTTTGTTATGTCTTTAAAGATTGTTCTCCAACACCATGTGGCTGCCTTGTTTATACATGCAAATAAAATGACACCTTAATTCGTTACAAAAAAATATTGACAAAGTAAAACGCGTAAAAATGTTAAAATATAACTTAAGACGATACAAGAAAATCAAGCCAAATGTCCTCTATTTTCTTTCTTACTTATTTTGCACTTGCTTTTGTGGAAATAACTGAAATGAGATTATTTTTAGTCTCATAACTTTTCTATTCTATATGCTAAAAAAGCTTTGATATGGATAATGATGAAATTTCACAAACTAGTATATGAATAATGACATAGATACTGAAATTAGGTATCGGTTTAATGGACACTATTGTTGGCCGTGGATGAGTTCGGACTGGAAAAGAATATATTTTCCTAGTACGATGTGATATAATAAAGTACACCTCCCTCTGTGGACAAAACAACCCCAAAGCCAAGATGTAAAAAATGAGTCTGTTTTACACTCCCGTACTTCCTATTTTAGCCTGTCTCCAACTGCACCCCAATAGTATGGTCTATCATGCGCTCCCGGGAAAATCAATATTTCTGATCAAATTCCTAGTTCTGAGGTAAGCTGCGCACGTTAGTCTTATGTTGCCAGTCATGCCTATGATGCACCGCTTTATTCTCCGTCCTCCTAACCTAGACAAATTTCACTACTCATCCTCCCATTCCCATCTCCACTACTCCCCATCCATCCATCCTCTCTGTCTGTTTTTTGTGTGCTGGCGCCTTTGGGATAAAAACATTCCTGTTTCTTTCTCCCTCTTACTTCACTGCTCACCGCTGGGAGTTGTGGCAGGTTCTTCTACTCTTCTCTTCTACTTTCTTGTTTTTTTATTTCTTGCATTTGAGACTCCTGTGATTGGAAACGGTGATTTTGACATTAGTATTCGGGAATTAGGGTTTAAGCAGAACGAAATCTGCGAACTGGTGTGAAATTCGGTTAATTGGTGAGATGTGCTGGTTTGATTGACCCGCCCGCTCTGCTTAGCGATGGTGAATGCTGTTGCGGTGCCGGAATGGCTGAAGAGGATGCCAATGGCGCCTGAATTTTACCCCACCGAGACCGAATTTGCCGACCCCATCGCTTACATTTCGAAAATTGAAAAAGAAGCGACTGCCTTTGGCATTTGCAAGATAATTCCCCCGATTCCCAAGCCTTCCAAGAAGTTTGTTTTCTATAACCTGAATAGGTCGCTGTTGAAACGCCCTGAGCTCGGTTCGGATGTGAATTTCCGGGCGAGTAATTGTAATCTTTCGAAATCTGGTGGAGGCGAGAATGTTGAGGGGGCTAGGGCGGTTTTTACGACTAGGCAGCAGGAAGTTGGATACTGTACAAAGAGGACTAGGGGCATAAGGAATGTAACACAACCATCTGCCAAGAAGCAGGTGTGGCAAAGTGGGGAGGTCTATACTTTAGAGCAGTTTGAAGCCAAGGCAAAGGCATTTAGTCGAGACATACTAGGTAAGGTTGAAGAAGTTTCACCTTTAGTTGTAGAGACATTGTTCTGGAAGGCTGCATCTGAGAAGCCTATATATGTGGAGTATGCAAATGACGTGCCAGGGTCAGCTTTTTCAGAACCTATTGGGCCAGTTCGGCGCGTTCATAGGCATAAAGCGCGGGGGAGGAGGAGGGTATGTACACAAAATAAATGTGAGAGATCAGATGATGAACACACCGGTGTGCGTGCAACTAATTGCAACATGGATGAAGAGATCCATGCTTCAACTCCGGATGGTCCCAATACAACCGTAGAATCAGGCAATAGCCACAATATGCGTAATGATGCCTTGACTTTGCTGCCGAATCAGGGATCAGAAGCTTTGAGGCAGAAAGGTGTACCTCATAATCATGGGAGAGATGGGACAGCTGGCTGGAAACTCTCAAACAGCCCTTGGAATCTGCAAGTAATTTCACGCTCTGCTGGTTCTCTCACAAGATTTATGCTGGATGATATTCCTGGTGTCACATCTCCCATGATTTACATTGGCATGCTTTTCAGTTGGTTTGCATGGCATGTGGAAGATCATGAGCTTCACAGTTTGAACTACCTTCATATTGGTTCCCCGAAGACTTGGTATGCAGTCCCTGGAGAACATGCATTTGCTTTTGAGGAAGTTATTCATTCCGAGACTTATGTAGATAATAAAGATACCCTTGGTAAGCATATCATTGACAATTGCAATTTTATATTCTTAACATACCATATTTTTTTGAGCAATTCTGGGTAGTTGGTAGTTGGTACACCCATGGAATTTTATGACTTCTCATTTATTCTTATTGTAGCCGCACTTGCAATCCTGGGTGAAAAGACAACTATAGTATCACCTGAAGTTGTCACCAGAAGGGGCATTCCCTGTTGCAGGTGAGATAGTTTGCCATGTTTCAAATCTTATTTGCTTTGTATAATAAATGAAAGATGCACATAAGTATATCCATTCTGTTCTTCTTTTATATTTTGAAATTATACTAATATGTTCCTGTTGATATGTTTGATAGGTTAGTACAAAATCCTGGTGAATTTGTGGTGACCTTCCCAAGGGCTTACCATATCGGGTTCAGTCATGGTAATTGCTATGACATTGTTTCTATGCTCGTAAGATCTATGCAATTTCCAGGATAGAAGCACATTTTGATCTGCTACAGTTACCTAAACTTTTTCCAATAGATTATGCTATCGTTCGTTACATCTATAATAACTTGCCATACCATTCAGGCCCTAAACAAATTTCCATGCATTGAAGTGAATAGTATTCTCTTTATCTGTAAAAAGCACAGAAATAAGGAATTTCAGCTGGCCAAATAAAAACATATATGCATGCCATATGTACATCACTTCCGCACTAAAAATATTCCACAGTATGTTCCTTCCGGCTTCTGCTGAGTAGTCTGCATGATTTATTTGCTATAGTTGCCTAATGTGTTGGGAAAAACACCATCTACAATGGGCTTCTATACATGACAAAAAAATTCCTAGATGAGGAAACCAGCTAACTTGCTTTTGCTAATATACTCTGGATGACACTCTGAAATATTACTTGTGAACAGTTCTGCATTGTTTGCTAAAACTTACACAGAGTGCCATGTAGGTTTCTCTACTCTCCATGGAATCTTCCTCAGAGTTCATTGGACTTCTTGTGCACAGTACACACATGGCTTGTTTACAGTTATCACTGCTATAGCATTTTTACAAAAAATATGTAACCCTACTTATAATACCCTTTTTATGAGGACACAAACTGGTAGTTCTTCTTGGACATCATATTTATTTTTGGCAAGGGTATTAGTTCATTGTGTTACACGACAAAATACAAGTCAAGTTGAAGTTCATTTCTTGACTTAGACATGGTAAATACTTCTACACTGCCTTCTTATGTTCAACATAATGAAGACACTGAACATAAATGACAGTGGATAGTGGCTATGCTTCTTCTAACAATATGACCTTCTTTCTTAACTTTCTTAGAACTTGCTGAGGTAAGTAGTACATAAATGAAATGCAGTCGGTCTTTGGCTACAAAGTGGCTCTTACCTCTAGTACGATCTCTTGGTGTTTTTTTCTATTGGAAAGTCCCAACTCCTCTACTAGCTGTCACTGTTCTGTGTTTCTTGTGCATCTGGAATCATAATGATTCATGGTTAGCATCTGTTACATCTTTTTATTTGTGATCATTCTTGATTTATTGGTTTCCTCATCTAGGATTCAATTGTGGGGAAGCTGCCAACTTTGCAACACCGGAGTGGCTTAATGTAGCAAAAGAAGCTGCAGTCAGGAGAACCATTATGGATCATCTTCCAATGCTTTCCCATCAGCAGCTACTATACCATCTGACGATGTCCTTTGTTTCAAGGTTAGACGTTATAATTTAGCTCTGTGATTGTCTTTTCTGAATTTGTGCTCTTAATGTTATTAACAAAATCGTAAACTGAAAATTATCACCTAGGCTTATGTCACTGACTCACTGTTATTATATGAGAAGTCAAAACTCTGACATAAATTGATTAGTGTCTCTCCACAGGATTCTGGTATTTTTCAGCATGGATGTATTTGTGGTCTTTGGCTTGCTTATAGTGCTGTTAGTTGGAATTACTTATAAGGTGTTTCAAGCTAAGAATGTTTGACCCGGTTTCTATATCTATATGAAGTTTAGCCCTTGTTCAGTTCATGAAGGCAAGCATTTATTTTGACCCAATAATCATAAAAAGTATGAGGGTATAAATACCAAAGAGAACCTTCTGCACATACTCCTCTCTTAAAATGAATAACTGATAATATTATCTGTACTAGATGAGAAATGGGTTTAAAATCGATTCACCAACTTATATCATTTCCTTAGTATTCAGTACCGCTTTAGAGAAATGATGCTTATTCAAAGATTATTATTCTGAGTGCTTCATTGTATCACATATTGCAAAGAGTTCAAAGTAAGGACTTTTCAGATTGTGTCTGACATACCTTTCCTTTGTACCAGGGTACCTATATCCTTGCTTCCGGGAATACGGAGTTCTCGACTAAGAAATCGTCAAAAAGAAGCACGGGAGATTTTGGTAAAAAGGGCATTCATTGAAGATGTTTTAGAATCAAATAATCGAGTAAATGATCTTCTGAAGAAAGATTCTTCTTTCCGAGCAGTGCTGTGGAACTCAAACTCATTGCTACCGTTCAGTGGAGAATCTATATCACAAACTGAGTTCATTGCTGACACAACCAGATCTGGAAATGATAGGCCCACTATATGTTTGAAGAATGACAATGACCAGATCAATTTATACGACCAAATAACATTGCATATGCAGATGATTGATGATTTGGACATTGTTGATCTTTCTGGTGATTTTGAAATTAGCTCAGGGACGTTACCGTGCGTGGCTTGTGGAATTCTTGGATTTCCATATATGTGTGTGGTCGAACCATCAAATAAGGCATCAACGGAATTTCTTCCAGCTAATTGGATTTCTGTTCAGGGAGAAAATGAAGCTCCACAGAGTAAGAAACCAAAGCCTACAAATATTTCCAGTAACTCTTTTTCAGGTGTGACATTTACGTGCAAAAATAATGATTTTGCCTACATTTTGATATTTGATTTCCTATTCTTGAGCTGTAAACTTCAATTACAAAGGCTCATATGAGTCATATCAGTTTGAATTAAGTTGATCTAGTAGAATTAGTTCTTAATATTTCATGCTAAATTACTATGGTGCATGAAGTAGCTCTGGTGAAACTCATTTGAATGTTGATGCAAATAGGTTTAATGCTAAATTCCTTCAAATTGCCTACAGCAAGGGCTGTTGGGTTTGGCGAGAGGTTGAACTCTTCTTGTGGGTTTCTGCGACCAAGAATATTCTGCCTGGAGCATGCTGTTCAAGCCGAGGAGCTGTTGCGACCCAAAGGTGGAGCTAACATTCTTGTGATTTGTCATTCAGGTATGCTAGGCTCTTCTTAGAATCTTATGGGAAGTTAGATAAGCTCATACCTTTTGCAGAATATAGTTACCTACTTACATGAACGAGATGGCTAGGAATTCGATAGAAACCTTGATTATATGCTTGAAAAGTGAAAACTATACAACTGCATTCCACTAATAAGAATAGTCATTCTTCCTAAGTGTGTCCTTACATTCTGTCCACCCTGTCCTGTATGTTATTTGCTTGTGTGCATCATCTTTCATCTGTTCTCTTTGTGACTGTTTCCTCGCATAATTTTGCTTTATCTGTGTAGATTTTCAGAAGATAAAGCCAACTGCATCCATGATTGCTGAGGAAATGGGTTTTAATTTTGGATATAAAGAGGTCACCCTGGAATTTGCTTCCACTCAGGATTTGAGCTTGATCAATCTTGCAATAGATGATGGGCCTTTCGAAGATTGGACCTCAGATCTGGGTATCAACTTAAAACATTTTGTCAAGGCCAGAAATAAATCTGCAGAGAAGCCTATGGAGCATAAGTTAAAGTTGTGTGGCCTCTACTCAAATACAGCTCTTATGCCAGATATGTCAAAAATTAGGTGGTCATGTAGAAGAGATCGGAGAAAAAGGAATTCCGCTTGTCAAAAAAATGCCAAAACAGGTGGCATCATTCATGAAAAGAAGGATGAAGCTGTTCAGGAAAAGGAGGAGAATCTCAACTTATCTGGTATTGTTGGTATTAAAAGGGATAATGTTCCAATGGGGAATCCTGATAGTTGCATGCTGAGAAAGGTAGATGTATGTTTCCATTATACGAGAAGAAAATATAGATCTAAATCAGATGTTGTTGGAGTAAGGAGCCCTATGGATTGTCTCATCAAGCATTCTCAAGAGTATCAGCATCCTTCTGTTGAAACAGCTGTTTGTTCTGCTTCATCACAAATCAGGAACTCTACACATAAGGAATCCAAAGCAGAGGTTGAGGGTATTGCACAAACCAGCGAAATAAGTGAAGTTTCAGATGCAGAGAATTCTTGTTTGTCTGCCGTTATCAGTCCTGAATCTTCTTTTGTCAGAGGGAAGCACATGGAAAATGGAAATAACTTGAGAGATGAAGTCACAAATATGGTACAACCCAATAAAATGTTTGAGGGACTTTGCAGTGGAGTCAATAAAGAAGATATTCCAAAGGATAATATCTCAGATAACCCTGAACATACAATTTCAGGTGTTGCTGAGACTACTAGTGATATATGTCCTGACAAAATTCACATGGACATTGAGGTTTCTGATTGCACAGCTGGAGAAAACACCCATGAAAATGACAGACACATGAAGGGCCTTCCATCTCACAGTGATTTAGCAAGCAGCAAGCTAGATGACATAGCCTCTGCTGCTACTTTAGTAGCAAATGCTCCAGAATGTCCTAAAAAGGATCACGAAACTGATAGCCTGCGTCTTGGTATCCTAGCTTTTGCTTGCTTGGTTAACAGACAATCTGAGGAAATAGACACCGGTGTCGTGGATGCCAAAACGACCTCAAGAAATCAGAAAAGAGGGAGAAGAGAGCTGATGCTACTTGAGTATAATCCCAATCGTGACGGCTTTGTTAAGAGTCCCTGTGAAGGACTAAGGCCAAGGATCAGAAAGGAAGAATTCAACGGCCAAACAGGGAAAGATACTGCTAAAGCAGCTGAGGAACCTCCCTCTAAGAAGAAGAAAGCTTCTGAAATTTCAGTACCTGGCAATGACAAGGGAGTAAAGAAGACCCCAAACGGGTCTCACAGATGCGATATAGATCAGTGCCAAATGCATTTCAAGACAAAGGCAGAGCTGTCACAGCACAAGCAAAACCGATGCTCTCATGAGGGATGTGGTAAGAAATTTAGCTCCCACAGTAGATTTATCAATCACCAAAGTGTTCATGATAAAGAGCAGTCTTTTGAGTGTACTTGGAAAGGCTGCAAAATGGCTTTCAACTCAGAGTCAGCAAGAACAGAGCACATGCAAACTCATATGGGCACTCGCCCTTACCAGTGTGAGTTTGAAGGCTGCGGCCTTGCTTTCAGGTATCTTTCAGAATTCAGTCGCCACAGGCGAAGAACTGGGCATGACACAGACAGTGCTGCTGCTGTCTGAACTTGTATCATCTGGTAGATTCTGTCACTCAATATGGGTTCAATGATAGGAATTCTGGCCTAAACGGGCCTCTGTAGAATCTTGTAAAAGTTGCAATCTAGTGTTTAGACATGTTTCTTAGCATTTCATTTCTTCTGTCATAAATGTGAAGCTTAGGTGATCTCTTAGCCGAATAGCCTGTTATTGTGTATTTTTGATTAATTCCTCAGTAGAAACCACAGTTCATAGACCATAATTCTTTATGAAAGGAAAGGCGAAAAACTGTGTTAGGCCCTTTGTCAACATATTTTGCTGCTTCAATTTTGGCACTGTATTGGATGATTTCTTTTTAGTGTCATCAGTTTCTGCTTGTAAGATGACTCATAATTCCAGCCAGGTAACGCAAAAACAACTTGATATATGTAATGTGGGATCTTGTGGACGTAACGTGTTTGAACTTTGAATGAAGGGTTTTTAACTAGACATCTTAGGGATTTTTTTGGATCTTAACTAGACATCTTGGTATATGCTCACTTTGAAAGTTATTCCCAAAATAGACACACTTATTTACTCTTTGCACCCTTTTGTTTGTGATATTCTAGTCTTGTTGTCCTTTACTTTTACATAATTAAAATCCAAAAAGATAAGTTTCGAAAAGTTTAAAATTTATCCTTGCTTTAAGAAGGTCCTGTTAGATTTGGTATCAGAGCCAAGTTATTATCACCGTAGTAGTTATTATTACTACAGTAGTAAGTTTTATCTGTTATAATTAAACCAAAACTGAAGATTTTAAAAATCTGTCCTGATAAAGGGGCTCCTCATATTAAACATCCGATGTCTGGTCAAAATCATTATGAAGCGGTACTGAACACTCTGGTTGATGAAGTTAAAGAGCTAAGAACTGAACTATTTAAATTAAACAGAGACGTTAGAAAATACAGGGAAGAACTTGGTTCTTTTATTTTAGCACTAAAAGAGGAAAACAAAAACTTTGTAATTGCCATTACCAACGAAATTCATCATCTAGGAGCAAATCCTATTGCGATAAAACCTATAAAGACAACATCCTTTTCACATCAATACCCTTTTCAGAATCAAAATCCACAAAAAACATTCGTCGTACCCAACATAAATCCTGAACCTACAAAGAAATAAGAATCGGAGAGTGAATCAGAAATCAAAGAATAGCCCCTAATCGTCAGATAAAATAATGAAAGAACAAAGCATTATTAGCAGTGAAGAATCTGACTACAATACAGACGAGGAAGAAATGTATCAACAAATGGGACTAATAAAGTTACAAATATGGATACTATTCCATTAGAGGAAGTTAAGAGGCGCCTAGACAAGAAGATAGGTAAAATGGCATTAGACGTTAATGAGATAGAAGAAGATATGACACCCTTGTCAACAGAGGAGATCAATGAAGCTAAAAGATCTTATTACAGAAAGAAGAGGAAGGTTCTACTAGTTATCAAAAGCCTAATATGAAACCCAAAGAATTCCTAGAAAAAACTGTTAAATTCGAGGTAATAATCATGCCCAACTATAGACCTAATAAAAAGGGAATTTCTTTAGAACCTATCAGTGAGAGTGGCTATAAATTGAACCTATACAACTTGAGAAATAGAGAAGATGTTTTAGATTTTTGGAAAAAGAGCATGATGAGTGTCTTAAATATGAACACAGAATGGGGAGAATCTAATTTCTTGAATTATATTGAGCGTAGTCTGTATGGGATAGTTGTCGACTGGTACGAAGGGATAGAAGAAACTGTAAAAGAACGATTAAGAGCAAGCGAGTCCCTTACTATGATGTTTAGAATGCTTTGCCAAGCAATAGAAGAAGAATTTATAGGAGAAAGAGATGAAAAGGATAAGAAACTTATTGAATGGCAAAGAAAACTTAACACGCTTGAAATATGCAACATGAAATATCTTGATAATTACATCTCAGAATTTGAACAATACTATTACAAAATAGGAGATAATCTAACTAATCTTCAAATGCTCTTTGATAAGCTCCCTACGCCCATAAACGAAGAGATTAGTGATGGATATCTTGAATGGAAAGAAAGGTACAATTCTAGAGATACTCTTGGAAACAGAATAAAATATATAAGAAGATGGGTTGAGAAAAAGTGTCGCAAAGTTAGAGGAACCCAACAAATGAAAAGACAATTCTTAACCTGTTGGGATTTTCCTAGTGATGGGGATGTGATAAGCGAGATAATCAGAGAAATAGAATAGGAAGAAAATTTTGTAGGAAGAAAAGCTTTAATAAACAAAGAGGAGAGAAATATCGCAAGAAGTATTATAGGAAGTCATTCACAAAGAGAAGGATGTTTTTCAGAAAAGCTTCTTATTGTCCTGAAAAGAAGAAAAACTGCAAATGTTGGGCATGCGGAGAGGCATGACATTATGATAATGAATGCAAAAATAGAAAAAACAATAAACTAGCAGAAGCACTAGGGAGTCTTGATTATATTGAAATACCTGAGGATGAAGCCATCAATTTAGCCTTAAACAACAATAAAGGAATCGTAGAAGTATTGGAAGAAGAAGAAAAAGAAGTCGAAGATTCAAATTATGATGAAATCAATGAAATGATGCAAGGAGAGAGTTCAAACTTCTCAGAAGAAGTGTTTGCAATAGGAGATGAAATGACTACATTAGCTCAACTCCAAGAAGCAGAATCATCCATAGATGAGGAACAAATGGAAGAAATGAAAAGGCCAGGAGTAGAATTCCCAATCATTGAAAAATAACAGTTTTTTTAAGAGGCGCTTCTTTCCAGTATTTTCAAAATTTGTATGCGGAGAAATGGTAGGCAATATGGTTATTAAAAACAATGAAAATCAAGCTACTGAAATAAACCTAATTAACTGGAAAAACATACAAAAACATAATAAGGATAAAAAATATAAATATATCTATGTGTGTGGTATTCAAATAATCATCACTCCTCTTCAAGATTTTGGGGAAAATGTACATTAATTGCATCAACTTTGTATGTGACACTAGGCACAAGCGATTTAGTGATCAAACCATTAGTGGGATCATATGCAATTTAAGTCAAGGACCAGTTTCATGGATATGTAGACCAAATTATTATGTTAGTCTCGAGGATCAATTTGCACCAAAATTTTTAGCTTTGAAATTGTTGACAGAAGGGATTAACATGCATAGAGGAACTTGTCCTTTACAACTAAAGTGGAAGGTAGTATATAAACTAGAAAATGCCACAAATCCTCCACTTAAGAGCCAAATGGTAGAGACGGATAAATACAAAGTTAGTGGACCTGGTCAAAAGGATATGCCTGCTAAAGTAAAACCTGAACAAATTAGCTTGAAGACTATATGGGTCAATGCTTTTGAAAACTCTTCCGTAGCTAAAAATGAAAAAGTTCTAACCATTGATGAAGAGGGAAGAATTCATACAAACTCTTGTCCACCTATATGAAAAAACTCTCTGTAAACCCTAAACACTTTCCCCTTTCTTCCTCTCCCACCCCTTGCCCAGCCGCCACTTGCACCCTCCTCCCACCCCTGAGCAATGTCTCTTATCGACAACCACCAGTAGTGGTTCCGCTTCAGCGGTCCTCTACCGCACCCAAATCCCATGGATTGACCAACCCCAAACACCAGATCCAAATATCCTCTTCAGAGGTGTTTGCTAAACCTCTTTACTCCAAGAAAAAAACACAAGCTTTGGCTCTATGGAGTTTCTTCTCTTTGGGGTCGTGTCGTCAACCATAACCGAGAGCTCTCTCTACCTCTTTCCAGGATCTATCTCTCAAGGATCTGCTTTAATTTCTTTGAAGAGTATGAACGCTTACTCTTGGTCAACAACTGGGTTCTTCGAAGAGTTGAAATCACTGTACCCCCTTCACTGGTTCGTTCCTTGTACCGGACCGGCCTTCCTAAGGCGAATTTTGGAGATGGGGGTGGCTGGTGGTTTCTCCTTGTCCCCTCGCTTCAACTTCCCTACCCCCGTCTTTGGTGGAGCCGTTGGTTCTACTGGTGGTGGATCACTCCTTGGCGTGACTTTGGTGGTAGGTGGTGGCTTGCTGTGCTATTTCTGGTGGCCTTTCACGTTTGCCGTTTCTATAACAAGACTCAAGCTCCTCCGCTTCTCCTTGGTTTATCCATGGCTAGCTTCTTTGGCATGGTCGAGAATCTCATGTTGTATATTTCTATTCCTTACCCACACAAACCTTATATTGTTATTATCTTATCCACTTAGACTAACATCTATCTTCAGACTCCTTTGCTCCCTGTTTGTTTAATCCCCATATCCCTTACCCCTAATCTGTTAAATGTTGGTTGGTGTAAATGTCGTGCCTGTTGTGTTGAAATTTTTCTCTGGATTTCAATTTCAGTCATGATTAACTTACCTTATTACTCTGATGCTTCTGCTTTACTTCAACTGTCGGGGTTCATTCCCAATAACCATATTGTGTATGATGTGGTTTTGTTATCTGAGTTGCACTACCTGTTGTGCTTCATTATCCACCTTAGCTATTTTAATAAATTTGTCTTCCATGTTAAGATACTCGTCATTTCCATCAAAATCATATTGCATGTTGCCTTTTTGTGGGACTCTAAGCTGCATGATTACATCTCCTCTCTTGATGAGAGGTGCATAATCCTTTTACATGTTAACTCTTTATGCTCTGTTTACATACTCAGCAATGATATCCAAACTACCTACCGGGACTTTGGTAAAACAGATTCTAAGGCTTCACAAGCCTGCCCAGATTATATTATCACTAAGGTTAAACCTCACCCCATTGTTTCACAAACTATGTTATGGAGTTACATCTTATGGTGTGTCGACTTTACTCTTGGTAAGACTACATGGTTATCTCTGACTATTGTTATTAGTATCTACATGTGCTCAAAGTGACTTTATTCCTTGCATTATAATTCTTACAATTTTAAGCTTCACAAGTATACGGATTGATGCTTCACTGCCATGCAGGACCCTCCTTTCTACTGCTTTCTCCCTAGAATCTCTACTATTGAAATTATCTTTTTCACCTCTTCCTCTCATTCTCTAGAGTTAGAGGAAATGATATGTGATCTTCCCACACCTGTTACTGTCTATTGCATTCAAAAGACTTTTTGCCTTGACTTTACTTGTCCTATACCTGTTATTGACATACAAATGACCTACTCATTCTTTATGTGTAGGTTTCAAATTCATTACGACTCATCCCATGGCCTTACTCTCATGAAATGGCGACTTTGTTTCAACAATAAGCCATCGCTGAGTTTCATATGGTTCCTTCCTTCTCAAGCTCTGTGTACAAACTCTTGGAAAACAAATATCCTGTTATCAGGATCAAAATGGTCACCCCCTACAATGAACTAACAAGGGACCAAACCCTAAACCATGTATTCATCCTATGATCCTACATATTCTCTATTGCGACCACCACTTACTACTTGATTATAATAACAATTGTAAACAATCTTTTAGCCTCTTATACAAGTTGGGATATCTTTACAAGATTAATCATCCTACTGCATACTCGACCTACAGGAACTCCAATCTTTTTGGTTGGTTTGGTTTTTTCTTGGTTATCATCTTATATTCCATTCGATCTCACTACTCTTATCCTTGCGTTTACCTCCTTTCATGTAATCTCACCAATCTCATGATACAATTTAGAAGTTCCCATACTTCTGAACATAAGATCACCATGCTCTGATCTCATGTACCGTTCAATGGGTATTCCACAAACCCCAATACCAAAAAAATAATAAACACTATGAGTTCAACCGGGAAAACCAACTATACCCCACTCTCAAACTTTTAAAAACTAATCTTACTAAACCTGAGATACCTCCGAGATTACTTTCTAAAAAATTGAAGTTCACGAAAAACATAAACAATAAAGCAAGACTAAATTCACTTGCAAAATCCTTATGTGATTGTTTATGAAGATAAGCCTTTTGAACTGTCGTGGTATTAGTCGTAAAAATCTTTGGACTGATATCGAATCATTTTGTAAACTGAAAAAAATACAAATTATGGCACTAGTTGAAACTAAAACCGCCAAGGAACCTAATCAATCTATCTGGCAAAAAGCAGGATTTGATACCTTCCATTTCTCACCTGCCACTGGGTTTTCTGGGGGCATTTGTGTTATGTGGAAGACATACCAACTCTATAATGAAATATGTGAACTCATCCACATTGATAAAAGATTCATTGCCATCAAATATAAAATAATTGATAAAAGCTACTGCATGATGCTCATTTTTACATATGCTCCTCCTAAAGAGAATGAGAAAATAGCCTTCTGGGATCTCCTAACAAATTTTATCAAAAATACTCATATGCATGTCTTATCATTGGAGACCTAAATGAAATTACTAACAACAATGAAAAAAAAGGAGGTGGTCATCCACATCCGTCAAGATTCTTAAAACTTAACCAGTTCAAAAATAGCTGTGATCTTCTAGAAATTCCCACTCAAGGAGGGGAATTCACTTGGAGGAAAAACATAACTGAGATCACAATATCTATGAAAAGTTAGACAAAGTTCTTCTGCATGACCAAATCCTTCAATGGTTCCCAAGTATTTATACTAAAAACCATGCTTTCACATCCTCTGATCACTGTCCTATCTCAGTAGAATTAGAAAACCCGAACCCTATTAAGGCTCAACCCTTCAAATTTGAAAAAATGTGGACTTACAGAAAAGACTTTGAAAATGTTGTAAAACAAGCTTGGAGAATTGATACACAAGGCTCCCACATGTATAACTTATTGAAGAAAACACTAGCACTAAAAATAAGTACAAAAAAATGGAACAAAACAACATTCGGAAATATCTTCAAACAACTACAAGAAACAGAGGAAAACCTCTCAAAAATCCAAAAAGATATTTTAATAAACCCAAATCAAAACCTCATCGCAAAACAACACAGACTTCTTAATAAAAAAGAGAACCTACTGTCATACCAAAAGAAATATTGGAGTCAAAGAGCAAAAACTAAACACATAAAATTAATAGATACTAACACTAACTATTTCCACAGAATTGCAAATGGTAGACGTGGCAGGAAAATCATTCGAGAAATCAGAACTACTGATGGTACCAATATCATTGGTCTTGAAAACATTCGAAATGAAATTAGAACTGACTTTGAAAAAAGATTTAAAAAGGGTAGAATTAATCATGATGTTTTACAAGATTATCTCGGTAACATCAACAAAGATATTTCTAACCAAGGAACTGACCAAACATGTCTCTAATGAAGAAATTAAAAATGCTATATTTAGCATCGGGAGCAATAAATTCCCAAGACCAGATGGTATGTCTGCCTTGTTCTACCAAAAATATTGGCACATTATTGGACCAATGGTCATCAAAGATGTGAAAAGTTTTTTCCATTCAGGAAAAATATTAAAACAAATCAATCATACCTTCATTACACTCATACCAAAATGTGATAATCCAAACTCAACAAATCATTACCGCCCAATCAGTTTATGCTCCACCATTTATAAAACAATTTCTAAAATAATAACTGAAAGAATGAAACCTATCCTAAATAAATTAATACACCCATTACAGGGTGCATTTGCTGTCGATCGGGCCATTCAGGACAACATCCTAATAGCTCACGAAATATTCCACTCCTCCGAGCCAAAAAAGGAAAAGAAGGATGGATAGCAATCAAACTGGATATGGAAAAAGCATATGATAAAATATAATGGGATTTTATTCTCTCAGTACTTAATAAATTTGGCTTCTTCACCCGCTTTATTGGATGGATCAAAGAATGCATTGAAACGGTCTCCTTTTCGGTACTTGTTAATAACGGTCCAACCGACATCTTCTACCCACAAAGAGGGCTACATCAAGGCGATCCTCTTTCACCGTTTTTATTCATCCATGGCGCAGAAGTACTGGCCAGAAAACTACAACAAGAGGGAAATCTCAATCGTAATCAAATTGGATTTTAAATTACACGAATGGGTACCAACTTACCCTTTCTAGCCTTTGCAGACGACATTCTCATTTTTGCAAAAGCTAACCAAACTGCATGTTCTAAAGTCAAAACAATTATTGATGACTATTGCTCCATATCTGGACAATGTGTTAACTATCACTCGACTTTTCAAATAACAAATAATACCCCTAACAACTTGAAAACAATTATACAATCTGTTCTAAATATCCCAAGAACTACCTCATTGGAAAAATATTTAGGATGTTCAATCATCAATGGGAAAGTTAATCGGGACACATTCCAAGATACTATCATAAACACTACAAATCAACTATCAAAATGGAAAGCTAGCTCCCTCTCCCTTGAGGGTAGAACAACTCTTATTAAATCCAATCTTGTTTCCAAGCCAAACTTTTTAATGCAATGCTTCATGCTCCCAACCCATATTCATAAGGAACTTGATAAGATTAACAAAAAATTCTTATGGAATAAGGACCCACACTATAAACCGCTAATTGGATGGGATAAAATATGCAAAAATAAAACAAATGGTGGTATTGGTATTAGAAAAACACAAGATATGAACAAAGCCCTATAAATGAAACTCATTTGGAAATTTTTTGCAGAACCTAATAATATTTGGGTTAAAATAATCAACGAGAAGTATTTAAAACAAACATGCATTCTACAATATGATAAAAAGTGTAACACCCCCAAATCTGAACCCATTTGGAAAGGTATTACCGCCAGTGACCCTGATGTTCCTTACCGAAGTCACCCAAGGCTTTACCGTTTAAATACAATCGTGAAATACAATTGATACAAAAGCATAACATTATTCAAGTAAAAACATGAGTCACGGGATTACATCCCAATCCCGAGAAGGATAAACACAGAGTTTAAATACAATACAGCGGAAGTCTTAACACAAATATTACAAACCAAAGTCTTGACCATGGTCAGTGCCCAAAGATCTCAACCTGATTAAAAGCAATTATTAAAAACATCAACAACATCCGAAAATATCTAAAAACCACCGTCATCTTCAAAGTCATTCTAGTCTCCTCATATCTTCGCTCTATCTGATGTGCCGAATCGAACGGATGACACCAGCCAACCATGCAGAGAACAATTGTGGTTGGTTAGTCTAAATGAATAGACCATGCAAGGGTACAAAGCAGAAGGTTCTAAATAGTCGTATTAGGTTAGAATTCTCGTCTCTCGAATAATAATCGAGTACGCTTGTCAACCACCATACTCTACTTGAATATGACAAAAGGCATGCATAAGAGAAGATTTTGGAAGACTGAATCTTCACAGAAATCGACCCGAAAGAAGACTCCAACGGAAGTGAGTCTTAAGGAAATATGACAAATCTGGAACGTTTAAAGAATCAGACATCAGTGATTTAAAAGCTGACTTAGATGTTTCGGTTCACAACCAACCTCACCGCATACAGCGAATCCAGATTGGAAAGATAACGTACTCTGATCAAAAGTCGAGACGAGCTTTCCTAGCTGCACTACTCGCCGAAGGTATATTAATTAAGTGCACTCGGGCACCTTATCTTATTTAAATTCCAAAAACGAGCATCTCGTTATAAGCTTTTAAATGTATACACCACCAAGGTACGATACATCTTGATATGCGTTTCTTGAGATTGACGCACACCGAAAGGGATGAGATCCCGAGAATTGTGACACCAGCTAAGTGTCCTGTCTCTACACTCTTGTAATAGAGACCGGTCATGACCTTAGAATGGTATTAGGTGGGGACGAACCACCCCTCTACCTGATTATAATGAAACGACTGGACTGAGTCCAAGTAACGTTCCTAACTACTAGTGCTAACTAAACAGTTCGAGCACAACAATAGTTCAGGATAAATTCACATAAATGCCCTCAAGGCGATATAAATAACAGCGTTGTTCTAACAGATATACAACCTATTATAATATCATTGTTACAGTTTCCAAAACAGTTTATAAAACCATTTCCAGAGAAACACAATAATCATTCCAAATTAATTACTCAGATAAACAACTGATAATTAATGTAAATATGGAACGATGAGCAAGAGCGAACCGCCACTTGCCTTAATCCGCAGAGTTTGACGAAGCCTAATGACGGAATTCCGGGCTCGATACAGGGACAACTCTGGTAACACAGATTCCTTCAGATCGACCCATACAGAAACCCTTAGTTAGATTCGACATAAACGGACAGAATAACGAAAGGAATCGAAAGGAACGACGTCCGAACGACGACCACCAAAGCCGAGGCCTAACTAGGCCATCAGCCTTCTGGCGGCGGTCGCCGGCGGCCTTACGGCGGGCATCGTGTTCATGGCGGCGGTCGCCTCCTTCATCACGGCGGGCGCCGTTATGAACATCGAAAAATAAAATCCGAGAACAGAAACTCACCGACGGCGAGCGATTGGTTTCCTTCTTGCCTTGCTTTGGATTCTAGGCGTCTAAGGGCCTCAAAGGCTTCTCTAGCAACTGGAAACGACACCAATGGGGGCTCCGGCGAGCAACTTCAGAACTCCGGCGAGGGACCACAACTCCGGCGAGAAGAATTTGAGGATTTGAGCTTCTGATTGTGCTCAAATCTATCCCCAAACACTCCAATTTATAGCCTAACGATCCAGGGGAAGCAATGATGGCAACCAAGCGACGTGGATGGCCATCAACGGCGCTGTCAGAGCTCGCCGGCGAGTACATGCCTAGCCCCCTGCTAGTCTACGGCGGTCGCCGCGATCCTCTCCAGGTCGCCGCTTCCTAGACCCCATGGCGGCAGGCTGATGGCGGCGGTCGCCGCATCCTAGGGACACTTGTCCCTGTAGCTGGCGAAGGGAGGCGCCAGGAGGCTGCTGGCGGCGGTCGCCGCCATACCCACGGCGGGCGCCGCCAGGTCAGCCTTATCCGGTGGCTTATGGATAATCTTGGCTTAATCCGGGATAAAAATAATCGTACACAAACGAGTATTAAGTCCCAAAGTACGTCGTCTGTATTTTATTTCACTGAGAAAAATATTACAGAGATAGAGCACATTACAGAATGTCTCAAACTATCTGAAATTGACCCGACGTACAAAACGGGCATTTGGGAAAAATCCCAAAATTCCCAAAATATCCTACAGAAATACGGGGTATCACAAAAAGAGTAACCATTCTTGGCAATTGTCACAACTGCTAAAGATGCGAACAGAATTCAAATCTGGTCTCCAATGGCTAATCGGAGATGGTAAAGCTATCAAATTTTGGGAGGATAATTGGATCAATGACTCCATCCTACCAAATGAAAGGCTACCAAATGTGCAAACAAATACTACTACTAAAGTTAGTGAGTTTATAATAGACAAAAAATGGGACAAACCCAAACTGGAATCTCTTCTCAATAGAGAAACGGTTAACAAAGTCATTGATATACCAATACCCAGTAATGATATTATAGATAGAATCTACTGGAAACCCAGTAAAAATGGATGGTTTACAACCTAAACAGCCTTTGAGCTTATTACAAAACAAACATACACACCAATTGACGAATTCTCTTGGATATGGAATCTTGACATCTACCCCAAAGTTAAAAACTTTTTATGGAAATATGCCACAATGGATTACCAACCAAACTAAGATTAACACACAAAAATATGGCAGTACCACTTGCATGTGATCTATGCAATAACCCTCAAGAGGACTTAAATCACTTCCTCTTTCATTGCCCCTTTACCCTTAATAATATTAGACTACATGACAACAAAATAGAACAAATTGTGGGGCAAATAAATACAAATAACAAACCAAACGACTGCCTTTTTGAGCTACAATCCAAATTATCTAAAAAAGAAATCATATGCCTAGCAACTGCATGGTGGGTATTATGGATCAACAGAAATCAAATCATCTTTAATTATAACATTGATGAAAGGATCAAAGACCTTAAAAACTATACACAACAACTCCTTAAAAACTGGGAAAAAACCAAATATTATGAAAAAGAGGACTACATGCCCACTAACAAATACAAGGGGCCCGCTAGGAAAAAAAGAAATATCACTTGGGAAAGACCATCACCCTACTTCCTCAAAATTAATTTTGATGGAACTAAATTACCTAGTGGAGAAGCTGGGATTGGCTACATTTTTAAGAATGAAAAAGCTGAGGTAATTCACATGTGCAACATTGGATGTGGTTTTAACACCACTTTAATGGCTGAAACAATAGCCCTTAGACAAAGTATCAAGATAGCTAAACAACTCCAACTCCATAAACTTGAAATTGAAGGTGACAACCTGACAGGTAGCTTTGGTTGAGGGAGAACAGAACATGGTTTCATATGTTGCTGAACTAAAGGGAAACTAATATTGCCTAAGTGGGAAACCTTTCTCTCCATAACTGTCTTTATCTCGTATGTGTATGCTTTATTGTCAAGGATGTTTGTCACCATCAAAAAGGGGGAATTTGTTGAATTCCTTAGGTTTTGATGGTAACAAACATTCAACTAATATGGGTACTAAGTGTTTCAGGAACAAAGACAGTTGTTATAGGGAACCATTGCAGCAAAGGATCGCAGAGGGAACAAAGCTCTGTTCATGTGCTTTGTTACCTCTCAAGGAACATCAGTGACGAACAAGATCAAGCTGCGAATGGAAGGAAGATATCCAGCGTGAAGATTATGGAAACTTTCCTAGAAGAATCACGCGGTCAAAGGATAGGATTTCGGCTGGAAGGATCTCGCCGAAAAGAAGATTTGGAGAGAGAATCCGAATGTGTTATCTTAGGAAAACTTTCCTAAGATAATATATTTGGAGAGAGAAGAATCTTATCTTAATCCGTTAATGTTATCTTAGGAATTATTTCCTTAGATAATATCGGTTGTTAAGATAATATTCTTCAAATCAATTAATATCATCTTGTTACCAAGTTTAGGAAGATAGGATTATCTTGTTATGATTAGGGTTTGGTCGAGTTGTATTTATATGGGAATGTGGGATTCATTTCTATGTAACCACGACGACGGAAAACAGAGAGAACGAAAAGAGAAAGAAAAAGAAGTGAGGTGTGTGTAAGTCTTTGAGGGTTGAGTTCAATTCATCGTTGTAGAAGAGTCTTCGAGTCTAGCTGGTTGTTTAGAGGTCGAAGTCCAGGATACAAGTGTAATCGAACAAGAAATCAATAAGACAAGTACATGCTTCAAAATCCTCTCAAGCGGAAGCTTGAAGGTAGTGGTTTTTCCTTGAGAAGCTAGTTTTGCTAATCAGGGTTTTCACTATACATCGTGAGTTCGTTCGTTATCTTTCTTGCTATATTAAATCCGCTGCAACTTCTGTGGGAACAAAGCTTTTGTTCCCTCAGATGCAACTCTAACGATCCAACACAACCTATGCCTTATTAACTCTCTTAAAGGCATTTGGGCTTGTCCTTGGGAAATCGAAATGGTCGTTGCTGACATTTTGGTCGACCTTCATTCCTTCCAAGAAGTCCTTATTAGGCATATTTTTCGGGAGGTGAATCGTTCTGCTGATAGAATTGCTAAACTCAGCTTTTCACCTCATGTGACTGATATTTCTCTTGATTCAGAACTTTGTGTTCTCATCCGACAGGATACTCTAGGCAGACCTATACGTCGTCGCTAAACTAGCCTAATTCTTTCCTCATAAAAAAAAACTCTTGTCCACCTTCAAATCTCCAAAGAAGCATGAGCCTTTCCAGGAGTCAAAGTTTTATGGCTAATACTAATCCACACAATCAAATAACCCCTCCAAGCCCTCCTACAAGAATTCATAAAGAAGATAATCACTATAAGGTTGATGAAGATATAGCTAGTTTGTTGGCTGCTTTAACTATAAAATTGGAAATAAAAAGCATGGGGCAAACACTGAGAGAACCAGCTAGACACAACATAGATTTAGGATCCACAACAAGTTCAGGTTCTAGCTCCAACTCCTTATTTTTACCAACTTTTTTGCCTTCACCACAAGGAGAAGCCTCTACATTAAAAAGATGATAGGATTCAAAACTAGAACCATAAGTGAACCTGTTTATGAAGGAGATGAAGAAACAAATATGGAAATAGAAGAGTATTTCAGGGTTACTAATCCAAACAACATCTATATCCCTATCACTATATGCATAGAAGGATTATGAATTATGTGCATTCATAGATAGTGGTTATTCTATATGCTTCGGAAAGAAAGATTTATTTCCTGAATTCATGTGGAAGCCTACATCCAAACCTATCCAAGTTAGGATAGCTGATAGTAGTATTATGACTCATTTTGAAGTCATTTTAGACTTACCTATAATGATAGGAGAATATCCTTGTGTAATTCATATTCTTTGGGCAACTGAGCAAACATCACATGATATGATAATAGGAAACAACTTTCAAAGATTATATTCTCCATGTACTCAAGATTTAGATCAAATTATGTTCACTATAAATGGAAAAACTACATGGGTCAAGAAGATGAAACAAGCTTACACCCATAAAGAAATAGAGTTTATGCGCAGTAAGCGTGGTGACGAGCAGATCATTATTCCTACACATAGAGAATTTGCACTATCTATAAATGAGCTCACAACGAAGGAAGAAATTATTAAACAACAAAAAGAGTTGTGTAAATAATTATATTCCGAAAATCCTTTAAAATTTTGGGATAGAGATAAGTCATTTGCTAAAATAGAACTAATAGATTCTAAAAGTATCATTAGAGTCAAGCAAATGGTTTATACCTATAAAGATCAACAATAATTTAAAGAGCAAATAGATGAGCTATTAAAGAAGGGATTAATTAGAGAAAGTCATAGTCCTCATTCTAGTCCTAATTCATGGTTAGAAATCATACAAAAGAAAATATAGGTAAAGCTAGAATGGTTATCAATTATAAAAAGCCTAATGATAATACGGTCTTTGATGGATATTATATTCCGAATAAAATAGTATTGTTTAACAGAATACAGGGTGTCACCTGGTTCTAAAAAATGGATTGTAAGAGTGGATATTGGCAAATTAAAATTGAAAAGGATAGTATTCCGTTAACAGCTTGTAGTGCACCACAAGGCCATTACGAGTGGATAGTTATGCCATTTGGATTAAAGAATGCACCACAAATATTCCAGAGAAGGATGGATAAAATCTTTAAAAGCCTTAAGCATTGTTGTCTTGTTTACATTGATGATATTTTAATCTTTTCAAAAACTTTAGAACAACATATGCATGATCTAAAAGTGGTAACTCTAGAATGCATAAAACATGGCATAATATTAGGACAAAAAAAATGCATTTATGCTGAACAAGAAATTGAGTTCATAGGGCTAAAAATAAAAGCTAGAGAAATAGTATTACAAGATCATATCTTGAACAAAGTTGGAAAATTTCCTGATAAAATAGAGGATAGAAAGCAACTAGAAAGATTTTTAGGATGTCTTACCTATGCATCTGATTTTATAAAAGACTTAGCTAAGCTTAGAAAGCCTCTACAAGTTAAGTTGAAAAAAAAGGAAGTTTGGAATTGGACCAATCAAGACACTAAAGTAGTCCAAGAGCTTAAGAAACGATGTATGAATTTGCCTATGCTAACATTGCCCAATGAAGAAGATGAACTTGTTCTTGAGACATATGCTAGAAGTTACCATTGGGGTACTGTTTTAAAAATAAATAAAGATAACAAGCTTTGCAGGTACATCAGTGGGAGCTTCATCAAGGCTGAGTGCAATTACACTGTTATGGAGAAAGAGATACTTGCTATCTTAAAAGGAATTAATAAATTTATAATCTTTCTCGCTCCTAAACCTTTTACAGTTAGAACTGACTGTAAAGGAATACTGGGGTTTATTCAAAATAACCTTGATAATATGAAAGCGCAAGGGAGGCTCCTGTGTTGGCAATTGGCACTTAACCAGTATTCTTTTAATATCGAACATATGCATGGATCAAAGAATTCATTGGCGGATAGTTTAACACGAGAACTTGCAAATAAAAACAATGTCCAATCAGTCAAAGGCCTCAACAAGCAAGAACAACCAGAAGGGTCAAGTTATTGGAAAATTTTATTAGAGTTATGGATTCGAGGATATCCCGGAAGAAGAAATGAAAACAATGGTTCAATCTGCCACCAAAATCTGCCTCTCGGAGGCAGAAAGAAAAGAGTTTGCTGACAAAAATTAATATCATCATGGATGGGTGTCACCTCCCAGTAAGTTTGCAACTTTTCTTTTCGATGAAACCATTAGTTCAAGGTGTCGCTCGGGGATTAAGTTAGCAAGTCATAACGTATGTTCAAGAATCTTAGAACTAGAAATAACCAATAAAATGCTTCAACTTCCTTGGGAGCTCCAGGAAAAGTTGAAGGGTTATTGGAAGTACAAGAATTTTCTAGAATGGTACTCATATGTAATATGCAAAGAAAGAGGTCTTTATTTTGACGTTTGGGAAGAAAGGGGAACATTGATCTTTTTTCCTAATAACTCTGGAGTAGGAGGAATTAGTTTACCAGCGAATCAAAAAGATGATATTGGGGTCCTTAAAGCATGGGCATATGGGATGTGTAACGGAATCTTTGGAGGAAGACCACTACCATGGGGCGTATTATACAAAAGATATTTCACTAAATTTCAAAGGTACGTGTTTGACAGAGTCTTCAAGTGTGAAGGTGCAAATGCATTACTATGTTTCGTCAATTGTTCCATCATCGAAGTAGAAAATGGAAAATCTAAGTCGCCACATTATCTGTTGAGGTTTATTCAAGAGACATATAAGTTTGCTGAAGATCCCATTACCAGAAGACAACCACATATCAAGAATCCAACTGAAGCCAGAGCCATGGGATTGTTCTACATTTATGAATACATCTATCAATATAAAGAAATCGATTGCTTTATAATCAAAATTGGAAATACTACAACAATTCTCTCAAATGTGCTACGTCCTTATTTCCAAGAAGCTATTGAGTCGTCAGAATCAATATCAGAATACTTGAGAAACATAGAAGAAGAAATTTACTTATCCAAGCATGGACAAGAATTTCTTTGGGATACTTTAATGGCTTGGGATGAAGTTTATTCGAAAAATCATGCAAGATCTGGAAATGGAACTCAAAGACTGTGAAGGTTGGGAAACAAACATTGGAGAAGAAGGCTGGTACAACATCAAGTATTACATGGATTAACAAACAATATGCTTCACCTCAGATATGCAAAGCCATGTGAAGAACCAGAAGGAATCTCTGAAAAAGGAGTCAACTATCTTGTATTGTTTTTTCTTTAAGCTTTTACTTTTTATTTTGTCATGTCACTGTGTGCCTTATCAAGTCTGTCGGGGAATAAGACTTTATAAGAATCTTGAAGGGCATCCTATGCTCTCTCAAGTTCTATAAATAGACCCCTTGTAAGCACCAGAGGGCATCGAGGAAAAAACTGAGTGAAAAAAAAATGCAGAAATCTGGGAAAAATCTAGGAAGAGAAATAAAGAATTTGGATCTTGGAAGTAAAGTGGAGTTCCCTCACTCTAAGTTTGAAATCTTCTATGAATCTCTTTAGGTACTTGAGTGTAGTGTTTGTTTTCAGTGTGTTTTGTGTACTTGTAATCCTTTCCAGTTCAATAAAGGCTTGTTTTTAGTAAAGGAAAGTTACTTAATCGAAAGTTGTGTCGTGAATAACTACTTTTCTTGATCATAAATCCTTCATCCACTTAAATAGAAAAGTTAGGTTAAAAACTACAGTATGAGGTAGGAAACGAAATAGATTTGTGCTATGCTTGAGCTAAGGGAGTCCTGGTTGAGGATTAGCAACCCCTAGAAATCCGGAAGCTACAGGAACGCCGAAAGTCCAGTGATACTACGCTCAGGTAACGGTCAAACCTTTTTAATTTAAATTCCTCTAGTTTACGGAGCATAGTAGGCTTATGAACACAGAAAACATGTTATTCATGATATAGTTAGTAAATTATGATAGTTAGTACCATTAAAAATCATTAAGTAAAATCAGCTATTTTATTTTGAATAATTTGTACAAGTTTAAAAATTATATACCTTGATTTATAATTTAGCCTAAATATTGGGTCAATTTAAAATTTAGAGTGTCTATATTGAGAAATAGTTTCCAACATAACCTAAAGATGGAAATATTTCTATAAAAAAGCCTACTGTGAGAATTAATTGTGTTAAAAAGTGTGAAGAATTTGGGTTTATACCCTGCTTTATTAAAAGAGAAAACGGCTTAAAATATTATTCATGGAGGGAAAAATTCACACACACACACAAAAAGTTTGTGGCAAAAGAATAGTCGGTATTTCTTCAGCACGGGGATCATACGGCGTCGTTTCCAGGTTCCCGAATGAACGTGAATTAGGGCAATGGAGAGCCCACCACAGTGAGGAGCCCTTCCTTTCTGGTCAAGACAACTTTGCTTTCCATTTCTCTTCTCCTGTTTAATTCCGTATTACTATCTGCCATCAATATCAATCTCGCTGTTGTGCTTGCTCTTTGCTTCTTTCGCTTGGAGAAATTGCTCCCATGGCGGCCAGATGGTTACAAAGTCGAATACTTCCCTTCTTAGCTTGTCAGCGGTGCCAACCTTCTCCTATCTTAAGAGGTAATCCGCTACCATCAAACTTTAATTGAAATATCTATGTTCTATCATTTACACTCTTTCATATAGTGTATTAGTGTTCGATTGAAGATGTAACCTTTTTAGCGCCGGAGGTCATTGTTAGTTCCTTGTTGGCTATTTAGATATGAAAATAAAGCAAATGTGAATATATTCCTCTGAAATTTTGAATTCACAAACAGTGCTGATTATCTATGGAAGAAGGTAACTAGTTTGATTCTTGTATTAGCGTATTGTCTCACTTTGTTCCTTCTCTGGGAAGAAGGGATGGATAACCCTATGAAGATGATTACTGAACCCCCTCCATAAATGCTTAATGAGTTAGATATATGCTGGGCAACAGAGGAACCATTTAGGTGAGGTTGAATTGTTCTTCCCAACAATATAGCTCCAACTTAACACAAGAAGTAACATTTATGGCCAATACGGGTAGCAATTATCTTTCACCCTGTCTGGTATAGAAGTGATGTCCCAGGTTTGAGGCAAGTGGAAATAATTCTCTTCTTGCCTGGACAAATTTTTGTGCCATTTCTTGAGATTGTAGCCCTCTACCACAAAATGTTTGTCATCAAACACGAAATATGGGTAGCAGTTATCTTGCCACTATGAGTATAGGTCTGCCTGATCAGGGCTGAATCAGGATGTAGCTTTAAGAGTAACAAAACCTCAATTTGGGTTGATTTTAAACATAGATTCATGTTTGGAGATGGAGAGGATAGCAGCGTAGGCATTAGGGAGGAAGAGGGCTGGCAACTGGCAAGTGTCCATTGCTAGACTAGAACAGCGTTTGGTAAATTCTATGGTGATATTGTCATTGGAAGAGGACTGTGAGAACTAAGAAGGTGGAGCTACAAGTTAAGCTATTACCACCTTTACAATCTAATAAATTAAGCCATTTGCTAACTGTACCTCTGAAAGGTGGACGCTAACTGCCTACCAAATACTCAACTTGTGGTTATGTAATGTGTCTTCTTTGACATATATGGACTCTTCTTGAGCCTCTTCTCAGCATTCACCCTTTGCAATTCATTGAATCTTCATGAGCCTCTACTTTAACATATTTATTTAGGCTGCCCCTATCCTTGCTCATTTCATTGATGTTTCAGTTACTCTGATTGTTGTATACTGCAATGCGATTTTGCTTTGACAGGTATACTATTCCTTTAAACCTATCAAAATTTCTGTATAAATTTCAGAAAAACCAATTTTTACCCTTGAATGTGTCATTTTACACCCCAATGCAATCTGCCCTCATAACAATAAAAAGTAGTACAAAATTTATGGAGTTGTGATATTGATGTCTATTAAATTAAAGGAAGTTGAATTATGACAAGAGTAATTAAGCTATTCAGATTTTCTGAACCTATGGGTTATTTTTGTTATGGGAACTTTGCTGTAGTTTTATTTGGTATCTTTAATGTTTCCTGTGTGACTTCTATACTAATTTCTTTCTATCTGATGAGTAACAACTTCTTTTCTGAAACATGTCTGCAGAACATTCCTACTTGTCTTCATCCAACGTTGTGCCTTTCAACATACATGAATACCTGAGAAGAAGAATTCAGACACAGCAAGAACCTACCAACCTTGAAACCGAGGAAAATTCAAAGGATGAAGATTCCAGCACAAAGGACAACAGTCTCACAGGAGAAGTTCTGCCAGAACCGGAGCGGAATTCCTATAGTGCTGTAAAATGCAGTGCTACTTCTGAGCTGAAGGTTTCATCAAGACACGACCTTGCCATGATCTATACCTGTAAAGTTTGTGAAACAAGATCTATGAAGACCGTATGCCGTGAATCCTATGAGAAAGGCGTGGTGGTGGTGCGTTGTGGCGGCTGCAACAACCTTCACCTAATTGCAGACCGGCT
This sequence comes from Rheum nobile, assembly GCA_027886185.1. Lineage (NCBI taxonomy): Eukaryota > Viridiplantae > Streptophyta > Magnoliopsida > Caryophyllales > Polygonaceae > Rheum > Rheum nobile. The sequence continues at coordinate 6,425,458 of WOAB01000644.1, read as the reverse complement.
GGGTTGGTTTGGACAGCCTGGGAGTGTCGAGGAACTCCTCGCTGCTCGTGGGGAGGAGGTGAAGAAGGGTTCTGTAGACACCCTTAATCTTACCCCAGAGGATTTGGCAGGAAAGAAACTTTGAAACGGGTTATGACTAATCAGGAAGACATGCCGCATATTGTATTTGTTACTGATTAATGCATATTGTAAGAGTGTAGCCAATTTCTGGGTTTCTAATCCGGTTTTCAGTAAGATGCTGTAAATACATCATAAGGTTTTGAGGTTGAAAGTTGGAGTTTAATTCTCATTGGTAAATATTGCTGCTTGTGGAACTTTTTTTTTTTTTTTTTATCAAGCTGCTTGTGGAACTTGCTACAATGAATTCAAGGTGATTGTTTATTAACCAATTGATTTGTATCCAGACTCCTCCTCAATCAGTCTTCCGCTGAATAAGATCATAACATATGAACCCAAGAATTGTATAGTTTCTGATTTGAGAGATGAATAGATTAGTAGAGAACGCAACTTTGAAATCGTGGAGTCAAGAGTCAAGCAATTAGCACATAAATAAGTATCTTTTCGGTGCAAGTAGGTTCTTAAATAAGTATCTAATTAAATAAGCATTGTGCGTCAGAAAACCCATTTGTTTAGGGCGGTTTATTAGTTAGCGGGTCGGAGCGGAGTGCGGTTCAGTTTTCTTGCTCCCCAATACTCTTTCTTTGCCTATCCGCTTAAACAATCTCCCCTGTTCACGCGACTGTGCCCTTACCACCATTAATTTTTCAAAAGCTTTCCTTCGAGCTCAAAGAACCCACGCAGAGAAGATGGGTACTCTTCGGTTGGCATCGTCGTCTTCTTCCTCAGCGTCTCTGCGCAGTTTTCTACCAATCTCATCCATGGCGGTTGTGCATTCGTCGCCTTGCTACTCTCGTAGTTATAAGCCTTCTTTCTCTCTCATCAGGAGCTTCCCCACGCTTTCCACCCCTAAAAGATCTTTCAGACAAATATTTCAAGGTTTGGTAAATTCACGCCATTTCTTTTTCTTTTTTTTGAGGTAATTGATTATCTTGTTTCTTGATGCTTTCTGAATTTGGTTAGTTGAATGGATGACCTCTAAACGTAGCGATTTAGGTATAAAAATGAGAAATTTGAGCTTCTTGATTGGAAATGAACTAGACGTGCTATTAATCGGTTGCTCCATTAGTTTTGAAGGAATAACGAGAAGTTGTCACAATCTCCTTGCTGTCTGGATAAAATAATTTTCTGGTGACACTGATGGGAGCTGAAACTAGTTGTGTAGTTAGATTCGAACTTGAATTTCCATTCGATTATAATAATTTTGGGGCGTTTGTCAGTACGATCAGTTGCTGCTTCTGCTGAAAGCACCGCTGGTTTTGATGAAATGGTTGCTGGCACAAAGAGAAAGTATTACATGTTAGGAGGGAAGGGAGGTGTTGGGAAAACAAGTTGTGCAGCATCATTAGCGGTGAAATTCGCAAATAGTGGGCATCCTACTCTGGTGGTTTCCACTGATCCTGCACATTCTCTGAGCGATTCTTTTGCACAGGTTACCGCTTGTCTTAGTCAGGACCTGTTTCACCATGTTTGAGTACAGCATTTATAACTTCTATCTTTTATCATTTCAGGATTTGACTGGAGGAATGTTAGTTCCGGTTGAAGGACCTGATTCTCCATTATTTGCTCTTGAGGTATTGATGAGAGTGGCTAGTGCTAGAGAAGATTGTATGCAAAAGATCGCTTGTCTTAATCTGTTAACAACTGAGCTTCTTGCTGTGTTCTTCGTACTCAACACTTTTAATTGGTTGAATACAACAGATAAATCCGGAGAATGCTAGGGAAGATTTCCGCAGTGCAAGTAAACAAAATGGAGGAACGGGGGTGAAGGATTTTATGGATAGCATGGGCCTTGGTATGGTTGCAGACCAGGTAAATTCTTGGCCTTGTATAGAACTTTTCATTGTCACTTGATCATGGTATTAGTAATACAAGTTAGTAAAACTCACCTTCACAAGTACTGGACCATCTTACTATCTAATTAAGGCAATAATAAAATTTCTCCATCACTAGTCATTCTAAATTATATTGTCAAATGTCAATTCGTACCCCTAGGACAGATTGGAGCATGGTCATGATTAGAGTTTAAACTTCAGATATTTAATGAGGTTAGTTTTCTGTAATTCACCGATGATAAAAATGGCTTAGTTTTCTCCTCTGCGAGGCTTAGGGGGTCTGGAATTGGGATACTTTCATTTTTTTCTTTCTTTCATAGCATTGACATGCTTTATGAATTCTTTTCGCTCTCTTCATCGTCACAGTTAGGAGAATTGAAGCTTGGAGAGCTTTTGGATAGTCCACCCCCTGGCTTGGATGAGGCTATTGCAATTTCCAAGGTTAGTAAAGCAGATCTGATAATACTCATATTCTCATACTTTTTTCTTTGATTTTGAAGTGTTGATACATAATGATACTTCTTCCAGGTCATGCAATTTCTTGATTCACAAGAATATAGTATGTTTACTCGAATAGTCTTTGATACTGCACCGACGGTGAGTAAATTTATTGGACTAACAAAGATTTCCATTTACTACTACCTCTCTTTTTGCCTAAAATCTTATCAATGGCTTTAACAGGGTCACACATTACGGCTACTGTCTTTGCCAGACTTCCTAGATGCTTCTATCGGGAAAATACTGAAAGTGAGTGCCAAATTTTGTTTCGGACATTTTGAGTGTCACACATCACGACTTTTACTTGAGCACTTGAAATTTGGCTTTATCTTTGTGATTATATTTTAGAACCTGGATATTGTTACTTCTTCTGTGTTGTGACAATAGCCCGCAATAATCATTTGAAATAAATGAATATTTATCCATATATTAGTAGCCATGAAAACTGTGTGTCTGTTCTCCAAGTGCTTGATTTTGCTTTATTCAAATACTAATAATCTGAGCAGCAGCTAGTTCTATTGGTCTGCAGTATGGTTCCCTCGAGTTATTACCATTGCTTAGTATAGCATATTATGTAGGGGTGTTCATCCGGTCCGGTCCGATGGACCGGATTTTTGGGCATATGTGGACCGAAGACCGGACCGGACCGGATAGGTCCGGTCCGGTCTTAATCCGGTCCGGTCCGGTCTTGGACCGGATTGGACCGGATTTAATTTTAAAAAATAAAAAAATTAAATTCTTATTTAAAATCTATAAAAAAATATCTAAAAAAATATTTATAAAACATATATACTCCTAACTTATTAAATTTTAAAAAATATCTACAAAAAAATACATATAAATCTCTAAAAATAATATATAAAACATATAAATTACAAATTTTTTTTTTTTTTTAAATTCCAGTCTTCCGGTCCGGACCGGATTTTTTCCGGGTTTGGACCGGACCGGAAACCGATTTTGGGAAAATGGTGGACCGGAGACCGGACCGGAATTGGTCCGGTCCGGTCCGGTCATTTCCGGTCCGGTCCGAAAATCCGGACCGGAATTTTATCGGTCCGGTCCGGTCATTTCCGGTCCGGTCTGGTCCGAAAATCCGGTCCGGTCCACCCATGAACACCCCTAATATTATGTATTACCAATGTACCATTGCTTTTAAACATTTTAGTTTTCTGAGTTATTACTGTTTCAAGAATTTGTATCTCATTCTTGCATTTTTTACTTCATTCCTGCAGCTTAGACAGAAAATTTCTTCAGCGACTTCAGCCATTAAATCTGTTTTCGGACAAGAGGAAACTAAACAGGATGCTGTAAGGCTGACACCATTAAAACCACCACTTTTATTCTCAGTTATTATGAGGTCTATAACATAACCATTACTTTCCATTTAGTCTGACAAACTGGAGAAGTTAAGGGAAAGAATGGTGAAAGTACGAGAGCTTTTCCGTGATACAACAGCTACTGAATTTGTCATTGTTACAATCCCAACGGTAATAATTGCTGAATTTTGTATTCTACGGGTAGGAAATGTTGGACCTTCTGATTGTAATGGTATTGAAACATCTTAGCTGCTGACATCTATCTTCTTTATTTTTCAGAGGGATATCTATCACCAGTGACATATTCATTATCTTGGTTTCTTTTTGTTTAGGTTATGGCTATTAGTGAGTCATCAAGACTATGTGCTTCTTTGAAGAAGGAACAGGTACCTGTCAAGAGGCTTATTGTAAATCAACTCCTACCTCCGTCTTCTTCAGACTGCAAATTCTGTGCAATGAAAAGGAAGGTAATCTATTCAGATATCTCGATTTTACAGTTGAAACCATACAAACATATCATGCTTGAGAATCTTATCGAAATCTATAGGTATTAGATTTAGATTATAAAGTAGTCATCATTGTCATTTACTCTTAAATGTAGTTAATAATTCAGAATATACTAGACCACATAAAGTGGAACTGCTATATTATTCAAAATTTCTACTCTACAGGATGCCTAGGCATAACTTCTGTTTGCTTTGTGTATAAATCATACAGGATCAGATGCGTGCTTTGGACATAATTGAAAGTGATCCTGAACTCACAAGCTTGAATTTGATCCAAGCACCCCTAGTTGACGTGGAGATCAGAGGGGTTCCAGCTCTTAAATTCTTGGGTGACATTGTCTGGAAATGAAGAATTCTGCACATTTATCTCTGCATCATAGGTATATAATTCTTGGTCCTTAATACCATTTTGATCTTCGACTACACTAGGCGGTAATGGATGTTGTCAATTTCTTCTCATTTCACATTTTGGCTTAAGGCACAGTTCTATAAACGTCCCTGTTTTGTGCAGCCATTGACCTCGGGTTTTGCAGAATGCAATTTCTTTCTGGGTTGTGGAAGAACAAATTACGACACTTGCGAATGAAGTTTATTCGAATTGCAGGGAGATGAAGTGCATTTGGATCTACTCAAAATACCCCTAATGGAGCTGTCCAGCATTCTGTGATAATGGATATTCTGTAATATGATCGACAAAATACACATGTAGGTTTAAATTTTGTTTACAGAACAGATCAAGATTTAGAGTTACATTGCCGTCGACTTCCACATATTAGCAGAACTGATTTTATTGGCATGAGCGAAGAATAACTGTATAACAGAGTACATTACATGAGCAAAGATGGGTTCTTGTGGCCACTCTTTCTGCATTTATAGTTTAAACCAGTTTCCTTCTGATATATTCTTATGCCGTGAATGTCATTCTCTTTGTTTAACTTGGTGCTAAATACTTGTTTGTGTAGTAGTTTAACTAGTGATTTATAAGCTATAACAAACCTTACTTGTACTAGGTTTGCTAATGAGCAGCCTCAGATCCTGCACAAAAACTTTTTGTTTTCTCCAGTCGGATACACAAAAATATATGCAAGTTCAGTTTGTTATAGAGCTCAGGAGCTGTCATTTCATCCTAAATCAAGTCTATTCAGATAAGCTTCTGGAAAGAAAAGTGCAAGCTTCAGTAGGAAACTTAAAAGGTTCATTTCTGAATCTCTTGATCATCATTTTCACCATCATTTTGCAGCAAGCCTCGGATTTTGACATCATAGTATACCTCAGTTACTCTCCTAAGATCATACTTCATACCTGCAACATACAGAAAGCAAGAAAAGGAATATGTCACAAGCTAGAACTTGTTAATCTTGTGGCATGTGCTCTTTCTACGGAAGAGGATGTGCTAATTGATATCCTTTCAAGGCATTAAAGTTAATAGATGTATGTTGATCAGATATATGAGTCGATTGTAAGCTTGAACATTGTGAAAGTACCATCGAACTTCCTGCGCAAGAAGTCATTTCTGAGATTGAGCATGCGGAAGGCATCGTATAGATCTGTCAAAAACTTTTGAACCTCTCTAGGGCAATCATAGTTTCCTGCTGTGACTTGGTTCACCACATAACGGGGCTGTCAAGTTCAAGGAATGAGGATTAGTTTGAAGATTGAGGATAACAAGGGCACAAATGAAGACTGATTCATGATGCAGCAGTGAAATCAAGGTTTCATTACTCAAAAGTAAGCCAGATCATCCATACCATTTCATTTGACATGAAGCATACTCCTGCACCACATGAAAACATTAACATTAGTTCAACCTCATTAAGTGTGACAGTCGACAGACCAAGTGATCAAGAATCACATACCAACGAGATAATCTTCAACATCAAGACCAAAGTTTGATGCATCCACTGCAAAGGGTATTAAAAGTATCAGACAACATAATAGAACCTCATCCTAAATGTATTCGTAAAATAGAAAACCACTCCGAATAGAATTTTAAGTATAATTTGGCACGGAAATGGAACAAAACCTCTGGTTCTACAAATTAAGATAAGCATCAGCTGTGGCAATAAGTCTGCCAAACAGCCACAAAACTACGCCAAGGGAGAACACTAAAAGATCAGCTTGATCAAAGACTATGTTATCTCTCACGCTCATAAGTAACTTTATTCTGCTTAAAGTTGCTGGTAAATGACCATAGGTTTGAACAGACTAGAAATCTGTATTATACTATCAGAAACAAAAGATTTTGTCTAGATGATTCTTTCCATCAAAAGATTAGTCTTCAGCATTATAGCTACAGTCAATAATTTCTCAGGTCTACGGGTTATGAGCAATCGACAGTCAAATATTCAAGAATATAGAGTATGTCATGGCTGAACAAGTTTCTTTTTATAAGCACAAGTTGCATGACAGGATCAACAATCAACATACATTCAAGTTGCTCTTCAACTTGAGCATGACTAGGAAGGTTTCCTGTTTCCAACCAACCAAGGAAACAAATCAATGAAACCGCCATCTGCATTTCATTCTTCCAATCAAAATGATACCTGTCCAAAACAGGTTAAAGATAATGAAAACAACAACCACATCTACGGAGTGAGAAAGAAAACACTAGTTATTTGGATCCACCTATAATATTCTCCAGCGCAGTCACGATGGATATCAGCAAGTTGGCTGATTAGCTTCTTGAGCACTTGTATATCAACCTTGGCCTTCTCCAGTACCTCTACTCTCCAAACAGAAAACAGATTCCTTTAGCAGAAAATAGTTGCACTTGCTTCCGTGAAAACTATGATACATACAACTGATAAAGGAATGCACCTTTGATTAAGCAAGCTACCGAAGCATCATGAAATTGCAAAAGTTTGATTGTAGAATATGAAACCTTGTTGCTTAATTCAATTCGTCAAAAGGATTCACAGAAGAAGGAAAGTGAGAGGAAAACCTGAAAGAGGGGATTGGTGGAGGAAGAGAAGAGAAGAGTGCAAGTGCTTGGAGGTGGATTCCATATCGACCACAACGCTTCGAATTCGTTGTTTGAGACTCACCGTACCCGATAGCTGCCCTCTAATCTGCTCGAATTGGGTATCCATTACGCTGCTAATTCCGCTATCTTCCTCCATAGACGTGTTTCCAAGGAGAGTAGGGTTTAAGCTGAAACCTGATTTAGATCACTGCCCTTTCAAAGTAAAATGCCCTTACACACAATCACCCTTAAATTTTGGCAGTTTCTTTCTACCCTACAAATTTTATCTTACTACACTTTTAAACGCAAGATTTTTATTAAGTAGGATATCTGCATTTGAGTTAAATTGTATACAGAAATTGAGTTTTTATACTAGAACGAAACGCAGATATTTTACTTAGCAAAATACATGCGTTTCAAAAACATGAAAATTTTGAAAAAAAAAAATACAAAATTTTCAAAAAAAATAAAAATAAATTTTGAAACGCAGGATTCCTGCGTTTCAGTTTTTTTTTTCCTGGAATCAACAAAATAAATAACATATTTTTTTAAATATGCATTTGACTCTAGTAATAAACGTTATCAATGTTATATGACAATAAATTTGTTTATATCATAAAGTTTCAATATACTTTTATTCATGTACATTTCTCCACCAATTTGTTTGATATTAACTGTTTGTTATTATTATTCTCGAAAATCACATATAACTATGGTTATATCTTATAATTATAAGGATATAACCAAATTGGATATAACTATAAGGATATAACCAAATTGAAAATAACTATACTATATAATCATAGTATATAACTATATGATATAATATACGATATAACTATAGAATATAACCAAATTAGATATAACTATAAGATATAATATATGATATAGCCATAATATATAACTATAAGATATAATCATAGTATATAACTATATGATATAACCATAGTATAAAACAATAGAATATAATATAGGATATAACCAAAGTATATAACTATAGGATATAACGATATGATATAACCAAATTGGATATAACTATAAGATATAACCATAGTATATAACTATAGGATATAACCATAAGATATAACCAAATTGGATATAACTAAATTGGATATAACTATAAGATATAACCATAGTATATAACTATAGGATATAATCATAAGATATAACCAAATTAGATATAACTATAAATATAATCATAATATATAATTATAGGATATAACCATAAGATATAACCAAATTGGATATAACTAAATTGGATATAACTATAAGATATAACCATAGTATATAACTATAGGATATAACTAAAGGATATAACTATAAAATATAACCATAGTATATAACTATATGATATAACCATAAGATATAACTAAATTGGATATAACTATAAGATATAACCATAGTATATAACTATAATATATAACCATAGTATATAACTATAGTATATAACTATAGGATATAACCATAAGATATAATCAAATTGGATATAACTAAAGGATATAACCATAATATATAACTTATATACTATGATTATATCTTATAGTTATATCCAATTTGGTTATATCTTATGGTTATATCCTATAGTTATATCCTATGGTTATATCATTTAGTTATATACTATGGTTATATCCTATAGTTATATCCAATTTGGTTATATCTTATGGTTATATCCTATAGTTATATATTATGGTTATATCCTATGACGACACTTTGGTTATATCCTATAATTATATCCAATTTGGTTATAGAATATAACCATAGTATATAACTATAGGATATAACCATAAGATATAACCAAATTGGATATAACTATAGGATATAACCATAGTATATAACTATTACGACACTTTGGTTATATCATATAATATATGATTATATCTTATAGTTATATCCAATTTGGTTATATCTTATGGTTATATCCTATAGTTATATCTTATGGTTATATCATATAGTTATATCCTATAGTTATATCCAATTTAGTTATATCTTATGGTTATATCCTATAGTTATATACTATGGTTATATCCTATGACGACACTTTGGTTATATCCTATAGTTATATCCAATTTGGTTATATCTTATGGTTATATCCTATAGTTATATCTTATGGTTATATCATATAGTTATATCCTATAGTTATATCCAATTTAGTTATATCTTATGGTTATATCCTATAGTTATATACTATGGTTATATCCTATGACGACACTTTGGTTATATCCTATAGTTATATCCAATTTGGTTATAGAATATAACCATAGTATATAACTATAGGATATAACCATAAAATATAATCAAATTGGATATAACTATAGGATATAACCATAGTATATAACTATGACGACACTTTGGTTATATCATATAATATATGATTATATCTTATAGTTATATCCAATTTGATTATATCTTATGGTTATATCCTATAGTTATATCCTATGGTTATATCATTTAGTTATATACTATGGCTATATCCTATAGTTATATCCAATGTGGTTATATCTTATGGTTATATCCTATAATTATATACTATGGTTATATTCTATAGTTATATCCTATGATTATATCCTTTAGTTATATACTATGGTTATATCCTATAGTTATATATTATGGTTTTATCGTATAGTTATATCCAATTTGGTTATATCTTATGGGTATATCCTATAATTATATACTATGGTTATATCGTATAGTTATATCCAATTTGGTTATATCATATCGTTATATCCTATAGTTATATACTTTGATTATATCCTATAGTTATATACTATGATTATATGTTATAGTTATATGTTACAGTTATATCCTTTAGTTATATACTATGGTTATATCTTATAGTTATATACTATGGTTATATCTTATAGTTATATCCAATTTGGTTATATCTTATGTTTATATCCTATAGTTATATACTACGGTTATATATTATAGTTATATCCTTTAGTTATATATTATGGTTATATCTTATAGTTATATCCTATGGTTATATCATTTAGTTATATACTATGGTTATATCCTATAGTTATATCTTATGGTTATATCCTATAGTTATATACTATGGTTATATTCTATAGTTATATCATATGATTATATCCTTTAGTTATATACTATGGTTATATCCTATAGTTATTTATTATGGTTTTATCGTATAGTTATATCCAATTTGGTTATATCTTATGGGTATATCATATAATTATATACTATGGTTATATCGTATAGTTATATCCAATTTGGTTATATCATATCGTTATATCCTATAATTATATATTTTGGTTATATCCTATAGTTATATACTATGGTTATATATTATAGTTATATCCTTTAGTTATATACTATGGTTATATCCTATAGTTATATACTATGGTTATATTTTATAGTTATATCCAATTTGGTTATATCTTATGGTTATATCCTATAGTTGAAATACCCCAAATAAGATAAGGTAATGGCAATTTGGTAAATAAGATTTTTAGGGGTTTCTTAATTGAGAAAAGGGTAATTTTGGGGATATAAATCCCCAAAGGGGTCGTCTTCCTCAGGAAGCCAAGTCTCCTTCCTGAACTCCCTCTCATGTGCTCGGTAGTTGTCTTCTCCGGTGAGCCAGCCGTGGTCGTCCTTCCTCCGGCGAGCTCGACCGCCGTCGCCTCTCCTCATCTATTCGATGTTGTCGTTGGACCGCCGCTGCTATGCAGAGCTGCTGTGTTCTGTAGCTGCTGTGTTCTGCATCGAGTCGAGCCACGTCCAGCCGCCGAGAGCGAGATCGAGGGGCCACGAGTCGTTTCCACTGTTGACCGGAGCTGCTGTGTTTTGTTGCCGTGTTGTTGTTGTTCCGCCGTTGTGCTGTTGCTGGTGTTCCGCTGCAGATTCCGGCGAGCGAGGGGACAATTTCGGTGGTCGCAGTTGGGGTGTCAATGAGGTAAGATGATGGGTTCTTCAAATTGGTTTGTTTGAAGTTCACGTGGTAGCTACATATATATGTATATGTGTGAGCGATTTGTTGTTCTGCGCGCGTGGGCAAAATTTCTGAATTCGTTGGTTTGTGCAGGCATGATTTTAGAGTATTTGATTTGCTGTTGGTTTGAGTTGGATTAATTTGGATGTGATTTGGCCTAATTAATTAAGGGTTTGGTTTTAGAGTTTAAATTGGGGGTTTGTTGGTTGTGGATTGGATGAGTAATTAACGCCAGGGTTTTGCTCAGATTATTGTCTCAGGTGCGTTCGAGCGGTTTGGAGACCTCTGGGGTCGTTGCGGTTCGACTTGAGGCAAGAGGATTCTTGCTAACTTTATATTTTTATAAATTGTGTTATGCCCAGTTTATTTCATAATTAAGTTTACCGTTGCTTGGTTGAATATGGGTATGTGCGTGTGATATGATTTGTCTTGTATCGTATTTGATTAAATGTTGACGTGGTAGTCAATTGTGACTAAATGTGATTGATTGTTGTTGATAGTGTCTGTTGACACGTGTGTGTGTGTGTGTGTGTGTTGGATCGTGTGGGTGTGTTGGATTGAATGTGTGTGTGTGTGTGTGTGGATCGTATGTGTGTGTTGGATTGAATGTGTGTGTGTGTATGTGTGTGGATCGTATGTGTGTGTTGGATTGAATGTGTGTGTGTGTGTGTGGATCGCATGTGTGTGTTGGATTGAATGTGTGTGTGCGTGTGTTGGATTGTGTGTGTGTGAATGTGTGGGTACATTAGTAATTGTCCCGTGTTGTAGATGGACTGATGTGGTTTGATTGGATTATTGATTTTAAAGTTACTTGGGTGAATATATATATATATGTGTGTGATATTGTGTGATGATGTGTGTGTGAGGATATGTGATAATGTGTGTTGATGTGTGATGATATGTGATAATGTGTGATTATGTGATTTTGATTGTCGTTTGTGCTAATTGATTGGGTGTCGGTGTGGTGATGGATTGTTGTTGATTGAGAGTCCAAGGGCCAGGTGATGATAGCCTCACCAAACATCGTAGGGACCGAGTGTCGCCTACGTTGTTAAGGGCCATTGTTAATTCAGAGTCGAAGGGTCAGGTGATGATAGTCTCACCAAACATCGTAGGGACCGAGTGTCGCCTACGTTGTTAAGGGCCAAAAATGTTGAATCAGAGTCGGAAGGGTCAGGTGATGATAGTCTCACCAAACCGCGTAGGATGCACGCCTACGTCGTTAAGGACCAAGGGTTGGATGGTAAAAGTCCCATCCGGAAAGTGTGTGTTGATTGTCTCACCCGGTGATGTGGTGGTGGAGACGGAGGTTGGATTGGAGGTGTTGGTGGTTGTGTGTGTTGGTTATGTGTTGATATTGGTTTTATACCTGATTAAGTGGTTTTGTGATGAATATTAGTTGTGTACTTGATTAAGTAGTTGTGTGATGATATTGACTATGTGTTTGATAATTGGTTTATGTTGGACGTTGATTGTTATTAGTTGTGATTGTGGGTCATTATTGGCCATTGGTTGTGGTTGTGAATTTCGTGTGTTATATTGTTAATTGTAACTAGTCAAAGTTGTGAATCTCTGTTGATGTGGATGCTGGTATTAGCTAGTTTCGGATAAAAGGGTATGTTGATTGATTATGAAGGTCGATTGTGTGGATGTTGTGAAGGTTGGTTTCCCATCTTGAGGGTGTGGGCCACATGGATTGAATTTGAGTGTATGAGTTACATTCTATGTTAACGAACAGGCGGCACCAGAAAGGTGGCTGGCCTGGATCGTTATTTTGTTATGTTTATATGTGATGATTATATCGTTGATGCTTATGTGTTTGTTGTTGTGAAGGTTAATTGATTGTGTTGTGTTAGTGCAGTAGTGAGTTCAGAATAATTGGTTAGCTTTGGTTGTAAGTCAGTAGTAAGAGATGTGTATGTGCATAGAGTTGTTGATTGAGGTACTAGTAATATAGAGAAGAATGGATTGGACGTGTCAATGAAGTTGGATTGGATCGTTTTATTCGTTTATGCTTGTGATGAGTTTGAGGATGGATTGATTGAAGTTAGTATAGTGAAGAGTTGGATAAGATTGAGTATTGGATGATTATGTGATAGAGTGTGTTTGTGTTTAGGCGTGTGTTTTATGTTGATTGGTCGGTATGATATGGTATATATTGTATGTATATATTGTATGATCTGTTGTTGTTTGGTATTGTTGATTGCCATGATAATTCTATGGTTTTGAAACTGTTTTGGCTTGAGGAATCTTGCCATAGTCTTTCAAAAGACTGACCAACCTCGGTTTACATGCCGTGGTTGGCTGGGGTATCGGGTCCCCCAATCAATCAGGCTTTGCAGATTTAGCGCCAGCAAGGAGGATCCTGATCACCGTCGGTTTGGAGTCGAGAACTCTACTTTTGGTTTGGGACTTTGACTTGGTTGTATGTGTCGTTTTGGTTTTGAACCTTGAAGTGGTCGAACTTGTTGTATTGGTTTTGGTTTTTGGTTGTTGGTTTTGGGTTGTAAATGGTTGTATTTCTCTATGTTAAGATTGATTATGGTTTCAAACTCTGGACAGGTTTTACAGGTTTTTCCGCTGTGCTGCTTTTGGTATATATTATGTATGGGATATGTTTTGCAAAATTTTATTTCACCCGCCTTATAGTCCTTCGGGACTATGGCACTGTAGCACCTCTGGCCCGGGGTGTTACAATAGTTATATACTATGGTTATATATTATAGTTATATCCTTTAGTTATATACTTTGGTTATATCTTATAGTTATATACTTTGGTTATATCTTATAGTTATATACTATGGTTATATCTTATAGTTATATCCAATTTGGTTATATCTTATGGTTATATCATATAGTTATATACTATGGTTATATTTTATAGTTATATCATTTAGTTATATACTATGGTTATATCATATAGTTATATACTATGGTTATATCTTATAGTTATATCCAATTTGATTATATCATATCGTTATATCATATAATTATATATTATGATTATATTTTATAGTTATATCTAATTTGGTTATATCTTATGGTTATATCCTATAGTTATATACTATGATTATATCTTATAGTTATATCCAATTTGGTTATATCTTATGGTTATATCCTATAGTTATATACTATGGTTATATCTTATAGTTGTATCCAATTTGGTTATATTCTATAGTTATATCATATATTATATCATATAGTTATATACTATGATTATATAGTATAGTTATTTTCAATTTGGTTATATCCTTATAGTTATATCCAATTTGGTTATATCCTTATAGTTACAAGATATAACCATAGTTATATGTGATTTTCGAGAATAATAATAACAAACAGTTAATATCAAACAAATTGGTGGAGAAATGTACATGAATAAAAGTATATTGAAACCTTATGATACAAACAAATTTATTGTCATGTAACCTTGATAACGTTTATTAGTAGAGTCAAATGCATATTTAAAAAAATATATTATTTATTTTGTTGATTCCAGGGAAAATAAAATAAAATTGAAACGCAGGATTCCTGCGTTTCAGTGTAAATGGTATTCAGATTATTATTATTTTTTTTATTTTTTTTTCTGAATACCATTTACACTGAAACGCAGGAATCCTGCGTTTCAAAATTTATTTTTATTTTTTTTGAAAATTTTGAATTTTTTTTTTCAAAATTTTCATGTTTTTGAAACGCAGGTATTTTGCTTAAGCAAATTACCTGCGTTTCGTTCTAGTATAAAAACTCAATTTCTGTGTACAATTTACACTCAAACGCGAGTATCCTGCTTAAGCAAAAATCTTGCATTTCAAAGTGTAGTGTACGAAGATAAAATTTGTAGTGTACAAAGAGCCTTCGTAAATTTTAGATCATTAGACACGAGGACATAAATGGGTGTTTGGTAGAAATAGGGTATGAGGAATTGAGTTTAAGAGGTATGGGGTTGAAAATGATAGATTTTAATTTAGTATTTATTTTGTAATTAGGGATGCAAATTTAACCCATAAAGTTTTTTCAATTTCTCAAACTCACTCAACCCTTCAAAAATTGAGAGGTTTGAGACCCATACTTTAAGAGATTAGAGAATGGGTATGATATCTAAAATCTTAAAAATAAACAACAACTATGGGGTTAGAATTCCTCAACCCCAAACCCAATTTCTCAACCCCTCTTACCAAACAATCCCTTATTTATCAACAAAATTATAATTGGTACCATTTTAAGTTTACTAGATGTTCAATCTTTTTAAACCTTTTGGTGTCTGGTCCATTACAGCATGTTTGACAACCCTAGTAATGGGTAGAAAGGGAAGGGAAATAAAATATGAAAAATTAAGAAAAAGAATGAAATGTTTTATATTCTTTCTTTTGTTTGGATGAAGGGAGGTTTGAGGAAGAAAATTGAGCTAAAATTTATTGTATTTATTTAATCATTTTTTACTATCAAAACTCTCATTAGAGCTTTTCATCCAAATTTTATCATTTTTGGATGATCCACTTTTCCTCTCATTCTCTTGTTATTTCTCCCTAAAATTCACTCAATTCTCCTCATTAATATTAACTAAACAAGATAAACTATCTACCCTTATTTCACTCCCCTTCAAATCCTTCCAAATCTCTCCAACCAAACATATTGTAATGTTTTGCCAAGTTTTTTTTTTTTTTTTTTTGTCTTTCAATCACACTCTCTTTTACCATAAGAGTGTATATACTAAAGAGAAAACGCTCCCTCTCAACAAACCCTAAACGACCGCCGCTACCATGGCATGACCCCCCTCCCCTCTCACCAGCCCACACCGAGCTCGATGGCTCCTTCTCTGATCCACCGAGCAACATCACACCCACCAACCCACTGAACCACATCCACCGGCCCGACGCCTCGCGTCCTACCACCGGCCCGACACCTCGCGTCCAACCGCCGGCCCGATGCCTCGAGTCCAACCACCGGCCTTATGCTCCGCCACCGATGACGACCATCGACTACAACCTCAAGAAAACTACTGATGCGGCTACCGATTAGGACGTGGAGGCGGGGGAGAGCGTCCACCGCGAGATCATCGGCGTTGTCCCGGACTCTTGCGTTCTGGTTCTTTGATGCTTGCCCTCTCCATTTGTTTAATATGACAATGAAGAGGGGACGATTTGGCTTTGGCTTTGGAGACGGTGTTTCTTTAGGACCACCATGGTTCTGGAGTTTGTGCCGAAACTCAAACTCCATATCTTGCATTCCCTTATGCTTGACTAATCTGAACTTTTCTGATATCTGTGGGTTGATTTTGATTTCTGCTCTTTTCCAAAGGCTCGCTTGTTTGCCGAGAAGGCTCGTGGCTCGCTTGTTTGCCGAGAAGGCTCGTTTTGACTCAATCATTTCTGTTGTGGAGTTGAGTTAGGTTTGATTTGAGACTGTTGTTTCGGGCTAGAGGTCAAGATAGTGATCGTGTGATCCCTGGTGGCTTCTTATGACGTAGTGCCTCCAGACGGTGTCTTGTTTCTGCTTCCCGACTGTGTCAACGTCGTGTTGGTGTATACCATCCCATGTTTGAGCCTCTCTCACTGATTTTGCCTTTTCGCTACTATTCCTCGGCAGTGATTGTCTCCTTGAATCTTGCTGTTTTTTGTTTCTTTGCTTTGTTGTTTTTTCTTGTTGTTGTTTTTTGTTGAATTTCGTTGTTGTTGGCTTTTCTTTGTCGATTGTTTTCGACTGCCGTCTTTTCAACCTTTCAAGAATTCAGGTTTGGTTGTTCTGGATTCTTGAAATCTTTTCTTATAAAAAAAGAGAGTGTATATACTATTTTTGTCATGTAGATTTGAACAACAACCTAACATTATTAAGATTTAAACATGCATCTATTAAAGTTTTTATTATAATGGAAATCATATGTATTATGTCTGAACAATAACGCTATCATTGACTCGCCTATGCATAATGCATTATCCTAACTTAAATAGTACGTATATCAATGAGTGTATAATATAGTAGATATATGTTGCATGTCATAGCCTGTAGCATGGGTATCATGGCACAAAATTAATGTTACAAGCATGCTATATACTTGAGGGAGGAGTGGGCAGTGCCTTAATCCGTCTAAAACATAAGTTTTTTACTAACTAAATACTTATATCGCAATTTCTACCAAAAAAAATACTTATATCACAATTTCTACCAAAAAAGTACTTATATCACAAGATAGATAATGAGTGCTGATGCTTGATATTGACAATTGTTACAGGCATAATTGTATTCAATATATTCTCATGTCGTTGTAAACTTTGGATGCATACTAGATGGATAGACCCGTGCTACGTACGGGATATGTAATATAGTTGCTTACCTAAGTTATTTTTATTAAAAAAATTCATTATGAATTTTCAAACACGCTAGAGATATATTTTCAACCATTTTGTAGCTATCCATGATGAATTTCATGAGTTTCTTATTTCATATTGGAGATATGGTTCATTCATTCATTTAAAAAGTTCATACTTTGTAAAAGAATAATATATTGCACATGTATATTGTGTATATGTTTTATTATCGTATATAGATTTATAAAAGTTGACTCTCCTACACAAATTGTTATTATAAAATTATAATTACAATGATAGAAAAGATAAAATTATAAATTATGTAATTAAATAGATAAATATATAAAATAGACCTATATTTAAGAGAGAGAAATAAAGACGTGTGTATAGGCACACATTTGTTACACTAATTGTAGATTGCTAGACATGGCCGAGACAGTCATCTTGTAGTTGTTTCATGAATCAATTACTTTAGAGGCGTCTGTGAAAATTAAGCTTCTAAGTCGAATTTCGAAGTATTTAATGGATGAAATAGATTTTGGAAAATGGGACTTGTGGGACGGGTGTATATGTATGAAAAATGTAAGGATGTACTTCATGTAATAGATAGAAAGTTAGTGTCATAAACAATTAATTGATTACAAAATAAATATTTTTTAAGGGTACAAAATAAATGTGTTAGATATGCCAAAAGCGTTCAAAATCCACCTTGGAAGATTTAGGTAGTTATATCAATTTTTAAAATAATGATTGATGTAAGCAATTTATTCCATTCAAATTGTAAATTTCATATAACCGACTTTTTATTTATGGATGTATTTTTAAAGGCATCAACACTTAATTATTTATTATATTAAGATTGATAGTTTTATATTCATTGTATTTTAACTAATTATTACCAGTAGCAAATATATTTATTTTAATAACAACTATATATTTACTATTTTTAAATATTTCATATTGATTGAATTATTTTAACACTTCATTAACTTAGACAATAGGACAGTAAACACACATGTAACATAGACTAAGGTATCATACCTTGTTGTAATCCGCTCCACCTTTAATGCTGGAGACTTGAAAGCGGGTCAATCTGTCAACCATGGCACCATGCTCATGTCGTTCCTTCGCTTTCAATATATTTTGATCTCTCATTGTTATACTTTTCACAAGATAACATATGAGCTAATTATCAATTGACACGCGCAGTTGACAAATGTAACCAAAAGGTGGTAATTGTTGTATTTGACCAAATTTATATATGTACAATGAATATATATACTTATACATGGTATAAAGATCGAAGAGGCTGACTACCAGGAATGCAAGCGTTGATATTTGCCTCGATTAAAACGGTAGCAATATAGCGTATGTATAGGCTAGGAACGTTTCACAATATCAAATTTATACCGTTATAGAGAACGTTTCACAATATCAAATTAGCGAAATGATATATATAAGGTATTCCATTATACTTTACTAATTACTATGTTATTAATGTAATCTTAGATGAAATAAAATTACTTTGTGAACTTTATAACAAAAATTATATAATTTGATATATATAAGGTATTCCATTATACTTTACTAATTACTATGTTATTAATGTAATCTTAGATGAAATAAAATTACTTTGTGAACTTTATAACATAAGTTGTATAATTATAACTCATATCAAATTTATATATAAGCAATTTAAGCATTCACTATTTAGGTGTTATTTTAAGTGAATACATTGAGCTAGTACAAAACCAAAGTGTTGAATTATTTTGATTTTTGTTCTCCTCATTTTACATGTATGTCGAAGGATATTTGTTGGTTTTCCAACTCATCTTGTAAAAACATATCTAAAAAAATTTATATTTAAATGTGAGCATTGATAAAAAAAAATGGGTTGAAAAATATTGTTAAAAGAAATTAATTAAATGCATTTATTAAAATAGAAGATTAGAGAAATTTGGTTTTATGTAAAACTGATTTTAATGTAAAATAAAAGAAATTGTGTAAAAGAGAGGAATTAATTGTGACAAATATGTCAACTTTTATATATAGATTAGGATTGCAATTATTTTCCTGACTCTTCATCGTCTCCTCTTTATTTCTCATATTTTTTTCCTTAATTGGAGTCAGGTAAGGTTTAATCCTGGTTGTTGGCTGCCTAAACATATTGGAGCCAAGTAGGGACTTAGATTATTGCGATGAGTCTCGAAAATGTTGGCACAGACTTTGGGCCCATTTAAGGTTGGTCCAGTCTTTGACCCCATTTAATGACCTCAAAAATATTGGTTTTGTCTTTCAAAGTTAGCATTCAATGACCTAGAATGCTAACTTTTAAATATAGATAGATGTATTACTTAGTATAGTACTAGTGTAGTAAAGATTTGACAAGTATAATGAGATGTACTATGAAATTTCATAAAAATTGGCTTGGTTCATTCAATGATGCTACATAGGATTTGTTTGGATTCCCTTGTAGAATGTATTAAAAAATATTATTTTACATTAAATTATATTAAATTGATAATTTAATACAAGATAATGTATTTTAATACATTTTATGGGGAATCCAAATGAACCCATATATACATGATCACCTACATATAGTGACAAGATTTATGCTAATCAAATCAAGCATTTGTAAGTTGAGAACGTGGAGATTAATTAACATGTAGCACCAAATTTGGGTTTGAAAAATTAGCACGTAGTTCTTTGTTTCCAGATGTATTGACAAAATTAGATTCATGTTGTGCGTAGGATTTAAATTCGGCGAATTTGCATGGATATCCTATCTTTTAAAAAAGTTTGTAGAAATACCCAATAAACTATAAAATAGCAAAGCTAAGCATGTCTATTTGGGTATTTTTGTCATAAATTCTTTTTTTTTCTTTTTCTTTGAAAACAAAAATCAGTAAAATAAATATTTTTTATGAAAAAAAACTAAAATGAAAATTATAAAAAATTAACAAAATCTTAAAGATAGAAACCAGTTTTCGATTTTGTTATTAAATATAGAAGCTAAATATTATTAAAATGGAAAGTAAAGATTTAGTTAAATCTTTATCAAAAAAATTTGTTATCTTCCTGTCAGCGCTTTTTCTCAATCCTGACATTCTTCCTTTCAACCCTAATCAATCCTAAAACCTTAATTCATTCTTCTTCGTTCCTCATACACCATTGATTTCATCATATTTTTTCTCGAAGTCTAGCGTTGTAATCTCCATAGAAGCATCCATGATTTCATCATATTATTGGGCCCGTAAAAGGTGGACCGAAGATGAGATTATTGAGATTCACATGATTTTCATTTAGGTCAACCATTACCCGGTCACCATATACAGATTAACCTGACAATTCTATAAAGGGTGGTTGTCTGGTGAACAAGAGCTTTTTGGGATCCAAATGAACAACCTAAATAATTTTTTACATATATTCTGGTCATTCTGTTATTTACCTTGTCAAGTATATAATAGTTGTTTGGTGAACACGAGCTTTTTGAGATCTAAATGAACAACCTACATAATTTTTCACATAAAATCCGGTCATCCTGTTACAATTACCTTGTCAATTATATAATAGTTGTCTGGTGAACAAGAGCTTTTTGGGATCCAAATAACCAACCTATATAATTTTTCACATATAATCCGGTCGTCCTCTTATACTTACCCTATCAACTATATAATAGTTGTCTGGTGAAAAAGAGCTTTTTGGAAACCAAATGAACAACCTAAATAATTTTTCACATATATTCTAGTCATTCTGTTATAATTACCATGTCAAGTATATAATAGTTGTTTGGTGAACAAGAGCTTTTTGGGATCCAAATGAACAACCTATATAGATTTTTCACATAAAATCCGGTCATCATATTATAATTACCATGTCAAATATATAATAAATGTCTGGTGAAAGAGCTTTTCGGGATCCAAATGAACAACCTACATAATATTTCACATATAATTCGGTCATCGATCATGTCATACTGCAAAGCAAATACATATAGGGTAACCAAATACCACATCCTGATGAAATAAAGAACTTCAACATTGCATATTTGTTACTGAGGGTACATAGTCAACAAAATAGACCCTCAATTAGTAACATAACCTAGAGTATGATTAAATTGATACAAGGGTACAGAGCCAACAAAATAGACCCTCATAATCCTTGACCAACACAAGCAAAACAAACAATAATAATTGGAAGTTCAATACATAAACTATCCCCAATCAGAATTCAAGGGGAATCCCATTTGCAATTCCACACACTCATCGCCAAATAACTCTGATATTCATCCATGTAATTGTCCTCAAAAGCAGACAAGTCGGTCATCCCAGCACTGGAGGTACTCCCAGGAGCCCCAAAAAACCTTTCAGAACAATATTGTCTCTTTTGGTATCCACCACTGGAGATACACCACAATTCAGTCCGAAAATCAAACTGAACTCTTTCATTGAGACACAGAGTTCCCAACTCTGTACCAGGTTTCCCATTTCTTTTCTGTTTTCAGTTGTTTAAACAAAACAACATGAACAATCTGGAAAGAGAAGCTCACTTGCTTCAGAATTTTGATTATTTTTCCGAATGGCCCATCTTCAATCCTTTGCCAATCTGTAGAAGAGAGTCGGTTCTCAATCTCTCGAACAAAAAGTTGCCGACAGTTGATGTTAATTCTTCCGTAGAAGGAATCCCCTTTAGAAAACTGATATTCAATCTGCAAAAACAAATGAAAAAGTAAACATTTCAAGTCATTATAAAAGTTCTAGCTGTACTAAAAATATGATACTTTGCATAAAGATTTTGCAAATGTGGATTTTTTTATTATTATAGGAATTCATCAAAATAGATTTGATATAATTATTATGATATCACAATATTCATTAGCATAAAGATATATGTAAAAAGAATGAAAGCGTTGGTAAACATGGCATATAGTCTATTAAAATTCTTATTTTTTCCCTTCAGATTATTTATGCATTCATGAAAAATGTTTTCAAAAATGAAATTGTAATTCTAATCCGACCACATATTCATATTTTTGTATTTATTATCTTGGAACCTTTGGGCCGCCAACCTGAATGAAGTTTTTGGTTGGAAATATGTGTGTATAAGTATAAGCAGTGGGGGATCCAGGGGGGCTTGAGTGGGCGGCCGCTCCCGCTTGGCTCCGTCGGGAAGTGTAATTTTCTGAAAATCATCATATGGGACAGCGGTTATTAGCCAAAAAGCGCTGTCCCGCCCCCCATTCACAGCTCTTTAAAGACAAACAAACAAAACGCTTTTTATAAAAAGAGCTTTCCCAAACCTTTACACCTATTCTGATAACACTAAAGACAACGTTTTCTTAATAAAACCGTTGTCCCATACCTTTACAATACTAAAGAGAGCGTTTTACCTAAATAACCGCTGTCCCAACCAATCTAAAAAAAATTGTTTGATGTTGTTTATGATTTATTGATGTTAATCATTTATTAAATTTTGCTTATGATTTTATTGATTTAAATCATTTATTAAGTGTTGTTACTGATTTATTTATTTAAATCATCTATTAATTTACACTCTTGTTTATGATTTTAATACTTTATTAATTTAAACTCTTGGTTTTGATTTATATCATTTATTACTTTAAACTCTTGTTGATTAATTTAAATCGTTTATTACTTTAAACTTGTTGATTAATTTAAATCAGTTATTCATTTTCCTTTTTTCTTAAAAAAATTGTATGTTTTTGTTAATGATTTGTTTCTTAATTATTTAATTAGATCAATTAATTATTAGTTATATAGATTTTTTGTGTTCATTTTATGGAGAAATTTATTGTTTGTGGATGTCATTAGTTCTAAATACTTAGTCTTCAAATAATCATAATAAATTAAATATTGATAATAATGTCAATATATCGAACACTAAACGGAGTAAAGACTTTGTACTACATGCACTTTCGTCCCTCCTTTCGAGCAATCCTGGATCCGCCACTGAGTACAAGTCATCTTGATACATGAGTAAATATATTGATTAATGAGCTCTCTAAACATGTACGTTCATCTATTCTCATATTTTATACAGATATAGTTTAAGGAACACAATAGTCTTGGTGTTGTGTGGTTAGGGTAATAACTAGTGACTTGGCCAATATCTGACTGCTTACATACAGTCCCATTTGCTATAATGCATTTACTAAATGTCCACTGAGTTTGGTGTCTCTCAGTGTCATGGACCTCATGGTCACTATACCCGTGTGAGATGAATGCTGCTAATTGACTAGAATGAGCTTTAGATATTTGCGGTGTTCAATGTCTCTGGTTGAAGAGTTACTAGTATCATGTTCGAGTAGTCATACATCCCTAAATTTCGAATCCACCTTAGGCTAACATTTTAAACCCTAATTTGCTGCATTAGATTGTTCATCCCTAAATTCCAAGGTCAAATTAAGCACATGCAAGTATGCAACACCTAAACGAAAATATACATACCTTTCTCTTGAATGTGGCCTCATTGGTTTTTCCCTTGCGCCTTTTTTTGTTGCTTCGATGGACTCCGGACTTCAACTCCATCAACTTGCACCTCAGATTTTCTCATTCTTTTTCCACCTCCATCCTTCAAAGGAGTAGAATCCTCTCCTTTCCTAGTTTTAGCCATGGCTGCCCGTCGATTTTGTTGGATCAGATGAGAATGGCTTCCAGCCGTCGGTGCAGAGGGAGGAGAAGAAGATTTGGGAGATGGCGAGGCGGCGAGAGGTGATGTATGGAATTGCGATGGTGTAGAGAAGAGGAGGATGAATGAAATGAAAGTGGCTGGGCGAGGTGAAGGAAGGGATCGGTAGGGGTAAAGTTATTTTAGGTTTTTTTTTTATTTTACTTTTTGTATTTTAAACTTATTAATTATTATGTTTTTTAAATGAAAATAATTACTAATGGATATAGAATTTATCTTTTTCTTAAAAATCCCTATTTTAGAGTTTGAGCATTTATTGCTATAATTTTTTGTATAAATTTAATAATTTTAGGCATTTTTTAGACATTGTAAAATTTAGGATAATTTTACAAAGGAGTTTATAAAAAGGGGTATGGACTAGTAATTCTACTTTAAATCTCTTATAGATAAAAAATAAAATAAAAAGGTAAATGGGTATCTACACCTTTTACCTTCTTCCTCACTCCTACTCTAGCAAACAAGGTCCATTTTTTGCAGACCTTTTGCATACCATAGTCGGGTTCCTCCTATCACCAAGCTCACGACCGCTCTTGTTCTCACCGCCTCCGATCACCAAACACACTACCTCTCTGCCTCGTTGTCTCCTACGCCAAGCCCCACTAACCATCACAAAACCAACCGACACCACTCCATGACGCACTAACAACATCCCTCACCAGATCCGAAAAGAACATCAAAACGCAAATGGAGATATTTAACAAACCAATTTTCCATCAAGACTAAAATCAACACATAGTTTTCCAGATCTAGGTTTTATATTTGAAACAAAACAATAATAGATGAATAAAATCCAAAATTGGCAGGATATGGTGGTAGGAGGTAACGACGACAATCGAAGAAAAAGGCGGCGCGACAGTAAGCAGATAGCAAAATTCAAATTGACTAAGTCTTTGTAAATATTATGTATTCCTATTATAAAGGAAGTAGTTTACTTGTTAGTGGATCACTACTCCTTAAGGTATGCCCATGATCTCTTTCAGTTATTTATCCTTTAGTGTATATATACTGATATAATCAATACTGAAAGTTTATCAAGGGAAATTCATATATTTCACCTTGAGTTTATATGGTATTAAAGTCTCTGTAAATTGTTTTTTCTACCCACCATGGCTACTCAAAACACAAATCAACAGCTTCTTGCCGCCGCTACGACACCGTCCAATCTCAGCTTTCAAATCCCATCGATAAGTTTCAAGCTTGACTGCGACAATTACTCGCTCTGGCGCACCACCATCATCTCTGCTCTTGAGACCTTTGATCTTGAGTCCTACATCCTGGATCCTCAACCACCACCAGAGACCTTTCCCGCCACCGTTGATGGCATAGCTGCTCCCAATCTAGATTATGTGCAATGGAAGAAGCATGATCACTTCGTCCTTCTTTCGATCAAATCCACCTTGACGGAACGAGCCCTTGCTCATGTTACTCGATCCACCTCGTATCAGATGGCATGGCTTGCCATCGAACGCATTTTTCAAGCTCAAACCAGAGCTTGCCGGATGGCAATGAAGGCTCAACTTCAGACCCTCACCAAAGGGTCCTCTTCCATGATGGAGTGCATTGAAAAGAAGCGCTCCATCACTGACTCATTGGCGGAAAATCTCCATGCCGTGTCCGATGAAGATCTCATCAGCCATATTCTGAATGGGCTTGACTCATCTTATGGGTCATTTACTATCGCCTTCATGATGAAAACCGATGAATTGTCGGTTGATGATTTGGTTGGCCTCTTACTTCAAGAGGAGCCCCCTCTTGAACAGGAGCACACTCGGCAAGCAACTATGCAGCCTCCTACGACTCCATCGCCGCCTCTTTCAACCCCTACTGCTTAAACTGCTTCTCGTTCGGGCAATCACAACGCTCATTCTTCACCCTACCTTGGCTTTGGTTCTTCTTTAGGGAACCGTAACTCCGACCCGCAGCGGCGCCGTCGGGTTCAATGTCAACTTTGCAGCAAACCTGGACATGAAGCCATTGATTGTTGGCAACGATCCAACCATACTGACTATCCTCCTCGTCGTCCAAATCCTATAGATGCGTCGAAGCAAGCCAATGTTGCCAACTACAACAGCCCATCTACGGTTGTAGACCCATCCTGGTACTTCGACACCGACGCTACTGATCACGCCTCTTCTAACATTCACAAACTTGCCATCTCAGATGAGTATTCTGGGGGCGACAAACTCCAAGTGGGCAACGGTAACCAATTGTCTATTTCTCATATTGGCTCTTTTAATTTGCCTAATCTTAAGTCGCCAGATGTGCTTATTGTACCCAAATTAACCAAAAATCTGCTTAGTATCTCCAAATTAACCCGAGATAATAATGTGTTTATGGAATTTTGGCCTCATCATTATTTTGTTAAGAATTTTCAGGGCAAAACAATCCTCCAAGGGGACGTTGACCATGGCCTATACCGCTTGTCGCCCGCCTCCAATAAAGCCCCTCTATCCATGGCTCTTACCGACATACGTATGTCCCTCAATGGGTGGCATTGTCGGCTTGCACATCCTCATGAATCCATCCTAAGGCTCCTAGTTGCTTATTTCCATCTTCCTGTTACATCAAATAAATTTCCTAATGTTTGTGACTCATGCCAACTTGGGAAAAGTCATCGTTTTCACCTTTCTACTTTGCATGTTATTTCTACTAAACCATTTGATTTAGTGTATTCAAATGTTTAGGGTCCCTCTCCTACGTTTTCTATGAATGGCAACTGATATTTTGTTTTATTTATTGATGATTGCACAAAATTTGTTTGGATTTATTTATTGTCTCAAAATCTCAGATTCTTCCTACATTTGTGCAATTTCGTACGATGATCAAAACCCAATTTGAATGTGATATTAAAAGCCTCAAACTGATTGGGGTGGGGAGTTTCACAATGTCTTTACATTTCTTAAATCATGTGGTATTGATCATCGTCTCTCATGCCCGTATACCCTAGAACAAAATGGTATTGTCGAACATATAAATTATATCATTGTAGAAAAGGGTCTCACTCTCCTAGCTCAATCCTCTCTTCCTAGGGAATTTTGGGAACATGCGTTTAAAACTGCCACTTACCTCCACAATAGAACCATTACCCCGCGTCTCAACTTTACTTCCCCATATCATGCCCTTTACCATCAAACACCAGGTTATGATTTCCTAAAAGCTTTTGGGTGTTTGTGTTACCCTTTCCTTAGACCCTAAAATTCTCACAAAATGGACTTCCACTCCTTGCCTTGTGTGTTCACAGGATATAGTTCCTCTCACAAGGGATACCTTTGCTTCCATAAACCCACCTCCCACATCTATGTGTCTAGGCATGTTGTTTTTAATGAGGATATGTTCCCCTACACCACATATCAACTGAAGTCTCCCACCCCTTCCACTAGCCTTTCCGCATCGACACCGATCCCGCCTACCCTACTACAACAAGCGGCCTCCATGACCCCACAACCTCATGTGATCACCGACCCTCCTCTCCCACCACTAATACCCTCCATGTCCCCTCCATCACCATTATCCCCCACATACCAAAAACATATTGTAAGCTCAAGAGCCAAAGTAACCACCAACCCTTACCTTTCCTTAAACCCTACAATTTTCACAAAATGGACTTCCGCTCCTTGCCTTGTGTGTTCACAGGATATAGTTCTTCTCACAAAGGATACCTTTGCTTCCATAAACCCACCTCCCGCATCTATGTGTCTAGGCATGTTGTTTTTAATGAGGATGTGTTCCCCTATACCACAGATCAACTGAAGTATCCCGCCCCTTCCACTAGCCCTTCCGCACCGACACCGAGCCCGCCTACCCTACTACAACAAGCGGCCACCATGACCCCACAACCTCATGTGATCACCGACCCTCCTCTCCCACCACCGACACCCTCCATGTCCCCTCTATCACCATTATCCCCCACATACCAAAAACATATTGTAAGCTCAAGAGCCAAAGTAACCACCAACCCTTATCGTCTTGTCGCGAACAACCAACACCCCATGGTTACCCGAGTTGCCACAAATTCCCTCAAACCAAAATCCTTGACCACTACACTCACTCCCGACCACGCTATTGAATCATGAACTGTCCCTTAAGCCTTTAAGCACCCACTATGGCAAATTGCGATGAAAGCAGAATTTGAGGCATTAATGAGGAATAACACTTGGTCACTTGTTCCCCGTCCTCTTAATATTAATCTTGTGGGTTGTAAGTGGCTTTTCAGGATCAAGCTGCACTCGGACGACACTATCGAGCGGTACAAAGCTCCCTTGGTAGCAAAGGGGTTTAGCCAAGAGGAAGGAGTCGATTTCTTTGAGATGTTCAGCCCCGTCATCAAACCAACAACAATCTGGTTGGTACTCTCTATTGCACTCTCCAAAGGTTGGTCCATCAAACAACTTGACATCAACAACGCCTTCCTAAATGGCGATCTCTCCGAAGAGGTCTATATGGAACAACCAAAGGGCTTCGAAGATCCCGCTCGGCCAGCCCATGTGTGTCGTCTCCATAAAGCTCTCTATGGCCTCAAAAAAGCACCCCGAGCTTGGTTTCAGAAGCTCAAAACTCACCTTGTCACTCATGGCTTTCGTGCTTTTCACTCGGATACTTCTTTATTTGTTCACTCGTCATCTAATGTCATTATTTATATTTTGGTGTACGTGGATGACTTAATTATTACAGGAAGTGACCCAAGGCTTATCCAATGCTTCATCAACAAGTTACATGATACATTTTCTCTCAAAGATCTCGGTGCTCTTAATTATTTTCTTGGGCTGCAAATTGTCACAAATTCTACTGGCCTCACTTTGTCACAGCGGCAATACCTTCATGATGTTCTTGCCCGCAACAACATGCTTGAGTCCAAGCCGATATCCACACTGGCTGATCTGACTTCTCGTCTTAGTCGTGAAGGCGAGTCGTTCCACGATCCCACCCTCTATCGACAGACAGTCAGGTCACTCCAATATGCTACCATTACTCGCCCCGACATTGCTTATGCCGTCAACCGCGTTTGCCAATTTATGCATGCCCCAACGATACTTCATTGGCAAGTAGTGAAACACATATTGACGTATATCAATGGAACCTTGTCTCATGGTCTTCACTTCAAGCCTACTACAGCTGCTTTCATGCTCGCTTTTTCCGACGTCGGTTGGGTTTTGGATCCTGATGATTGCCACTCGTAATATGGCTTTGCTATTTTCCATGGTCCCAACCTCATAAGCTGGACATCCCGCAAACAAAAGGTCGTGTCCCGATCGAGCACCGAGGCGAAGTATTACGCACTTGCCTACATTGCAGCTGAACTCCTATGGATCAAATAACTCCTTCAAGATCTTCAAGCTCTAGTTAGTCTTCCGCCTCAGCTTCTTTGTGACAACATTCATGAGCAAAATCTAGTGCTAAGGTATCGTTCCAAACATATCAAGCTAGACTTCCACTTTATCCATGAGCAAATTGATTCTGGTGAATTAAGGATCAACCATGTCTCTTCCGTCGACCAATTGGCGGACATATTTACAAAACCACTTTGCAAAGACCGTGTAGCTAAACTCAGATCCAAGCTTCAAGTTTGTCCCGTCCTTGATCTTGTCGGGGGGTAATAATGTACTGCTACAATTCAGCAGATAGAAAAATTTAATTTGACTAAGTCTTTGTAAATTTTATGTATTCTTATTATAAAGGAAGTAGTTTACTTGTTAGTGGATCACTATCCCTTAAGGATAACCCACGATCTCTTTCAGTTATTTATCCTTTAGTGTATATATATTGATCTAATCAATATTGAAAGTTTATCAAGCGAAATTTATATCTTTCACCTTGAGTTTATAGACAACGTAGGTTGGAGAGGGTGGCATGGTGACAATCTGGGATGATAAATGTGTTTACATAGAGGAATTGAGAGTTTGTGTATTCCTTTTTTTTGAAGATAAGATATAAATCTGTTCATTAATCTCTATTAGAAAACTCTTTTTTTTTGTTAAGACTTAATAAAAAGTTTCCTATTCCATGGTGAACATTGATGAATTGAATTATGTAAGTGGAGGAAGCACGTAACAAGGAGAAAGAAGAAATAAGGAGAATGACTTTTCAAAAAGACCAAAATGGACATAAATGTACTTTAATATACTTTTCATTTTATTTTTATTTTGCATCTTAAAATGACAAATAGGCGATATTTATTTATAGTTTACCTTACACTATTTTACACAAAGTGTAGGTGTATCATGGTCCCAGGTGCATACAATATTTATACACATTTCCAGCTTGGACTAAAATAATAGGAATTATATTCCCTCTACTTGAGCAGTTATAGTATCTATATGGGCATATTAAGAGCTCCAAGTTAGTGTTAGATATCAAATTATACTTTGGGTGTTACTTGTTATGGTTGATACGCTTGTGTAAATAGATAGCTTAGATAATTTGTTTCATACTCTCTATGATGTTTCTCTACCATCATAGAGATGTGGGATTTATATTATGTCTAGTTTCATTATGGCAAGTTGAGGATTCATATTTAATTTGGTTTCATTACTAGATATTCGAATGTTGTTTTTACGTAGCTTTTCAATCCCTGTTGGATCACCCTCTTTCTCCCATACGGAAGAGATTACTAATGTCTTTGCCCAAATAAACAATGACTTGGGCTTGTTTAGAAAATTATTATAGGGCGTCCTACCTTCTATAAAAGCATTTCAATGTATGCTCGTTTTGTTTTATGTTTTATTTTTTTTGGTGAAAGAATGGCGAAACTCTCACAATATATAAAAGAAATAAAAGCAACTTTAAATAAGACGTGGTGTTACATGACCCCTCACATCGTCTACAAGAAAAGGAACAACGCCCTTGGGAGGAACATTTATGACATGAAAACCTAAGACAAAATAGAAAGCAAGAGACGCAAGATAGTCGACATCAACATTGGTCTCTCTAAAAACATGACAAAACCGGATGTCCTAACTCCTATGCAAAAATCCTTATCCCGAAGAGACGAGACTAAATAGGGGTTGACTACGATCTATAGGTTTGCTTAGAAACAAAATCGCCAGTTACGAAACCCTTATGTACCCCTTGTCCCATGCAAGCTTAAGGCCTTGAATAATACCCCAAAGCTCAGCCATGGGCACCGATCAGCTCCCAATGTTGTGAACAAACCCAAGGATCCAATCACCATCAACATTCCTTAACACCATTATTGTGATAGCTCTTCCATCTTAACGGAACCATCAATATTGATTTTAATGAACCCATCGGTTGGCTTCGTCCAGGAAATAAGCTTCTCAGACCGAGAATCACGTGTACTCAAGTGGCGATTTTTATTCATGTAGCTTTGTACTCAATTTTGTGCAATATGATAAGAGCACCTTTGTCCCCCAAAAATTCCTCTTTCTAGAAAATGAGGCGGTTATGCCATTTCAAAATATACCAGATAGCCATGGCAAAGGTACTTGGCCAACAATCACTTCCAGAAAATTAGAGATTACAGCGAAACCATGTAGCATAGTCATCCATACAAAAAATCACCATACCTGCTAGGTGAAGACAAATCAACATTCATAGTAATATTTATTTTGTTTTGTTTTATGCTGTTGTTGAAAATACACAGCTCATATTCATGATGAAAATATATGGCTCATTTTCTTTAGGAAAATTGATAAAGTCCAGTAGGTCACTATTATTGGGACGTGTTCATTCGTGTCTATTCGTGCACACTCATGCATAAAGCCAAAGCAATGAGGTTCAAACCCAAATCATTTGACAATGAGTGAAGTAGTTCAGAAATGTATATAATAATATTATCTATATACTATTACTAAAGCCATAGTTATCTTTCTTAGGTGTCAACCATCTAGCTATGACAAGTCATCAACTTAATTAGCTCATTTACCTATTTTACCTTTTATTTTTCTACAAATTAAAGCCTAATTATCAATCTTTATTAGTTACATCGTTCTTACCACATCATTGTAGATGAATAAGGAAAGCTATATTGTATATACTATTTGATAATTAATTCATATCATTAATTACCAAATATATAATTAGCACATGGAATTTACGTATCTTTTTGGTGACTAAATAAATATAAATTATGGATGATATTTTTTCAACTGTAGACTTTTATACAAATTAGGCAAAAATATATAATGATGATATTGTGTTCAACCGATAAACTCTTATAATTTACATTATCTTTACACATAAACTAGGATATTAAATATTCATACTTTTATTTACATTACTAAGAAAAATTTAAGATACAAGTATTATTTTGAAAGCTTTAACCTATTTAAAAATAATTATTATTATTGCAACAAAAAATAATTATAATGCAATAGTCTTTACTTTTAATATAGTTATAAAATCTTATCAAATATCTTTCATTATCTATCTTAATCTATTATGGTTGATTTAGATATTCCTACAATTTATATAACCTAGTTAATTGAATACTTTTAATGTATATAGATTATGGTTGATTTTTTTTAACCGATAGGCTTTTATACAAATTAGGCAAAATTATAAGGATGATATTGTGTTCAAGAGGTAGACTTTTATGATTTAAATTATCTTTAATTACCCAATATACATAAACTAGGATACTAAATATACATACTTTTATGGCCCTTGCTATTTCACACACCGGGTAAATTGCTATTTACCGCATAACTTCGCACGTGACGGACCAAACATATCAGTCTGTGATGGACATAACAATCCGTGCGTCCCGGATGGATACTCTTCATCCGTCACAGACGAAGTTGCTGCCCTTAAAAGAAGCAACTCCGTTCCCTTCGTCATTTCACCCCAAAAATCAGAACTCTCGCTCTCTCCTTCATTCGTCCCCTTCATCCTCTTCGCTCTCTTCCTTTCCATTCATCACGTATCAATCGAATTCGTCCATTACGAACCGACAAATTAGTTAAATCTATCATTGTTCTTGGCTTAGTTTAATGGTTTTGAAATTATTGAATGTTATTTGAATTTTTTTGATGAATTAGGTTTTAGGTTTTAGGGTTTAAATGTTTAATGTTGGATTTACTTGTATAAATGTTGTTTGAAACGGAAAAATTGCTTGGATCTGGACAAATGTTGTTCGAAATGATGTTGTTTAATTTTGTTGAATCTCGCCATGTTTGAATGGCTGAAGTTGAAGATTAACAACCCGTCTGTGACGGGCGGATCTGTTTAATCCATCACGGATGGATTGTGTTGATCCGTCACGGACAAATCTTGGTGATCCATCACGGACGGATCTTGTTGATCCGTCATGGACGGATTAACAAGATCATGTGTGTTATGCTCTTGCAATTTGTGTGATTCTTGATTTATCTCTTATATGTATGTGTGTTGTGATCTATGGATGATGTTATATGTTCAATTATATGAATTGGCTATTCACTGCATGTAGAATTCATTGTTTTTTGTTGATTCTAATGTGTTGTTTTTTCCTTTTACAGATGGATAACGAGACAAGATATGCCCGTCATTGAAGGCGGAACACAGTCAGTGAGGGACAAGAACAAGATCAGGACGACATTGTATACCGAAGAAGGGATCCTTCGAAGAAAAAAATCAAAAAGAGGCGACGGGGCAGGACCAAGCATAGTAAATGAACCGGTGGAGGAAGCGGCATATGCAGACCCGCCACTGAACACCATGGAGTTTAACGATCCACCCATATACCAGAATGTTAACCCAGATATGGTAAGTAACTATACATATCCTTAGAGAATAACCTGTCAGTTATTTAATATTGTTTCTAATAATTTTTTTTATAGTATCCGACATGGTATATACCTCTTGTACCTGAGCAGCCTAGTGGTTGGCCCATGTGGCCAGGAGATATGAGTGGGCAAAGTGTTTGGCCTGCTCAACGGCCTAGCTTTGAGGAACCGGCGGAGGAACCGGCTGCTTCTACACGGCCTAGGCAGGGTAGACAGCCTAGGCAACAGGGTAGACAACGTAGACAGACTGGAGGTCGGGATGCCATAGATCCGAAGTTGGTAGGACCTGTAGCGGGAGGTCCATAGAACCCATACCTGTTGTTTAGCTTCACAACCCACACATCATACTTCATTTATCAGGGCATCGTAAGTTATCAAAACTTGATGCTGTTATTAAATTATTTCCCTATTTATTTTTGTATCTAACATGTTCTTTTTATAGGAGCGAGAAACTCTCATGTTTCAGCACATACATGAGCAGCTAAAGAAATGGAGGCTAGACGTTCACTCTCCATGGTGCCATCTTGCCCGAAACAGCTGCATCACACATTTGCAGGACCTGATCTACACTTATGTAGATCAGCCATTGATTTCTGCATTTGTGGAGCGATGACAGTCGGAGACCAATTCATTTCATATGCCATTTGGAGAGATGACGATCACTCTCCTAGATGTCTACATGGCCTCAAGATTGATGGGGTTGGAATGGGGCTTCCTCTCCAGGATAGCAGCAAGGGCAAAAATGATTTGTACAATGAACAAGCGATGAGGGCAATGGAGTTCTTTTCCTTGACACCCGAAATGGCTACACGTGGGCTCACTGCAGACAACCTGAAAATCATTGCTTGACCACAGAGCTAGATGGTGAGAAGATTGCGTCGGGTTATCTACTGTACTTGATGGACTCGGCCCTCTTTCCCGACAAGTCCCAGCACATGTTGCTCATGCCTTATCTGACCTACGTGAGTGACATTGGTGCTACTCGCAATCTTTCTTGGGGTTCCGGCATGTTGACATTCATGTATCGTTCATTGGGCGAGTGTTCACGACATGAATGTCGTCAGATGTCGACCTGCTACACGTTGTTGCTGGTAAGAATTGTATTGTATATTGTTTTTATATTATTTAATTAAATTTAAGGTATAAGTTGATATGTTTGTAAAAACATATTTATGTACAGGCTTGGATCTATCTATACTTCCTTAGCTTTCGTCCTGAACAAAATCCCTGATTCGGAGACGATGTGCCATATGCAAGGCGATGGAACCTTATGCGGACTCGTAGAAGGCAAAGAAGAAACTACAGGGAGGACCTAGATTTAATGCAAGCTTGGCATGTAAGTATCATAGGATGTGGTTTATGTCTCATATTAAAGTATTACAATTGTGTAATGTTACTTACAGTTGTGTTAATTGCATCCAATTTTGTATAGGTTGATTGAAAGCCTTATGGCTATGTTAATTATAGTATGCCGGAGTTGGCTCCTGCCTTTTTTCATGGGATCATCTCATTTCTGAGAATTACCGAGCCCTATATGTCGGATCGGGTATCGAGGCAATTTGGAGTGGTACAGGGGATTCCCCGACCGGTTATAGAGCCCATCAAAGCGCACAAACATCCCAACATCAGGAGTTATATAGTACAGTATGATCCTGCTTCAAACTGGAGTTGGGATGCAAAAAGTGAACACTCCATCTGGATCACACATATGGGCCCTCATGCTTTAGATGGATATGAGTGCAGTGTCGACTACATGCAGTGGTACATACCTCGCACACACCCATGTGTCAGGCCTCAGGATGCTGGCATCAGAGATCATGTCCAGGTAAAAATATGTGTTGGATGTTTGTTTTTAATTTACATATACAATTAAAGCTTTACCTTAGTTAATTTTTACGTATTTCTGTAGGTCATTGGACAAGCATTGCATCGTCTAAATCCTTTCCATGATGCGGAGGAAGAGCAATTCTACAACATGGGCGACGTTGTGCGACACTGCATTCAAGACTTCAGACCTTTCGCATACGGCTTAGTCTATTTGTTACCATTGAAACCGAATTGCAAACCTTTTTTGTCTACGACTTAGTCTATTAGTTGATCTAGCAATTGATACTACTTCATAGTCCCTGAGTTCGACACCTTGGTACTACAACCGAACCCGTATACTTGCGGGGTAGGATTTGGACCTATCAAGTTTTTGGCGCCGTTGCCGGGGACAGTCCAAGAGAAAAACGGTTGGAAGAGAAGAAAAGCAGTCCAAGTTTACAATCAAGAAAAAGGTCAAGATTATTATAATTTTATTTTTACATTATTTGGTTATTATAATGACAATCTTATCATAAAGATGTGTGTATTTAAATATGTGGTGTTATATATGGTGGATTATATTAAAACTATTCAATTATCTAGGTTATATAAATTGTAGAAATATCTAAATCAATCATAATAGATTAATTAAGATAGATAATGAAAGATATCTAGTAAGATTTTATAATTGTATTAAAATTAAAATAGATAAAGAATGAAATTAATTTGTATGATTTTATAAGGAAATATAACTTAGGGTTTATAATCGATACCTATCTTTACAATTGTTATGAAGAAAATAAGTATTATTAGTTTGCAATTTTAATCATATAATTATTAGCATTATTATTAGTATTTTTGTTGCAATAATAATTATTATTATTGAAGAAGTAAAAGCATTTCAAAAATTATTTTTGTATCTGAATTTTTTCTTAGTAGTGTAAATAAAAGTCCCGATTTATATTTCACGCACGGGTGAAATTGCCATTTCACGCACGGGTGAAATTGCCATTTCACGCACCGTTTCGTCCGTGACGGATCAAAGTGATTCGTCCGTGACGGATGGATCACTTTGGTCCATCACGGACGGATGCACATGGTTCGTCACAGACGAAGTAAACAATCAGAAAATTGAATGTTACTTGTCCCCACCTAACAACATTAACTACCCCGTCATATCTCATCAATATTACGGCCAAAATTAAACCTTAAACCTCTCATCACTCTTCCCTTTCCCTCCCACAACACTTCTTTTATTCTCTTCCATTACTTTGGTTCTTTTCCATGGCAAATGAAGATGATTTTTTCAACTTCAATGGTGGAAAAGATGTTTCAAGGGGTTATCATTAAAATGAGGTATGTTTTTAAGCTTTTACTTTAAATGTTAGTAAAAGTTAAGAATTTTATGGTTCTTTCTTGTAAATGTATATGTTTGAGTTGTTCTTTGGAAAAAACAAACACTTTCTTAAGGTAATTTTAATAGTTGTTACTATATGTTTATAAATACTTCATCTTTGATTAAGTTGTACTAAAAAGTTGTAGATTTTGTGTGCAAAACTGCATGTTTGATTGTTTGGGCTTGTTATATTGAATTTTGACTAGATTGCAAGAACTTTGTTCGGCGATTGTTTTTTGAAAGAAAATTGTCCGTGACGGATGGACGTGTTCCATCCGTCACGGATGGATGTCATTCATCCGTCACGTCTGGAAAGTGTGCATACGTGACGGATGGAATGTGTCTATTCGTCACGGATGGATTTGTTTGACAGAAATTGGATTCTTACATGCTTCTATGCTAACTTGTTTTTTTACTTCAATAGGAGAACAATATCGTGAACAATGGTATTAATAATCTGTCCCTGAATGATGCGTGGGACATGGCACCACCGCCCTTCTCACTTGGGTTGTTCGGCAAACCTATGGCGCCTTAACAACTTCATATGTCGGGATTAGATTGTTTTGCTCGTAGTGGAATTCTGTCCGTAAGGTGGCAGGCTCCACCTAAGTTTGGGTTTCCGGCATTACACACACATCCGCAGTTTGATTATCCTACACTTGAAGAATTGATTGTTTCAGATGATTATTCAGAGAAGTTTACCACGGGTGAAGTATTCGGCTCCATAGATGATGCAATTAAATAGGCTAGACAGATTGGCTTTGATAATCACTTCTGTATCACTATTGGTCGGGATAGAAACCTTGGTGGAGGAAGCCTTCGGAAGACATGGTTGTTGGGTGAAAAAGCGGGAACTTACATTCCTAAAGATGAAAACAGAGTAAGGCAATGAACAAGGAGCAAAAAATGTGATTGTCCATTCAGATTGTTGTGTCAAGAAAAACTGAGGGATTCATATACAATCAAGGTAGTTGTTGGAACCCACAACCATGTCATTGGTGATGACTTGTACGGGCATGCATCAGCTGGCAGGATGACACCTGAGCAAAATAAGTTGTGTAAGGTCATGACAGAAAATCATAATAAACCATCAAAGATTGCAACAACACTTAACAAGGACCCGAACAACTGCACTAAAATGAAGCAAGTGTACAATGTCCGGTATAGTGGGATGGAAGGAAGAACCGTGGTCCAAGAGTTCTTCCATAAGTGCAAGGAGAACAACTACTTTATGGAGTATAGGTCGGATCCAACGACGAATAAGATCGCCGACATTTTCTTTGTCAGTCCAGATTCCATGAAACTCCTAAAGGCATTTTCGTACATCCTTTTGCTAGACTCCACATACAGCACTAACATGTTAGTATAACACATCTACATGCTACATCTACTTGTTGATATGTTTATTCATTATGCATGACACATCTACTTGTGCAAGTATGACTTGCCTTTCCTCGAAATAATAGGAGTCACGTCTATATGGAAGAACTATAATGTGGCGGGGGCGTTTCTACAGCATGAGAAAGACGACAACTACGTGTGGGCCGCACGACAACTTCTAGAAATGTGTAAAAAGTGTCAAGTAACACCGACATGCCTAGTGACAGATCGTGAAAAGGCCTTGATGAATGCGTTATATAGACTCTTTCCAAGTGCAAAGTATATCCTCTGTAGGTGCCACGTGAAGAAGAACATAGAGGACCATGCTAGGAAGGAGATGAAGGATAAAAGCTTGGGTACAAGGTTTGCAAATGCATACTATAATTTATTCAAGCAAACAATTATACCCGAGTACGAGATGGAGTTGCGTAGAATTGAGTCGGAATGGAGGGCTTGGCCACGTCTGACTCAAGAAACAACTGGTTGATCCCGTACAGGAAAAGACTTGTGTCAGCTTGGACAAATACTGTTTTCACGCTTGGAACTTCAACGACAAACAAGTTAGTGTATTGTCTAATATGTACTGCATTCTGTATTCACTCATTTGCTATATTTTGAAGGCTTTCTGTCATTTGCATAGCTTTCTGTTTCTCTTATCTGCATAAGGGGTCCATCACGTATGGATGCACTTCATACGTGACGGACTCAGGTTTATGGTCCGTGACGTGTGGATTTCATCCACACGTCACAGACGAAAGAGTTTCGTCCGTCACGTATGAAGTGCATCCATACATGACGGACAATTTATGAAGATAACATAAAGATCTCGTATGATCAAACTTTAAACTCTTTTGTACTAAATATAGGATTGAAGGAGCACACTCTAGTTTGAAAGACTTCTTGACTACTTCACATGGCAGTCTAGACACGATATTCGGTCAATATCATTCAAAGATGGGTAACCAAGTGAAGAAAATCAAGGGGACCTTCAACGATAGTGCACAGAACATGATGACGCTTGTGACAGGAGATGATGTTTTCAAGCTGTTGAAGTACAAAGTATCTAAGATTACACTTGACCGCTTGACTGAGGAATACAGAATAGGGGAAAATCCATTTTATGACATTACCTGCATATGCCAAATGAGGGTGAGAGATGGATTGCCGTGTGTGCATGGCATCGCTAAATATGTAACGAGTTCAATCCCTATTAATCTTTTAGCATTGCATCCTTTTTGGAGACGATTGAGTTTGTCAGAAGTGCAAGACAAAGGTGAGGCTGAGGTGAAGCGCAGAGTCGCGAGATCTTTGATGGATCAATTTTATACGGATCAGTTCCCCAATCTGTCAGCAGATGATCAAGAAAAATGTGTCTCGTGACTTTACGATATCGCTCGCCCCGAGGGGACCAGTCTGCAAGAGCCGGCTATTGTGAGGCATAAGGGACGGCCAATGGGAGCTCCAAACAAAGATAGCACTAAAAGACATCCTTCTTCATGGGAGTACACAGCCAAAGATATGGAAGAGACACCTCCCAAGAAGCAACGAGGTAGGCCACCAAAGCCCACTAGTACACCTTCACCAAGCCCTACAGCTCCTACCACTCCTTTGAGGCCATCTCAGGTTAAAGCTCCCAAGAATCCAGTGGGTCAAATGTTTCCACCACCTTATCATGCTCCACAGTCCTTCATTAAAGACTTTGAGCCGTATAAGGGTATAGTTATGTGGTGTATGCACGAACACTTGAACGGTTACTTTGATATTGTTGGTGATGGAATCTGTGGATACAGAGCCGTTGCAGATCAAATAGGCATCGGGCAAGATGGAGGATCGTCCGACAAGCCATGATTGACAAGGTGAAGGAAATTTGGCCAATGTATTATGAGGTTTGCATCTTTAAGACAACGCTGGAAAAAGTAGTAGAACAACTTACATGGTTTGACTCTGGGATGGCCCTAGAGAAGACTTGGATGGTGTTTCCAGATATGGGTTGTCTGGTCGCTTCTGCATTCAATTGTACAGTTGTCATGGTGGGTGGTATAAACGCTACTTTCTTGCCTTTGCAAGCGGTTCCACATCATCCCAAGGGTGCTAAGCTTAAGACGATATGCATCTGCCATGTTGAGAAGAAGAGTCACTTTATTTTGGTATGATACTAATCATTTAATTATTTTTTATTGATTATTTAAACCCAT
Source organism: Rheum nobile (assembly GCA_027886185.1). Taxonomy (NCBI): domain Eukaryota; kingdom Viridiplantae; phylum Streptophyta; class Magnoliopsida; order Caryophyllales; family Polygonaceae; genus Rheum; species Rheum nobile. The sequence continues at coordinate 6,384,760 of WOAB01000644.1, read as the reverse complement.
TAACTAGGTAAGTGAATACGTTCTCCATTATTTTGTAGATGGCCCAATCAGATGAGTCACCATTGCCGCCCGTATTTACAATGTGGGAGCATGCAAAGGATGCATCTGCTGCTTGTCTGTATGATCCATTCACTACTCAGCTGATGACATACGAATCTTCTTCCACAAGAAAGAGACGAGGTCGCAAGCCGACTTAAATACTATTGTACTCGCACATTGTAAGGCTACTCTAAGCCAACTTATATGCTATTGTACTCTGTTTTCTGTATGGTTTTGGAGAAGTATAACTTTTTCTAAGTAACCCCGAATTGAGTGATTCCAACACCACATTAAAAATCAAGATGTCACGTAGATTTAGCTTCTGTAAAGAGGCACGGTTTGTGACAAACCGTGCCCTAGACTGTCCGTCACGTATGGAGCATATCCGTCCGTCACGTATGGAGCCTATCCGTTCGTCACGGACGGAGCCCCACCATCCGTCACGGACCATCTCTTCATATACAACTTGGAGCCTTATGTAATTCTAGCTTAAAGATTAGAGGATTTATTTTAGGACGGTATTTTAGGATTTAGGGTTGTGTCCAAATTAGTTTGATTATCATCATAATACCAACAAATAAATTTAAATTAGTTTGATTATCAACAAACTATCAACAAAGACGTCCAATCTCTCTCTAAAATACAACCAAAGTACCAAATGAAAACCTATGCATCTTAATCTTCCTCGTCCTCATCATCATTGCCGTATGCGAAAGGTCTGAAGTCTTGAATGCAGTGTCGCACAACGTCGCCCATGTTGTAGAATTGCTCTTCCTCCGCATCATGGAAAGGATTTAGACGATGCAATGCTTGTCCAATGACCTACAGAAATACGTAAAAATTAACTAAGGTAAAGCTTTAATTGTATATGTAAATTAAAAACAAACATCCAACACATATTTTTACCTGGACATGATCTCTGATGCCAGCATCCTGAGGCCTGACACATGGGTGTGTGCGAGGTATGTACCACTGCATGTAGTGAATGGATCATACAGACAAGCAGCAGAGGCATCCTTTGCATGCTCCCACATTGTAAATACGGGCGGCAATGGTGACTCATCTGATTGGGCCATCTACAAAATAATGGAGAACGTATTCACTTACCTAGTTAATGGGTTTAAATAATCAATAAAAAATAATTAAATGATTAGTACCATACCAAAATAAAGTGACTCTTCTTCTCAACATGGCAGATGCATATCGTCTTAAGCTTAGCACCCTTGGGATGATGTGGAACCGCTTGCAAAGGCAAGAAAGTAGCGTTTATACCACCCACCACGACAACTGTACAATTGAATGCAGAAGCGACCAGACAACCCATATCTGGAAACACCATCCAAGTCTTCTCTAGGGCCATCCCAGAGTCAAACCATGTAAGTTGTTCTACTACTTTTTCCAGCGTTGTCTTAAAGATGCAAACCTCATAATACATTGGCCAAATTTCCTTCACCTTGTCAATCATGGCTTGTCGGACGATCCTCCATCTTGCCCGATGCCTATTTGATCTGCAACGGCTCTGTATCCACAGATTCCATCACCAACAATATCAAAGTAACCGTTCAAGTGTTCGTGCATACACCACATAACTATACCCTTATACGGCTCAAAGTCTTTAATGAAGGACTGTGGAGCATGATAAGGTGGTGGAAACATTTGACCCACTGGATTCTTGGGAGCTTTAACCTGAGATGGCCTCAAAGGAGTGGTAGGAGCTGTAGGGCTTGGTGAAGGTGTACTAGTGGGCTTTGGTGGCCTACCTCGTTGCTTCTTGGGAGGTGTCTCTTCCATATCTTTGGCTGTGTACTCCCATGAAGAAGGATGTCTTTTAGTGCTATCTTTGTTTGGAGCTCCCATTGGCCGTCCCTTATGCCTCACAATAGCCGGCTCTTGCAGACTGGTCCCCTCGGGGCGAGCGATATCGTAAAGTCACGAGACACATTTTTCTTGATCATCTGCTGACAGATTGGGGAACTGATCCGTATAAAATTGATCCATCAAAGATCTCGCGACTCTGCGCTTCACCTCAGCCTCACCTTTGTCTTGCACTTCTGACAAACTCAATCGTCTCCAAAAAGGATGCAATGCTAAAAGATTAATAGGGATTGAACTCGTTACATATTTAGCGATGCCATGCACACACGGCAATCCATCTCTCACCCTCATTTGGCATATGCAGGTAATGTCATAAAATGGACTTTCCCCTTTTCTGTATTCCTCAGTCAAGCGGTCAAGTGTAATCTTAGATACTTTGTACTTCAACAGCTTGAAAACATCATCTCCTGTCACAAGCGTCATCATGTTCTGTGCACTATCGTTGAAGGTCCCCTTGATTTTCTTCACTTGGTTACCCATCTTTGAATGATATTGACCGAATATCGTGTCTAGACTGCCATGTGAAGTAGTCAAGAAGTCTTTCAAACTAGAGTGTGCTCCTTCAATCCTATATTTAGTACAAAAGAGTTTAAAGTTTGATCATACGAGATCTTTATGTTATCTTCATAAATTGTCCGTCATGTATGGATGCACTTCATACGTGACGGACGAAACTCTTTCGTCTGTGACGTGTGGATGAAATCCACACGTCACGGACCATAAACCTGAGTCCGTCACGTATGAAGTGCATCCATACGTGACGGACCCCTTATGCAGATAAGAGAAACAGAAAGCTATGCAAATGACAGAAAGCCTTCAAAATATAGCAAATGAGTGAATACAGAATGCAGTACATATTAGACAATACACTAACTTGTTTGTCATTGAAGTTCCAAGCGTGAAAACAGTATTTGTCCAAGCTGACACAAGTCTTTTCCTGTACGGGATCAACCAGTTGTTTCTTGAGTCAGACGTGGCCAAGCCCTCCATTCCGACTCAATTCTACGCAACTCCATCTCGTACTCGGGTATAATTGTTTGCTTGAATAAATTATAGTATGCATTTGCAAACCTTGTACCCAAGCTTTTATCCTTCATCTCCTTCCTAGCATGGTCCTCTATGTTCTTCTTCACGTGGCACCTACAGAGGATATACTTTGCACTTGGAAAGAGTCTATATAACGCATTCATCAAGGCCTTTTCACGATCTGTCACTAGGCATGTCGGTGTTACTTGACACTTTTTACACATTTCTAGAAGTTGTCGTGCGGCCCACACGTAGTTGTCGTCTTTCTCATGCTGTAGAAACGCCCCCGCCACATTATAGTTCTTCCATATAGACGTGACTCCTATTATTTCGAGGAAAGGCAAGTCATACTTGCACAAGTAGATGTGTCATGCATAATGAATAAACATATCAACAAGTAGATGTAGCATGTAGATGTGTTATACTAACATGTTAGTGCTGTATGTGGAGTCTAGCAAAAGGATGTACGAAAATGCCTTTAGGAGTTTCATGGAATCTGGACTGACAAAGAAAATGTCGGCGATCTTATTCGTCGTTGGATCCGACCTATACTCCATAAAGTAGTTGTTCTCCTTGCACTTATGGAAGAACTCTTGGACCACGGTTCTTCCTTCCATCCCACTATACCGGACATTGTACACTTGCTTCATTTTAGTGCAGTTGTTCGGGTCCTTGTTAAGTGTTGTTGCAATCTTTGATGGTTTATTATGATTTTCTGTCATGACCTTACACAACTTCTTTTGCTCAGGTGTCATCCTGCCAGCTGATGCATGCCCGTACAAGTCATCACCAATGACATGGTTGTGGGTTCCAACAACTACCTTGATTGTATATGAGTCCCTCAGTTTTTCTTGACACAACAATCTGAATGGACAATCACATTTTTTGCTCCTTGTTCATTGCCTTACTCTGTTTTCATCTTTAGGAATGTAAGTTCCCGCTTTTTCACCCAACAACCATGTCTTCCGAAGGCTTCCTCCACCAAGGTTTCTATCCCGACCAATAGTGATGCAGAAGTGATTATCAAAGCCAATCTGTCTAGCCTATTTAATTGCATCATCTATGGAGCCGAATACTTCACCCGTGGTAAACTTCTCTGAATAATCATCTGAAACAATCAATTCTTCAAGTGTAGGATAATCAAACTGCGGATGTGTGTGTAATGCCGGAAACCCAAACTTAGGTGGAGCCTGCCACCTTACGGACAAAATTCCACTACGAGCAAAACAATCTAATCCCGACATATGAAGTTGTTGAGGCGCCATAGGTTTGCCGAACAACCCAAGTGAGAAGGGCGGTGGTGCCATGTCCCACGCATCATTCAGGGACAGATTATTAATACCATTGTTCACGATATTGTTCTCCTATTGAAGTAAAAAAACAAGTTAGCATAGAAGCATGTAAGAATCCAATTTCTGTCAAACAAATCCATCCGTGACGAATAGACACATTCCATCCGTCACGTATGCACACTTTCCAGACGTGACGGATGAATGACATCCATCCGTGACGGATGGAACACGTCCATCCGTCACGGACAATTTTCTTTCAAAAAACAATCGCCGAACAAAGTTCTTGCAATCTAGTCAAAATTCAATATAACAAGCCCAAACAATCAAACATGCAGTTTTGCACACAAAATCTACAACTTTTTAGTACAACTTAATCAAAGATGAAGTATTTATGAACATATAGTAACAACTATTAAAATTACCTTAAGAAAGTGTTTGTTTTTTCCAAAGAACAACTCAAACATATACATTCACAAGAAAGAACCATAAAATTCTTAACTTTTACTAACATTTAAAGTAAAAGCTTAAAAACATACCTCATTTTAATGATAACCCCTTGAAACATCTTTTCCACCATTGAAGTTGAAAAAATCATCTTCATTTGCCATGGAAAAGAACCAAAGTAATGGAAGAGAATAAAAGAAGTGTTGTGGGAGGGAAAGGGAAGAGTGATGAGAGGTTTAAGGTTTAATTTTGGCCGTAATATTGATGAGATATGACGGGGTAGTTAATGTTGTTAGGTGGGGACAAGTAACATTCAATTTTCTGGTTGTTTACTTCGTCTGTGACGAACCATGTGCATCCGTCCGTGACGGACCAAAGTGATCCATCCGTCACAGACGAATCACTTTGGTCCGTCACGGACGAAACGGTGCGTGAAATGGCAATTTCACCCGTGCGTGAAATATAAATCGGGACTTTTATTTACACTACTAAGAAAAAATTCAGATACAAAAATAATTTTTGAAATGCTTTTACTTCTTCAATAATAATAATTATTATTGCAACAAAAATACTAATAATAATGCTAATAATTATATGATTAAAATTGCAAACTAATAATACTTATTTTCTTCATAACAATTGTAAAGATAGGTATCGATTATAAACCCTAAGTTATATTTCCTTATAAAATCATATAAATTAATTTCATTCTTTATCTATTTTAATTTTAATACAATTATAAAATCTTACTAGATATCTTTCATTATCTATCTTAATTAATCTATTATGATTGATTTAGATATTTCTACAATTTATATAACCTAGATAATTGAATAGTTTTAATATAATCCACCATATATAACACCACATATTTAAATACACACATCTTTATGATAAGATTGTCATTATAATAACCAAATAATGTAAAAATAAAATTATAATAATCTTGACCTTTTTCTTGATTGTAAACTTGGACTGCTTTTCTTCTCTTCCAACCGTTTTTCTCTTGGACTGTCCCCGGCAACGGCGCCAAAAACTTGATAGGTCCAAATCCTACCCCGCAAGTATACGGGTTCGGTTGTAGTACCAAGGTGTCGAACTCAGGGACTATGAAGTAGTATCAATTGCTAGATCAACTAATAGACTAAGTCGTAGACAAAAAAGGTTTGCAATTCGGTTTCAATGGTAACAAATGTCAAGTAAAAATGAATTATCAGTTGGGAGAAAGCTTCCAAGGTTAGGATCCCCACAATGGTGTTTCGGTAGATTCTAGACAATATCTGATTAGATTTCAATATGAATGTTATTTGAAGGACCCACTATCTAATGCCAACACTACCTCTTTTCAGACGAATAGTGCATGCACCTAGACTCGACTAGCAGTCACTTTCGCACAAAGCTAATCTCATTAAGGCCCATTAAGTTATGTAAAGATCAATGAACAAATAGAAACAACATTCGCTTTCGCGCTCCGCGGAATCTACTCATCCAAAAATCAATTCGATAGTCAAGTACCACAAGAGGGATTAAGTCACTTTCGCACAAATAATCCTCAAGTTCTATCCTAGGGATCTATCATGCATCAATCTTCTATTATCATTTTCTCCTTTCGGTCTCAAATTCCAATAGAAATCCTAATTACAAATCAATTAGGTCATTAAACATCCTAGGATAGAATCAAATCTCATTCACATATTCATTCAATCAAATACCGCAATCAAACCTACCTAATTCACCATTGGGTTCACCCAACCCTAGAAAAGAAGGTTTAGCTAGACATGAGAGAAAGAGAAATCAAATTCATTGAAAGAGACAACATACCAATTGTATTCCAAAAGAGATTCGATTCTCAAACGATCCAATGTAGCAAAATCTCCAAAATCTTCCCCTAGGGTTTTTGAGATCTAGAAAAACGTAGATGCAGCTGCTCGGTCCCCCAAATAGAAGTTTTTACAAGTCTTTTATACCCCCTCGAAATAGCAAACGACCCAAGGAACAAAACAAGTCGGAGACAAAACAAGTAGCCCGACTCGGTCCAGAAACTCGGCCGGGTCACGGGCCGAGTTTCAGTCAGCGTCGCTGACTCGAGCGACAACTCGGTCGGGTCATGACCGAGTTGTTCTCAGTTAACACTCTTGGGCTGACTCGAGAGGCAACTCGGTCGGGTCTGGACCGAGTTGTTCTCAGTTAACTTCCTTGGCTGACTCGGGCACAAACTCGGCCGGGTCACGACCGAGTTGTTCCCAGTTGACGTCTTGAGGTGGCTCTTGACTCGGGCCGAAACTCGGCCGGGTCTCGACACCTCCATCTGCGATACTTCAGGAGAATTGTCATAACTTTCTGCTCACTCATTATTTTGGTCTGAAATTTTGAGGAGGCAAACTAGACTCGTAGATCTAACTCCCCGAGTTGGAATCATTGCATTTGGAGGTCTGAGCAGGGAGAACGAAGTTTTACAAGTTGGACCAACGCCCAGGAATTTCAGACGAGAGAGATTGATTCCTTAGTCCCGCCTCCTTCTTGTCATCCGCACACTTGACATTGGCATCATCCCTTCGAGCCCACTACTCGAACATCTTCGTATTGAAGCTCACATTCTCCAAAAATGCCTCCTAAAGAACCTGAAATGAAACAGACGCAAGAGTAGACTCCGAACACTACAAATCTACTAAAACCAAATAAAACTAAAAGAAAAATGAACAAAACAAACCAAAATAGCAGAAATAAACGTGACCTAAACTAGCCTAAATGCATGTTATCAAATCCCCAAGCTTGAACCTTGCTTGTCCCAAGAAAGTGCATGACAATGAGTACACAGAATATGCAACATTTGTTTCTATCCAAAAGACATATGACCAATAACCATGAAAGGCCAAACAAACGACAAATTCCGTCCTAGCATGCTTCTCAATCAATGACAAGAGTACAATCAGTTCCTTCACTCAAGACCTCACCAGAATCGAAAAAAACAAGTCACTCACACTCATGTGTTTAAGCATGTGTTTCACTCAATATCAATTCTCAACTTTGAATGCTACACTACCATAAGCTTGCAACAGTGTTCTTAATCTCCACCACTAAAGACCATGCACACGACAAAAATCATGAGGGCTTTTCCAAGGTTGTAATGGGGCCAAGGTATAACATAGGGCATAGGAGTATTTAGACCACGATGAGCTAAATCCGGGGAAGAGGATCTTACCAAGACAACACCAAGCGAAAATACCCTTTAATTGAATTCCAACCTTCAAACCCATACAACTTAACCCTTACATATGACATGGTCTCCTTTCTTTTACTTGACTTTTTTTTTTTTTAGAAGTCAAAGAAGACACATGGAAAGGAGACACATTACAAATTTATACACATTTCTAACCACCATATATGTAACCTCCCCCAAGCTTGGCTAAAATCCACTTTAGCAACAACAATTCAACTATCCTAATCCCCGGATGGAAATGATGAACTTATAGGCTCGGTATGCTTTTGTGGAGTTTCCAAAGAATAGGCAATAAGGCACAACGGGCTTCAAGCAAAGGATACATGAATAGGGTGGCCAAGGATGAAAAGGGTTAATAAAAACAATGCCTCAATCCTATTAATGTCATGCACATAAGTCGTGAGCGTGGCCTCAAAGAAGATATTAATGCAATTTCTAGAGTTAGCACACAAAGAGAGTTCACACACATGAAGAAAACGAGAGACTTTTGCAAATGTAGTCCAAGGAAGGCCAACAAGCTCGCTAGGACATTTTGTCTAGAGTGTCGGTTCTAACGTATCTTAGTCAAAGTCCACATGCTCAGGTCATTGTCATAGGTTTGATCAATCATATCATGCTCATAATGCAATTTGTAATATCAACAACCAAGGCATATTAAGAGGATTCATGGTACATGTACTGTTATGAGAACCCACAAAGGATCAAGCAGGGCAAATATGCAACTAAAAATTCAAATGCAAACAAAAATGCAACTAATCATGCAAACTATATGCAATGCAAAATGAAAATACTCCCCTCCCCCAAGCTTAAAACCTACATTGCCCCCAATGTAGAGAGTAAAAGCGTAAGGAAAAAGAAGTACTCACCATGAATCTGATGGATTGCCTCCCACCCAGCGCTTGTTTTAGGTCATTAGCTTGACCTCCCACCACTTTCATGTACTCGGATCGGGAGGGTCGGTGGTACCCTGCTTGATCGGGTCAGGCGTGATAATAGGCTTCAGCCGATGACTTTGCACTTTGAACTTTCCTGAGTTTTTATGCCATAACATGACCGTCCCACCTTTCAGAACTCGAGTCACCCTATATGGTCCTGACCATCTTGTCCCCTTAGGACCTGGAAACATGTTAGATTTTTCATGGGATAACAACACCATATTTCCACTCTTGAGCTCAACCCTTGTATTCGCCTTCTTCCTTTTCGTTGATGTTTGCCTTTTCTTCGCACTAGCATTCTCATAAGCATCCAAGTCCAGATTTCTCAAACACTCATCAAGCAAACCAGCTATGTCTGATAAGATCTCCTCTTGCCCATGATCAACCTCAATCTTACAGCAGGTACCTGTGATAGGAGATGGTGGAGTGTCTTTGTATATCTCAAGAAAGTAGTCCTTGAAATATTTATACTCAATCTTCTCTTCCCCTATTGTGAATGAAAGCTTCCCATTCTTGACATCAATATTAGCCCCAGCAGTGGCTAAAAATGGTCTCCCAAGGATGATGGGAGTTTTATCACTAACCTCCATGTCAAGTATCACAAAATCTCCTGGTATGAAGAACTTTCCCACTTTCACAGGGACATTTTCTATTATCCCAGCAGGATGAGTAACAGACCTATCAGCCATAATGAGACGCATCTTGGATGGAACAGGCTCACCCAATTTTAGTTCTTTACAAATTGACAAAGGCATAACATTGACACTAGACCCGAGATCACAAAGACAATTATAAGTGAGATTGCCAAAATATGCAGGGATAAAGAATTCACCCGGATCTTGTAGTTTCTTTGGCATCTTCTCAGCGCAGTCCATTGTCAGGGCCACAGTCTCATAGTCCTCTAGCCTTCTCTTCTTGATCAGAATCTCTTTCAGGAACTTAGCATACGCGGGCATTTGAGTGAGGACATTTGTGAAATGTATGTCAACATACAGCTTCTTCATCATCTCTTTAAACTTCACAAATTGGTGCTCTAGCTGTATCTGAATCTTTCTCTGAGGAAAAGGAAGAGGTGACTTGTATGGCGGGGGAGCAACATACTTGGGTTCTTCTTCTTGTGACTTCTCCACAGGCTCCTTTGTCGCTTCTTTTTCTCTTGGACTGTTCTCTTCCAACTGTTTTTCTTCACTCAGAGAGACAATAAACTTGATAGGTCCAAATCCTACCCCGCAACGGGGTAGGATTTGGAAGATTATGGATGATATAATTATAACGCAATATTCTTTACTTGATTTAAATAGTGGTTTTCCCTAGTTTGATTAAAAAAGTGAAACAAGAATCCAAACTTGGTAATTATATTACATAAGATCTTTAATATTAACTATATAACTTAGGCAAAAATCCGTACCATTAGTCACCAAATAAATATCATCTGCCACCTATCATACGAGAAGTTATATATTTGATAATTAATCCATATCATTAATTACCAAATATGTAATTAGCATATAAAATTTACATAGCTTATTGGTGACTAAATATATATAGATTATGGATGATATTTTTTTCAAGGGGTAGAAGTTTATACAAATTAGGCAAAAATGTATAAGGATGACATTGTGTTCAACCAATATATTTTTATAATATACATTATCTTTAATTACCCGTAATACGTAAACCATGATACTAAATATACATACATTATGGATGATATTAGGATTGTAATTGTATGACAATTTATTAATATATGTATCCACTGTCTAAGTTAACATAGCTTTTGGTTCAAATAATATATATGTTCAACCGGTATTATAGATTATGGATGATATCTACATCTACTGGTAGACTTTTATATAAATTAGGCAAAAGTATATAGATGATATTTTGTTCTACTAAATATATATAGATTATGGAAGGTATTAGGATCACTAATGGAGCAAATGACTTTTGGATTAAAATAATATGTATACATTGATTAGGCAAATGTAGCTTTTGGTTCAAATAACATATGTGTTCTAATGTTTATGTATATTACCTAAATTTTAAATAATTTTTTTTAAGAATTAAATATATGAAATTTCTAATTTACATTCTTTTCTATTAATATAAATTCATATTGTTTATGAATATATTACCTAAATTTTATTAAAAAATATACAATTAAATATATTGTTTAGTCTTATTAACTTTAATCAATTTTAGAAATCAAAGTTCATATATCGTTTGTTTCTCTTACATTCAAATAATCAATTTTAGAAACCAGCATAAAATTTTCCCATGCGCTAGATCATTTTTAAAACTTTTATTTACATTACTAAGAAAAAATTAAGATACACAAAATTATTTTTGAAATGCTTTTACATCTTTCAAAATAATAATTATTATTGCACCAAAAATTACTAATAATTATATGATTAAAATTGCAAATAATTAATACATAATTTCTGGATAACAATTGTAAAGATAGTTATTGATTATAAATCCCAAGTTATATTTCCTTATAAAATCTTACAAATATCATTCTTTATCTATTTTAATATAGTTAACAATGTTATCAAATATTTTTCCTTATCTATCTTAATCTATAATGGTTGATTTATATATTCCTGTAATTTATATAATCTAGATAATTGAATACTTTTAATATAATCCTAGATATATAATTCATAACACCACAATTTTAAATACACACATTTTAATGATAAGATTGTCATTATAATAACCAAATAATGTAAGAATAAAGTTATAATGGTCTTGACCTTTTTCTTGATTGTAAATACCAAGTCGGTTAATTTTCAGTCTGTTATAATTATAATGTAATGATCTTTACTTCATTTAAATAGTGGTTTGGCCTGGTTTGATTAAAAAGGGAAAATATAAATCCAAACTTAGTAATTATATTACTTTTTTTTAACAGAGTAATTATATTACTTAATATCTTTAAAAATTAAAATAAAAAAATCATAACAAATTTGTTCTAGATTTGTTTTCAGTATTAGAATGATTTTACTCTAAGATTGTAAGCAAATTTGTTAAGAAGGAAATTAAAAATTAAAAATATATATGTTTTTTGTAAAAAATTGATTGGCGTGTTAACATATAGTGAATGTGCGTATTTTCGGAGGGACATATAGTCTTACGAGGTTCAGATTAAGTAATTATATAGTGGATTGAACTTAGTTAGAAATTTTTTGACATATTTTGTTGTTGTCATTTGCTATATGTATCTGCAGTTAGTTTATATGACATTATTGATATCAAGCCCAAAAAAATAAAACGAACTCATAAATTTTATATTGGTAGTCAAACGATTGCCTATATACCTTAATTGATCCATTTTTTTGTTACAATTTTTATAAAAGTGGTAAAGTGAACGTTTAGAGGTTTGATTAGACTCATGACATGGCCCAAGAAAATATGTCATGCTATGAACCTATACAATCTAATTTTCTTTTGGAATATTATAAGATTGATCTAATTTCTAAAGTCCACATAATTACTTTCACTGGAATTGTCACTTGAAAAATTGAATTATTTCATTTTTCAGTATATATATAGATAGATGTCTATCATTTGACAATTAATTTACAATGTATGAAGTTCATATTACTTTTTTGTTAATATTTAATAGTTTGTATTATTTAAAGATATTTTTCTAATGAATTGAAACATGTAATTAACTCATACTTAAAAATAAAATAAAATTTAATGAAAAAGTCACGTGCAAGTCACAAGTACGAACAACTAGTTTTCTTCCTAATTTCAGACGTGAGATATATATCCACACACCCTCTCTAGTGGCAACCGCCTAACCCAGTTTTCACTTGACATTATATCTTAATCCATGCAAGCCCAATCAATGTCTTAAGGCTGACAAAACCAATCAACTAGTAGTTCAAACCCAGACCGAAACTAGTTCTGATACAATATTAAGTTTGGTGGATCAATCACTAAGAGCGTTCCGTTCGTGTGCACATGCACATAAACCCCAACAGATAAGCCCATAATATTCCAACCAAAATAGTTTGCTACACGTTTATGCTATGCGCATAGTGAATAGACATTGTGTTTGTGTTACCAAAGAAATAAGGGGTTGTTTGGTAACCGCGGTTAGCAGCTCATGTATCGGGTTGGGATTCTCAAACTCGATATATAGTGTTTGGTTTGAGTGCTTTTGGTATCATACCTATAACCTATTCCTTATCCCTCCCCATAGCCAATTTTCCATACCCTTCATAATATTAAGCTTTAAAGAGGGAGGAGAAATGGGTGGTGACTGGTGATAGGAGTGTAAAAAACCCTAATTTTAATTCTAAAATCCAAACCAAACACAAAATATAAGTTATTGGGTTCCAAATCCAAAGCTCCTCAACCAGATTTCTAATTCCATCTCGATACCCAATTTATACCAAGCGCTCCCTAATTACTTTGTAGTTACAAAAAGTTGTTTAAAGCATGTTAATGTGCTTCATTTTCTTGATAAAAATATTTGTTTCATTTTTTTGATGAATACATAGAAACTGTGCTTGTACACAATTTGCCACGTATGGAAGAAATTAATTTTCGATGTCTTTGTTAAACAAATAATTACTTCGTCTGGTTAGCAAACTAACTTAAAGAAACTAATAAAAAGTAATTACATTCAACATCCATATTGTGGGAGCCAAAATTCACTTTTGGCCCAGCTTGGTTTAATGGGCCAGATCAAATGAATAAGGCCCACCCGCCTCAAGATTTGCCCATTTTTAAGAAACCATAAATTACAATGAGGAAGGGCAAGGGATCTTCCCCCAGCCCTTGAATTCCAAAACGCCCAAAGTTAAGGAGAGGAGAGAAAGAAGAATATGAGGAGGCCCTTCTAGCTGTTGTTTTGGTCTTTTCGGCTCCTCCACGCGAAAGAGTATGAAACCCAACCGAAAAAGCTTAGAGGGGGACAAACCCGTTTTTACTGCCACAAAATTGAAGAAGTTATTTTTTCCTTTCTCAATTTTCTGTGTATCATCTCTAACTTGAGCATCGGAGAGCCCTTCCTCGAAGGCTTCATATCCGGAGAACTTTTTCAGGAGGGAGACGTCCGTTGAAGGAAGAGATTCGAGCTGGAAGAAGGCGGTTGGAGTTAGGATAGACGAAGCCATATACGCGAAGGAGTACGAAATCCAACGATCGCTTGTCAAAGGGACCATTCCAAGAGCTATTCAGAAGGTTTCAATCCAGTTGCTGAAGAGTGTGTCTCTTAAATCCAAGGAAGAAGAAAATCAGGGTTAGTGGTGTGTTGGAATCACTCCGTTGAAAAGCGGAATTCAACATTGGCGCCGACCGTGGGGACGTACTCACGCAGCTAGGTTCGAGAAGCGCTAGAATATGGACGGAGAAACAGCGTCGTATAGCGGATCAGACGAAGTTCACTCCCAACTTCGTGGACATCAAGCAACTCAGCAAAACGGACCCATGCCTAGACCTACTCCTCCATGAAAGATGATGATCAGTGAAGCAGAGTGGGAACAGTATTTTCAGTTCTAGGAGTGGCAGAGGTAACAGAAGGAGCAACGTCAGCCAGGGCCTGCTCAACAGGAGCCCCAAGCTCAAGAAGATCTCCGTGAAGAATATGGCGGGGGCATTTATGCAGATTAGGTGTCTATCACCCCTGAACCTCCCTGCTATGCACCGTGAAAGGAGCCTCCGCGAAGGCCATATGTGGACCCTACTCCTCAGTACATTCCTGAGCCGACAAACCAAGAGATTCCCCTAGCTCTATTCGGAGCAACAACCTTCGCGGATTATATCCTCCTTGCTTCATCTCTGCACGACATCAAACTCCCTACCATGAAGGAGTATACGGGAGAGGATGATCCGAGAGACCATTTGTCCAAGTATCGCTACGCGATGCTAGTGAGCAAGGCGGACGAAGTGACCATGTGTAAATGTTTCCCGAGTTACTTATCTGGACCCGCACTCACCTGGATGATCCATCTCCCAGCCAAGAGCATTTGTGGCTTCAAGCAGTTGGAAGAATCCTTCTTGGCACATATTGGATGTTCCCAGAAGAGGAAGATGAGCATGCAGAAGGTGATGAACGTAAAGCAATGTGAAGGAGAGTCTCTGGCATCGTTCGTATAGTGGTTCACCATAGAGGTTGTGCAAGCACATGATTTTGACGAGTTCGTTGCCCGAATGGCCTTCATCCAAGGGCTCAAGAATGGAGCATTCAAGTTGCACGTGTGCAAGAAGCCGCCTACTTCATACACGAAACTTTTGGAAAAAGCCAACCAACATATCATAGCCGAGGAGTTGGCTCGGGGAGGAGAGCCTTCAAATCCTCCTCCCTCGGGGGGAGAACGCAAGCATGACCACCACAAGCGAGATGCTGGAGCATAGGAGCATCGTCGTCATCAAGCCCCAGACAGGGGGAAAGTTCCAGAGTGGCAAATGGTAATAATTGAGATGAATTCATGTGAAGCTGGAGGAATGTACCCACCCAGACCGCAGTTCAGGCCGCCGTCGCAGCGTGTGAACGTCCCGCCTCCCCCTCTTGCGAGGCCTGGAGGGAAATTCTGCTCCTACCACCAGTCTACAAGGCATGACAGTCATGAGTGTCTACGAGGCATGACAGCCAGGACCAATTCCGCAGAGGGCTCCCCGGAACTGAAACCCGTCATACCCCCATGAAGGATATAACTTCCCGAGGCCGGATGGCCAGGTGGGTACGATTACAGGCAGGCACGTCCCCAGAGGCCCTAATCGGCGTGAAGGGAGGAGAATTGCGAACACCCCTCTCCCAACGGGAAAGCCAGTCATGAGTATCTCCAATCCCCTCCGCGAGCAGCATAAGTGATAGGTGTTATTTCATACACCTTTACTAGCAATTATTAGCATGATTTAGAGGAGTTTATGAGTAGTTTTAAGGCTAAGTATGCAGTCTCGATATTGTGGAAAGAAGTGAAGATATCCTAGGATTTGCAGCTTAGATGGAGACGATGAGGATGGAGATGGATCTGCTGGAGCATACTTGGAGAAGACTACCAATAGTTGGTAGTAATGAAGAGCAGCAGAAGAGAGGAAGAGAAGCTGAAGGAGAGAGTGAGCGAGTTCACCGCCCCGCGGCGATCCTCACCGCGACCCGGCGGTGACTCCCAGAGAAGCTTGAAGCCCCGCGATGGATCTCACCGCCCCGCGGTGGCCGTGTTAAATGCCGCGCGTCTAGACACATTTATTTCCTTTTATTTCGTTCAGACTTTGTTATTTTATTATTCTGTTTCCTTTATTGTTTACATTAGTTTAACCTAGTTTTCTTAAGACTATTTAAGCCCTCTTTCTAGGTTAAGAGAAAAAAAAAGAACTTTGCTTTACATCAGACGTTATTTTTCCCTTAGTTTTCATTCTCGTTTGAATGGAGAACTAACTTCCCTTTGTTCTACTAGACGATTGAAGCAATACAGTTGATGTGTTTGTGAGATTTCTATTCCTTGTTCTTATCCTTATAAATGTTGGTTTGATTCTCTTGGTTATATTGATTATTGATTTCTTGTTGTTCTTCTTAGCCTGATCAACTAGGTTGAATACTTTTTATCAATTGCTAGGATTGCATATAGGGGTTTCGAGTGCACAGCTAGTGGCATACATGATTGTGCGTATAGGGGTTCCGAGCGTACAATCGTGAGTGAGAATCAGTTGCATGTTAAGTAGTAAGGTGTCTTTCTATTTGCATGTATCCTATATCCTTGTGTGTATTGCTATTGCTTTGTTGGTGGTAAAGTATACCGACAACTGTGAGAATCGGTGGTGCTTTATCATTGGCATAGTAATAAGTCTATCGACAACTGTGAGAATCGATAGTGCTTAAGATCAGGGTGAGAACAACTATAAGGATAATAAAAGAACTTGGATTGAATAGATTTCTGTGATCAAATTATATCTCTGTATTATGGATCTCGCTCTAGTAGGACTACTTTCCCCATTATATTTTCTCTACTCAACCAAACTTGTTTGCTTTGCTTGCTTTGTTCTTTCTTGATAACTAAACCCCCTTGCTTGTTACTTGTCATTCACGATTTCATACTGCATCAGATCTTCCCTGTGGGTTGGACCCTTGCTTGCTTACTATACATCTGTTTAGTAGGTCTGTTAGGACTTTTTACTTTGATAAGGCTAATCAACGATACTTGCATTGCGCACTTTTAGCCCGTCAATAAGCTTGTGTTCAGTGAGAAGGACCGCGTGGAGACCGCTGCCCCCAACTCGGATCCTTTGGTGATGCATGTGCATATTGGCATGAAAATAGTTGAGAGGGTATTGGTCGAAATAGGAAGCTCCGCATGCACTCTATACTGGGACGCGTTCCAAAAGATGAGTTTAGATCCGGTGAGTCTCTTGCCCACCGATTGCACCCTTGTCGGCTTCACGGGAGAAAAAGTCAAAGCCATAGGAGTCATCATGCTGGACCTTATCATCGGGGATGAAGGTGGCCCGCGAAGATTGGAGAAGATCGAGTTCATAGTGTTGCAGTCCATATCCGCGTACAATGTTATTTTGGGGAGAACCTCATTATGTAAGTTCCAAGCCGCTATATCTATATACCACTTTGCTATAAAATTTCCTAGGCAGGGGGTGTTGGAGTCGCCAAAGGCCAGACTGCGGAGAGTTGAACGTGCTACCTCACTGCTCTGAGCGAGAAGAAAATCCATGTATTGGCAACGGAAACCGAAGGCCCTAGCTCCAATGCCTTGGCCCCCCAGGAGGAAGAAGCGGAGCTTGAGATAAGAAACCAGTTGGAAGCCATCATTTTCGAGCAAGAGAAAAGTAGTATATCTCCATTCGCGCAAGAAGATTACAAGTTGTATATGGGGAAAACTCTCAAAGCCGAGGTACAGGAGGAGATCAGAAGGCTGCTCGCATGTTCGCGTGACGTATTCGCGTGGACTCCGAAGGATTTGAAAGGGGTCCCCACAGCTTAATGATGCACTCTCTGAACATCAGTCCGAACGCTAAGCCGCGAAGGCAGAAGAAGAGAAAACATGCTGGAGAAAGGGCCCAAGGGGCAAAAGAAGAGGTGGCAAAGTTGTTGAAAGCGGGGTTCATCCGCGAAGTTCAATATCCACGTTGGCTTGAAAACATAGTGATGGTGAGGAAAGCTAATGGCAAGTGGCGCATGTGCGTTGATTTCATAGATCTGAACAAGGCTTACCCGAAGAACAGCTACTCGCTCCCATCCATTGATCAGTTGGTAGACTCCACTATTGGCCATGAGGCGTTGAGTTTCTTGGATGCCTACTCTGGGTATAACCAAGTAAAGATAAACCCAGCAGACGAGGAGCACGCCACATTCATCACGAAAAGGGGTACTTATTGTTACACAGTGATGCCCTTTGGGCTAAAAAACGCGGGAGATAGCTTTCAACGCCCGGTTGACCTCATATTCCGCGATCTGATAGGCGTCACTGTGGAAGCATATGTTGATGATATCGTTGTCAAGAGCAAGCGGGAAGAGGACCACGCTGAGGACATTCACGAGGTATTTGAGACCCTCAAGAAGCATGGCATGAGCCTGAATCCGGAGAAATGCGTATTCGAAGTGAAGGCATGGAAGTTTCTTGGCTTCCTGATAAGTTCGCGAGGAATCGATGTCAATCTTGAGAAGGTAGAAGCAGTGTTGAAGATGTCTCCCCCGCAAAACCCGAAAGAGGTGCAAAAATTCATAGGATATGTGAACTACCTTTGGCAGATTCTGTTATAAGCTCGCGGAGAGACGACTGGCATTTTTTAACACTCTTAGGAAGCCAGAGATATTTGTATGGACGCCTGAATGCGAAGCAACCTTCGCAGAGCTGAAGAAACATCTTGCATCACTGCCAACTCTTTCTTCCCCGGTGCTTGGCGAAGACCTCCAGCTTTATCTTGCGGCCAGCTCGCGAGCGATCAGTGCGGTTTTGGTCCGTGAGCAGGAATTCCTAATCTACTTTGTGAGCAGGGCGCTCATCCCATCCGAAACAAGGTACCCACCAATCGAGAAAATCGCATTGGCCATTGTTATGTCCGCAAGGAAGTTGCGCCTATACTTCCAGGCCTATCCTATCCATATGTTGTCTGACCTCCCTCTACGGAGCTTATTCTACAGACCAACTATGTCAGGGAGGCTCACCAAGTGGGTCATTGAACTGTCTGAGTTTGATATTGATTATAAATCGAGACCCGCCCTCAAGGCGCAAGCGCTCGCGGACTTCATAGTCTAGGCAAGCTTCAGAGAATTGAGCGTCGAGGGGTTGTTAGAAGACCAGGCGGTATGGACTCTTTTTGTGAATGAGGAGGGCTGGAGTGACACTAACCTCGCGGGGGGGGGGGGGGGGGGGGGGGGAGAAATTTGAGTATACACTCGCGCTCGACTTCGAAACCACCAATAACGAAGCCAAGTATGAAGCTCTCCTCGCGGCGCTCGAGCTTGCGTTGGCCAATGGAGCCCATAGAGTGACTTGTTATAGCGACTCCGAGGTTGTGGTGAAACATGTGTAAGGCATATACGAGGCCAAGACCGACAATTTGCCGGCCTACCAAGTCAGGGTAAAGACACTATCAGCTACACTTGACCATTTCGAGATACGGTCGATCCCACGAAGGGAGAATATGAGAGCTGATGAGCTCACGAAGCTCGCTTCAAAAGCTAAGTTGCAACAGAAGCGTCAAATATGGCTTGACACGCGAACAACTAAAGCAGTAAGCCTGGAGCTCATGGTCATTAGCCTTGCAGAGGATGAAGACGATTGGCGAACCCCTATCCGGAGATATCTGATGAGCAGAATTTGACTAGCTGATCCTCAACAGAAAAGGAAATTGCAGGTCCGCGCAACCCGGTTTTACATGGAATGTGGTGTATTGTACAAGAAGGGATATATGATGGCAGGACTGAAGTGCATGACACTAGCGAAGGGTAATAGTTTGATGCTTGAAATCCATGGGGGGCTCTGCGGGGGACATGCTGGTTGGCTATCATTAGTGTACAAAGCCTTAAGGGCGGGGTATTTCTGGCCAACGATGAAAGAAGATGCTACTCGCGTAGCCCAGTCCTGTGAAGCCTGCTAGCTCCACACTCCAGCCTCCCATCAACCAGGAGTCGAGATGCAAATTATGAGTGGACCTTTCCCCTTTGCAAGGTGGGGAATGGATCTCCTAGGGCCATTCCTGAAGGCCCTGGGGCAATTTTAGTTTATCCTGGTAGCCATCGACTACTTTACCAAGTGGATAGAAGCAGTACCGCTGGCCTCCACAACTGTCAAGCAGGTAAAGAAGTTCATATGGTAGATTATCATCTGTCGATTCGGCTTGCCGCAAGACATCGTCACATATCACGAACCCTAGTTCAATACGGAGAAATTGATCAGTTTCTGCGAAGGTCTTGGCATTCGTCTCTGCTTCGCCTCAGTATCTCACCCTCGTTGCAACGGCCAAGTTGAAAGCGCGAACAAGAGGATCCTCTACGACTTGAAGAGGTGGCTTACACGAGCCCAGGGGCGTTGGGCATAGGTCTTACCGCTGGTACTGTGGGCTAACGGAACAACCTCCAAGAAAGGTACAGGAGAAAAGCCTTTTGTGCTGACCTACGGTATAGAGGCGGTAATCCCAGTTGAGCACTTGTTCCTGAACGAAAGGTTGTTGCACTTTGACAGCGAGGAAAATTCTACAAGAATGCAGCTAGAACTACAACTCATAGAGGAAATCCGCGAAATGGTCGAGATTCGCGAGAGTGAGTACAAACGGCGCATTGCTACTTATTACAATAAGAGGGTAAGACCAAGAAGCTTCGCGAGAGGCGATCTTATGCTCCGTAAGACTGAAGGCAGCAAGCTCGACCCCAATTGGGAAGGGCCATTCATCGTGGTACGCGAAGTTGCACCAGGGGCTTATCGCCTCAAAGATCCCGCTGGCAATCTAATTCCTAATTCATGGAACGTGATGCGGCTTCACAAGTACTACCCTTGAGATGGGCCATGCTCCAGGTACGCGTTCACGCTCCCTTCTATTATTTTATCGGTTAGTTGATTATAAGCAAGCGAGACAAGAGTAATTCAATGACTCTGCGGGCAATATCAAATAGGCAACACCCATAATACATTAAAGCAATACTGTGAAATGTGTTGGCCTGAAGCAAGCAATACGTGAAGGCAAGGTACGCGAGTTAAGCAATACATTTGAGCAATGCGATATGTGCGATACGAAGCAATACTCTAAAAAGCAATATGATGTGTGATGTGTAGGCAAGCAAGTTGTGAAAGCAAGCAAGTGAGAGCAATTTGTGAATGCAATTCGGGAAAAACAAGTCTTGAGAAGCAATACAAAAAATGCGCGAGTATGAAAAGCAAGTTTGTGATGTGGATGCGGTGGTCGCAAGCAAGAGTTGAGTAGCGACAAGGTATTTGCCCTACGTGATCTATACGTTTGAATAGCCCGATTAAAGGTTTGTGACTAACAAGGTTAAAATCAAATCAAACAGGTAGCCCTTCGCGAGAAATAGCAAGAGAAGATAGAAAAGTCAGGCAGTACAAGCAAGATTACATAAAATAAAAGCTAGAGTGATAGCGCTTTTTTATTTCCAAAAGCTTGTAAATACAAATTTTCCCGAACAAGCTATTTATTGTTGTTCTCCGAGAAGATTACATGAAAAAAAGAGTACAAAAAACTATTCTCTGCGTACAAAACTATCTATTCGGAGCTAAAGCAAAAATTACATAAAACCCTTCTCATTCCTCTTTTAGTGAACTAAAAGAGGAACGCGGGGAAAGGTACATAGTAGAGCTATACTTAAAGGCCCGCAAAACGCAGGCTATGCGGCTGGAACCCTTGAGGTGGGGGCTCCTGGATGAAGATAGATACGGGCCCCTCCCGCCCAAGTGTAGCAATAGCGGATGTGTCATGATTGTCGCTCACTTCGCGAAGTCTCCGCTCTCTAGCCGTCGGCTCAGGGAAATAGAATATGCGCCCTACGCCAAAGTAGGCCGCCTCAGGAAATAACAAAGCCCACGACAACCTCTGAATTGGCATCGCCGGAGAACCGATGAACTGAGATTTCATGTTGGTCTCCCCGCTGACAGACAAAGCGGTCGTTACCACGGTGAACCTTGAGAACAAGATTAACCATGCTCACAAGTCAGATAGATTTCAGATGGAGCGAGCTAGAGAGGTTTGCCATATGTGAAAAGCAAGACAAGAGAGGTAAGTATATATAGCAAGAAGGCAGTGTGAGAAATGTGTGCAATAAATGCCTCGGGGCATCAATTCAACGCATGTGTAAGAAAAAAACAAGAGTCAAGGCATGGGAAAGGATGAAAAGTTGAAAAGACATGTAATTAATGTCATTCCTAGGGTTTTATCCTAGAAGTAACAACCATATTTTAGACCTTTCGAGTACCGGTCAAATCAAGTTAGACAAATTAATGACGTTCGGCAAAAAAGCAAGATAGCAAAATCAATACAAGTACATCAACGCGTAGAGTGAAACAGTAGCAACAGTCAAAGGGCTTCGCATTAAGAAAAAACAGTTAATACAAATTCGCCCGTGAAAGGGCAAGTGTCACTAAGCATGATTAATGTTCGCGAGGGATGCAAAAACAAAAGAAACGGAAAGACGAATCATTTTTGCGGAGTCGAAGTGCTCGGGGGCTCTTCTCGATGCCTTTTCAGTCCGGTGATGGGCGTTGACGTAGCAGGGGCTTCTTCTTCCACTTAGGGGTTGCCTTCCTTTAAATCGCCAACGTCCCATGCTTCCAAGACTCCCTTGCGACCGTCCTTGATTAAGCCAAGCCGAGGAACGAGATAAGACATTCGAACCTTAGGCTTGTAACCACACGTTATAGCCGGCTTGAATGTAATCAGATCGACCCCCTACTTGTTCGCCATCTGCTTGATTCCAACAATGCCTCCCCAACAGTAGTATGCATGGGCGTGGTAGTCATGGCGAGCCTTAAAGCGGTCCCCGCTCACATACTCCTTGACCACGTCTTGCTTTGCCTTCTTGCAAGACTACGTTAAAAGATCCACCCGCTCTTGAAGCACCGCATTAGCCTTACTCGTCGCATCCTCGGAAGCCTTGGTTGTATCTCTCTCAGTGTTGGACGCATCCCGCTCAGCCTTTGGATCGTCTCTCTCTCTCTCTCTCTCTCTCTCTCTCTCTCTCTCTCCACTGTAGCAATTTGTTCGCAAAGCTTGTCCACCGATTGATTTTCATTACGAAGCTTCTTTATCTCCTTCTTAAGGCCCTCAATCTCTCGCCTATCGTTGGTGACATCTATAGCTTGCACTTCAATCGAAGCCTTCGCTTCACGAGCATCAAGGTTGATCTATAAGAAGAGTGTTGTTAACTCTACACAGAATGGAGAATGAGAGATAGGAAACAAGTAGCGAGTTGAAAGAAAGCGACGAAAGGGACTTACCTAATTCAGGCGATGCCATGTAGCAGTCAACTGTCCTGCATGGATTTTCGAAGGCACTCATTTCTCTTTAGTCTTCGAAGTCCCCTCCTTCACCGGAGTTGCGCATGGCTCTAGTTGACCCTCTCTACCATCTCGTGCCCCTCCGGCGAAGGTGTAAGGCTCAAGGCCTTAGAAGTGTCATAACATGCCAACCCGGGGACTTCCCAGGAGGTCACCCATCCTAGTAATACTCCCGCCCTAGCACGCTTAACTTCATAGTTCTTTGTCTTCACTTGAACCATGAAAAGGAAGAGCTCTTGTTGACATGGGTAGCACTCTAATCCATATAAAGGATTACAAATCCAGGGTATTATAGAAGGCTCGTGATCGCTACACCTTCGCCCATATCCTTCGCGGGACTGTCAAGGTTGATATCCTCGTCCATGAGATCCTGCAGCTCGCATATGCTCTTATCTACTACCTGGTCTCCGAGATCTCCAAGATGCTCGTCCGCATCAAGAAGAAGATCAGCCAAATGGTTAATCATCTTGTCGAAAGACATATCTACAAAACCAGGTAAAAGCAAGCGATTAGTGAAACTATGAAGAGGAACAAAATGCAAGGATAGCATATCTGTTACAAGAACAAGTTCTCTCCCCGCGACATCCTAAGTGAAGGATTATCTCTACATCCTTCGTGAACGATGAAAGGAATCTCACCACCGCGAGGGTGAGGGTCACTCAACCTCATCTCCTTGAGCCTCGAGAAAGTGATGACTTCATCAAAATCAAAGATCTGTTTCTGCTTCAATTTCTCCTCCAGAGCTTTTTCTCCCTTTGTTTCTGCGCCCCAAGAGTAATGCACGAGTAGGTCACACTCGGGTGAGGAAGTATATTCACCTTATAGTCTCCTACTATCCTAAGCAAGTACCACTTGTTTTTCCAGGCGCAAAGGTTAGAGGGTTTGCTCATCCTCTGGGAATACCCCACCTTCCAGGACCAATACCCATTGGTTAAGCAGCGCGCAAAGAGCAAGGTTGTCACTAGCTCGAAGGTAGGCTTCATGTTGAAGCCCAAACACTGGTGGAAGTAGCAACACAAGCTTCGCCAAGCGTTAGGATGAACTTGTATAGGGCTTGCGTTGAGGGCATTCAGGACGTCTTGAAACAGAGTATGTATTGGTACGCGGAAACCCGCTTGCAGGCCCGGCCAACTTACTGCCATGAAGTTTGGGAAGTGATGGAGAGAACGAGATCACGCTTCGGGAAAAGCCAATACCGAACCCTCCAGGAAGGGATACTCTTCCGCTATCCGTTGTAAGTCTTCGAGGGTGAGAGAACTCTCATCTCCATGATGCTCTTTGAAAGGAGTATCCTTCGCGAAGGACAAGTGCCTTACTCTTTTCTCCAAAATCCTTGGCCTCGGAACACTCGACGCAGATGGTGAAGGAATTTTGTCGGACGTAGATTCGTCTTGTGAAGAATCCACTTCGACCCTCTCAGGAGGGTGGTCGTGTAGAAACTTCGAGCGGGATTCAGCTCGGGGAGTAGGGGCTGAGTCGGTTGAATGCTCTGAATCACTCATGATCCTATGCTTGAAGTTCATTCAATAAGAGAAAAGATTTTCGCACAACACAAGTTGCAACACAAACAAAGGAAAGTCGTAAATAAAAGAGCAACTGCATAACCCAAAACGACATCAACAGATGAAAAGGCTAATGAAAAAGGGGCATCTTTTAAAAACCCTACAAAAGCCTCAAAGGAAAGGAGTACTGAGAAATCGGAACCAAATGAGGAAATCAACCCGAAAAATTAAGCGAGAGGACACACTGGAGGAATACCTTAGGAAAGAACAACGCCGACGGTGCCCTAGACGGCAGCGGTACTCCGTACTGGGTAAGACAAGGCGGAACAAAAGCTTACTTGATTATCCCCACCTAAAATGTGCGTTTCAAAAAGAAAAAAAAGAGGGGCAAGAAAGATTAAAAGAAGAAGTTGCGATGAAAACTCCACAAACGTGGTTGAGCTCTGACTGGATAATCGCCGCTGACAGGATGAAAAGAAGAGGAAGAGAGAAGTGGAGAAGAAGAAAAGTTAGGGCGACTTTTAAACACACCTCAGGAGGCCCGAAAAATGAGGTGTCGTGGGTAACCGCCACGTGGCCAAAAATGGGGAAAAATGGGGCGCAAAAAAGCTCTAAAAGGAAAAAAGAAAATAAAAGTCTCAAAATTTAAAAATGTAAGTTCAAGAACCACAGTGAAGACCCTTTGCAAAGATCCACCATCCTACGCTCACCAAAGAATTGATCGGAAGGAACAAATAAAAACCCTCCGCGCAGAACCACAAAAAAATCGTTCAAGTCCGCAATAGCGTATAGACCAAGCCTTCGCTTACGCTTCACTTCGCGAAGGGCTTGGGGGCCTGGCTGTGGGAGCCAAAATCCACTTTTGGCCCAACTTGGCTTAATGGGCTGAATCAAATGAAAGAGGCCCATCTGCATCAAGATTTGCCCATTTTTAAAAAACCATAACTTACAATGAGGAATGGGAAGGGATCTTCCTCCCGGCCCTTGAATTCCAAAACGCCCGAAGTTAAGGAGAGGGAAGAAAGAAGAATTTGAGGAGGCTATGCTAACTGATGTTTTGGTCTTTTCTGCTCCTCCACGCGAAAGAGTATAAAATCCAACCGAAAAAGCTTAGAGGGGGACAAACCCGTTTTTACTGCCACAAAATTGAAGAAGTTTTTCTCTTCCTTTCTCAATTTTCTGTGTATCATCTCTAACTTGAGCGTCAGAGAGCCCTTCCTCGGAGGCTTTATCTCTGGGGAACTTTTTTAGGAGGGAGACGTTCGTTGAAGGAAGAGATCCGAGCTGAAAGAAGGCGGTTGGAGTTAGGATAGACAAAGCCATATATGCGAAGGAGTACGAAGTCCAACGATCGCTTGTCAAAGGGACCATTCCAAGAGTTGTTCAGAAGGTTTCAATCCAGTTGCTGAAGAGTGCGTCTCTTAAATCCAAGGAAGAAGAAAACTGGGATTAGTGGTGTGTTGATCACTAATGGAATCACTCCGTTGAAAACCGGAATTCAACACATATGAAGTGGCTTAGTACTCGTAACCAGAAATCTTTGTCTTTCCACTCATCAAAATTAGGTTGCATAACAAATAACCCATGAACTAAACCGGACTAGACTTTTTCAAGTAATGGATCATGAGAGGAGCAAAATGAAACTAAATAGTGTTCGATTACCAATTGGTTTAAAATAGGACTTCATCGAGTCTATGTACTTGGCTCATCTGCACATATATGCTTGTGTATGCATGTGCCCAATCTATCATCCCGCGAACTTTCACATCTTTATTTTAAAACTCCACTTGCTATATTTACAAATTACACTACCAAAGCTACAGAGAGACAATCAGCTGGATTGATACGTTTGTACAATCACAACAACTGATGTGTGATGTGTCCATAACTTTAGTATCTCTTTTATACATAGAATATTCAAACTAATGTCCAACAAATATGTATCATAATTAAGGGAGAAAAGAATTGTATGTGTCCCGGCTAGCTCATAGTTTTGTTCTCAGCAGGCAACCAGATGTACAAATATACAATGTGCTGAGATTGCATGTTATCAACTCATTTCTTCTGGAGGGCAACCATAGCAGCGAAGGCTACAAGACGACTAATCACGCCAGACAAAATGACTATTAGAATGCATAGCTTCCAAGCATGGAGGCTGAATCCGGCACCAATAAGCACACCGCATCGCTGTATGAGCCATACACCATAGTACCTAAACAAGAGAATCTCAACATAAGTATGATCAACAGCAAGAAACTAACAGAATGGGGAAGCCTACCTCTTGGCGTTTGCAATCACAAATGCTTCCAAGATCCACTTTGGGTAGGACAATTTAGCAAGGAACTTCAGAACAGGCCCTGCACTTCTCTTAATCGACTGACCGGAGACCAGAGTCATACAGACAGGAGCAAGTACTGAAAACTGCAAACAAAAGTGACAGGCCAGTTTTAGCTGGATGTGTTGCCAATTCAATGTACGAGTTAAGAAGATTTAGTTGCACCACTAACCAGCTGAGCAGAGCCAGGGTTAAAGAAGATGGAAAACGCGTAGCCCATCCCCGTCACACAGTAGACCAGAGAGAGCAGGATAATGTAGTTGTCCACGAATGAAGACCTCGGATTAGTGAAGAAATAAAACATTGAAAGATACACCACAGGCTTCAGCACTGTGTTGAAATGGTCAATTGTGTCCTTTGCCAGGAAATGTGCCAAGCTGCTGATGCCTGAAGCACTCTCTCTCCAGTATTGCATCTTGTCCAGTGAAAATGTTCTCAATGAAGCAACTTGACATAGAAGAGCTGCAAACACAAAGTATCACAGTGATAAGTTACTACTTTTGTCTATTTATAGCACTTGTGTTCAGGAAAAACTGGCACCCTTTTCAACTTACACATAGCAATGATTGTAAATGTGTATGTACCGGCCCCGAAATCTGTGTCGCCGATTCTAGTTATTGCTCCCAAACAAGCACCAGCAACTAGTAGTATAACATAGTCAGTTGCTTGTAAACTGGCTTCTCGCAACCGCTGCTTGCTTATCCTGAGAACAAAGTCATCAAACATGATGATGCACTGATCAATCCATCTATATAAGAAGATAAAAAAAAACATGGCATATCTACTCACCTTCCAAGGAAATACTTGTATTGAAAGTATATATTAGGCGTCCTTCGGTTAGACAAATCCTTTGACCGGAGGAAGTTATGATATACACGATCTTGCCTCAGCTGAACATTAGAGTTTATATCCTCCCAGAGCTCACCGGCAAAAGATTGTTCCTGAACAGAATCACGTGCACTGTGCACTGACATATCAAGCTCAGCAGCACTTGATTGCATATCTTCAGGGACAGGGTAACCATTCTGAACCATCCACATTGTAGGAAGCTGTCTATAGTTCAAAGAAGATTTGGTGCTTGTCTCCACCATACCTTCTAAGATGTCAATGTAGTAGTCTGGAGGGTTTATTCGGTCCGGAACCTTAATCCCAATGCCTTCAAAATACTCCTCCACTCTCGCTACCGGTCCTTGATAAACCATGAGACCGCCTTTCGCCAGTAGTACTAGATCATCAAACATTCTGAACAACGCGTAGCTGAGACAGAAATTGACAACTGTGAGCTCAAAATTGTCCACTATTGTTTCTCTTCAATCAACTTTAGTGTGTACAAAAACAATAGTTACCTTGGTTGATGAACAACCATGACAATATTCACTCCTGCATTGGCTTCTTGTCTTAGTGCTTGCAGAAGTAGCCGAGAAGACGAACTATCCAGACCTGATGTGGGTTCATCCAAAAACAAGAGTGAAGGTTCCATCACCAGCTCCAAACCAACATTTACTCGCTTTCTCTGACCTCCAGAGATTCCTCGTTTCTCCACGGTTCCAACCAAGGAATCCCTTATTTCTTGTAGTCCAAGATTCTCTATGACTCTTTCTAGGATCAGAATTTTATCTGCCTTCCTCAGGTCCGCTGATAATCTTCAAATCATGTGGTGGAAAGTAGTCATCAGTATAGATATTAAAAGCAAACTAGACAAAGATAAGATAAATGACAAAACTACTTGTAAAATGAGCTGAATTTGGCATACCTACAACGCGCGCTGAACCAGAGATTCTCTTCCACTGTGAGGTTTCCATGAACAATATCATCTTGAGGAACAAAACCAACGATTTTCCGATACGAATGGATTGGAACATCAGCTCCATTTATGAGAATCAAACCACTCCTTTTCCATCCAGTTGCTTTTCCTGCAAGAGCAGTGAGGAGAGTAGTTTTCCCAGCTCCTGAAGGCCCCATCACTGCAGCAATACGACCCGGCATGATCCTTCCAGTGAGACTCTTCAAGAGACATCTCTTCTTCCCTTTCAATGTAAGAGTCAGATCTTTGAAAGCAACCTCAATTGGAGGCCTTTTGTTTGTCTGTGAGCTAGTAGCAATAGAGATGACTCGCGCAAAGTTGTTGGCCTTGTCCTTTTGTTGTTGACGCGATTTCTCCTTCTCAATCTGCGCATACACATTCTTGAAAATCTGGGTCTCACCGGTTACCTTTGGTGTCTTCTTCTTGGAGCTCTTACCATTATGGGACTCCACTTCACTTGACTCAACCTCAAAAGATGATGCATTATGATGAGATGACTCCTCTGTTATGCTATCAACTGCATCCAACATTCTAATCTCTTCCACATTGTCATGACTTGAAATCTTCTGTGATAAACTGGCATGGAACCTATTCACATTCTTCTTGGCTGCATCTCTTGCAGATTTCCATCGATTGTGTGCATGCTCGCTTTCTCGCACGCTTATTGCAGCTTTCTCCCTAGATTTAGCGCGCCTTCTTTCTCGGATACTGATGAACTGGTCCGAACAGTTGTATATAACCAGAAGAAGAGCAATCAAAGCAACCTGCATCAGTAGATTACCCCTGAGTTATGTTTTAAGTGGCTTTCCTAGGCACTTGTCAAAAGTTGCTTACGAGTTGAAGACTATATTTGTGTTCAACTGTATAACAACCTGCCAATTCTACATGATATATCTTGTGTTCAATAATGTAAGACTTTACTTCAATTTCAAGGCAATAGATGTAGCTTACTATAAGCATAATTCCATATAAATGTATATTCTGACTTGCACTATTTTCTTTGCAGGTAATCAGCTTTGAGCAACCTGCCAATTTTCAAGAATAGAAATGGTCAATAATCTGGAAATAGTATACAATGATGATGTCACATTCTAGGACAAGAATCACAAGAGACGTACGTGTCTGATCCGTAGATCCTACCCTGCAGTAATGTCTGAAAGTGCAAGAACAACAACATTAGAAATTACAAAGTGGGAAGGCACAGATTATCAGTGCTTTGCACGCCAGGTGTTGGATAAATACCCGCTATGACAGTTGAGTTGCTCAACCGTCGTAGGACAGTATGATCCTTCGGGGCAGAAAATCTCTCTAGTGTTCTGAATCAATCCCCATATGTTTGCCCCGCCACATCCATGTTTCCGTCCAGCGGGTATTTGATAATTGTATCTGCAACAATATATCAAATACCTTCAGAAGGAGGAAACAACTATACAAATAAGATCTTTCTAAGTGACTTGATGGACTCAAGTGTCTTACGGTGCACATAAACCGCTTGAATTATCGTACGTGGCGCTGCGACAATACGCGCCTAGCGGACATGCTTCAAGAACAAAAACGCGTAAATTAGCATTAGATGAAGAAGAGGGAAATCAAGAAATGTATGGAGTCGTGGAATGGAATGAAATTGGGAACTGACGAAGCATGCAAGTGAGGCCTTGAGGGCAAAAGAAGCCATCACAACAAGGCTGACATTTCGTGGTTCTTGACGGTATATCTTGTGCACCGAGATTGGGATTGAGATCGCAAGCCCATCCTGGCTCGCATCCTGAAATCCATGTGCTTGAGTTGCAATTCTTGTTTTGCGTCAAGCCAGTGTTGTTCCCCGATTTCGCTTGGTTGATCAGAGTTTGTATGTACAAGTCCACCTCCGCCTGCGAGCACATTCTGCTAGGAGCATCTTCTGATAAACCAGCCAAACATCAAAGTTTGTATGTTAGTGTTACCACCAAGCTATGTCACAAGAGCATAAATAAAATTTCTTAGAGTTGGTAATATTTACCATATTTTTCCATGCACTTGGCCAAGAAATCCAGGTTTGACACTGAGCCATCCGCTGTATAATTAAACGCCATATTCCAATCGTTCCTCCTCAAATTCAGAAACAAAAAACTAAAGTCAAAAGATGTCCCCAAAATTAAAAGGAATATTAATTGCAAGTGTAAAAGTCCGTGGACCCATGGATGGACTGGGGTCGTGCGGACACGAGCGCATAGACGTAGATAGGCCCACTACATAAGCCCAATGAGATTCCATTCTAAAATCAATTGGCAATAGGAGGAGTAGCCCATTGGGCGGACAATTGACCAGGCCCAGTTGACACTTGGACAAACGGGTGTGGGTGGGCATCTCAATCTCTTTATAACCAGACCCAACAAACCCAAGAAAGGGAC
Organism: Rheum nobile; assembly: GCA_027886185.1. Lineage (NCBI taxonomy): Eukaryota > Viridiplantae > Streptophyta > Magnoliopsida > Caryophyllales > Polygonaceae > Rheum > Rheum nobile. Next base: position 6,353,424 of record WOAB01000644.1, on the reverse strand, counting down.
CCAGGACTGAACCCGCTCTGATACCATGTAGAAAGTCCGATGGACCGATAAAGGGGTGACGTGTCAACTCGTGCGTACATGCGCGTATAAGCCCAGTACATAAGCCCAGTGAGATTCCATCATAAAACCAATTGACAATAGAAGAAGTATCCCATTAAGCTTATATATAATAGACAAATTATGTCCCAACTTTAGACGTGGGACAATTATATTTCAACAACAATCACAAAAAAAAAAAAAAAATTGCAGAGGATTTACGGATCATCGATGCATTCTGCGGCCTTATCCTGGAGCTGATTGACCATAAACTGCGTAAAATTCTCAACGGCGGAGTTGTAAAACTGAGTGACGTCGGACATCCTCGTAGGAGGAGCTGCAGCAGCCATTAGCTGCGGCGGCAGAGCAATTACCTCTGCCGCGGACGCGGACGCGGCGGCGCGCAGCAGAGCAAATGCGAGCAAGATCAATCTCATTATCCGCATCATTCACGAATTCCGAAATCGATTTCCGTTTTTTCTTTTTTTGGATTGGATTGGGAATGGAGGAAGAGAGATATAAGAACAAGTGGATTGGCGACGCCGTGAATGTGAAATGGAGAGTCTGGGTGTGGAGTTGGAAGGAGAAGGAGAGGGAGACGGAGTCAGGTCTTGCGCGCCACCTCATTTGACTTTCTTGAAAATATGACGTTTGAAAAAAATATGGAATTTCAGTTGCTACTTTCGCTACTTGTGTGTGATTGTTTGGATTGTTGTGGTAAATTGAATAACTAATACGGAAAGGCCTACATGAAATGAAATGGTCAAGAAGAAAGACGAACTGCGCAATTGGGTCGTCGTTAATTAAAAATAAATAAATTAATCATATAATCATATGAACACAACTCGATCGAGTCTCTAGGAAACTACCTTCCTTATTTCCTCCGTCATTTTTCGTTAAAATAAGTACGTAACATATTTTTGATTTCAAAATGTATTTTCTCATATGGGTAGCATATAACATAGTATATAAGATGATATTGGAATCATTGACTTGTAATCTACAATATATCACTCACACAAATATTCACCAATATTAAACCTTCTAAAATATCCATGTTTTTATAAAACAAAATCTAGAACAATTAAAAATTCTTCTCATCCTCAAGGCACTTCCTATAAACCATTAATTGGATAAAATAAAATTATGAAGGGAGGTATTATTCTTCACATCATCTTGTTCTCATCACATTGTGAATTGTCTAAAATATTCTTAATATTATTTTTACAACGACAACTTTATATATCTTATATTCCTTCTTTTTTGGTAGAAATCTTTTTTTTCTTCCTAATGTCTCCCCCAACGAGCTAGTGTGGGGCAATGTCGGTGACGAGGCTTCTCTTTCCTCTGTGGTTGCAGGCTACGAGTTTTCCTTCCATGTGTGATTGCGTCGAAGAACGCTTTCAACCTGCAATGACATAGGATAACCACCAGTGAAGTCAACCGTATTACTGTCACGCCTCTCTTCTTCACCATAGGCGGTTGCCCCGCCAACTTGGCCGGATGTTGATACTGCTTTGTCGCAGCCTTTCCTTCGCTTGTTGTGCTGGTGCTGCTACTCGCTTTGCGAATTCGCCCCTTTATAAAAAATCCTAAATATATTATTTTAGAAAAGAAAACCATATTTTGTGTTTTTTGGTTGAAATTTTTTGATGCACGTGTTGCTTCATGAAATTGAGCATTGTAATACTTAATTGAATGTATGGGGTAACAGTAACATTAACAGTTTTTTGTAAAATTTTGTGCATTTGATGTTTTGTTGTATTCGTCTATTCAACGCCTGAGAGTCAATTGGTGTTGGCCATGACGGAGAAGACGTCGGACAATAGTGCAGGGCCTTGGTGGCGGACTACTGGATTAATGACGGTTAGGTCCCCCTATGGCTGGCTATGGTCTGTGCTAGTACGGTGGAACTGAAACTGATGAAGCCTCGGTTGAGAATATGAAATAGGGGAAAATAAGAGAGATATGAAAAGGGGTGTTTTTGTAAAACAATGGCAAAACTGTGAGTTAAGATGAGATTTGGTGTGAAGAATAACACTTATGTTTTCAAACCTTCACACCTGGGAGGGCTGGGTCTTCGAACCTCTAAAGATATGAACCATGCCTTACAATATAAAGTTCTTTGGAAAATTTTAGAGGAACCAACTAACCTATGGGTTAAAATTATCACAAAAAAATACTTAAAAGATCAACATATTTTGAACTATGAAAACAAAGGCAAATCTTCTTGGCAATGGGAAAAAATGACTAGTATTACTAAGGGATTTCATAAGGGGCTTATCTGACAAGTTGGGGATGGGAAAACAATTAAATTTTGGACTGACAAATGGGTTCTAAATGACCCTCTAAGTGAAATCATGACTATTGTACCTTGAAATAATCATGATGCCAAAGTAATGGAATATTTCGGTGATAACAACAACTAGAACACCACCAAACTATACCAAATTTTATCACATGATATCGTCTCGAATCATCTCAATACTGATTCAGACTAATCATATCTCAAACCGATTGTACTGGGCCGCCAACAAAAATGGGTGGTTTTCAACTAAATCAACAATGGAACAAATTACTAACTACTCAAACTACCATGCTGAAGATACCTCCTGGATATGGAAATTAAATATTTACCCAAAAGTTAAAAATTTCTTATGAAAAATTGTGAAAATGGACTACTAACAATGTTGGATCGTTAGTGTTACGTCTGAATGAATAAATGGTTTGTTCCCACAAGTGGTGCGGCGAAATAATATATCAAGAAAGATAGTAATTAGAACTCACGATGTATAGTGGAAACCCCAATTAGTCAAATAACTAACCAGGTAAAAATCACTACCTTCAAGCTTCTCGCTTGAGAGGATTTTGAAGAGTCTACTTGTCTTATTGATTTCTTGATCGGTTATACTTGTAGCCTGGACTTTAAACCCTAGACTTCCCACCTAGATTTGAATCTCTTCTACAACGAGAACACGAGTTCACTCCTCTAAGACTCACGGACGCTTCAGTTTTCTTTTCTCTCAATGAAATGCTCGGAGTTCGTACTCAAGAAGTGAATCCCTCACTTCTATTTATACATTCCGAAAATCCTAATAACAAGAATATCTAACTCACTATTTTCGGCAACAAGAAGATATCAATTTTGATTCAATAAGATAAAATCTCAACCAAATATATTATTTAAGGAAAGATTTCCAAAGATAATATAATCGAAATAAGATAATATTTTTCTCTCTCCAAATCTTCTAATCGGCGTGATCCACACGATTTTCCTTTTTCTAACCGCGTGATCTTCGATGATAATCTTCATGCTTGATTTCTTCATAACATTCACAACTTGATGTTTGTTACGGCACTGATGTTCTTTGAGAGGTAACAACGCGTATGGAGAACTCTTGGTTCCCTTTGTAATCATGCGCTGCTAATGGTTCCCTGTGACAATTCTGTTTGTTCCGAAAACACTTAAGCACCAGATTAGTTGAATGTTTGTTACCATCAAAACCTGAGGAATTCAACAAATTCTCCCTTTTTGATGGTGACAAACATCCTTGACAAAATAACACACATATGAGATAATGACAGTAGCATGAAGAAAGTTTTCCCCTTTTAGACAGAATAGTTCCCACAAAGAGACAGTACAGAATAAAGTGTGATTAGTTCCCCCTCAGCTAGACTACCCATCATTTTCCCCTTTTTGGCATCATCAAAAACCTGAAGTAAAGCGCAGAAGGAAAGAGAACACATCCGAATTACCAACCAACCCCTTTTTCACTAAATAAAGACAAGTAAAGACAACAACACGAGCAACATCAAAATAAGCAAAAGAACAAACATGATCAACATGCCTAACATGTAAACACATGAAACAGAAGCAAAGGAAAACAAAGCAACTACGGATAAGATGAGCTGGGAAAAAAAGAGGGATTAGTCAGCCGGAGAGAGACGAATCAAGCACCACTGGTGTCGGCAGAGGGAGCCAAAGTTTGAATAGCAATTAAAGTACGCACTTCCTCCATAAGACGCCTTTGTTATTCCGTTAACAGAGCTACCGCGCGGGATAAACTTCTCACGGTCCTTCGCAGATCAGGGTCATCCTTTTGTTCCCCCTCAGAGTCTGCACCATCATACTCTTCATCATCAACCTCAACCACTGGCTTCAAGTCTTCCTTAATCTAGCCAACTCCTTCCTTTGGGATAAACTGCATCTTGTGGAGATTACTCACATCTAGAGCGCAAGAAAAGAAAGAAGCTTTCCGTTTTCCCATTGTATACCTTGTGGTACTCTAGAATTTGCTTGACAATACGGGGGTAAGGAAGAGCATGGCGATCAGTGTTCATCGCATGAGCCATATGCTGCATCATCACTCTTGGCAAATTGATAGGCGCCTTCTCAAGCAGCTTAGCGAGAAGGACCACATCCAAGATCAATAGCTTGTTTCTCTTTTGTTCCATTGGAGTGAAATTGTAGATGAGGTAATGGAACAATACCTTGTTGACAGCAGACATAGCAGAGGTATCCAACGCACCAGACTCTGGGGGAGACGCAATCTCAGCAACACGACAAACCGCGTCGTGGTAGGGGAAATCCTTTGGCCAACGCCCCTTTGGATACTCATCATAGCCAGCACGAGGAACCCCCAAAATAAGGCTTAGTTCCATGCTAGAGAGCATATGGGTGGTGCCCTCCAACGTGTAACTGCCCAGAATTGTGTGGGGTCGAACCTCAATAACAAACGACGAGTAGAAGGCCCTAAGTTGGTCTTCATCAACATCCTTCTCCTTAACAAATAGGTGATCCCACTTCTGAGCCTCCAACAATGACACAACTTCCCCCCAGTGCATTATGCTTTAGGAAGTCAGCATCCAGTAATAGTTCCCTCACAATGCCTTTATGACTCATGTCCTTCACTTCGTCCACCTCAGTCTTCGCCTTCGATTTTGCCCCTTGGCGACATTGACTCTTGCGAATAGGAGCCGTGGACACCTTGGCGCGCTTTGATTTGCGCTAAAAAACTGGCTCAGACTTATCATCCGAGCTCACTGGAATGGCCTTGGCAGCCTATGCTTATGCCCTGGTTTGGCGTTTTGCGGGGCAACCCATCTTGACCCTTCTAGTGAACTTGGGTCCTTTTGGCGGCAAAGCCTTAGTGTCATCCTCAACCAACTCCTTCTCCAAATTGCACATGACCTCTGTGATTTGGGCAGTGACGATAGCGTGAACTTCGGGCACAGTCAACGTTGCCGTGGTGGCATCGCCCATAAATTCATTTGTCTCCATCTCAGGGTGGGTGGGGTGGGTGGGAGACGAATGCACCTCCTCCTTTTCATTAGAGGAGACGACAGTCGGGGCGGTAGAATTAGGGTTAGGGTTAGCGTCGGCAGGGGGTGGAGAGGGTGATTTTGGGGCTACATAGGGGACCGTGATGAGTTTGTCGGGTGTGGGGGAGGGTGGTGGGGAGGCGATGGTGGGGGCGGTGATCATTTGTGGCGGGTTGAGAGTTTCAAGAGTGGAGGTAGAAGGGGTGGCTTTCTTGGCAATGGCGGCGAGGATGGTGAGATCAGTTCCCATAGTAGAGAGCTTGCTAAGGGGACTTTGGAGATCCTCGAAAGCGGGTATGAGGAGGTTGGATGCAAAGGCCATTTGTGGAGCTTACGGAGGAAGATAAGGGAGAAACCAAGAGAGTTGGAGACAGAAGAGGCAATGAATAGCGGTGGAGAAAAATTACCTTTGAGAGCCGAATATATAGGGAGCAAGTGGATCGCTTCGGTTGCCAAAGATAACACCAAATCTTTTTTCCTTCTATCTTTTCCAAAGATTACGGCCAAAAATTTCACCTTCCAAAATTTACTCTTGCCAAAATCTATCCAAATACACTATAGCCTACACAAATCTCGAGCCCATCACATCACGCGGCCATCACTTCAACCCTAAATGCACATACCACCTCCCAACCATTTTGCAGACCATAATTACCTATCAAACCTGTCAAATCCCTATTGCAAACCACATAGGCGACAATTTGTTTTCTCGGCTTTCCGAAAAAATAGAAGAGTGTGATGTGGGGGTAACGTTACCAGAGAGGGTACAAACAACATCACACAAAAATATATGCGAGAATTTTAATAATATTTAATCATGAATGAGAGGCTCCCAGTTGTGGATGATTAGAGGGGCTCATAGGGAGCATCAAACATGATGGCTAGGGTAAGCTGTAAAGTCAACAATTATTTGGGTTTATAATGAGGGAACAATGTATCAAGTTGACTCTTTTGGGCCAAATGAAAGTTGTTTCATGTATTATTATGCAAGCATAGATAATCAAGTAAGAAATTTTGCAAATTAGAGAAGCACAAGCAAGATGCTAAGCATGTTATTCATATAATGATCAAGACGCTGGTTGAAAATCAAGACACGACACTTACACGATCACAATTTATCAAGTAATTTAGCCAATCATCGAGGGAACACAATAGGTAGACACTTAGTTGAGAGAGATCATACCAAGCTCCATGCGGAACTATTCGAAGGGTTCCCTATTGAGTTTCTTGGTGAAAATGTCAGCGATTTGATCCTTGGTTCCACAAAAGTCCATGAAAACTAACCCTTTCTCCACACAATCACGTAAGAAGTGATGTCGTATTTCAATATGCTTGGTACGTGAGTGTTGTACAAGATTCTTGGAAATATTTATAGAACTAGTATTATCATATAAAATGGGAATGAAGTCAAGAAGAATACCATAGTCACTGAGTTGTTGCTTGAGCCATAAGAGTTGAGTACAACAAGCTGCAGCGGCTATGTATTCGGCTTCTGCAGTTGACAAAGCAACTAAATTCTGCTTTTTTGACCCCCAGGAAACCAAACATGGCCTAAGGAACTGAGCCATTCAAGATGTAGATTTTCTATCCACTTTGTTCCCTGCAAAGTCAGCAACTGTGTATCCAACCAAATCAAAGTTGCCACCCCTGGGATACCACATACAAAGATCATATGTTCCCTTCAAGTATCTCATAATCTTTTTCACTGCTTTGAGGTGTGTCTCCTTGGGATCAGCCTGAAATCGAGCACATAGACACACACTATACATAATGTCAGGTCTACTAGCAGTGAGATAAAGAAATAAACCTATGATTCCTCAATAGAGTGTTGGATTAACTCCCTTTTTATGCTCATCCTTTCCCATTGGATTGTTGGGAGATATGGGAGCTGTGAAGGGCTTTGCATCAGACATTCCAAACTTCTTGATACACTCCCGGAGATACTTCTGTTGATGAACTCTCGTTCAATCTTCTCCTTGGGAGACTTGAAGACCCAAGAAGAACTTCAGCTTCCCAACCATGCTCATCTCAAATTCACTGGCCATAAAACTTGAGAATTTTTGAACCAGTTTGTCATCTATAGATCCAAATATGATGTCATCTACATAGACATGCACAACCAGAGTGTGCTTTCCTTCCTTCAGAAGAAACAGAGTCATGTTGACATTCCCACGAACGTATCCATGAGACAGAAGAAATTGAGAGAGGTTGTCATACCAGGCCCTGGAAGCCTGCTTAAGGCCATACAATTCCTTGTCAAGAATGTAAACATAATCAAGTTGGGAGGCATCTTCAAATCCAGGGGTTTGCTCCACATAGACTTCCTCCTTGAGAACGTCGTTCAAGAAAGTAGTGTTCACGTCCATTTGTTGTAGTTTAAAGTCATGGAAAGATGAGTATGCAATGAGTAGACGAATGACTTCCAAACAAGCAACAAGAGCAAATGTTTCATCATAATCGATCATTTTCTGCTGATTGTATCCTTTCACCACCAGCCTTGCTTTGTTCCTAGTGACCTGCCCTTGATCGTCCAACTTGTTTATGAACACCCATTTGGTTCATATCACTGTTATGTTCCCTGGGCGAGGAACGAGGCGCCAAACCTTGTTCCTTTCAAACTGATGGAGCTCTTCTTGCATGGCGTTTATTCAGTCCGAGTCATTCAATGCTTCTCCTACAATTTTAGGTTCTTGCAGAGAAAGAAAAGCAATGAAAGCACAAAATTTTTGCAAAGAAGAGCGAGTGCTATGAGGAATTCCCTTTCAAAAGTCTGTTAGGATTAGATGCACTGGATTATCCTTATTTTGCTGGTAGTTCCTTATCTGCAGAGAGTTGATGTCAAAATCATCAGAGTCAACGTTACCAGCAGCAGAGCTTTTGTCATCAGTCCTTTCAGCAATGGGACCTTCACCAGTTGTCCCCACATAATCAGGATTTAGGCTTTTTTCCTCCTGAGGGACCGGAGTAGGATCAGACGACAGAGCATCTCCATTAGTCTCAACGTTGTCGATTGAGCCTTGAATTCTCGGTGTTGATGGGTCATCGGGATTGTCTTGATTATGAGGGACCCCATTCACACCACCATTTGGAGCAACATCCATAATATTGTTTTCCACAAGCTAAAAACAGTCATCTTCTGAGGGACCGGTGTTCGAGGGAACACTAGCGGTTTGGTCTTGCACATTGTTACCAGCCATAACAGATTCATCAAAAACCACATGAATGCTTTCCTCTACCTTCCTTGTCCTCTTGTTGAACACTTTATAGGCCTTGTTGTGGAGAGAATATCCTACAAAGGTTCATTCATCACTCCTCGGATCAAACTTTCTAAGAGAATCTTTCTCATTGTTGTGGACAAAGCACTTGCAACCAAAAGTCCGCAGATGAGACACATTTGACTTTCTTCCCCTTATAAGTTCATAGGGGGTCTTGTTCAGCAGCGAGCGAATGGTTACCATGTTCAACACGTAGCATGCAACATTCAAAGCTTTAGCCCAAAAGTTCTTAGGAAGACCGCTAGCGATAAGCAAGGTGTGCGTCATATCCTCAAGAGTCTTGTTCTTCCTTTCCACAATACTATTTTGATGCGGAGTCCTGGGCGCTGAGAAGCTGTGACTTAAGCCATTGTTCCTACAGAGGGATAGAAACCGAGAGTTCTCAAATTGTGTCCCATGATCAGTGTGAATGGACCCTAAAGACTACCCTACACTCTTCTCAACAAATTTGAGCCAAGATTCAAACTCAGCGAACACTTCATCCTTTGATGACAGAAAGAGGGTCCATGTGTACCTGAAAAAGTCATCAACAATAACAAACACATATATATTTCCACCACGGCTCCTTGTGTGCATAGGCCCACAAAGATCCATGTGGATTAGTTCCAGAGGACGAATTGTGCTTACCTCTTTCTTGGATTTGAAGGAGGACCTTATCTGATTACCTTTGGTGCAAGCATCACAAACTTCATTACTCGTTGCTTCGATCTTTGGAAGACCGTTGACCAGTTCTTGTCTATGAAGTTTGGAAAGAAGTTGGAGACTTGCATGTCCAAACTGCTTGTGCCACATATATGTTGTCGCAGCAATGGACGACAAACAGAGATCCTTCTCAGGGATAAAATCATGATCAACCTTGTATACATTGTTATCACAGATCCCTTTGAGCAAAATTTTTCCTGTACTAACACACTCAACATAGCAATCATCAGTAGTAAAGACTACCCTATTTTTCTTTGTTTTGGCACAGTTGAGCATCACTAAAAAGATCAAATTTGAGATTGTTCACGAGAGTCACGTTATCCACAGTTATGTGACTAGAAAGCCTTACCTTGTCGAGACCACAAACTTCTCCTTTACTCTTATTCCCAAAGGTTATTGAACCTCCGAAGGCTTGTTGAAGTGAGGTAAACCAACTTTTGTTCCCTGTCATATGACTTCTGTAATACCCCTCAATCTTTAGTAAGGATATTTGGGTAATTTCCTCAACCCTCGTTCTGTAATCGTGTCGCTTTCAGAAAAGTTTAGATTTTCTGTAACGTGTTCGATCTCTGTATTACTTCCCTGAGTGGTATAAAATACATTCGACGTATTTTCGGGGCTTAGAATATTTGTTCGGGTACAAATATATATAATCCGGGGTTTAAACCCACGCCAAGCCTTTTCCCGGATAAACAGACACGAAAAGGGCAATTCCGTGACCGCGGCAGCAATTCCGCGACAGCGAAAAAATGGCTCTCAGAAGAGCTGGGCACAGGAGTATTCCGCGACCGCGGAAAAAGTTCCGCGACCGCGGAAAAGTCCAACACGCCAACGTCGCGTCGTCTGCAGAGCATCGCCGTCTGTGCCGCCGTTGATCGTCTGACTCGCCGTTGATCTGGGCGGGGAGGACTCCTCTCCTTGGCTATAAATAGAGGCGAGCTTGGAGGATCTCTGGGCACTCAAATCCGATCTCTCTCTCTCGTTTTCTTGCTCGCCGGAGTTTCGAGCTCTCGCCGGAAATCTTCGAAGTGTCGCCGGAGCTCTCGTTGGTGGTTGTGGTGCTCGTTGGAGTGGTGCTTTGGAGGCACAAGGAGGTCAGGAGTCGAAGCCCCCTCGCATCGTAGCCGGTGAGTTTTCTCCCTTTGGAGTCATCGGAGTTCATGGCTGTGACCGCGGACATGAACTGCCGCGACAGTGACAAGGTCGGCCGCGTCCGCGGCAACTGTCATGACACTCGCGGACGCCTTGTCCTCGACGGCCACGACCGCGGAATCCCAGCCGCGACCGCGGATTGCTCTGGCAATCGCGATCGTGGCCTTGGGCATGCCGGTCTCGGTCGGGACCTTTGTTCTTTCAATTTCGTTCGTTCTTTCTTAGATTCGTATCATTTTATTGTCGAATCTAACCTAGGGTTTTGTTATGGGTCGTCGTCGTAGGAATCTGTAATCCGACTTCCGTTCCCGTTTCGGACCCAAAAACCCGTCATCTTTCAATCGTTCATTAGACCAAGGCAAGTGGCGGTTCGCTCTTGCTTATCATTCCATATTTCCATTAATTATCAATTGTTTAATTGTTAATTAAATTGGGATGAACTATTGTTTTCGTTTGGGAACATATTTTATAAATGATACGATTAAGAAAGTGATATTATAATAGGTTGTATATACTGCTAGAAACAACGCTATTATATATATATATTATTGCCATAATGGTATTGATGTGGACTATTGTGTGATTTTAACTGTTTAGTTAGAACGAGTATTCGTAGAAACGCTATGTGCCTTGCGAGGTCTAGTCGTTTCTTTATAACTGGTACTAGGAGGATTTTGCCCTAGTACTCTCTCTGGTCATGACTATTGTTTTGGGACGAAAAGATCGGACGACCTAAATCGCCTTAGACGGGGTAACTAGTCGACTGGACGATAGGAAACAATCCAAACCAAGTAAATAATAGATAAACAAGAAATAAATATGTAATAACAAGACGATTTTATTAGATGTCGCGTGAATCGGATTGAATCGTGATACAACTTATCGTAATAAAACCAGAGATCGAGTGGGACTCGATCGATGACTTGTGAGTGGCGACCGGTAGGGGTCAGACGTAGGTAACCGTTTTTAGAGCTATATGGGCCGCGAGAGTGCTATTTTGGTGAGTTATCTCCGTAAGAAAGCGTGTCCCTAGCGTAGTTGTGAGAGTTGAATTTTTATCTTCCTTGTCGTCCCAATATGGTAAGTCCATTTACTCTTTGTGACCGTTGTGCTTCTTCGATATCTTTGTCTTCTATGATGGACGTAATGGCGAAGATTTCGCCATTAAATTGCTGGTAATGGTGGTGGTTTAAGTGTTATAGACGTTGCATGATCCGGGCATTAAATGCGTGGCGGGATCTTCGCGACCCTGTCGGATGACGCTCGACCAGAGAAGTCTTGTCGGCTTTTCTGGGCTTTCATTGTTTGACCTTCCGAATGGAGATGGGCTTAGGCTCGATCGAGGGTCTGATCTTTTCTTTGGAGAATCCAGGCCCAACAATAGCCCCAAGTTGCTATGGGCTTACGGTTTAGGCAAGTTGACCGGAATCCGTGGCAACTTCTCTAGACACGATATCCACCTTCTGATTTGGCGCCTTCACTCAGGGCTACGTGGCGCGTGATCGAGGCTTGATGCGACGCCTCTGCAGGTCTTCACTTCCCTCCATAAATTCATAGAAGATGGAATCGATTGCTCTTCATCATCTTCCTTCACAAGTTTCTGGTAAGCCTCTTGGTCTCTCTTTGCCATTGCTTTCTGCTTTCCTTAACCATAGCTCTTTGATTCCCTCCCCTCTCTATTCTCGACATGGTTTCTCTTGAGGCTTCTGAGTCGTCGAAGACTCTTTCTGATTCTCGTGGGGAAGAAGATCCTCCTCGTTTCATTCTAAAGGAGTCGGATGCGTTAATTAGTACCATGTCTCAGGCGGAACTGGATCAGGTGCTCCAAGTTGGAGGCTTTCCGCCGGAGACGGTCGCTAGACTGCCCCATCCAGATGAGAGGGCCGATGCTCGCTACGAGGGATGGGTCTGCTTCTACTCTTACCCGTTTAGAATAGGGCACACGTTTCCTTTTTCCCCCCTTGTGAGGGACTTTCTAGCTACTTTGGCGTTGGCGCCATGTCAAGTGATGCCTCAGGCGTGGAGAGTTCTTAGGGTCTTAGACCTTGTGAATGTCCGGACAGGAGCTGATTTGATTTTGATGCTCTGTGGTATAACTACTTCATTGGGTCGAGGAGTTCTTGTCGCGTTCAGTTGCGTGTTCGACTTGGTCGGAAATCTTTGGTGCAGAGTCCAGATGTCAACGACCGTGGATGGGGGTCGAAGTTCTTTTTCGTCGAACGCTCTTCTCTGGAGAAGGAGGGGGAATGTCCGTTTTTGTTGACGGAGTGGCGAGTCAATAGTATGTATTTGTCTTTCCTTTCGTGTTTTTGTGTCTTAACTCTTGTTTTAACTTTTCTTCTTTGTAGTTCCCGAACCAGAGGATCTGGAAGTGAGTAGCCGATCAGAGGGCTTGTCGAAGATTGTGCTTGAGGTTCCTGCGTCTGAGAGGAAATTTGCGAACATCAACTTGCTATCGACGACTCCTGCTCCCCAAGAAGACATGTCAAATGTTTCGTCGTCTCATGCGAAAGGTTGACTTTCGGCTTTTAGAAGTCTTTTTCAACGTTTTTCGTTTTGTCGTGTGCTTAAGGATTTCTCCTTTTTTGTCGTCCTGTCGTGTCAGGTTCCCCTGGTGGTCGGTCAAGTGCTCGATTGAGGGTGGCATCAGGGAAAAGTTTGATTGAGCAAAGGAAGGCAGCCGCCAAGGCGGCGTCGAGCAAATCGGCTCTGATTGACCTGACGGCCCCGGGCAAATCTGGTTCTAAGAGGAAAGCGATCGCTTGTCCCGATGTCGTCGAGGTGGAGGTATCCAAGAAGAAGAAGGACGTGACCGCCGAGGGGATTGACAAGATCGGTGCCGTTGGGCAGTCGATTGTCGATCTTTTTCATGCTCAGGACCCGACTTTGAAGTCGGAGGTTGATGACGTCTCTCCCCTCGACTGCATTGGTGAAGCGGGGTGCTCCACATGGAAGGTGAATTGTCCTTTTGTTTGTGTCTTTTTTCTTTTTTGTTCGATCATGTCTTCTGATCGTGTGTCGTGTCGCCGTGTGAGATTGTAGTCTTTTCAGTATCTTTTGGGGGCATATTTCGGCGTCAAGGCGATGGTCACCAAGGCCGAGGATCGGGCTGCTAGGTCAGAGTCCGATCTTGCGTCCTTGAGGACTAAATTAGAAGGAGCGGAGAGCCGCTTCCGTGAAATCGAGCGTCGCCTCGTCAGAGACATGAAGAGTTGTCAGGGGGAGTTAGTTGTGTGTCAGAGGGAGCTTGAAGAGTGTCGGGCAGGCATTGAAGATGAAGTGAGGCGGGCTCGTATCGTCGACGGTCAGATTGCTGGCGACGTGGGGGCCTTCTATGGTGTGAAGTCGCGCATTGAGATGATTGAAGAGTTCAATGAGGGCAAGCACGAGCTCTGGGACCTGAAGGCGGAGAAGGAGACTTTGGACTCCATTTTCCCAAAGGGCGATCCTGGTCAGGAGCTGTTCTGCTTAGCCGGCGTCGGAGAAGAGGCTATGGATGAAGGTGCCGATGAGGACGAAGCTCATTTTGGCGATGCTAAGCCAACCGACGAGATAGCCCCATTGGAGCCAGCCCCTGCCGAAGGTAACGTTGTTGTTCCCGATGCTTGACTTTGTTTGTCCCACTTGTGTGTGGGTTTAGACATTTGGTGCCTTTGGGTAGTGTATGTTTTGGCGACCCGTCCACCATTGCGGGTCGCAGAATATTTCTGTTTGATGAAGCCCTACAGGTGTGTAGGCAGACAATGTGGTTTGGCGACCCGTCCTCCATCGCGGGTCACGTATTTATAAAAATGCTTTTTATTTTGCTGCAAATGCGTTTTTACATGTAGGATTGCATGCTAGTTTGTTTTGTACATGTTCGTCGAACTTTCGAGGAAGTCGTCGACGACGTTTAGTATATCGTGTATGTCGGTTTCACCCGTGTGCTCCGTCGAGTGGGGTTTCACCGTGTGTATGTATGTAGGGCAGGCCTGCGACGTGTTTGTGTATGTGTTAGTCATGACATTATGCCGGGGAGGTAAGCAATATATAATAAGGTGTTTGTTCCTTATGTTTAATTGCGTGAATGTAATAAGGTGTTTGTACCTTATGTTTTGTATAAGGCAGGCGGTGTGCCGACGTGCCTGTGTTGTCATCTCCCCGTAATCCGATCGATCGTGTAATGTAAGCGCTATATGCGGATGATAGGATCCATTTGCGGACGACTGGGTCCATTTGCGGATGACGGGGTCCAATGTAAATGCTGTTCTGCATTTGTATTTTTTGTAAGGAGGAAATCCTCGCTTAGTGTCAGATGATGACATGTAAAAGAAAGTAGCGATGTATATGCGATGGCATGTGATATGTATGCGACAGATGGCAATGTATATGCGATAGCATGCGATATATGTGCGACAGATGGCAATGTATACATGATAGCATGCGATAGGCAGCAATGTATATGCGATGTATAGAGTTTTGCGTGATGTTTTTACCTTATCGGTTCAGAAATGGTATAGCTTGAGATGTGTTGTGTTCCAACTCCTCGGGATTGGTTGTCCGTCTTTGTCTCCTAACTGATACGCTCCTTGTCCGACCACTTCGGTGATCAAGTAAGGTCATTCCCATTGTGGTGCTAGCTTTCCGTCGGATGGGTTCTTGGTGTTCTGGAATGTCTTCCTTAGGACCCAGTCTCCGACCTTGAATACCTTGATTCGGACGTTTTTGTTGTAACTCCTTACGACTTGTTGTTGGAACCTGACCATCCTGATTCGAGCTTTCTCTCTAATTTCGTCCACTGTGTCGAGATTATGTGCTAGTTTGATGTCGTTTTGTTCGTTTGTCTGAAGGTTATAGCGAGCGGTCGGAACCAGTAACTCAGCCGGGATGACTGCCTCGCTCCCGTAGACGAGAGAGAAAGGCGATTGCCCGGTCGCATTCTTTGGAGTAGTCTTGTCGGACCAGAGAATAAGTGGGAGTTCGTCTGCCCATTTGCCTTTAGCTCCCGTGAGGCGTTTCTTGAGGTTGTTGATAATGATCTTATTGCTGGATTCGGCTTGTCCGTTGGATTGCGGATACTGAGGTGTGGATGTGACCAATTTGATGTTCCATTGGTCGCAGAAGGCTCGAGTCTTATGACTGATGAATTGGGAACCGTTGTCGCACACGATTTCTGATGGGACGCCAAATCTGCACAAGATATTGCGTTTTATGAATGAAATGACGTGTTGATCTTTTACCTCTCTGTAGGCTTCGGCTTCGATCCATTAGAGAAGTAGTCCGTCATGGCAAGGAAGAAAACTCTTTGACCCGACGCGGGGGGAAGCTTTCCGACGATGTCCATTCCCCATCGCATGAAGGGCCATGGAGCCAGGGTCGGATGGAGGAGCTCTGAAGGCTGATGATGGACGGGTGCGTGCCGCTGGCAGGCGTCGTACTTCTTGGTGTATTTCATGGCGTCTTGGTTCATTGTTGGCCAATAGTACCCGTTTCGGAGGGCTTTTCCTGAGAGGCTTCGTCCGCCGGTGTGGTTGCCACACTCTCCTTCGTGTAATGATTGTAAGATACGTCCGACTTCTGGAGTCTTAAGGCATCGCAGGAGTAATCCTGTAACAGATCTTTTGTACAAGATATTGTCAATGATATCGTAAGATAGTGCTTGTACCTTGAGCCTTTTTGCTTATGTCTTGTCGTCGGGTAGAATGCCATCTTTTAACCACCTGATATAAGGTAGCATCCAGTCATCATCGGCATCGATGATGTCCTCTTCGGGTCGGTCGTCTATTTCCATGGCGACGAGTTCTTCAAGTGATGTTGTTAACTCGACGGATGTTCTCGGGACGCCTGACGTCGTGATGTGGGCCAATGGTATATGTGGAAATTCTTTCGGGTTTAGGACGGATCCTAAATTGGCGAGTGCGTCAGCTTGGGAGTTAAGGTCCCTGGGTACCTGTCGGATGTTGAATGTCTGGAACTGTTCGATTAGTTTCCTGGCTACCTCGAGGTAGGCTACCATT
Source organism: Rheum nobile (assembly GCA_027886185.1). Classification (NCBI taxonomy): domain Eukaryota; kingdom Viridiplantae; phylum Streptophyta; class Magnoliopsida; order Caryophyllales; family Polygonaceae; genus Rheum; species Rheum nobile. The sequence continues at coordinate 6,336,941 of WOAB01000644.1, read as the reverse complement.
CTGGTATCCTTGGCGTTATACGAACCTTGTATCTGATTTACGACCAGCAGGGAGTCGCAGACGACTTCGATCTCTCGGACCCCTAGGTCGCGGGCCAGGATGAGTCCGAATATGAGTGCTTCGTATTCAGCTTCGTTGTTGGTCGCATCCCACTCACATCTGACAGCTTGAGCTATATTGTCCCCCTGTGGCGATTTCAGTACGACCCCAAGCCCCGATCCTCTGGCGTTCGATGCCCCATCTGTGTGGAGCTCCCATGTACCTGTCTCGTCTATTGCGAGTAGCTGTGTCGCTTCTTTAGTGGCTTCTTGCTCTAGGGTCGGACTAAAATCGACCACAAAGTCGGCTAAGGCTTGCGACTTGATCGCCGTCCTAGGCTCGTATTCGATGTCGTAACCACTGAGGTGTATGGCCCATTTGGTCATTCGTCCTGTGAACTCGGGTTTGCTCATGATAGCTCTCATGGGATGATTAGTGCGAACAGTAATGGTATGGGATTCAAAATATGGTTTGAGTTTATTTGAAGCCATTACCAATGATAGTACGAGCTTTTCAAGTGACGAATACCTCGTTTTGGCTGATAATAGCGTCCGACTGACGTAGTATATTGGCGACTGTTTGCCATCCTCCTCTCTGACCAGTACAACGCTTACGACCGACTGCAAGATAAAGAAATAAGGGCTCGTCGCCTTTAGGTTTGGCCAGTAACATGGGACTGGCCAGGTACTCTTTGAGGTTCTGGAATGATGCTTCGTGTTCCTCCGTCCATTGAAAGGACTTGTTCTTCTTGAGCGCGTCGTGGAAGGGTTTGCATTTTCGGATGATTTGGAGATGAATCTGTTCAGAGCTGCTATCCGACCTGTAAGCTTCTGTACGTCTTTGACACATTGGGGGGATCGGAGGTTGATGAGAGCTTTGATCTACTCTGGGCTGGCCTCTACTCCTCTTTGTGTCACCATGTATCCTAAGAACTTCCCTGACGACACTCCAAAAGAGCATTTAGTAGGGTTTAGTTTCATGTTGTACCTTTTGAGCACCTCGAAGCTGTCGTGTAGGTGGTCTATGTGATCTTCTTTCTTTTTGGACTTGACCAACATGTCGTCAATATAGACTTCCATCGTTTCTCCGATTTGGTCTTTGAACATTTTGTTGACCAATCGTTGGTATGTAGCCCCTGCATTCTTCAGACCAAAGGGCATTACTTTGTAGCAATAGATACCTTGGCTGGTGATGAACGTTGTTTTTTCTTGATCGTCGGGATCCATAAGGATCTGATTGTAGCCACTGAAGGCGTCCATGAAGGTGAGCATTTCGTGTCCTGTTGTGGCGTCGACCATGGCGTTGATGTGAGGCAGAGGAAACGAGTCCTTGGGACAAGCCTTGTTGAGGTCTGTGAAGTCGATGCAGACTCTCCATTTGCCGTTCTTCTTCTGGACCACGACCACGTTGGCTAGCCATTCAGGGTAGTGGACCTCCCTGATTTTTCCGGTTTCCAATAAGCTTCTGACTTCGTCGTCGATTATTTTGTTCCGTTCGGGGGCGAATTTCCTGCGTTTTTGCTTGACAGGGGGATGAGATGGATCCACATTTAATTGATGAGTAATAATGTTGGGAGATATCCCGACCATATCCTCATGCGACCATGCGAAACAGTCGGCATTGGTCCTGAGAAAGTTGAGAAGTTGTCGTCTGGTCGAGTCGTCCAGGCCCGACCCGACCCGTACCGTTCGGTTTGGCTTTGAAGGGTCTAGTGCGATCTCGTCGAGTTTCTCCATTTCTGGTTCAATGTATCGACTAGGTCCTTCGCCGATCTGTGGTTGCTATGCGATCTTGTGTTCGACCGCGTTCTTCATGGAAGCGACATAGCATTCCTTTGCGGTCCTCTGATCTCCTTTGATTTCTTGGACTCCCCACTCGGTGGGGAATTTGATGACTTGATGATATGTTGAAGGTACTGCCTTCATAGCGTGTATCCATGGCTTGCCAAGAATACAATTATAGGGAGATGGACAGTCTAGGACTAAGAATTTAACATGTTGAGTGATTCCTCCAGCGTATGTGGTCAGAATGATTTCACCAGTCGTGTGCTTAACCTCGCCGCTGAACCCGACCAGTGGGGTCGACTTCTTGACTAGATCGTTCTTAGCCAGACCTATTTCTTTGAGAGCATCGAGGGTCAAGATGTTTGTCGAACTCCCTGTATCGATTAGTATTCTCCGGATTAAGCAATTACCAATGGACAAAGAGATTACCAGACCGTCATGGTGACTATCGGACTCGTCGAATGTGACCGTCGGAAGGTTAGATGCCCTCCTTGGCTTGAGTTCTGATGCCTCGGGCTTGTCGCCTTTGCTTTCCTTGGCATGTCGCTTAGCCGCGGAGTATGTGTTCCCGCATATGTCGGATCCGCCTGAAATGGTATTGACAACTTTCGTATGGACAGGAGATGGGGGTTTGTTCTGTTTTACCTGATCTCGGCGTTCCATGGTGGCTTTTTCCCGTTCCGAGATGACGTCGCGTAGGAGCCCCTGTGAGAGCAGCCTAGCGACCTCTTTTCGCAGGGCGATGCACTCGTCGGTCGAATGACCATGGTCGCCGTGGAATTCACACCATCGACTCATATCCTTCTTGACGTCCGGGCGGTCGCTCTTTCGGGGCCATCTTACGTCTTTTCCATACTTGTCGAAACTCTTGACGAGCTCCGACACGGAAACGTTGAAGTTATAAGACTGGACCCTAGGAGGCAACGCAGAACCGTCCCTCCATTCCTGTGACCTGTCTTGGAGAGAACTTACCTGATTTGATTCGTTTCGATTACGAGAATAGGGATGTGGGCGTCTGTCTTGACGATTGTCGGAGGAATGTTTGCGATCGGATGGATCGGGTCCACGTGAGGCTTTACGCGACTCACGGTCTTTTTCCAGCCTTACCTCGGCCATAGTTTTGGCCTGAACGTCTTCGAAACTTTTGCATGGATACTTGGTAATCTCATCGTAGAGATTGCTGTCTTTGACCAGGCCTTGTCGGAATGCTTCGATAGACGTTATGACGTCACAGTGGGGGATCCCCACTTTCTCTTTGTTGTACCTATTAAGATAATTTTGGAGAGGTTCATTGTATCTTTGTGTGACTCGGTAGAGGTCACTCGATTGTTTCTCATGCTTCCGACTGCTGGCGAACTGGCTCTTAAAAGAGTTGACCAGATCCGCAAATGATGCGATCGCTCCCTGAGGCAAACGCATAAACCAAGTTAGTGCGGGGCCCGCGAGGGTCGTGCCAAATCTTTTGCACATGACAGCCTCGCGGCTCTCCCTTGAAATAGATGCAGCCATTAGTTTTTGTTTATAGAGAGAGATATGGTCATCTGGATCAGTGGTGCCGTCGAATGTCGCCATGTTGGGGAGATGGAACTTCTTGGGGATCTCGACCCTTGAGATTTCTTCGACGAATGGGGATTCTTCGAATCCGCCGGACGCTTCCCTCTCGATCGGTTGCGGGACTCCTGGGAGCCTGTTGAAACGATCGTCGATCGCCTTCATGTGCCGATCGAGCGTTTGCTGAAAAAGGGCCATGACATCTGGCGGACTGGCAACCTGTGTTTCGTCGATTCGGGCCCCAACAGACCCGATCGGTGTACGAAAGGTGACATGGTTAGTCGAAAATGGACTAGCAAAAGGAGTTCGAGATGTACCCTCAGCGTGTCCGAGACGTCGTATGCTGGGAGGCGTTGGCTCGATATTGTCCATGTCGAGGCGCGTTCGGGCGCCGCCGTGGGCCGGCGCATTCCTAGATCCTGAGACCACTGAGTGTACCTGTGACTTAAGAGACTCGTTCTCACGGGTTAGTTGCGCAATCTCGGCTTCGGATTGGGTTGACAAAGCGGCTAGGGCTTCGGTCTTCTGACGTTGCTGGGCTAGTTCCTCTTGAAGGGCGGCCATTTTCTGAGAGAGTTCTTGGAACTGGGTTAGAGTAGGATTTTCGGTTGGGTTTTCTGTGGTTTGGGTTTCGCCTTCGAGACGTAGTTCTTGGTTGTCAGTAGGAGGATCAATAGCCAAGGTTGGAAGATTCCGGAAAGGTGATCGACAAGTTGCCCCACGGTGGGCGCCAAATTGTTTTGGGACGAAAAGATCGGACGACCTAAATCGCCTTAGACGGGGTAACTAGTCGACTGGACGATAGGAAACAATCCAAACCAAGTAAATAATAGATAAACAAGAAATAAATATGTAATAACAAGACGGTTTTATTAGATGTCGCGTGAATCGGATTGAATCGTGATACAACTTATCGTAATAAAACCAGAGATCGAGTGGGACTCGATCGGTGACTTGTGAGTGGCGATCGGCAGGGGTCAGACGTAGGTAATCGTTTTTAGAGCTAGATGGGCCGCGAGAGTGCTATTTTGGTGAGTTATCTCCGTAAGAAAGCGTGTCCCTAGCGTAGTTGTGAGAGTTGAATTTGTATCTTCCTTATCGTCCCAATATGGTAAGTCCATTTACTCTTTGTGACCGTTGTGCTTCTTCGATATCTTTGTCTTCTATGCTGGACGTAATGGCGAAGATTTCGCCATTAAATTGCTGGTAATGGTGGTGGTTTAAGTGTTGTAGACGTTGCATGATCCGGGCATTAAATGCGTGGCGGGATCTTCGCGACCCTGTCGGATGACGCTCGACCAGAGAAGTCTTGTCGGCTTTCCTGGGCTTTCATTGTTTGACCTTCCGAATGGCGATGGGCTTGGGCTCGATCGAGGGTCTGATCTTTTCTTTGGAGAATCCAGGCCCAACAACTATACCCTTACTCAGGGTAGGTGAACACAGCTGGTGCCGATATTCGGGATTTATTCCCTTCGATATCTCTCGCGATGAGATGATATATCTTAAAAGCTTGTAACGTAAATGTACGCTTTGTCACTAAAACAAGATAAGTGTCGATATGCACATAATTAATGAACCTTGGGCGAGAAGTACAACTTGGAACCTCGTCTGGACTTCGATTAGAGTAAGTTCTCCTTCCAAATCTGAATTCGCATTACGCGGTGAGGTTGGTCGTGGACCCAAATGGTCAAGTATGTTTAAACGCTTGTGTGAAATTATAATGTTCCCGAACACTTGTCATACTTTCCGATAAGACTCAATCTTTTGGAGTCTTCTCTTCATACGTTTCCTTAAGACTCGATCTTTAGGAGTCTTCTCTTGATCTTTCTGTTTCGTATATTCCTGTAGAAGTATTGAGGTTTACTATCGTCATCGGCTTTCATTCGAGAAGCGATGGGTCTAGCCTAATACGACTACTTAGAACCTTTCTGTTTTACCCTTGCATAGTCTTTCATTAGACTAACCAACCGGTTATTTTTCCCTTGCATGGTTGGCTGGTGTCATCCGTCTCATACGGCACATCAGGTAAACTTCCGTTCCGTGAAGGCTAGAATCTGACGATGAAGCTAGGCAGATGAAGTTTTAAGAGTTTTTATCCAGGTTGAAGATCCTAGGCGGGTGATCGCTTCGATCAAGACCCTTATGTTATTTATTTAAAAGACTTCCGTTGTATTAAACATATTATGTATTTCTGTTGTATTTGGGATTTACGGATGTAATTCCGAGACTTTGGTTTAAATAAAGATTATGATATCTCGTATTATCAGTGTGTTTTATGTTTTGAATGAATGGTTAAAGCCTTGGGTGGCTTCGGATGTGAAATCTGAGGTCACTGGCGGTAATACTTTCAAGGAAATATTTGGGGGTGTTACTGATTTGGTATCAGAGCCGATTTTTTTTTTCGTCGCCCCGCAGATTATGAGCGCATTCATCTCTCATCTGAGGAACCCGAGGTGGCCCTGCCATCTCCAGTTAGGCTTGAGTTCCCGGTTCTCTCGCCGTTCTTTGAGGTCGGGGAGCCCAGTAGTCCACCCGAGGAGGTGAAGACCGTACTCTCAGAGTCGGTGGTATTGGTATTTGACAGGGCTGAGGTTCCCGAGGCGGAGCCTGAAGCAGACCCAAGGGAGGATACAGAGGAAGAGGAGGAGCCGGTGCAGTACCTTGGAGGGTACTACGACGACGACTTCGAAATTGAAGAGGATCCTAAGGAAGATCCTGAGGAGGACCCGGAAGAGGATCCGGAGGAGGACCTCGAGGAATATGGCTACAACTTGGAGCACTTGCTGGAAGGCAGCGAGAACCCGGGAATGCAGATCATTTTTCTGAGTCCAGAGTTGTCGCCTGATGAGGAGTATACGCCGTTGTCCCCTGCCGCTTGGGAGGCGTTGGGTATTTCAGGTACCGTTAGGAGGAGGAGTGGGTTGCTAGATGCACCAGAGGACCCGCAAGTGATCCCTACTCCGAGGAGGCCAATGGTGAGTCCTGATTCGCGACATGTGCTTCGCCAGAGTCAAATGGTTTCCTCTGAAGCGCGTCGCCAGGTGGATGAGGCGGTTGAGCATGCTCGAGGAAGGGCAAGGCCGTGGGAGTCAATGGGTACACCAAGGGTGGTCCCGACCCAGCAGGCCAGGCCAAGGCCCCGAGTACTGGAGGAGTGGTCGAACGCCCTGTACGACATGGGGGAGAGGACATACGAGGCTGAGCTCGGTCTCTCCCGAATGCTTGTGGACGTCCATGAACTCCAGGAGTATATCCGCCAAGCAAGATTGCTACTTGACCCTTTGTACGAGGTGAACAGGGCAGACTTCCAACCAGGATTTTTGGAGGAGTTGTGCTACCCACCGGGATCTGTTAGGGTTGGACCAAGTGTTCCCGCGCCTAGAGAGAGGCCGAGGGCACCAAGGCCGAGAGGTGGGCCGTGTGCTCCAGGGCCGAGTAGGTCAAGAAGTCTGACACCAGACCCCTATGATAGACCACGTGCGAAGAAGCAATGCATGAGAGTTCCCGATTATAGGAAGTTTTTCGAGGCACCATGATGGGGGCCAGTGTTAAGTTTAGCGTTTTCTTTTCTAGTGCTTTGGTTGTTTCGTTTTGATAGCATTGTATTCTCCAAGCAATTTTTCCTTGTCGCTTGGAAGAATTTCACATGTAGACCCTATCAGACTCATTTTCAGTTCATCAATGAAAGTTTACCAAGTTTGGTCTATTCTAAGTCGATGTTATACGTTGTGCATGTTGAAATGATATTAACGTTATAAAATACTTGGAATTTGATCGGTAAACAGATGGTGAACACAAGGAACACCATTCGTGCTGGTGCTAGGCCAAGCAATAACCCCAGACCGAATTTGAGGGATGCCGCTAACCCAGTGGATGAGAACGAGTCTGTTTCTCACAACAATCCTGTGGGCAGTGACCAAGTTTCGGTCAACGCTCTAGTTATTTTCGATGTTGCGGCAATTGAGGCTATTCGAGGGATTGTGATGCAAGCAGTCATCGATATTATGTGACCAATCGCGCCTCAGGCACAGGGTGTGCCAATTCCTCATGTGGTTCCTAGATTCGAGGAGCCAGCTGTCCATGTACCCCATGAGGATGCGATCAGGAACAGAGGCAATTATGGCCGAGCGCTGAAGGCCATTAGCTCTATGAGGCTTGACAGCTATGATGGGAAGGGAGAGCCAGTCAGAGTGGAATATTGGTTCTCGTACATGGAGCGACTGTTCAGAAACGTCGAGTGTACTGAAGCGGAGAAGGTGCACATTGCTTCCCTTCAACTGAAGGAGGTGGCTACTGGCTAGTGAATGGTGGGAAAGCACCGATCTAGCTGATCACCCTGGACTGAACTGGGAAATGTTTAAGGCAAAAATGACTAATCGATTCTTTTCCCAAGCTATGAGGGAAGAGAAGCATAAGGAGTTTCTCTATCCGAGGACGGATGGATTGAAAGTGACTGAGCTTGCGGCCAAGTTCAATCACCTGTTGCAGTATGCTGGGCCGGAAGTGTCCAGTGATGAGCAGAAAATCTGACATTTCCACGAGTGGATGAATCCAGACATCAAGCCACTGATGGTACATCACAGATGCTCTACTCTGGAGCAGTACGTGGACGCTGCCTATAAATTAGAGGTGACTCTGGAGGAGTCAGCTAAGAAGCACAATCGCCAGAGACCGGCATAGAGCCAGCCTCAGGCAAGTGGGTTCAAGCGACCCGCACCACCGTCAAACTTTGCCAAATCTGGCCGAGCGAGAACAGAGATGACTCATGGAGGGTCTACGCAACGTTCAAGTCAGGGCAAGAATCCGATCCAGTTCTACAACTGTGGTACACCCGGGCACAAGAGCAATGAGTGTCCGAAGGAGAGGAGGACGTGCTTTGGCTGCGGGAAGGAGGGGCACTTGCAGACTTTTTGTCCGCAAAGGAGGCAGAAAGGAGCTGAGTCACAGCAAGGGTCAGTTAGTCATAACAACCGACCTAGGTTCATACCAATGGAAGCTCCTAGTCCTTCGACGCAGACAACTGCGCAGAACAAGGGGAAAGCCCCAGCTGCTTCAGGAGGTCAAGGTCAGCGACTCTACGAGATGCGTGAGGCTGATGGACCAAATGCTCCTACTGCTCAAGGTACTCTATACCTTCATTCTACTTCTGTGTGTATGCTTTTTGATTCGGGTGCTACCCATTCTTTCATCTCGGAAAGTTGCGTAAGTAAGCTAGGCTTAGTATGCAATGAGGCTTGTGAGCCTTTCGTTGTGAATCTTCCCAATGGTGAACATTCGGTTGGCACCAAGCGTCTGTCAGAATTTCCGATTACCATTCAGGGTAGGAAGTTCAAAGCATATTTGATCTGTATAGCCATGGCTCCATACGACATTATTCTCGGTATGGATTGGCTGAAGCGTCATGGGGCGATGATCGATTTCAGCTCAAGGACTGTGACAGTGTCATATGGGGGCCAGTTCGTATGCAAATTCAAGGGTCGTAACGACGCTGATAACGGCAATCTCATCAATGCGATGGCTGCGTGTAAGCTACTTCGACAAGGTTGTGTCGGGTACTTGTGCTATCTGGACAAGCCCAAGAAAGATGAGCCTTCAGTTCTTGATATTTCGGTCATTCGCGAATTTCCGGATGTCTTTCTGGAAGAGATTCCCGGTTTACCCCCGAATCGTGACGTAGAGTTTACCATTGATCTCGAGTCTGGTACCGCGCCAATCTCCAAGGCACCGTATCGGATGGCTCGAGCGGAGCTGCAAGAGTTGAAGAAGCAACTTGAGGACCTTCTTGAGAAAGGATATATAAGGCTGAGTGCATCACCTTGGGGCACTCCGGTTTTGTTCGTCAAGAAGAAGGATGGATCGTTCCGACTTTGTATCGACTATCGAGAGTTGAATAAAGTCACGATCAAGAATAAGTACCCATTGCCGAGAATTGATGATATGTTGGATCAATTGCAAGGAGCAAAAGTCTTTTCCAAGATCGATTTGAGATCTGGTTACCATCAGCTCAGGATTCGTGAGGAAGACATTCCGAGGACTGCGTTCCGGACGAGGTATGGCCACTATGAGTTCATAGTCATGCCATTTGGCCTTACTAACGCTCTAGTGGTCTTCTTGGATCTGATGCATCGATGTTTCCACCAATACATGGATAAGTTCGTGTTGGTCTTCATCGACGATATTTTGATCTATTCCCCGAGTGAGGAGGCTCACGAGGAACATCTTCGGATCACCTTGTCAGTCCTTAGACAGAATGAGCTGTACGCAAAGTTGTCTAAGTGTGACTTCTGGATCAAAGAAGTGGCTTTCTTAGGCCATGTGATCAATGAGGATGGGGTTATGGTTGATCCCCAGAAGATTGAAGCGATAGCCGACTGGAAGCGGCCTCAGAATGTGAAGGAGGTGCGCAGTTTCTTAGGACTCGCTGGATATTACAGACGGTTCGTGAAGGGATTTTTTAAGATCGCTCTACCTATGACCGGTTTACTCCGCAAAGTCCACAAGAAGTTTGTCTGGGATGACAAGTGCGAGGCCAGTTTTCAGAAACTGAAGAAGTGTCTGACCTCCGCACCAGTGTTAGCGCTACTGGAAGGAACTGATGGTTATGTGGTCTATAGTGATGCTTCAAAGAATGGGTTAGGGTGTGTACTGATGCAAAAAGGAAAAGTTATTGCGTACGCATCTCAACAATTGAAAACCTATGAGGCAAACTATCCGACGCATGATCTAGAGTTAGCAGCTGTAGTCTTTGCGTTGAAGATTTGGAGGCACTATCTCTATGGTGTAAGGTGTCAAGTCTTCACCGATCATAAGAGTTTCAAGTACGTGTTCACTCAGAAGGAGTTGAATATGAGACAACGTCGCTGGTTAGAGCTACTCAAAGACTACGACATCGAGTTGATGTATCATTCGGGCAAGGCTAATGTAGTAGCTGATGCATTGAGCCGGAAGACACCACACGAGACTGTAGTGGCTCTACTCACTGCTCAGACCAAGCTGAACCAAGGGTTGTGCGAGATTGAAGTCTTGTACAATCAGCGTCGAGGATACTTGAGTATGCTTGAGATTCAAGCTACGCTACTTGATCAAATCAGGGAGAAGCAAGTTGACGACGTGGTCTTGGTAAAGCTAAGCAGTGAAGTGATGGACGAGAAAGCTCTCGGATTCGTGATTCAGGAGGATGGATCACTTTGGTTTCAGGACCGGATTTGTGTGCCTGACGTTGATGGTCTTTGCCAGTTGGTGATGAAGGAGGCCCATTCGTCAGCTTATTCTGTACATCCAGGCTCTAGCAAGATGTACAAAGACTTCAGAAAGAAATTCTGGTGGCCCAACATGAAGTGGGATGTAGCGGAATTTGTGGCGAAATGCTTGACTTGTCAGAAATTCAAGATAGAACACCGTAGACCAGGTGGTGAATTTCTATCTCTTCCAGTGCCAGAGTGGAAATGGGAGGATATTGCTATGGATTTCGTCACAGGGTTGCCAAAGACTCAGAGTCAAAAGGATGCGATATGGGTAATCATTGACAGGCTCACGAAGAGTGCTCACTTCGTGGCTATCAAGTCAAAATGGGGAACCCAGAAGCTATCGGAAGTGTTCCTACACGAGATTGTCCGTTTGCATGGTACACCAAAGACCATTGTATCGGATCGTGATGGTCGATTCATGTCGAGATTTTGGAAGGAACTCCACAAGGCCATGGGAACCGAGTTGAGGTTCAGTACTGCGTTTCATCCTCAGACGGATGAACAGTCTGAGAGGACCATCCAGACATTGGAAGATATGATGAGAGCTTGTGTACTCGATCGTCCGACTAGCCAGGAGAACAGCCTATGTCTGATTGAGTTCACATACAACAATAGTTGGCATGCTACCATTAAGATGGCTCCATTCGAGGCTTTGTACGGTCGAAGGTGTAGATCTCCGATTTGTTGGGATGAGAATGCCGACAAGGTTCTGCTCGGACCGGAGTTAGTCGAAAGGATTGCCTCGAACATTGCATTGATCCGACAGAGGATGTTGACAGCTCAGAGTCGACAGAAGTCCTACGCAGATCTAAAGCGCAGGAATGTCGAATTCGAGGTTGGTGACAAGGTATTTGTCAAGGTGTCGCCATCCAAGGGTGTGTTCAGGTTCGGCAAGCGTGGGAAGCTTAATCCTCGCTACGTGGGACCGTTTGAGATCCTTGACAGGGTGGGGTCTCTAGCGTATCGTTTGGCATTGTCGCCATCGGCACATCCGGTGCATAACGTGTTCCATGTGTTCTTGTTGAGAAAGTACATGCCAGATGCGTCTCATGTGCTGAGTTTGGAAGACATCGAGATTCAGGCAAATGGTACCTACGAAGAGATACCTGTGCGTATTCTCGAGCGTCGCGAGAAGCAATTGTGGAACAAGGTAGTACCATTAGTATGGATTCTTTGGTCCAAGGCTGGATCTGAAGAGGTTACTTGGAAAACCTAGGAGACTGAAGAGGATATGCTTAGTCGCTTTCCCGATCTGTTTTTGGCCTAGTTTCGGGGTCGAAACCTTTTTAAGGGGGTAGTGATGTAACGCCTCGCTTTTTTTTGGTTTTCGGCCAAGTTTCGGGGTCGAAACTTCTTTTTAGGGGGAAGTGATGTGATAAGGCGTTGTCGTGACACCTTAACAAAATAATCCTAACAAACCTAAACAAGTAGTAGAGGCAAGCAAGGGTCGATCCCACAGGGAGGAAGTAATCAATCTATATGTTTATAAGCATGCAAGGTAACAAGGGGGGTTTTGATTATCAAGCAAAGTAACAAGTATGCAGGCTTTAGAGAAAGAATAAGTATGATGGGGAAAGTAGTTCCACTAGAACGAGATCCACAATACAGAGATATAAGTTGATCACTGAAATCTATTCAATCCAAGTTCTTTTATTATTCTTATGGTTGTTCCCACCCTGATCTTAAGTACTATCGATTCTCACAGTTGTCGATAGACTTATTACTATGCCAATGGTAAAATACCACTGATTCTCACAATTGTCGGTATACTTTACCACCAACAAAGCAATAGCAATGCACACAAGGATATAGGATATATGCAAATAGAAAGACGTATTAATACTCGCATGCAACTGACTCTCACTCATAATTGTACGCTCGGAACCCCTATACGCACAATTGTGTTTGCTACTAGATATGCACTCGGAACCCCTATATGCAATCCTAGCAATTGATAAATATTACTCAACCTAGCTGGCCAGACTATGAAGAACAATGATAAATCAATAATCAATATAACCAAGAGAATCAAACCAACACACAAAAGAATAAGAACAAGGAATAGAAATCTCACAACTGAATCAACTGTATTGCTTCAAACGTCTAGCAGAACAAAGGTATTTAGTTCTCCATGGGTTGAAAACCCTGGAGGCAGAAAGAAAACGGACTTGGTCTCCAGATGGAGATTGTGGCAACTAGGTTAACTAAAGGTCTTTTTAACCTAATTCTAAAAGGTGGTAAATAATAATAAAATAATAATAAAACAGTAACCAAAAATAAACAATCGAGATTGGGAAATTAATCCCGGTGTCTCGCACAGCTTTTCCATCTCGGTCGCAAACAACTCGACAGCAATTCTCTCTTCGTTCAGCAATTCTCGCCTGGCCCAGCAGCGCGCGGCCCACTCCAGCAGCACTCGGCCCAACTCTCCATCACATGCTCCGCTGATGTCATGGCGACATCATCTTCCAATTCTTCAGCTCACTTTCCCGCTTCTTCACTCCGCTTCTGCATCCGCGCGCGGCCTCAGCTTTCTTCACGTGGGCCTTTCTTAATGGGCCTTTCTTCTTCAACTGGTTGAGACTACACTTTAGGCCTTTCCTCTCTATTGCAACACGCGCGGCATCAATTCAATTTCCGCTTTCAATTCACGCGGCGCGGCATCTTTCCTGAGACCCACCGCCGGGTCGCGGTGGCTCTAGCGCGGGGCGGTGATTTTTGCCCTCCTTATTCTTCTCTTCTACTCTTTATTGTGGTTCCTTCATGTATTTTTCTTCGTCTCCTCTTCCTCTGGATGTATCCAATTAGCTCCTCCAGACCACCAAAACCACACTTCTCCGCTCTAACTCCATAATCTCCAATTGTGCATAAAATCCAACCAAATGGCGCCTCAAACCTGGTAATAACCCCTAGATATGTGCTACAAAATATCACTCATCATGATGTAATACCCCTCAATCTTTAGTAAGGGTATTTGGGTAATTTCCTCAACCCTCGTTCTGTAATCGTGTCGCTTTCAGAGAAGTTCGGATTTTCTGTAACGTGTTCGATCTCTGTATTACTTCCCTGACTGGTATAAAATACATTCGACGTATTTTCGGGGCTTAGAATATTTGTTCGGGTACAAATATATATAATCTGGGGTTTAAACCCACGCCAAGCCTTTTCCCGGACAAACAGACGCGGAAAGGGCAATTCCGCGACCACGGAAAAATGGCTCTCAGAAGAGCTGGACACAGGAATATTCCGCGACCGCAAAAAAAGTTCCGCGACCGCGGAAAAGTCCAACACGCCAACGTCGCGTCGTCTGCAGAACATCGCCGTCCGTGCCACCGTTGATCGTCTGACTCGCCATTGATCTGGGCGGGGAGGACTCCTCTCCTTGGCTATAAATAGAGGCGAGCTTGGAGGATCTCTGGGCACTCAAATCTAATCTCTCTCTCTCGTTTTCTTGCTTGCCGGAGTTTCGAGATCTCGCAAGAAATCTTCGAAGTGTCGCCGGAGCTCTCGTTGGTGGTTGTGGTGCTCGTTGGAGTGGTGCTTTGGAGGCGCAAGGAGGTTAGGAGTTGAAGCCCCCTCGAATCGAGCCCCCTCGCATCGTAGCCGGTGAGTTTTCTCCCTTTGGAGTCGCCGGAGTTCATGGCCGCGACCGCAGACATGAACTGCCGCGACCGCGGCAGTGACAAGGTCGGCCGCGTCCGCGTCTGCTGTCATGACACTCGTGGACGCCTTGTCCTCGACGGCCGCAATCGTGGAATCCCAGCCGCGACCGCGGATTGCTCTGGCAATCGCGATCGTGGCCTTGGGCATGCCGGTCTCGGTCGGGACCTTCGTTCTTTCGATTTAGTTCGTTCTTTCTTAGATTCATATCATTTTATTGTCAAATCTAACCTAGGGTTTCGTTATGGATCGTCGTCATAGGAATCTGTAATCCGACTTCCGTTCCCGTTCCGGACCCAGAAACCCGTCGTCTTTCAATCGTTCATTAGACCAAGGCAAGTGGCGGTTCGCTCTTGCTTATCATTCCATATTTCCATTAATTATCAATTGTTTAATTGTTAATTAAATTGGGATGAACTATTATTTTCGTTTGGGAATATATTTTATAAATGATACGATTAAGAAATTGATATTATAATAGGTTGTATATACTGCTAGAAACAACGCTATTATATATATATATTATTGCCATAATGGTATTGATGTGGACTATTGTGTGATTTTAAATGTTTAGTTAGAACGAGTATTCGTAGGAACGCTATATGCCTTGCGAGGTCTAGTCGTTTCTTTATAACTGGTACTTGGAGGATTTTTCCCTAGTACTCTCTCTGGTCATGACTATACCCTTACTCAAGGTAGGTGCACACAGCTGGTGCCGATATTCGGGATTTATTCCCTTCAATATCTCTCACATGAGATGATATATATTAAAAGCTTGTAACGTAAATGTACGCTTTGTCACTAAAACAAGATAAGTGCCGATATGCACATAATTAATGAACCTTGGGCGAGAAGTACAACTTGGAACCTCGTCTGGACTTTGATTAGAGTAAGTCCTCCTTCCAAATCTGAATTCGCATTACGCAGTGAGGTTGGTCGTGGACCCAAATGGTCAAGTCTTTTTAAACGCTTGTGTGAAATTATAATGTTCCCGAACACTTGTCATACTTTCCGATAAGACTCAATCTTTTGGATTCTTCTCTTCATACGTTTCCTTAAGACTCGATCTTTAGGAGTCTTCTCTTGATCTTTCTGTTTCGTATATTCCTGTAGAAGTATTGAGGTTTACTATCGTCATCGGCTTTCATTCGAGAAGCGATGGGTCTAGCCTAATACGACTACTTAGAACCTTTCTGTTTTACCCTTGCATAGTCTTTCATTAGACTAACCAACCGGTTATTTTTCCCTTGCATGGTTGGCTGGTGTCATCCGTCTCATACGACACATCAGGTAAACTTCCGTTCCGTGAAGGCTAGAATCTGACGATGAAGGCAGATGAAATTTTAAGAGTTTTTATCCAGGTTGAAGATCCTAGGCGGGTGATCGCTTCGATCAAGACCCTTATGTTATTTATTTAAAAGACTTCCGCTGTATTAAACATATTCTGTATTTCTGTTGTATTTGGGATTTACGGATGTAATTCTGAGACTTTGATTTAAATAAAGATTATGATATCTCGTATTATCAGTGTGTTTTATGTTTTGAATGAATGGTTAAAGCCTTGGGTGGCTTCGGATGTGAAATCTGAGGTCACTGGCGGTAATACTTTCAAGGAAATATTTAGGGGTGTTACAACTTCAACACGCACTATCGAAATACCAGGAACCTTTCCTCACTTCAGCCTGTATTGAAAAGATTAGTTCTTACGAACCCAGACAAGCTTAGGCTTTCTGGGTATGGGAGCAACATATTTGATCTTAGCAGGTTTTTCACTCATTTTCTCCCTAGCAATACGAGCAATTTCCTCATTGTGTTTCTTCAGGAGACACTCTTGTTTGTAGTGACCTGAATGACCACAGTACCAACAAACCGTATGGCATTTTAAATCCACATACTTGCTTTGTCCAGGCCAAATTGGTTTGTTAGCAATCCTAGAATGAAAATCAATGTGATTAGGCTTACCGTTCTGTGCTTGCTTTAGCCAAATGGAATGAGCCTTCTGTCCATGGTACCAGGGTGATGTGTTCCGGTCTCCCAAAACATAAGTCAAAGCGGATCTAGGTAGAAGGCGGATGAAACAACTCTTGCTCGCTGAAGAATCGAACGAAACTAAAGTTCGGAAGCTGTCTGGGAGATTTCCGCGGTCGCGGCAATGGTTTCCGCGGTCGTGGAAAAGTTGATGTTGTCTGCGTCTGCGAAGCTGCAAAGTGGTTCGATCGGGGGATCTCGGCTAGGGCCGAGAGCCACGTTTGGTTGAGTGTGGTTCGTGTTCAGTGAGGTGGGTTTGGTGATGGTTCGATTATGGGTTAGGGAGTCGGTTAGGGAGGTTTGGTTAAGGCTTAGTTGAAGGAGCTAGATCTAGGGGGCGGGAGCTTGGCCCAATGGCAGCGCTAGGCTTTGACTCTCAATTCAACTTATCATTAATTAGGTTTAAGGCTGGCTTATATAGCAGCCAAACAAAGTTCTTGCCCTAATGGGCCTAAAGCATAAATGGATCGGCCCTCTTGGCACAAGAGAGGCCCGATATCCAAAAATAGAAACTATCTAAAAACGGAAACATCTAAAAATAGTAAATACTAAAAACGATAAGTTTCCAAACTTAGAAACATTCTAAGAATGGAAACTGCTAATAAAGGAAACTGCGAAATACCGAAAAACTACTAAAAGAAGAAAGTGTCTCAGAATGTCTCAAAAACTCATATGGCACTCGTAGTGTCGAGTGAAGTCGTGACCGGGGTCACATCACCCTCCCCCACTTGGCTGCGAAACGTCCCCGTTTCGCTAATGTCGCGGTCCGGGGGCTCGTGTGGAAGCAAGCCGTCGTGGTCAATTGGGGCATGAGGGCGGTCCGTGATCATCGTGTGTGCGGTAGTCCTTGTGGACTCATCCAATGCTATTGCGCTCATTCCAAGTCCAACACGGTTTGTAGGGCCGTGTCTCCGCGTCGGATCTGGGTATAGGTCCAATGCCTGGGCAACGCTGGAAGCGGATGGAGGCTCATCCGGGGGGACATTATCAAAATCCTGCAAAATAGGGCGCACAAACGGGTATAAGTCATAGGGGTTCTTCCATAAAGAAAGACACGCAGTAGAAGAATTAGGAGAACGTCCCTGAGAAATAGTAGTAGACGCGCGAGATCTAATGAGCAAAGCGCGCGGCGTGACGCGGCTTCGGACTGGGGATGTGTCGGGATCAAGGCTCAAGCGCAATGCCGCGGTCGCGGGAAGGAGGGCCGCGGTTGCGGTTTCTGGTGTAGATGTGGGAGCCAACAATAGATATGTCACGGGCGCGGAAAGGTTGTCCGCGGGCACGGTTCCGGAAGCAGAAGTTGTGGCGAACAGGGAGGAATCCGTGGTCGCGGATATGGTTGCCACGGTCGCGGATTTTGACGCAGAAATTGGGCACATGAGTAGAGAAACCGCAGTCGCGGTGGAATGTGCCGCGATCGCGGTTGCGGCATCTGCTGTCGTTGTCTGGACGAGGTCGAGACGGTGGTTGTCTTCTTGTTGTGCGTGGTTCCTCTCCACATGGTCGCGTATTATTTCCTGAGGCGTCAAAGGAAGAAGAGTGACTCACCTACCGTCATGATCGAAGATGTAAGTGTTGAGGAACCCGTCATGTACCGTCTTCCTATCATATTGCCAAGGTCTACCAAGAAGAAGATGAGTAGCATCCATAGACACAACATCACATAGAACAACATCATGGTATTGACCAATTTGAAATGGGATGCGGCATTGCATGTGTACCGCATCACTAGTACCTGGAGAAAGCCATTGAAGACCATATGGCTGGGGGTGTGGCTGCGTCGCTAATTGGAGGCGTTGGACAACCTTTTCACTCACAATGTTGCAGCACGACCCACTATCAATGATGATGCTGAGGGAGGCATCTTAGACCAGACATCGGGTGTGGAAAATTGTCTCTCTCTGGTCCGTTAGGGGTACCTCCGTCGTAGTAAGGGCATGCTGTGTGTAGAGGCTCATCGGGGTACCGACAGATAAGGCAGGTGGCAAGCAAGTGTACCCATCATCCTCTAGTGCGGGATCTATCTCTTCATCGGGCTCATCCTCAAAGGACTCATATCCGACGGCCTGGTTGAAAAGGACCTTCTTCGGGTTGGGGCAGTCGCGCTGAATGTGTCCACGACCGCCACAACGATAACATGCCTGGTCTCGTGTCCTCTCAGTGTTACACGGGACCTCTCTAGTCAGTGCAGAGGCTGCGGTGGTGCGTGAAGCCTCGTGTCCATGACCTATGGGCTGAACCTATCTAGTCTGCACGGAAGAGGACACATCAGTAGAAACAGAAGGACTAGGGGTAGTGTCATACCTGCGAGACTGAGTCTGGGTCCAGGGAGGCTATCTGCGGCGCTGATTCTGCTGGTGGATCATCATCGCCGTATGAGTGAGCTGGTTCAGGTCCCGTATTGGTAGGATCTCCAGTTGGTCGCGTATGTTGGGATTCAACCCACTCAAAAATTTGGTCCTCAGAGTAGCCGGACCAATGCTCATGCCCGCCTTGTAATACAGATCCTCGAGTTTGGCGAAGAACTCGATTGGCGTCGTGTTGCCCTGGCGAGCGAGCGCTATCTCCATCCTCATGTGGTTCTGGAAGTCATCTGGAACATATTTGCGGCGCATAATGAACGCTAGCTGGTGCCATTGATCAATTTGTTCCATTCCTCGGCGTTCCCTGTCAGTGCAGAAACGATGCCACCAAGAGCGGGCTGCGCCGTGAAACTGCAGTGTAGCGACATCTACTTTCTCGAACTCCTCATACTAACAGTGTCGCAGGGCATGCTCGGTAGCCTGCAACCAATCTAAAAACACAACAGGATCATAATCACCATGAAAATGCTCGATAGTTACCTTGATCTCGCGACGACTAGCATAGGGGTTTGGCGCGCGTCTGCGGTTAGGTAATCCGCGAGCTGTAGGAATCTGCCCAGGGTATGGCTCGTCCAGGTCATCGTCGTAATGATCAAAGTCATCCTGGATAGGGCGCGGGCGACGACGGTCATGATCTTCCGTGCGGGGCTGCTGTCTCTCACGCACGGGTCGTCGTGGAGGTGTCGGGATCCGCGGCGGGATGTAATCCATCGGGTAGAGCTGGCTCTCTACGGGGTCATCCAAGGGGGGGTGAAAGTTTACCGGGTTGGGAACACCTGCAACCTCAAAACCCTCCTCATCATATTCAGTAAAAGGAATAGGAGGTACATACCTGGAAGGTGCAGTACGGGGAATAGTCTCGGGTTCACGGCTGGTGGTAGGACGGGTCAACGCCGTCTGTGGTGCTCGTCCGTTGGTGTGGCCACGAGCTGCGTCTCGTCGGCTCTCAAATAAGGCATCTTGGCGCGCCTCTTCGCGCTGTATGGTCGCGAAACGCTGACGTCGGCCAGTGGTGTCAACGTAAGGTTGGAGACCCAAGTCTGTGGCGGGTGACTCGTGCTTAACAGAGTCACATGCGAGGTCGTCTACTGGCGAGCGGAGGGGCTTGTATCGGTTGAAGCCATGGTCCTCTTGATGGGACTCAATGATGGAGTCCAAGCAACGAAGACCCGGTTGGAGTTGCGAACTAGAGGGCATCACGCCCTTTCCTTTGTCTTGGCGCCGCGTGGTGTCGATAGTGAGTGCGAGAGCCATCAGGGGATCTATCGGAGCAGTGTCGGCGGGTACTACAAGAATCGCGGGTGCGGTGTGCTGGACCGCGGGCGCGGTTTGTACCGCGGGCGCGGTTTGTACCGCGGGCGCGGTTTGTACCGCGGGCGCGGTTTGTACCGCGGGCGCGGTTTGTACCGCGGGCGCGGTTTGTACCGCGGGCGCGGTTTGTAC
Source organism: Rheum nobile (assembly GCA_027886185.1). Classification (NCBI taxonomy): domain Eukaryota; kingdom Viridiplantae; phylum Streptophyta; class Magnoliopsida; order Caryophyllales; family Polygonaceae; genus Rheum; species Rheum nobile. Next base: position 6,316,826 of record WOAB01000644.1, on the reverse strand, counting down.
CGCGGGCACGATTTGTACCGCGGGCACGGTTTGTACCGCGGTCGCGGTTTGCTTGTCCGCGTTCGCTTTGAGTGCTGCTACGTCAGCGGCGACGACCGCGTTGTTCTGCTTCAGTTCGGCTAGCGTTGCAAGGATCGCCTCCAGCTTCCGAGCTTGAGCATCGTCAGCGGCCTGGCGAGGAGCGAGTGTGTCGTCCATATCTGTCCTTGTAGACACCATGACAAGCGCAGAAAGAGCAGAAACACAAACAAAAACACAAACAAAAGGGAACAAAAACAAAGGACAAACTAGATCAAATCAATCTCACAAAGTCTCACGTAGGACACTAATTTGGGTAAAGCCGTGAGGGCGGAGTGGCGAGGCTGACTCAGCGTGGACTAAACCAACACAAAAACCACATAAACCTCACAATTCAGAAGCCAAAATATAGTGACTACACAAGAAGTATTACAGCATGCAAATCCTAGAATCCACAGAGAAAGAATACGGGGAGATAAGCTAAATGGACCTGTGTCAAAAGTGAATCGGCTTCGCCGAGATCGCCCGAGGCTTGTGATTTTGCAAATACAGTGGCTTTTTTTTATTACCGAATGCCTTTTTCTTGTTTTTCTTTTGATTGACACAAGTTTTTAGTATAGACGATGAGCAATTGATGCAGAGACTAGAAAGAAGTAATTTTGTATGAAAACTAGGAGATAACAATAGAGAAATTTCGAACAATAATCAAGAACTTTAGCAAACCAAATATGCAAGATGAATATGATTTAAGGCAAGCAAAATCCACAACTAGGGTTAGGGTTTCTCACAAAAAATCTCTTTTTTTTAATCTCTCGGTCTTGAACAAGGACTTAGGAAGCCACAAATTCAACCTAGGGTAGGGGATTATTGGGGGCAACCAACAACAACAACAAAATCTGAAACAAACGAAAGGAACGATAGAGGAAGCAAAGGAAATACTGAATTTTGAACGTGAGAACAAAGCGAGAAAGAAAAGACCAACCTTGTACCCCTGAAATCTGATACCAGTTGATGTGTTCCGATCTCCCAAAACACAAGTCAGAGCGGATCTAGGTAGAAGGCGGACGAAACAACTCTTGTTCGTTGAAGAACCGAACGAAACTGAACTTCGGAAGCTGTCTGGGAGATTTCCGCGGTCGCGTAAAAGTTGTTGTTGTCTGCGTCTGCGAAGCTGCGAAGTGGTTCGATCGGGGGATCTCGGCTAGGGCCGAGAGCCACGTTTGGTTGAGTGTGGTTCGTGTTCAGTGAGGTGGGTTCGGTGATGGTTTGATTGTGGGTTAGGGAGTCGGTTAGGGAGGTTTGGTGAAGGCTTAGTTGAAGGAGCTAGATCTAGGGGGCGGGAGCTTGGCTCAACGGCATCGCTAGGCTTTAACTCTCAATTCAACTTATCATTAATTAGGTTTAAGGCTGGCTTATATAGCAGCCAAACAAAGTTCTTGTCCTAATGGGCCTAAAAGATAAATGGATCGGCCCTCTTGGTACAAGAGAGGCCCGACATCCAAAAATAGAAACTATCTAAAAACGGAAACATCTAAAAATAGTAAATACTAAAAACGATAAGTTTCCAAACTTAGAAACATTCTAAGAATGGAAACTGCTAATAAAGGAAACTGCGAAATACCGAAAAACTACTAAAAATAGAAAGTGTCTCAGAATGTCTCAAAAACTCAGATGGCACTCGTAGTGTCGAGTGAAGTCGTGACCGGGGTCACATCACAGGGTTTGTTCCCATCAGTCGAATTCGCATAGTTTTTACGATTGTTCCTTCTAGAGGAACTTTCCCCTGTTTCTCGCACATACTGTTTTTCTTCGACTTTGGGGAACAAAACTTGGGTGTCATCAACATGAAGCTTAGGTTGGTATTTAATGCCAAAGCGAGGCACATGTGTCTTCCCCTTCTTCTTTTCATCCTTTGCTGCACAAACTCAATGCCTTTTACCTTTTTTTTTATTCCTCACAGAGTTTGGACAAATCACTAGACAACTTGGCATTACTTAGTTTCAGCATTAATGATTCAGATTCCAGTGAGGTAACAGAAGATTCAAGGAGAGTAATCTTTTCAGTGAGTTTAGGACATTCATCGCAAGGACTAGAAGAAGAGGATGAAACTTTCTCAAGATTGGTCACTTTTTCTTCCCAACCTTTGTTCTCATCGATCAAACTTGAGATCGAGTCATCATTTTCTTCAATCTGCTCACTAAAAAGACAATTCTCATGAGCAAAAAAAAACTGTGAATGAACGAACTAATCCATTTTTTTAGTAAAACAAATCATTAAGATTAATCAATAACGACTAAGATGGAAGAAACCACCTGAAAATGTCATTAAGATTAATGTGGATAGGTCCACCAAACTGAATGGTGACTCATCTTTTAGATTTATTTTCCCTAATCATAAGGCGGAAACCATTCTAATTGAAGCTGGAAAATGTGGAAAATCTACATCACTCATGACCGAGGCTTTGGCATTTCGAAATGTTATTCTTAAAGCAAAAAAAAAAATATATATATATTGAAATAGAATGTGACAACTTAACAATTGTAAACACGATTAATGAGATCTTGGAATGTCCTTGAGAAATCGAGATTCTTATCGTTGATATCCTTTGTCTATTACAATTGTATTCCGGAAGATTAATGTAATGACTGACCTAATTGCGAATCTTTGTCACTCGTTGCCTTTGGAAGATATTCGAACCCACTTAGAACTTGATGTTCTCATCCGCAAGGATGCTATAGACTGGTTCTCAAGCAGATCTTGAGTCAAGTCTAATTCTTACCTTATCAAAAAAAAATTGGGTTATTGCCCATTTATTGTTATCATTAATTATGTTCACAATTTAACTAATATAATTATCATCGTGAAAACTAAATCAAAAAATTTTGTATAGCTTAGTGGTTAGAGTCACTCTTAAGAGTCTATATGTCAAAGGTTCAAGCCTTCTTGGAATCATTTCGACCAAATAAACGGACATTTCATTTTGACCAAATAAACTTCATATTCTAGGACATTTATTGCACATTAGTTTCATAAATATTCCTTTTTAAGATAGGACATTTATAAACATCATTAATATAGGAAAAATAGTAAAAAAATTCTAAGTAACATTCAAAAAAACACCAAAAGAAGAAATCCCGGAAAAATCAAAGTAGATTTATACGTATTTTGGATTTTTGGATGAGAAATGGAGGCCCAAAGTATCGTGCATGAAGTGCAAAACTTGGGAAATGTGGGGGCAAAATTCTTGTCCCACATTGGAAATTTGGAGGTAGAAATACCACCATATATAGAGGAGAAATGGACTCAAGGTTGTGGCCTTGGGTCATTACCCATTTTCAATGGGGAGAGGACCTAGCTCATCAAGCCCACACGCGCGCCGAGCCGGGCCGGGCCGGGCTTGGGCTTGCAAGTCACCTATCCTTTTGGGCCAATCTGGAAGCCCATTAGTGGGATGTGATCTGGTACATGTAATCTTCCTCCATTAAATTCGAAGATCTGTAACGTCCTCCTCCACTAATGCAGAAGATCTGTAACGTTATCCTCAACGTTCAAAAGAAGATCTGCAACGCTCTCCTCCTTCCGAAGCTCTATATAAGAGTAGTACACCTCTCATTCGAAGATGATCGAACACCAGCAATCCTCATCTTCCCTCTCTATTTTTCCCGAAATTTCGTGTCTGAGAGTACTACACAGATTGGTTCGTAGCCTTCTGGGTTTTTGGTTGCGCAAATCAGAAGTCGTCAAGCAGTTGTATCCTGGGATTCGGAATGCCATCGAACCGTCGCAATACGGGCCGTTTTCAGGATTAAGGAGAGAGATCTCGTTCTCGACTCTGCTTTGTTCTCAAGTTCGGTATAATTTCGCTTATTCACTGTGCGATTTCTTCTTGTAGTTTATGTTTTGATATTGCGTTCCTACAGTCTTAATTCTGAAAATTCGCTTAAACTGCTAAATCGCACTAACGAAATTTATGTTCGAGTTTCTTTCTCCGCTCTCGTAGGAACAATTGCAGATTTTCGATTTTGCATTTTTCGATTTTGCATTTTTGTTGTTCGCTAATTTATGTTCTGCAGTTCGTAATTTTTTCTGTTGTTCGTAAATTTTATTGTCTGTAGATCGTAAAATTAATTCACTGTTTCGTGGAGTTGTTTCTTTTGTTGTTTTCTGTCTAACTCCTTTTTGCAGGACTTATTCCGAATTATTTCGGATATATTTCTGCGATTACTAACGTGTCTTGCAGGAAAAATCGCATTCAAATCCGTTTTGGCCATTCGAATTTATTTCGAATTCGAATGGCCATTCGAATTTATTTCTGCGATATATTTCTGCGATTATTTCGGATATATTTCGTTCGAATTAACATTCAAATCCGTTTTGGCCATTCGAATTTATTTCGAATTCATTTCTGAATAATATTTCGAATCTGCAATTTAATTCGAATTTAAGTTGCATTCGTGATTTTCTGTACTGACTTCTGGTTACGTTTATGTGAACAGATTCAATTCTCATGGGTGATAACATCGAGAAATCTGTCGCTGAGGTTGCTGGGGCCGGAAATGGAAACCCGACTGAGTCGACGCCCCAAATTCAGTTTGGGAGTGGTCTGCCAGCGGTGAATCTGCCAACAGGGAATGTACAAGCAGTGAATCTGCAAGATGCAAACCTGTCAGCAGCTAATCTGCAAGCTGCAATGGTCGGAACTGCTGAGGTTTGTCAGACTGTCCACCCAGCTGCTCTTCAGACTGTTGTACCGACAGTCCATATGCCTGGAGCTGTGAACGCTGGCTTGATGCCGGAAAAGTTCGATGGAACTGGCTTCAAGACATGGCAGTAGAAGATGTTCTTCTTCCTGACCACGTTGAAGCTTGAGAAGTATCTGACTGAGGAGAAGCCTGTGCTGTCGCCTCACAATACAGATGCATACCTCCTAGCCAGCGTTGAGGCCTGGACTCATGCAGACTTTCTGTGCAAAGGCTGGGTTCAAAGCCGCCTGATAGATCCACTATACAATGTATACAGCAAGATAAAGACCTCCAAGGAGCTCTGGACTGCTTTGGAGAAGAAATACAAGTCTGAGGATGCAGGCTCGAAGAAATTCGCAGTGGCAAAGTTTCTGGACTTCAAGATGGTGGACACTAAGCCCATCATGAAACAGGTCGAAGAGTTGCAGCTCCTTACGCATGAGATCATTGCTGAAGGAATGTCTATCTATCAGACGTTCCAGGTGGCTGCTTTCATTGAGAAACTCCCTCCAGGCTGAAAGGAGTTCAAGAGCTACCTGAAGCACAAGCGAAAGGCGATGACTGTGAAAGACTTGATAGTCAGGCTGCAGATTGAGTCAACCAACCGCAAAGCAGATGGGGTTCAGTCTGTTGAACAGAAGGCTAATCTGGCTAAACACAAGGACAAGGACAAAGGGAAAAAACGAAAGTTCCAACCCCAAACCTCCAACAACTTCAAGAAGCAACCAGCTAAGAAGTTCAGTGGGAAGTGCCACAAGTGTGGCAAAATGGGTCACAAAGCTGACGAGTGTCGTAGCAAGGCTGATCCACACAAGGACAAGGGGAAATCCCAAGCCAACATGACTGAAGGCAGACTCTCGGATGCAGATCTGTGTGCTATAGTGTCTGAAGTCAACATGGTTGGAAGCAACCCAAGGGAATGGTGGTACGATACAGGTGCTACCAGACATATCTGCTCTGACAAGGGAAGCTTCACCACCTATCAGCAGAGCAAGAGCGACGAGCATCTGTTTATGGGGAACTCGTCCACATCCAAGGTGGAAGGTTACGGGAAAGTGGTGTTGAAGCTGACTTCAGGAAAGGAGCTGACTCTCACCAATGTCATGCATGTGCCAGACATAAGGAAGAATCTGATCTCCGGCACTCTGCTGAGCAAGAACGGATTCGCGACCAACTTCGTGTCTGACAAGTTGGTTCTCTCAAAGAATGGGGTATTTTTAGGCAAGGGTTATGTAAAGGATGGACTGGTCAAAATGAATGTAATGACAGTCATCCCAAAAACTATTGTAACTGATGTTTCAATGAATAAGACTAATCCTATTGCTTATGTTGTTGAGTCTTTTAATATTTGGCATGAACGATTAGGGCATGTGAATAACAAGTCTATTCAAAGACTAATGAACATGAACCTGATTCCGAAATGCAAATCAAGTAAAGACAAATGTGAAGTATGCGTACAGGCCAAACTCACAAAAACGTCATTCCCACATGTCGAGAGAACAATCGAACCTCTAGGTTTAATACACACAGATTTGTGTGATTTAAAATATTACAAACTAGAGGCGATAAAAAGTATTTCGTAACCTTTATTGATGATTGCACAAAATACTGTTATGTATACTTGCTAAGAAGTAAGGATGAAGCCTTGAAAAAGTTTAAGGAATACAAGTTGGAAGTGGAAAACCAACTTAGTAAAACCATAAAAGTAATCCGAAGTGATAGAGGATGCGAGTATGATGAACCATTTAACGCATTCTGTAGAGAACACGGGATTATTCATCAAACAATTGCTCCCTACTCACCAGAATCTAATGGAATTGCGGAACGAAAAAACCAAACTCTAAAAGAGATGATGAATGCAATGTTGTAGGAATCTGGGTTGCCCCAGAACATGTGGGGGGAAGCGCTACTTACCACCAATTATATCCTCAACAAGATACCGCATAAAGTTACCGGCAAGACGCCATACGAACTTTGGAAATGTAACGTACCTTCGTACAAATACCTCAAAGTGTGGGGGTGCCTAGCAAAAGTGGCATTGCCACCTCCTAAGAAGGTCACAATTGGACCTAAAACCGTTGATTGTATTTTCATAGGATATGCACATAACAGTAGTGCTTATCGGTTTCTGGTACATAAATCTGATATACCAGATACACATGTAAATACAATAATGGAATCAAGGAATGTGTCCTTCTTTGAAAACGTGTTTCCGTGCAAGGATAAAGAACATCCGAAACGAACTCGTGAACAAAGTAAAGCAAGCACTTCTGTAAATGAAACCGAAGATGAACCTAGACAAAGCAAAAGAGCTCGAAAAGAAACAGAACCTGAACCTAGACGAAGCAAAAGATCTCGAAAGGAAAGAACCTTTGGGCATGAGTTCATCACGGCCTTTCTTTTGGAGAATGAGCCTAGAACTTTCAAAGAAGCCATGTCTACACCTGATGCACCTTCATGGAAGAAAGCAGTTAAAAGCGAAATCGACTCCATTATGCAGAATCATACATGGGAGTTAGTTGATTTGCCACAAGGGTGTAAAGCACTTGGGTGCAAATGGATTTTCAAAACCAAATTGAAAACCGATGGCTCAGTAGATAAGCACAAGGCGAGGCTTGTGGTGCAAGGATTCCGGTAAAAAGAGGGCTTGGATTTCTTTGACACTTATTCTCCAGTTACGAGAATAACTTCAATAAGAATGCTAATAGCAATAGCTGCATTACGAAACCTCGAAATCCATCAAATGGATGTGAAAACTGCCTTTCTAAATGGAGAATTATAAGAGGAGATATATATGAAACAACCTGAGGGTTATGTTATTCCTGGACAGGAACACAAGGTGTACAGACTTGTCAAGTCTCTATATGGACTCAAACAAGCTCCAAAGCAGTGGCATGAAAAATTTGACAATGTCATGATGTCAAATGGCTTCAACATCAATGAATGTGACAAATGCATCTACTTCAAGGACACTCTAAATGGTTACATTTTGTTGTGTTTGTACGTAGATGACATGCTCATTATTGGAAGCAATAAGGACATGATCAACCGCACTAAGAACATGCTTAGTGGGAAGTTCGACATGAAAGACTTGGGATTAGCAGATGTCATACTAGGGATTAAAATCACTAGACATTCTGAAGGAATTATCCTGTCTCAAGCACATTATGCTGAAAAAGTACTTGAGAGATTCAAGAACTACTCAAGCGGGACTGCAAAGAGTCCCGTGGACCCCTATCTTCATTTGACTAAGAACTCGGGGGATGCAGTGTCACAGTTGGAGTATGCACGTGTGATTGGAAGTCTCATGTACTTGACCAATTGCACAAGACCTGACTTGGCACACTCAGTCAATGTACTGAGTCGCTACACAAGTAATCCAGGACACAAACATTGGAAAGGGATAACTAGAGTATTAAATTACTTGCGTTATACTCAAAGTTATGGGCTGCACTATGGTAAATACCCAGCAGTTCTGGAAGGATACAGTGATGCAAACTGGATATCAGATTCCAGAAACTCAAAGTCCACAAGTGGATATGTGTTTACACTTGGTGGTGCAGCGGTATCATGGAAATCTTCCAAACAAACACTATTGGCCAGATCCACAATGGAGTCTGAGTTCATTGCTCTAGACAAAGCAGCAGAGGAAGCTGAATGGCTTCAAAACTTGTTGGAAGATATCCCAATGTGGGACAAACCAGTTCCAGCAGTAGGTGTACACTGTGATAGTCAATCGGCTATAGCTCGGGCACTGAGTCGTTTGTACAATGGTAAGTCACGTCATATACGAAGACGACATAAAACCATTAGACAACTACTCTCGCATGGTATAATCTCAATAGATTATATCAAATCGGCTGACAACCTAGCGGATTCGTTTACTAAAGGTTTGTCACGAGATCAAGTTGTAAAATCATCAAGAGGAATGAGTTTAAAGCCTATGACTAAAGAGGATGCTTGATGGCGAACCCTACCTACGTGACTGGAGATCCCAAGAAGTAGGTTCAAAGGGAAAACTAAATCAAGCTGAATCAAGATGAGCACTGGGAGACTTGAGTCTCCTCCCAGTTCCTAGGATGATGAACAGTGTTACCTGTATGAGTTAAGGTTAAGCTTGGCTTTTAATGATTCCATAGCTTTGAAATAAAAGTGGGGTATGACAAGATACTCTTTATGGCAATCACCTTATGAGTGTGAAATGGGGCCGTTTCTAGGAGAGTTAAGAGAGGCTGAATTCTCCAAGTTCACTCATGAATAACCAGGGATGTTCAAGGCCAAAATGAACACAACAAGAGAACCTAGTTCTGTGAGAAGATGAAACTGTGTGATAGTTATTGTCTCGGTTTACATCAAAGCCCGGGTGGTTCAAGACATCATGTTCACTACCTGGTCGACTAAATCCGATAGCTACTCACTATGGGTGGTTCAAGGCTGAAACATGCTACCAGCCCAGATGTAGTGATTTTTCGACTGTACTCTCAAAAGTCTTTCTATTTTTAAACCAATGTTTAGAATCATTTCTATTCATGTGGGGGATTGTTGGAACTCATTTTTAACATGTGGCGTCGGGCACTTTTTCGGGAACAATTCCGGTGGGCTCCGGCCAACGTCAACACCGGAAAGTGGAAGCATTGGCTTCCTCTACGCAAGCACATTCTCGTAGTGTACTCATACGACAAAAATGATTTCCGTTTGAATGAGAAATGGAGGCCCAAAGTATCGTGCATGAAGTGCAAACCTTGGGAAATATGGGGGCAAAATTCTTGTTCCACATTGGAAATTTGGAGGTAGAAATACTACCATATATAGAGGAGAAATGGACTCAAGGTTATGGCCTTAGGTCATTACCCATTTTCAATGGGGAGAGGACCTAGCTCATCAAGCCCACACGCGCGCCGAGCCGAGTCGAGTCGGGTCGGGTCGGGCGAGCGAGCCGTGCCGTGCCGGGCTTGGGCTTGGGCTTGCAAGTCACCTATCTTTTTGGGCCAATCCGGAAGCCCATTAGTGGGCTTTGACAGTTGGGCTGTGATCTGGTACATGGAGAGATTTGGGCTGCAGACCTAATCTTCCAACATTGATGACAGAAGATATGTAATCTTCCTCCATTAAATCCGAAGATCTGTAACGTCCTCCTCCACTAATGCAGAAGATCTGTAACGTTATCCTCAACATTCAAAAGAAGATCTGCAACGCTCTCCTCCTTCCGAAGCTCTATATAAGAGCAGTACACCTCTCATTCGAAGATGATCGAACACCAGCAATCCTCATCTTCCCTCTCTGTTTTTCCCGAAATTTTGTGTCTGAGAGTACTACACAGATTGGTTCGTAGCCTTCTGGGTTTTTGGTTGCGCAAATCAGAAGTCGTCAAGCAGTTGTATCCTGGGATTCGGAATGCCATCGAACCGTCGCAATACGGGCCGTTTTCAGGATTAAGGAGAGAGATCTCGTTCTCGACTCTGCTTCGTTCTCAAGTTCGGTATAATTTCGTTTATTCACTGTGCAATTTCTTCTTGCAGTTTATGTTTCGATATTGCGTTCCTACAAAAAGTAAAAGCACTCGGTCGCTATTTAACAACCATGTATTTATAAAGTAAAGAAATCATTCTAAGCATGTTTAGAATTTTTATTTAATATCAACTTCAATTTCTTTTCATACATCTCTTCTAAACCATTTAAATAACATTTTAATCACTATCTTTATAATGTAATATATTTATAAAAGAAGAGTTGGATTCATATTACAAAACCATCATGTGAAGTCACGATTATATTCGTTTTGTGTTAAAAGTTCACTATAGTGTATTATGAAGTTGACACATATCTAAAAGTATTGTGCTGTTATGACTAATTAATTGTGGAGAAGTTCTTAGGTAATAAGATTCGTATATTCAATGAACAAAGAAATAGTTTTTTTTTCTCTTTATGACAGGAAACCCACCATTTACGGAGTAGTAAACCCCGGACTCGTGACCTAGTCAGCAAAGACCACGAACCAGGTAAACCGGCTTGCGCCGACCAGCTCGACCTAGTAGCAAGGAGCATGGTGAACCTTGAGAATTAACCCAAGGAAGGGGGGCCGGCAGTGATCGAACCCGGGACCTTCCCATATCCCTCCATGCCCCTTACCACCAGGCCACCACCGAAGTGACAACAAAGAAATAGTTGCACATGCAAAACCTAGATTATTTAATTACATTTAAAATTTAAATCAATAAATGAACTATCTATTTCTACTTAAAAGTTGACTTTCTTGACATTCAATGCTAGCTCTGAAGTAGATAAGTAGGACAAAACAATGGCAAAAGCCACATTTGTTTAGCAAAAAAAAATTTGTAAGGATTTTCAAATTACTTATCAGATTAAAAACAAATTTTAAAATTCTTTATCATAAAACATGCCATCACTCTATAAAATTTTTTAAACTAAGCAATGAGTGTCCTATAGAAAAATACGAAAAATATCCATAAAATTTTAAAAGATCGATTGAATCCTCAATGGTATATTGATGTAAAAATTCAACTATGAAGTTTAAACATTATTGGTCATATTATGGTATTTTTTAAGAAAACTCTTTAGTAGAATTCAAAAACTATATAGCAAAAAAGTTATATGTCGATAAAAGTTAAAATTAAAAAATATACATAGATATATAAAAAAAGATAATCATGATTAAAAAATTCTTATTTAAAAATCAAGAATTCAAGATTTATTCAACTCTATCTCTCTTATTTTTTTCAATTCTATTCAAACTGAACCCTTTAACGACAAATCAACAAATATTATCAAGTTCTCTACATCATGATAATGACAATCTAATAGGTTAGATTAGAAGGATTTGTTTGATGTAACTATTTATAAAGACTTTTATAGAAATATGTATTTTCTTATTAAAATTTGCTTGGATAAAATGTATTTATCAATAGAAGAATATATGTAGTACAATTAAGAGAAATGTGTAGAAAATTTTACTTTTACACAACTTTTAAAATGCTGATTTTTTTTTTTTAAGAAATACCTTTGTGAACTCCTCAATTTTTCAAAATAAAAAGCAACAAAATTTTGAATTCCTTACTTTCTCAAAACAAAGAACAAAAAACTAGAACACAATTTAGATAATGTTATTATTTTTAATTTCATTTTAAAAATAATTCGGTATAGATTTTTTCTCCTTTTGGGAGTTCTTCTTTGATATCTATAACCCCTGTCTTTTTCGTCAACTGTTATCTTTTTAGGGTTCGTATCATTTCCTCCGTAGATTTTTTGTTCAATAGATCGTAGAAGATCAAAAAGCTCGATGGGGAAACATTCATTGTTGCTCCACCCGCTAGAGCCAAAGCCGATTTAATACTTTCAAAATTGTATGGTATTGAATGAACACACTTAATGCACAAAAATGCAAAATTTATATTAGATATAGAAGATTTCTAAAATATTCACAAAAACTTTCATCAAAATATAAACACATCCCTACAAAAATAAACTTTCACTTTAATTTAAAATTAAAATTATACTTCTAACCAAAATTATAAAAAATAAAATAACCCGCTTCTTATGTACAATTATAACATTTTATACCTAGCATACTTACATTTAAATAAATATCAAATAATATATGTCTAACATAAAAAAACAGAACAACGATCCATGTATTACAAACTTATTTTGTATATCGTGACACTATATATACACAAATGGTTTGTGCGAAGCACGTGCTTTCATTTCTAGTTGTTATAAAGGTTTGAAAGTAAAATGATAGTTACATTTTAGTATAACTATTATACTAAAATATAAAAGGTTAAATTTTTATCTTGTGCGTAGCATGTTCATGCAACTGCATATTTCAGAATTCTTGACGTGTTTGTCCAATAAAACATGCATTTGGTGTATATTTTAAATCAAATGTTTGTATATAATTATTTGATAGAACTAAATGTCAATTTTGTAAATTTTTTTATATGTTGTGATTTATTTGTCGGTATAGGAAAGAAGTTCAATGTTTTCATAAATATTGGCTTTGTTCGGTAACTAATGCTGATATTGATGCTTATGCTGATGAAATACCCCAAAGGTTATAGAAATGGCAAAATGGTAAATAAAATTTTTAGAGACTTTATAAATCTGGAAATGGGCATATGGAAGGAAAAAAAAAAGACCCTTGCATTCTTCTTCGTGAAACACTCCGCTGTGGACTCCCCTCCTCCTACCAGCCTTCATGCTCAACTTTCCTTCTTCCGGCGAGCTCGACCAGCGGCGGCCACCTCTTCCCTTCCCCGGAGGCGAGAGCGACCTGCTGTGGTTCTGCTGCTGTTGTTCGTTCAGGTGACGAGAAACCATGTTGCTGCATTCGGTCGTTGTTGTGCTGTGCTCTGCGGGTTGCTGGTGGCTGACATTCCGGCAACGAGAGGGAGTAATTTTGGCGGCTACGTAGTGGTTGTCGACGAGGTAAGATGAGGTTCTTCAATTGGGTTTGTTTGGAGTTCAGAAATTTTGTTGAATGTTGTATATGATAGGATGCTCGTGGATAGATGTGGAGAATGGAAAGGATGGCGCTCGACTGTGAAGTGTTTGGCTGAATTTAGTTAGGAATTGTGCAGCAACCCTTTGATTTTGAAGTAATTAGGTGGAATTGTGGGTGTTGCTTAATTAATTGGAGGTATAATTTTAGGGTTTGAATTTGGGGGTTTTGTTAGTAGTGGATTTGTATGAGTAATTAATGCCAGGGATTTGCTCGGATTGATTTCGCAGGTTCGTTCGAGTTGGTTGGAGGTCTCTGAGGTCGTGGTTGTCGAGTTTGAGGCAAGATGATTCTTGCTAACCCTTCGTTTATTTTTATAAAATTACTTTTCATCCTATTTTGTTTAGTAATGGATTTTTTTTCCTTGTCTGAGTAAGTTGATTTGGATTATTGGTTGTGGAATTTCATGGTTGGATGTGTGTGTGTGTGTTGGTAATTGTCTTGTGTTGAAGATCAGTTGTGTGCTTGATTAGTGGTTTTTTATAGATATTGGTTTTGTTATTTGAAATGGTTGAAAGTGTTGATATTGGTCTCGTGTTGGATATCGATTGAGTACTTGGATGTTGGTCTTGTGCTGAATATCGGTTGTATGCTTGATTAGTGGTTTGTTGTTAGATATTGGTTTTGTTATTTGAAATGGTGTTGTGTGGATACTGATTGTTGGCTTGTTTGATGGTCGTGGGTATATTTTGATTATGTCCTGGATGGTTAGTTGTGTTGATATGGTCGAATGTGTTAGTTGTCGTGACCTTGTGTTGAGATTAATTAAATATTGACGTGGTATTTATTCGTGACTAATGGTGATTAATTGTGTTTGTTTGAAAGTGTGTGAATACGTGTGTGTGTGCGTGTTAGTAATTGATTTGTATCGTGTTCGATTGGATGTGGATGTGGTAGTCGTTTGTAAGTAATTATGGATGAAGAGACGATTGGTGATATTGTCGTATGTGATAATTGATTGAGTGTCGGTGTGGTGATGGATTGTTGTTGATTGAGAGTCCAAGGGCCAGGTGATGATAGCCTCACCAAACATCGTAGGGTATCGCCTACGTTGTTAAGGGCCAGTGTTAATTCAGAGTCAAGGGTCAGGTGATGATAGCCTCACCAAACCGCGTAGGGTATACGCCTACGTCGTTAAGGGCCAAGGGTTGGATGGTGAAAGTCCCATCCGAAAGAGTGGTGATTCAGGGCCAGGTGATGATAGCCTCACCAAACCGCGTAGGGTATACGCCTACGTCGTTAAGGGCCAAGGGTTGGATGGTACAAGACCGTCCCTATGCATGGTTAGTTGGTTTTGGGTGATGAAAGTCTCACCCGGAGATGGGTTGGAATGGATTGGAGGATAGATTGGAGGTTAGGTTGGAAGTGTGTTGAAGTTGTCTGGGTTGCAGTGTTGAGTTATATTATTTGGTTGAATTGATTGGTTGGGTATTGTGATAACTGATATATATATTATATGTTTATATTGGTTGATGGTTGTGATAACTGTGATGAGTTAAGTAGTGGTTATGTTGATGATTTCGGTTGTGTGTGTGGTTATTGGTTTGTGTTAAATGTTGATTGTTGTTAGTTGTGGTTTCGGGTCATTGTTGGCCATTGGTTGTGACTGTGAAATTCCATTGGTTGTAGTTGTAGGTTGTAGATAGATGTGATGTGAATTCTTATTTGGATGACTATGTGATATGTGGAATGATTACCAAGATGGTTATGCGAATACTGTGAATGTTGAATTGAAACAGGTTAGGTAGTGCAGAAGTGAATTGATTGGTTGGTATGAAAATGATTAAGTGTAGTTATGATATTATATATATATGTATATATTGTGTGTGTGTTGTCTTTTGATATGAGTTGATTGGTGATAAATATATGTGTTTTGAAACTGTTTTGGCTTGAGGAGTCTTGCCAGTCTTGATGGAAGACTGACCAATTTCGGTTTACGTGCCGCAGTTGGCTGGGGTATCGGGTCCCCCAGTCAATTTGGCTTTGCAGGTTTGCAGCAACAAGCGGGTTCTGGATCACAGATGTGTCTTCACAGTTAGAGATTTAGATTTACTGCGGATTTGAAAAGGTTGTATTAACTATTCGTTGTTTTGGAATTAAACTGATGCATTGAGTTGGAAGAAGTGTTTAAGTGTAGTTTCAAACTTGAGCAGGGAATTTTAATGTTGTTAACTTTATGTATTGGGAAGAGTTTTGGATTTCTTTTCTTTTAAAAAAACGCCTTATAGTCCTTCGGGACTATGGCACTGTAGCACATCTACCCTGGGGTGTTACAGCTGATGCTGATGCTGATGCTTATACTTATGCTTATGCTGATACTTAAATTTGATGCTGAAATTGTATACTTATTTTTTTATGTGTGTTCGGTAAATAATACTTATTTATTTTAATTTTTATATCAAAATTACCAAAATATCCTTAGTATTATTTTATGTTCAACCGCCACGTGATAATCACGTGACTTCATTTTGGGGATATATTGAGCAGCACGTGAGCTTCACGTGATTCTTGGCTTGGCATTCACTTGCCATCTTTCACAATTGAAACCCGATTCTTGGTTTAGCAGAACTTGTGCAACTTGAACCCTAGCTATGTTCGTGGTCTGGCGCTAGGAGATTGTCGTCGATTTCTTCATCCACCGTGGGCTAGCGCTAGGAGGCCGTCGACGTCCTCATCTCTGGAGAGTGGAGGCTCTGTTCATGTTCGTCGCCGTCGCTGGAGAGTGGAGGTTGTCGTCGTCCGTTGCTTACCGAACAAGGACACAAGGTATTTTTTCATCAGTTTTATCCGAGTTTTTTCAGATTGAGCAAGTTCATGGGTTGCAAAGGTTTTAGTTGTTAGATTTCTTCAAATTTAGACATGGCTGTCCAGCTTTGGCCCTAAATTTGTCCGCTCTCTCTTGTATTATTTAGGGCTTGGTCTACTTTCAAATTGTCCATGGTTGCAATAAAGGATTTAGTTGTTAGATTTCTTCGAATTTAGGGCTTGTCCTCCTCTTGTGTTGCTCAGCATCAGCACAACCCTTAAACCAAAAATAAAATACATTGAAGCTTTGTTGTACGTAAGTGACCAAGGGCTAAGATTGACTTGTGCTCCATTAAATTGAGGTTTAAACTTGAGACAATTTAATTAACTTCCTAACAGCAAATCCAGGTCTAGAAGAAGTCCAATGTCTACATTTTAGACTATTCAGCTTAAAGTATTAAACACAAGTATTAGGCGTTGAATGTGGTTGTTCCATTAGGGCTGTTAGTTTGAACTTTCTTTTATAAAGAACTCGTAGTGTAGCTCACTGCAGGGAAGAAGATGTGATTGTAGTCTAAACTCACTTTCACATGCTTTTCTCTTCACTCAAATCAATTTCCATAGCCTCAACTACTAAGCAAAGAAATGAGCTTTTCCTAATTATGAATGTCCTTGGTATGCTTGCTTCATTCAAAAACACTAACAGCTGATTATGCTTGCTTCAATTTCCATAGCTTAACTTTATCATTTTTTTTTCCAAATCAACATGTTATCTATTAGTAGTTCAATGCAACTTTAAAGTTATTATGATTGCTTTTGTATACATGTTTGCTTTATGTTTACTATCGTGCAAGTCCAAGTAGTTGGTTCAAATGGGGTTAAATTTGGGGGTTAAATTTGAGGGTGTTACAGAAATGGTATCAGAGCTAAACAGTTTTCGTAGGCTTTGAGTTGGAATCAGAGCCGAAAGTTTTTAAAACGGGTGTGGGATTTAATGAACCATTTACTCGTTTTGTTTGAAAATATTTTTGAACGGTTCTTGTGAACTCACCGGCGGCACCAGTGTCGGCACCGGCATCATGTAAGATGGCTGGGTGGCTTGGTTGCTGGGGTAGCTAGGCTTGGGGGTGTTACATACCGGTTTGAAATATTTTCACTTGTTTGAAATATTTGCGAAGGCTCTAAATTTTCAAAAGTGAAAAAAGTTACACCGTTCATAGTCGTGCCTCTTCTCTTGAGTCTGTTAAGGTGAATCTCTAGTGAGACTTGAGTTCCTAGTTTCCTTGTTATGCTTTGAGGTTATAAGACTTGTGGTATCACTCTTTTTGAGGAAATAGGAGTAGTATCTTGTGTGATTCGTTTCGAGGAACGTAGGAATGAGATGTTGTGATTATGTTTGGAGAAAATTAAGGAATCTTAAAGGATTTAAGTTAGAGATTGTTTAAAGGAAGGTGTTAAATTATTCTTGTAAGGATTTTAAGTTAGAGATGGCATAAGGCCGGTTATGATTAAGGATATTAAGTTCGGATAATAAGTTTGTTAGTGAGGCGGAATCCTCTTTGGCTTAGTGCAAGTTTCGGGGTCGAAACTTAAAATAAGAGGGTAGTAATGTAACACCCCGTAATTTTTAAGGGTATTTTTGAGCTTTACTCGTATGAGTTATTGTTGCAAAATAATTGTATGAGATATTATTGCAAAATAATTATATAAGATATTATTGTAAAATATTTATATAAGATATTCGTGTAGGATAATTGTGGACTCAGGCGGGCACCAGTACCGGCACCGACATCATGTAAGATGGGTGGGTGGCTTGGTAGCTGTGTTAGCTTGGCCTGGAGTGTCACAAATATATGCAGGATAATTATATAAAGTATTTGTGCAAGATATTTATATAAGATATTTGTGCACGGTATTTATATAAGATATTTGTGCACGGTAATTGTGCGAGGTGATTGCTTGAGATGTTTGTGCTAGATGATGCACGAATATATTTAACCCGGAGTTAAAAATTAACCCAAGTTGAGTTCGGATAAGTATTAGCGAAGTCGGCTTAAAACCGCGACTCACCGCGACCTGACGCGATCTGCCGCGATCCACCGCGACCGGCCGCGATCGCGGTAATGCCAATGACAGAGGCGGTCGTCTTCCTCGCGCAAGTGGCTCGGTTGGGATATTTTTTAGGCAGGCCAACTGGCCCTTCGCCTTTGTCCCCTTGTCCCCTTGGAGGTGGTCGGATTTGTGCTATAAAAGGGGTGAAACCGAACCCTTTCTTTCTCTCTTCTTCTTCTTCTTCTCTCTTTCTCCTCTGTTTTCCCCTATTTCACCATTGATGCTCGAGCTGTAAGCTCGGTTTTGGGCTTGAATCGAGAGGCTTCGTGGGTTGGAGAAGGTTGCCAAGGTGTTAGGTGAAGCTTAGAGGTGCTTTGTGATCAATTCGAATGCAAGACGAAGCTTGAATCGAGGTGGGTATTTTTCTCCCGCCATGGAAGTTGTCGAAACTTTGCCACTATTGATGAACCGCAACTGGCCGTGACTCACCGCGATCGCGGTATTGGCGTCCGAGTTGTGTCTTGTGGTTTGACTTTGAGGGATTTTTATTCCAGATCTGTCCCCGTTTTGGATTCAGGAACCCGTTCTTAAGCTTTGTTTGAGCTCGTCTTTCCAGGCAAGTGGTTATGAATTAATTTGAAATAATTAAAATTTGATATTATATTAGGTTGTATATTCTGTTAGAATCAACGCTAATATAAGAGATATACTGTAATCATGAGACTTGAGATTATGATGTGATTTGTGATATGTGGAACTGCTTTT
Organism: Rheum nobile; assembly: GCA_027886185.1. Classification (NCBI taxonomy): domain Eukaryota; kingdom Viridiplantae; phylum Streptophyta; class Magnoliopsida; order Caryophyllales; family Polygonaceae; genus Rheum; species Rheum nobile. The sequence continues at coordinate 6,297,986 of WOAB01000644.1, read as the reverse complement.
GATGTGATTTGTGATATGTGGAATTGCTTGTGATGTGTTTGTGTGAATTATTGGTGAAGCCCTTGCTTAGTCTATTCATTAGACTAACTCTTGTATTTTTATATTTCTGTAACGTCATGGGGGTGTCGTCCGTCCGTTTCGGCACATGAAGATCCGAGAAGGCTAGAACGACTATGAAGATGGACGGTGTTTTCGACAAGTTGTTTTGTCGCTTTGTATTTAAAAGATTTCCGCTGTGCTATTTTGTATTTTGTTTATAAGTCTTCCGTTGTATGTATTTCTGATTAATTGAGTCATTTTTGGAATCGTGTAATTCCGCGACCATGTGATTTAATAAAAGTTATGATTTTAGTATTATAACTGTGTTTTAAGTCAGTTATGACGTCGGAAAAGCCTGGGGTGACTTTGGGGTTTACGTCCGGGGTCATCGGCAGTAGCGCTTTCAAATGGGGTTAAATTTGGGGGTGTTACAAAAACCTTAGGAGGCGGGATGAGGCAAATTGGTGTCCTCTGTGCAGCAGCCTTAGTTGCGCTCCATGAGAACTTGACAAAGCTTGATGACAATGGTTGTACACTTCCTTTTTAACCCCACGCCCGCATCCGATTCTGCTTCAAATATCCCTCTCTTGACCACCAACCGACCGTTGCCGATCCCGCCTCCAAGACATTTTATGCTTGTAGTAATAATAGCTATAATCATGCGTATGTTTCGGATGCTGCAAGGGCTATGTGTCCCCAGTGTCATGTGCAAATGAGCAAGGCAATGACTTATGTAGCCCCACCTGCTGACATCAAGGCCAAAGCAAAGAGTAATGTTGGAGGATATGTGAAGGGAGTTGTGACTTATATGATCATGGATGACTTGTCTGTGCAACCAATGTCTACGATCTCGAGTATTACGCTGCTTAACAAGTTCAGTGTTTAGGATGTGGGTCGCCTTGATGAGAAGGAGGTTACTCTTGACATGAATCTGGTATGATTCTGCTTCACCACTCAATTCCTTTTATGTTTTTTAATTGCTATCTTGATTGTTCATTAATGTTGTAGTACTGTATATATGGTTGTAGGGGGTGTCAATGTTGAAGACGTCGCTGACTTCCAAGACTGTGCTTACTAATGTTTTCCTGCAAAAGAGATCTGGTAGTGTTAACTGAAGAAATGGATTAGGATTATGCCTCTTATTTTGTAATGTCCGCTTTTGTTAAAGTGTCTACTTACGGGGAATGTACTGTACCTATTCGGTTGGTTGTCTAATTACATGGGCTCTTTTGGTTTTTAGACCTCAAGTGTGTTTTGATGTAATTCTATTCTAGAATGACTAAGGTCAAGTATTTTTCATGGTTTATGCTGCTACTCTCTGCCTTCTTAAGTCATGTTAACTCCGTAGTGAAAATATATATGTAAGTGTTTTCGTGGAGAGGCTGCCAAAAGACCGAGCATGAAATCATTTAAGCAAAGGACGGACATGTACATAAGGCCTTTTCTCCTCAACGTCTTCTTCTCAAAGCGCTTTATTCACGCCAAGGTCATGCACCGGGGAACAAGCAAAGTCATATATGTTGCCACAGAAACATAATTTTGGGCTATATCAAGTGCAGTATTGTAACACCATTCACAACCAAGTCAAAAGGCTTAGTGTTATCTCAACGTTGATCGCATTTTGCTCCTCTTCCAATTTGAATTCATGTGTGAATCAAGTTGTATTGAACAGAATGACACAACCTTTTAGTCTGGCCTTAGAATTTGCCTTCTGTTTACATGAATAACTGCTTTATAGTTGACTATTCTTTTCTTTTTCTTGGGTTCTATTCCCTCTAGAGATCGTGGTTGCTATGCCATTTTATCTTGGACAAATGTACGCCAAGATGGATAAAATTAGACGAGTGCTTGTATAGATTTTGTATGTGATATGACTTTGTTTTTTCAAATGTGTATGTGCACATTTTGATATTCTGTCTAATTTCTGTTGTTCATTCATAGCTAAACATCTTATCTCAAAAAAGAAATGCATAACTAACGCCAGTTTCAAATTTACATGCTCCGGTGAATACTTGCAGTTGTGATTATAAGATCATATGGTCAAATAGGCGTCCCACACTTTCCCCTTATCCTTCATGGTCTCAGCCAGTGAAATCTGGCCCTGACTCTCTTCATACCCAACATACTCCATCTCAAACTGCTCAGCTAGGACGCGCCACAGCTGCTTCCACTTGAACAAATCCCCACTGCTGCATTGGAATGCTTCGTTCTTGGTATTCGAGTCAACAGTTGGGAGTCATTGCAGTGTGCATCAGACGCTGATCTTGTAGCAGAGCATCAGATGTGGGCAGGTACTTCAATGGCAGTCCCTGGTGTTTGCAGATTGTAGCGTAGCAGAGCATCAGATCCAAGCGCAGCAAATCCTCCCTGGAAGGGAACAATGAATTTTAACAGGTTATACCAAGTGCAGTATTGTTATCACAACCAAGTCTGTCAAAGGTATAGCCCAAAATTGGAAGAGGAGCAAAATACTGCACTTGATATTGTAACACCATTATCAACCAAGTCAAAACGCTTAATTCAGAAACAGAATTTTATGTTTCATTCAAAGCCAAATTCATTGTTCCCTTCCAGGGAGTAAAGACTCACATCAGATGAAGCAAGCTCGCATACCGGTAAATCCGGGCAAATCACCTTCGCCCTTTAGTTTATCACCGTTTGTTTTGAATATAAACCTCTGCTTGATGTCAACACGCACAAACTCTAGCTCGACAGACCCTCCTCCATCAGCTTCAGAGTCGAGATTATAGGAAGGGGCGGTACGTCACAACTTGTGGACTCACCCCTGCTCTGCTTAAGATCCAAGCAACAGATCACACACCCATTCGAAATACAAAGATACCTCGGCTCCTTGGTATATTTATTCATGCTTGACCTGAAATAATTAGATACATATCAAGATCAAATTTGGAGAAACGAACCCAAACAGACCCAACAAGACTCATTTACCTAGAGATGGTGTGGTTATACATTGACAAGTTCATATTGATATCTCAATTGAACATTTCGAAATTTGAGTGATGGTGGAGATTATTTAAACCCAACAAACTCTTTCTATTTCGGAAAAGAAGACTGGAACCAAATCCATATAAAGACCTGAACAAATTGGAGCAATTAAGCATAATGCAGGTCTGCTCCACTAATTTCCCCAAAAAAAGGGCAAAGAGATGTAAAAAGGTATTTCAAGAACTAGTAAAATAGAACACTGTAGAATCTAGAGATGCAGTCATGATATTTTCCAACAGAAACAGCTGCATAAGGTTACACGTTGGTGAATAAGAAAATTCCAAATCAACTATACGTATTGATAAAAACACATCCAGTCATCAGGTGTTACTAAAATATTTCACATCCAAAAGTGAATCAACTTCAAGAGAACCTGCAAAACATCAAGAGAGAACCTGATGCAGAAATAAGATAAATTCTAAGTATCTGTAATTATCCTAAGTTTCTGTATTGCTGTCCTTACACTTTCTTTCATTCCTTTTTTTTTTCATTACAATCAACTGCAACAAAATTCCTAGTATTATTTTTACTTGTAACATTTCATTAGATCATTTTGTATAGACAACAAATTGTCTTCTGAACTGATTGTTATATTGCAAGATGCAAAACAAATAAAAAAGAAAAGGATATACAAGTGGAAGATTTATGAGATGAAGTAAAGCAATAATTTGCTCACTCATAAGATAGTATACAAAAGTAAAGGAAACTTGGGTAAATAACAAGATTCAGCTGATGTAAAACTGAAGTGACAAGGCTAAAATATTACAGCAAAGGTGAAATGGAAAGAGAGTCTAGAAAACTTGAACACTTTTAAATGGAAATTCAGACCTCTGTTGAATAACAAGATTCAATAATAATTTTCTTCATTACAAGGGACTTAATATGTACCAATTCAGACCTCTGTTCAACAACTTGAACTCTGTTAAATGGAAAGAGGGTCTGGAAAATGTCACTAACACACGCACAACAACAGACCGAAAACAGAGGGGATGGAGCGTGTGAGTCTCAATCACTCTGGACACTTTCACCAGAAGAGGGAAAATTAAAAAAAAAAAGAGAAACACAGAAAATTAAATCCTAAAATCAAAAGCCCTAAAGCTCCAAATCGAAATCAATCAAAATGAAACCCTAAAATGAAAATCCCTAACCTTAAACCATAGCCCTGAAATCAAAAACCCTAAAACTCAAAACGACCAAATCCCTAAAATCGTCATCGAAATGGATTCAATCCAATCGAAATCTGGGACTCACGAAACCCTAAATCAAAGGTGAAGATCGAGACTATAATACCTGCAGCGAGCGAGCTTCGGATATGAAATTGAGAGCGAGCTTCGAATCTAGGAGTCACGAAACCCTAAATCAAAAGAGAGGAACAAGATTGAGAGCGAGCTAGGGAGGAGAGAAAGGTGAAGAGCGAGGGGAGAGAAGAGAGAGCTCGTGAACATACCTGCAGCGAGCGATGCTGATGAACAATCGTGAGCTCGTGAAGGAAACTAGTAATGTCGGGGAACAATGGCGAGGAGAGCCAAGGGGAAATGTCGGGGGCAACAAGGGAAAAATCAGTTTGGAAATGCTTCATAAGTAGGGAGGAAGTAGCAAAAGTAAGGATATCCAACTTTTTTTTTTGGCCAGAAATGAGCAGATGGAAGCAAATTGAAGCACTTTGAAGCTTTTGGAGTATGTTCATCCCGAACAGACCAAATGGAGCTTTTTCTGGAAAATGAGCATCACAAAGGAGGAGAAGTAAAATAAAGGAGGTTACCGAACGAAGTCATTATTGAAGAGATTTAAGTAGTAAACTTATACATATCTCAAACAAAATGCTCTAAATAATCATTTTATAAACTAAAATGTGAATTTTGTAATATTTTCCATATGTTATAAATTTGGATTTAACAATGTGAATAAAAAAACTTGAATAACAATGATAATATTGAATTTTTTTTTGTTGAAACAAAAAAAGTTATTTAATTAAATAATAAAAAATGTATTGTGCTACATAAAAACTAGTTTGGATTAAAAAGAAGTGGTCCATCCAATACAACAATAAAAAAAGCAAATGTATCATTGATTCCGTGAAGCAAATCGTGCCGCGGACATCCTTCCTGGTCATACTCTTCCTCCACCTGTCCTCCATAACTTTCAAAGAATTATTCTCTCTACGTCTACATCCGATATGAGTTCACAAACCTGAATTCTGATTTTGATTCGTTTGGTACAAAATTTATAAAAATTATTCACTCGAATGATTTAAGACTCTCATCGGGCTAGATGATTCCTAGAGTTTGTTATAATAAAAAAAACAATAAAAAAAGAAAAGAAGGATGAACTAGGAGGAGGCTGAACGCAGAAGTGAAGAACGAACTAGGGTTTCCTCTTCAGATATGGTTTCTTCTCCCCCCTTCCAATTTCTCTTCGCAGAACCTCTCTCGGTTTTTCTCATCTAATTTCTTCCCCTCTTTGCGAAACTGCCGAAGTGTCTATTTGTATTATCTTTCATTTCTCCTTTCCTCTAATCCTCTTTATTTCTCAATTTGCATGCTGAATCCGTTTTTTTTGTACAGAACTGAAGTGAATCTGTTTTTTTTTGCTGAATATGAAATGTGGAGTAGCTTTTCCAAAAATCTGATTGTTCTTTCTCCGACCACCGCCATGCTCTCCCGCTTCATCTCCAGATCCACCCGCCACTATGTCTCTCGTCTCACCATCAATTTATCCTCTCCTCTCCACACTCCACCGCCCTCCTCTGCTCTCTCCTCCTCTCTCTGCTCTCCATCAACCCCTAATATCTCTCCTCCTTTCTTCACCCTCCGCTTTTTCTCCGCCGGTGGCAGGAATGGAGACGACGGCAACGACAATCATCAGTCTGCTTCGGATCCGTGGAAGCTCACCTCGGAGAATGACGACCTCGGCGTCTTCGGCACCTACGACGGCGATTTGAAGGGAATTGACGGTGATGCGGAGGGCCATGAGCCGTCTTGGGCGGAGGAGCGAGGAGGATCCTCCACTGCTGCCGAAAGTGATGTTTTTCAGGGCGTTGGGAGTGGCGGCGGTGGCGAGGGTTCATGGGAGGTGGCGGTTGGTGTGGACGGAGAGTCTGAGTTTAAGCCGTGGACTCTCGGTGGGGATGAGAAGTTGGAGGATGTGTTTGCTTCAGTTGAGGAGGATACTTTAGCTGATACAGAAATGGATGAGGGTTTGCGGGAAGAAGAAGAGAAAAAGAAACGTGAAGAGCTTGCTAGTCTCCAGAAAGAGGAAGAGGCCCTCATCCCCATTCTGAAAGGCATATTTCGATTCCTCTGAACCATTTTTTAGCCTCCTTTAGCATCATATTTCAACACTGTAGCCTATATTTGATTGCTTAATGTGAACTGGCAAATAACATTAGTGACTAATTCATTTTTATCGTGCTCATATCACTAAGCAAAATCCAGCTGCTGTTACAAGATCGTTGTTTTTTAGAACTTGATTGATACTGATATTTGCGTGACCTACTGTTGCTTAATATATGCTGTTAATTGCACTTCTTCATGTTCAAAATTTAGATGCAAGTTATAAGACAAGCTTCTATATGGCTGCATCTGTCTAGCCCTGCACTGCCACTTGCATACCTGTAAATTTATTATTTGACATCAGGCCTATCTTTGGTAGTTTTCCCCCTCTGTTTTGCTTCTTTGGTTAAAGATAATCACCTCTGGGAGTTTTTTTTCCTTTTCCTGATATCCCTCTTCAATGACTATTGCTTTCTGACTGAAACTTTGCAAGCTGGTTTTGTAGTATAAGAGGGGTTGTTTTATCCGGCCACATTTCTTCTAATTTCATAGATCTCTTATGTGCACCTTGCCTTGTATCTCTCATTGTTTAGTGGGGGATAATGCAAGAATGACATTATTCCATAATTTATTTTCATATGAATTTGAATTCGGTATATAATCTGAAAAGAAAGATTCTCTTTTCTGGTTGTCATCTATTAAGCCATTATTCCACTAACTGGAAGTCATATTGTTTGCATGTCCATGTACAGGCCCTAACCGCGCATTCGGTGATCTCGTTGCTGATTCTGGAATAACAGATGCTATGCTGGATAGTTTGATAGCCTTGAAGAATTTTGATGAGGTTGATGGATTGCCTCCATTAACAGAAATCGAAGACATGCGATATGAGAAAAGTCTAAAGAATACTACCAGGGCTGAGATGGAACGCCTGAAGCAGGAGGAAAATGCAAAATCGCGGGTTAGGACAGTTGATGAGAAGGGAAGAGCTTATGGAACAGGAAGGAGAAAATGTAGCATAGCTTGTGTCTGGATTGAACCTGGCAATGGGAAATTTTTGGTAAATGACAAAGAATTTGATGTATATTTCCCCATGCTTGATCATCGTGCTGCTCTTCTCAGGCCTTTGTCAGAGACAAAGACATTGGGTCTTTGGGATGTCAAATGTACTGTTAAAGGTGGTGGTGTTTCAGGTGAGCTCTATTTTCCAAATCTACTGATTATTTTGCATGTGTGCTGGATTTAATCAGGACATCCATTCTTAAGGGAGAGATGAAAGCAAGTAGCATTATTGAAACCTTCTCCATTTACATTTATTAGCATAAATTATCCATACATCTATTATAAGCTAGATACACAGTTATCCTTTAACATAGTTGAATAAATAATGTTGATAGAAAAAATGTTTTCTGCAAGAGTATGTGCTGAAAGTGAAAACTATTCCTCTTGTTCTATGCTTCTATATATGGCTATAGCATCAGGCATCATCTGCATATCCTTTTTTTTTGTTTTTGTAAATTTGTTATCTCTTTTTCTCTGATGATGTCATGTGCATCCATTTAGAAATATTTATGTAAACGTGTCATGTTTTTGCCGTTACCTTCATGAAATTATATTTCTAAAATCGAGCCTGTGGAACTTGAGTACATAATCATCGCCTTGATGGGTTTAGGCCAAAGAAGCCCTGCTCTAGCTCTGTTGTTCTTTCAGCGAGTCTTCCTGCAAAACTCGAAGATGGATGTGAAACTAAAAGTTCATTTATACCTTATAAGTTCGTGAATACCTAGCAAAGGGAATTATTGGTATCAGCTGATGACAAAGAGGTTAGGGGAGTAGACAGATTTTGCGTAGAGGGAAGTAGGATTCCCAGTTAGTTTTGATATAGAATACAAGGAATTGCTGGAAGCATGAAAGATTAGGCACACAACAATAAGATGTTGATAAAATTGCAATATGAAGAATGTAACTTGTTATGGTAACTAAATATGAAGAGCTAGCTTACGAGGTGTATTTCAAGAGCTCTGAAGCTTGCTTGTCATTCATCAAAATTGGACTCCACATATTGAAGAAAGCAACAATGCTTTTATGCATTATTGAGTTAGTGACTAGGTTTATGCTTGAATATGCTAAAAAAAAAGGTCTATGCTTGAATTGTTGTATATGGCAATCTGTTTGCTTGACTCTTTCCTTATCCGTTACCTTCAATGGACATCTTCTTACTGGTTAATATCATATTGACCTACTAGATGTACAGTATGTTATTATGATCAACCTATGAAATCTTTTGTTGGATGTTTTGTAAAAAATCTGAGTGTCAGTTGGCAATTTGCTTGTCAGATGTGCTCAATCATAATAACCTGAACAATCTTACGATACAGGTCAAGTAGGAGCAGTACAATTAGGTATTAGCAGAGCATTGCAGAACTGGGAACCAGGGTTGCGCCCTCCACTAAGAGAAGGTACAAATTATGGTTGCATAATGCCATATTATGTTTTTTTGTAGCACTTGCTTGCTTAATCAACCTTTCATTCTTTTCTTTTCTCTTCCGTTCCTCATATCCTTGCAATTTTAACATGTTATACTATTGACATGGTACCAGAGTGCAGTTTTAGTTTTATGGATTCATTCTCCTTGTCCAATTTTTTGTGGAATTTTCATCCACTTCTATAACTTGGCAGAAGGGTTAAGAATGCCCTTAGCTATGCCATTGTACAATTACAAACCTATCGCCATCATGCAAATATTAGAAAAAAGTTGGGATATGGATCTTATATAGTACTATGGAGGGCTTCTTCCTTTTCCTGTTTACTTACTTGCAACGCACAGGTACAAATACAAATCCTGATTGTGTAACTTGTGTTCATATTCTCAGCTGGCTTTTTGACGAGGGATCCACGAGCAGTTGAGAGGAAAAAGCCTGGAAAAGCCAAGGCAAGAAAGAGCTTCCAATGGGTCAAGCGTTAACTTTCCCTGGAACCCCCTCTTTTCGTCTTTAGTTGTGAGGTTTTTTGTCGGAATAGTTGGCAATCCTTGTTATTCTCCACCAAGCTGTACAAGTGAGCTTCCCTCTATTCTCTGCTTGCGAGTCTTAAGTTACTACACAAGTACTTGTGCCTAATAGCAATCTACTCTTCTTTCTCAATTATCATGGGTCAGATCATCTGATGGAAGTTCAATTTTTTGTAACAACCTGAAGACTTCTTTTTGTTGCAGTTGTCATCATAGTACAATTGATGGTAAGAGAATTTTTGTTAGTACTTGTTTTTATCTTGAGCAAATATTACAAAAATACTAGGGAAAGGGTAGAGGGGTCATTGACCTCATGAAGGGGGCAAGGTGTCAGAATCAGTTAGAGGAGGGAGAATGTGCAGGAAGGTGCACTGCAGCTAGCTAGATCATATATATAGTCTTTATTTCCTATTGTAGAACGGATCCAGAAAGTTAAGTGGTGAATTCGGGCATTTGCCTTGGGCTCTTTGGGAGGGTGCCTCCCTTTGAGATTAGGCTCCTTTGGAAGGGTTGTCTTCCATTGTGAGATTTATCTTTGTTCTTTCTCTTATTTGAATCAAAGTCAGTAGTTGAATCGGATTTACTCTCCTTAATCCAACAATTTTGCTCAACTTTTATTTAGCCTTGATCAAATAAGCCACTACAGTACAAATTTGGTTGGGTTACATTTGTGGGTCCTTGTCATGTAGTTGTGAACAATGCATCTAGAACTTTCATGGCTGAATCAGGCTGGTAAGTGCAGATTGATCATATCTAAGGAAGCTATTTTTAATGTTGCATATCAGTCTATTACCTTTCTATCAAAAGCTTCCTATGATGTAGTTTGTAAAATGTGTAAAAAAAAATTTCATAAATGATAATCACTAATCGAAGGAGAATAAATGCTAATTAAAAAATAAAGTCAATTTCTCATTCCTATATTTTTTTTTTCTGATACAAGGTAAACACTAGGACCCCTTTCAATCAGATGGTTGTCTTAAATTATCGCATTGGATGATTTTAACAAATTTCTTACATAAATTGTGCTAAAGGAACAACTTGAGCAGGTCTTATGGACAATGAGAAAAGGTAACCTTCAACCAAGGAAAAAGTAGTACTCGGGATGTTGTGAGTTGCAAGGAAGTTTGTTTTAGAATTTGTCTCACGAAAGCAATGATGAACTTGAATAATATCAAAAGAATCAAGTAATAAAATAATCTATATTTACTTAAAAGTTGGTTTTCTTGTCCTCATTAATATTTCATTTCAGTTTTCTATAATTGTTTTGTTATATAAAAGTTGGAAATGGGATGCACTAAACTCATTTGGAAAATACATCGGCACCGAATACATTATTGGCGATCATAAGGTATGCAATCAATACTTTATTTCTTTTCTCCAGCCAAAAAAAGACTCAAATGATAATTCAACATAATAAATTGTACTCAATTTAACATACACAAATGATAATATTACATATGCACATTATTTCATGTATATACTAATAGTTAACAACATAGAATATAATCTCCCCATCACTTGAAAAAACAGTGAATAGAGAAGTAGAAAATGAGATGTAAAATGAAGCATGGAGCAAACCACTAGAACCACATTTATTCGAGAATCACCATACCTCATCCATCAAGCAATTACCACTTTGCACGGAATTGAACCTCCACTACGACACGAACCAATTTCCTTTTTCTCCCTTACATAAGCAAATTAGCAAAGTGCATATACCAAACACCAAAAACCCATCTTTCAAGGCATCCATGATTAAAGATACCTTAATTCAGTCAACAAAACCCGAGTAGAGTGAAAGAAGGCAATGCAATAAGTATAACAACCTCCAAATAACATCCAAGTTATCATGAGACAAGCAAAATATATTATGTGAAATTTTTCTTACATTTCGTCATCAGGGACTTAGAACTCCATAGTGCATATCACAGTGTTTAATTAGCTCTAGGATTGATTTTTTGTTTTCGTGCTTTCTTATGGTTTGGAATTAGCCAAACAGAGGTTTGATATAAGATATGATAATCCAATTCCTGGGGGTTTTAAGTGTGAGATTGCATATTTCAAAGCATTAAACCAAGCATTAGTAAGTTCCAGTACCCTAATTCCCTCTTCCATTGCAAATTTGCAACATAATAAAAGAAAAACCAAAACAATTTAGCACACAAGTAAAAAATCACAATAAAAATAAATAAAAACCCAGAAACAAGAAGATTGCCAATAGATCTATCAGAAAACACAAATCTACCACAAACAGAAGGGCAATCAAGAATAAATAAAACTGCCAAAATAACAACAGAATACTAAAATTCCAAATAGAAAGAAGAAGAACACATGAGAATAACCTTCAATGCCAAAGTGAAAAATCCCAAAAGTAAACCAGTGGGTATAATGGTTAGAGCTTGGAATCCTCGAATGTCAGGACACTACCAATCCCACCTTCATCCGAGCTAGATTTTAAAGCTCTCCCTGCCCCTCCCCCCAAATCTGAAATCCAACCTCCAAAGATCGAATGAACCCAAAAATCAAGAAAATGGGATTTTTTAATTGGAGGACTTGAAAACAGAAAAAATTGTTTGCTTTGAGATAGAAGAGGGGTTTTTAAAAGGGGGTTCTACAGTGGATTTGCAAGTTCTTTTTGAAAAGGGGGTTAGGAATCGTTGAATTGAAACATGTTCTTATATATTTGTAGGTTGGAGGAGCCTTCGGTCTCCTGCTCCAGCATATACCTAACAACATCCAGCAAGGGGAAGAACAGAAAAAGGGGAAAAGAGGGAAAAAAAATATTGGAAACTGTCTGAGTACTTTGGGTAGTTGTCTTACACAAAAAATACAACATTAGATGTTTCTAAAATAATAAATTATAATATTTTTGAAATATGTGGTAATCTCTATATAAAATTAGGTGGTGCTAAACAATTAAAAAATGTTGTTTCTTAAGGTATATTAAAAGTATGATGATTTTAGCAATTAAGTCAAGAAAAATAGGTAATTTATAAACATATTTTTTAATTTATAATGAATCGAGGTATGTACAATTTTGATGTGCAGATATTATACTAATAATTATACAAGTTTATAACACCAAAAAGAGCTATATCATTGATTCATTATTCTCTTCATTAAAATTTATACTTTTCTAGACTTAATTATATTTTACTCTTAATTTATTATTTATAATCTTATATTTGCGAATAAACTACGTAATTTATGTTCTCTTCAATAATTAAATTTTAAAAATAAATTACTAAAATACTATATTGCCCGTGCGACGTACGGGGTCAACCTACTAGAAATTGATTCTCCAAATTATTTAGAAATACTATGAGGCACAACTTCATTTCATCATAACACTGGACTTTCATTCACATACTAAGTATATTAATTTGCTATATATTTATAGTACAAAACTTAGTTACATTTTATATAAGAATAACTGAATGATTTTACTGATATTTAATTGTTTATAATGTTGAACTTTATAATCTAATGTGTTATGTTTTGAAGTTGGATAATATTTCATGTTGTCGAGTGGAAATGAAAGCATCCATTATGTTATTTCATTATAATGTTTTCATCATAATAAATTTACTATCTATATATATTTAAAAGTTAGCATTTTAGGTCATTGAATGCTAACTTTTAAAGACAAAATCAAAGGCTTAAATGGGCCCAAAGGTATAGTTTGCATGTAGTGTTAGTTTATCACCCTTAGTATATAATATATTAGCTTATCCGATCGATTTTTACTATAGGGTTTATAAAACAATATAAAATACATAAGTATAATTATAGGCTACTTTGTAATTTAAGTAATTAAATTTTCTTTGTTTATTTTAATATACCATAGCATAATTATGTGTATATATAAAAATGAGCACTATTTGTAAGTAATTATAACCTCACCACACACACTTTTTTCAGTTAAATCTTGCCTCTACGTACAGACTACTCTTTAGGTTATGACTCAATTTTTTACCTAAATCTCATTTAGTGATAATTACTACATAGTGTATACGTTATATTTTGCTCTCATTTACTCTTGTTTTAATATTATCCAATTACTACACACAACTCCCGTATTTAGTACACAATGAATGGTTGGAAACAAATTATAGTCAAGAAGTCTAAACGATTATATGTCAAAATGAATTCACTTTCCAAGTAACATTTTCATCTATAAAAGGGCAAAAACGGTGGTATTCCGTTCATTTGCTCTAGGCATCCATCATCTCATTCTTCTACGTGGAAATTAGCTTTAGAAAGCCATATAGTGAAGCTTCGGAGATAGTGACAACACCTTAAAAAGACATGGTCGTTGAAGTAAGCGTAATTATTATGTTAAAGATGTGAATGAGGATTCCTGATTGTCGAGGATGCAAGTATATATCCACCTCACGGTAAACTATCCTTGATTATATGTATTTGGATCTCTTTTGTAGTCTACACCTGCACTAAATACTTACATATATCGGTTTAAATTTATTAATATAATTGTCTTTTGATTGAGATAGGTTAATTTTATATGAAGATGTCAGAGAATTGGATAATCTAATAGCATTATTGAGGCATCGATTGTTTACATCATGCACGAGTAGCTTTCACTAAAAGGAGGACAAAGATAATCAATTTAGGACGACTGATTGTTAGTAACGAATACATTAAACTATTTTATGGACGATGTAAACCTGATCAGCGCTACTTTGTAGGGTTTAATTAGGAGTTGTTACCGGAGTTTTAGGTACCATTTGGATGTGTTTAGAGCATAAGTCAGGAGAATGGAGTTGAGGAGAAGAAAGTGTGATTCGGTGGTTTTGGAGAGCTTAAATGAAGACTAAAGAAGTTGAGGAAGAAAGCCACTACGAGAAGACCGAAGACAGAAGCAGAGAAGAGCTACAATGAGAAATCCGCGGTCGCAGATCATCCAGCTGCGGGCGCGGAAAAATGCAAGACAGCGAGAAGCCACATAAACTTTTCCGCAGTCACAGAAATCTGTCCGCGGTCGCGGATACTGTTCACAGACGCGGGAGCGGGATTTCATCCGGAGATTCGTTTTATCTTATTTTCTATTCTTTTATTTCGTTATTTCCTTTTAGATATTATTTCTTATCTTTTTAGTTAGGGTTTGCTAGGTTTTTCTGATTAGTTAAGTAGCAACCACTTTTCATTCGACAACAATTATTCAGTATTCTAGTTTCACATCATCGATCAGTTTTTCCCTTAGAGTTTTTACGTTTTGAAGACTATGAAGAACTAAACAACTTTTGCTTAGTCCGACGATTGAAGCCTTCATTTGTATTTGGTTGTGAGATTATAACTCTATTTCCTTTCCTTTGATTATATCTCTTCTCTTTGTGCTTAATCCCATTGATTCTTGCTGATTTGACTGGCCTGATCAACTAGTTGATATTAGTAATTGTCTATTGCTAGGGTTTGGATATTTCTGGTTGAAATCCCTTATCTTGTGTAGCAAACATGATATTCTAGGACTGGTTGGACTAGTTTATTGTGAAGAGAATTGATTACGTGTTAAATGCTACGGGTTGTTAGTGTTGCATGTATCCTGGTTAATTCTTATGCTTACTGCTGCTATTGGATTAAATCTTGATAGTTTCTTGTGCATTTGATAGTTAGGGTTACCAAGACTGGTTGGACTGATAACTATTTCAGAATAGGGACATGAATATTCATAGGAAGGAATAGAGATAATTTAGGATCAACCAATCAAATGAATGGTGGATATTTGTCTGGCTAAGTTATTTCTCAGCAATTGATTACATCCTTTGCTTTTATTTACTTTGTTATATTGATTTCAAACCAAAACCCCCCTTTGTTACTGTTGACATACAACTGTTGTACTTAGAAAGATTGCTACCTCCCTGTGGGATTCGACCCTTACTTGCCTACTATACTTAATTAGGTTTTTTAGGATTACTTTGATAGGCATAACGACTTTAGCCTCGTCAAAATCCTTTAACTATTGGTAGCATAAATTCAATTAGGTTTGTATTTTTAGTTCCTTTTTTGTACTAAATCGATTTAGGTAAGTGTGTTGTTATTTTGGTTAAGGATGATTTTTATTGTTCTATTTTATACATATTCATTTTACACTCATCATGTATATATACTAAATTTAGCCTCATTTGTCTTGGTCTAGAGGAATTAATCAAGGATGGAAGCCGAAATAATAGACATGTACTCACTCTCACATATGAAATGTACAAGGAAGAAGTTATGAATTATAATTTCGCTAAGACGAGTAAGCATGTACCGATAAAATAACTAATATACTTTTATATAAAATGTAACAAGATTTAAGAATATGAAGAGTCATTAATTATTTCTATTACTCCGTATTTAATAAGAATAGGAAGTAATGACTAATATATTTTAATTAAAATGATATTAATGTCTAGGAATATGTAAAGTCAATGTGACTAATACAACGATATATATTCCAGACCAAAAAAATAAAATGATATATTAATGAATATTAATAACTAAAGCATAACAAAAAAAACATTAGTAAAAGGCAATAAATTTGTAAGATAAAGGCAAAAATTTAGAAATATAGAGGATAGTGGAGCATGTAAGAAATGAGAGTTGTTGTAGAAAATTTCTTACAAATACTCCAGTTCAAACATAACATATAATTAGATAGGCATTTTTAAAATATTCCCCAAATATTTTCAAAGAAAAAAAATACACCCCTACAAAAAACAACTACCATCTAATTCAAAATTTCAAATGAACTTCTGACCAAAATAAATAAATAAAATTATACTTCGTACAATCATAGCATTTTATACATAAAATACTTAGATATTATATTTAAATACATATCAAAAATATATCGTCTAAGATAAAACATGCAGCAACAATCTATATATTACAAACTCATATTTAAATCGCGACAGTACATATACACAAAAGGCCCGTACGAAGCACGGGCTTCGATTTCTAGTGTCTTTAATAATGGGATGAATCTTCCAAGGAATTTTCCAAATATCTTTAATGGAATTAATCACAATTAAATTATCACCTTCAATTATAATGTTCTGATCCTGAAGCATAATCGTACGACGGATGCCAAGAAGAGTAGCATAAGCCTTCGTGCGCAAGATACTAGAATTCGGGATACATTGTTGATTGATAAAGATAGGACATTTATCAGTACTACGAAGCAAATATGCTATATGCGAACTATCGTCCAAACGCTTAGAGCCATCAAAGTTTAATTTAAACCAATCAATAGGCGGATGCATTATTCCTATCACGTTTTATATGAGGCTTATGCAGGTTGGAACAAGAGTTAATGGTAGTATTCCAATTAATATAATTGAAGTAAACCTGATCAGAAGAACAATTGATAATATTGGTATTGTTTTGTCTAAAAATAACATTATTACAGTGAGTCCAAATGTTCCACCAAAGGAAGAGCAATGAAATAACAAAATGATTATTGTTCCGAAAATAATCTATATTAAAAAAGAAGTCACTTGTAAACTGAAGAGAAAAAGAAGTATTAAGCCTAATTTGAAGATTTCTCATCATACCTTTCGTAAAAGGACAAGTAAAGAATAAATGATTTTAATCTTCATTATCCAAATTACATAGGCTACAAATGGAGGAAACTTTACAAAAGTGACGTTTAATCTTTCAGTAGTAGGAAGAGCATCAGAAACAACTTTTCAAAGAAAATTTTGAATTTTAGGGGGAATCATGAGTTTCCAAATCCAAGAGAAAGATTAAGATTGAGAGGGTATCTGGTTAGGCTGTATAACTAGACGAGAAGACTTAACAGAGAAATTTCCGTCAAAAGAGTGTTTCCAAATAATCCTATCTTCACTTGAGGTGGTCGGGCTAAAATTTTATTAACAATAGAAGTAGGCAGGAGAGCCAAAAGACGGCCTAAATCCCATAGGCAATTATGATTAATAAAATGAGATACCTTTAAATTAATATCAGAGCTATTATTAAAATATGAGTAAAGATTACAATCTGGAATCCAATGGTCAGTCCAAAACTTAATGGAATTACCATTTCCTACTTCCCAAATAATGCCACGCTTAAAAGTGTCACGAAGATGAAGAAGTCTAGAGAATTGTCAAGATTGTTTAATTTTTTTCTTATAGGAGAATAAATCCGAAGAACCAAGATATTCTTCAATAATGATTCGAACCCAGATACTATCTGGTTCAACAAGAATTTTCCATAATAATTTCATTTGTAAAGATTTATTTAAATTAGTTGATTTATGAAGACCAGGCCCTCCATCAGATTTTGGTTTACAGATTCCGTCCCAACTAATAAGGGAGTGGAATTTTGGATTTGTCTTGTTTCAGAAGAAGTCTTTATTAATTTTGTCAATGTCATTACAAATACTAGTACGAAGGAAAAAACTTTGCATCAAGTAATTGGATTTAGAAAGTAAATTAGATTGTATAAGAATTAAGCGTCCAGCTTGAGAAAGCGTATTAGCTTTCCATTTTGAAAGTTGTTTTCTCATATTAATTAATGAATAATCGAATATGTCCTTTTTAACACGTCTTCGCACAATAGGAATTCCAAGATATTTTTCCATTGCTCGTGTAACTTGAATGTTCAGAATAGCTACTAATGAGAATGTTTGTTCTGAAGAAATGTTCGATGAGGTCTGAAAGGAGCTTTTATGATAATTAATTGATAATCCTGACGTCTCACTAAAAACATGAAGAATTTGTTTGATATGTAAAGTTGATGTTATCGCTATTTTGGAAACTCGAAGCAGGCAGAATAATCTGTTAGCTGTTGAAAAAGATTCGTTGGCTGGTTGGGAGCCGTTGTCAACGACCACAACTGTCGGCTTTGGGTTTGGTGGAACCCGAACAAAGTTCTCTTGCAGGTCCTCTCACACTCTTCTCAACTCATCCATTGTTACATTTCGAACACCAGCTCTAACTGCGGGTTTCACTCCTCATTCGTTTATGCTCTGAATGAAGTTGTGGGATGCTGCTCTCTTTGGAGGGACATTGCTAGCATTGGCCGTTCGATGGTTGGCCCTTGGACTGTTATGGGCGACTTCAACGTTACACTTTCTCCTAATAAGAGAACCCATGAATACAATGTCGGCACGATTCAGCAGTCGGGCGAGCTTGCTGATTGTCTGCTCGTGAATAGGCTGGAAGATCACACTTATTCTGGTTGCAACCTCACGTGGAACAATCACCAGTCCGGGTAGTGTATTTGGAGTAAACTTGAACGTATTTTGATCAATCCTGCTTGGAGCTCTGTCTTTCCTCTCTCTAAGGCCAGATTCTGTCTTCCTGATATTTCTTACCACTCTCTGGGTCTTTTTCACACTTCCCCTAGTGTGCCTAACCCTCAGAAGGCATTCCGTTTCAACAATGCCTGGGTGAATGAGGAGCAATTTTTGCCTATGGTGCAGGAAACATGGAGCACTACTGTTGTGGGATTTGCAATGTTTAGGGTGACTAAAAAACTGGAACTGCTGAAGAGTAAACTGAAGCACCTCATAAGCATCCCTATGGAAGAACTGAGTTGAACTATTAAGGATCTCAGAACCGGCCTGTCTGTGATCCAGCAAGATATTCAAGTGCAGTCTTTTGATCCGGTTCTTCTGATGCAAGAAAAAAGGCTCACTGACGACATTTGTTTGAATTCTGCTAGGCTCAAAGCTACTTCCAGACAACTTGCTAAGGATGCCAATGGCAACACTCTGTCTCTCAGTGAATATATTGATGCTTATATTGTTGAACATTTTACTTCCTTCCTTGGGCAATCACACCATATTGCTACTATTCTTGCTGAGATTTTTGGCATGGGTCATACTCTCCAAGAGGAGCACATACAACTTGTGGCTCGTCCAATTTCTGTTGAAGAGATCAGAAGTACAATGTTTTCTTTTGGGAATGATAAATCCCCAGGGCCGGATGGGTTCAATGCTTTGTTCTTCAAAAAATCGTGGGATATTGTTAGTATGGATATCAGTGAGGCTATTAACGACTTCTTCAATAATGGGCGACTTCTCAAGGAGATTAATCATTCTTCTATCTCTCTCATCCCAAAGAATGATCATTCGACCAACATCTCTGACTATTGACCAATCTCTTGATGTTCAATGATTTACAAGTGTATTGCTAAGTTGTTAGCTAACCAGCTCAAAAGTGTGATCGAGGACATTGTTGGTGATCAACAAAGTGCCTTTATCCCCGGAAGGTCCATCCGACACAACATCCAGCTAGCGCAATAGCTTTTCAGAGGGTATGGCTCTACCTATGTTTCCCCTAGATGCTCCATCAAAATTGATATGCGAAATGCTTTTGACTGCATCGAACACGCCTTTATCATCTCGATGCTGGTCGGTTTCGGGTTTCCTCCTCATTTTGTTAAGCTGGTCAATTCCTGCATCTCCTCTGTCAGCTTCTTGGTCAGCATTAGAGGAGGCCACAAGGGATACTTCAAAGGCGGAAGAGGCATCAGGCAAGGATGTCCCTTATCCCCTTACCTTTTTGTGTTTGTTATGGAAGTTCTTGCTCGAATTATCTCCTGGAATTGTCTTGATCCGAACTTCAACTACCATCCTAAATGCTTAAGGCAGCAGATCAATCACATTAGTTTTGCCGACGATCTTCTTCTTTTCTGTAGAGGAGATGTGGGTTCTGTTGGCATTTTGAAAACGGCTATTGACTCTTTTGGGGCTTCTTCAGGCCTCATTGCCAACCTAACCAAATCAGTGATCTATTTTGGGGGTGTTTCGGACTCCGATCAAGCTGCTATCATGGATAATTTGGGGTACATGCTGGGAGCCTACCGATGCGTTACTTGGGTGTTCCTCTTGGAGCTAAAAAGCTTTCTTCCACTGATTTCAACCCCCTTATTCAGAAAATTACTAGCAGGATCCAGTCTTGGACTGCAAGGGCTCTCTCTTATGCGGGAAGACTTGAACTTCTCCGATATGTGCTTCTGGGAATTCAAGCTTATTGGGCTCACATTTTCTTCTTCCCTATCTTTGTGATTTCCAAAATCATAGCCTCTCTTCGGAACTTCTTATGGAGTGGCAAAGAAGAGGGTAAGAGGAACTTGGTGGCGTGGTCTAAAGTGTGCAAACCGAAAAGCGAGGGGGTCTTGGTATTAAAGAGTTACTCTCTTGGAACAAAGCTAGCTTTGCCCGGTCTATCTATGAAATCGCTTCGAATCACCCCAACATTTGGGCGACTTGGATCAATCACTATGCGTTGCACAATCGAAGTATATGGACTGCTACAGCTAAGAGAAGTGACAACCCTCACTGGAAAAGTCTTATCCGCGTCAAGGATGAACTTCTTGGGCTAGGCCCGCAAGCTGATATTATGGAGGCAATGATCAACTCTTCGGGTAAATTCTCCACTGCCAATATCTATATTTTTCTGCGTGTTCAGGAACCTTGTATCCCTTGGGACTCTGTAGTCTGGAGCAAACTTTCCCTCCCCCGTTCTTCTTTCATTACTTGGTTGGCTGCTAATCATCGGCTTCTAACTAGAGCTCGTCTCATGAAATGGGGAATCACAGACAACGACTTATGTCCATTTTGTTAATCTGAAGCTGAAACAGAAATCCATCTCTGGGGCAATTGCTCGTTTTTGTCTGAAGTCATGGGAAGAATCACTTCTTGGCTGCGCATTTCTGTTCCGTCCAGTGCTACTTCGCTCCTGGACTGGTTATTCTGGCTTGGTTCATGTCCCATGAAAGCTGCTATCTTCTTCCAGGTTACTTGGTCAGCTCTCACTAACTTCATCTACGTCTCCTGGAAGACCCGCAACAAGAAAGTTTTTGAAAACATGTTGCCTACGGTAGACAAGTGTGCTGCAGAGATTATCCTCCTGACCAAACTTTGTGTCTCCGCTAAATGGACTAAAAGCAACTGCGACTCTCAATCTTGGATAAGAACATTGCGCATCAACTAATTGATCAGCTCTTACATCTTTTTGTCCCTTTTTGTGATGTATAGTTGAACTGTTGCTTCTCTGGAGCTTGGTTGTATATCCTTTTCCCCCATCAATATATTTTAAATTTTCAAAAAAAAAATGAGTGTATCATTAACAAAGGATAGAAAAGGAATGCATGTTCCGTTTCTCGTGAGTTGAATACCAACCTTACGATTCAATGGTTGAGATTCCATTGTTAGGGTTCGTGATAAAAATTCCATAGCTATTATAAAGATAAATGGGGCAATATGGTCTCTTTGGCGAAGACCACAAGAAGGGTGAAATACATGACCAGGTTCATTATTTACAAGAATAGAAAAAGAAGTGAAAGTAATACATGTCATGTGTAAACGTACCCAGATAGGGGAGAACCCAAACCTAAGAAGAATATGTTCAATAAAATTTCAATTTAATTTATCGTATGCCTTTTCCATATCCAATTTAAGTGTCATCCATCCTTTCTTCCCTTTTTTCTTAGCATGAAACGAGTGAAAGATCTCATGAGCTAACAAAATATTGTCTTGGATTAAACGACCTTGAACAAAGGCACCCTGATAAGGACTTATCAGGCGTGGAAGTAGTATTTGAAGTCTGTTGGCCATAATTTTTGGAATGAGGGTAATGAAGGAAAGTGCACATTGTTTTAACATTTGTCCAGAGTGGAAGAAAGCCTGAACAACATAGGTCAAGGATTTACCAACAATAGGCCAGTAAGTTTGATAAAATTTAGCTGGAAAACCATCCGAACGTAGTGTTTTATTCAAGGGTCAATTATCGAAAACCACCCGTTCAATAGGCCATATTGCCCAAAACCACCCCTTTAATTCGATATTACCGAAAACTACGCATATATCACATACCGTTAAACACTCGCCACCCACCCTTGACTTCCGTTTAAAATCCGTTTGATCTGGGCCCACAACCCTATTTTTCTGGTTTCTTTTTAAAGGTAAAATGGAAAAAAAAAATTAAATCAAAACCCCTCTTCTTCTCCAATGCATCCTAAATTAAAACCCATATTTAAGTTTCTTCCCCAAAATCACTATTCACCTTCCTCCCAAATCCCTCCAGCAAAAAATAGGGTATGTCGCTTAGTCGATCTTCGCTAAGGAGGAGGTGGCGAACGGTTTCTCCCTCGAATCTGGATATCTATGGCGGAGGATCCTGATGAATTGGAGTATGAAATTGGAAACAATGGCTTCCCAACCTTTTGTTTAGGGTTTCCTGACCACCTTACTCGGGTTCAATGGAGGCTGATTGGGAATTTCATAGGGTTTCGATCATGGAAAGCGAAATCCGAAGCGTGAAGAAATGATTCTTCTTGAATCAGATCGAATTTCAATTGGAGATAGGTTTTTGTGGTGTGGTATGAGGTCTCTGGCTCGTTTGTCAGTGATGAGCCATGGACAAATCTGCAACGCTCATGAAGATGGTTTTTAAAGAAGAATTCATCCAGCAATGAGAGACAATGATTATGTTTCTAAAAAATTAGCCTTTTTTTAATTTTAATTTTTTGAGGAGAACTTACAGATCAATCGCCATAGCCAAGAGCATCTTACCCTTTGTTTGGAAGTCAGTATTTGAAGGGGAAAAGGAGGATGGGAAATGAAGGGAAATTAATACATGTTGTTTGGCTGAATTATTGAAAAAGATTTGAGAGTAATCTGGGAGAAAGGAAGAGAAAATAAGCTAGGGATTTGGAGGTAAAGCAATCCCTTCTATTTGGGTGGAATTTGGAGGGATTCCTATTTCTTAACAATATTACAAAAATAAAAAAAATCAAACTCTATAAACTCACATTTTCTTTTACTTTCCCCCCACTTCCCAAACAACATTTTTAAAATTCTACATTTTCCTTTCCACCCTAGCCAAACAATATTTATTTAAAATTATGTCTTTTCTTTTCCTATCCTTTCCCTACCCTCTTTTACTATCTCTTCCCTCTCTTTAATAAACCTTTAGCCAAACAGAGGGTTACTCGCTCTTGGAATCTCCGGCGAAACAATCGAGAAGAGGGTTTAATTTGATTTTCTTTTTTTATTTTAAAATTTATTCTATTTTACCTTTAAAAAGAAACCAAAAAATAGGGTTGTGGACCCGGATCAAACGGATTTTAAACGGAAGTCAATGGTGGGTGGCGAGTGTTTAACGACATGTGATATATGGGTATTTTTTGGTAATATCGAATTAAATGGGTGGTTTTGGACAATATGGCCTATTGAACGGGTGATTTTCGGTAATTGACCCTTTATTCAAAGGTAGATGAAAAACTACATTTTTAATTTCTAATGAGGATGGCGGAGCCAAAAGAAGATGATTGTCATGATCATTGATAATCTGAGGAATAACATGTAAATGATGAGAATTACTAGGAATATGATGTTGAAGAGTAAATCTCTTTTTGAGTTCTTGTGAAATAGCATCTTGAATTTGGTTATGATCATGAAAATACATCCGTCATGGGTTTGAAAAGAGAATATATTTTCTTTGTAATTTCTAATTTTAGATATATTTTGAAAGAATTTTGTGTTTTTATCATTATTTAACAAGTAATTAGTTTTGGCACGTTGTTTCCAAAATAGATGTTGAAATTCTAGAAGTTTATTATATCGTTGAAGGTGTCTAGAGTATTTGAATGATAGATTGGTATTGAAGTTAGAGTGTAATAACAAGTCTTGCAAGACAAGAAGTTTGTTTTCTGCAGATTTGAGTTGTTCAAAATTATTATTAGTATGAGATTTAACCCATGATTTGGAATAACCTTTTAATAATTTTTGTTTCATATAGATTTTAAATAAATAAGATCATTTATGACAATAATTCCACACCTTTTGAACCAGTGATCTATAATATGGATTAAGAGTCCAAGCAGTTTCAAACCGGAACGGATACTTTCGGAAAGGTTTATCATGACCTAAATTGAATGTAATAAGACAGTGATCAGAGGTCGTAAAAGGATGATGATTAACCTTAATAGAAGAAAAAGAATGTGTTAAGGAAGGATGAGTTATAACACGGTCCAGTCGTTCATAAATTGTATCAGTATAAGTTAAAGATTTTCGCCAGGTGAATGGAAAACCAGAAAAAATAGTATCAATAAGTCCAAATTCTGAAATAAAATTATTAAGTCTTGAAAATCTCGAAGGGTGAAGCAAAGCATCTTCGGGTTTATTGAAGGAGTAAGAATGTCATTTAAATCACCAATTATCACCACTGGGAGATGATGATTGATAATTATATTTCCAATATGTGAAAGTAATCATGTTTTTGATCTTCGCGGCTAGGTGAGTAGAGGAAGAACACTAAGAAAGTTATGTTGTTAAGAAGGACATGTAGAAGTATGATATTTGAAGCATTAAGGAGTACAGTAATGGTTGAATTAAAAGATGAGTCACTAAGTAATAGCCAAAGGCCACCTTTAGCACCTTGTGAAGCAGAAATTACACTTGATTTGAATCCAATTTTATTAAGAAATGTAGTGCTAGATAATTCGTTTGTTTTTGTTTATGCTAAGCATAATAAGTCGAGATGGTTATGACGTTTCATAAAAACGATTTCAGTTTAGAAATGGGGCCTACGAACCCCTCTGGAATTTCAATAATCAATCTTCATAAAAAAATATTTATGTAGGAACAAGTGTGAATTTCATTGGGTTGGAAACTGAATTGGTCAATTTGTTTAACCTTTAAATTTTGAACAAGATTAATGTCGAGTTTATGACAGGATATGGGTTAGGTCTTAACGGGTTGGTTTGAGGAGTTGCAGTATGAAGAGTTGCAGTTGAAAAATGAATGTAGACAAAAGACAAACACTCATAAATTCGCCACTCAAAAATTCGAATGATCCAGTGCATTAGATCTTGATCAAAGTGTAAATATATCCGTAATTGATAAAATTCTGTATTTGTATAGACAAATAACAGAAGCTGATCACTCATAAGTCATAAGATATAATGTCATAGAGGGGTCATTTGTAGATGTCATGAAATTGTCATTGGGCCGAAGAAAAAAAAAAACAAAAATAAAGAATCTACTATATATCTACTAAAGTAGAATACCTATTATGGCATGTGGCGCCCCTAAAATAAACCAACATTTTCTGTTATCACGTGGCATTACGCCATTACGGTATTGAATTTGCCACGTGTCAAACTCTCATTTTTTTCGTTGATTTTTCGAAAATCAAATAAAATCAAAGACACACCAACGTCAAAACTTCCACATGCATACCATATCAATCCATGCGTTTTTTAAGTTATTATTTTTTATTGGCATAATATCTAAATTAAAATTAATTTTTGTTATTTTATTTTCAAGATTTATAATTCAATCTAATCATAAATCTAATATATATCAACTAAACTAAAACCTCTCTATGCCACATAACATCCTTCTATTAAACTCACTCACTCCTTATACACATGGCATTTTCTCAATTTGTTTTTTTTTAATTCAACATAATAAATATATATCACATTCTCCTATTTTCTAAACTAAACATGTTAATCACAAGAATGATATACAAAGATTTTTTTCTAAAATTTAATATAATAATTATATAAACGAATATTCTATTTTCAAAACTAAAATGTCAATCAAAAACATCTAACTTATATATTATCCTTTTCCATAATTAAACACGAATAAAGACAAAAGTCAAATACAATTAGTACTCCCTCTCTTTGGTTAATTGGTAAAACACATAATAAGTATTAAAGAATATGATAATTGAATTAACAATTGAATTAACAAATATATTTATTAAATTTTCATCACCTTTTTATTAAAGAATACGATATAAATATAATAAGGAAAACCTATATACTACATTAAAGCTCTAATTATCTCTTTTACGTGTCAACCCATGAGATATGCCACATAAGCAAATCTCAATATTCAATTACACTTGTATCTCTCTCTAATTCTGATATCTACTTTTTTTATTTCTTATCTGTTTGTTATTTACTTAAAATAACTTACCTTAATTATACACATATTACCAACTCAAATATTATTATTATCTTTTTACCTTATTAGTTAGGGTACTTCTTATTTGTAATTAAAATTATTTATAATATATATATGTAAAACAAAATTTTAAAATATGTTAAAATTAGTTATATATTAATATATAAAGACAAATTAGAATATACTTTTTAACCATGTAAAAGGTACGTTTTTTCAAATTATATACCTAAAAATGTAATGTACTTATAGTTTAAATGCTTAAATATATATAATTAACAAAATGTGATTGAAAAAATATAATTAGTCAGGTATGATTCATGATACAAATTTGGTAATATATATTAAAAATATTTGAAATAATTATGTGACATAATTTAACTAATTTTTCCTTTTGATTAATTATACATAATTAATTTAATTATACATAATCAATTGTTCTCATTACTTAAATCTAATTTATATTTTTTCTTATTTAGTTATTTGTATAAAATTCCTTATTACCATATGTTTAACTAGTTAAGCTTATTAATTTACCAGTTTAATTGGTAAATATATAATAATATTATAATTTCAAATTTTATAAATTCCGTGCAAGGCACGGGCACATATGCTAGTGTAGAAAATAAAAAAACGAAGTAGCTGCCAAGGAGACAGCAACGAAAAACAGAAAACAAAAGAAAATACAGGAAAGAAAACGAATTCCAAAAGGCCTTAAAAAAGGGGAAAAGTTATATACACACGAAAAATCGTCTAAACGCACACTATTTGGTGCGGTTAAGTTAAACGTACATGTTGGTGCGTTAAACCATAACGCACAAGGGACAAAACTGGAAAAAAAGTGAAAAATATCCAGAATTGGCGCGTTAAACCTTAACGTATGGCACTGTAGCTGTGCGTTAAACCTTACCACACAAGTTAGCAATTAGGCCTGTAACGCGACCTAAAAAAAATGTACTGCTAATGTTAACGCACCAATTTTTTTTTTTTTTTTTTTTAAGTTTAACATTAACAGTACAACTATAAGATATAACCAAATTGGATATAACCAAATTAGAAATAACTATACTATATAATCATAGTATATAACTATATGATATAACCATAGTATATAACTATATAATATAGTATATAACCATAGTATATAACTATATAATATAGTATATAACCATAGTATATAACTATAGGAAATAACGATATTATATAACCATAGTATAAAACTATAGAATATAATACATGATATAACCATAGTATATATAACCATAGTATAAAACTATAGAATATAATACATGATATAACCATAGTATATATAACCAAATTGGATATAACTATAAGGATATAACCATAGTATATAACAATATAATATAATATAGGATATAACCATATTATATAACAAAAGAATATAACCATAAGATATAATCATAGTATATAACTATAGGATATAACAATATGATATAACCAAATTGGATATAACTATAACATATAATCATAGTATATAACTATATGATATAACTATAGTATATAACTATAGAATATAATAGATGATATAACCATAGTATATAACAATAGAATATAACCATGAAATATAATCATACTATATAACTATAGTATATAACGATATGATATAACCAAATTGGATATAACTATAGGATATAATCATAGTATATAACTATATGATATAACCATAGTATATAACTATATAATATAATATAGTATATAACCATAGTATATAACTATATGATATAACGATATGATATAACCAAATTGGATATAACTATAGTATAAAACTATAGAATATAATACATGATATAACCATAGTATATATAACCAAATTGGATATAACTATAGTATATAACAGTAGAATATAATATATGATATAACCATAGTATATAACAATAGAATATAACCATAAGTAATGTGCTCAAGCACATGCCAGAATCCAAATCAGTACAAGGTGAAGGGCGACGAGACTTTGTTTAGCAAGGTCCCGACAAAATGCTCAGAGTTGATATGTTTTGTGTTTCTTTTTGGAAAGAGAAAGATATAACTCTTCAAGTATGATCTTGAAGAGGTTGGGATAGACAACTCACAATCCTCGGATACAACTCACCAAGAAATATGAGAAGATATTGATTGACCATGGATGTAACGCACCAAGATCAAACAACCTTCTTTGGATATGACGCACCAAAGGGCGTCTTGGATATGACACACCAAAACAAGAATTTAAGCATTCTAGGATATCACACACCAAGAAGCCATCATTCACGTGAAGCTTGGAATTCAAACAAATCTGTTTTCTCTCAATTCAAGCTTACCTTACAAATGATGGGAAACATGCCTTAAATAGGCTACAAAAGTGAATTAAAGAAAATGCTAGAAAATGCTAATATTCTAGCACTAACTCTACCCATTAACTAATCCACTAACTTAGCTAATTTAATTAATAAAGAAAATGCTATTAATCTAGCACTACTTTACCCACTAACTTAGCTAATTTAATTGATTTCTAAATTAAATAAATAACTAGAAACACTTAAAGCAACTTCAACTTCAACCTTCTCGTCTTATGCACGAACCGAGCCATTGATGGGATCCATATTCACATCATCCTCTCCTCCTTTGAGAGGATTCGACCTCGAATCTTCATTGTTTTGTGCAAGGAAAGGCTTCGAAGTTCCTTCTTCAGCTCGGCCATCAGTTTCCAGAAAACAGGTCTGTCTTCAACTGGATCGTTCTCTCTCGTCCGGAATCGGAATTGAGTGATTCCAAAGCCCTGAGTTAGATCTTGAAGTCTAGTTTATTCCCTCAACATTTGAGAATTTTCTGGGTGGGGAATAAAAAGATATGCCTGTTTTACTGAGATGCTGTTGAAAGATCCGAGATGGAAATCTTGGCTGGCCTTCTCTTGTTTCAATGACTTGGCTCTTGCTTCGACGCACCGACGAGGGTCCCTTCGCCTTGAGGTGGCTCTAATACCAAATGTTGTGCTCAAGCACATGCCAGGATCCAAATCAGTACAAGGTGAAGGGCGACGAGACTTTGTTTAGCAAGGTCCCGACAAAATGCTCAGAGTTGATATGTTTTGTGTTTCTTTTTGGAAAGAAAAAGATATAACTCTTCAAGTATGATCTTGAAGAGTTTGGGATAGGCAACTCACAATCCTCGGATACAACTCACCAAGAAATATGAGAAGATATTGATTGACCATGGATGTAACGCACCAAGATCAAACAACCTTCTTTGGATATGACGCACCAAAGGACGTCTTGGATATGACACACCAAAACAAGAACTTAAGCATTCTAGGATATCACACACCAAGAAGCCATCATTCACGTGAAGCTTGGAATTCAAACAAATCTGTTTTCTCTCAATTCAAGCTTACCTTACAAATGATGGGAAACATGCCTTAAATAGGCTACAAAAGTGAATTAAAGAAAATGCTAGAAAATGCTAATATTCTAGCACTAACTCTACCCACTAACTAATCCACTAACTTAGCTAATTTAATTAATAAAGAAAATGCTATTAATCTAGCACTACTTTACCCACTAACTTAGCTAATTTAATTGATTTCTAAATTAAATAAATAACTAGAAACACTTAAAGCAACTTCAACTTCAACCTTCTCGTCTTATGCACGAACCGAGCCATTGATGGGATCCATATTCACATCAATAAGATTTAATCGTAGTATATAACTATAGGATATAACGATATGATATAACCAAATTGGATATAACGATAAGATAAAACCATAGTATAAATAGTTATAAGATATAACCATAGTATAACTATAAGATATCCATAGTATATATATACTATGGTTATATCTTATAATTATATCCAATTTGGTTATATTTTATAGTTATATAATATGGTTATATCATATATCTTATAGTTATTTAACTATATGATATAACTAAATTGGATATAACTATAAGGATATATATAACCAAATTGGATATAACTATAAGATATAATCATAATATATAACTCTATGATATAATCATAGTATATAACTATAGGATGTAATATATGATATAACCATAGTATATAACTATAGGATATAACGATATGATGTAATCAAATTAAATATAACCATAGTATGTAACTATAGGATATAACCATAGTATATAACAATAGAATATAACCATAAGATATAATCATAGTATATAACTATAGAATATAACGATATGATATAACCAAATTGGTTATATCCTATAGTTATATACTATGGCTATATCCAATTTGGTTACATCATATAGTTATATACTATGATTATATCCAATTTGGTTATATCCAATTTGGTCATATTCTTTTAGTTATATCCAATTTGGTTATATATTATGGTTATATTCTATATTCATATACTATGATTATATCATGTATTATATTCTATTGTTATATACTATGGTTACATCCAATTTGGTTATATCATATCATTATATCCTATAGTTATATATACTATGCTTATATACTATATTATATTATATAGTTATATACTATTGTTATATTATTGTTATATCATATAGTTATATATTATGATTTTATCTTATAGTTATATCCAATTTGGTTAAATCATATCATTATATCCTTATAGTTATATCCAATTTGGTTATATCATATCATTATATCCTTATAGTTATATCCAATTTGGTCATATCATATCATTATATCCTATAGTTATATACTATGATTCTATCTTATGGTTATATTCTATTATTTTATATTATGGTTATATCCTATATTATATTCTATAGTTATATACTATGGTTATATCATATAGTTATATACTATGATTATATCCAATTCAGTTATATTCAATTTGGTTATATCCAATTCGGTTATATCCTTATAGTTATATCCAATTTGGTTATATACAGTAGAATATATTCTATAATCATAGTATATAACTATAGGATATAACTATAGAACATAATATAGGATATAACCATGGTATATAACAATAGAATATAACCATAAGATAGAATCATAGTATATAACTATAGGATATAATGATATGATATAACCAAATTGGATATAACTATGGTTATATTCTATTGTTATATACTATGGTTATATCCTATAGTTATATACTATGGCTATATCCAATTTGGTTACATCATATCGTTATATCCTATAGTTATATACTATGGTTATATATATCCTTATAGTTATATCCAATTTAGTTATATCATATAGTTATATAACTATAAGATATATGATATAACCATATTATATAACTTTAGGATATATAACCAAATTGGATATAACTATAAGATATACATAGTATATATATATACTATGGTTATATCTTATAGTTATACTATGGTTATATCTTATAACTATATATACTATGGTTTTATCTTATCGTTATATCCAATTTGGTTATATCATATCGTTATATCTTATAGTTATATACTATGATTATATCTTATGGTTATATTCTATTGTTATATACTATGGTTATATCCTATATTATATTCTAATGTTATATACTATGGTTATATCCTTATAGTTATATCCAATTTGGTTATATATACTATGGTTATATCATGTATTATATTCTATAGTTTTATACTATCGTTATATCCTATAGTTATATATTATATTATATAGTTATATACTATGGTTATATCATATAGTTATATACTATGATTATATAGTATAGTTATATCTAAGTTGGTTATATCCTTATAGTTATATCCAATTTGGTTATATCATATAGTTGTACTGTTAATGTTAACCTAATTTTTTTTTTTGCTGCTAATGTTAACGCACCAAAAACATTTTTTTTAGGCCGCGTTACAGGCCCAATTGCTAACTTGTGCGGTAAGGTTTAATGCACAGCTACAGTGCCATACGTTAAGGTTTAACGCACCAATTCTGGATATTTTTCATTTTTTTTTCCAGTTTTGTCCCTTGTGCGTTAAGGTTTAACGCACCAACATGTACGTTTAACTTAACCGCACCAAATAGTATGCGTTTAGACGATTTTTCGTGTGTATATAGGGGGACCCATTTAAGGCCCAAAAATAAAAGAAGTCCAAAAATGAAAAGAAAAGAAAAACAGAAACAAAGCAAGGAAATAAAAAAATCAATGCCCAATATTAGGAGAAAGCAGGCAAGTAGCAACAGTAAAAGCAAGGGAAATCGAAGGAGGTTTGTACATTTACACAAGGTGTAAACTAAAGTTCTTATACTTTTTGACATCTGGAAGAAAGATACAGTTCATTTTCAATAAATATAATACATGTGTATCTTTTTAAAAGTATAACTAAAATTACATTAATTTATATTATGTACTTTTTTGTCTTTTTATTCTTTCATTTATCAACTTTCCCTATCTTCTCTCTCCTCTTTTCTCTTTCCTCCCTCTGCAGAGCCATGAATGTCCAGTTGCCTCCAGGCTCTTCATCTTCCTTCTCCACCATGGGCGTAAAAAAATCAATCTACTATCTCTCCATAACC
Source organism: Rheum nobile (assembly GCA_027886185.1). Taxonomy (NCBI): domain Eukaryota; kingdom Viridiplantae; phylum Streptophyta; class Magnoliopsida; order Caryophyllales; family Polygonaceae; genus Rheum; species Rheum nobile. Next base: position 6,265,255 of record WOAB01000644.1, on the reverse strand, counting down.
ATGAACATCCAATAAAGTTGTTATGGTCTACTCCCAATTTCTTCACCAATTAAAGAGGGAAAACAAATATATTTTTCAGATCTATGAAGATGGGAAAGAAAAAATCAAAACCGAGAAGATGGATTAAGGAGAAGTGTTGGATCGTTAGAGTTACGTCTGAGGGAACAAAGGCTTTGTTCCCACAGAAGTTGCAGCAGATTTAATATAGCAAGAAAGATAACGAACGAACTCACGATGTATAGTGGAAACCCTGATTAGCAAAACTAGCTTCTCAAGGAAAATCACTACCTTCAAGCTTCCACTTGAGAGGATTTTGAAGCGTGTACTTGTCTTATTGATTTCTTGTTCGATTACACTTGTATCCTGGACTTCGACCTCTAAACAACCAGCTAGACTCGAAGACTCTTCTACAACGATGAATCGAACTCAACCCTCAAAGACTTACACACACCTCACTTCTTTTCTTTCTCCCTTTTTTTTTGTTCTCTCAGTTTTCCGTCGTCGTGGTTACATAGAAGTGAATCCACACTTCTATTAAATACAACTCGGCAAAACCCTAATTGTAACAAGATAAGATTTCTCCAAATAAGGTAACAAGAAGATATGATTTGGTTGAAGGAATAATATCCCAACCATCTATATTAATTAAGGAAAAGATTCCTTAAATTAATATAACCGGATAAGATATAATTCCCTCTCTCCAATTATCTTATCTTAGGAAAGATCTACTAAGATAACACGATCGGGCTTCTTCTCTCTCCATATCTTCTCGATCCGGCTTGATCCTTGGAGCCGAAGTCTTCAATCCTTTACCGCGTGCGTTACATGATTTGTTTCCATAATTCAACACGCTGGATTTCTTCCTTCCATTCGCAGCTTTGATCTTGTTCGTCACTATTGTTCCTTGAGAGGTAACAAAGCACATGAACAGAGCTTTGTTCCCTCTGCGATCCTTCGCTGCAATGGTTCCCTGAGATAACTATCTTTGTTCCTGAAACACTTAGTACCCATATCAGTTGAATGTTTGTTACCATCAAAACCTAAGGAATTTAACAAATTCCCCCTTTTTGATGGTGACAAACATCCTTAACAATAAAGCATATACATACAAGAAAAAGACAGTATGGAGCGAAAGGTTTCCCACTTAGGCAATATTAGTTCCCCCTTAGTTCAGCAACATATGAAACCATGTTCTGTTCCCCCTCAACCAAAGCTACCTGTCATTTTCCCGCTTTTGGCATCATCAAAAACATAAGTAAAGAGATAGAGAGAAAAAGACCACAGCTAGATAAGCAACATTGCCTTTTGCATTAGATTGAAACGCACAAACATAGACTGCACGGAGATACAACAACAATGTAAGCAAGTATAACATACATGATCAACATGCCAGTCAATGCAAGCACATGAAGCAGGATCAAAGAAGTTTGAAGAGTAAGGGAAGATGTTCTAGGGAACTAAAGAGGGGTTGGTTAGCGGAGATAGACGAATTATGCGCCACTGGAGCCAGCAGAGGGAGCCGAAATATGAGTAGCAATTTAAGCATGCACGTACTTCGCAAGACGCCTTTGTTGTTCTCCCAACTGAGATGTTGCGTGAGACAAATTCCTCACGGCCCTTCGCAGATAAGTTCATCTTTTGTTCCTGCTGAGGGTCTGCTCTTCCTTACGGCTCTTCCTCAGATGCATTAGTCCTCTCTTTGTGTACTTTGTGATGTTCCAATTTTATTTTTATTTTTTTGGAACAACACAATCTTCAGCTTTCCTTCTTTGACCAAAGATCACACCCAAGAGGATATTTTCCAAAAATAAATCTTGTAAAAGGTTCTGTCCAAATCCATCAAAGCCCACAAAATCTCAAGCACAACAACTATCACGCAGCTACCACATCATCTTTTATGAACACTACACGAGCAGTTGCAAGCCGTCATCACACATCATACCTGTCAAATCCCAGCCACAGACCACAGAGGCGACAATTCGTATTCTCGACTTTCCGAAAAAGTAGAAGAGTGTGATGCGGGGGTAAAGTTACCAGAGATGGTACAAAGAACATCACACAAAAACATATACGAGAATTTTTAATAATGTTTAATCATGAATGAGAGGCTCCCAGATGTGGATGATTAGAAGGGCTCATAGGAAGCATCAAGCATGATGGCTAAGGTAAGCTGCAGAGTCAACAATCATTTGGGCTTATAATGAGGGATCAATGCATCAAGTTGACTCTTTTGGACCGAAAGAAAGCTGAACCATGTATTAACAAGATAGCATAGAAAAACATGCATGAGATTTTGCACATAAGTGAAGTATTAACATGAGTCTAAGCAAGACATTCAACTAATGATCAAGAGAAGAAATGCAGACCAAGACATGATGATTAACCTTTCACACTTTACCATGTAATTTAGCCAATCATCGAGGGAACACAACAAATAGACATTTAGTTTAGAGAGATCATACCTAGTTCCATACGGAACTGTTCGAAGGGTTCCCTGTTTAGAGCCTTGGTGAAGATGTCGGCAACTTGATCCTTAGTTCCACAGAAGTCCATTATCACCAACCCTTTCTCCACACAGTCACGTAAGAAGTGGTGTCTTATCTCGATGTGCTTGATACGTGAGTGTTGCACCGGATTCTTAGAGATATTTATGGCACTAGTATTGTCACAGAGAATGTGAATAGAGTTAAGAAGAATACCATAGTCGCTAAGTTGTTGTTTAAGCCATAGGAGTTGTGTGCAACAAGCAGCGGCGGCTATATATTCAGCTTCTGCAGTGGATAGAGCGACGGAGTTCTGCTTCTTTGACCCCCAGGAAACTAAACACGGCCCAAGGAACTGAGCCATTCCTGACGTTGATTTTCTATCCACTTTGTTCCCTGCGAAGTCAGCATATGTGTATCCGACTAGATCGAGGCTTCCTCCCCTTGGATACCACAAACATAGATCATATGTTCCCTTCAAGTATCTCAGAATCCTCTTCACTGCTTTGAGATGTGTTTCTTTGGGATCGGCCTGAAAACGAGCACAAAGACATACACTGTACATAATATCACATCTACTAGCAGTGAGATAGAGAAGCGAACCTATTATTCCTCGGTAGAGAGATGGATCAATTCCCTGTTCATGTTCGTCTTTTCCCATTGGGTTGTTTGGAGAGATGGGAGTGGTGAAGGGTTTTGCGTCAGACATTCCAAACTTTTTGACACATTCCCTTAGATACTTCTGTTGATGCACTTTGGTTCCCTCATCCCCCTGAGAGACTTGAAGACCTAAGAAGAACTTGAGTTCTCCAACCATTCTCATCTCGAATTCACTGGCCATCAGCTTAGAGAATTTCTGAACCAGTTTATCATCTGTAGAGCCAAAGATGATATCATCCACGTAGACTTGTACCACCAGAATATGCTTCCCTTCCTTCAGAAGGAACAATGTCTTGTCGACCTTTCCACGAACGTATCCGTGCGTCAGAAGGAACTGTGAGAGCCTTTCATACCAGGCCCTCGGGGCTTGCTTGAGACCGTACAAAGCTTTGTCTAGAATATAGACATGGTCAGGTTGGGTAGTGTCCTCAAAGCCGGGAGTTTGCTCCACATAGACTTCCTCCTTGAGAACTCCATTCAAGAAGGCGGTCTTGACATTCATCTGTTGCAGCTTGAATCCATGGAAATAGGAATAGGCAATTAGGAGTCTTATTGCTTCTAACCTGGCAACTGGAGCAAAGGTCTCATCATAGTCGATGCCTTCCTGCTGGTTGTAACCTTTCACCACCAGCCTTGCTTTGTTCCTTGTGACTTGGCCTTGATCATCCAGCTTATTCCTGAACACCCATTTGGTTTCTATCACTGTTCTGTTCCTTAGACGAGGAACTAACCGCCAAACCTTGTTCCTTTCGAACTGATGAAGTTCTTCTTGCATGGCGTTTATCCAGTCAGAATCCTTCAATGCTTCTCCTACGGTTTTAGGTTCTTGTAAAGAGAGAAAAGCATTGAAAGCACAAAAGTTATGTAGGGAAGACTGAGTGCTTTGAGGTGCTCCCTTTCTATAGTCTGTGACGATTAGTTTGACTGGATGAGCCCACTTTTGCTGGTAGTTTGGAACTTGGAGATTGTTGATGTCGAACTCCTCTGAATTAGCGTTGCCAGCGTTTGAGCTTTCACCAACAGTTTCATCAGTATTAGGACTGACATCTCCAGTTCTGTCAGCAGTAGAGCTGTCCTTAGGGGGCTCCGTTGTGCCGTGACTTGGGCTCTGTTCCCCCTGAGGTGTTTCTGGTGGGTGAGCATTTTCTTCATTTCCATCTGAGTTGGCGGAGTTGGGAGTTCTTGGTGTTGAAGGATCATTCTGAGTTTCTTGATCTTGAGAGGTCCCAACATCGACATTGCTTTCTACAAGCTGAAAGAAATCATCTTCGGATAGCTCGGTATTGGAGGGAACACTGCCTGATTGTTCCTGCACATTGTTACCAGCCATAACTGATTCATCAAACACTACATGAATGATTTCCTCTACCTTTCTGGTTCTCTTGTTGAATACTTTGTAAGCCTTGCTTTGCTGAGAGTATCCTACAAAAGTTCCTTCATCACTCCTGGGATCGAACTTCCCAAGAGAATCTTTCCCGTTGTTGTGGACGAAGCACTTGCAACCAAATGTGCGCAAATGAGACACATTAGGTTTCCTTCCCTTAAGAAGCTCATAGGCAGTTTTGTTCAGGAGAGGACAAATAGTTTCTCTATTCAGAACGTAACAAGCAGCATTCAGAGCTTCTGCCCAAAAATTCCTAGGAAGACCACTTGAGATGAGGAGGGTACGCGTCATGTCTTCCAGAGTCCTGTTCTTCCTTTCCACAACCCCGTTTTGCTGAGGGGTCCTGGGAGCAGAGAAGTTGTGGTTAATACCTCTGTTCCTACAGAGGGATAGGAACTGAGAGTTCTCGAATTCTGTTCCATGATCAGTGCGAATAGACCCCAAGGAATGTCCAGTGCTCCTTTCTGCTGCCTTAAGCCAGGAATCAAACTCAGCGAACACTTCATCCTTTGATGAGATAAATAGAGTCCATGTATACCTGGAATAGTCATCAACAATAACAAAGACATATGCATTTCCCCCACGGCTCTTCGTGCGCATTGGCCCACAAAGATCCATGTGGACTAATTCCAGAGGACGAGTAGTACTTACATCCCTTTTTGACTTGAAAGAGGATCTGACTTGTTTTCCTTTGATGCATGCATCACACACACCATTTCTCATAGCTTCAACCTTAGAGAGACCGTTCACCAGCTCTTGTCTGTGAAGTTTGGAAAGGAGTTGAAGGCTAGCATGTCCAAAGCGTTTGTGCCACAAGTCTGTTGTCCCAGCAATAGATGACAGACAAAGGTCCTTGTCAGGGATGAAAGCAGGGTCGACCTTGTAAACGTTGTTGTCGCAGATCCCTTTGAGTAAGATTTTCCCTGTACTTAGACATTCAACATGACAATCATCGGTGGTAAAGACTACTCTATTTTTTTCTGTTTTGGCATAGTTGAGCCACACTAAACAGGTCAAATTTGAGATTATTTACTAGATTTACGTTATTCACAGTGATGTATTTAGAGAGTCTTACTTTACCGATACCACAAACCTCACCCTTACTTTTGTTTCCAAAAGTTATCGATGCCCCAGAGGTTGGCTGAAGAGAGGTGAACCACTCACTGTTCCCTGTCATGTGACTCGAGCACGCACTGTCAAGGTGCCAAGAGCCTTTTCTTGCTTCCTACTCGGATTTATGAGCACCATCTTCTGATATGTTGTGATCTTTTGAGCTCATCAAACAAATATCCTTTGAGAGAGGAGATGCTTCATCATCTGAGTTGTAGTCACCCCACTTCGCGCCCTTTGCTTGTTCCTCTTTCTGGTTCTGAGGAGAACCTGCCGCTTTGTTAACGCAGTTTTTGGCGAAGTGTCCGTTGTCATGACAGTGGAAGCAGACAACCTCCTTCATGTCATTGTGAACCATGAACGAACCCTTAATGCCTTTGCTTCGAGACCATATCTTCTTCATGGCTTGAGTGATGAGAACCACATCTACATCACCTTCTCGAGAGTCTCCATCCAAGGCATTTCCTGACGACATCTTTCCTGCAAAATCTAAAACGAAAACAATCTAGAGCACCAGGCTCTGATACCAATTGTTGGATCGTTAGAGTTACGTCTGAGGGAACAAAGGCTTTGTTCCCACAGAAGTTGCAACGGATTTAATATAGCAAGAAAGATAACGAACGAACTCACGATGTATAGTGGAAACCCTGATTAGCAAAACTAGGTTCTCAAGGAAAACCACTACCTTCAAGCTTCCACTTGAGAGGATTTTGAAGCGTGTACTTGTCTTATTAATTTCTTGTTCGATTAAACTTGTATCCTAGACTTCGACCTCTAAACAACCAGCTAGACTTGAAGACTCTTCTACAACGATGAATCGATCTCAACCCTCAAAGACTTACACATACCTCACTTCTTTTCTTTCTCCCTTTTTTTTTCCGTTCTCTCAGTTTTCCGTCGTCGTGGTTACATAGAAGTGAATCCACACTTCTATTAAATACAACTCGGCAAAACCCTAATTGTAACAAGATAAGATTTCTCCAAATAAGGTAACAAGAAGATATGATTTGGTTGAAGGAATAATATCCCAACCGTCTATATTAATTAAGGAAAAGATTCCTTAAATTAATATAACCGGATAAGATATAATTCCCTCTCTCCAATTATCTTATCTTAGGAAAGATCTACTAAGATAACACGATCGGGCTTCTTCTCTCTCCATATCTTCTCGATCCGGCTTGATCCTTGGAGCTGAAGTCTTCAATCCTTTACCGCGTGCGTTACATGATTTGTTTCCATAATTCAGCACGCTGGATTTCTTCCTTCCATTCGCAGCTTTGATCTTGTTCGTCACTGTTGTTCCTTGAGAGGTAACAAAGCACATGAACAAAGCTTTGTTCCCTCTGCGATTCTTCGCTGCAATGGTTCCCTGAGATAACTATCTTTGTTCCTGAAACACTTAGTACCCATATCAGTTGAATGTTTGTTACCATCAAAACCTAAGGAATTCAACAAGAAGAAGAAAGAAAACAAAGCTTCCATGGATCATGTAACACCCCCAAAACTTAACCCTTTTGGAAAGGTATTACCGCCAGTGACCCCAGTGTTCCTTACCGAGATCACCCAAGGTTTTACCATATAAATACAATTTATGAAATGCGATTGATACACAATGATCAAGCATTAAATTCCAAAACATAACATTGTCAAGGAAACAAGAGTTACGGGATTACAACCCAATCCCGAATAGGTCAAACCATAGTTTAAACCAAACACAGCGGAAGACTAAGAAAGTAAATTACAATCGGAGTTATTGTCCAAAGGATCATAACCTGATTAAAGAAATAATTAAAACATTCAAAAACCACCGCCGACTCCATAGTCCTTCTAATCTTCTGAGCTACTTCTTAACTGATGTGTCGAATCAAACGGATGACACCAGCCAACCATACAAGGGAAAATATTGGTTGGTTAGTCTAAATGAATAGACTAGCAAGGGTATAAAGCAGACTGGTTCGAAGCAATCATATTAGGTTAGACTTATCGCTTCTCGGATAATAACCGATAACGGTAGTCAACCATCATATTCCTACTGGAATAAACAAGAGGTATGCACAGGAGAAGATTCTGGAAGACTGAATCTTCACAGAAATCAACTCGAAAATCAACTAAATAGTTACAGCACCACAACATTTACAGGATAAATCCACATAAAGGCCCGAAAGGCGATCACAGATAATAGCGTTGTTCTAACAGATATACAACCTATTATATGATTTTCAAAATAGTTTATCAAAACCATTTCCAGACAAACAGAATATTCATTCCAAATTAATTACTCAGATAAGCTACTGATAATTAATGTAAATATGGAACGAAAGAGCAAGAGCGAACCGCCACTTGCCTTACTCCGCAGAATAGTCTAAAGACGTCACTGGATTCCGGGCTCGACACGGTATAGTTCCGAAAGCACAACAACCTTCGAGTCGACCCATAAAAGGAACCCTAAGTTAGATCCGACATAAACAGTACGAATCTAAACACGACGAAAGAACACGAAAGGAAAGACGCCACGACGACAACCGACCAAGCCAAAGCCACGAAGGCGTTCTGGGCACTGGAGGCGGTCGCCGTTCTTGGCGGCGGTCGCCGTATTCATCACGGCGGTCGCCGTGACGAACTCAGACGACACAGAATGAGAGAAAACTCACCCCAAAATACAAGTGGTTTGGCCTCCTTCGACTTGCCTTGGCTTCTAACCTCCAAGGCTAACCAAAAGCTTCACAAAGGCTGTTGGAAACACCACTAACAACACCGACGAAAGCTTCGAAATTTCCGGCGAAGGCACAACTCCGGCGAGAGGCGAATTTGGCAGAGGTTTGGTGCTTGGATGGCTCAAAACCTCTCCCCCAGCACCTCCTTTTATAGCCAACACATCTGGAGTTCGAAGACGAGGGCCTAGAGCTACTGCGGCGCTTGCCAGAAACAACGCCGACGACCAACAGGCAACGACTGCTGGGCAACGATGATGGCACTTACGGCGGTCGCCGTAATTTACGGCGGTCGCCGTGGGATGACACATCAGCTGCCTCATCGGGTGTTGGAACGGCGGGCGCCGTATCTTTACGGCGGTCGCCGTGCTTGGGTCTCACGACGGCGGTCGCCGCGACTTTACGGCGGTCGCCGTGACCCTTTTTCCCGCCCGTTCAACTTTGAACGGATAAGACATTAAACCGGGATAAAAATTATCGTACGCGAACGACAATTAAAATCTAAGGCACCTTGTCTATATATTATTTCACTGAGAAAAATATTACAGATACAGAGCACATTACAGAATATCTCAAGCTACCTGAATTAAATCCGACGTACACAACGAGTACTCGGGAAAATTCCATAATTCCCAAAATAACCTTACAAAAATACGGGGTATCACATCTCCTCCCCCTTACAAAAAGTTTCGACCCCGAAACTTAGGTCGAGAATAACTCGGGAAAATGCCTGAGCATATCTGACTCGGTTTCCCACGTCTCCCAAGTAACTTCTTCGGTCCCTGACTTGGACCACAGCACTCGTACCAAAGGTACGATCTTGTTGCGCAAATGCTTCTCCCGACGCTCCAAAATGCGCACGGGCAACTCTTCATATGTACCATTAGCTTGAATCTCGATGTCCTCGTAACTAAGTACATGAGACTCATCTGGTACATACTTTCTGAGTAAAGATACGTGGAACACGTTATGCACCGGGTGAGCCGATGGCGGCAATGCCAAGCGGTACGCTAGAGATCCCACTCTATCCAGAATCTCGAATGGTCCCACGTAGCGAGGGTTAAGCTTCCCACGCTTACCAAATCTGAAAACTCCTTTGGATGGCGATACCTTGACAAAAACCTTGTCACCGACCTCGAACTCGACAGTCCTGCGATTCCGATCTGCGTAGGACTTTTGTTGACTCTGAGCGGTCAACATTCTTTGTCTGATCAAAGCAATGTCTGAAGCCGTCCTTTCGACCAACTCTAGTCCAAGCAGAATTTTGTCGGCATTATCGTCCCAACAAATCGGAGATCTACATCTGCGACCATACAAAGCTTCAAACGGAGACATCTTGATTGTAGCATGCCAGCTATTGTTGTACGTGAACTCAATCAGACTCAAGCTGTCCTCCCAGCTAGTCGGATGATCGAGCACACAAGCTCTAAGCATATCCTCCAGAGTCTGGATGGTCCTTTCAGACTGGCCATCTGTCTGAGGATGAAACGCTGTACTGAACCTCAACTCGGTCCCCATAGCCTTATGAAGTTCCTTCCAGAATCTTAACATAAAACGGCCATCTCGGTCCGATACAATGGTCTTAGGAATGCCATGTAAGCGGACAATCTCCTTCTGGTAAACTTCGGCTAGCTTATGGGTTTCCCATGTGGTCTTGATGGCTATGAAATGAGCACTCTTCGTAAGCCTATCCACAATTACCCAGATAGCATCTCTCTGACTTCGAGTCTTGGGTAGCCTAGTGACGAAGTCCATGGAAATGTTCTCCCATTTCCATTCTGGCACGGGGAGAGGTAGCATCTCACCACCTGGTCTGCGGTGTTCGATCTTGACTTTTTGGCAAGTTAAGCACTTTGCCACAAAGTCTGCTACGTCCCACTTTATGTTTGGCCACCAAAACTTCTTCCTGAGATTCTTGTACATCTTGCTAGAGCCAGGATGCACAGAATAAGCAGATGAATGAGCTTCTCTCATCACCAACTGACGAAGACTTTCTGTGTCAGGCACACAGATCCGATCCTGAAACCAAAGTGATCCATCATCCTGAACCACAAAACTGGGAGTTTTCCCATCCATCACCTCACTGCTTAACTTTACCAAGATGATGTCATCGACTTGCTTTTCTTTGATTTGATCCAGCAGTGTAGCCTGAATTTCCATCATACTCAGGTACCCTCTACGCTGGTCATACAAGACTTCAATGTCGCATGACTCTTGGTTTAGCTTGGTCTGAGCAGTAAGTAGAGCAACTACAGTCTCATGCGTTGTCTTCCGGCTTAGTGCATCAGCTACTACATTAGCCTTGCCCGGATGATACAACAACTCCATGTCGTAGTCCTTGAGCAACTCTAGCCAGCGGCGTTGTCTCATATTTAACTCCTTCTGAGTAAATATATACTTGAGACTTTTGTGGTCAGTGAAGACTTGGCATCTTATACCATAGAGGTAATGCCTCCAAATCTTCAGCGCAAAGACAACCGCTGCTAACTCAAGATCATGGGTCGGATAGTTTTCTTCGTAAGTCTTGAGTTGTCTAGATGCGTAAGAAATGACTCTGCCCCTTTGCATCAAAACACAACCAAGACCACACTTGGAAGCATCACTATAGACCACATAATCGTCATTCCCCTCTGGGAGTGCTAACACGGGTGCCGAGGTCAACTGTCGCTTCAACTCCTGGAAACTGACCTCACACTTGTCATTCCAGACAAACTTCTTGTGGACTTTGCGGAGTAGATTGGTCATAGGTAGAGCGATCTTTGAAAATCCTTCTACGAACCTTCTATAATACCCGACAAGTCCAAGAAAACTGCGTACCTCCTTCACGCTCTGGGGCTGTGTCCATTTGGCCACCGCTTCAATCTTTTGGGGATCAACCATAACCCCATTTTTATTGATCACGTGGCCTAAGAAAGCCACCTCTTTCATCCAGAATTCACATTTAGACAATTTAGCATAAAGCTGATGTTGTCTAAGGATTGACAAGGCAATCGTAGATGTTCCTCGTGGACTTCTTCACTCGGAGAGTAGATCAGAATGTCGTCTATGAAGACCACCACGAACTTATCCAAGTACTGGTGAAAACATCGGTTCATCAAGTCCATAAAGACAGCTGGAGCATTTGTAAGCCCAAAAGGCATCACTACGAACTCGTAATGACCATATCTGGTCCTAAACGCAGTTCTAGGAATGTCCTGCTCACGAATCCTGAGTTGATGATATCCAGATCTCAGGTCGATCTTGGAGAAAACCTTTGCTCCCTGCAATTGGTCCAACAAGTCATCAATCCTAGGCAAAGGATACTTGTTCTTGATCGTCACCTTGTTCAACTCTCGATAGTCGATACAAAGTCGGAACGATCCGTCCTTCTTTTTGATGAATAATACCGGAGCACCCCACGGCGATGCACTCGGCCTGACATAACCTTTATCAAGAAGATCTTCAAGTTGATTCTTCAATTCTTGCATCTTAGCAGGAGCCATCCGATATGGTGATTTGGAAATCGGCGCCGTACCAGGCTCGAGATCAATTGAAAACTCTACGTCGCGGTTCGGGGGTAATCCAGGAATTTCTTTCGGAAAGACATCCGAAAACTCCCTAACTATAGGAATATCAAGAACCTCAGGTTCATCCTTCACGGGCGAATCCAAGTAGCAAAGGTACTCGACACATCCTTGTCGTAGTAGCTTAAACGCAGCCATCGCATTGATCAGCTTGCCGTTATCAGCGTCATTTCGACCTTTGAACTTGCATATGAATTGGCCCCCGGATGACACCGTCACCGTTCTTGAACTGAAGTCGATCACCGCCTTGTGACGCGTCAGCCAATTCATACCGAGAATAATGTCGTATGGAGCCATGGCTATGTAGATTAAATCTGCCTCGAATTCCTTACCCTGAATGGTAATCGGAAAGTCGGACAAATGCTTGGTTCCCACCAAACGTTCTCCATTAGGAAGATTAACGACGAAAGGGTCGCACGAATCGTTGCACACTAAATCTAACTTGCTAACACAGCTATCCGAAATAAAGGAATGCGTAGCACCGGAATCAAACAGAATGCACACTGAAGTAGAGTGAAGGTATAGAGTACCTTGAGCAATCGGAGCGTTGGGTCCATCTGCCTCACGCATCTCGTACAAGCGTTGGCCCTGACTTCCAGAAACAGCTGGGGTCTTTCCCCTGTTCTGAGCAGTCGTCTGCACTGAAGGGCTAGGAGTCTCGGCAGGCTTAAACCTAGGTCGGTTGCTCTGATGAACTGACCCTTGCTGCGACTCTACTCCCTTCTGCTTCCCCTGCTTGCAGAACTTTTGCAGATGACCATCACGTCCACACCCAAAGCATGGCCTCTTCTCCCTCCGACACTCAGTGCTCTTGTGCCCAGTAGTACCGCAGTTATAACACTGAACTGTACTCCTGGTCTGCCCTGACTGCTGAGTCGATCCTCCTTGTGTCATCTCCGTCCTAGCTCGGCTGGACTTGGCGAAGTTAGACAGTGGCGCAGGGCGCTTAAAACCACCTCCCTGGTTCTCATTCTGCATCGACTTCTGTCGGTTGCGCCTTTTGGTCGACTCCTCGAGAGTTACCTCTAGCTTATAGGCACAATCCACATACTGTTCCAAGGTAGAGCATGTGTGCTGCACCATTAATGGCTTGATATCCGGGTTCATCCACTCGTGGAAGTACCAGATCTTTTGAGCCTCGCTGGTGATCTCGGCAGTGGCGTATTGTAGAAGATGGTTGAACTTAGATGCCAAATCGGTCACTCTCAGACCATCAGTCTGAGGGTACAAGAACTCTTTATGCTTCTCCTCTCTCATAGCACGAGAGAAGAAGCGATCAACCATCTTGGTCTTGAACATCGACCAAGTCAACACTGGGCTCTCAGCCAAACCAGTGCTCTCCCACCACTCGCTAGCCTCCTCCTTCAGCTGAAGAGAAGCGATATGGATCTTCTCGGCCTCCGTACACTCCACGTTCCTGAAGAGCCTCTCCATATGGGAGAACCAATGAGTCACTGCCACTGGCTCCCCTTTCCCGTTATAGCAGTCGGGTCTCATGGAAGTAATGGTCTTAAGAGCGCGACCATAGCTGTCCCTCGCCCTAACGGCAGTCTCCTGTATCACGGGGTTTCTGGGTTCCACAACATCAGGAACCGCTGCGTGAATAGGCACTTCTTGTGCTTGAGGCGCACTTGGTCTCAAGACATCTGCAATAGCCTGCATCACGATCCCACGGATCGCCTCAACAGCTGCAGCGTCAAATAGTGTCGGCGCCTGGGTCTGATCCTGACCTTCACACCTCTGCTGGACGCGAGACTCAGACTCGTGTTCATCCTGAACACCTCTTCCTGTTGGTCTGGGGTTTTAGCTAGTCCCAGCACCGGCTCGAGTCGAATTCCTCGTGCTTCTTGGGTTCACCATCTATTTACCGATCAAATTCCAAGCATTCAATACATTAATATTATGCAATATACTTATGCAATATACCAACGTAAATAAATTACTCAGAATAGATCAACTTGGTATTTTATAGATGAACCTTCGAATTCTTACACAAGTTACGCATAAGTTTATCATTCGAGCGTTTGGACAACATTGCTCGAAGATATAAGTGTTTCTCAGAGTACTTGCCGCAATACTGAAATATTACACATAGTACAAACTTGGAATACTAAGAAACGAAACTACTACGATAGGCAACGCCACTCCTCCTCAAGGCGTTCCAAAACGTCTCCCATACGACTGGCTACTCGTGCATGGTCTCTTCGGGCTAGGCTCACCATCGAGCTCTGGCGATGGGTTTCGCACCCTGCTTGACCCTGAAGCACATAGTCCTAGCTCAGTCATGGTAAAGTATGGGTCGTCCATGACTGGTCCTCCTATTCTAGCCCTCCTCTGAGTACTGGCGATCAGCTCATCCCTCTGACGCTGCTGTTCTGCGGAGATTACCTCGCTCTGGCGGAGAATCTCCTGCAGCTCGGATTTCGACCTCCATCTCCTTGGAGTAGGGATAGGCTGAGATTCCCTGTCACTTCTCCTAATACCGTACTCGGTATACAGTGCCTCCCAATCAGCTTCTGACATGGGTGCGTACTCTGGCACTGGTGACAATCCTGTACCGGGCTCCTGATTCTGCCCTCCAAGGTCCAACTCTGGATCCTCTTCTGGATCATCCTCTACGGGATCCTCATCCTCGGGATCATCCTCGATGGGATCCTCATCCTCGGGATCATCCTCGATGGGATCCTCATCCTCGGAATCATCCTCGATCATATCCTCGTCCTCGACAGGATCTTGCTCAAGCATCTCCTCTTCCTCCTCCTCGTACTCGATCTCCTCGGGAATTGGTCCCAGCAGAAAGTCATCTTGGTAAATCCCTTGTTCGTACCTTGATAACTCATCTTCCTGCTCCTATTCCTGTACTTCCTCCACCCTTGATGGCGGCACAGGTGCAGGCTCAGGGACCATAGCATTCTTAGCTACAAGGACAACCGACTCGGGGAGAACGTGCTTGACGTCTTCGGGCGGGCTACTCGGGCCTCCAACCTCGAAACGTCGCTGAGGTATCGGAAAATCTAGCCTCGGCTGGTCCGACTTGGCGTCTTCCGACCCCCTACCAATAGAAAAGCAGACACCCATCCTATCGAACAATAAGGAAGGAATTAGCCTTTCTAGACATAGAAGCAAGCTTACTACATCAGACTATTAAGAAGACACGACTATGAACGGTGTTTTTAAATTCTTTTCAGAATGAAAATTCAGAGCCCTTTTTAAAGCATTTTGAAAACGGATAAATGGTTTATAAAAATTCCAAACCCGTTTTAAAACCTTTGGCTCTGATACCACAACTGTAACACCCCCAAAACTTAATCCTTTTGGAAAGGTATTACCGCCAGTAACCCCAGTGTTCCTTACCGAGATCACCCAAGGCTTTACCATATAAATACAATTTATGAAATGCGATTGATACACAATGATCAAGCATTAAATTCCAAAACATAACATTGTCAAGGAAACAAGAGTTACGGGATTACAACCCAATCCCGAATAGGTCAAAACATAGTTTAAACCAAACACAGCGGAAGACTAAGAAAGTAAATTACAATCAGAGTTATTGTCCAAAGGATCATAACCTGATTA
This sequence comes from Rheum nobile, assembly GCA_027886185.1. NCBI lineage: Eukaryota > Viridiplantae > Streptophyta > Magnoliopsida > Caryophyllales > Polygonaceae > Rheum > Rheum nobile. Next base: position 6,249,765 of record WOAB01000644.1, on the reverse strand, counting down.
AAGAAATAATTAAAACATTCAAAAACCACCGCCGACTCCATAGTCCTTCTAATCTTCTGAGCTACTTCATAACTGATGTGTCGAATCAAACGGATGACACCAGCCAACCATGCAAGGGAAAATATTGGTTGGTTAGTCTAAATGAATAGACTAGCAAGGGTATAAAGCAGACTGGTTCGAAGCAGTCATATTAGGTTAGACTCATCGCTTCTCGGATAATAACCGATAACGGTAGTCAACCATCATATTCCTACTGGAATAAACAAGAGGTATGCACAGGAGAAGATTCTGGAAGACTGAATCTTCACAGAAATCAACTCGAAAAGAGACTCCAAGAGATTGAGTCTTTAAGAAAGTATGACAAATCTGGAGAGTTACAGAATCATTCAACAATGATTTAAAACTGACTGAGATGCTTCGGTTCACGACCAACCTCATCGCCTACAACGAATCCAGATTGGAAAGAGAACGTACTACATTCAAGTCAAGACGAGTTTTCCAAGCTGCACTATAACTTAGCTGCACTACTCGCCCAAGGTGTATTAATTATGTGCGTCAAGGTAGCACTTATCTGATTTATGTTTCAAAAACACACATCACGTTATAGACTTTTACATGTGTACCCCACCAATGGGACGACACATCTTAGTATACGTTTCGTCGAGAGTGACGTATACCGAAAGGTTTGTGACACCAGCTAAGTGTCCTGTCTCTACACACATGTGTAAGAGACCGATCATGATCATAGAATAGTACCAGATGGGGACGAGCCATCCCGATACCAGATTATAAAGAAATGACTGGACAGAGTCCGAGTAACGTTCCTATCTAACAGTGCTAACTAAACAGTTACAGCACCACAACATTTACAGGATAAATCCACATAAAGGCCCGAAAGGCGATCACAGATAATAGCATTGTTCTAACAGATATACAACCTATTATATGATTTTCAAAACAGTTTATCAAAACCGTTTCCAGACAAATAGAATATTCATTCCAAATTAATTACTGAGATAAGCTACTGATAATTAATGTAAATATGGAACGAAAGAGCAAGAGCGAACCGCCACTTGCCTTACTCCACAGAATAGTCTAAAGACGTCACTGGATTTCGGGCTCGACACGGTATAGTTCCGATAGCACAACAACCTTCGAGTCGACCCATAAAAGGAACCCTAAGTTAGATCCGACATAAACAGTACGAATCTAAACACGGCGAAAGAACACGAAAGGAAAGACGCCACGACGACAACCGACCAAGCCAAAGCCAAGAAGGCGTTCTGGGCACTGGCGGCGGTCGCCGTTCTTGGCGGCGGTCGCCGTATTCATCACGGCGGTCGCCGTGATGAACTCAGACGACACAGAACGAGAGAAAACTCACCCCAAAATACAAGTGGTTTGGCCTCCTTCGACTTGCCTTGGCTTCTAACCTCCAAGGCTAACCAAAAGCTTCACAAAGGCTGTTGGAAACACCACTAACAACACCGACGAAAGCTTCGAAATTTCCGGCGAAGGCACAACTCCGGCGAGAGGCGAATTTGGCAGAGGTTTGGTGCTTGGATGGCTCAAAACCTCTCCCCCAGCACCTCCTTTTATAGCCAACACATCTGGAGTTCGAAGACGAGGGCCTAGAGCTACTGCGGCGCTTGCCAGAAACAACGCCGGCGACCAACGGGCAACGACTGCTGGGCAACGATGACGGCACTTACGGCGGTCGCCGTAATTTACGGCGGTCGCCACGGGATGACACATCAGCTGCCTCATCGGGCGTTGGAACGGCGGGCGCCGTATCTTTACGGCGGTCGCCGTGCTTGGGTCTCACGACGGCGGTCGCCGTGACCCTTTTTCCCGCCCGTTCAGCTTTGAACGGATAAGACATTAAACCGGGATAAAAATTATCGTACACGAACGACAATTAAAATCTAAGGCACCTTGTCTGTATATTATTTCACTGAGAAAAATATTACAGATATAGAGCACATTACAGAATATCTCAAGCTACCTGAATTAAATCCGACGTACACAACGGGTACTCGGGAAAATTCCATAATTCCCAAAATAACCTTACAAAAATACGGGGTATCACAGATCATGGTGTCCAAATTTCGTCACAAGTTATAGAGGAGGAAGCAAAAGAATTTAGATCTGAAGATGAGAAATGAAAAAAAATACAAATATGTGAAAAGATAGGGAAGATGGAGAAGAAGAAAATTAAAAATAGATTTTTTTATGTAAGAAAAGTACAAATGGGCATTCATGGCTGTGAAATTCAAATCTGTAAATTTTTTTATGAAAGAAGGAAGAGGATGAGATGTTGAAGATGAAGACTAAAAAACAAATACTTTTTATTGCTATTATCTAGGAGTAGAGATAATAAAATTACATTTATGTCCTTGTATAAGAAATATGCTTTTTTACACAAGGTGTAAATATAGTTTTGTCCGAAATCGAAGTACATAGTTAAAGCCGAAGAGATGCAGTTGCAGAAGAGGAATATAGAAGACAGATTGATGAAAACAAAAAGAGCATGGTAGTTTTTTTTTGTAGTAATAGAGGGGGTTACCCATTTATTCATAAGGATAGAGGCTTACATATGCTCGCTCATCCACTTATCAACTTCTAGACAATTAATAAGACCATTCGGGGGTTCGTAAAATAAAACAAAGTCACCAGCACACTCCCATCCAAAACCCGCAAGCCAATCCGCCGCCTGATTTCCGGAACGAGAAATATGCCGAAGATGGACGTCCCAGTCTGCCGAGAACATGATGTTTCGACATTGGAGGACGAGTGTTTTCAGTAGAGGAGGAGGACGTTTAGCAATATCCATAGCCAAGGTAACCTCCGTCGCATCCACCTAGATCTCAAGGCGCACGATACCCAGCTGCTTAGCCATTACCAGTCCCTGGAGAAGTCCATATAATTCAGCGTGGAGAGCCGATTTACCCTGAGCCTTGGCCACAAAGGCCTGAATAAAATCCCCACAGTCGTTCCGAAAAATACCTCCCGTGCAGACCTTATCCTGGCCACGGAAATACGAGCCGTCAGTGCTTAACTTCATCCATCCTGCAGGAGGGCGAACCCAGTGTGTGAGGCTGCTGTTGCAAGAACCTCTGATGTTCAGTCTGTTGCTTTTGTGATTCAAGTATTCCCGGGCTCTCTCGATTATAAATTGATGACAGGGATCCGGCATTTGAGAGTTAGATCCGAACACCCTTCCATTCTGCCATTTCCACATCCACCAAGCTCTCATAGCAAACACCGAAGGCCAATTTTCTTCACGGCTTAAATTGGACAACAACCATTCACGGAGATTGCAATTAAAGAATGCATCCATCGTAGTTCCGGACAAGAATTTCCGCCAAATGACCTGTGCCTTCGAGCAATCACGAACAATGTGCATTGTTGACTCCACCGGGTTCCCACAGCCACTGCAAGCAGAAGAATTAGAGAGGTGTCGTCGAACTCTGTTTTGGTTGCTCAAGATACAGTCATGAGCAACCAACCAGAGGAAATGTCGAACACGCTCAGGAGCATCAACCTTCTAGATCTTATTCCATACGGGATCGACAATATCCCCAGTGTCACCTCGAATTAGACTGAGAGCTGAACGAACAGAAAAATATCCGGACGAGGTCTCATTCCAGTAAAAATTATCTTCAACTTCTTTGTGGACAAGCTGAATTTTACCAATTTCAAGTAATGTAGCAGGCGGCAACAGGTGGTCAAATTCCGCTCAGCTCCAGGAACCGTCGACCCAATATTCCGCAACAGTTTTGCCAGCTTCGTCATCAGGGATAACACCCGTCACCAAGTTCTCCAGAGGCTCAGCGGAGACCCATGGGTGGTCCCAAAACAAAGTTCTCAACCCATTGCCAACCTTAGTACGCAACCCTTTCAACATGGGCGTTGTGGCCTTAATAACCCCTTGCCAGAGGTTCGACGCTCCACCTTGTCTCACAAACATGTCACAGTCACACCTCCCATGGCAGTACTTACTGCACAGCACACGAGACCACAGAGCATCAGGTTCGTTCAACATTCGCCAGCCAACCTTCGACATAAAGGCGAGATTAGCCTGACACATGCTTCTCATATTCAAACCTCCAGCCTCCTTCGGGCGACGCAACTCATCCCATTTTAAAAGGTGAATTTTATGTTTTTCCTCTGTGGATCCCCAAACGAAACCCCGCGTCTTCTGCTCAATTTTATCACAAATCGAGAGAGGAAGCTGATTCGTTTGCATTGCGTAATAAGGAATACTCTCAATAGCGGATTTAGCGAGAGTAGTGCGACCCACAAGAGAAAGGAGTTTAGCTTTCCAGCCTCCAAGTCTCGAGTTGATCCTGTTAATGATGTATCTGTAGGAATCCTTAGTCGCTTTCTTCTTGGACATGGGTATGCCAAGATATTTACCCAGATCTTCGGTAGCCACCATACCACTCATAGCGCAAATTTCTGTAGCCAAATCAGAGGGAGTGCTCTCAAAAAAGCATATCATCGACTTCTGAAAATTCACCTTAGATCCCGAAGCCGCACAGAATTTGTCAAGATAGTATTTCACTGAACGCATTTGTGCACACGTGGCCTCACCGAACAAAATAAGGTCATCCGCGAAGAATAAGTGAGAGAGGGCAGGCCCTCCATCCGAGAGCACAATGGGAGTCCAAGCTCCCACAACCACCGCCTCTTCGATGATGTGTCCTAGTAGTTCCATGCAAAAAACGAAAAGATATGGCGAAAGCGGGTCTCCTTGTCGAACCCCCCTTGAAGGAGTAAACGTGGAACCCATAGACCCATTCCATAAGACTCTCATCGAGCAAGACGAGACACAATCCATAATGATTCTGATAATATTTGAGGGCAGTTTTGCCTCGTGTAATGTATCTCTAAGAAAGGGCCAGCGAATCCGATCATAGGCCTTTTCCAGGTCGATCTTATGAGCCATAAAGGGACGACCATGTTTGTCTCGCATATAGTGCATGACTTCTTGGGTGATGAACACATTGTCGGTAATTTGGCGGCCCGAAACAAAGCTTGCTTGCGTCGGGGCGACAATTGTTCTCATGATAGGTTTGAGTCTTGTGACTAACACCTTTGTAGCAATCTTGAAAGCTACGTTGCAAAGGCTAATAGGCCGCAGTTGATTTACCGTCTCCGGGTTATCAATCTTAGGGATTAAGACAACCAATGTCTCATTCATCCCATTCGGCACACCCCATCCTCCGAGAATATGCATAACCGCATCCTCGACTTCCTTTTTGATAGTCATCCAGTTCCGTTGATAGAAAATGGCATGAAAACCATCCGGTCTCGGAGCTTTAAGCGCACCCATGGCATCCACAGCAACCTTAATTTCAGTTCCAGAGAAGGGGGAAGTCAGAGCATCATAAGCAGCCTCAGAAAGCGACGGAAATCTATTCCGGGGCAAATCGAAAGGACCATCACAAAAATCCTCATCAGTGTATAGATTCTTGAGGTGGGTAGCGACCAAGTTCTGAAGTGTGTGTTGATCCCACACCCAATCCCCTAACGCATCCTTAAGGCCATCAATCTTGTTTTGTTTCCGGCGAATCACCGCACAAGTATGGAAAAAATGGGTATTCCGATCCCCATCTACCATGGCATCTGAACGAGCTATTTGCAACCAGAATAGGTGAATTTGATCAAGCACCACATCAAGCTGATTTCAGAGTTTCGATTCCAGCTTAAGCAGTCTACGATCCGTACAGATGCTGAGCTTTTCCTGTATACCTTCAATTCTCCGCCAGAGTCTATCCCTGTAACACCCCCAAAATTAACCCCATTTGAAAGCGTTACTGCCGATGACTCCGGACGTAAACCCCGAAGTCACCCCAGGCTTTTCCGACGTCATAACTGACTTAAAACACAGTTATAATACTAAAATCATAACTTTTATTAACCACATGGTCGCGGAATGTCAACACGATTCCTAAAACGACCCAAATACATCAGAAATGAAACAGCGGAATACTTTTAAACAAAATGACAAAACAAGTTGTCGAAAACAAAACACCGTCCATCCTCATAGTCGCTCTAGCCTCCTCGGATCTGCATGTGCCGAAACAGACGGACGACACCCCCATGACGTTACAGGAATATAAAAATACAAGAGTTAGTCTAATGAATAGACTAAGCAAGGGCTTCACCAATAATTCACACAAACACATCACAAGCAGTTCCACATATCACAAATCACATCAATATCTCAAGTCACATGATTACAGCATATCTCTTATATTAGCGTTGATTCTAGCAGAATATACAACCTAATATAATATCAGATTTTAATTATTTCAAATTAATTCACAACCACTTGCCTGGAAAGACGAGTTTTTCCTAGCTGCACTACTCGCCAAAGTTCATTAATTAGGTGCTTTCAGGCACTTATCTGAATTAAATGACCACACACACACATATCACGTTATAAACTTTTAACTGGACCTCACAGGATCCAAACCTCTAACTATCGCATTGGGTCTTAATTGCCCTTATAAAGAATCAACCTCACAAAGTCCAAACTTTTACTATCGCATTGGGTCTTAATCGCCCTTATAAAGAATGAACCTCTCGGAGTCCAAACTTTCACTATCGCATTGGGTCTTAATCGCCCTTATAAAGAATGAACCTCACAAAGTCCAAACTTTTACTATCGCATTGGGTCTTAATCGCCCTTATAAAGAATGAACCTCTCGGAGTCCAAACTTTCACTATCGCATTGGGTCTTAATCACCCTTATTAAGAATGAACCTCACAAAGTCCAAACTTTTACTATCGCATGGGTTTTAATTACCCTAAACAGTTATAAAGAAACGCCCATGGAACACACCGGATCCAGGCGCTCCTACGAATACTCGTGCTAACTAACAGTTAAACACGCAAACACATCACACAGAGAACCATCACGGCTCAACCTGAATAACTATCACCCTAGATTTAATAATCTAAGCCACACGCAATAAATCATATCAAGGACCCTTACGGCCTTCACCTGCACAACAAATCTATCATATACTAGCGTCGGTTCTAGCAGAATATACAACCTAGTAATAATATCCGTTTTATTTCACATAACGTTATCAAATACATTTCCAACATAATTAACAATCATCCCAAATTAATCAACAAAACAATTGATAATTAATTGAAGTATGGAATGATGAGCAAGAGCGAACCGCCACTTGCCTTAGATCCGACAAGTTCGAACCAAGCAGAGCAACGTCTAGTTCCTGGATCTGAAACTGGAGCAAATCTTGGATATTAAATCCCTAAGAAATGGCCCATAACAAGACCCTAAGTTAGATTCAATACACTTATATATGAATCTAAAAGAATACGAAAAGAAATCAAAGGAAACGAGCCAAGCCCAAAGCCAAACCACAAAACACACAACTCGGACACACATACCGCGATCGCGGCAGGTCGTGGTCGGTCACGGTTTTTGTGCTGTGACAGTGGCTAGCTCGCGAGACAACAATGGAGAATTTCTTACCCAAACCGATTTGTTTGCCTTCGATTTGTCTATGGTTCGATCTCCCAACACCACAAAGCTTCCAACAACACCCAGGAGCACCTTCTCGACTCAAGAACCACTCGAAATCTCCCTCTCACGAAGCTCCAAAACTGCTCAACAATGGTGAAAAACAGAGGAGAAACAGAGGAGAAAGAAGAAGGAAGAAGAAGAGAAAGAGAGCTCCGGTTCTCACCCCTTTTATAGCCCAAATCCGAGCCTCCTCATGGGAAACAAGAAGGGGACAAAGCAAAAGAGCCACTTACGAGCCCAAAAATATCTCCCCCAAGCCACTTGCGCGAGGAAGACGAAGCCAGCTCTGTTTTCAGCGAAACCGCGATCGCGGCCGGTCGCGGTGACTCGCGGCAGATCGCGTCATATCGCGATGAGTCGCGATTAATGGCCGACTTCGTTAATTCTTATCCGAACTTGGTTTGGATTAAATTTCTTAACTCCGGGTTAAATATATTCGTACATTAACGATACATTAACCCCAAAAATACCTCAACTGTATTATATAATGCTCGGAAAATTTTACAGAGCTCAGACCCCTTTTCAGAAGGTCCGAGACTCACTGAATTAAATCCGTCTAGCAAAACGGGCATAAGAAAAATTTAAAAATAATTCAAAATACCCTTAAAATTACGGGGTGTTACATTACTACCCCCTTATTTTAAGTTTCGACCCCGAAACTTGCATTATCAAGGCCGACAACAAGTAGGGAAAGTATCTAAGTACACCCGTCTCAGTCTCCCAAGTAACCTCTTCGGTTTCTAACTTGGAGCACAAAACTCGTACCAAAGGTACCACCTTGCTGCGCAACTGCACAAAGCCAAAGAGGAACCTTGCCTCAGCACAAAACTTACCACCTGAACTCAACATCCTTAATCACTTTATCCTCTAGATTACTACTAGAGAGATCAGTCGATTTTCCTCAGTGTCTTCCCTCGGCTCCACCTCATGAACCTTGGTCTTATCAGACACTTAACACTACTGACTCAGGGAGTACAGTCTTCACCTCTCAGGTGGACTACTAGGTCCTACAACCTCAAATCACGACAAGCAAACTGAGAACTCAAGTCTAACTGGAGATGGCAAAACCATCTCGACTTCTTCCGAGTCCTTCTGAAGAGAACAGAATGCACCCTCAACTACGGGTGACAAACAGAGAGTCTTAGTCTTTCTAGACACAGAAGCAAACTTCCATGTCAGACTGTAGAAGGCACGACTATGAATGGTGTAACTTTTTCACTTTTGAAAATTTAGAGCCTTCTCAAATATTTCAAACAAGTGAAAATATTTCAATGAATGAAAATATTTCAAACCGGATCTGTAACATCCCCAGGCCAAGCTACCCCAGCCACATCACACACCCAGCCACCCAACGGTGCCGGTACTGGTGCCGCCCGTGAGTTCACAAGAGCCGTTTGAAAACATTTTCAAACAAAACGAGTAAATGGTCCATTAAATCCCAAACCCGTTTTAAAAACTTTCGGCTCTGATACCATTTCTGTAACAGAGCCTATGAAAACTTTTTAGCTCTGATACCATTTCTGTAACACCCCCAAATTTAACCCAATTTGAAAGCGTTATTGCCGATGACTCCGGACGTAAACCCCGAAGTCACCCCAGGCTTTTCCGACGTCATAACTGACTTAAAACACAGTTACAATACTAAAATCATAACTTTTATTAACCACATGGTCACGGAATGTCAACACGATTCCTAAAACGACCCAAATACATCAGAAATACAACAGCGGAATACTTTTAAACAAAACGACAAAACAAGTTGTCGAAAACAAAACACCGTCCATCCTCATAGTCGCTCTAGCCTCCTCGGATCTGCATGTGCCGAAACGGACGGACGACACCCCCATGATGTTACAGGAATATAAAAATACAAGAGTTAGTCTAATGAATAGACTAAGCAAGGGCTTCACCAATAATTCACACAAACACATCACAAGCAGTTCCACATATCACAAATCACATCAAAATCTCAAGTCACATGATTACAGCATATCTCTTATATTAGCGTTGATTCTAGCAGAATATACAACCTAATATAATATCAGATTTTAATTATTTCAAATTAATTCACAACCACTTGCCTGGAAAGACGAGTTTTTCCTAGCTGTACTAGAGCCTAGCTGCACTACTCGCCAAAGTTCATTAATTAGGTGCTTTCAGGCACTTATCTGAATTAAATGACCACACACACACACATATCACGTTATAAACTTTTAACTGGACCTCACAGGATCCAAACCTCTAACTATCGCATTGGGTCTTAATTGCCCTTATAAAGAATCAACCTCATAAAGTCCAAACTTTTACTATCGCATTGGGTCTTAATCGCCCTTATAAAGAATGAACCTCTCGGAGTCCAAACTTTCACTATCACATTGGGTCTTAATCGCCCTTATAAAGAATGAACCTCACAAAGTCCAAACTTTTACTATCGCATTGGGTCTTAATCGCCCTTATAAAGAATGAACCTCTCGGAGTCCAAACTTTCACTATCGCATTGGGTCTTAATCGCCCTTATTAAGAATGAACCTCACAAAGTCCAAACTTTTACTATCGCATGGGTTTTAATTACCCTAAACAGTTATAAAGAAACGCCCATGGAACACACCGGATCCAGGCGCTCCTACGAATACTCGTGCTAACTAACAGTTAAACACGCAAACACATCACACAGAGAACCATCACGGCTCAACCTGAACAACTATCACCCTAGATTTAATAATCTAAGCCACACACAATAAATCATATCAAGGACCCTTACGGCCTTCACCTGCACAACAAATCTATCATATACTAGCGTCGGTTCTAGCAGAATATACAACCTAGTAATAATATCTGTTTTTTTTCACATAACGTTATCAAATCAATTTCCAACATAATTAACAATCATCCCAAATTAATCAACAAAACAATTGATAATTAATTGAAGTATGGAATGATGAGCAAGAGCGAACCGCCACTTGCCTTAGATCCGACAAGTTCGAACCAAGCAGAGCAACGTCTAGTTCCTGGATCTGAAACTGGAGCAAATCTTGGATATTAAATCCCTAAGAAATGGCCCATAACAAGACCCTAAGTTAGATTCAATACACTTATATATGAATCTAAAAGAATACGAAAAGAAATCAAAGGAAACGAGCCAAGCCCAAAGCCAAACCACAAAACACACAACTCGGACACACATACCGCGATCGCGGCAGGTCGCGGTCGGTCGCGGTCGGTCGCAGTTTTCGTGCTGTGACAGTGGCTAGCTCGCAAGACAACAATGGAGAATTTCTTACCCAAACTGATTTGTTTGCCTTCGATTTGTCTATGGTTCGATCTCCCAATACCACAAAGCTTCCAACAACACCCAGGAGCACCTTCTCGACTCAAGAACCACTCGAAATCTCCCTCTCACGAAGCTCCAAAACTGCTCAACAATGGTGAAAAACAGAGGAGAAACAGAGGAGAAAGAAGAAGGAAGAAGAAGAGAAAGAGAGCTCCGGTTCTCACCCCTTTTATAGCCCAAATCCGAGCCTCCTCATGGGAAACAAGAAGGGGACAAGGCAAAAGAGCCACTTGCGAGCCCAAAAATATCTCCCCCAAGCCACTTGCGCGAGGAAGACGAAGCCAGCTCTGTTTTCAGCGAAACCGCGATCGCGGCCGGTCGCAGTGACTCGCGGCAGATCGCGTCATATCGCGATGAGTCGCGGTTAATGGCCGACTTCGTTAATTCTTATCCGAACTTGGTTTGGATTAAATTTCTTAACTCCGGGTTAAATATATTCGTACATTAACGATACATTAACCCCGAAAATACCTCAACTGTATTATATAATGCTCGGAAAATTTTACAGAGCTCAGACCCCTTTTCAGAAGGTCCGAGACTCACTGAATTAAATCCGTCTAGCAAAACGGGCATAAGAAAATTTTAAAAATAATTCAAAATACCCTTAAAATTACGGGGTGTTACAATCCCGCATTCTGATCAGATTTCCAAAAACAGTTCTAGTTAATATACATTAGAAAGTGTACATGATCTAGCAGTTGACAGAAATATAAAAGGCCTTCATCATATGGAAAAATGTACATCTATACTTAGGATTTATCTTACACTTTTAAGGGTATGAATGTAAAATTGCTTCTCAGCAAATTTAATACTCCGTACTTGCTACATCTACAAATAGCTACTCTCCTAGGTAATAGTAATATTTAATTAAATAGTAGTTTCTCCTCCTTTCATCTTCATCCTTTTCCAACTGTAAATGTTTTAACCATTAAAGTCATCTCCCCCAGCTATATCCATTCTCATCATCTTCATCTCTTCACTATCTCCATTTACTTTTCTAGGAGATCCAAACTACCACCAGTCTATGTTCACCCACCACGAGCCACCACCCCCGGCTACCGCTGTCGCCGACGTTCTCTCTCTAGCCTCATTTCTCCAAACAGAGGCATCCATAATTACTTCCTGGAGAGCATCAAATCGATGTTGGATGTCATGCCGATGGCGCCCAACGAACCTCCGTCTCTAAACTCTCTGCTCCCAAGCCTCTTATTGTCGTCGAGAAGACCCCAATTTCCATAGATCTGACCCTGCTTTCAACGCTTATTTCAGGGACTCACCCACCTCTGCCTGAGCCAGCTCAGCAGGAACCACCTCCATCTGAGCCAGCTCAGCAGTTTCCTTCTGTGTTGAGGAACTTTGATATGCGCATTGCGGAGCTGATATGGAGGAAGGCGTTATTGGACCCTCCAGAGGACGTCGTTAGGACTATGAGGGTTCAGACACGCCCTACACAATTTGCGTTTTGGAGGGATCATATTCCCAGAGGGGTCCCTGAGGAGGGTTCCTGGTTTTGGATTGCTCAGCAGACGGGGTTGACCGTTTGCTTGATTTTCAGTTCGGCAATGCTGATCACACCCTCATTTCAACGTTCGTTGAGCGATGGCATCTAAAGACGAACACCTTCCACTTTCCCTTCGGCGAGATAGGTCCTACGCTACATGACGTTATGATGATTCTAGGGATGCCGATTGAGGGATTTGAGGTGACATCACCATGGACCGATCAGGATACCGAGCTGGCGGAGTGTGAAGCGTTATTTGGTTATCTCTTTGGTATTGATTCAGAGTACAATTTAGATGAGGATGATGCTGACATGGTCTGTGACCTTAGGAATGGCTGGGTCAAGTAATTTCAATTAGGGAGGCATGTGTTGAGGATGATTGAGGAGGGTGCATACCCAGAGGATATAGCGGCTGGTTTCTTGTGGCACACCATGTCGGCTAGTATTTTCGTTGACAAGTCGACCAACGAGCTGAGGACTACGTTGCTACCTCTTTTTGTGGATTGGGAGTGTGTCGTTCATACCGCTTGGGGCACCGGGGTTCTAGCTCTCCTTTTTAGAAACCTAGGAGAGGCTTCTTGACGCGGAGCTGTACAGTTGGCCGGTTGCGCACGTCTCTTAGAGGTAGACCTTTATTATAGTTTGATTGTAATTTAAATAATTTATATACTGTGTTTAATTGTTTATAACTAATGGCTTGCTCATCTTGAGGAGGGTATTTCTTCAATACCGAACTTGAATGGCTACTTGGGTGGGTGTGGAAGTGATGAAACCAACAGTGGTATTTATAGGCATTATGGGCGGCACATGGTACAGCCCAAATAACTATTATGGGCGGCACATGGTGCAGCCCACACAGATGATTATATAACACATCTGGACGGCACCTGGTGCAGCCCACACATAACTAATATGGGCGGCACATGGTGCAGCCCACGCTATTATATTGTATCCTTCGTATGATTATAACATGTGATTATAACATATGGTTACAACATATGATTATATCATATTGTTATAACATATGATTGTATCATATAGTTATAACATATGATTGTATCGTGTCGTTATAACATATGATTATATCATATCGTTATAACCTATGATTATATCATATCGTTATAACCTATGATTATATCACATGATTATACCCTATTTATATCGCATCGTTATATAACATATGATTATATCCTATAGTTATAACATATGATTGTATCGTATCGTTATAACATATGATTGTATCGTATCGTTATAACATATGATTATATCATATCGTTATAACCTATGATTATATCCTATTTATATCGCATCGTTATATAACATATGATTATATCCTATAGTTATAACATATGATTGTATTGTATCGTTATAACATATGATTGTATCGTATCGTTATAACATATGATTATATGATATCGTTATAACCTATGATTATATCATATAGTTATATCACATGATTATAACCTATGATTATATCATATAGTTATATCACATGATTATATCCTATTTATATCGTATAGTTATAACATATGATTATATCATATAGTTATATCACATGATTATATCCTATTTATATCGTATAATTATATAACATATGTTATATCGTATAGTTATATAACATATGATTATATCACATGATTATATCCTATTTATATCGTATCGTTATAACATATGATTATATCATATAGTTATATCACATGATTATATCCTATTTGTATCGTATAGTTATATAACATATGTTATATCATATCGTTATAACCTATGATAATATCTTATAGTTATATAACATATGGTTACAACATATGATTATATCATATAGTTATAACATATGGTTATATCCTGTAGTTATATAATATATGATTGTATCATATCGTTATAACATATGATTATATCGTATCGTTATAACATATGATTGTATCATATCGTTATAACATATGATTATATCGTATCGTTATAACATATGATTGTATCGTATCGAAAACACCCTCTTGGACGGCACCTAGTGCAGCACAAAGGGGTACACAAACTCAACCAACAGTCCCATCTCACAAGTACCCTCGTGGGCGGCACCTAGTGCAGCCCAAAGGTACCCTTTTGGACGGCACCTGTTGCCGCCCACGTAAACCACCCTAGGCTGCACTATGTGCCGCCCAAAACGGTCATACCTATATATACACAACGAACTCACTCATTCACACAATTCCCACTCCATAACTTTTCACAAACTTCTTGTGTGTTCTATTTGTTGTAATGACGCATTTGGTTCTCAACGTTTACCAAAATGGGCGAATCACCTACAATCGAATGATACGCCAACGAAGTGGGATGGACATGTTTTTCCATGGCTACGAAGGTGGCGAGATCCGCATGTTGCGTATGAGGGATGTCTTGCCTGGAGAGGGGGGGGGGGTTATCATTAGGTTACTTGTTCATGGCGTTATTTTACAATTCAACAACCGGGGTTCGCCCTGGTCAGATTTTTTACTTTCCACCGGGTGTGGATCCTCCCCAACTCCGTGAGGTGGTAGATGAGGAACATGTAGCTAAAATTATAGCTCTTTACAGACCTGGTGTTCCAGTCACCCTTTACACCGAGGCTGCACACCCGTAACGTCATATCCCGGGTCTTTTAGAAGATCCGGAATCTGAGGTGGACAACAGTAGCTCTGATGAGAATTAGATAGATTTTTGTGATTCATGTTCAACTAGTGTACGCTTTAACGTTTATGCGTGCGTGTATTTGTTAATGATTCTCAAGTAATATTATTGTCTCGTATTGCATTTTCCCGAATCAACAACAATTCGAATAAAAACAAGCGATTGTAAACACAATATACGGTCAATCTCAATCAAACTTTCCCACAAAAGGAAATACAATGACATATATAGAGTCAATTACAATACAAAAAGCCTAGGTAAGTATGTCGGGTCGCCCTTGTTCCGCTCGCTCCTCTACATAATTCTTGAACCTATCCTTAAAGCGCCCATGACTATCCCATCCATCAACACTTGGGTCCTTGTAAATGAGCCACTGCCTCGGAGGCGGTGGAATTGGACAATGATCATCAATAAGCCAAATCTGTAAACATAAACAATAAAATTATAACAATTTATGAAAGAATAAGTAAATACCAGAGAGTAGCGCTCCACGTACCGATACGTAATGGTCTCTCTTGCCTACATGTGCTATCACATAAACCTTTGTCGGAGGCTCAGCACCCGGGGGGCACAATGGAAGACATGTGTATGGTCCAAACCATGATAAGACAACAACCGCCACTTGGTGTTCCGTGGCAAACACCAAACCAGTAATAGGCATTATACACCAGAAGTTCATTGTGCACGGTGAATCAATATAATTCAATCTCCTAACAAATGCTTCCACCGTCAACTCTTCCTCCCCAAGCATCGCTATGTAGTTGGCTCGATGTGTCTGGACGTGCTTCGAAAGCTCTAATCGGACATCAACGTACTCCTCTTCTCGGCGACCTAGTAAAATGGCAAGGGAACGAAACCCGCAATGACCATCGCCTTTGACACTTTATACACTAGAAATGTATGCGAGCATGAAATGATCAATATTCTCACGTCCCCAGTTGAAGCCGAGATACTTGAACGACTTGTTTGAAGCCGATTTGGACTTGTTTGAAGCAGATTTGGACTTTGCAGGTTTAGTGGCACTCCCCTTTGCTGTTGAGAAATTCTCATATATGTTTTGTGTGATGTTCTTTGTATCCTCTCTGGTAACATTACCCCCGCATCACACTCTTCTACTTTTTTGGAAAGTCGAGAATACGAATTGTTGCCACTATGGTCTGTGGATAGGATTCGACAGGTATGATATGTGATGCTGGCTTACAACTGCCTAAGGAGGGTTCGTGCTTAAAAGCCGATGGTGCACGTGAGAAGTAGTGGGCTCCGAATGAATCCCTGGTGAAAGAAGGCAAGCTGAAAGTTGTGATGTTCAAAAAAAAAAAAAAAGGGAACATCACAAGATACACAAAGAAGGGAAATGAAGGAACCAAAGATTCTCTCCTCCATTAGCTGAGCCTATGATGGATGCTGACGACAATAAGGAAGCACAAGCTTTGAGTGGGAACAAAAGATGAACTCCATTGCTAGTCATACTTCAGATCTACTGCTGGCCCCAGTGGTACTTAATTCGTATTTCTCTAGCTAACCAATACCTCTTTTGCTCCCTAGCACATCTATCCCTCTCCTTTTCGAACTTCCTTGTCTCTGATTCGTGTGTGAACATTTACTGGCATGTTGATCATAAATGGTATCCTTGCATATCTTGTTGTTGTCTTAACATGCTGTCTGTGTTCGTGCGTTTCAATCTAATGCGATTGGGAATAATGTTCATCTGGCTGTGATCCTTCATCTATAACTCTTCGCTATGTTTTTGATGATGCCAAAAGGGGGAAAATAACAGGTAGCCTTGGTTGAGGGGGAACATCACATGGTTTCATATGTTGCTGTATTGAGGGGGCCCTATTATGGTCTTGTGTGGAGACCCTTCCCCATACAACCGTCTTTATCTCGTATGTATATGCTTTATTGTCAAGGATGTTTGTCACCATCAAAAAGGGGGAATTTGTTGAATTCCTTAGGTTTTGATAGTGACAAACTTTCAACTAATCTGGGTACTAAGTGTTTCAGGAACAAAGACAGTTGTCTCAGGGAACCTTCGCAGCAAAGGATTGAAGAGGGAACAAAGCTCTGTTCTTGTGCTTTATTACCTCTGAAGGAACAACAGTGACGAACAAGATCGAAGCTGCGAATGGAAGAAAGAAATCCAGCGTGTTATTTATGGAAACAAATCAAGGCGCACACGCGGTCAAGGATTAAAGAAATCGGCTGGAAGGATCTAGCCGTTGGAGGAGATATGGAGAGAGAAGCTCGATTCCTTATCTTAGGGATTCTTTCCTTAGATAAGCGGATTGGAGAGAGAAGAATCTTATCACATCCGTTTATATTAATTTTAGGGAATCCTTTCCTTTTATTAATATATACGGCTAGGGATATTATTCCTCCAACAAAACATATCTTCTTGTTACCATATTTGAATAAATCTTATCTTGTTACTTTTAGGGTTTGTCGAGTTGTATTTAATAGGAGTGTGGATTCATTTCTATGTAACGACGATGACTTTGAACGACGAAAGAGAAGGCGAAGAGAAAAGAAAGAGAGTGAAGTGTGTGTGAGTCTTTGAGGGTTGAGTTTGGATTCATCGTTGTAGGAGTGATCTTCGAATCTAGCAGAGAGGTCTAGTGTTTTCGAGTCCATGCTACAAGTGTAATCAAACAAGAAACTAATAAGACAAGTACACGCTTCAAAATCCTCTCAAGCGGAAGCTTGAAGGTAGTGGTTTTTCCTTGAAAAGCTAGTTTTGCTAATCAGGGTTTCCACTATATTTCGTGAGTTCGTTCGTTATCTTTCTTGCTATATTATTCTGCGGCAACTTCTGTGGGAACAAAGTCTTTGTTCCCTCAGACGTAACTCTAACGATCCAACAATTGGTATCAGAGCCTGGTGCTCTAGATTGTTTGTTTTAGTTACAGATTCTGCAGGAAAGATGTCGTCAGGAAATGCCTTGGATAGAGACTCTCAAGAAGGTGATGTAGATGTGGCTCTCATCACTCAAGCCATGAAGAAGATATGGTCTCAAAGCAAATGCACTAAAGGTTCGGTCATGGTTCACAATGACATGAAGGAGGTTGTCTGCTCTCACTGTTATGACAACGGACACTTCGCAAAAAATTGCCTCAACAAAGCGGCAGGTTTTTCTCATGTCCTCAACGAGGAACAAACGAGGATTGCGAAGTGGGGTGACTGCAGCTCAGATGATGAAGCTTCTCCTCTCTCAAAGGATATCTGTTTGATGAGCTCAAAAGGTCACAACGTATCAGAAGGTGGTTCTCATAAATCCGAGGAGGAAGCAAGGAAAGGCTCTTGGCACCTTGACAGTGCATGCTCAAGTCACATGACAGGGAACAGTGAATGGTTCACCTCTCTTCAGCCAGCCTCAGGGGCATCGATAACTTTTGGAAACAAGAGTAAGGGTGAGGTTTGTGGTATCGGTATGGTAAGACTCTCTAAACACATCACTGTGAATAATGTGAATCTAGTGAATAATCTCAAGTTTGATCTATTTAGTGTGGCTCAACTATGTCAAAACATAAAAAATAGGGTAGTATTTACCACTGATGATTGTCATGTTGAGTGTCTAACTACAGGGAAAATCTTACTCAAAGGGATCTGCGACAACAACGTTTATAAGGTCGATCCTTCTTTCATCCCTAACAAGGACCTATGTCTGTCGTCTATGGCTGAGACGACAGACTTGTGGCACAAACGCTTTGGACATGCTAGCCTTCAACTCCTCTCCAAACTTCATAGACAAGAGTTGGTGAATGGTCTTCCCAAGGTTGAAGCAATGAGAAGCGACGTGTGCGACGCATGCATTAAAGGAAAACAAGTGAGGTCTTCCTTCAAGTCCAAAAGGGATGTAAGTACAACACGTCCTCTGGAATTAGTCCACATGGATCTTTGTGGGCCTATACGCACGAAGAGCCGTGGGGGGGAATGCATATGTCTTTGTTATTGTTGATGACTATTCCAGGTACACATGGACGATTTTCATCTCAACAAAGGATGAAGTGTTCGCTGAGTTTGAGTCCTGGCTTAAGGCAACTGAGAGAAGCACTGGTCATTCCTTGGGGTCTATTCGCACCGATCATGGAACTGAATTCGAGAACTCTCAGTTCCTATCCCTCTGTAGGAACAGAGGTATCAACCACAACTTCTCTGCTCCCAGGACCCCACAGCAAAACGGTGTTGTGGAAAGGAAGAACAGAACTCTAGAAGACATGACGCGTACTCTCCTCATCTCAAGTGGTCTTCCAAGGAGTTTCTGGGCCGAAGCCTTGAATTCCGCGTGCTACGTTCTGAACAGGGCAACCATTCGTCCTCTTCTGAACAAAACTGCCTATGAGCTTCTGAAGGAAAGGAAACCTAATGTGTCTCATTTACGCACATTTGGTTGCAAGTGCTTCGTCCACAACAACGGGAAAGATTCTCTTGGGAAGTTTGATCCCAGAAGTGATGAAGGAACCTTTGTAGGATATTCTCAACAAAGCAAAGCCTACAAAGTTTTCAACAAGAGAACCAGAAAGGTAGAGGAAAGTATTCATGTTGTTTTTTATGAATCTGTCATGGTTGGTAACAATGTGCAGGAACAATCCGGTAGAGTTCCCTCCAATATCGAGCCATCCGAATATGACTTCTTTCAGCTTGTAGAAAGCAGTGTCGGTGGTGAGACCTCTCAGGATCAAGAAACTCAAAATGATCCCTCAACACCGAGAACTCCCAACTCCACAAACTCAGGGGACAATGAAGAGAATGCTAACCAGCCGGATACGACTCAGGCACCTCAGGGGGAACAGAGCCCAAGTCACGACACAGCGAAGCCCTTTGAGGACTGCCCTGCTGCTGAGGGAACGGGGGGAGTTTGCCCTAATGCTGATGGGACAGGTGGTGAAAGCTCAAATGCTGGCAATGCTGATTCGGAGGAGTTCGACATCAACAAACTCCAAGTTCCAAACTACCAGCAAAAGTGGGCTCATCCAGTCAAACTGATCGTCACAGACTATAGAAAGGGAGCACCACAGAGCACTCGTTCTTCCCTACAAAATTTATGTGCCTTCAATTCCTTTCTTTCCTTGCAAGAACCCAAAACTGTAGGAGAAGCATTGAAGGATCCTGACTGGATAAACGTCATGCAAGAAGAACTCCATCAGTTCGAAAGAAACAAGGTTTGGAGGTTAGTTCCCCGTCCAAGGAACAGAACAGTGATTGGAACCAAATGGGTGTTCAGGAACAAGCTGGATGATCAAGGTCATGTCACAAGGAACAAAGCAAGGCTGGTGGTGAAAGGCTACAATCAGCAGGAGGGCATCGACTATGATGAGACCTTTGCTCCAGTTGCCAGGTTAGAAGCAATAAGACTCCTAATTGCTTATTCTTCTTTCCATGGATTCAAGCTACAACAGATGGATGTCAAGACCGCCTTCTTGAATGGGGTTCTCAAGGAGGAAGTATATGTGGAGCAAACACCCGGTTTTGAAGACACCACTCAACCTGACCATGTCTACATTCTAGACAAAGCTCTATATGGTCTCAAGCAAGCCCCGAGGGCCTGGTATGAAAGGCTCTCTCAGTTCCTTCTGACGCACGGATACGTTTGTGGAAAGGTCGACAAGACTTTGTTCCTTCTGAAGGAAGGGAAGCAAATTCTGGTGGTTCAAGTTTATGTGGATGATATCATCTTTGGATCCACAGATGACAAACTGGTTCAGAAATTCTCAAAGCTGATGGCCAGTGAATTCGAGATGAGCATGGTTGGAGAACTCAAGTTCTTCTTAGGTCTGCAAGTCTCTCAGGGGGATGAGGGAACTAAAGTACACCAACAGAAGTATCTCAGGGAGTGTGTCAAAAAGTTTGGTATGAATGATGCAAAACCCTTCACCACTCCCATATCTCCAAACAATCCAATGGGAAAAGACGAACATGAACAAGGAATTGATCCATCCCTCTACCGAGGAATCATAGGTTCGCTTCTCTATCTCACTGCTAGTAGACCTGATATTATGTATAGTGTATGTCTTTGTGCTCGCTTTCAGGCCGATCCCAAAGAAACACATCTCAAAGCAGTGAAAAGGATTTTGAGATACTTGAAGGGAACAGATGATCTTTGTCTGTGGTACCCAAAAGGAGGAAGTCTTAATCTTGTCGGATACACAGATGCTGACTTCGCATGGAACAAAGTGGACAGAAAATCTACCTCAGGAATGGCTCAGTTCCTTGGGCCGTGTTTGGTCTCCTGGGGGTCAAAGAAGCAGAACTCCGTGGCTCTCTCCACTGCAGAAGCTGAATACATAGCCGCTGCTGCTTGTTGCACTCAACTCCTATGGCTCAAACAACAACTCAGCGACTACGGTATTCTTCTTAACTCTATTCCCATTCTCTGTGACAATACAAGTGCCATAAATATCTCCAAGAATCTGGTGCAACACTCACGTACCAAGCACATTGAGATAAGACATCACTTCTTATGTGACTGTGTGGAGAAAGGGTTGGTGACAATGGATTTATGTGGAACTAAGGATCAAATCGCCGATATCTTCACCAAGGCACTAAACAGGGAACCATTCGAACAGTTTCGTATGGAACTAGGTATGATTTATCTAAACTGACTGTCTACTTGTTGTGTTCCCTCGATGATTGGCTAACTTACATGGTAAAGTGTGAAGGGTTAATCATCATGTCTTGGTCTGCATCTCCTCTCTTGATCATTAGTTGAACGACTTGCTTAGACTCATGCTAATACCTCACTTATATGCAAAATTTCATGCATGATTCTCTATGCTATCTTGTTTATACACGACTCGGATTTCTTTCGGCCCAAAAGAGTCAACTTGATGCATTGATCCCTCATTATAAGCCCAAATGATTGTTGACTCTACAGCTTACCTTAGCCATCATGTTTGATGCTCCCTATGAGCCCCTCTAATCATTCACATCTGGGAGTCTCTCATTCATGATTACACATTATTGAAAAATTCTCATATATGTTTTGTGTGATGTTCTTTGTACCCTCTCTGGTAACATTACCCATGCATCACACTCTTCTACTTTTTCGAAAAGTCGAGAATACGAATTGTTGCCACTATGGTCTGTGGATAGGATTCGACAGGTATGATATGTGATGCTGGCTTACAACTGCCTAAGGAGGGTTCGTGCTTAAAAGCCGATGGTGCACGTGAGAAGTAGTGGGCTCCGAATGAATCCCTGGTGAAAGAAGGCAAGCTGAAAGTTGTGATGTTCAAAAAAAAAAAAAAAAAAGGGAACATCACAAGATACACAAAGAAGGGAAATGAAGGAACCAAAGATTCTCTCCTCCATTAGCTGAGCCTATGATGGATGCTGATGACAATAAGGAAGCACAAGCTTTGAGTGGGAACAAAAGATGAACTCCATTGCTAGTCATACTTCAGATCTATTGCTGGCCCCAGTGGTACTTAATTCATATTTCTCTAGCTAACCAATACCTCTTTTGCTCCCTAGCACATCTATCCCTCTCCTTTTCGAACTTCCTTGTCTCTGATTCGTGTGTGAACATTTACTGGCATGTTGATCATAAATGGTATCCTTGCATATCTTGTTGTTGTCTTAACATGCTGTCTGTGTTCGTGCGTTTCAATCTAATGCGATTGGGAATAATGTTCATCTGGCTGTGATCCTTCATCTCTAACTCTTCGCTATGTTTTTGATGATGCCAAAAGGGGGAAAATAACAGGTAGCCTTGGTTGAGGGGGAACAGCACATGGTTTCATATGTTGCTGTATTGAGGGGGCCCTATTATGGTCTTGTATGGAGACCCTTCCCCATACAACCGTCTTTATCTCGTATGTATATGCTTTATTGTCAAGGATGTTTGTCACCATCAAAAAGGGGGAATTTGTTGAATTCCTTAGGTTTTGATAGTGACAAACATTCAACTAATCTGGGTACTAAGTGTTTCAGGAACAAAGACAGTTGTCTCAGGGAACCTTCGCAGCAAAGGATTGAAGAGGGAACAAAGCTCTGTTCTTGTGCTTTGTTACCTCTGAAGGAACAACAGTGACGAACAAGATCGAAGCTGCGAATGGAAGGAAGAAATCCAGCGTGTTATTTATGGAAACAAATCAAGGAGCACACGCGGTCAAGGATTGAAGAAATCGGCTGGAAGGATCTAGCCGTTGGAGGAGATATGGAGAGAGAAGCTCGATTCCTTATCTTAGGGATTCTTTCCTTAGATAAGCGGATTGGAGAGAGAAGAATCTTATCGCATCCGTTTATATTAATTTAAGGGAATCCTTTCCTTTTATTAATATATACGGCTAGGGATATTATTCCTCCAGCAAAACATATCTTCTTGTTACCATATTTGAATAAATCTTATCTTGTTACTTTTAGGGTTTGTCGAGTTGTATTTAATAGGAGTGTGGATTCATTTCTATGTAACGACGATGACTTTGAACGACGAAAGAGAAGGAGAAGAGAAAAGAAAGAGAGTGAAGTGTGTGTGAGTCTTTGAGGGTTGAGTTTGGATTCATCGTTGTAGGAGTGATCTTCGAATCTAGCAGAGAGGTCTAGTGTTTTGGAGTCCATGCTACAAGTGTAATCAAACAAGAAACTAATAAGACAAGTACACGCTTCAAAATCCTCTCAAGCGAAAGCTTGAAGGTAGTATTTTTTCCTTGAAAAGCTAGTTTTGCTAATCAGGATTTCCACTATATATCGTGAGTTCGTTCGTTATCTTTCTTGCTATATTATTCCGCGGCAACTTCTGTGGGAACAAAGCCTTTGTTCCCTCAGACGTAACTCTAACGATCCAACACGCATCCTTCTCTTCCACTCCCAGCTCCTCATCCATATTCTTCATATTCTGCTTCTCCTTCATCTTCTTACTCTTGGCATCCATATGCTCGTCCCAACCCATATTCCTCTTGGTGCCGGTCTTTCTCGCATTCATCCTAGGCCTCCCCTTCTTGGTCTCACCACATGGCGGGTCTTCAATCTGGCACGATGTAGGGTCATCAATCTCACGCCACTTTTCCGCCATCTTCTTCAACCTAAATCCATCAACTTTCCCACAAAAAAACTCTTCAAAGAAGTCCTGCACCGTGACATTATCCGCTGTGATTGCAACACCATCATCGACATCAAGATCCTTAGCATCCACCCCTTCCCATCTGATCTGCTTCCAGAAAATCAACTTCTTCAGGCACTAACGAGTAACCCGTCTCCACATAGACCTTAATTGTGTGTGGGCAAGGCATGCCTAGTGTGGAAAAATCATCACATTTGTCCCCAATTTCCCCCTCTTTTGCTAACACAGCTTGGGCATACAACATTCTCAAGCATTTTTCAGAGCACTTTTCAAGGATGCGCTTGAAGAAGACCTTAACCCACTCAGGGCCATTTACTATCTCCATGGGAAAGGCAGTGCAGTTCTTGATCATCTCAAATCAGATCTTTCGATTCTGATCAACAAACATGTTGTCGATGTGTTGCACAATTGTGTCGAATCCTCCAACGGATGTCTCAATCATGTCCTTAAGCATAGAGTGCTGACCCTCAACCCTGAAAATAATATAATCGTTTACAATTTACTAAATGAATTTTAAAACCCAATTTGATTGCAAATGTTTGTATGAAAGTTACCTGTTTGATGTTCTTGTGGCAAAATGGAGAACATCATCACACCATGCCGCAACTAGCTTTTCCTTATGGAGATTAAACCAAGTTTCCTCGACATATCTCACAAGGCCTTCATTCCATTTCTCCTTAAAGTGAGCAAGTCGCTCTCCATACTCCTCCTTTGTGTGAGACCTCATCACCCGATGAACACTTCCCGAGAATTTCTTCTCGTCAATGTTCATCGACTTAGCATATGCCTTCACATTACGGTCTACATGGACATGACACAAATGATGCCGAACCTTCGGAAACACCTTATCGGCAGCCTTGATCAGTCCTAGCTCTCGATCAGACATGATGCATACAGGACTTTTCCCCCCGAACAACCACTTCAATCGTGTCAATGCCCATGTATAGTGGTTTGCCGTCTCCCTTTCCATGAACGCAAGAGCAATGCAATATGTAAAGTTGGTGCAAGTAAACCCAACAATCTGGAACAGTGGCATACCGTACCTATAAATGCAACACAAAAAATACTTCAAACCCGCCCAAAATACCATTATCTACTCATAATACTAAAACGAGTAAGGTTTACCTGTTGGTTTTGTACGTCGAATCCATGATGACGACATTAGGGAACATGCACAACAAATGTCGAGCGTCTGGATGAGAAACAAAAAAGCACGACAATACCTCATTCCCATCTTCCCTCGTTTTAGTAGCAGTGTCCAACAAATAGCCGTTGTCCTTCAAAAACCTCAATGACCATTGTGTCACATTCAGATTGCCCAGGGATGTCAACCTCTCCTTAGCCCTAACAGTGTACACTTGCCTCCTCGATACCGTTGAACCCGTATATTCATTCCTAATCTATGTAGAAATAACCTTGGGTCTTGCACCCGCCGCAGTATCAATCATCACTTTTCTACGCTGCTCCTTCGTAAGTCGGGAAGCAAATGCATGGCCAATCAAGGTGGGCGAAAGCATATGGTTATGACATCCTCTAACAACCGATATTGTCCACTCAGGATCTCTAATAGCATTTCCTTCTCTAAAAATACCATGCAATAAAAAGGGACAAACCTTTTTCTTTGACCTAGCTTTATTCACTCGTATCGGACTGAGCTTTTTACCATCGACTAACTTCTTTTTCTTGCCGGACCTAGGTAACCCGGATCTCTCACAATGAAATATAATATTTCTAGACTTTGATGATTTAGTAGTGATCACCATAAAAACACTACAACCGACCTTTTGCACCCACTCCCTCAATCCCTCCATACTCGGAAATATCTCATTAGTAGTAAAATGGGATGAGAAGTCGATTGCTATAAATTCATCATCACTAGAATCACCCTATTTATATACAAAAATTAGTACATTAGAGACTAATTAATAATTAAATTTATACAAATTAATAATTAAATTTATACAAATTAATATACAAAAATTATGCATTATTTCTAAACAGTCAACATTTCAAAGACTTAGTACAGTTAATATCTAATCATTTTATACAAAAAAAATAAAAATATTACGTACTCTGAAGTACTGAGGAGAAATCGGCGACTGAAAATCATCATCGTCATCTAGAGACGTGGGCGCGCTCGAAGACGACTCCGACAACCCCCTCCAACAAGGATCGCTTGACGACGACATATATATATAGCCGGAAAATTACAATGGGTTTGAAGTTTTTTTTCGTTGTATTTCAATGGTGGTACAACTACTATTACATCTCTCATATATATAGCCGGTCACATGACCGTTAAGACTGAAATGGGTCAATTCTGGGCGACACTATGTGCAACCCAAATTGACCGTTAAATTTCAATCGTACACTCCCTAGGCTGCACATAGTGCCGTCCAGAAATCCGGTTCACTGAACCGGTTTAGTGGATGGCACATATTTCCACCCACTAAACCGGTTCACTAAACCGGATTATTTAAAAATCAAATTAAATCATACTTTTTTAAAAAAAAAAATTGAACCCATCTTCGGCGGCACCTAGTGCAGCCCAAGAAAATCGGATTTTCTGGTCTGCAATACGTGCCGCCCAAGAGAGAGTGCGAGGTTGAAAAAAAAAGAGTGCGCTGTTTTTCGGCCTTTTTTATTGAGTTCTCTGTTCTCAAATGACAGAAAAAGAAAGAAAAAAATATTAATGTGGAGTGAGGTGAGACTTGAGAGTACCTAGAAAAGAGAGATTTTGAAAAAATGAAAAAGTGGTTCTTTAATTATCAAAGAAAATGACCAAATTAGACATGACTGCTTTTTGCTATTTTATTATTTTAAAATATAAAGTAATACATGTATATTATCTATTGGGTGAAAATTTTACACTACGTGTATCATGGTCCTCACTCCTCATCATATAGGAAAAGCATACATAGGCCCAAGGCTACAGTCGAAGTTACATACTGAAGAGCATTTACAAAATACAGACTGAGCAGTACATATGCTAGACATGCCGCTGTAGGGTTCAAGTAGAGATCCAAAAAGAGACTGAAACCAAAGATGGAAAATCATTCTGGTTGTCACAGGGAGAAACTCAGCATCATGGAGAGGAGAAGCAGGGCCAGAGTTCGAGCTATCTTCACCAGACTTGATTTCAATGCCACCAAGCTTCCTGTTAAGAGTTGGCAGACTAGAAGTTAGAGTCAGGGGTAGTGGGTGGGAAATGATATTGCTGAGGCTGAATGGGATAGTTAGGGATCAGGAACGAGGGAGGAAGAGGAGAAAGGGTCAGTTTTGTTGATTAAGGGTAAGTTTGCCCTTCCAAGATAGCAGAAAGAGGATTAAGAAAATTAGAATTAGAAGGAGGAGGAAGGGGGAGAAAGGAATTATGATTAGACAGAAAGGTAGAAGAGCAAAGCAGATTAGGAGCTCGAGGATGCAGAAGAAAGGTGACAAGGGAAAAGGGGATTTTATTGTATTTGTGTATCTGGCAAATCTCAACGGAGGAGATCTTGAAAACAGAAGCAATCTGGAGAGCGGTGCTAATGATAGAGAACGGATAAATACTACGGAGTACTCCATTGCATGTATCAGATTGTAAGAGCCAGATGTCATGAGTAGAGGTCATTGAGTCATAATTAAAAAAACCAAGAAAAAGGCAAAAACAGAGGAAAGAAAAAATAAAATAAAAGAGACAGAAGAAAAACTGAAAGAGGAAAAACCAAATAAAAAGATAAAATAAAACACACACAAAAAAAAAGAGGACCATGATAAAGATGTCATCCCTAATGGAAAACCTTACTAGACAAAAACTCCTAGCCAAAATCTCTATTCTCCGGCGACGATCGAACAACCACCAACAAAACAACCCAAACCCCAGAATCAATCATCAGCCACAAACAGACCTCACAGCTAGAAGGGGGCATGCCGTCCTCACCCAAAGCCAAGTTATCAGAAACCCCCAAATACCCAAAAGCAAAAACAAAAAGAAGAAAAAGAGATCTGGAGGACAGACGAAAAGCAACCAAACCCTAAAAATCGCCTCTGTACTCTGGCTCCTCCTCAAGTCGCTTCCACAAAAAGCTAAGGCAAAGCCCCTTCCATGGCTCAGACGGCGCCCCCTTCCTTTTCCAGATCTGAGGATGCGAAAGAGTAGGAAAAGGCCTCCTGGCAAGATCCCTTTTCCAGACCGAAGGCAGCGCAAGAAGAAGCAAGAGCCTAATGTCAAACCTCTCCTCGATCCCCTCCCATGGCGTCCTGTGGTGTCTCTTCCTAGCATAGCCGCCGAAGGAAGGCAACCTAGGGCTGACGCGGACAAGCTACAACACCCAACTAGACCCAGGTGTGAAATTCCTATTTATCCCCTCTACAACCTTATACTTTACTGGTCTAATTACTGCTATAAATACTGCACTCGTGCTTACTGGTTATGCATTCATTCTGTCCCTATCTTGATCATTTACTCCTCTGATAACAAATGTGAGAATAGCTTAAGTTATCTTGATTGCTGTTGTGTTTGCTACTGGATTTCGGCTCACAAATTCAAGTGCTTAACCACTGCCCTGATGGAAAAAGGTAAGCAACCTTTCTCTGTAGTTTTCTGCTCCGAACCAAACACCCAAAGTGCTTCACAAGCACAACCACCAACAATTACTTCTGTTGTTACCAACAATGATAGCATTCAATCCCAAAAGGATGTGAATACTGTCGAACAACCTGACAATACTAAACCAGCTAGCCCTAATAGGGATACCAAAGGGAAAATGAGTGAAGGCCAGGAAACACTATTCTCCAAGCTAGCCAAAATCAGAGCCAAAGCTCAAAAACAAAAAGAATTCACCCTTATGGGCTATATGATTGGCAACCCTATCGAACTACCTAAGCTCTTTGCAAAACTAAAATCTGAGTGGAGGTTCATGAAAGGTGAAATCACATTTCATGAATGCCACTATGGGTAGTTTGAAGCCATCTTCTCTAACCCACTTGACCTCAAAAAAATCTGGGATGGTCGCCCTTACCATATCTTTGGCCAACTCCTTCTTCTCAAACAATGGTACTCGGGTTTCAACCCCCAAACTGAGTCCTATGCCCAACTAGACCTTTGGATTAGAATCCCCCAACTCCCAACCGAGCTATGTTCTGCTGAAGCCATTAGCCTAATCCTTGAGGAAAACAAAGTTGGAATCCTAATCAAACTTGATCCCTATGCTTACAAAAGGAAATGGGCAAAATATGTGAGGATATGCACCAACATTGATTTTAGCAAATCAATTGAAACCTTTGTTCTGATTCCTAATGCTAATGGCATTGAGGAAAAATTCAACATTTGGTTTGAGGATTGGCCCGAAGGGTGTGGGAATTGTGGTGACCCCCTGCACCTGTTCAATGCCTTCCCCCTTAGGAAATTTCTACCCCCAAAACTCCAAATCTCCATCAAAAGATCCAACCCTTGTAACACCCCGGGCCAGATGTGCTACAGTGCTATAGTCTCAAAGGACTATAAGGCGGGTGAAATAAAAATTTGCAAACATATCCCATACATAATATATACCAAAAGCAGCACAGCGGAAAAACCTGTAAAACCTGTCCAAAGTTGAAACCATAATCAACTTAACATACAGAAAGTACTACAATTTACAAACCAGAAACCAACAACCAAAGACCAAAAGCCAAAAGCCAATACAACAAGTTCGACCACTTCAAGGTCCAAAACCAAAACGGTACATACAATCAAGTCAAAGTCTCAAACCAAAAGTAGAGTTCTCGACTCCAAAACCGACGGTGATCAGGATCCTCCTTGCTGGCGCTAAATCTGCAAAGCCTGATTGACTGGGGGACCCGATATCCCAGCCAACCACGGCACGTAAACCGAGGTTGGTCAGTCTTTTGAAAGACTATAGCAAGACTAGCCGAGCCCAAACAGTTCAAACAATAACAATCAATATAATACCAATCAATTCAACCAAAATAAGATATATATTTACCAACACATTATCCGATCAAACAACCAAAAGAGCTCAACTCTTAAACGCAATAACTCCCACACAATTCATTCCAACCCATCACCGGCGAGACTCTCAACACCTAAACCAACTATCCAATCACACATCAAAACACAACATAACACACGCTATCACATAAATCAACCATTACTCATCCTTATTCAACTCTACACGATACTAACCTCTTTCTATCCAACCTCAAACTCATCACAAGCATAAACGAATAGAACGGTCCAATCCAACTTCCTCTTCAATACTAATACCTCCAATCCAACTCCATGCACATACACAATCTCTTATTACCGACTTACAACCAAAGCTAACCAATAAGACTGAACTCACTACTGCACTACACAACAAATTCAATTAACCTGCACATCCACAAACACATAAGCATCAACGAGATAATTATCACATAACACAATCATAACCTAAATAACGGTCCAGGCCAGCCACCCTTCTGGTGCCGCCGGTTCGTCAACCACGACTGCAACTCATACCTTCAAACACAACTCGTATTGGCCCACACCCTCAAGATGGAAACCAATCTATACACTCAAACAACACAACCAACATTCATAATCCACCAGCTACCAACAATAACCATACCAACAGAAATTCACAACCTTGACCAGTTACAATCAACAACTATATCACACGTAAATTCACCACCACAACCAATGGCCAACAATGACTCACAACCACAACTAATAACAATCAACGTCCAACATAAACCAATTATCAAACATACAACCAAATTACCAACACAACCACTTAATCAAGTACACAACCAACATTCAACACATAACCAACACACACAACCACCAACACCTCCAATCCAACCTCCGTCTCCACCACCACATCACCGGGTGAGACAATCAACACACACAACCACCAACACCTTCAATCCAACCTCCGTCTCCACCACCACATCATCGGGTGAGACAATCAACACACACCTTCCGGATGGGACTTTCACCATCCAACCCTTGGCCCTTAACGACGTAGGCGTGCACCCTACGCGGTTTGGTGAGACTATCATCACCTGACCCTTCGACCTTCGGGGGTTCATACCCACTGAGGCCCTAAATATAAGGACTTTCACCAACCAACAACATTCCACCACTACACCGACACCAATTCAAACACTTCATACGACAACCAATCAAATATCACATAATCACATACACACACACAATCCAACACACACACACACAAACTCAATCCAACACACACACACACACACATTCAATCCAACACACGCACATACACGATCCAACACACACACACACACTCACACATTCAATCCAACACACACACGATCCAACACACGCACACACACACATTCAATCCAACACATACACACGATCCAACACACACACACGCACACATTCAACACACACACCCATTCAATCCAACATACACATACACCCATTTAGTCCAACAACACTATTTACAACAATCAATCATATTTAGTCACAATTGACTACCGCGTCCACATTTAATCAATCACAATACCAGACAATTACTATCACGCACACATACCCATATTCAACCAAGCAACGGTAAACTTAATTATGAAATAAATTAAGCATAAATCAATTTATAAAAATATATAAGTTAGCAAGGATCCTCTTGCCTCAAGTCGAACCACAACGACCTCAGAGATCTCTAGTCAATCCGAACGAACCTGCGAAATCAATCCGAGCAAATCCCTAGCATTAATTACTCATCCAATCCACAACCAAATAAAACCCCAATTCAAAACCCTAAAATCAAACCCTTAATTAATTAGGTCAATCACACCCTATCTCAGTCAATTTATGCCTGCGCAATTCAAATGAACCCAGCAAATTAAACCCCCAAATCAAACCCTAAATCATTCCTTAAACTTCCAATCTCAGCAACCCACACACAAAATTAACCCAATTCCAAATACTCCAAAAATCAAGTTTGCTGCTCAATCCTACAAATTCAGCAAACAATTCAATGAATTCAGTCCAAATCCCACACAGCTCGGTCACATATATACATGTTCAGCCACGTTATGAACTTCACACAAAAAAATTGATTGAAG
Organism: Rheum nobile; assembly: GCA_027886185.1. Taxonomy (NCBI): domain Eukaryota; kingdom Viridiplantae; phylum Streptophyta; class Magnoliopsida; order Caryophyllales; family Polygonaceae; genus Rheum; species Rheum nobile. The sequence continues at coordinate 6,217,586 of WOAB01000644.1, read as the reverse complement.
CACCTTACCTTGTCGTCAACCAAGCCACTGCTACCGGATTGGTTCCCTCATCGCCGGAACACAGCAGAGCTTCAGCATCAGCAAAGCAGCAGCACGCAGCAGCCACGAACAGCAGCAATTTCGCCCAGCAGTTCCGACTTAGAAAATTTCGTTCTCCCTGCTCAGGACCCCAAATGCAATGATTCCAACTCGAGGAGTTAGATATACGAGTCTATTTTACCTCCTCAAAATTTCAGACCCAAATAGTGAGTGAGCAAACAGTTATTATCATTCTCCTGAGACGTCGCAGATGGGGCAACAGCACAGTAGTGGACAGCAGCCAGCAGCGGACAACAGAGGAGGAGGAGGAGCGGAGTGGTGTCCGAGTCGGGCTCGCCGGAGGAGAAACGACTTCGGCTGGCACAGGAGAAGGAGCAAACTCACCGGAGAAGGAGAAGGGAGCTTGGCTGAGCTGGAGAACGCACACGGGAGAGAGACGATCCACTTGGAGGGAGTTAGGGATTTTATCCCCAAAATTTCCCATTTCCTTTTAATTAAGTAAACCCTTAATTAATTTACCCTTTTTCCATTATCCTCTTCTTTGGGGTATTTCATTCTCCCTCCCTTATAAGAGTTTCGTCCTCGAAACTAAGATCAAAACAGGTTCGGATATCTGTCTCACATGACTGATTCCAGTTCCCAAGTCTCTTCTTCTGTTCCATGCCTAGCCCATAACACTTTCACCAAAGGAATAACCTTCCTTGAGAATCCACTCTCTAATCTCTTTATCAGCTGGCACACATAAACGATCTGAAATCACAATGCTCCATATTCCTGAACAAAAATCTGAACACTCTTTCTTGAGCAATCTCATTGACATCTTACTCAACATCCCATCACATTCAGCTGCGTTCGCTCTTTCCCAAACAAATTTCAACTTTCACCATTCACCAACTCTTGTTGCAATCCCGACTGAACTGTCTGACAAGCAACCACATGCTCGAGAGTCGACTTCCTACACAAAGCATCAGCAACCATGGTACCCCTTTCTGATTGATACACAATATCTTTTCCATAATCCTCAATCACTTCTGGCAACCATCTGTATCTCATGTTCAACTCTCTCTTATACAATTTGAACTGACGAAAAGCATACGCAATGACCTTTCCATTCTGCATCAAAATGCAACCCAGACCCTGCTCAGACACATCACTTTAGATAACAGCCTTTCTATTCCCTGCGGTATAACCAACACTGACACATTAATCAACTCTTCCTGAGTTCTTCGAAACTCTTTCCTGACATAACCTGTCCCATTCAAAATTCTCAGTCATACACAGATAACCGACATAACCTTTCCTTAACAATTTTACAGCTGTCGCCGCACAACAATTCTATCAGAGTAATTAGGATCATAACCCTCAAACACGTGCACTAAACCCTTATCTGTTGTTACAATAACTATCGTCTTCCTGCAGTCATACGCACATTCTGTTCCTCAACTCAGCCGAACCCATTGTCGAAAAATCCTACTTTTTCAGATGCAACTGAGTTCTCTGTTCCTTACTACCTCAAGCATCAATAATCTGATCAGAAACATCTATAGCAGTTTCCATAATCAAACACTCATCAACATACTGCTCAATGGTTGCACAGCTGAGTCTCACCATCGAGATTCCATCTCGGAACACAACCATATCTGAAAGCGCTCTAACTGCCTTCTCATTCTTGACAACTATAGCAGCATACAACTTCTTCATACCCTATCATCAGTTACCAGACTCAACCTCTTGACGATAAGCCCAACGGCCTCATCCTCTACCATACTCATACCTTTTCAATCTCTAGCACGTCCCACTTACCAGGGAACGCACCATTTAAATTTACTTAACAACATTAACCATCGCATATAAAATTAATCATCAATACTCAACATATAAACATTAGCATAAAACATCACAAACAACCAATACTTACTTACCAACACAACTCACTACAGGTTGACAGCAAGGGTTCCTGATCACACGATCGTTCACAACAACAACGTATAGAAATTCCCAAGTTGAAAACTCTGAAAGAAAACATTTTTGAAAAGAGCTCTGATACCAACTTTTGTAACACCCCGGGCCAGAGGTGCTACAGTGCCATAGTCCCGAAGAACTATAAGGCGGGTGAAATAAAAATTTGCAAACATATCCCATACATAATATATACCAAAAGCAGCACAGCGGAAAAACCTGTAAAACCTGTCCAAAGTTGAAACCATAATCAACTTAACATACAGAAAGTACTACAATTTACAAACCAGAAACCAACAACCAAAGACCAAAAGCCAAAAGCCAATACAACAAGTTCGACCACTTCAAGGTCCAAAACCAAAACGATACATACAATCAAGTCAAAGTCTCAAACCAAAAGTAGAGTTCTCGACTCCAAAACCGACGGTGATCAGGATCCTCCTTGCTGGCGCTAAATCTGCAAAGCCTGATTGACTGGGGGACCCGATACTCCAGCCAACCATGGCACATAAACCGAGGTTGGTCAATCTTTTGAAAGACTATGGCAAGACTAGCCGAGCCCAAACAGTTCAAACAATAACAATCAATATAATACCAATCAATTCAACCAAAATAAGATATATATTTACCAACACATTATCCGACCAAACAACCAAAAGAGCTCAACTCTTAAACGCAATAACTCCCACACAATTCATTCCAACCCATCACCGGCGAGACTCTCAACACCTAAACCAACTATCCAATCACACATCAAAACACAACATAACACACGCTATCACATAAATCAATCATTACTCATCCTTATTCAACTCTACACGATACTAACCTCTTTCTATCCAACCTCAAACTCATCACAAGCATAAACGAATAGAACGGTCCAATCCAACTTCCTCTTCAATACTAATACCTCCAATCCAACTCCATGCACATACACAATCTCTTATTACCGACTTACAACCAAAGCTAACCAATAAGACTGAACTCACTACTGCACTACACAACAAATTCAATTAACCTGCACATCCACAAACACATAAGCATCAACGAGATAATTATCACATAACACAATCATAACCTAAATAACGGTCCAGGCCAGCCACCCTTCTGGTGCCGCCGGTTCGTCAACCACGACTGCAACTCATACCTTCAAACTCAACTCGTATTGACCCACACCCTCAAGATGGAAACCAATCTATACACTCAAACAACACAACCAACATTCATAATCCACCAGCTACCAACAATAACCATACCAACAGAAATTCACAACCTTGACCAGTTACAATCAACAACTATATCACACGTAAATTCACCACCACAACCAATGGCCAACAATGACCCACAACCACAACTAATAACAATCAACGTCCAACATAAACCAATTATCAAACATACAACCAAATTACCAACACAACCACTTAATCAAGTACACAACCAACATTCAACACATAACCAACACACACAACCACCAACACCTCCAATCCAACCTCCGTCTCCACCACCACATCACCGGGTGAGACAATCAACACACACAACCACCAACACCTTCAATCCAACCTCCGTCTCCACCACCACATCACCGGGTGAGACAATCAACACACACCTTCCGGATGGGACTTTCACCATCCAACCCTTGGCCCTTAACGACGTAGGCGTGCACCCTACGCGGTTTGGTGAGACTATCATCACCTGACCCTTCGACCTTCGGAGGTTCATACCCACCGAGGCCCTAAATATAAGGACTTTCACCAACCAACAACATTCCACCACTACACCGACACCAATTCAAACACTTCATACGACAACCAATCAAATATCACATAATCACATACACACACATAATCACATACACACACAATCCAACACACACACACACAAACTCAATCCAACACACACACACACACACATTCAATCCAACACACGCACACACACGATCCAACACACACACACACACACACTCACACATTCAATCCAACACACACACGATCCAACACACACACACAATCCAACACATACACACGATCCAACACACACACGCACACATTCAACACACACACCCATTTAGTCCAACAACACTATTTACAACAATCAATCATATTTAGTCACAATTGACTACCGCGTCCACATTTAATCAATCACAATACCAGACAATTACTATCACGCACACATACCCATATTCAATCAAGCAACGGTAAACTTAATTATGAAATAAATTAAGCATAAATCAATTTATAAAAATATATAAGTTAGCAAGGATCCTCTTGCCTCAAGTCGAACCACAACGACCTCAGAGATCTCTAGTCAATCCGAACGAACCTGCGAAATCAATCCGAGCAAATCCCTAGCATTAATTACTCATACAATCCACAACCAAATAAAACCTCAATTCAAAACCCTAAAATCAAACCCTTAATTAATTAGGTCAATCACACCCTATCTCATTCAATTTATGCCTGCGCAATTCAAATGAACCCAGCAAATTAAACCCCCAAATCAAACCCTAAATCATTCCTTAAACTTCCAATCTCAGCAACCCACACACAAAATTAACCCAATTCCAAATACTCCAAAAATCAAGTTTGCTGCTCAATCCTACAAATTCAGCAAACAATTCAATGAATTCAGTCCAAATCCCACACAGCTCGGTCACATATATACATGTTCAGCCACGTTCTGAACTTCACAAAAAAAAATTGATTGAAGCACCTTACCTTTTCGTCAACCAAGCCACTGCTACCGGATTGGTTCCCTCATCGCCGGAACACAGCAGAGCTTCAGCATCAGCAAAGCAGCAGCACGCAGCAGCCACGAACAGCAGCAATTTCGCCCAGCAGTTCCGACTTAGAAAATTTCGGTCTCCCTGCTCAGGACCCCAAATGCAATGATTCCAACTCGAGGAGTTAGATATACGAGTCTATTTTACCTCCTCAAAATTTCAGACCCAAATAGTGAGTGAGCAAACAGTTATTACCATTCTCCTGAGACGTCGCAGATGGGGCAACAGCACAGCAGTGGACAGCAGCCAGCAGCGGACAACAGGGGAGGAGGAGGAGCGGAGTGGTGTCCGAGTCGGGCTCGCCGGAGGAGAAACGACTTCGGCTGGCACAGGAGAAGGAGCGAACTCACCGGAGAAGGAGAAGGGAGCTTGGCTGAGCTGGAGAACGCACACGGGAGAGAGACGAGCCACTTGGAGGGAGTTAGGGATTTTTTCCCCAAAATTTCTCATTTCCTTTTAATTAAGTAAACCCTTAATTAATTTATCATGTTGCCATTATCCTCTTCTTTGGGGTATTTCAACCCTAACCCTCCTTCTAATGTTGGGGCTGAGAGTAGTGAGCCAACCAATGAGGCTGAATGGGTCAAAGTCTCCTCCAAAAAAGACCAAAAGAAAGACACTGAGATCCATTCCATTCATGGCAACAAACCTTACCTCTCCAAGAATGGAGGAGTCTCCATTGTATATGAGGAAACTAACCACTCCAAGATCAATCCTACCCCCCCCCCCCTGCCTTGAACAATCAAAAAGGAATTGGAAGCTCCTCGGCCAACAATCCTCAAACCAAACCTGTGGGAAGCAATGCACCTAAGCTCATTAATCCTATCCTTCCAGCCCATGTTTCTTCATCTGCCCCTGAGAGAAACATTGCTCAGTCTAAATCTCCACCTGAAAATGTTATAAACTCCACAAAAGCAGCTGAAAACCCCACTGCCATGACCAATGATACCATGGAATGCCCCATCCCTACAAATGCCAAGCTCTTCCTGGTTATCCCCTCATCAGACAAGACCACCACTGAGGTCCAAGTCCCCACTCAAACTACTTACCCTCCCTGCTATAACCCAGGTCCCCCTACAACACAAACTGCTTACCCTCACCCTACCCTAATGCCTTCCCCTAATGATGAAGGGAACACATCTCTGATCACTCCCCATCTTGTTGAAGATGGCCTCTTGGAAACTGATAATGATATGCTTATGGAGATCCCAACTTGTGATTTCAATATGGAGGAGGATGATCTCCTGGAGGACCCTGAACATTTCAGCTTTTTAGATGAAAATGAAGGAAAACCTCTCACTGAGGAAGAAATAAATGAATTCATCAACTCAGAAGCAGAGGAAGAAGGTGACCCCGAAGACTACTCTGAAGAGTCCTACCACTTAAGCAACTCTGTCAACACTAAGACTTCCAACTCTTCTATGATCAACAAGCTTGGGGTTTTGAAGGTCCAAAACTCAGCTATATCAAAATCAGGCTCTAGTAAGAGGAAACTCCAAGATGGGGATGATGACACTGCTTCTTCCATACTGAAGGGAACCAAAAAACCCAAGATCTAACTCCCCCTAGGTTCTTATGATTAGAGTTAGAAATACTCTACTTTTGGCCACTAATGAAAGCTATAAAGTTCCTCATTGGTGTGATGAATGTGCTTTTACTAGCTACAATTCAGTGGTTTACCAACCCTGGAGTTTCTCTCTCTCTGTAATCATGTAGTTTTATATTCTGTTTTTAATCCTTATGCAGCTACCTGTAAGGCTCTATCAAGCCAGAAGACCTTTGCTTCTATGAAGCTTCATGTTTGTTTGTTGTTCACTTGTGTGTTCGAAAACCTTTACTGGAATGTGACCAATATGAAAGTTCTGGATTATTACCAAAGGTGGAAAATATCAAATAAAGACAGGTATAAATGCTATCAAACAGGACTTTATCCTGATCTTGAACTCAAATTCCATGAAAAGGAAACTAACACACCCTCGATGGAAGTGTTACAGACTAATAGACTAATATCCCATAAAAAAGACCTTAAAGTTAAACGACACCTTGATCTAATTGCAAATCTCATTCATACCATGTATGATTGTGCAGACCACAAAGTCTACCAAACAGTAAACAACAAAGGAAAGGCTGATGACTACACCACCACTATGACCAACCGGAACAAAAGGAGCAATACCAAGACAAAATCACAAGGGCAAGCAAGGGAACCAAACAAAATTCAACAATGCAGTACCCACCTCGGAGATCAACCATACTATGAGAATTACACATGAATTTGGTGGATTAACAGGGAGATTCAGAAGCCAAAAATTGCTTTTACAATTTTTTGGTCGGATTACTGCATGTACCAGGACACTACTCCGTATAATAGTCTGATGCCAAAACTATGTAAAAAACAAAAGAGTCCTTGGATATGGTCCACTGAGAGCTTGATCTCTGTGATATCTCAGAAGGCTACAGGAAAAACTATTAGTACTCACAGGGGTATAATCACCAAGAACCAAACCCACTCCAAAAACCATATAAGTAATATCAAAAATTCGCCTTTGCACACTTTTCGCAGGAATTGGTTGAGTAATCTCCCATATTCAATTGAGAACTTTTGCTGCTCCAGAACAAATAAATGGAGGGAACCAAATGATATTCTAATCAATACAAATCAATCAAAAATATGGCATCCTAGGAGTCCATGCGGGCCACCAAAACAAACTAATGAAACCAACAGATTAAATCTAGTCGAGCAATATAGTAATCAAAATAGGAAAGGCTACATTTATAGCACTCTTGATGGCTATAACATTAAGACCAAAATGAGACAAAATACAAAATTAAAATTGCAAGACCAAAGATACTTGCAACAAAACCAAGATGGTTTTTTATGAAGATATGCATATGGAACTGTCGGGGTCTCGGTCGAAAAAACATTTGGACCGATATCGAATCACTATGCAAAATTGAAAAAATCCAAATCATGGCTCTTGTGGGAACAAGAACGAACCAGGAACCAAACAAAGGACTATGGTTGAATGCTGGATTTGATACGTTACATCATTCACCAGCAATAGGATACTCTGGGGGAATCTGCGTCATGTGGAAATCCTTCCAACTCCATAACGAGATATGCGAACTTGCACATATTGATAAGCGATTCATCGCAATTAAATACAAAATTATTGACAAAGACCAGTGCATGATGCTTATTTTCACTTATGGGCCACCAAAAGAAAATGAAAAAGATGAATTTTGGGACCTCCTCTCGGAATTTATTATACAAACGCAATTACCATGCCTTATCATAGGCGACCTGAATGAAATTGAAACACCTGAAGAGAAGATTGGTGGAAGTCCCCATAACCCAACAAGATTTAAAAGACTGAATAACTTCAGGAATAAATGTGATCTACTAAACATACCAACCCAAGGCAACTCTTTCACCTGTCGCAAAAATAAAACTGAAATTGATAATATCTATGAAAAGCTCGATCGTGTGCTAATCCATGACCAAATTCTACAATGGTTCCCTGGAATTTTTACCAAAAACCATGCCTTTACCTCATCTGACCACTGCCCCATTACAGTAGAACTTGAAAACCCAAATCCAAACAAAGCACAACCATTCAAATTTGAAAAAATGTGGACTACCAGGAATGATTTTGAAAATCTGGTCAGACAAGCTTGGAGGATTGAAAACCAAGGATCCCATGTGTACAACCTGGTCAAAAAAACAATGGCGCTCAAAACTAGTGCGAAAAAATGGAACAAAACTACCTTTGGGAATATTTTCAAACAACTCCAAGAAAATGAAGAAGAATTATCAAAAATTCAACAATCCATCATCAATAACCCCAACCCATCACTAATTGAGAAACAAAACAGACTGATAAACAAAAAAGATAGTTTACTATCATATCATAAAAAATATTGGAGCCAAAGAGCCAAAACTAAACACATCAAATCAATTGACTCCAATACCAACTATTTCCATAGAATTGAAAATGGAAAAAGAAGTCGGAAAATAATTCGTGAAATCAAAACCCAAGAAGGGACGGTAATAATTGGGCTAGAAAACATCCGAAACAAAATTAGATCGGACTTCGAGAAAAGATTCAATAAAGGATCTATCAATGTATCAAACCTCCAAAACCTTCTAAGTAATATCACTCATGAGGTCTCAGACCTAGACAACAGTAATTTAACCAAAACGGTCTCCAACGATGAAATCAAGAGAGCAATCTTCAACATAGGATCTGCCAAATCCCCGGGACCTGATGGTATGTCATCCCTCTTTTACCAAAAATATTGGCACATTGTAGGACCCTTGGTGACCAAAGCGGTTAAAAGCTTCTTCCACTCTGGTAAAATACTGAAACAAATCAACCACACATTCATCACACTGATACCAAAATGTGATAATCCTAGCTCAACTAATCATTATAGACCTATAAGTCTTTGCTCAACCATATACAAAACCATATCTAAAATTCTCACAAAAAGACTAAAACCCATCCTTAGTAAAATAATACACCCCCTACAGGGAGCTTTTGTTGCTGATAGAGCAATACAAGACAACATCTTAATTGCACACGAAATTTTCCACTCCTTCAGAGCTAAGAAAGGCAAAAAAGGGTGGATTGCTATCAAACTTGATATGGAAAAGGCTTATGATAGAATCGAATGGGAATTTATTCTCACCACCCTTGAAAAATTTGGATTCGCCCCAACCTTTATTAAATGGATTAAAGAATGCATCGAGACAGTCTCTTTTTCTGTACTCGTCAACAACGGACCAACAGACCTATTTTACCCAGGGAGAAGACTACGACAAGGTGACCCGCTATCTCCCTTCCTTTTTATTCTAGGAGCCGAAGTCCTTGCACGGAAATTACAATATGAAGCGAACATAAATACCAAACAACTAGGGTTTAAGGTTAACCAGAGGGGTACAAATATCCCCTTTCTGGCTTTTGCTGATGATATTCTGATTTTTGCAAAAGCTAACCAAACCTCGTGTCTAAAAGTCAAGTCGATCATTGAAGAATAATGTTCTATATCGGGACAAAGCGTTAACTATCACAAGTCTGCCTTTCAGACGACACCAAATACACCAAATAATACCAAAGCTTTAATCCAATCCATCCTAAACATCCCGAGTTCCATCTCTCTTGAAAAATACCTCGGCTGTCCTATCATTAGTGGAAGAGTGAATCAAAATACCTTCTAGGACACCATCCTTTCAACCAATAAACAATTATCAAAATGGAAAGAAAATTCTCTCTCCCTTGAAGGAAGAGCCATATTAATTAAAGCCAATCTGGCGACAAAACCAAACTATATCATGCAATGCTTTATGCTACCAACATCTCTACATAAAAAATTGGACCAACTCAACAGAGGCTTCCTATGGAATAAAGATCAAACGTATAAACCTCTTATTGGATGAGATAAAATATGCAAAAACAAAACTCATGGAGGCATCGGCATCCGTAAAACAGAAGATATGAACAAAGCCCTCCAAATGAAACTCATCTGGAAAATACTAGCAGAACCAAACAACATTTGGGTTAGAATAATCAAAGAAAATATCTTAAAGAAACCAATGTACTAAACTACACCCAAAAAACAAACCACTTGTGGCAATGGTCCCAGCTCCTAAAACTACGACCTGAATTTCAAAGCGGCCTGCAATGGCTCATTGGCGACGGTGAATCCATCAACTTCTGGGAAGACAATTGGGTTCCCAATATTAGACTCACTAATTACCAACTTCCTAACATAGACATAAATAGTACCAATCATGTGAAAGACTTCATCAACAATAAACAATGGGACATTGATAAATTAAAAATGGTCATTACTAATGATGTAATTAACCACATTATAAACATACAAATACCCCAAAATAAAATAGCTGATAGATTGTATTGGACCCCAAATACCAATGGATGGTTCTCAACTAAAACAGCCTTCGAACTAATTACTAAACAAAACAACCCCCCGAACAATGATCTATCATGGATTTGGAAACTTGATATTTATCCGAAAGTTCAAAAATTTCTATGGAAAATTTATCATAATGGGCTACCAACCAAAGCCAGGTTAGCACAAAAACATGTAGCGGTTCCGCTCGCTTGTGACGCGTGTAACAACCCTTATGAGGACCTCAACCACTTCCTATTCTCATGCCCTCATACGCTGAAACAAATAAAAAAACAAAGTCCGACTACTGAAGCTATCATTAGGAACCTAAATACTACCAACAAAAAATCAAATGAAATTATTAATGAAATCCATAGCATGGTAAACAAAAAAGAAATGACTTGTCTTTCCACAATCTGGTAGGGAACATGGATGCATAGAAATCAAATAATATTTCAAACACCAACACCAAACAAGATAAAGGACCTAGCACTCTATATCGATACTCTTATTACTAATTGGAAAAAAACCAAACAATTTAATGGAGAAGATATGAAACAACAAAAACCAAAACCAACCCTTAGAAGAAAAATGAGAAACCTAAAATGGGAAAAGCCAAGACCGGGATTCTATAAAATTAACTTTGATGGAACTAAAATACCAAATGGGAAAACTGGTACGGGCTTTATTATCAGGAATGAAAAAACAGAGACAATACATTTGGAAAACCAGCAGGTAGGAGAGCAATCAGTGATTATGGCAGAAGCACTTGCACTAAAAACAAGCCTAAAAAGGGCCATTACTCTAAACCTTAACAAAATTGAAATTGAAGGAGACAACTTGTGCCTTATTAACTCTATCCTTGGCACCTGGACCTGCCCTTGGGAAATAGAAATGGTGATCGTTGATATTCTTATCGATCTCCGTTCCTTCCAAAAAGTCTTTTTTCGACATATCTTTCGTGAGGTGAATCATGTAGCTGACAAAATTGTTAAACTCAATTTTTCACCATCGAGATCTGCGCTTCAAAACAATCCAGAACTTAGTGTTCTCATCCGCTCAGATGCTCTAGGCCGAACCTTACACCGTCGCTAGGTTCCGTCTAATTCTTTCCTCATAAAAAAAAAAGAAAAAAAAAAGAGAAGACCATAATACATTGTAAAGTGGTGTCAAATATTTCTCCAATAGATTATATACATTTGTCATTTTATATTTTTTAATTATAAATTAACCAAAAAGTATAGATTTGACCTGTATCTTTTTTGGTCTTTTTATCTATTTAGTGATTGAAACTGGCTACTACTAGCTCTGGCTTGTGCTATTAACCCGTCTAGTCTACGTACAAACTACAATATTTATTTCAATTAAATAAATAAAGAAAATCAAAAGTTGAAGGTAAACAAGTTCAACCACAAAAATTTAAAATAAACAAGATCGAAATAAAAAGTTGTAAATGTACATCTCCTTTGTTGACTTCTTCTGGACATTGAAAATTGAGAAAAGATAGAAGTTCATAATTTTGGATTGCATTTCTTCTTTCCTTAACTCCTATCTCTCCTCTCCCTGTACTCTCACATATACGAGAGCAAGTTTTTGTTGTTGTAAGACTTCAAAATCCCCCATTCTTTACTTACAATTCACAAACTTTCATTCTCGCTTTTTCAACTCATTTATTCACATCCAATTTTGAAAAGAATTCATAAATCTCAAATAATAAAAACTCAGAAATCAAAGAGATTGGTCTTTCATGGCGTCTCTCCCTCAGCCACTCCTCCGTCACTGGCAACCTTCTTTGACGATACCGGCCTTGTCTGTAGAAGTATTGCGGAAAATTAATTCTGAGAAGTCGTCATTGCAGAGGAAAGAAGTTTTGGAGGGAAAAACTGCGGCCACAAACCGCGTACTTTTTTTTTTTTAACCTTACACTCCATCCTGGGCGGCACCTAGTGCAGCCCAGAAAAAATCCAAAAAATCCGGTCTAAGTCATGGGCTGCACGACATGTAGCCCAGACAAATCGGGTTTTCGAAAACCCGGTTTGTCTGTTGGACTGTACGTATTGTCGTTCACACTTTTTTTTTAAAACCCGGTTTAGGATTTTCATATTATTTGAAAAAAATCAATTTTTTTTAACTCGGTTTAAGTATGGGCAGCACTTATTGCCGCCCAAATGAAGTTCAAATTTTGAACATGGGCGGGAATAATTGCCCCCCAAACCAAGTTCAAAATTTGAACATGGGCGGCACTAGATGCCGCCCAGATGGGTAATTTTGTATGCTGTACAAATATAAAAATAAATCGTTTTTGTACGCTGTACCAACAAGAACACATACAAACTTAACGAACCAAACCCATACTTATATTATATTTGTACGTAAGAGCAATATCACAAATCTTGCGGGAAGAAAGAAACAAAACAAAAACGATTGCTCAAATGATGTTGAGATCTCGCAATCAGATGAACAACGAAGTTCAATTCCCCGGACTCTTTAGTTACATGGACGATTTTGTTTTAAAATACTCAATTTCTTTAATAATGCTTATTATTTTAATATTTAATATAACTACTATTAAAGACTACAATTATTAATCTAAATACCATAATTTTTTCTAATATTTATAATTTAGTAATTATTCATCTCATTTTTAACCATAAAATAATTATAATTTATATAAAAAATGTCAATATAATACAATTTATATTAACATATCTCGTAATTTATTAAAAAATTATTAAATTTTAAAATAACAATCATTTCGTAACAAAAATTAAAAATTAAAATAACACTTATCGCTAAGGAAATAGTAAACAAGTTGATATATTTATAACTTATTTTCTAATTGTAGCGTGCATATAGTCCAACATTTTAGAAACAATCAACAAGAAAACACAAAATCACTTGCTAAAATTATTTCATGTGATATACTTATATACTATAGTTTTCCTTTATATTTCATGTGAATATACTAATATACTATAGTATTTCATATAGTTATACTTATATACTATAGTATTTCATATAGTTATACTTATATACTATAGTATTTTCATTATATACTATAGTATTACATTATATTTCATGTCAATATACTTATATACTATAGTATTTCATATAGTTATAGTTATATACTATAATATTTCATTATATTTCATGTGAATATACTTATATACTATAGTTTTCCTTTATATTTCATGTGATATACTTATATACTATAGTAGTTCATTATATTTCATATAGTTATACTTATATACTATAGTATTTTCATTATATACTATAGTATTTCATTATATTTCATTATATACTATAGTATTTTCATTATATACTATAGTATTTCATTATATTTCATATAGTTATACTTATATACTATAGTATATATATATAAGTGTAACTATATGAAATATAATGAAATACTATAGTATATATAAGTGTAACTATAGTATATAAGTATAACTATATGAAATATAATGAAATACTATAGTATATAAGTATAACTATATGAAATATAATGAAATACTATAGTATATAATGAAAATACTATAGTATATTAGTATAACTATATGACATATAATGAAATACTATAGTATATAAATGTAACTATATGAAATATAATGAAATACTATAGTATATAATGAAAATACTATAGTATTTCATGTAGTTACACTAATACACTATAGTATTTCATTATATTTCATATAGTTATACTTATATACTATAGTATATAATGAAATACTATAGTATATAGGCGTAACTATATGAAATATAATGAAATGCTATAGTATATAATGAAAATATTATAGTATATTAGTATAACTATATGACATATAATGAAATACTATAGTATATAAAGGTAACTATATGAAATATAATGAAATACTATAGTATATAAGTATAACTATATGAAATATAATAAAATACTATAGTATATAATAAAAATACTATAGTATATAATAAAAATACTATAGTATATATGTAACACCCCCAGGCCAGTGGTGCTACAGTGCCATAATCCGGAAGGATTATAAGGCGGGTGAAAAGAAAAAATGCAAAACATATCCCATACATAATATATACCAAAAGCAGTACAGCGGAAAAACCTGTAAAACCTGTCCAAAGTTAAAACCATAATCAACTTAACATACAGAAAGTACGACAATTTACAAACCAGAAACCAACAACCAAAGACCAAAAGCCAATACAACAAGTTCGACCACTTCAAGGTCCAAAACCAAAACGATACATACAACAAGTCAAGGTCTCAAACCAAAAGTAGAGTTCTCGATTCCAAAACCGACGATGATTAGGAACCTCCTTGCTGGCACTGAACCTAAAAAGCCTGATTGACTGGGGGACCCGATACCCCAGCCAACCACGGCACGTAAACCGCAGTTGGTCAGTCTCGTGAAAGACTATGGCAAGATTAGCCCAGCCAAAACAGTTTCAAAACCATAGAGTTATCACGACAATCAAACAATACCAAACAACAACATATCATACTTAATATACAAATAACTACACTTGACTAATATCACACCAACCAACTAACCAACCACACGACAAAACACAAACATAAACACACACTAACACATAACCGATCAATCACCCATTCTTATCCAAATCTACACGATACTAACCTCTTTCAATCCAACCTCAAACTCATCGCAAGCATAAATGAATAGAACGATCCAATCCAACTTCCTCTCCATTAATAATGCCTCAATCAACAACTCTAAGCGCATACACATATCTTACTACTGACTTACAACCAAAGCTAACCAAATATACAGAACTCACTACAGCACTAACACAACAAATCCAGTTAACCTTCACATCAACAAATACATAGGCATCAACGAAAATAATCATCACATAATACAATCATAACCAAAATAACGATCCAGGCCAGCCATCCTTCTAGTGTCGCATTTTCGTTAACATAGATTGTAACTCATACACTCAAATTCAAACCATGTGGCCCACACCCTCAAGATGGGAAACCAACCTTCACAGCATCCACACAATCGACCTTCATAATCAATCAACATACCCTTTTATCCGAAACTAGCTAATACCAGCATCCACATCAACAGAGATTCACAACTTTGACTAGTTACAATTAACAATATAACACACGAAATTCACAACCACAACCAATGGCCAACAATGACCCACAACCACAACTAATAACAATCAACGTCCAACATAAACCAATTATCAAACATACAACCAAATTACCAACACAACCACTTAATCAAGTACATAATCAACATTCATCACAAATCCACGTATTCAGGTACACAACCAATATCATTAACACAACCACTTAATCAAGTACACAACCAACATTCAACACATAACCAACACACACAACCACCAACACCTCCAATCCAACCTCCGTCTCCACCACCACATCACCGGGTGAGACAATCAACACACACAACCACCAACACCTCCAATCCAACCTCCGTCTCCACCACCACATCACCGGGTGAGACAATCAACACACACTTTCCGGATGGGACTTTCACCATCCAACCCTTGGCCCTTAACGACGTAGGCGTGCACCCTACGCGGTTTGGTGAGACTATCATCACCTGACCCTTCGACCTTCGGGGGTTCATACCCACCGAGGCCCTAAATATAAGGACTTTCACCAACCAACAACATTCCACCACCACACCGACACCAAATCAAACACTACATACGACAACGATTAACACATATTCACATACACACACACAATCCAACACACACATACACACATTCAATCCAACACACACACACGATCCAACACACACACACACATTCAATCCAACACACACACACGATCCCACACACACACACACACATTCAATCCAACACACACACACGATCCAACACACACACACACAATCCAACACACACACGATCCCACACACACACACACACACACATTCAATCCAACACACACACGCACACATTCAACACACACACCCATTCAATCCAACATACACACACATTCAACACACACACCCATTTAATCCAACAACACTATTTACAACAATCAATCATATTTAGTCACAATTGACTACCACGTTCACATTTAATCAATCACGATACCAGACAATTACTATCACGCACACATACCCATATTCAACCAAGCAACGGTAAACTTAATTATGAAATAAATTAAGCATAAATCAATTTATAAAAATATATAAGTTAGCAAGGATCCTCTTGCCTCAAGTCGAACCGCAACGACCCCAGAGGTCTCCAAACCACTCGAACGAATCTGCGAAATCAATCCGAGCAAATCTCTGGCATTATATAACTCATACTGAATCACAACCAATAAACCCCCAAATCAAACCCTAAATATACCTTCAAAAATTTCAGCAACCACACACACACAAAATCAACCCAAAGCTCACGAAATTTGCTCTTTAACTGCCCACGAAGAATAATTCAACATCAATTCGAACAACACAACATCAATTCGAACAACACAACATCAATTCGAAATTAACCCATAAGCTTACCTTGTCGACAACCAACGGTAGTCACCGAGGAGGCTTCTCGACGCCGGAACTCAGCAGTCACACCAGCGCAACAAAGCGGACAGCAGCACAACTGCAACAACACGCAGCAGAACACCAACAGCGGCTCCGACTTGAAAAAATTCGTTCTCCCAGCTCAGGACTCCAAATGCGATGATTCCAACTCGAGAAGTTAGATCTACGATCCTAGTTTACCTCCTCAAAATTTCAGACCAAACTAATGAGTGAGCAAACAGTTATTACCATTCTCCTGAGACGTCGCAGACGGGGCAACAGCACAGCAATGGACAGCAGCGGATCCGGATCTGTGCAGCAGCTCGTCGCGGTTCAACAGAGGTTCGGCTCGCCTCTTCGGTGGCTCGACTCAGCAGCTCCACCGTGGCTTCACGCACCGGTGAACCAGCATAGCCACGAACTGCACAACAGCACAGCAAGGCAGCAGCAGCTGGGGAGGAGGAGGAGCGGCGCGGTCCAAGTCGGCTCGCCGGAGAAGACAACTCGGCTGGCACCGGAGAGGGAGCGAATTCGCCGGAGAAGGAGAAGGGAGCTGGTTGTTCAGCGGGAGTGATCGAGAGAGAGAGCTACCGAGCACTTTGAGAGATTTATCCCCAAATTTCTCATTTCTCCCAATTTAAGCAAAACCTTAATTAATTTACCAATTTGCCATTATCAACTTATTTGGGTTATTTCAATATAAGTATAACTATATGAAATATAATGAAATACTATAGTATATTAGTGTAATTATATGAAATATAATGAAATACTATAGTATATTAGTGTAACTATATGAAATATAATGAAATACTATAGTATATAATGAAATACTATAGTATATAATGAAAATACTATAGTATATAATGAAATACTATAGTATATAAGTGTAACTATATGAAATATAATAAAATACTATAGTATATAAGTATAACTATATGAAATATAATGAAATACTATAGTATATAATGAAAATACTATAGTATATTAGTATAACTATATGACATATAATGAAATACTATAGTATATAAGTGTAACTATATGAAATATAATGAAATACTATAGTATATAATGAAAATACTATAGTATTTCATATAGTTACACTAATATAATATAGTATTTTATTATATTTCATATAGTTATACTTATATACTATAGTATTTCATTATATACTATAGTATTTTCATTATATACTATAGTATTTCATTATATTTCATATAGTTATACTTATATACTATAGTATTTCATTATATTTCATATAGTTATATTAATATACTATAGTATTTTCATTATATACTATAGTATTTTATATGATAATATCCTATAATTATATAACATATCATTATATCCTATAGTTATATAACATATGATTATATCCTATAGTTATAACATATAATTATATCCTATAATTATATAACATATGATTATATCCTATAGTTATATAACATATGGTTATATCCTATTTATATCCTATAGTTATATAACATATGGTTATATCCTATTTATATCCTATAGTTATATAACATATGATTATATCCTATAGTTCGTTATAATATACGATTATAGTTCGTTATATCCTATAGTTATATAACATATGATTATATCCTATAGTACATATGATTATATCCTACCCATAGTTATATAACATATGGTTATATCCTATTTATATCCTATGGTTATATAACATATGCTTATCTCCTATAGTTATATAACATATGATTATATCCTATAGTTATATAACATATAGCCATATCCTATTTATATCCTATAGTTATATAACATATAACCATATCCTATTTATATCTTATAGTTATATAACATATGATTATATCATATATTATGTAACATATGGTTATATCCTATTTATATCCTATAGTTATATAACATATGATGATATCCTATAATTACATAACATATGATTATGTAACACCCCCAGGCCAGTGGTGCTACAGTGCCATAATCCAAAGGATTATAAGGCGGGTAAAATAAAAAATTTGCAAAACATAACCCATATATATATATAAAGCAATACAGCGGAAACCTGTAAAACCTGTAAAACATGTTCAGAGTTTGAAACCATAATCAAACTTAACACACAGAAAGTACTACAATAATTTACAACCAAAAGCCAACAACAAGTTTGACCACTTCAAGGTCCAAAACCAAAACGACACGCACAACCAAGTCAAAGTCCAAACCAAAAGAGTAACCTTCGACTCCAAAATCGACGGTGATCAGGATCCTCCTTGCTGGCGCTGAACCTGAAAAGCCTGATTGACTAGGGGACCCAAAACCCCAGCCAACCACGGTACGTAAACCGAAGTTGGTCAGTCTCACGAAAGACTATGGCAAGATTCCTCAAGCCAAAACAGTTCAAAACACATACATATATCACCAATCAACTCACAACAACGACAACACACCACACAATATATATACATATATATAATATCATAACTATACTTAATCATATCAACCAACCAATACCAACCACACGTCAAAACATATTCACACTATCACATACCATTCATTACTCATCCTTATCCAACTCTTTACTATACTAACCGCAATCAATCCATCCTCAAACTCATCACAAGCATAAACGAATAAAACGATCCAATCCAACTTCACTGACACGTCCAATCCATCCTTCTCTCTATTACTAATACCTCAATCAACAACTCTATGCACATACACATCTCTTACTACTGACTTACAACCAAAGCTAACCAATTATATTGAACTCACTACTGCACTAACACAACAAAATCAATTAACTTTCACATCAACAAACACATAAGCATTAACGAGATAATCATCACATATAAACATAACAAAATAACGATCCAGGCCAGCCACCCTTCTGGTGCCGCCTGTTCGTTAACATAGACTGTAACTCATACACTCAAATTCAAACCATGTGGCCCACACCCTCAAGATGGGAAACCAACCTTCACAACATCCACACAATCGACCTTCATAATCAATCAACATACCCTTTTATCCGAAACTAGCTAATACCAGCATCCACATCAACAGAGATTCACAACTTTGACTAGTTACAATTAACAATATAACACACGAAATTCACAACCACAACCAATGGCCAACAATGACCCACAACCACAACTAATAACAATCAACGTCCAACATAAACCAATTATCAAACATACAACCAAATTACCAACACAACCACTTAATCAAGTACATAATCAACATTCATCACAAATCCACGTATTCAGGTACACAGCCAACATTTAACACATAATAGATATCACAACAATCAACCAATTGTAACCCAATAAATAATATAACTCAACACAATAACCGACCAATTCAACCAAATAACTTAACTCATCAAAAGCAAATAACTCCAATCCATTCCAACCCATCACCGGTGAGACACTCATCACCTAAAACCAACTATCCGGATCGGGACGGTCTCATACCATCCAACACCTGGCCCTTAACAACGCAGGCTACACCCTACGAGGTTTGGTGAGACGATCATCACCTGGCCCTCCGACTCTGATTCAACATTTTTGGTCCTTAACAACGTAGGCGATTCCCTACGAGGTTTGGTGAGACGATCATCACCTGACCCTTCGACCCCCAATCAACGACAATCCAACCACCACACCGACACTCATTCAAACACTTCATACGACAACCAATCAAATATCACATAATCACATACACACACACAATCCAACACACACACACACACACATTCAATCCAACACACACACACACACATTCAATCCAACACACGCACACACACGATCCAACACACGCACACACACACACACATTCAATCCAACACACACACACGATCCAACACACACACACACACATTCAATCCAACACATTATCACACCTCATCACACATTATCACACATCTCATCCAAGCCATTATATAGTCAAACAAACCAATTAAAATAATAGCTCAAGTAACGGTAAAATTAAACATAATCAGTTTATAAAAATATATAAGTTAGCAAGGATCCTCTTGCCTCAAGTCGAACCACAACGACCTCAGAGATCTCCAGTCAATCCGAACGAACCTGCGAAATCAATCCGTGTAAATCCCTGGCATTAATTACTCATCCAATCCACAACCAAATAAAACCCCAATTCAAAACCCTAAAATCAAACCCTTAATTAATTAGGTCAATCACACCCTATCTCAGTCAATTTATGCCTGCGCAATTCAAATGAACCCAGCAAATTAAACCCCCAAATCAAACCCTAAATCATACCTTCTAAAATTCAGCCAACCACACACACACAAATCAACTCAATAGCTCACGAAATCCTCTTCAACTGCCCACGAAGAATAATTCAACATCAATTCGGACCACCACACAACATCAATTCGAACACATAACACAATATCAATTCGCAATTAACCCAACCCAAGCTCACCTTGTCGAACCAAGCGGTAGTCACCGGGAAGAGGCTCCTCGTCGTCGGAACCATAACAACAACAATGAACCGCAGCTGCACAGCTCCACCAGTCCACGCACAACACCACAAAATCAGCAAAGGATGGAGTCCGAAAATTAAACAGACCACACACACACATTCTTACCTTGTTGGTGGCCACAACTCAGCCCCGGAACACCACTTCTCGCCACCGGAAGCAGCTGCTCGACGGGCTGCAGAACGACAACAGCACAGCTACAGCACGGCGGGACAGCAGCAACACGAACCAGTAGCACCACCACGGCTCCACAGCACCACGCGGTCCAAGACGGCTCGCCGGAGAAGAGTAGCTCGCTGGGCACAGGAGGAAGCTCGGTTTCGGCTGGGCACAGGAAATAGGACGGATTTGGGAGGAGGAGATGGTTGGGCACTCGTGAAGAATCGGGAGAGACAACCACCGAATTTGTTTTAGGGATTTAATCCCCAAAATTCCATTTCTCCCCTTTTAAGTAAATCCCAAAATTAATTTACCAAAATGTCATTACCCACTTATTTGGGGTATTTCAGATTATATCCTATAGGTATAACATATGATTATATTCTATTTATATCCTATAGTTATATAACATATGATTATATCCTATAGTTCGTTATAACATATGATTATAGTTCGTTATATCCTATAGTTATATAACATATCGTTATATCCTATAGTATAACATATGATTATATCCTATAGTTATAACATATGATTATATCCTATAATTATATAACATATCATTATATCCTATAGTTATATAACATATGATTGTATCGTATCGAAAACTTCCTGGACGGCACCTAGTGCAGCACAAAGGGGTACACAAACTCAACCAACAGTCCCATCTCACAGGTACCCTCGTGGACGGCACCTAGTGCCGCCCAAAGGTACCCTTTTGGACGGCACCTATTGCCGCCCAGGTAAACCACCCTGGGCTGCACCAGAAACTTTTTTTCCCACAAAAATCCGATTCAGTGAACCGGTGTTGTGGACGGCACGTATTGCCGTCCACAAAACCGGTTCAGTAAACCGGTTTTTTAAAAATTCAAATTAAATCATATTTAAAAATAAAATAAAATTTGAACCCATCTTGGGCGGCACCTAGTGCAGCCCAAGAAAATTGGGTTTTTTGGGCTGCACTACGTGCAGTCCAGGATGGAGTGCAAGGTTTACAAAAAGTGAGTGCGTGGTTTTACGGCCAAAAACTGTTTTGATGAAATTCCGTGTATTCAGTGAAGAATGACAAAGACGCTTATAAAGCAACAAGAGATGAAATGGAGCACATGCCGCTCACGTGACATTAACCATCAGAAGCTATAAACTATAAACTATAGTCTAACACCCCCTCTCAAGATGGAGGAGGATCCATCATCCCCATCTTGGAGAAAAGGGACTGCAAACGAATGACGGGCAAGGCCTTGGTAAGGAAATCAGCGAGCTGAGAACGCGTAGGAACATGGTCCAAAGCAATCAAGCCTTCCAGCAATTTTTCCCGAGCATAGTGACAATCCAACTCTATATGTTTAGTACGTTCATGGAACACCGGATTGCGAGCGATGTAACTGGTTGCTTGACTGTCACATTTGACAGAAATAGGAGTGATAGCATGCACCTCCAGCTCATGAAACAAGCGGCTCAACCAAGCAAGCTCGGCACAAACCCGGCGAAGAGAACGATATTCAGCTTCAGCGGATGATAAAGAAATGCTTTGCTGTTTTTTGGACTTCCAGGAAATAAGATTGCCACCAAAAAAGACAACAAATCCACTGATGGAACGATGAGAATAAGGACAAGTCGCCCAGTCGGCATCACAATATGCCTTAAGAACCATGTCATCAGTGTGGCTGAGCAAAAGAGCCTTATCCTGAGTGCCTTTCAAGTAGGATAAGACATGAAATGCAGCATCAAAATGGGGCTGACGAGGCGCTTGATTAAATTGGCTCAGAAACTGAATAGAGTAAGCAAGATCAGGATGAGTATGTACTAAGAAGTTCAGCTTCCCAATCAACTGCCGATAGACCAAAGGATCAGGCAGCAAGTCACCAGTAGTAGGCAACAGCTTCAAATGCAAATCTAATGGACTGGCTGGCCGCTTAGAATCAATAGGGAAATCATGTAGCAACTCATTGATAAAACGCCTCTGGCTCATAAGCAAACCCTGTGAACAAGAGATAAATTCAATTCCCAGGAAGAAGTGCAAATGACCCAAGTCTTTGATTTTGAAAGTTTCATCCAAGAAGGCCTTCAAACTGTTGATCTCACCAAGATCATTCCCAGTCAACAAAATATCGTCCACGTAAACAGCCACAAAAACCAAAGAAGACCCTGCTTTCTTGTGAAAAAGATAATAGTCATTGAGAGATTGACTAAACCCCTTTGATTTCAAAGAAAACGATAACTTGGCATACCATTGGCGTGAAGCCTGTTTAAGTCCATACAAGGACTTTCTTAATCTGCATACCTGAGACGAATTCTCAACTACCAAGCCAGGAGGAACTTGCATATAAACCTCTTCATCCAAGTCACCATGCAAAAATGCATTGTTGACATCAAGCTGAAAAATAGACCACTTTCGTTTCAAAGCAATTGAAATCAGAGATCGCACCATAGTCATTTTGATAACGGGAGAAAAGGTTTCATTATAATCGACCCCCTCTCGCTGTGTGAACCCTCGGACAACAAGCCTTGCCTTGTGCCGATCGATTGTGCCATCAGCCTTCCTCTTGACTTTATAAACCCACTTGCAACTTATAGCTTTCTTACCCTTAGGCAGTTGAACAATATCCCAGGTGTGATTCAAATGCAAGGCGGCAAACTCATCAGCCATAGCCTTTTGCCACACAGCAAACTTACAAGCCTGCTCATAAGAAAAGGGTTCTGTCTCTGGTAGAACATCAGGGGGTAATGTGTGTGTGGGAAACTTGATCATAGAAGTCAAGGTATGGCCACAAAAGCATGAATCAGAAATGGCTGAAGAACAGACATAATCAGACAAATAAGCAGGCACAATATGAGTCCTAGTTGACCTCCTCAAATTACCATGATCAGAAGGAACAACAGATGGTGCAGGAAGGTCAACAAGAGGTGATGAAACATCACCATTCGTGGGAGAAACAACAGGAGAAGATAAATCATCATCATCTGCAGGCAAGGGGCTGGAGGGATATGTGGGAGTTTGGTGATGGAAAGAAGAACAAGTAGAATGAAAGGAAAACACATGCTCATGGAACACAACATCCCTAGATACCAGGATAGCATGAGTCTCTAGATTAAAAAGCTTATAAGCTTTTTTCCAAACGGATACCCAAGAAACAAACAAGGGATTGCTCTGGCCTAGAATTTGTCCCTTCCCTGCTTCAAAGAAGAAGCAAAACACAAACAACCAAAGCTGCGAAGATGATCATAAGTGGGTCGCTTATGAAATAACATCTCATAGGGAGTCTTGTTATGTAGGAGAGAAGAGGGTAATCGATTAATTATATAAGCTGATGTCAACACACTTTCTCCCCAGAATTTCAGAGGCAGCTTAGATTGAAACAACAAAGCCCTAGCAATCTCAAGAAGATGTCGATGCTTCCTCTCAACAATCCCAATCTGCTGAGGCGTAGCAACGCAAGAAGTTTGGTGTTCAATCCCCTGAGAAGCCAAATAGGCAGCTGTCTCTCGACTGGTTCCCAGCTCCAAGGCATTATCACTGTGAAGTTTCTGAATTGTCCTCCCAAACTGAGTAGAAACCATGGCGATGAAACTCTTGAGCAGTGTAAAAGCATTACTCTTAGTAGATAAGAGATGAACCCAAGTAGAACGAGTGAAATCGTCTACAATAGTGATAAAATATCTATATCCATTAAAAGTCAATGTATGATAAGGACCATAGAGATCAACATGTACCAACTGGAAAGGTGCAGTAGTTGAAATAGAACTAAGGGAAAATGACAAACGAGTTTGTCTTTATTTAGCACAAACACCACAAGGAACAATGGTTGGCTTATCCAGAAAACCGTTCTTAACAAGAGAAAGAGTTTCTAGCTTATAAAAAGGTAAATGCCCCAAGCGAATATGCCATAAAGAGGTATCTTCTGCACAAGAAGCTGAAGCTGCAACCTGCACACACAAATGCTCCTTTTTCCTTTCACTTGAAGTCAGCAAATAGAGGTCCTTGTGTGATCTACCAATCACCAGTGGTGTCTTCATAAAAGGAGCCTGTAACAAACACCTTGCAGAAGTAAATAAAACTTTGCATTGCATATCTTTCACCAGCTTCCCAACTGAGAGAAGATTGCACTTGAATACTGGCACACATAACACATCTCGCAACACTAACTGAGGCAAAACTGTGACTGTACCCATCATATCAACAGTTGCATTATCTCCAGTAGGCAAAGTGATCACAAAGGGTGTAGAAATCTTTTGCTTCGTTTCAAACAAAGCAATATCATAGCACATATGACAACTGGCTCCAGTATCCAATAGACAAGTGTAATTGTTAAAAAATGGAGAGGTAAATGATGTACCTGCAAAGCCTGCGAAATCATCCTGATCAACTTGTTTGTTGTTTGTTGCGTCAGTGTTAAGAAGACTCAACAGCTTAGTAATCTGTTCAGACGTCAAACTGGAAGGAACCTGCACAGATCCAACAAATTTCTTGTCTGGCACAGATTGTGTATTCTTCTTTTCTGAAGGAGCTTGTGTTTTTGGCTTAGATCTCTCCTTATAATTGGAGGGAAAGCCAATCAAGAAATAACAACGATCCACGTTGTGATTCGTCTTTTTGCAGTTTGTACAATAAAGAGCCTTACGCTCACCACTTCCTTTTGTCTGAGACTGTGACTGATTAGAGGCAAGAATATTCATCGAAGCCGATTCCTGAAGAATCGAAGAACTATTCTGCATTTCCCTCTGTTTTGCCTCTTGTAGAATTAAAGCATAAGCATGAGCTACACTAGGAAGAGGTTTAAGCATAAGAATTGAACCTCTAACTGTTGTGTAGTTGTCATTTAGCCCCATCAGAAAGTGAATCAGTCTCTCATCATCTTCAAACCTGATATACTCCTTCACAGCACCACAAGTACAGCGAGGAAACTTGCGGAGGCTACTCAACTCATCCCACAGAGTCTTCATCTTTGTGTAATAAGATGAAATCGAGTCCGATCCTTGAGTCAGAGAATTCAATTGTTTCTTCACAGCATACAACTGAGCATCGCTCAATTGTCCAAATCTGGTTTCAAGTTCATCCCAAATTTCTTCTGCAGTCTCGATGTAGATCACAGATCTCCGAATATCTTTGCTCAGACCATTGATTAACCAAGCACGAACCATATCGTTGCATCGTTCCCACCGACCGTAGTCCCGATCTTCTTTCTCTGGTTTCTTCTGCTTGCCAGTTATGAAACCGATTTTGTTTTTTGCTGAGATCGCTATCTTCATCAAGATACGCCACTCACCAAAATTCTGTCCATCGAAGATCTCATGAACTAGAGAGAGTCCAGGATGATCGCTTGCGTGAAGAAACAACGGATCGTTGTGATTTGCTGTTAAATCTCCTGTGTTCGTCATCGCTTCACAGAGAAGAGGGGGAATTGAAATTCTCTATCGACTTTGTGAAGATAGATGAAACGATCAACAGTACAAGCTTAGATCATCAATCTGAAGCTCTGATACCATGTAGAAGTATTGCGGAAAATTAATTCTGAGAAGTCGCCATTGAAGAGGAAAGAAGCTTGGAGAAGAGGAAAGAAGTTTTGGAGGGAAAAACTGTTTTGATGAAATTATGTGTATTCAGTGAAGAATGACAAAGACGCTTATAAAGCAACAAGAGATGAAATTGAGCACATGCCGCTCACGTGACATTAACCATCAGAAGCTATAAACTATAAACTATAGTCTAACATTGTCAGCTCCCTCTCTGGCGCCTACCTTCCGCCATTAGTACGACCTCGTCGGCCTCATATTCGACGGACAAAAAACGAAGAAGATGAAGGATGGGAGGAAGAAGGAATAAGGTGGAGAACAAAAAATTAAGAAGAATAAGGAAATATGATGAAAATTTTGATAAGAGGAAGACGGGGAGTCAGAAGAATGAGAGAGATGAAGAATAGAAAAAAGATTAAAAAAAAGCAATATTTCAATCGCTGTTTATCGAGGAGCGTAAGAATCGATAATTTTTTTCAGGCAAATAAAATTCTATTTATACCCTTTTATCTTTATAAAAAGTGTAAGATATATCTTACACCTGATGTAGGTGTAGATTTATCCGAAAAGAGAGGCCAAACATACGATTCAAAGGGTAAAAACTGAGAAAAAGATCATTGAAAGGAGTAGAAGTAGAACAGATGAGATGAGAAAGAAGAACTGAAAAAGCAAGCTGGGATAAAGCTGTAAATAAACACATGAAGCATTAAATTGAAATAGGAATAAATAATAAAAAAAGGATCAGTAAAAAGAAGGAGACAAAGATAGGGTTCAATCGCTAATACCTAAAATCTGGACAAATCTACATTTACTATATAGAAATACTTTTGACACTCCAAAGGATATAAATGTAAATTTATATTTCTTGGTAACAGCCTTTTTTTTTTTGTCTCAGACTTCTGGATAATAATTACTGAGTAATAAAGTTCTACTTTATTCTCTTATCTTTATTTTTTATGTATCATCTTCTTCCTTGTTACATTTTTCAATCTCCATTCCTTCTTTTTCCTGCTTCTCCTCCTCATGTTTTCCCTTCTTTTTCTTCTTCCTCCTTCTCCTCTTGTTCTTGCTTCACATTCGAAATTCCACCACTGTTAGCACAATTTTGAGGTTCCATACCATAATTGATGTTAATTTCTTTATTTAATTCCTTGTTCAATTCTCCAATTTATACTAGTATACGTAATTTTTTCCTACTCTCCTAGAATTATACAGTTGAAACTACAAGAAGCACCAGACCAGCAACGCTAGGAAAAATCAGCTACAAACAAAAGCAACTCCCCAAACCAGGTTCGAACCCCCGCCCCAGATTCAGATTCTTCCCCTTCTCTATCTCTTCCTCTGCTTTTTAAAATCTCTCTCTGTTTTTCTATCCCTTGTATGAAGCCTCCCAAAGCTAAAATCCCCAATTCCTGAAATCCCTAATTCGCGGAAATCTCCAATGTTTCAAACCCTAGATCTGGCGTTCCCGCGGCGGCGCTCCCTCGGTCTTGACGGCCGGGGTTCCATGTTCGTCTTCGATGTCGGGACCGTTAATTTCTCCGTCGGATGGGAAGACAACTTCGGCGGTGGCGCTCCCTCGAAGCTAGAACGGTGGGACTCTTCGAGAGGGGTTTTAAATTCATCCCCTGGAAAAAAAGGTGCTTGGGTGCTGGAAAGGAAGAGGAGGCTTGGTTGTGCTAGATCGTTTTGTTGGGTTTTAAGATTTTTCTGGAATGATTTAAGGATACAAACATAGAAGAGAGAACATATAGGTATGAAACAAGTAAAATGTTAAACTTAATAATGAATAGGTAAAAAGATTAAAACAGACATAGTAATTTTCTAATTATTTTATTATTTTATAATCTAAAGTGTCACATGTATTATATATATTGGTGATAAATCCTATACTTGGTGTCTTGGTGTGGTGTATCATCCTCCTTAAAAGCGGGAGTTGCTCTCCTATTAATTTTGCATGTTTTTTTTTTATAAGATAAGAATTCAAAATTGTGTTAAAAATATAATTTTGAGAGGCCGAATACAACAGCAGTCGGAAAAACCGACAAGGAACAAACACAACAAACAATACAAGATACAAACTAGAGAAAAAAAAACTAAAAAACCTAGAGGCAAGGTTCATGGAGTAGAAAAGATCGATCGATAGAAGAGAGAACAAATAGGTATGAAGCAAGTAAAATGTTAAATTAATTAATAATGGATAGGTAAAAAGACCAAAACAGATAGTAATTTTCTAATTATTTTATTGTTTTATAATCTAAAGTGCCATATGTATTATATATATTGGTGATAAATCCTACACTTGGTGTGGTGTATCTTCTATCTTTGTATCCTCAAATCATTTCAAAAAAATCTTAAAACCCAACAAAACGATTTAGCAATGGACAACTAAGCCTCTTCTTCCTTTCCCGTGTATCTAAATTGTGGGAGGTTATTTTGATTTATCATCACTTTAATTATTTTTTTTCCTTTTAGATTGTGGTTGTGCCATGTGTTATCGGTGCATGTGTTATTTTTTTCTTAAGCAATTTTTCATGTTTGCATAGTGATGTTTAACCGCCTTGGTTCTGTGGGTTTATAAATACACTTTTAGTCCAAGTAATCATCTTCACCATCTGAGGGAGTCCACAAACCGCCTTTGTTTTCTGGTGGTTTGAAAACTACCACGTGGAAACCTCCCTCTTCACCATCCAAGGCAAGTTTGTATTAAGGTTGGTCTCACTCGACTTCGATATCTCGATCGATCTCTTTCTACTCCATGAACCATCGTTCTCAGAAGCAGGAACCTCAATGTAACCTCCTCGACCATCTTCATTGCTCTTGTATCTCGACCGAAGCCTCTCACTCTATCTACATCTCCTTTCTTTGTGATTCTCCTCTGAGCTCACTCCAATGGAGTTCTTTCTTTTTCTCTGTTAAGTGGAGCCATGAAAAATACGAGGTAGTTGTCATTGCAGCTGTAAGAAAACTTGTTGCTCAATGTTTCTCTAGAACGAAAGCAAAAAAAAAACCATGTGCTCAAAGGGCATAAAGGAAGTAGCAAGCATTACTTTTAAACTTCCCCTCCAACTTAAAAGCTTCATATAAGATATGAGAGAATCACTTGTAACACCTCCAACCTATAAGACATAATATATAAAGCCTTTATGTGGTCAGCAGTCCCAGCATCAAGTTCTCAAATGGACTTGATAACCTCTTTTATTCATTCATAATGGGTAGGTCCCTAGCACGCTTCTTGTTTACACACTTACATAATCTTGCACCATATGAATGTAATAATCATTGAAGTAGGGAACATTTTAAGTACTCAATATATGAGTGCTTTGACATATGGGGTTGAACTCTGCTTGTTTCAAGAGCTCAACATATAGATGTTTGGAAATGGAGTTGTCACTTCATAACAAGATCAACTCTTGTTAGACGAAATGTGTCGAGAGTTGATGCATATAAATAAAAAATGCTCAGTCACAAGACTAGAAATGTGATCAGCTTGATATTATCTTCAAACAACACATAGATATTAAACAATGTTAAGTAAGCCAAGGCCGTCCAAGCCGGGGGAAAATGGACAAAAGTTGCAACAACTGTCATTTTTTTACCTCAAAAGATAACTTGTCAGTTGATATGTCAAAGTTAAGAAAATCCCCACATTTTCTCAATCTAGAGTCAACATATCATAAGATAAAATAAATAAATGGGAGTGTGATTCATGTCTTGATAAACTTGCAACGTAATAACAAGAATAATGAATATCATGTTCTCATCTTTCATGGTTAACTATACACATTATTAACGTCGTTTACCTCTCCTCACCAAGTTGATCTAGAAAAGGCTCAGACTGCCTAGCACATGTAATGGTGGTACTTCCTATAGTAAGGATGAAAAGGGATAAAAGCAATAATCAGACCATCATTTCTGATGAGAATCAAACCCCCCAAAGAGGTTCTTCTTCCCAAGAGAGAGTAGATCGTGTCCAAGGCTTGTTTCTTCTCCTTCCTAAGCTTGCTAGATCTTCAAAGCAGGGTGAGGGAGGTCCACGGCCGAGAGGGAATGAAGATGGGAACGAGGGTGTTGCCGGCGGTCCTTGGGTTCACGGCCAAGGGAACCTCTCCTAGAGGTTCCTTGGCTTGGTCGGACTTGGATCCAAGATGTTAAACGAGTTCACTTTGAGAAGAGATGAGATTGAAGAAAGAAGATGTAAGAGAGTTGAAAGCTTGGAGTGATAGAAGTAAGTGGCGGCCTAGAGGGAGATAAACTCAACCTTAGGCTATGCCACTTCTATATTCTTCACTAAGGTTACAAGAAAGCCAAAGATGGCTTTAAATAGTCTAGGCATCAAGCCAACAAGGGAAAGCTCTAATGGGCCTTTGTGAGTTGAAGTCCATGTGCAAATGGCTCTTCATACTCACCAAGGCAAGACTAGAATAATAAAACTAAATAATCCAAAAATACAAAGAGGATAAAGATATAGGTGTGCACATGAATGCCTTAGAATCGAAGCATGGTCGATGCTTGAGTGTCGTGGCATTAACGCGTCGGCGCCTTGGTGGTCAATCGCCGGGACTCATCAATTTCTTAAAGTGACATTAAAATCAAATTGAAAGGTAATCAATAAAATGTCATATGGTTTCTTAGACACATAAGAAGCCGCTAACTGAAACCATTAATTTCAATTTAAAGGAGCCAGTAACCACATATTTGAACAAGCATCCGAGACAACTAAAAACATGATTAGAAAAAAAAAGCAAACAGTGAACAACATGTAACTATCAACATGCAAAAGACATGTAACAACATGCAAAAGACATTTAACTACATCAAAGATTGAACACAACCTTATAGATTAAGAATCCTTCTCAACAGATCAAATTATCAATGCTTAGGAAAGTACTAATAAACATGATTAAAAGGCAGTGAAACATTGATTTCCGACTTATATGAGTCACAAAAGGGCAAATCCAGGATCAACATTGAGTCATTTAGATCTGAGAAATCCAATTCACACAAAAATCATCCACTTAAGGCAATGAAACTGCATGCATCAAACTGTTAAACCTCTTTCCTAACAAATCAAACCAAAGAGAACACAAAAGGGAGGGAGCACCGTCAAATCCGATGCAATTACCTTCTTGAGTGAATCCCTCAAAGCCTTCCTGGGATCCTCCCTAAATGAATTACGGAAACCACAAGCTTCAAATTGCTAATGATCCTCCCCACATCTCTCTTCATCGTATCCCAAACCAGATTATTTTCTTGTGTTTGAGTGCCCTGAAAAAAAAAAAAAAACTCATGGAGCTTGTTAAATCATATAGTAACTCTTCAAGGGTAAGTACTAACGGTACAAGACCCAAGATGCTATACCTTCAAGTATGTTTGTGCTTCAGTTTTACTTCTTCCAAACTTCACAAGCATCCAAAAATAGGTGTTGTACTGATTGTTGATGTGGCCTGGAAAAGGTGAAACAGAGATGGAGTTTAGTTGGCTCAGTCACTTCATAATAACAAGTATATCAACTTCTAATGAACAAGTCAGTTCAATTTACCAAATATATACTAATATATTAATTTCTAGATAGTACACAATCCTATCATCGTTGCAACATCACATCGAACTACGTTTCATAGCATGCAGAAAAACAACGCTTGTAGTTACTAAATGCTTATTCCAATTGAAAAAGCTCCGGATTTTCCAATTGCGAAACGAATAAGGGACAGTCCTAGGCATTTGACTGTTCATATATACAAAACTAATATACAAACTGACTACTATTAACAGAGATAGAATATGAGGAAATTTAAAAGAAAATAGTAAGAATAATAACAGGAAGCTGAAGGTGAAGAAGAAAGAGCATACACGATCCACATCCATATCTTTGGTGAACTTCGATGGCTTCACGTTCCTCTTCCCTGTAGAAGGAACACAATTTCACTTTAGAGAAGATAGATGGTGGGGAACCAGATAAAAAAAACATGTCAAAAGAAAATTTTCAGTACCTTTGCGAGTTTGAGGGACCTTGCCATGGAGATTCAGTGGGATATCCTTCTTCTTTTTTCCCTTGAACAGGCTTCCCTTATGTGTCATCTTCGCCGCTAGATTCGATGATTTTTTTCAAGAGATAAAGAAGAATAACAAAATCTACTGCTTTCTCGATTTCTAGGGTTTTTTCCCGCGACGTTTCCCTGAGTATTTGGGGATTTCGACGAGAAACGAATAAAGAGAGACGACGGTTCAGGTGCTGGTTTTGCTTATTGGGCCTCCATGGCTTAGCAAAGCCTAATTAAACTGGGCCTTGCGGTGCTTCTTTTCTCTTCTATATCGTTATTGGTCGAAAAGACGTTTTGGTATTTTAAGTGACCCCTTTAGGATAGAATGATACTAGCATAGTACCCCATGCCAAGCACAAGTATAAATTTAATAAACATATTTAATATTATAATATTAGAACTTACAAAGTCATATAGTACATTTTATGATACTAAAAGATTATTATAATTTACGGTGCTCATACAAAATGTCATACTATAGGAAAGATAAACATTAATTGTCCAATCCAAAGGTGAATGTGAAATAGAAATCATATTTAATTATCTAAAAAACTTGAATAATATTAACTTTTTATTGAATTTATCTCCAATATATCCTTCTCTACACAAAAATTGATGCTACTGAAAAGTAAAACTAAAAATTTATTTTGCTATCTTATAATTTTCACTCTTTAATTAGTTTACGTGTGAATAAATTATATTTTAAAACCTTCAAGCAAATACATGACTAAAAAAATTGCTACCATCTAAAAATTATTTTTATCATTACAACCCGGCACAAATTACACAACTTAAGTTGGAAAATCCAATAACAAATTTAGATACTAACAAAATTTATACTCCTCAGTCCTTATTGACAATATTTTATTATTAATTAGTATTTTTAGAAGGTAAAATCATTTAGTTTCTATTAATATAAAATATAATTTTTATATTTGTTTACAAATGACATAACGAAATATATTATTAACATGAATTACAATGGAATAAAATATTAAATAGATATTGAGATTTGCTAATATAATTTTGAATACATATACATGTAAGCTTTTAGATATAGTAAAAGTTTCGTTGTTTGTTATCTTAAATAGATATGATTTGTATAACATGTTTTAAAAATAAAAAATATTAGGTGGCATGCAAATTTAGATAATTTATCAATAATTTAGATATGATCCGTAATATATATAATATTGGGATAAAAAAAGTAAATTTTAGTTTAGATTTAATTAAATAAATATGTTAAGTTAGTTTTATAGATATGATTAAATATATTAATATTGATTAAATATATTAAAATTTATTTTTTTGAATAATTTTTAAAAAGTTTGAATGATATGGCGGATGATGATTGAATGGGTGACGACACGTAGGCGAATTGAACGTTAGGCCAACACGTAGGATTTAAGCCTTTTCTTTAGTATATATATAGATATATAGATTTTAAAAAGCTCTAAGGACAGATTGGTATTTAAAATGAGTAACAACAGACAAATAAACATTTAATCATATAATTTTGGGTTCACTCAAATTGAACCAGTTTGATTATTTAAATCGGTTTTCTAATCTACTATATATCTACTAAACTAGAACTTAACTGCGTCACATGACACCACTTCATTAAAACCGTCACATGACACTCTGTTATTGAAACCGCCACGTGTCTTTTTTTCTTCACTTTTTAGAATAAATCAAATTATAAATTAAAGATTTTTATCATAAACCTATCACTAATTTCTTCCTAATTTAAATACAAATCAAGGACAAAAATTACAAGTTAATCACAAAGATTACAAATCCAAATTTTCTAACTATATACAAATCCAAAAATTTCTAATTATATGGATAATTGAGATACGAAATTATGATACATATATGATTTTGATATCAATATTATCTAGATCTATTTTTTAATACGCGACTGCGGATCTACCTCTACTATAATCGGCTATGCGATATGCATGCTTGTCATAAAGTAGCGATAGTTTTACCATTGGCACATACAAACTCTATCCTCACATGTAGAAAAACATAACAATTCCTCTCATCTTTATTCGGTTGGTTGTGTTATGGAGGTATCTTCCCTTGTGGTGTTCTTGTATACATGCATGTCATCTTAGGGGAAAATAATTTACTTAATTTTTCTTGCTGGACATTAAAGTAATGCTCTTGATGTCCTGTCTAGCTCCATCCTGAATGGAGATACAAAAATTCAGCATCAAGTTCAATTAACACCTAAATTTTTACTATCTGAAAGATATGATATGAAAATAATCCAAGGGAACTCGTAAACACTATATATACATCTTTCTATTCTTCAATTTCATCAACTACACACACACACAGAATAAAGAACAACACATGAAAATATCAATATTTTGACAAGGTTATTTATTTTACATAGTCATCAATACATAACAATGCATAGAACATTAAAACATGAATTTCTAGAGATGTCTACTCAATAGCATTGCCACTATCACAACTAAATCACTTTGCAAAAGCCAAACCGATGGTGCTCAAAAGACAAAATAACTAAAATGATGAATAAAATGTTAATATTTATATTAGTCTCACCATTGATTCTTCATCCCCTTCACCAAACCACAATGTCAGGTCACATAAGGCATCGGTTGTGGACTCCACAGTCACAGGCTCACGATATGAACATCTATAATTTTTGAAATTTTCTTTGAGCTTTAGAGTAGTGCAAAAGGTAAAGCGGAGCAAAATACGACTAATGACTCAAAAAAAAATACATATTTTCAATATAATAGGATTTGTAAATGTGTTATCATGTTTGGAAAAAAAAGTGAGTCTGTTCGACATGTTTTTTTTTAATTATTAAGCTCACCGGAAGATATAAATATAGAGACACAAATCCTTATTTATTCTATCAACACTAAAATTTCAATTACAATATCTAAACCCATCCAAGCATCAAATAAAGATAGTTGTATTATGGTGATAAGATCGTGCATGATTTTTTTTCATAAAATTCGAAGTTAAAACTTTCTTAAATGGGTAGGAAAGTTAATTAGATAAAATATAGGGTTGATTTTTAAATATGTATGTTTTTTTATAAAATATAGGGTTGATCTTTTAACATGTATATTTTTTTTCTCATGATAAGAAGTTGCTTTAAGGTTTAAAAGTATGTGTGAGTATATATATAAAGAAGGGGAAATAAATTTAAATTTTATATAAATTAGATTTAGCTAATTGAAAAAAAACTCATATGATTAAATGAATGATAGAGTGGGAAATATTTGTTTTCTCCTTGCCTAGAAGAACAATTTAGTTTTTACTTCAATTTTGGTATACACAATTCACGGGACGAAGTATGGATCTAGAGCCCATGATTACCGAGTTAGCTGAGTCTTATAAGTGAAACGCAAGAGCTCTCTAGATTCTCTTTATTGGTGCTCTATATCTCTGAGTTGGATAAATTGTCTGATTTAGAATTTTGAAATTTCATTGAGAATGTTACCTTTGAGTATCACGTGTGTTATTATCAACTACACACGAAATATTACAACCATTTTCATGGATGGTATGGCTCGAAGATTGAACGCTTAGATGGGTAAATCTTCTAACCCGTACAAGTAAGTAACTCTTACTCTTTTTTTCAATTCTCTCATTTTCTTTGTTTCTTTTGCTACTGGATTGTATTTTCTTTATTTTTGTTAACGCATTGTATAGTTAGAGATTTAGGGTCAAATGCGTTTGTGTCTTTATTTACTGTTTGCATGAGTTAATTGTAAAGGCGAGAAACCAGGCAAGGCAATAATAGAGGAATTAAGGCAATTTGGGTATAAGAGGGAAGTGGGTACTATTCTCATTTCTTCCTCTTCTAATGAGGGAAATTGGTAATTATAATATTATCATTTCTTCCTCTTTTCATTTCACTGTCATGTGATGGGTTTTGATCCATGACCTTATGCGTGGGATAAGACCACAAAAAAAGGAGTAAAAGGAAAATACGATAATCAATTAGGAAATTAGCATATGTAAATCCTTCCATAGGTGAAAGGTACTATTTGAGGTGGCTCCTTACAAATATAAGAGGTTCGTTGTCATTTAATAATTTGCTTACTATTGATAGGAAGAAATGTTAAGCATTTAAGGAATTGGTTCAAAAGGCTTATCCACGAGCCATACAACTTTAGATTTGAACGCTCTCTAGGAGACTATATGCTTGTGAGTAGAGTAAATACCCAACTTTGGAGTAATCAAGTACAAAATCTCAAGAATGTATATTTCTCTATGGTGTTTTCGACTTTGTCTTTTCAGCGCTCACTCATCTTATATTCATCCAAGCAAATTGCCAAGCCATTAGAAAACACCATAAATGCAGCGAAATTCCACACAACTCCTTAATCTATTTAGCGACACAGATTGTAAGGCCCTACATTTATGCGCACTTATCTTTGCATTTGAGACCCTAAACCTTTTTTTCTCCAATAGGAAAGTCCACATCACATCAATGAAATTATCACAGAACTCTTTGATTTTGGTGGCATAGATAGTAAGGCTTTCATTTTCCAAAAATATGCAATAATGTACATTTACAAATATCAAATTATAATATTGCAACATTTTTATACATATCATGGTGACAAAATATTAAAGCATTTGTGAATCCCAAAACATATAGGTATCCAAACAAGTAGCAACAATGTTTCCTTGAACTATAGGTATATGCATGTCAATTTGAAATGTTAGTTGAATACTTGAACAAATTATAAATATAGTCACACTTGGATTAATCGTTATTAACAAGTATGTCCATTGTTCTGTGGGTCACGATGCCAAAAATATCATTATTTGAGTTGATACAAGAGATAAATTTGACTGGTTTGAAATAACCAAACAAAAAAAATGTACTAGCTTTTAGTAGAAGTCGTTTATCTACTATTTAAGAGGTAGAACAAATATGATATTTTGTGAGCCTTAACAGAACTTGTAAATGTAAGAAATAAAACTACGCTATCGTTACATTTAGCGTGTTGTCATTACAATTGACATATCAAATACAAAAATTCTACAATTTTAAAATACTTACATCTGACGAGCTACAATACTTGTATCTTGTAACTATTGGTGTCGTCTAACAATTTAAATTTTAAGGAATACTATATATTAAAAACATCAGATTCCCCGTGCGAAGCACGGGGCGACAAACCTAGTAAAAGAAAAAACAAGATGGTAAGAGTAGTAAATGAAAAGATTAAGTAAAGGGAAAAACCAAAGGATCATATGCATGTTGAACCTGCCAAAATTGTTTTACTTTTTTAATTCAAATATTATTGCTATTCAGGGGAATGTGTACATGTGTGACATGTATGTGACCGACGTGACAATTTTTAAAGGCTTCTCAAGGCATGTTTAACATGTGGCCACACCGACTTCTACCTATGTGCAAAAGTTGTTGAAGCTCCTTCTCCGTGAAGATATGCTTCTCCATTATCATCTCCACCATCGAAGTCTTGAAACCGTTGTACATATGACTCGAACTCTTGACAACACCAAAGATGGCCTTCACCTTCTCCTCTAATGGCGCAACCTTGACTTCGGAGCCCCACTTCTTCAGGGCCTCCGTCCGGTCTCTGGATTCGGGTCGACCCGATCGATTTCGGGTCGGATGAGAGAGAAGGCATAGTTTCTCCGTCAACGTCATCTTCTCTCTTGCCGTCGTTGTTGAACCAGTCTTCGAAGGAGGAGCGGAACGACTTTGATCTCTCCTTATCGGGGGTAATGCTATTCAAATTATCCACATATAGTCATGCTTCTCTATTGTCTACCATCTTTTCAGTCTCCTGCAAATCCACTTACAATTAAGTTAATTAATTGTTATTCCAAGTTTGTGTTTTTGTTCAAACTACGGGATTCAACTATATGCAATATCAACTTAAGTCTTTTCTATCGTATTGTTTGTTGATTTGAATTCATTAATTATACCAATAATGAGGCGTGGAACAAGTATACTATGTTGTGAGTCTTAGGAACACATATATATTTTCCCTTTTTATAGTGTTGTTGCAATACTGAGGTCACTAACAACTCAAAATTGTCATTGGCTATTCACACAAGTCAAAAGATACCTTTTTATATATCAGTTGGAACTAATAAAATAATATTTGGAGGAATTATTAGTTGAATGATTCATACACTCCAATCACCTTGTTCTAACCTTGGTACCATTTTTCAATTGTTCTTATACTATGTAGTAATGGTATATATATATTGAGAAGTGCAATTGTTTTTTCAGCGTTGTGTTATTGTTTATATTAATTTGCACACAAATGTAATATTGTCTTCCGTTATTATATTTCGTACATGTGTTGGATATATTGGCCTTTCTTGTATGTGGAAACCAGTTCTTATAACTTCTTGTTATATATCTACTGATTTCTGAGTGCTGCTAATGACAAGGAAAAGACAGATATGGGATTACTTGATGATGTGAAAGGTATGCCAGAACACTGAATGCATATTTTCTTAGGATTACTTTTGTGTTTTGCGTATATGGTATGCAATCATTTAAATACAACATATTGCAATTCTAAGGAAGAAAAATATAATCAAATCCAGTCTCTACAATTATGGAATCGGGGAAGCAGTAGCTGCAACCTGCAGATAGTGAAGGCGACTCTCTAAAAGCTTATCCACCGTAGCCAACAACAAAGTGGCATGTCTTGCGACCCTGTGAAACCCGAATTAGGAGTTACTTGGCTAGCCAACAACACAAATAGATTACAAGATCAATGAGCTCAGATCCACTTCAAAACACACACACACACCTGATGTAACATCCACTGCTTATTCAAATGTTGAGTTCAGGCCTTGTTCATCACTGAGTTCGGTGACTTGAACAATCTATGCGGTGCTACACAATT
This sequence comes from Rheum nobile, assembly GCA_027886185.1. Taxonomy (NCBI): domain Eukaryota; kingdom Viridiplantae; phylum Streptophyta; class Magnoliopsida; order Caryophyllales; family Polygonaceae; genus Rheum; species Rheum nobile. Next base: position 6,177,267 of record WOAB01000644.1, on the reverse strand, counting down.
CCCGCACTTAGTTTATATAATACAGGGCTATATACTCATTAACATGTCTCAAACACTGGAGTCATTAATACAATATTAATGTGCCTTACTTGTATGGTAATATGTCATTAATTTAGCACATTGCACACATGGTAAAACCAAACCTTTTCAGCAAGCTTATTAGCCACATGTTCCTCCTCGCTTATGTTGAACTTCTTTTTCGATGAGAATCCAAACACGTCATGAAGGAATTCGTTTTCCTCTTAAAATGGAAACACGAACTTTTAGTAATCCAGAAACGGAAAGTACCCTGCAACTCTAGATCCTTTTACAACACTTAAAAATGCTTTGTATATCATGTATGGGAGTTATGAAGATAATCCAACCTATATATGCTTGACGAAACCTCCCCTGAGAAAGTTCATTTGTCATGACACAAAGGAAAAGACTGTCAGAAGTCAAAACACGCAGACTCAAGACAAGAAACAAGAACTAGAGAGATCAGAGGTTTAGTAACCTGTATCAACTGTGACCATGACGAGGTGGTCAGTGATTCTCCTTCAATCTTTGTTTGAAGCTTGAGGGGGATAACCATCGTGAGAATGTTGAAACCATATCAACAAAACTGAATAAACACCAAATCTCAAGGGAGACGGATATCAAAGTATGTAAAATAGGCACCTCTACAAACTCCAAAACATCATAAAACATATTCCTCTGGCTGTTAAGATCCTTTTTTATTTGACCTTTCCCACCTGCCTCAGCAGCAAGATCCTTCACTTGATTCATAACTTTTGCTTCAAACCTTGTAAGTACACATGTTCATCACGTGGTTTACTAGATTCATTATTACTATTATTTGCAGAGTCCTTTCCTTCAGCTGGGTTTTTTCAAAAACTCCAATCTCACATAGTATTGTCAATGCTTCGCCAACGATGATATGTATAGATCTATCATCATTGTTTAATAGAGTGGATAAATAAGCAATAGATCTGCAAAAATAGTGAAGTATATTATGTTATGGTAATCATAAGTACTAGCTAAAAGCAATAAACAAAGCTATTATAACTGAAACTATGGCGAATATTGAGAACTAAACCATTACATAGACCGAAAAAGTATGGTTTTGTTGTTTTCTGTTTCCAACACGTCATCTATGCCATTTCAAAACTTCCATCGTAAAACCGACTAATTTTAATATGTATGTATTGCCATTCAATCAGATATACAAGAATTATTGCCCCTCAAAATCAACTCAATATTTATATAAATCAGTTAGTAACTATATAGAAACATATAAAATTAATGACATAGTAGTTAAATTATAATGAAAAACTATTGTGATTTAGAAGTAAAGAAATTATAAGAACTAATTCAAGCTACAAAGAAAAATACTAAATGGGTTTATGTAATATATTACATTATGGCTTAGGTAATATTTTGTATAACATATAAATGAGCTTCAACTAGAAAGTGCTTTCATGTGCATGAAGTATTTCAGAATCTCAACATTGAAGTAGATATTTTAAAGGAGATGGAAGAGCTAGAGCAAGAGCAAAAATACAGTCCTTCATATTATGTCAAGAAGACTGAGGAGTTTCATATACAAAGTGTTTCACATATTGAGCTAGAAACAATAAGAGTCGATATCAAAAGATGAGGAGAGACTCAAATTGCATACCTAAATATTGCAAGAAGAATGGGAAGTCATTTATCCAAGAGCATTGAACTTTTAGGAAAAAAGAAAGCATTTCAAAATCTTAACATTGAAGTAGAGAGCTTAAAGATGGGAGAGCTAGATCAAGAGCATGAAGTACATTCTTCAGTATCTGATATCAAGAATTTTGAGGAGCTTTAAGTACAAAGTGCTTCACATATGAGTCAGAAACAAAAAGAGCAATGTCACCAGGTAAGGACAAACTCGATTTGCATATGAAAATATTGTAAGGGATATTGGAAGTCATATTATCAAGTACACGGAGAATGCATGCATAAAGGAAACATTTATAATTTCTTAACATTGAAGGTGAGTAATCAAATAAGATGGAAGAACCAAAGCAAAAGCAAGATGTACAATCTTCTTTATCTGGTGCAAGAAGTCTTAGGGACTTCATATACATGTTGACTTAGAAATAAGATAATTGATGTAATTTTTCTATCAAAAAATTACGAGAGAAATTGAAAGTCCTAATATCCAAGAACAATAAGCTTTCAGGACAATGAAAACATTTTAGAATATCAACACTGAAGTTGAGATGTCAAAGAAGATGGAAGAGATATAGCAAGTGAAAGATGCTAGTTTCGATATCTAATGTCATAAAGTTTGTGGAGCCTCATATACAAACTATATGTTAATTCAGAAAGAAAGAGAATCAATGTCAAAAGGCTCAATTTCTATTTAAAATATTGCAAGAGTAATTGGAAGTTAGAGACCTCAAAGAAGATTGAAGAGCTACATTATGAACAAGATGTACAATCTTAATGGAGAATGCTCAATTTTGCCATACATTGATGAAAATTATGTACTACATGCCAAGTAGTGTAATTTATGGTACCAAATTGATATGAGCACAATAATGTCACATTTTAGGCCACGTACACTTAATTTTGTATCAATCTATAAATACCATAATTAGAAATAGGAGGCTTAACACAATATTAAAAGAACGAATCTCATTAGTGCATACTTAAGGTCCAAGTCAAAGCCAATAAAATCATGTCATTATTGAATATATGAAATTGGTTTTATACCCGTCAAATCATGTGTATTTGGGTATATACCATCAAAACTTACAAATTAAATATAAGCCCATCAGACTATAAGAAATTTAGTTCATTATTCTTAATATATTTACATTTAAGAATATAATTATTTTAATTTAAAGTAAATTATACAAAAAATACTCTTAAAAAATATAAGGTTTTTATTGTTGTTATGTTATTACTTGCATTTAGTTTCACAATTCAGATTTTATAAGGTCTTTGTATAGCAAAGCCCTTTTAACTTCTCTTATCTCATAGCTAATTGCAAGGGGGTTCGCTGCCTCATTAATGGTACAATTTCTATATAACTTGTCTTATCTCGTAATATAAACGTTCTCCTATGGATGCACTGTGTCATATAATATTTGCTAAATAATGTATAATTTTATTTAAATATATATAAGACATTGTCTTAAAAAATTCTACATGTTAAATACGACTTACTAGCTATTATTTAAGAGGCGTAACAAGTATAGTATTTTGCAAGCCTAACTAAACTTGGATTTGAAAAGAAATAAAACAACATGTTCTTGTACGCAACTTTCGTAAAATCTACAACAGAAAACTCTTACAATTATAGCACTACAAGTAACGCTATATTTACAACTTGTCTATCTCCACTCAACTCTTAAAGAGAAAAAAAAACTTCAATAAACTTGCTAAAGATAATTATTCATCAACAAATTAATATTACTCTAAAAAAAACACGAAATTTATTTAAAAAATATTAGATTTGTTACAATTTTATTAGCCCGTGCGAAGCACGAGCATCAAATGCCTAGTATTAACAAACTATAAGAGAAAAAGAAACAAGAAGAAGAACTTAACTTAGAGAGAGGAGAGTGAAATACCCCAAATAAGTTGATAATGGCATTTTGGTAAATTAATTATGGGGTTTACTAAAAAGGGGGAAAAATGGGAATTTGGGGGATTAAATTCCTAACTCCCTAAATTCGGATCTCTCTCTCTCGATCTTCACTGTATGTGGTCTCCCTTCCCTGTGCTCAGCTTCATCTTCCCCGACGAACCGACCCCTTCTCCTGTGCCAGCCGAGCCAGCTCCTTCCTCCGGTGAGCCCTGTTCACGCGTCGCCCTCCTCTGTCTCTTCTCCGGCGAGCGCAAGCTGCGGTGTGAGCTGCGAACTGGTGTTGTTCGCTGTCCATGGCTGTTGACGTGTGTTGATGCGGGTGGCTGAAGTTGCTGGCGCCGAGAAGCCGAGCTTCTCCTCCGTCCGGCGAGCTGCTCTTCCCTCCTCCTTCCTTGCTGAAGCCGTTCGTGGTTGATGTTCGTGCCGTCGTGCTGCTGTGTTCGTGGCTTCGAGCTGCCGCTGGTGTGGGTCGAGCCGAGAGCTTCTACTGGTGGTCGTCTCCGGCGTCGGGAGCTCTCTTCCGGCGAGGACTAGCGAAGAGTTGAAGAGGATTTCGTGAGCTATTGAGTTGATTTGTGTGTGTGTGGTTGGCTGATTTTTGAAGGTTCGTTCGGATTGACTGGAGATCTCTGAGGTCGTTGTGGTTCGACTTGAGGCAAGAGGAACCTTGCTAACTTTATATTTTTATAAATGGATTATGCCTAATTTATTTCATAATTAAGTTTACCGTTGCTTGGTCGAAAATGGGTATGTGCGTGTGATATGATTTGTCTTGTATCGTATTCGATTAAATGTTGACGTGGTAGTCAATTGTGACTGAATGTGATTGATTGTTGTTAATAGTGTTTGTTGACACTTGTGTGTGTGTGTGAATGTGTGTGTCTGTTAGTATTTGTCTTAAGTGGAATATTGATTGTTTGCTTGGTTGTGGCAGATATTGGTTATGTGCTGGATTATTGATTTTGTGTTGATATGGTTGAATGTGTTGGCTGGTTGTCTTGTGTTGTGTTTGATTGGAGGTTGGTGTGATAGTTGATTGTGGATAATTGTGAGCGTTGGTTTCCCCCTTTAAGGGTGCGGGCCAACACAGAATAGGCTAGGACTGGGCGGCGCCGGAAAAGGTGGCTGGTCCAGGCCCCCCATGATTGTCTTCCCACTTTAGTAGTGCGGGCCAACACGGAATAGGTTGGGACTGGGCGGCGCCGGGAGGGGTGGCTGGTCCAAGTCCTTCGTGGTTGTCTTCCCACTTTAGTAGTGCGGGCCAACATGGGATAGACCGGGGTGATGTCTCACCCGTTTGTTTGGTAATTGTGTGTGATTGACTGTTATGTGTGCGTTGACAGTTGTGTGTTGGCAAATGTGAGTGATTGACAATTGTTTGTGTATTCGAAATGTTACGTCATGCTATTGGGTTGATTGTTGTGTGTTGAGTTATGCTATCCATTATAATTGGTTGATTATCTGTTAAATATTGGGTGTGTACCTGGATACATGGTTTTGTGATGAATGTTGATTATGTACTTAATTAAGTGGTTGTGTTGGTAAACTGGTTGTATGTTTGGTAATTGGTTTATGTTGGATGTTCATTGTTATTAGTTGTGGTTGTGGGCCATTGTTGGCCAGTGGTTGTGGTTGTGAGATTTCGTGTGTTATAGTGGTTGATTGTAACTGGTCAAGGTTGTAAATTTCTGTTGGTATGGTTGTTGTTGGTAGCTAGTGGATTATAAAGGTTGGTTGTGTTGATTGAGGATATAGATTGGGTTCCCATCTTGAGGGTATGGGCCAATACGAGTTGAGTTTGAATGTATGAGTTGCAGTCTAGGTTGACGAATCGGCGGCACCAGAAGGGTGGCTGGCCTGGATCGTTATTTTGGTTGATTGTATTATGTAATGATTATATCGTTGATGCTTATGTGTTTGTTGTTGTGAAGGTTAATTGAATTTGTTATGTAGTGCAGTAGTGAGTTCAGTCTAATTGATTAGCTGTGGTTGTAAGTCAGTCATAAGATGTGTATGTGCTTAGGGTTGTTGATTAAGGTATTAGGAATGGAGAGGAAGTTGGATTGGATCGTTCTTTTCGTCTATGCTTGTGATGAGTTTTAGGATGGATTGAAAGAGATTAATATCGTGTAGAATTGGATAAGATTGAGTATTGGATGATTATGTGATAGAGTGTGTTTTTGTTTAGGCGTGTGTTTTATGTTGATTGGTCGGTATGATATGGTATATATTGTATGATCTGTTGTTGTTTGGTATTGTTGATTGCCATGATAACTCTATGGTTTTGAACTGTTTTGGCTGGGCTAATCTTGCCATGGTCTTTCACGAGACTGACCAACTGCGGTTTACGTGCCGTGGTTGGCTGGGGTATCGGGTCCCTCAGTCAATCAGGCTTTTCAGGTTCAGCGCCAGCAAGGAGGTTCCTGATCATCGTCGGTTTTGGAGTCGAGAACTCTACTTTTGGTTTGAGACTTTGACTTGATTGTATGTATCGTTTTGGTTTTGGACCTTGAAGTGGTCGAACTTGTTGTTTTGGCTTTTGGTCTTTGGTTGTTGGTTTCTGGTTTGTAAATTGTAGTACTTTCGTATGTTAAGTTTGATTGTGGTTTCAAACTCTGGGCAGGTTTTGCAGGTTTTCCGCTGTGCCGCTTTTGATACATTATATATATGGGTTATGTTTTGCATTTTTTTCTTTCACCCGCCTTATAATCCTTCTGGATTATGGCACTGTAGCACCACTGGCCTGGGGGTGTTACAGAGAGAAGGCAGAGCGTCAAGATTGACCCCAAGTCCGACATCTTGCTAGGTTGACAGCATCAAAATTCCCTGCCAAATTTGGCTCCAGGTCGCACAAATTCTGCTCACTCCAAGACGTATTTTTTTTAACTTTTATTTTTCAATCTCAATATCGTTGGCCTCAGAATTAGGGATGTCAATGGGGAATCCCCGCTATGGGAGCGGGGATGAACATTTTAAATAGGAACGGGGGTGGGGATGGGGCAAAAACCACATCCCCGCGTGGGGATGGGGACGGGGATAGAGCCCCCCACCCCACTCCTCGCCCCGTCCCCTTCAGGGATCCCCACGAGTATATCCATTGGTAATCCCCGTGGTATCGTTCATTGAGTTTTCCCACGGGATTAGTTATTGAATATCACCATTTGGAAACTCGATGAGATTTCCCATGTGAAATTTTCATGGATAAAGTCGGGAGCTTGCGATTTTTTTTTATATTTATAATTTATAGTTGGTAATTGATTTTTTTATTTGACAATATTGTGTAATAGACATTTATAAATATTAGTACGCATGTACTATGAAATTTTAGGGACTTGTTTTTTCATTGAATTCAACTCACGTATTATATTGTTGTATTTTGTTTGACAATGTAGATTAACTGAAAAATCATAACAGGAAAATGAGTAAGAAAAATTTCGTGGGGGTTAAATGGGGATATTTATGGGGAACTTGTTTGACTATCAGTGGAGAAATCACATGAATTTCCACGGAAAGACTCGAAACAAATGTTAATTGAGAAAATTTAACGGGGATGGAGATTTGGTGGGGACAGAGACGAGGACAACTTTAGTTCCCCACGTGGAGATAGGGATGGGGAGTGTTTTTCTAAACGAGGATGGGGACGGGAATACTACTCTCCACCCTGAACCCGCCCCATTGACATGCGTACTCATAATTCTTTGGGAAAAAGACAAATAAACCTTTTTCTTTAAGGAGTTAAAAATATACCCTAACATAATAATAGGGAATTAGTAATTCATCTATAATACAACTAGACCAAAATGTCTCTCTTTACATTTTTTACTTTACAAAAATAAGAAATCCTTCAATTATGTATATTTCTTCTTCTTCTCCACTAAAGTCCATACACCCGAAATCACCAAATCCTAGATAGCTAGACTCACCACCACCACCGCCCTCCCACGCACTAGCACCACTACCGCCTCCACGCAGTGCTTTCTCACTCGTGCATCCACCACTAGTCGCCATCGACATCGCGCTTCACCTCCGCGCTCTCACCACGCGCCGCCCTCCTGCTTGCTCCTCCCCGTTCGCACAGAACCTAGCGCCACCACGCACCACTAGCGCCTCCATGCACCGCCCTCCCTGTTTGTGCAACCACCACTATCCGCCGATGACATCGTGATCCGCCTCCGCGCTCCCGCCATGCACTGCCAGACCGTCACGCATAATTCGTGTAAATCTGGTGTGTATATGGTATATTGGGAATGACGGAGATTATTTCGTGTAAAATATGTTTCTATATGGTATACTGTGTGTGAATTATGTATATACTACACCACATAATTCGTGTAGAATACACAAATTTCGTGTAGTGATATGTTTCTATAAGTCTGTGTAGCATACGAAAAGCATGTGGAATTATGTATACACAAAGCCGAATTTCGTGTAGAATACATATTTCATGTAGTAATATGCCTTCTATATGGTGTAGTATATACATAATTCGTGTAGTAATATGCTTTTATATAGTTGCTTACACGAAGCTTATATAATAGCATAGACGAAATTATGTAGAAGCATACACGAAATTATCTAACTTACACGAATATTATTTAGAGGCATACACGGATTTATGTGGTAGCTTACACGAAACTTATATAGTAGCATACACAAATATTATGTAGTAGCCTACACGAACTTATGTAGAAGCATACAAGATATTATATAGTAGCCTATACGAACTTATGTAGAAGCATACACAATATTATATAGTAGCCCACATGTATATTATTTAGAGGCCTACACAAACTTATGTAGTAGCTTACATGAAACTTATATAATATCATACACGAGTATTATGTAGTATCCTACACAAACTTAAGTAGTAGCCTACACATATATTATTTAGAGGCAAAACTTATGTAGTAGCTTACATGAAACTTATATACACTAAAATTTACTTTACACTAAAATCGTGTACCTTTAATTACTTTACAATAAAGTCTACTTTACACGAAAATCTACTTTACACTAAAAACTTAACTACTTTACATAAATTTTGTTTACACTAATTTAGTTTACATCAATCAATGTTACATAGAATCCCAAAAAATCGTGTTATCTATCTTACTTACACGAAAAAATCGTTTATAAAATCGTGTACCCTTAATTACTTTACACTAACATCGTGTAATCTCATCTACATAAAATCTTATCTACACCAAAAAACGTGCACTCTAAATTACTTTATACTAAAATCTACTTTACTCTAAAACCGTGTAATCTTATCTACATAAAATCTCATCTACACGAAAAATTCCAAATAAAAATCGTGTAATCTATCTTACCTACACAAAAAATCTCATCTAAAATCGTGTACCCTTAATTAATGTACACTAATATTATGTAATCGCATCTACATAAAATCTCATTTACACGAAAAATCCGTGTACTCTAAATTACTTTGCACTAACATGTACTTTACACTAAAACTGTGTAGTCTTATCTAGGAGTTGCAAACGGATATATCCGATCCGTTTCGGTTTGATATGTCGGATATCCGGTAAAAAATATTCACAAAATTCCTATCCGTATCCGATAAATATTATCCGGATCGGATCAGATATTCGACTCGAATATCCAAATTATCCGGTTACTAGAAAACCTATTAAAAATTAAATCAAAATGTTAATTTTTCTAATTCAATCAAAACTAACAATCCGTAAAGTGCAAACTAAATGTCAAATATCAACACCATTTGCAAGTCCCTGTAATTTTTTCTAATTCAATCAACGATGAACACTCGGTCTTGACAAAAAAACATATTTGCTCTGTTTAGTGAGGCGACAATTAGTACATGAATTATTGATTTTGGGTTTTAATTCTATAAGAATGATAATCAAGGTTGTTTTTTTTATTAAAAAGGAATAAAATAGGAATGTTGTATTGGAGAATTGAAGTGAGTTTAATTACTTAAAAATGTACAAGCACCATTTTGAGATCATCTAAACTAATTAAACATTTTATACTAGTTATAAAAACATATATTTTATAAATTAATAGTATCGGATTCCCGGATATCCGGTAAACAAAATATCATGATCCGTATTCGGTTCAGATATCTGAAAAAATCACCCGGATCAAATTCGGATAAAAACTAAACGGATGTTTTTAGATACAAACTTTTAGGGTTCAGATTGGTGGGTTATCGGATCAGGTCTGCCAAATCAGATATTTTTGCTCACCTCTAGTCTTATCTACATAAAATCTCATCTACACTAAAAATTTGTTTTTTAGTTTATCCTTGACATCACAACAATCATATAAGCTATAATGGAGAACCTACAGGAAATCAATTTTGTTACTTATTTGTGCTACACTGCTACATAGAATTTTAATTAGATACGATGTACAAACGACAAATATATAAACTAGATGATCCTGATCGGGATACGAAGTACATACAAGCGTCGCATCATAGTTAATCAAATTTTAATCTGATTAACTACATGTAGAAAATATTAGGCGATGATAATCGATAATTAATTGTAGAATTAATGTAGCGCGGAAAGTAAACAACAATCGAAAATAAAAACACACTTGGCGAGAACACGAAGAATACCAGGTGAGAAGGGACGGTGGCCGGCCGCCGAAGCAACGGAGGACAAACGAAGCGACGACCGACGAAGCAACGGAGGACCGACGAAGGTGGCTGGCAGTGGAGTTGTAGAGACGACGACCGGTGGAGGGGTGAAGACAATGGAAATAAAATTTTACACAAGATTTGCAATTATGGTAAATTAGATTATGGTTAATTTAGTCATTAAAAAATAAATAGATAAAATTTTCAAAAATATTAAAAAAAAGGGTACACTTTTGGAAGGGCATTATGAAGTGGGAATTATTAAGGGATTCTTCTCGAATTCTTTTGAGTTTCGACAAAAAAAATAATAATTCTCTTCCAGTTGATATTTTGTTCCTTTCGCTATGGAGATTGGACAATCGTCGAAATCCTGAACAGATCTTGTTCAGAAAATTTAGGCTATGTTTGGTACAATATATTTATTACTTAGTAATATAAAAATTTTATTTCAAAAGAGTACTTTTATGAGTTTCGATAAACGGACAATAAAATTATTTTAATTTTATTTTCACTACACACTTCTAACAAAATACACACATATCAAGAAAAAATACTTTTCTCACCAAACATACTTATCAATAAAAAAGTCCTTATAAATAAAAAAAGTCTTTATAAATATCACTACCAAACACACCCTTAATTCAATAACAACATTGTAAAATTTGAAGAGGCATTTCGAAGCATTTGAATGCAAAATCGAGTGAAATTTCAATGTACGAAAAAAATGGAAGGATGGCTTTATTTAACGCATTTTTTTTCTTTTCACATGTAAATTGATGCATCAAGCGAGAGCATACGCTTAAAGAAGGCGCACAAGGGTATTTATGAGAAGAATGGGTAAAGTTAGTATGCCTAACAGAGGCGTACCAAATGCTGGATATTCGTTAGTACGCCTAAAGGAGGCGTACTAAATGTTGGATATTTGTTGTTGGGCCTTTAATTAGAACTTCTCTATTAGGCGTACCAATTAAAGTCTCAACATATAGTACGCCTCATGAAGGCGTACCATAAGACTTTTATACCCAAATTGGTGCGCATCCATAAGGCATACCAATTTAGGTAAGAAGCCGCGCACAACTTCTTCTTTCTCTGACTCTCTTCTTCCTCGACAACGTTTCCCCCCAAAAAAATCGATTCGGCTTACCAGGCACCGACGGCGACCTCGGCGGCAGCGACGGTGAGGCATTTACGGCGCGATCGATGCTGCAATGGCGGTTGGGGGCGGCGATGAGAGGGATGGAGGTGGAGGCAACGAGCAACAGGTGGCTGCCGGAGGTGGAGGCGGCAAGGAGATGGAGGCGCAGGTGGTGGTGCATCGTGGTGGTGGAGGGAGACGCCGGGGCGGAGTCCAAGGGCCGATCCGCTTATTGGGCAAAATCCATACCGAGCTAGGGCACAAATTCGAGCGGACGTTGACGTTGACATTTCTGCGATTCCCGCACCAAAGGCAGACGACGTTGAGACCCCACCTGTTGATCGTATGTGAGGAAGCCATCATGTATGTAATTTTTGAATTCTTAATTTATATATTTTTAATTAATAATGCTATTATATGTAATGAAATGATATTTTGTAGTTTAGAATTAGGTTTAGAAATAGTTGTAGAAATAGTTTTTTAAAATAGTTCTAAAATAGTTTTAAAACTAGTTTGCATTGTCTTTAACGGTTGTTGGAGTACAATATTCCATTATGATAGATATAATAACGAGTCATACCTTTGATATAAGGCCTATCATAATAAGAAGTAGGAACTTGATTATTTGTGATTTCAACCATAATGGCGCAATGAGAGACTCTCATTCTCATTGAACCATACAAGAAAGATGCAACTCCTAGGAGAGTATACTTGTAACGCATCCATATCTTAATTATAGATCAAATTTTATTAGATTGCATTATAAAGTTCATCTCGGAAAACTAAACATATAAACCATTTTTCAAGATGACAAGGCCAAAGCCATCATATTTACTCTTGGTATCTATTACAGATTTTTTTCTTGTAAGTTGGCTCATGTTAAACAATGTGTCTTTCAACGTGCTCATCTTGCTTTCTAAGATGGGAATTAAGTTGATCAATGTCACCTTTATGTTTTTTTTCCTTAAGGACACAAAATTTACTGATGAATCATAAATGCATGTAACAAATATGATCACCTCACCAACTCCAAACTAGCAAGAAAAAAAAATAGTAGAATCAACAACAACAAGCAAAGCTGGCATCATCTTCACAACATTAGACACACACACAAAAGATTGGTCATCAAAAGTTAGAAGCCTCAAATGCATAACAAGTAGCAACATCACGAGCAAAAAACCAGCCAACAAGAAAGTAAAAAAACATAAAATCAACTAGAGACACCAACAAAGTGAAAAATTCCACCAGAGACACCAAAAATCCACGAGTAAAAAAGTTTGCCAATCTCAATTGACAAGTACACAACTTTGTAAGACCAATACGTGTAATTGATAGAAAATATGTAATCCACAATCAATCAATCATGACTTAGTCACTCTTAAGTGCACAATTAATATACAACATTGCAAAAATAACAACTTTTGAATAATATGAGCCATTGTTACAACTCAATCCAATGGTTGTCGGTTCTCCCTATTTTACACCCCAAACCCCCATCTCCATATGATCCAAACTCTTAAAATCATTCCCAACATTTAAAAAACAAAAAACATACAAAACCTTGTTAAACTTTTGCCATATTATTAATTAATATGGAGTATATCAGTACAATTATTACACTTGACAATCAAGTCACGAGGGTAGGCTACCATCCACTTTAAATTTTATGCTCTCTAATTGTGCTCCCTTCTATGTTGCCTTTAGGTGGTACTTGCTTATTTTATATCTTAAACCTTAAATTAGGATTAATAATTAAGATTTAATGTTTATAGTTTAAGATTTAAGTGTTAGCTTTTAGGATTTAGGATATAAGGTTTAAAATTTAGAAAATGTTTATATTTTAAAATTTAAAATATAAAATAAACAAATTTAATACAAGGAACATACCAGTCAGCATAAAAGGAATAGACGATTTGATCTCACCACCCTCGGAGAAATATCATATCATGTCACAAACACATGAGGAAAAAACCCTAATGGAAAACCCTTTTTCCCAAACACTCCCCTCCACCTTCAACCCCTCAATGGCGCTGAGCAAAAATCAACCAAAAAGCTAACTCCTCCTTCAATAGATTCACCCCATGAACCTATCTTCATCTCCAATGGGAAGTTGTGACCTTCTTCTTTGGTCTTTTCAACACCTTCCTCTTCCCCCTGGACAAAAGAGAAACTCTGCATCCAAAAGCACCAAAATCACATCAGAAGAAGCACAATCCCTAAAAGCCTTTGCAAAGCTTTGGCTGAACCTTCCCTCTCTCCAACTAAAAATTAAGCATGTCTTCTCTTTATTCTCTGGTCGGCGGCCATTTTTCTTCCCATGCGCTAGGCCGCTGGAAAAGACGGGTGGTTTTCCCGGTACTCCTCACTTCTTTGTGGCTACGGAGCTGGACAACTCTCGGGTTCTTCCCCCCTTCCTCGGATGGACGCATTCCTGCTGGCTCGCTGTGGTGTCAATCCCGGGCGGGATCATCGAGAATTTGTTGTATCATCCTGGCCTCCAGAAACTAATCCCAACTGCAAGGATAAGGTGTGGAAGTCCAATTTCTTCTCTCCTTAGCACTAATAACTACTGGATTTACTACCACTATAATTATAACAACAATACTATTCGGTTAGCCATACATTGTTTACTCTATTTTCACAATAAGATCTTTGAGTCAAATTGTGAGAGTTTTCTGTGTGCTGCTGTGTCCTGGTGTGGTGCTTGCTTTCCTTGCCATACTACTCCCCTGCCCTTACTATCATCCGTGATGGATAATGGTAAGAAACCTTTCTCTGTAGTTATCTACACTGAACCTCTAGATGAAAATGCTTCACAAGCATCAAATCCTACCAAAACTTCTATCAGAACATCATCCTCTAAGGATGATAACACTGAACAACAAGATAAGACCAAAGCCCCTACTTTGTTAAAGTTTGAAGGAGATACCAATTTGAGCTATCACCCAAATCTTGAAAAAGAAAGCTACTGCATTTTCATCCCTGGCCTTGATTTGATTAAAATGCTTCTCTAGCAAGATCAACAACTATGAACACTAAAAATGATAGTTTGCTTCCTTTTGTGTTAGAGAGGCACCTACACTATCACAACAAACCATCCACCTTGATCACCATATACTTTAGCTGGATTTACAATACGCAATATGATAATAATTCCCAACAAGTATGTGCTAGACAACCTAACCATTATTTTTGGTTGATTGTTTGTAAACAACCACCAATCCTTCTCAGGAGACTGAGTATCTCGCAGAGTAATCCTCTTATGTTGGTTACCATCAACTATATAAATCTACTACTAATGGTTATAATTAGTGGTCACATAAACATTAGTACAACATTCTGTTTGATAATGTTTTTAACTGGTTTTTGTGTCCATATGCAGGATTCCATGAACCCCTCACCCTCAAGGGTGAACAACCACCAAGCAAATTCTAATCACAAGTATACCCCCAGTGATTGCTATAGATGGAACAATCTCTGGTGTATCAAAAACCAATGTGTAAAACATTTTGAGATTTTATCCGTTGTATTTTATCTTGACTGGAACCCACTTGTTTGCTACTCTAACACAACCATCATATCAAAAATTGGAACCAATACATACTCTACCTTTCCCCACGAACAGTGCAAAAGGAACAACTACAAGAACTTCTTCCTTACACTTGCTATGAGCAGTTCAAACATGTGTAAACCAGTAATTTTTACCAATGAACCTTCTATGTACTATGGAAACTCCTTAACAGGGAATCACCAATCAATGTGGATCTATTATGCACCCCCTGTATGGTACCCATATCATGCCTATACTTAATGGGTTTCTTACTCCCTCTTCGATTTGCATAGCAATTGGCACTTAAAGGCCATTTATCTTCATGACTACCAATCCAACTCTAGTTCCATAACATCTTACAAACATGGAAAATGGAACATTAGCAATCACATGAGTACATATAGCAGCTATTGCACCATTCTACCCATGGCCACAAAATTACAATCTAATTTAACCGGTGATGTCATAAACATAGTGACTAACAATAGGAGAAAGAATCAGAAATCCTATACAAAAATCAACCCCAAAATGTACAAAGCCTTGTATCAAAATATACAACTAAATTCGCACAAAAAATACCAACCTTTGGCAAGACCAAATTTACTTGCAAAACAACTCCCCAGGTTTTTATGAAGATAAGTCTCTGGAATTGTCGCGGTATCGGTCGGAAAAGCCTTTGGACTGATATTGACACTCTTTGCAAAATTGAAAAAATACAAATTATGGCCCTTGTTGAAACAAGAACTAACCAAGAACCTGAGAAAGGGCTTTGGCTAAAAGTCGGCTTTGATACTCTCTATTTCTCACCCGCAACTGGGTTCTTGGGTGGTATCTGCGTCATGTGGAAATCCTACCAATTCCAAAACGAAATTTGTGAACTAGCACACATTGACAAGAGATTCATAACTGTCAAATATAAAATCATTGACAAAAATTACTATATGATGCTCATCTTTACGTATGCACCACCAAAAGAAAATGAAAAAAATGATTTCTGGAACCTCCTTACAAACTTTATTCACCAAACACATATGCCTTGTATCATCATAGGTGATCTAAATGAAATTGAATCACCCTCGGAAAAGAAGGGTGGTTGCGATAACTCTCCATCTAGATTTCAGAGACTTTACAACTTTAGAAATAACTGTGACCTGCTTAACATCCCAACACAAGGCAGAGAGTTCACCTGGCGAAAGAATAAAACAGAAATAAACAACATATATGAAAAACTAGATTGGGTCCTCATCCAAGATCAAATCCTTCAATGGTTCCCAAGTATCTATACTAAAAACCATGCGTTTACCTCCTCGGATCATTGCACCATCTCAGTGGAGCTTGAAAATCCCAACCCACTAAAGGCACAACCCTTCAAATTTGAAAAAATGTGGACAACAAGAAAAGATTTTGAAAATCTAAATCTGGTTAAACAAGCTTGGAGAATTGAATCCCAAGGATCCCATATGTACAATCTTGTTAAAAAAACCCTTGCTCTAAAAATAAGCGCCAAGAATTGGAACAAAACCACGTTTGGCAACATTTTTAACCAAATCAAAGAAATAGAGGCAAAACTTACAAAGATTCAAAAAGATATCATACTCAACCCAAATCAAACTCTAATTAACAAACAAAACAAACTCATTAACAAAAAAAGACTGCCTTTTATCCTTTCACAAAAAATACTGGAGCCAAGATCAAACATATCAAATCAATCAACTCAAATACAAACTACTTCCATAGAATTGCGAATGGGAGAAGAAGTCATAAAATTATTTGTGAAATTAGAACACAAGAAGGAACAATCATTATTGGTCTCTGAAGGGGAAAAGTTTGCACTTTTCTAAAATAGAAGATCATGCCCATCTACTTAAATGAGGCCCATTAAGACATAAAGAGGGAAGGTATTTAATAACCTATACCAACCCTAAACCCTAGAACGAAATAGCTCAGTTTGCAGCCTCCATTGATAGGGAGAGAGCGCTTTGTATATGAGTGTTGTAAACAAAAGAGAAAATCAATAAGAGAAGTAGACAGTTCAAATCCTTCTAGCAAGAAGCTAGGAGGTAGTGGTTTTTCCTTGTGTACTATTTGGTACTAGGGTTTTCCACTCTAAATTGTTCGTGTTATGTTCGTTATTCGAGTTTATTGAATATCGATCGTCGTCGCAATCAACGAATATTAGTGGTACAAATTCATGCTACCACAATTGGCGCCGTATGTGGGAAACGAAGACGATGACGAAAGTTATCAATAACTCAATCAATGCGAACGAGGCCTGAGTGGACCTTCGATCGATGTGTTTGCCGTTCAAACCTTGCCATATCTTCTTCGTGCAATTCGTCCTTTCTCCTCTCGTACTGTTAGAGGCTGAGAGCATGATCTTTGTATGTACATCAACGACATGTTGTTTCGCCGATCGGAGTTAGGGTTTGGACAAGATCGACCGATTCAAGACACAGATCAATCCGCGGCTCGAGGATATCGTGGATATAAAGTCGTAAGGTAGGAGACATTCTTGTACAAAGCTTGCTTGGAGGATCTGCGAGTCCTCGTCGGAGTAGTACCAATTGGATTTGGATCTGATCGAGTTAAGCAGAAGGAAATAAAAGTTATCACTGCAGAAAGTAGAGCCAACGCCAAAGCCCGACGTCGCCGCGCTTCCCCTTGTCGTTGCTAGTGTAACGGGTCAGCCCCTCATCGCGCCGTGAACCACTGCCCACTGTCAGGCACATCTCGGATCGCTCGAGCCGTGTCAAACCAGCCGTGCAGATCCCCGCCTCTGTTTTAGTTCGGTTTTGGACCTGTTCGTAAGGGCGTCTCGCCGCCGCTATTGGCGCTTATGTTGCGCCACCTCGTGGCTCCCGATGCCACCGTAAGCCATCCACCGCCGCCATTGATGAAACTCGTGTGTTGGAGACATGATTCTGAGGTTGACGATGATGTGTGCTGGTGGAATTTCCAATGGGCCAAATATTGGCTAATGGGGCCAACTGGTAAAGTTTGGATGTTGTGGATGAGAAGCCCATGTACAATCATATCGGTAAGTTTCGACCGAACTTATTCAATTTAAATTGAATCGATTTTTATTTATTTAATGATGGTATATTTAGAACGATCCAATTTAATTAATGTACAATTGTTGCTTGTCTATTGTACAAATTCCCGAGGAAACGCTAATTAAAGCAAGATATGGAGGTCATTGACAAAAATGGTCAATCCCTTAGAAGGAGCATCCGAGCGCGAGCTATGAAAGATTAGCAATCGCAACATTAAATTAAGGTCCGAGCACTAAAAATTTCTCACTAGATGGTTTGACAATGACAATAGTCAGCAGTGGAGAGTACATCAACTAAGTTTTAGCTCTTTCTCTTAAGTCCATGATAAAGCCTTGTATCAATGAATAATTCGTCTTAGTTATGTGAAAATAATTTGGGTATCCGAGTCAAATATGCAATGCTAGAGCTAGTTTGGTGTTAGCTTTTATACAGCTTTCTTACAGCCGCAGGGGCACGAGATGCCATCTTATTAGCCTATAGGATGCAGGGGCACAAGCTGCCATCTTATTAGCCTATGGGTCACAGGGGCACGAGCTGCCATCTTATTCTATTAGCCTATGGGCTACAAGGGCACGAGATGCCATCTTATTAGCCTACAAGATGCAGGGGCACAAACTGTCATCTTATTAGCATACACGCCACAAGGGCACAAGCTGCCATCTTATTATATTAGCCTACAAGCAGTAGGGCACGGGCGCCGAATCCGAGCGACCCACGTTAGGCAAGAGCCAACAGTGTAAGTCCGGCACGAGAGCCGAATTCGAGCTACTCGTAGTCAGGCATGTATTTTTGTGGTAACGAGCCACACGGGCGCCGAATCCGAGCGACCCACGCTAGGCAAGAGCCAGCAGTGTAAGTCCAATACGAGAGCCGAATTCGAGCTACTCGTAGTTAGGCACGTATTTTCGTGGTAACGAGCCACACAGTCGTCGAATCCGAGCGACCCATGCTAGGTAGGAGCCAACAGTGTAAGTCCGGCACGAGAGCTGAATTCGAGCTACTCGTAGTCAGGCACGTATTTTCGTGGTAACGAGCCACACGGGCGCCGAATCCGAGCGACCCACAGATGAGTATAGGAGTCGAATCCGAACACCTATAAGCAAGCATAAACAAGTTAGGCAGGGGCCAACGCATTAGGAAACGGCTTGGGTAGCTTAGGTCCATCAGATGGATGACCGAATGCTACAGAATCGAGACGAAAATCATTCAGATCTGAATGGTGATTTGAGGTACGACCCGAAGTTATCGGATCCTATGATTTCTGTCGAACCCGAAGAACCCGAGGGGCAAAATGAAGGGGAAAAGTTCGCACTTTCCTAAACTAGAAGATCATGCCCATCTACTTAAATGAGGCTCATTAAGACATAAAGAGGGGAGGTATTTAATAACCTATACCAACCCTAAACCCTAGAACGAAATAGCTCAGTTTGCAGCCTCCATTGATAGGGAGAGAGCTTTGTGTATGAGTGTTGTAAATAAAAGAGAAAATCAATAAGAGAAGTAGACAGTTCAAATCCTTCTAGCAAGAAGCTAGGAGGTAGTGGTTTTTCCTTGTGTACTATTTGGTACTAGGGTTTTCACTCTAAATTGTTCGTGTTATGTTCGTTATTCGAGTTCATTGAAGATCGATCGTTGTCGCAATCAACGAATATTAGTGGTACAAATTCATGTTACCACAGTCTCGAAAACATCCGAAATGAAATTAGAGCAGACTTTGAAAAAAGGTTCAAAAAAGGTACAATAAATAACAACAATCTCCAAAACATGTTGTGTAACATAACAAATGAGGTTACAGACCAGGATAATACCAGCTTAACCAGAAACGTTACCAATGAAGAAGTTAAAAGGGCTCTCTTCAACATTGGTAGTGATAAATCACCAGGACTGGATGGAATGTCCGCACTTTTTTACCAAAAATATTGGCACATTGTGGGGCCACTTGTCACGAAAGCAGTCAAAAGCTTCTTCCACTTTGGTAAACTCCTTAAACAGATCAATCATACCTTCATTACCCTAATACCCAAATGTGATAATCCTAACTCGACAAACCATTATCGACCAATTAGTCTATGCTCAACAATTTATAAGGTCATCTCTAAAATCTTGACGAAAAGATTAAAACCAATCCTAAACAAACTCATCCACCCTCTACAGGGCGCTTTCGTTGCTGACTGCGCTATCCAAGATAATATCCTAATAGCTCATGAAATCTTCCACTCCTTTCGTTCTAAGAAAGGAAAAGAAGGATGGATCGCGATCAAACTAGATATGGAAAAAGCATACGACAAGATAGAATGGGTTTTCATTCTAGATGTCCTTAACAAATTCGGCTTCTCCCCAAAATTCATTGAGTGGATCAAAGAATGTATTGAAACCGTATCATTCTCAATACTTGTTAATAATGGGCCAACCGATGTCTTTTATCCTAAGCGAGGGCTTCGCCAGGGAGACCCCCTATCGCCCTTCCTGTTTATCCTAGGCGCCGAGGTACTTGCGAGAAAACTTCAACATGAAGCAAACACCAATACCAAACAATTAGGTTTTAAAATGAACCGAATGGGATCAAACATCCCCTTTTTAGCTTTCGCAGATGACATCTTCATCTTCGCCAGAGCTAATCAAACATCCTGCCATAAAGTCAAATCTATTATTGAAGATTACTGCTCCATATCAGGGCAATGTGTCAACTATCATAAATCTGCATTCCAGACGACTCCCAACACACCAAATAACATCAAAACTTCAATCCAGTCCATCCTCAACATCCCTAGCTCTGTATCTTTAGAAAAATACCTAGGATGCCTAATTATCAATGGAAAGGTTAACCATAACACATTTCAAGATACTGTTCAGGCTACCACTACACAATTATCAAAATGGAAAGCTAGCTCTCTCTCCCTTGAAGGGAGAGCAACCCTCATTAAAGCAAACCTGGCAGCCAAACCAAACTACATAATGCAATGCTTTATGCTACCAACTACTTTACATAATACACTAGACAAAGCCAATAGGAACTTCTTATGGAACAAAAAACAAACGTATAAACCCCTAATCGACTGGGATAAAATTTGCAAGAATAAATCCAATGGAGGAATTGATATTAGGAAAGCAGAAGATATGAATAAAGCTCTCCAAATGAAACTCATTTGAAAACTCTTTGCTGAACCAAACAACATATGGGTTAAAATCATTAATGAAAAGTACCTAAAGAACTCTAACGTTCTCAACTATACAAGAAAAACTAACCATTCTTGGCAATGGGGACATATCCTCAAACTCCGTAATGAGTTCAAATCTGGCCTGCAATGGCTCATAGGAGATGGATGTTCTGTCAACTTCTGGGAGGACCCTTGGACTCCCAATTTTAAACTCAAAGATTATATCCGTCCACATACCATCATCAACCCAGAGACCAAAGTTAGTGATCTAATTACCAACAAAAGATGGAATGCTACTGAACTAAAAAGGTTACTTCATGATGAGGCAGTTGACATTATTTCCATATCCACTTACCTCAAAATGATATTCTCGACCGACTTTACTGGGCGCCCAATAGGAATGGGTGGTTTTCTACCAAAACCGCCTTCGAACTCATCACCAAACAGACTAACCCCATAAATAACAAATTCTCTTGGTTATGGAAACTGGATATCTACCCGAAAGTTAAAAAATTCTTATGGAAAATATGCCATGACGGACTACCCACTAAAGCTCGACTAGCCCAAAAACATGTGGTGGTTCCACTTGTGTGTGATTCTTGTAATAACCCGCATGAAGACTTAAGCCACTTCCTATTCAAGTGCCCTAATACTCTTAAACAAATCAAAAACCAGAGTCCATACATTGAAAATCACATCACAAGGTTAAATACCGATAACCAAAAACTAATTGAAACAATCTGTGAACTACAGAATTTACTGACTAAAAGTGAATGAGTTTGCCTTGCAACTACCTGGTGGGGCACCTGGATCAACAGAAACCAAATAATCTTTCAAACACCTAGCTCGGATAAAATAAAAGATCTGACCTTATACATAAAAACACTTATTCTTAATTGGAATAAAACAAAAAAACTAGATACAGATGTCTCTACACACCAAAAACCTAATCCAGCTCAAAGGCGTAAAACCAAAAACATTAAGTGGGATAAACCTTGCTCAGGATTTTATAAAATAAATTTCGACGGGTCAAAACTACCAAATGGACAAACAGGGACATTCTTTGTTATCAGGAATGAACATGCTGATACTATTCATATATCCAACCAAAAGTACGGGTGTCAATCTGTCCTCATGGCAAAGACCATGGCGTTAAAAAACAGTAATCAAAAGGCTATTTCAATAAACCTTAACAAAATTGAAATAGAAGGAGACAATCTATGCCTTATTAACTCTGTTTTAGGTATTTAGACTTGCCCTTGGGAAATTGAAATGGTCATCGCTGATCTTCTTATCGATCTCCGTTCTTTCCAGGAAGTCCTTTTAAGACACGTTTTTCGAGAGGTGAACCGTACTGCTGACCACATTGCGAAACTCAGCTTCTCACCCTTGAGAATTGCCTTACATTCCAACCAAGAACTTAGTGTTCTCATCCGCAAGGATGCTCTAGGCCGGACCCTGCATCATTGCTAGGTCCCGTCTAATTCTTTCCTCATCAAAAATAAAATAAAATAAAAATCATATCATGTCTCTTACACACTACACGTGTTCACAGGGAAACAATACGGGGCCCACACGTGTATCATCAGCGGCGCCCCTGCGATTTCTTTTACCGGATTTCCGGCAACGGATATTTCCTCTTCGCCTTAAATTCCCCGACTCAAATTCCCTAACGGGCCGAACCTCACCGACTACCCAAACACAGAGGAAAACGTTGCCAATTCAGAAAGTTACAGAAAAAAACCAATTTGTAGAATAAAGGAACGAAATTCGGCATCTCTGATTTTCATCCGAAGCATTTCGCGCGTGGAGAAGAGTAGAGCTTTGCACCTCGGAAAACGCATAGCGTATCAAATCAGCAAGTTTGTTGGTGGCGTCTGGGCGCTGTTTTAATTCTCTCTAATTGGAAGGATTTCCTCCACGTCTGTAATTTCTATCATCTGTGAGTTCTTGTATTCCATTTCTTGTTCCTCAATCGTTTGATATATGTTGGGTGATTCGGCTTTCCGTGTTAGGGTTTCGGTCTGAAGGTTCTTCTTGCCGTTTGATGAATTTGAATATCAGACATGATCTTTTAACCATCATGTTTTTTTTCTCTCCTTTCTTTCAAGCGCTAGTGATCATAGTATATATTGTGTGTATGGTGATATCTGATTTTGGAGTTTCAAGGCTGTGAGCTCTCAGCGCATTTGGTGAATTGGTTCTTGATCTAAACTTCGTGTCTTTGGGTGCAAAATTCAGTGACTAGAGTCTAGATTATGGACATGAGATCAGAGCTTTTTTGGTATTGGAGTTTGCTAAGCCTTACTGCTACATATTTTGCTTGTCTGCATGTGATTACCAAGAGTTGTATGAATCCTGATGCCATAAATTGAAGTGGGGGGTTCCATTTTGACACACTTTAGAGATGCATATATGCTAAGGGGACCAATATAAAGGAATGCATTTGTCAACTGATAGCCTGGTGTTGTTTCTTGTTTGCATATTTGAGGGAAATTTACAGCCCCACTGACCTTTCGGTTGTGGTGCATCTTTTATGAGTATCTACTCTAAAGGCCAAATTAAATATCATCATTCAAGGATTCGTCTACAAGTCTCATTCTTCTTTACCTTATATACTGGAATTCTTAATCCCTTTTACAAATTTGTATTATTACTATTATGCTTTGACCGTCACACTTTCGATTTAGATTCTTAGGTATCAAAGAATACATTTTTGGTATCTTTCTTGTTTTTATGGTGGCCTTGTTATATTCTTTTTGTAGCAAGTCATGCCTGCTCTTCTTTTTTGTTGAAGTTGTGGTGCTAAATAATATTCTGGCCGTGCATTTTATATCACGATAATGATATTAGTTAGACTGCTGAAGACTTTGCTAATTCAATATATTTGTTCCCCTGTTGAATGTCAGATCTCTGGGACATTGTACAACTGGATGACTACCATTGCAATGGATCCAGATGTTGTTAAGTGGGGCCTTCATAATCTGTATGTTCATCATGTTAGCAAGGCTGGTCCCCATAGCATAATTACTCAGTATGATGCAGACTTGAGCTCTCGTGCTTATGTCAATGAAGGTTACTGTGAAAAAGTTGATATGGAGAGTGATGAGGTCATTGCGCGTGCACTGCAAGAAGAATTATCTAAAGTGGCAACTGCAGAAGCATCTGGTCCTGCAGACACACAAGAACAGAAGCTCCAGGAATCCATCCTCTCACAGGATTGGCATGGTTCTTCTCTGCAAAGAGCAAGTACGTATTGTTTATTACAAAAAATAGCATTGCCCCATATTTCTTGTTAGTTTTACATACAATTCCCCCCCTGGTTGTGCAGATTCTACAGATAGTCAGTTAGACGCAGATAGAATTGGAACTTATGGTCCGTCTGAAGCTATAGACATTAATATTGATGATTGCGGAGAGCCACCGGAGTTGACTGAGGAATGCATTTTGGATGGTGAAGTTGGCAAGAGGCTGAATCAGATGGTTCCTGTTCCAGTAAGTAGCCTGTAGCCTTCACACATAAAATGGATTTGGTCTAACAGCTGCTGAAGCAATGGATTTGACCATGTTAAAGAAGAAAAATTATGATTGATGCTGCACTTTTCCTTTCAAATGATCAAGTCTTAACATATTTAAGCTGATTTGCGTGCTTTTATCCAGTCCAATGGGTAAACTGCATAGATAATTGAAACCAGCCTTCCTTACTATAATAAAGAAACAGCAACTGTTAGATGTGGGGATTGGGAAGGAAGTGTATGGTTGACATTAGATAATTGTTCGAAAAGGAAAAATATGTTCTAATGCGGGCTCGTATACTTATATCAGGTGTTAGCTAGACAACAACTTTCCTCTTAGTCAATGGTTTAACATGAATAGTAAATCTTACAAATAAGTTGGCTAGTGGATATTCTAGGCCACTGGCATTTGATTAATGAATTGCATATTAACGTGAGTTCTCATCTTATAACTGCCATTGTTTACAGCATGTACCAAGGATAAACAGTCAGATACCAACGGTGGATGATGCAGAGTCAGATCATCAGCGGCTGCTAGACAGGTTTATCTTAAAGATTTTGTTTTGCGTTCTTCTGTCTTTTGTTTTGATTATCTATTAGTTTCGATGTTTTGTCACACTGGTCTGAGGCTCTGACTTCTGAGTTGAGTTCTTGCTACTAAGCATGCCCTGTTGTTTCTCCCTTGAAAGAGACTTGGAAGCCAGGAAGGAGCTTTTGTTTTCTAAGCCTTAGTCCTTGATGTATTTATTGCGTTGTACTCTGAAGAAGACAAGTTCTCGAACTTATAATATGGGAACATACTTTTTCATTATAAATTGGATCATGTCATGGGCTGGAATTCATTGTAGTGGAGGGATAGAGGAGAAACTAAGTCATTTTCTAAATTTTACTTTTATGGAAAAGAGCTTTATGTGATACGGTTTTTCTAGTGTGTACCCATGGGCACATGCTAACAAACCTAAATAGGAAATTTATCTCCAAAATATTCCCTAATAGAGAATTGATAAACCCTTAGCAAACAAGATTAAACTAATGGCTAAACAAATAATTGCTAAAAAAAGAGTTGTTAGAGTGTGCCCATGGGCACACACTAGAAAAAACCTATGTGATAATGTCATTATTGTTCTCACTCGCATGTACAAAGAGTATCTATAGAAATGGCTATAGGACATGCATCCTGCTGCGGAATTTTTCCTTTCCTTCTCTATCTTATTAAGAACTGCGATCTGCTGCTTAACCCTTTTCTTCTTTCTGTCTGTATCAGATTAAAGGTGTATGATTTGGTGGAGTTAAAGATGAAAGGAGATGGCAATTGTCAGGTTAGTTTGTTTTATGTATGTGTTTAAAGGGTATTTTCTCCTTTTTAGGTTAGGGTGAATGGTTTGGTTGGAGATAACTTACAAATACAACTCTGTAAAATATGTTCTATATAAGAAACTGTAGTAAATACACTTTCCCAGATGATGATTCCTATTCCCTTACTCTTGCAGTTTCGAGCTCTATCAGATCAACTATATCGTTCTACGGACTACCACAGTTATGTCAGGCAAGAAGTTGTTGAACAGGTTAGATTGAGACTGAAATAGTTACTTTGTTACCGGCTCTAATGTCAGAAAATTTGGAGTTCTCTCTGACTTTGCAATCTTTTCACCAGCTTAAGTCTTACCGGGAACTATACAATGGGTATGTTCCTATGCCTTATGCTGAGTACTTACAGAGAATGAGCAAGTAAGAAACATATCTCCTTAGACTCGTTGCCTTTCTGAAGTACTTTGGGCTTCTACTAATCAGGTTAATTGGTATTAGGAATGGTGAATGGGGAGATCATGTGACGTTGCAGGCTGCTGCAGACACGGTAATAGCAGTACATAGTTTCACTATTTAACTTGTACCTTTGACTTTCTTCCATGCTGTAGCTTCAATTAAATGTATAATACAAAAAAGTTAATTGTTAGTAGTTAGTACTATGGAGAAGAAAATATATTATAAAAGAGAGAGCCATGATACATGGGTTTATGTGTTCTTGTGAGTGTATCAAAATGTATCCTTGTCATAATTTCGAGGAATTAGGACCTTCCGTTATTTCAACTCAGAAGTTGATAGAAAACGGGTATTTTGCTTTTTCGGATTGATTTTGGAGTTTGACCTTTATTTGCTTATGCCGAGAGAAATAAGATCTGCAAATATACTAATTGCTTTAGTGTTGAACTTCTCATTCTTACATGTTTATTCAGCTTCTTGAGTTTAGCAATCAAATATTTTCATTGTTTTAGATCTATAATTTTGATGCCACCTTGTTATTGATTAAACTGCAGTATGGCGTCAAAATATTTGTGCTGACATCATTCAGGGATACATGTTATATTGAAATTCTTCCTCGGATTGAAAAATCAAGTAGAGGTACGAATTATCCAGAATATACCTTAAGAAGTTAGTTTTGAATGTGAATACAATATAGAATGTGTCCTAAGCAGCTCTGCAAGCACTTTATTTTGGTTCTAATATTGTGAGATTTTAGCTTATGTTGGATGCCAAATAATCTTGTAGTGAAAAGAGGCATTTTTTTCAGTCTACTCAGAAGCACATCTTAGACACTAATGCTGAAAATCCTTTCTCTTTTTCTTTTGGAGAGCATTCTTCTTTTCATTAATTTCATGAAATGCTAAACTTTCATCTGTATCAAGACAAATCTGATGAATAACTTGAGAAATCTGGATTTGTCATTTACATACCTCACTAATTAGTACTCCCTCCGTTAAGAAATAAGTGTCGTTTTACCCTTCTATTGTTATTAAGAAATATTTGTCATTTTAGAGTTTTAGGTAATGATTTATTGGTGAGTTACGAGGTATGTTATTGAAAATTGACATATTGACACTTTCTATGCAAATTATCTTCATTCATTTGTTAGAAATGAGGTGGGTATTTTTTAAATTGTAAAATTTAGAAAAAGGTTGTAGTGTTTTAGCTTAATTATTGCATTTCTTATTAGTTGTGTCAAAAGCTAAAATGACAAGTATTGCTTAACAGAGGGACTATTTCTTTGGGTCTTAATATGGTTAATGTGTACATAACTATTGCATATCCCAATCAACATCTGTTTATTATGTGTTCTCTGTTGTGTCCACAAATGTAATTTCAAATTAGTCTTCTTACTATCTGAAACTATAAACGCACCATTTTCCATTTTGGAGAATTTCTAAGAAATTGTCTGTGATGCCCTTCCTGTTTTGCAGTCATCTGTTTGAGCTTTTGGGCTGAGGTGCATTATAACTCAATATACCCGGAAGGAGGTAACACCTAAGCTTTCCTTATCAATATCGCATTTTGTAGGGTCGTTTCTTCCCCATAAGACAACCCATAAGCTTTGTGATTTTGCACTTCGAATACTTCTTATTTGTCTTTGGAAACCCCCTAGAAGTTGAAAAATGCTTCTAACATTGATTTGAAAGCTTGGGATTACCAAAATATCCTCAAGTGCTTTTTGTACTGCCAATTATAGTAGGAAAGGAATCATAAATTTAGAAAGTTCACAATATACCCACGTATGTAGTTATTGTTAACGCCTATCAGAATTGAGTCAGCCATTAGTGAAAAAATGGAAACAAGGGTCAAGTTTGGGTCATCTTACAAATGTTTAAGATGAATCAGTGTAGAAACCTGTTTAAATTTTTTTAGCTTTTATATTTTTAATCCTTTTAGCTTGAATTTGAAAGGAATAGGAGTGTCACATGTACTTTCGGACAGTAGTGTTAATGTGGCATGCATAGGAGGCTTATTAGCCACCTCCCAACACTAAATGTTCTATTTCATAATCATACTGGTTAATCAGAACATATGAATGGACACATCAAATTAACCAGTCTCTAATGAATGGACACAATTGATATTTGCATGTTTGTAATGAATCAGATTCTCGTTTCCCACTTCTCTTCTGATCTTTGTATTTTTGCTATTTGCGACGATTGTTTTGTAAGAGAAATTTGATTTACGCAAAGAAGAACAGTCTGCTCTCCCAGCAGCCAGGAAAAGACCAGCTAAAAGCCCTCCAAAACATGGTTGTGGCATGTGGTTTGCTTACTGTCTGAACTTTCTTAAGAAAGTCCGCGAGTGGTAGATTTCTCCAAATTTCTTGCTAGAAAATTAGACAACCAAACTAGTATTCATACATATGTTTATGATATGCAGTTTCTGCACTTTGTATCTCTTAGTGCAGTCTTTTGATTTTCATGATGTTTGCTATTCTGTTTTGACATGTTCAGAGCTCCCAGTGGGAAACATGAGGAAAAAGAAGTGGCGTTCTTTATTTGGGTTTTAAGCCATATATATGGACATTACATTATATATTATTATTGGCGTTTCCCTGGAGATATCTGGCATGTGCATATAGGTGTTGCACTCTGAAGATGCTCCATACAGTTGCTTTGGCTGCATTCATACTTGTACATAAATTGATTATTGTGATCTACTTCATTGATTCTGACCCTGATTTTAATAAATGATGAGATGATGGATTCCTCAATCTTATTGATTGCACAGTTTCATTGGCTGTATATACTTAGTCTAATCTCTCTCTTTGAAGCCATCTTTTTCTGTTGGGCAATTTTGAGAAATGATCTTGTATAGCTATCTTGGAGGTATGGTACTAAACTCTTTCATACTTTTTCCTTTTGTTTGTTTTGCGAGTTGAACTTTTACCTTATGTTTGTACCTTGAAGCGATAAGGACTAGAGACAGACATGGTAGAATATTATCGTTTCTATAAACCCACAAGTCTGAAAGCAAAAAAGGGAAACAAACTTAGCAGAGAGATAATCCCAAGAAGCCCACATGTCAATTTTCAGGGTCTAAGAACCAAGACTTGTATTCTGCAACTGTCTTTTATTTACCCCAATTTTGTCTGCTGCATATTAGCGGACTAGGTTAAAAAAAAGATTTGTTTTGCACAAGATCACCTTTAAATGGCCGATTATGCAAGAAAGTATCCGTTATATCGATATTTATTTTATAAACCTAAGTATCTCTCCGTTAATAACGAGCCACCCATTATATTGATATTTTTTATAAACCTAAGTATTTCTCTCCGTTAACAATGAGCCACTCACATGCTTAGTCCATCAGCTTATCTATTAATTGAGTAAAAAAGCTCTTTTACCCTTTTTTTCAATACTATGACTAATGAAAAAGCCCCCCCCCCCCCCCCCCCCCCTCTCCCCCCCCTCTCCCCCCCCTTCCCCTCCTCACTCTCTCATCCCAGTAGCCTTCTTTTACACTCTGTGACTCGAAGGTGTGGCCTTTTTCAGATTCAGGCTCTTGCTCAATTGGCGCATATCCACGCCCTTCTCTAGACCGCTCCCTAGTAACTCGTCTTTGCTTTGAGCTCGAATTCAGAGGTATAGGACTAACACAGTTCTGGATCTAGGCGCAACTTCATGCCTTTTTCTTAGTGGCGTTTCCACGCCCCGCTGACCATGACATCTCCCTCATCGAACCCACATAAGCGTCGCCGATGCCATCATCTCCAAACTCCAATCGGCTCGCTCTCACCGTCACACATGTGGTCTTCTTTAACAGACGAATCCGGCAAGACCCCTAAATTCCTTATAACTCGCTGAATCGGCGTTGTGGAACTCCAGCGTAACCTCCATGCCACTCCAGTTCTTCAAGCGCCCGTTACGCCAATGCCGACGACGAGGTTGATGGAGGAGATGTCGACGATGTTTGAAAACTAAGCCTAGATCCAAAATTTGCATTGTTGTGATTCAAATCTTGCGTGGTTATTGGTTGAAATAGAATCTTCATACAAAACTCTTATCAAAACCCTAATTGTATTTCATCTTTTGTGATCTATGGATGTGCAATATTTATTTGGGTTGTTGTTTTCTCCCGGTTGAATACTTCAGATGTCTGTCGATGACAGAGAAAAGAGAAGAAGAAA
Source organism: Rheum nobile (assembly GCA_027886185.1). Taxonomy (NCBI): domain Eukaryota; kingdom Viridiplantae; phylum Streptophyta; class Magnoliopsida; order Caryophyllales; family Polygonaceae; genus Rheum; species Rheum nobile. Next base: position 6,146,683 of record WOAB01000644.1, on the reverse strand, counting down.
TGGTTGTGTGATTTTTTTAACTGAGGGCATTTTGGACATTTCACAACATTTAACAGTCATGTAGATGGAAATGGATGGTAGGTGTCTTTTCCTTAACAAAAGCCTTTTAATGGATGGTTTAAGATAAATATCGATATAACGAGTGATTTTGTACAGAATGACCCATATAACGGGTTGTTTCATGCAAAACCCTTGGAAAAATTGGTATGCAAACAACTTACAGTGGTATGCCTATCGTCCGCGTAAAAAAGGTTAAACTTTCTAGAAAGAAAGAGTTTTACCAAAAAAAATAAAAAAACATTGCCTAAAATTGCATTAGGCGCATGAGACTCTCTTCAGGCGACCCGACCCATTCTGTGCTTCAACTCTCATTAAGTGACTAGTAGTGAGTGAGGAAGGCGGCAACGACATTCGAGAAGGTTGCGGTGGCGGTGGTGCGAAGAAAGATGATTCAGGAGTTCCCTGATTTTAATTTTACCAATGAAGAGAGAGTTCCTTCAATACCCATAAACATACTATTATGACCGATTTCTTTTAATTGTAGCTGCAGAATCCCGGATTAGGCGGCGATCCGGCTAGCACTCCAGACCACCACGGGTTGGACTTTCTCCGATCTCCCTTCACCTGAGAGGCTCCTCGATGCGGCTCGAACCCTGGACGTGATGGAAATCGATGGCTTGGAACTCCTTTCCCGATGGAATCAGCTCTTCTCTGGCGGCGATAACCTGAAATGATCCCGGATAGTGGGTTTCCGAGAGAAAACTCTCCGACGCCCAAGTCAGTGAACCAGAAGAATCAGGGAAATGAGATCATAATGAAGAATGTTTGGGACTAGTTTTTGAAGGACAATGAGATGTGAGAGAGGACAGAAAAGCCGAGCTTAACAGAGCCGGAATGCGGCACTGATGACAACTGCCATTCTCTTTGCCCTTTTTAGGGTTTTTGGGATTGGTAAAGGGAGCAAAAGCAGAAAAAGATCCCTAAACTTTCCTCTTTCGGTCGTATATATACTCACAGATGACCCAAATCTCAGGTGGGCCTTCATGGGCCAGCCCAAACTTCTTCGGAAACCAGGTAATTGTCTTCGCGAAGGAGCGTCGCGGAGGTTGGGGGTGATGTTGGTTCGCGGACAAGATCGTGGTTCCACATCTAGCCCCCCAAGCCTTTCGCTCAAAATGCCAATGAAGCAAAAGCTTGGTTATTGGTTTTTCGCGGAAGGGACCTTCTCCTGGTAACCGGTTTCTCTATCTTTTTTCAAATTTCGAGGCAGTTTTCGAATGTGTAACTGTTGGCGCCTCTTTTCTCCCCTTTTTATATATATATGACGCTTCGACTTCTGCATTTACCTATAAAAAGGGGGGGCTATTCCGACCGTCTCTTTCTCAGACTATCTTCCGCCTTGCCTTCTGGGAAAATTTCATTCCAGTTCTCTCAGTGAAGCGACATCGCTCGAATTTCTGCTCTCATGTAACCTTCTCTTCCTGTTTTCTGACTCTAATAATTGTCGTCTTCTTCTTCATCTCTCATTATTCTCGATTATTGCTTTAATTTCCGTTTTCGGACTCCTCAGAATGTATCATCGTCAAGCTCGGCTCACCGGAGACATTTCATCGAAAAGGTATTTCGATGCTTCGATTCCTTGAGTTTATTAGCGTTTTTCTTGTTCTTTTCCACCGGAGTTGAGACATGCCATGGTTGATGACATTCTTAGGAGCTCATGCGGTGTTTCTCATCATTTCTTCTCTTCTCCTCTTTTTGCAGGAATTAGGGTTTCGTTCTCGTTTTTTATCCGAAAAGCGGTTTTATGAACAAATGCACAACATTTATGAGTGATGTAGAGAGTTCTGGGAAGGGTTCGTCTACAGCCTCAAACAGAGAAAATCGTCGAAAGGAGCGTCATGACAAACGTCCTGAAGAAGTTCCCATGGAGAGTGAGGGTGGAGTTTCTTCGAGAAGCGAAGAAGGGTCATCCGCGGAAAGCGAGGAAAGCGCATCATCTTCGCGAGGAGAATCTGTCTCTGCGCGAAGAAAATCTATTTCATGTCTACCTGACCGGTTCAAACCATGGATTTTGAAGAAACGTCTCCCTTTCAGCAGAGAAAGCCAATATCGTGAGAAAGGTGGAGTTGAGTCTTGCTTGACTGAGACGGATTTGCGTTGGATCGCGGGTGAATTCCCTTTTCCTGAAGGCACCAACCTGGCTCTCCCTGTCGAGCATTCTCTCTCTTTTCATTCATACCCTAACTTTCTCGCTATAAGTCTTGGTGCGTTTCGAGCGGGCTTTTGCTTCCTGATAGTTCCAGTTTTTAGAGAGTTTCTAAACACTTTGGGGATAAGCCCCATTCAACTTCATCCAAATGCATGGAGAGGCTTGAGCGGTTTCTTCATCCAGTGTCGAGAGATGGATGTTACTCCTACACTTGATCTTCTGTTTATGTTATTTGCTCCGCGATCTTTGCCTGGGGATTTCTGGACCTTAAAAGCCCTGTTCACGCAAAAGCTGAGTAAGCCTTCCCGCTTGGATAAGTGGAAGGAGAGATGGTTTCTGATTAGGTTCTGCGAAGACCCTGGGGTGCTTGTTCTTCCTCGTCCTGGAAAATTCCCTTCCTAAGAAGAAAAAATCGAAGAGTGGGAGGCAGAAACTCCTCGATAAATTCAACAGAGAGGATCTTTTGGATTGCGATAAGTATGTGACTCCCGCAAAGCTAGAGTTTGCAGGGCTAAGTTCAGCCCACCCGCCTGGTGGTGAGGGATTTTCTTGGAGCCGATGTTGGGTCACTCTGAGCGATTTATACATCAACTGGAGCTTTTGAAGTTGTTGGTTTTCTTTCTTATTGTGTGTATTCGAATGATGATAAGAAAAACTTTATGCGTGTGTTTCTAGGGATGAGCTTTTGCTGATCCGTGAAGACGCTCCCTGATTTGGAGAATTTGTCTCCAGTTGAGGACCAACCTCCCGCCGGACCGAAAGGTGATGAGGCTGGCCAGTCTAATCCTGTGGGGCATACCGGGACAAGTGCGGCGGAAGACGACGATGATATGATGCCTGTTGAGCCGGGGGTAGGAGATGGACAGGAAGGCCAACCTGTTGGTGCGGGGTCTACCTCTCAGGGCATGAGCGTACTACGGAGCCCCTGCCTATTGTTCGCGTAAGGAGAGAGGTTTTGGGCTCTTCTCTCCGAGCTAAGGTTGTCACTTCCAAACGAGGGTCTGACAAAGATGCTTTGGTCGAGGCTCAGCGCCTTCTCCATTCGGTAATTCCTTTTTCCATTTTCCCTCAGCTAAGTTTTTGACTAGTCTGAATGTGTTTAGCCTTTCTTGGCTTCTCGTCGGACTCGGGGGCTTGAGGCTGATGTGTATGCCTCGAAGAATGCCCGACTCCGCGAAGAAGTGGAATCGCTTCGCTCGCTTCAGGTCGAGAAAGACAAGGAGCTGAGGTCCGTGCAAGAGAGCTGCGAGAAGATTTTAGCCGACAAGGAGGAAGCTCTTTTGCGTGAGAAGGCGGCTCTTACGGAGAATGAGAAAAGCCTTGCGGAATTTGCTCGTGCATGCGAAGAAATGAAGAGTCTTCGCGAACAAGTTGATAAAGCCAGGCAGGATGCAGTGAATGAGTATGCGGCCGGCTACCGCCAGAAGGTGCGCATGAACTTCTTTGCTAGGGCCTTTTATGTTATGGGTGGCTACGTTGGGATTAGACAAATGGCGGAGCATTATGGCGTTCAAGCCATTAAGTTCGATCCTGCTCATGACTACGGTCTTCATCCCGCGAATCGGAAAAGGGTTTACGCCGCCGAAACTGGGAGATGTGGTAGGAGATCAGGAGGGGACTCTGGAGGCTTGGGAGGTTAGTGCTCTTCCCGAAGGTGAGCCCCTTCGCACAAGCCCTGCTGCTTCTGCCCTTCCTCCTTCGAGGAAGAGGGAGCGCCCTGAGGGTGTTAGTGATGCTACCCCACCGTGAACTTGTCTCTTGGGTGTCTGTTTGATTGGACTTTTGATTAGACTTTGGCTATGCTAGATGTACTTCTCTGACTTGCCTGTTTTGTAGCCTTTTTAGTTTCATGTTGACCGTTGTTTTTTGTGGCATTAACTTTTGTCTTAACTTCCTTCGGTTATCTGTTTTTTTCCTTCTATAAATGTTCCTCTTTTTTGGGTTTTCTTTTAGTTCTGACTCGTTGTCTTTCCTCTTCTTTGATTTTGCTATTTTTAAGAAGAGATGGTGCATTTGGTGTTAGAGTTTTATCGTGGCGGTTGACGGGCTAAAAGTGCGTAATGCAAGTATCGTTGATTAGCCTTATCAAAGTAAAAAGTCCTAACAGACCTACTAAACAGATGTATAGTAAGAAAGCAAGGGTCGAACCCACAGGAAAGATCTGATGCAGTATGAAATCGTGAATGACAAGTAACAAGCAAGGGGGGTTTAGTTATGAAGAAAGAACAAAGCAAGCAAAGCAAACAAGTTTGGTTGAGTAGAGAAAATATAATGGGGAAAGTAGTCCTACTAGAGCGAGATCCACAATACAGAGATATAATTTGATCACAGAAATCTCTTCAATCCAAGTTCTTTTACTATCCTTATAGTTGTTCCCACCCTGATCTTAAGCACTATCGATTCTCACAGTTGTCGATAAACTTATTACTATGCCAATAATAAAGCACCACCGATTCTCACAGTTGTCGGTATACTTTACCACCAACAAAGCAATAGCAATACACACAAGGATATAGGATACATGCAAATAGAAAGACACCTTACTACTTAACATGTAACTGATTCTCACTCACGATTGTACGCTCGGGACCCCTATACGCACAATCGTGTATGCCACTAGATGTGCACTCGGAACCCCTATATGCAATCCTAGCAATTGATAAAAAGTATTCAACCTAGTTGATCAGGCTAAGAAGAACAACAAGAAATCAATAATCAATATAACCAAGAGAATCAAACCAACATTTATAAGGATAAGAACAAAGAATAGAAATCTCACAAACACATCAACTGTATTGCTTCAATCGTCTAGTAGAACAAATGAAAGTTAGTTCTCCATTCAAACGAGAATGAAAACTAAGGAAAAAATAACGTCTGATGTAAAGCAAAGTTGTACTGCCTCTTAACCTAGAAAGAGGGCTTAAATAGTCTTAAGAAAACTAGGTTAAACTAATGTAAACAATAAAGGAAACAGAATAATAAAATAACAAAGTCTGAACGAAATAAAAGAAAATAAATGTCTCTGGGCGGGCGACATTTAAAACGGCCACCGCGGGGCTTCAAGCTTCTCTGGGAGTCACTGCCGGGTCGCGGTGAGGATCGCCGCGGGGCGGTGAACTCGCTCACTCTCTCCTTCAGCTTCTCTTCCTCTCTTCTGCTGCTCTTCATTACTACCAACTATTGGTAGTCTTCTCCAAGTATGCTCCATCAGATCCATCTCCATCCTCATCATCTCCATCTAAGCTGCAAATCCTGGGATATCTTCACTTCTTTCCACAATGTCGGGACTGCAGACTTAGCCTTAAAACTACTCATAAACTCCTCCAAATCATGCTAATAATTGCTAGTAAAGGTGTATGAAATAACACCTATCAAATTCCCCCATACTTAGACCTTACTCGTCCCGAGTAAGCTAAAGAAAAACCTACTCTCTCAATCAACACCAAGGTCTCAGGAAGTATAAGAAAATATGACACCAGCAACTACAACATATCAACAATAAGCTCCAGACAACCAAAACAAGTGATACAAAGATAATTCTAATCCTAACTCCAATCTAGCTCTTTATCGCTCCAGAGTGGCCTACCCGAACTCCTTATACCACCTCTTCTTATGACGCCTCGCCAAGAATAATGAGCAATCCTAAAATCACTCTTCTTCTTTTTTGCTCATCTTGCCAAGGCGCCCTTTCAGGTTTTCACCAAGCCACTCATTTCATTTTGCTAGATATCTCACATATACTCACATCACTCCAGTCCAATATTGCCCTGGTATAAACTAGCCGGACTACCTGCTTTTTACCTGAACCGCCATTTCGGGTTTTCAGCTCATCCCAGGATTTTGGTTGCCTTTTTACATCTTTTTGGCTTTTTTGAATTTTTTTTAAAAAAAAAAAAAAAAACTCAAATGCAAATTACAGAACATAATGCAAAAACAAAGCAGTAAACACTAGCTAGACAGATAGTAAGTCTAAATCTCTCCCCCATACTTAAACCGTACATTGTCCTCAATGCAGAAAAGAGAACATCAAATGAAATAGGGGAAGAAGAAATAAACTCACTGCGGGCCTGATGGTGGTGGTGGTGGGAACCTCCCGAAGTAGTCCCTCATATGAGCGTCCGTACCGTCCAGACGCTCATCTACATCAACACGGAACTGGGTCTGCCAAGTCTGTAGACCGGTCTCTACTCGGGCGTTCCAGTGAGTCTGTTGCACTGAGAATGCATCAAATCTTGCATACAACTCCTGCCAAGGTGTGGCAGGACCGTACGAAGACGAGGGCGCATCAAACTGAGTCGGCATAGGAGTATCCTCACCCATAAACTCAGCAGCAGCAGGAGCAACACCAACACTAGGACCCTCTCCATACGGACCTGAAGGAGCAGCAGCAGGGGCATCATCAGTCGTCATTCTGCTATCACCGGGAATCCACCAATCCGCAAATGAAGGGGAATAGGCAAACGTCCGGGGAAGAATCAGAATGTGGCCATCATAGGAGGACCAGACTAAATCACCATCCTTTCCCAATGGCTTCAGCATCGAGCACACTTTCATGTGCGCCATATCATACACCGCGTGAGCAACTGGTCGAGGAATCCGATCGGTAGCTATAATGTCAGCACAAAGAAGGGTGATCAAACCACCCCCACAGATATCACGTGGCTCACCATCATGAATCCTCTTCAAGGAACCCAAAAATAGGGTAGCCCAACATGGCGTGTACGTAACAACCTCCAAGATGCTCATAAACCACTGGAAATCCTTCGAAGGAACCTTACCATCATCAGCATGGCCAAAGAAATCTCTCATCATCACTTTGTGGATCAACCGTAGACACGGGTTCACCAGCTTCGAGTTCACCTCCTGACCTTTCCTGAATGTCCTGCCCATAGCAGCCTTCCAGAACTCCATCATATCCGACTCAAGAATGCCACCAGACCATCCATCCGTTGGCAGCTTTGTAATGCCCAGGGCATCACGCACCACCTTAGGGGACAAAGCATAATCACGCCCATTGTAAGTGAACGTGACCCTCATCATCCTCTTGTTGTCGGAACCATCAGAGTACCTCTTGAAGGAGGCGATGAACTGGTAACAAAGCTCGGGATACGCAGGGGCAGCCAAGTTCAGAAACGTCCCCAAACCACATTGTGCTAAGCACAGGGACACACACTCTAGCATTCCAAATTCAGCCAATGTTGGCTTGTCAAAGAATTTAGTAACCAACACCTTCCTCTCCTTCACAACATTGTAGACCTCATTCTCATCCCTCGTAGACACTTGCTTCCTACCTCTAGGTGCCATAAGTAATGAATTGAAGTGCTCAAAACAAAGGGCAACCAAGAAGACTTACAAATGAGCAAACACATGAAGCCTGGAAGTCTCGAAGCGGGGCGGTGGAGTAGTCGTCGGGTCGCGGTGAGAACAACTGGGGGCTTTGGCCGGGTCGCGGTGGAGTCGGCGCGTGGCGGTGACAGCAGCGACGCGAGGGAGTGCAACGCGAGGCGGGGCAGCGCGAGGCGGGACGACATCGGCGCGGTGGGGTTGTGTTTGGCTTGTTTGTGAGGCTAGACTCCAAATTAGACAAGGGACTCAAGGTTTAGGCAATTGGAGACTAGATTTGGATCAAGGTCGAGAGAGATAAGGGAGAATGAAGGATTTGGCTTTGGGAGCTTGAGAGGTGTGTTGGGAATGGAGGGTTTAGTTGAGAGTGGGGGCTAGGTTAGGGAAGGGAAAAGGAAAGGTGAAAGGGACGAAAAGGATGATGGGCCGACTGGTACAAGGTCCAAAGAGAGAAATCTCGGCCCGAAAGTGGGCCCAATCCGTCAAAACCTTAGTTATCACTCAAGAAATAAAAAATTTACTCACCCGTTTAAGGTTTTTTCGGGGCCCTTTATTCTTGTTTTTTTTTTCCGGAGTTGAGAAGGTATACCAGACATCCACCGCGGGGCGGTGGGCGCCACCGCGGGGCGGTGAGGATCGCCGCGGGGCGGTGGGACGAACTAAGAACACCGTCTCTTCTCTATTTACTTTCGTACCTGAAATGTTAGTGACAGGCGAACGAAACAAAACAAAAGAAATTACGAAATTAAACTAAGAGAAAGAAAAATCAAGGAAAAACTACCTCGGGTTGCCTCCCGGACATCGCCTTAGTTAACGTCGTTGGCTCGACGTACTGCAGATCAATCACCACCTAGAATAGGATCCCCTCGGAATCCTCCTACTCGTCTCTTCCTGTCGAGACTTCCCATGGAAAGGTTTAGACCTTAGACCATGTTCCCTCTTTGCCATCAACTCCATGCTTACTTCCTTTGGAGCATCTCCCCCAAACTTAGAGCGATGTGGGGGCTGATATGGCTCAACCTGAATATGCTACACGTCACTAGATAAAGGCTTACAGCCTTGTATGGTTAGTGCAGGGGGGCAAGTGCCCAAATTAGAGGGAGTGGGATCTCCTATGTCATCCAGCAAGACATCATCAACATGCAACTCATGCAACTCAATAGGTCCATCAATAGCAGAACACTTAACTACGGTCTCTACTGCACTAGTTTTAACATTTTCATGCACATGATCATCAAAATCACTAATGCAGTAAGGAGTAGGCAATTCAATGGAGTTGGCTTTATGAATATTATGTTCAAAAATTATTCCATCGAATTCCATAGTTAAAGTTCCACTATCTACATCAATCTTTGTCATGGATGTTTTCATAAAAGGTCGACCTAGCATAACAGGAGCAACCTGCTCATCATAGTCCATATCCATAACAAAGAAATCAGCAGGGAAAATCAAAGGACCTATCCTCACAAGAACATCCTCCACAATACCCTTAGGGGGCACACAAGAACCATCAGCAAGTTGTATCACAATGTTAGAATTATGCAAGGGTCCTATTCCTAAATCCTCAATCAAACAATAAGACAACACATTAATAGAGGCACCCAAGTATAATAAGGCTTTTTCAAATCGATCCTCACCTATAGTAATAGGAATAGTAAATGTACCTGGATCCTTGCACTTCTCAGGCAGACGCCTCTGAAACACCGCCGATGCATGTTCACCCACTGGAACCTTCTTCTGAACCTTCAGCTTTTGTGTCCTCTTCACGGTGCACAACTCCTTCAAGAACTTGGCATATCGAGGGACATCCTTGATAAGCTTGAGCAGAGGAATGTTCACCTCACAGTCCCGAAATGTCTCGAACATATCGCTGTCTTCAGCTACTCTCTTGGCCTTCAGCGCCTCAGGGAAAGGTGCTGGTGGCTTCTCAGAACCCAAAGGAGGAAACACGGGGCGAACATAGTCATCAACACAGGCTTCATCTGCAGAGCTAGGATTTAAGAGACCGGGTCGCGGTAGGCCCACCGCGGGGCGGTGGTCATCGTCGCGGGGCGGTGAGGTCTCGGTGGGATTACTGGGATCAGCCGCCGGGTCGCGGTGAGGATCGCCGCGGGGCGGTGGCAACAACACTTCATTCCTGGCTCCTTCTTTAATTTCTGGCCGGGCCGCGGTGGGATCCACCGCGGGGCGGTGCGTGATTTCTGCCTTCTCGATTTCGTTCTCCTCTTCAGCAATAGGAGCAACGACCAACTTCTTACCACTTCTAAGGATGATGGCACTCACATTCTCCCTTGGATTCACTGTAGTTTGAGATGGCAGGGAGTTTGATGTCCTCTGGTCTATCTTGGTCACAACATCAGCCAATTGGCCAATCTGCCTCTCCATATTCTTTATGCTTGACTCAGTAGCCTGAACATGAGTGGTGAAATGCTGAGTCAGAGTCTTCAGCATCTCTTCAGTAGAAGCACCAGAGGTTTGGCCTTGAGCCCTCTGTTGGTACGAGACTCTCTGCTGGTACTGCTGTTGTGCCGACTGTTGACCGCCTTGAGGGTCACTCCATCTGAAACCTGGGTGGTCTCTCCCTCTCGGATTATAGTTGGGTTGTCCACCAAACTGCGGTCTAGGGGGTCCGTAACCTCCTACAACATTTACTTCAGTAGTACCTTCCTCCTGCAGCTGAGGACAAGTATCGGTAGGGTGGAACTGATCAGAACAAAACCCACATGCCTTGACTTGTTGAGGAGCGTTCTGATTCGCCATTCTCTTCACCATCTCCTTCAACTCAGCTAGCTCAGTCAGTACTGGGCTTGGTCCTGCAGGGGTCACAGCATTGACCGCCTTCCTTTGGTATGTCTTTCCAAAACTCCTGGTGCTCTCACTCATCTCCTGGAATCTCTTCATGGCTGCATCCGGTGTCAAATTCAGAATGCTTCCACCGCAAGCAGCGTCAACCATCCTTCTCTCTTGGTCCAGCAGACCATTGTGTAAATAGAGGACAAGGTCCTGCTTGGCGTATACGTGGAATGGGCAGCTAGAGCAAAGCCTCTTGTACCTCTCAAGATAATCATACATCATCTCATCACCAGCCTGCTCAATATTGGCAATTGCCTTTTTCAAGGCATTTGCCTTCTTCGTTGGAAAGTACTTGTCCAGGAACGCCTTGTGTAGTTTATTCCAGGTATCTATGGTTCCTGGCGGCAAGTGATAATACCAGTCGCTAGCAGAGTCTAGCAGGGAGAAACCAAAAGCTCTCATCTTGATTTGGTCTTCCGTCACGTTCCTGGGCTTCATAGTCATGCAAACATTGTGGAACTTGCCCAGGTGAGAGATCGGGTCTTCTCCACTCAAACCATGGAACTTAGGGAGATAGGCAACAACTCCAGACTTCAGCTCAAAGTTCACCCCTTCGCCAAGCGCAGGGATGATGACAGCCAGGGGTTGTGCTCTAATATTCGGTTCAGTCAGCTCTCTCAGAGTTCCAGCCATTGCAAAAGCAGGGGTGTCAACTGGCTCAGTCGGCTCAACGATCTCAACCTCTACTTCTTCTTCTCCTTGATCGCGCAGGTTCGCAAGGAATGATCTGTCGATTTTTGGATCAAAAGCAGCTAGAGGGGAGTCAGTACTACGGGTGTCGACCATAAGATAAGTCTCCACCAAAAATCAATCACAAAAACACACAACAAAAACAGAAAACTTCCCCGACAACGATGCCAAATTTGACGGGCTAAAAGTGCGTAATGCAAGTATCGTTGATTAGCCTTATCAAAGTAAAAAGTCCTAACAGACCTACTAAACAGATGTATAGTAAGCAAGCAAGGGTCGAACCCACAGGGAAGATCTGATGCAGTATGAAATCGTGAATGACAAGTAACAAGCAAGGGGGGTTTAGTTATCAAGAAAGAACAAAGCAAGCAAAGCAAACAAGTTTGGTTGAGTAGAGAAAATATAATGGGGAAAGTAGTCCTACTAGAGCGAGATCCACAATACAGAGATATAATTTGATCACAGAAATCTATTCAATCCAAGTTCTTTTACTATCCTTATAGTTATTCCCACCCTGATCTTAAGCACTATCGATTCTCACAGTTGTCGATAGACTTATTACTATGCCAATGATAAAGCACCACCGATTCTCACAGTTGTCGGTATACTTTACCACCAACAAAGCAATAGCAATACACACAAGGATATAGGATACATGCAAATAGAAAGACACCTTACTACTTAACATGCAACTGATTCTCACTCACGATTGTACGCTCGGGACCCCTATACGCACAATCGTGTATGCCACTAGATGTGCACTCGGAACCCCTATATGCAATCCTAGCAATTGATAAAAAAGTATTCAACCTAGTTGATCAGGCTAAGAAGAACAACAAGAAATCAATAATCAATATAACCAAGAGAATCAAACCAACATTTATAAGGATAAGAACAAGGAATAGAAATCTCACAAACACATCAACTGTATTGCTTCAATCATCTAGTAGAACAAAGGGAAGTTAGTTCTCCATTCAAACGAGAATGAAAACTAAGGGAAAAATAACGTCTGATGTAAAGCGAAGTTGTCCTGCCTCTTAACATAGAAGAGGGCTTAAATAGTCTTAAGAAAACTAGGTTAAACTAATGTAAACAATAAAGGAAACAGAATAATAAAATAACAAAGTCTGAACGAAATAAAAGGAAATAAATGTCTCTAGGCGCGCGACATTTAACACGGCCACCGCGGGGCAGTGAGATCCACCGCGGGGCTTCAAGCTTCTCTGGGAGTCACCGCCGGGTCGCGGTGAGGATCGTCGCGGGGCGGTGAACTCGCTCACTCTCTCCTTCAACTTCTCTTCCTCTCTTCTGCTGCTCTTCATTACTACCAACTATTGGTAGTCTTCTCCAAGTATGCTCCATCAGATCCATCTCCATCCTCATCATCTCCATCTAAGCTACAAATCCCGGGATATCTTCACTTCTTTCCACAATGTCGGGACTGCAGACTTAGCCTTAAAACTACTCATAAACTCCTCCAAATCATGCTAATAATTGCTAGTAAAGGTGTATGAAATAACACCTATCAGCGGTCGTATCGTTTGTAATCAGGGGGTTCGTCGTTTGGGATCGGTTCACCGCTACATTGGCGGGACTCGAAATGTGGTGGTGATGGGTGAGGTGACTCAATATGATTATGGTGCTTTCATTGCTTTTGTGTTCCATGATTTTTGGCCAGAGATTGGACGCGTTTTCTACTTTCCTTCTGGTGAGGAGCCCCGACGATTGCGTGAAGTGATTGATGATGAAGATATGGCTAACATTGTTACCCTGGAAGTGGCTGGGCCGGTGGCGCTTTATGTTGAGCCTCCACCTCCACCCGGCTTTTCTCCACGGAGTCTTCGTTACGCGGGTCTTTAGGGCCTCATCATCCCTTATCTCCCCCCACTTTCAATTTTCTTTCGTTTGCAAGTTTTTGGTTTTTTGTTTTGCATGGTCAAATAAAGAAAAAAAATGAATGGCGTGTATCGGATGATGTTGCGGAAATATGCATTTAGCTATGTTTCTTTGTTTGTATCTATAAAACGAGTTTGTCACTTCTTTGAGTTTGCATGAAAGGAGACTTCCTGGTTTCTTATATTTACGTGCTTGAGCTATCTTCCGAGTTTCTTTGCATCGCGGACTCTACTTGCTTCTCTATCGATAGTGCTTCGCGAAGTTAACCTACAATTAGGGCTGAAATTTAATTGCTTTTGTACACGAAGACTCTTCAACTTGCTTGTGGTAATTTGAACAGTTACCTTGTGCTTTCTTTGCATTGCCCTCCAGGCCTAGTTTTGCGAACCTCGATACGGTGGTGCTTGCCTTGCTCAACTATGCGCCTTGCTTTCTTTTTTTTGCCCCACGTAACCCCGGGAATACTTGCTTTCTCTTGCTGGCCTTGCTTAACTCCGAGAATACTTGCTTCCTCATTGAACTTGCTTGCACAACATTCACTGCTTTGTTAGGACGGGCTCACGCACCATATTTTATTGCTTTACTAACTTGCTTTCTTTTTTATTGACACATTGCGAGTTTTGCTTACGGGGTCTGGCTTGCTTTGCTTCGCCTTGCCTTTACTTGCCTCGCCGTTACTCGCATTCTTGCTCATCTTCTCCCCCCACTTCTTTTTGTTGGTGCTTGCCTTTTCTTTCCCCTTTTTTATTGCTAGGTCTGTCGTTAGCCAGGTTCCGTTTTAGTCACGGAAACGAAGTCTTGCCTTTTCTTATTTTAAAGGGGAAAGAACGAGAGGTGACAAGACAAAAATGTGGTGGTTTGCGGCTTGAGCCGACATACCTGGTTGCTTCTCCGCGTATACCTCAGGGGTAATACTTGCGGAGTCTCATCACATTCCACGCGTTGGGTATTGGGTTGCCGGCGTGGTCTTTTAGCCTGTAGACGCCAGGGGCCACCTTTTCGACAATAATATAAGGGCCTTCCCAGTTAGGGTCTAGCTTCCCGCCCTCCATTTTGCGTAGGATGAGATCCCCTTTCGCGAACCCTCTGAGCTTTACTCCCTTGTTGTAATATACGGCAATGTGTCTCTTGTACTCCTGCTCGCGGACTTCGGCCATTTCTCTCATTTCTTCGAGTTGTAATTCTAGCTTCATTTTTTCATCGTTTTCTTCTTCGTTGTACTGTAGAACTCGCTTGCTTGGGAACAAATGTTCCACGGGGACCACAACCTCGACTCCATATGCCAGCGAAAAGGGAGTTTCCCCGGTTCCCCTTTTTGATGATGTCCTATTGGCCCATAACACCAATGGTAGCACTTCTGCCCATCTCCCTTGAGCTTTAGTCAGCCTTCTTTTCAGCCCGTGTAGGATCTTTCCGTTGGCATTTTCTACGTGGCTTATTGTTCGCGGATGCAAGACTGAGGCAAAGTGTAGCTTGATTCCTAAGCCTTCACAGAAATCTTTCAGCTTGTCAGTGTTGAACTGAGGACCTCTGTCAGTCACGATGTCTTGCGGCAACCCAAATCTGTAGATGATACTTTGCCAGAGAAACTTCTTTACTTGTTCGACGGTTGTTGATGCTAACGGTACGGCCTCTATCCACTTAGTAAAGTAGTCGATTGCTACCAGTATGTACTGTAGTTGCCCATGTGCTTTTGGGAAAGGGCCCAAGATGTCCATCCCCCACTTCACGAAGGGACATGGAGAACTTATGACTTGCATGTGGACTCCTGGTTGGTGTGAAGCTGGAGCGTGAGCTTGACACCCCTTGCAGGATTGAGATACCCTCATGGCGTCCGCCTTCATGGTAGGCCAAAAATAACCCGCCCTCGTTGTTTTGTATACCATGGCTCTCCAACCCGAGTGGTTTCCACAGATTCCCCCATGAATTTCCAACATCGTGTTGTAGCCGTCGGCCAAGGATAGACATTTCAGACCTGCCAGCATGTATCCTTTTTTGTACAAGATTCTACCACTTATGTAGAATCGCGAAGCTCTGACTTGCAGTTTCCTCCTTTCTTTGGGGTCCGCGGGCCCTGTCCCCTTCAGAAGATATTCACGGATCGGCGTCCTCCAGTCATCCACTTGCATCTCTTCTTCTTCTATTGCCATGACCTCTTGACCGACTGCCCTCTGTGTTCTTGTTTCTAGCCACACGTGTCCTCTCGGTTTTAGCTTTACTCGAGATCCTAGCTTAGCTAGATCATCCGCCTTCCCATTTTCTGCCCTTGGCACTGAATGGATTTCAAAATTGTCTAGCGCGGAGCGAAGGATTGTGGCTTTTTGGCAATAGGCTGGCAAACTTCCTGTTTTGGCTTCATATTCTCCGCGGAGCTGCTTTACTACAACCTATGAATCACTGTAGCACTTCACATTCCTCGCTCCGTTCGTCAATGCCAGTTCAATCCCGGCGATCCCAGCTTTGTACTCCGCCTCGTTATTTGTCACTTGGAAGTTCAAAGACATCGCATATTCGAAATGCTCTCCTCCTGAAGAGGTTAGAGTGATTCCTGCTCCACAGCCTTCCTCATTTACAACCTCGTCCACAAACAGAGTCCACGCGGATTGATCCTCGGGTAACCCTTCTTCGCTAGGTTCGCGGAAGCTAGTCTCAACTATGAAATCTGCGAGGGCCTGTGCCTTGATTGCAAGCCTTGGGCGGTAGTCGATCTCGAACTCTGATAACTCCACTACACACTTTGTGAGTCGCCTGAATACTGTGGGCATGTGAAAGAAGCCGCATAACGGCAGATTAGATAGGACTTGGATAGGGTGAGCCTGAAAGTATGGTCACAGCTTCCTGGCGGCCATCACAATAGCGAGTGCAATCTTCTCTATAGGAGGGTAACAGGTTTCCGCGGGTATGAGCGCCCTACTCACAAAGTAGACTGGTTGCTCCTGTAGCCTCACTAAGACAACGCTGATCGCTCTTGAGCTAGACGATATGTAGAGCTGGAGGTCTTCCCCTATCGTCGGAGTTGTCAAGGTCGGTAATTCCGTCAAGTGTGTTTTCAACTTCGCGAATGCTTCTTCGCACTCTGGAGACCATTCAAATCTTTCTGGCTTTCTGAGGATGTTGAAGAAGGGCAGACTTTTTTCAGCTAGCTTAGGGCAGAAACGTGCCAAATAATTAACGGACCCAATGAACCTCTGGACTTCTTTCTGGTTCCGCGGAGCTGTCATCGCGATAATTGCATTTACTTTCTCCGGATTGACATCTATCCCTTCTGGAGCTGATAAGGAACCCCAAAAATTTGCCGGCCTTCACACCGAAGACGCATTTCTCGGGGTTGAGGCTCATCCCGTTTTTCCGCAGCCTATCGAACACTTCGCGAAGGTCAGCTGGGTGATCTATCTCTCTCTGACTCTTGACGACGATGTCGTCTACATAGGCCTCCACGAATTTTCCGAGTTGTTCGCGGAAGATAGTGTCTACCAGCCTTTGAAATGTCGCACCTGCGTTTTTCAGACCGAATGGCATCACCTTATAGCAGAAAGTTCCTCGCTCTGTGATGAATGAAGTATGCTCTTCGTCCGCTGGATTCATTTTCACCTGGTTGTACCCCGAGTATGCGTGGAGGAAAGAGAGGGCTTCATGACCTGTAGTTGAATCCACTAACTGATCTATGGACGGCAGAGGGTAGCTATCTTTTGGACATGCTTTGTTCAAATCAGTGAAATCCACACACATCCGCCACTTCCCATTGGACTTTCGAACCATGACTACGTTCGCAAGCCATTTTGGGTACTGGACTTCTTTCACGAAGTCTGCCTTCAGAAGCTTCTCGACTTCCTCCTTTGCGCCTTATGCTCTGTCGCCTGCTTGCTTTCGTTTCTTTTGCCTGATGGGTTTAGCATCGCAGGTTATGTTTAAGGAGTGAGCCATGAGTTTTACAGGAATACCTCGGAGATCGCGGGGTGCCCACGCGAAGATGTCACACGATTGAGCCAGTAGAGCTTCTAATTGTTCTTGTACACAGGGATCCAGGGTTTTGCCGGTGTACAACTTTTCATCACTGCGTTCAAATGGTGTGAGGCACTTCCTCTCTTCTTCTGTTACTACCCTCTCTAGGCAACTCCACACTTCCAGCTCTGCCTCTTCATCCAGTTCTGTACTTTCATTCGCGAAGGGGTCAGACATGGTCGCCTCTTGTAGTGCCAGGACTGGTCCTTCATTTCCTTTGAGAGCTAGTAGGTAACAAGCGTGGCTTTCAGCTGGGTGACTTCGCGATATTCTGGTGCCCATGAGTACTGGAAATTTTACTGAGGAATGGTACACAGACACAGCCGCCTAAAACTTGTTAAGGGAGGTTCGGCCCATGGTGGAGTTATACGTGGAGGGAGCTTTTAGCACTACGAAATCAACTTTTTCAGCCCGTCGTCTTCCCTCCTCGTCGCCTAGGATGAGGTTGATTGTCACGGAGCCAACTGCTCTTACTCGCTCTCCTGCAAAGCCGACCAAGGTGCACTTTGTTGCCTTTAAACGCGCTGGGTCCAGATCTAACTGCTTGTAAGCATCCCAATACAGGATGTCTGCTGAACTACCCATGTCCACGAGCACTCTCTTTACAATCTTTGTCTCCATCTGGACATGAACGACCAGGGGATCATAACTATGTACCTCCGCGCTCAACGCGTCTTGCTCCGTGAACGTCAGCTGATGGTGCTCGCGAATCTTCTTGTCTATGCTCATCACTGGTCTGCATTCGGGGAGATGGGTGTTTGCTATTCTTCGGGCTTCTCGTTTACTCGGGTACTCTTGCACATGACCTCCCACAATGGTTCCGACGTGCCCATCTGGTCTCGGGAAGCTTGGTGCTATCCCTGTTGGGAGTCTTTTGGGATGCGGTGTTCCGGGCAGGGAGTAGGTTTCTTTCTCGGGGAGCCGTATCCCAAACACTTTTGAGCATCGTGCCCCAAAGACTGGTGGTACGAGCATAATTTTCTACGGCCTCTGCGCGGAGCCGGTGGAGGAATACCGCTACGCGGGGCTGGTGCTTTGTATTGTGTCCACCCTTGAGGCCTTGGAGGGGCTACTTGCTTTACTTCCCTAGTATTCATCTCTACCATTCCTGGCGGATTCGCTGGCGCTTTCCCCCTATCCTGGTGCTGATGGAGATGAGGCTCCCAGTTAGGTGCGTCCCTCTTATTAGTCTCTTGCTTTCTCTTTTGTCCTGGCGATAGAGGGGGCACCCCCCAAAAGCTCTTCTGCTCGGATGTGTGTGTTTGCTTTTTCGAGGAGCTTCATGTAGGTTTTCGGTGCCTTCTTGCTAACGGCGAATTTGAATGCTGAGTTGGCCAAGCCTTGTATGAAAGCCATACGAGCGATTTTCTCATCGAAATCATGCACTTGTACAACCTCTGTGGTAAACCTTCGCACGTATGCGGCTAGGTTTTCTCCCTCTCGCTGCTTCATCGTGAGGATCTCTTGCATCCCCTTCTTCCTCTTCTAAGCACTCCCAAAATGTGCGATGAATAAGTCTTCAAGCTGCTTGAATGACTCAATGCTTCTTGGGGGTAAGTTTACCATCCATGTCAACGCTGGGCCCGCCAAGGCATTGGGGAAAAACTTGCACATGGTTGCTTCATCGGCACGACTGACGAGCATCGCATAGCGATAATTCGAGAGGTAGTCGCTAGGATCTTCACTTCCTGTGTATTCCCTGAGGATGGGAAGCTGGAAGTCGTACGGTGGTTCAGCTAGCAAGATATGTTCCGCAAAGGCAGAGGCTTCGTATAACGTCAAAGGTGAGTTTAAGGTCATGGACGGCCTTCGGTGCACCGTGGTGAATCCTCTATGCCCATCTCGTCGCGAAGGGTGATACTGGAAGCCAGGTGTCATGGATACCCTGTCCGCGTACATATTTCCCCCATACTCTTCTGGGTAAAGTTCTTGGTGTTGTGGGCCTTCTAACGGTATGCGGGCTGGCAGATCTTGATGATGTTGCTACTGAGCGTAACGCTGCCAGTCCTGAAACTGCCTGAACTGGTCTAGCTCTTCTCCTTCCAAGACGTATCTGTGGATCAGGGGTGGTATCGAGCTTCTCGCTGACAGAGCTGGGTTGGCTCCTGGAGCAGGATCATCTCTCTAGACCAGATCGACTCTTGGGGCCTGCGATTGTATCTCATCTGAGCCTTTCACTTGCACGTGAATGTCATCCATCTTCCAGGATCTGGATCTAGCTGTGTGAGGACCTCCCCACGGTCGGCGCTAGTGCAAAATCCCGGATTAGACGGCGATCCAGCTAGCACTCCAGACCACCACGGGTTGGACTTTCTCTGATCTCCCTTCACCTGAGAGGCTCCTCGATGCGGCTCGAACCCTGGAAGTGATGGACAACGGTGGCTTGGAACTCCTTTCCCGATGGAATCAGCTCTTCTCTGACGGTGATAACCTGAAATGATCCCGGAAAGTGGGTTTCCGGGAGAAAACTCTCCGACGCTCAAGTCAGTGAACCGGAAGAATCAGGGAAATGAGATCATAATGAAGAATGTTTGGGACTGGTTTTGGAAGGATGATGAGATGTGAGAGAGGATAGAAAAGCCGAGCTCAGCAGAGCTGGAATGCGGCACTGATGGCAGCTGCCATTCTCTTTGCCCTTTTTAGGGTTTTTGGGATTGGTGAAGGGAGCAAAAGCAGAAAAAGATCCCTAAACTTTCCTCTTTCGGTCGTATATATACTCACAGATGACCCAAATCTCAGGTGGGCCTTCATGGGCCAGCCCAAACTTCTTCGTAAATCAGGGTAATTGTCTTCGCGAAGGAGCTTCGCGGAGGTTGGGGGTGATGTTGGTTCGCGGACAAGATCGTGGTTCCACAGTAGCGACATTCGAGAAGGTTGCGGTGGCAGTGGTACTGGTGCGAGGAAAGATTATTCATGAGTTCCCTGATTTCAATTTTACCAATGAAGATAGAGTTCCTTCAATACCCATAAACATACTATTATAACCGATTTCTTTTAATTGTAGTTATTCTCACTTCTTTAATTTATTAAATTTGATTGCGCTTTCCGTTCACTTTTTTTCTATTTTTATAGAGTTTTATAGAAAGCAAATTTTGAAAATACAATTTTGTTTCTAATTTTAATCACTCTCCATCCTTTAGAACAATAGATGGATAGAAAAAAAATCAACATAACTAAATTTTAATACAAATTTTATGATTTTATGTGATAATTATCTTGAAATCTTATAAAGACAAATATTTGTGAACAAAATCTACTATATTTACTATATATATACTAAAGCAAAACATACTAATGTCACATGGCACCCCCACATTTAATTTGTCACATGTCAATTTCTCAAATTTTTGTAAAATAAATTTAATTATACGGAAATTTCGCATGATAACCCTCAGATTTTATCTTTTTCGCGAAATTCCCTCAGATTTTGATAATTTTCGCCTGATAACCCTCAGTTTTTGACCCATTTTACCATATACCCTTCCGTCCTTATTCCGTTAAAACCACGTTAATTTTATTAATAAAAAAGGTAAAAATGGGCAAAATTATCAAAACCTGCGTTTCTTCCCTGTTCTTCCTCAGCCTGACTCGTCTTTCTTCAGTTTCCATTGAAAGCGACTTTAAGCTTTCGCCAGCACGGATGACGCTGGCAGCACCGTCGGGGCTGGACGACGCTGGACGACGGCGCGAAGGGACGGGGCTGGACTACGGCGCGAAGGCACGGGGTTGGACGACGGCGCGAAGGCACGACCACCGGCGGTTTGAGGTACGAATCTCTCCACTTCTGAAATTCCCTTTCGATTTGGGATTTTAGAAATTTAGGTTTAGGGATTTGACTCAAAGTTAGGGTTAATAGGATTTGGATTTGGGTGGTAGAAATTTAGTGCTTTGACCACGAAATTGGGAACTCTTGAACTGTAAATTAATACCTAATGTCTCATATCTTTGGTGTTGGATAGAGTTACGTCTGAGGGAACAAATGCTTTGTTCCCATAGAAGCTGCAGCGGAATAATATAGCAAGAAAGATAAGGAACGAACTCACGATGTATAGTGGAAACCCTAATTATCCAACTAGCTAATCAAAGAAAAACCACTACCTTCAAGCTTCTCGCTTGAGAGGATTTTGAAGCGTCTACTTGTCTTATTGATTTCTTGTCCGATTACACTTGTAACATGGACTCCATCCCTAGACTTCCCACCTAGATTTAAAACTCTCTTCTACAACGGTGAATACGAACTCAACCCTCTAAGACTCACAGACTCTTCACTCTCTTTTTCTTCTCAGTTAAATGCTCCGAGTTCGTCCATAGAAAATGAATCTACACTTCTATAAATACAACTCGTCTAAAACTCAATCGTAACAAGATACAAATCTTTCTAAACTTGGTAACAAGAAGATATCAATTGGTTGGAAGAATAATATCCTAACCGTCTATATTATCTAAGGAAGGGATTCCTTAAAATAATATAATCGGTAAAAGATATATTTCTTCTCTCTCCAAATATATTATCTTAGGAAAGATTTCCTAAGATAATACATTCGGATTTCTCTCTCCACATCTTCTTTTCGGAGAGATCCTTCTAGCCGAAATCTCTTATCCTTGACCGCGTGATCTTCCATGATAGTTTCCATAATCTTCACGCTGGATATCTTCCAATCCATTCGCAGCTTGATTGATGTTCGTCGTTGATGTTCCTTGAGAGGTAACAAAGCATGTGGAGATCGCTTTGTTCCCTCTGCAATCCTTCGCTGCCATGGTTCCCTGTGACAACTGTTTTGTTCCTAAAACACTTAGTGATCAGATTAGTTGAATGTTTGTTACCATCAAAACCTAAGGAATTCAACAAATTCCCCCTTTTTGATGGTGACAAACATCCTTGACAATAAAACATACACATGAGATAAAGACAATTGTGAAGAGAAAGTTTTCCACACTTAGGCATAATAGTTCCCCCTCAGTCTAGCAACATATGAAACCAGATTAGTTCCCCCTCAACTAAAGCTACCAGTCACTTTTCCCCCTTTTGGCATCATCAAAAACATAAGTAAAGAGCGAGAGAAAATAAGTATAGCAAGATAAGCAAAACAACCCCTTTTGCATTAGATTGAAGCACACAAACATAGACCACATGCAAAGACAACACTAGATACGCACAAAAATCACAAATGATGAACATGCCAATCAAGACAACCATGTGAAACAGAGACAAGGAAAAAACAAGGCGGTAAGGAGATAGATGTGCTGGGAACAAGAGATGGGTTTGGAAAGCAGAGAAAGACGAATCGGGCGCCACTGATACCAGAAGCCCAGAAATGAAGAGTACCTCAGATATGATGAGTATGCACACCCTTCATAGGATATCTTTATTGTTCCTCCAGTGTAGGCGGGTGTGAGACGTCCTTCTTGGTTCCTACCTCATATCTAGATCCTCCTTTTGTTCCCCAGAGGTCGCAACTTCATTTTTTTTTTTGAAGTCACAACTGATGAGTTATCTTCCAAAAACCATTGTGTAAATGATTCTGACCCAATCCATAAAATTCTCCAAAATTCTCAATCGCCACAACCAATACTTCAATTTTGAATGCACAGAATACTTCCCAAGCAGTTGCATGCTATCATTACACACCATACTGGTCAGGTGCCAGCTCCAAGCCACAGAGGCGACAATTCGTTTTCTCGACTTCCCAGAGAATTTAGAAGAGTGAGATGCGGGGGTATTGTTACCAGAGAGGGCACAAAGAACATCACACGAAAATAGCGAATGTTTAATCATGAATGAGAGGCTCCCAGATGTGGATGATTAGAGGGGCTCATAGGAAGCATCAAGTATGATGTCTAGGGTAAGCCGTAGAGTCAACAATCACGTGGGCTTGTAATGAGGGAACAAAGCATCAAGTTGACTCTTTTGGGCCGAAAGAAGACTGTTTCATGTATTATTATGATAGCTGATAAGCACTACTTTGTAGGGCTTAAGTAAGAGTCATTAGAGGTTTTATTGGTGCCATTCGGGTAGATTTAGACACATTCATGTGTATAGTGTTTGAGGGCGAAGTTGGTATTTTTGGAGGTGTTTGAGCGGTTTTGGAGATCATATGAGACACTGAGGAGGAAGCCACCAGTAGTAGACGCCAAGGGAGTGCAATGAAGAGTAGAAGAACGGTAGGCTGAATTCAATTGGTTCGTTCTCTCTACTCAGATGTCCAAATGGAGTGATTCCAATTCGAGGAGTTAGATCTTGAAGTCTACTGCAAGTCCTCAAAATATGAGTGCAATACGAGTTGGGAATCAGAAGTTATGGTGTTTCTACGGAAGTGTCGCAGGAGCTGAACCGAAGAACAGCGACGGCGACCGCCGCCCACCTTACAGCGCCCGCCGCCAAAGGAGTTCCAGCAACTTTGGCTACGACTTGGCCACGGCGCCCGCCATGGAAATGCGGCGCCCGCCGCGATTACGGCGCCCGCCGTGGAAATGCGGCGCCCGCCGCGATTACGGCGCCCGCCGTGGAAATGCGGCGCCCGCCGCGATTACGGCGCCCGCCGTGGAGGTTGCAGCGCCCGCCGCCTCTGTTGGATGCACCGCCGAGCCGTTTCCTTATTTGCTTTATTTTGCATTATTTTATTACGTTTTATTATTTCGTTTTAGGTTAATTCCAGACTTTATTTCCTTTAGTATTTAAGGGTAGAGAAAGGCTTGTTTGCCTATCAGCCAATCTATCTCAAAACCCTAATTCTACTTCTCCTTTCTACGTTCTACGTTATGAAGAACTAAGCCTCCCTGGCTTAGTCAGACGCTGAAGCTTTCGTTTTGATTCAGTTGTGAGACTCTCGTTCTTAATCTATTGCATGGTTTTTATCTATTCTCTTGCTTGATTGCTTATGATTGATATTGATAATCTCTATCTTGGACGCAACTAGGGTTTGTCGTTATTGATCTATTGCTAGATTTAGATTGTTACTGGTTGAGCATATCTATTTCAGAGTAGCAACTGCATCGTACTAGTATCTGGTTGTGCTAGTCTTATGCAGAAGAAAACTGATTTACATTCTAGGATAAAAGCTGGTTGTTTTATGCTAGAATTGTATCCAACTATATTCCTATCCGTAAAGATGCTGTTAAACTGAATCTTGATAGTTTCAGGGTTGTTTAATTAGTTAGTGCTAATAGTATCTGGTTGTGCTATTAGTTATATCTGAAAAGGAATTGGAATCACCATTGCATGAGATTTTGAATGAGTATCTATGATCAACTTGTCATACGAATAGTGGATGTTATTTGACTAAGTGCTTTTCCCATCACTGATTTCACAACTCTTTCGCTTGTTTACTTTTGCATGCTTAGATTACTTAAACTCACAAAACCCCCCTTTGGTTACGTTTGATTGACATATGAATTGCATATTTAGATAGAATTCGCCTCCCTGTGGATTCGACCTTTACTTACCTAGGACTACGGTTTAAGGTTTGTTTGGATATTTTGCATAGTAGGAATTAGAACGATAAATTCCTGTTATCAATAGCATATATAATCATGTATGAATGTTTGCACATGAGTGAAGTAAAAGCATGAGTCTACGCAAGTTGTTCAGTTAATGATCAAGAGAATGATTACGAATCAAGACATGATGATTAGACTTTCACACTTTACCATGTAATTTAGCCAATCATCGAGGAAACATAACATATAGACAGTCAGTTTAGAGAAATCATACCTAGTTCCATACGGAACTGTTCGAAGGGTTCTCTGTTTAGTGCCTTGGTGAAAATGTCGGCGATCTGATCCTTGGTTCCACAGAAGTCCATGGACACCAACCCTTTCTCCACACAGTCACGTAAGAAGTGATGTCTTATCTCAATGTGCTTGGTACGTGAGTGTTGCACAGGATTCTTAGAGATATTTATGGCACTAGTATTGTCACAGAGAATGAGAATAGAGTCAAGAAGAATACCATAGTCGCTGAGTTGTTATTTGAGCCATAGGAGTTGAGTGCAACAAGCGGCAGCGGCTATGTATTCAGCTTCTGCAATGGATAGGGCAACTGAGTTCTGCTTCTTTGATCCCCAAGAGACCAAGCATGGCCCAAAGAACTGAGCCATTCCAGATGTGGACTTTCTATCCACTTTGTTCCCTATAAAGTCCGCATCTGTGTATCCAACTAGATCCAAGTTTCCACCCCTTGGATACCACAAACATAGATCATATGTTCCCTTCAAGTAACTCAAAATCCTCTTTACTGCTTTGAGGTGTGTCTCTTTGGGATCAGCCTGAAAATGAGCACATAGACACACACTATACATAATATCAGGTCTACTTGTAGTGAGATAAAGAAGCGGACCTATGATTCCTCGATAGAGTGATGGATCAACTCCTTGTTCATGTTCATCCTTTCCCAAGTTCGTGTTCTTCCTTTCCACAACACCATTTTGCTGCGGAGTCCTGGGAGCTGAGAAATTGTGATTAATGCCATTGTTCCTACAGAGGGATGGAAACTGAGAGTTCTCAAATTCTGTCCCATGAACAGTACGGATGGACCCCAGAGACTGTCCTATACTCTTCTCAACCGACTTGAGCCAAGATTCAAACTCAGCGGACACTTCGTCCTTTGATGACAGAAAGAAAGTCCATGTGTACCTGGAATAGTCATCAACAATAACGAATACATAGACATTTCCACCATGGCTCCTTGTGCGCAAAGGCCCACAAAGATCCACGTGGATTAGTTCAAGAGGACAAGTAGTGCTTACCTCTTTCTTTGACTTGAAGGAGGACCTTACATGTTTACCTTTGGTGCAAGCATCACAAACTTCATTTCTCGTTGCTTTGATCTTAGGAAGACCATTCACCAGTTCTTGTCTATGAAGTTTGGAAAGAAGTTGAAGACTTGCATGTTCAAACCTCTTATGCCACATATCTGTTATCCCGGCAATGGACGACAGACATAGTTCCTTCTCAGGGATGAAAGCAGGATCAACTTTGTAGACGTTGTTGTCGCAGATCCCTTTGAGTAGAATTTTCCCTGTACTTATGCACTCAACATAACAATCATCAATAGTAAAAACTACCTTATTTTTCTTGTTTTGACATAGTTGAGGCACAAAAAAAAGATCAAACCTGAGATTATTCACAAGTGTCACGTTATCCACAGTAATATGGTTAGAAAGTCTTACCTTACCAAGACCACAAACTTCTCCCTTACTCTTATTTCCAAAGGCTATTGAACCTCCGGAGGCCTGTTGAAGTGAGGTGAGCCATCCTTTGTTCCATGTCACGTAACTTTAGCAAGCACTATCGACATACTGGGAACCTTCCTCACTTCAGCCTGTATAGAAAGAGTTACTTTTTGCGAACCCAGACAAGCTTAAGCTGTCTGGGTGTGGGAGCAACATATTTGATTTTTGGAGGTTTAGCATTCATTTTCTCCCTAGCAGTGCGAGCAAGTCCTTCATTGTGTTTCTTCAGGAGGCACTCTTGTTTGTAGTGATCAGAGTGACCATAGTACTAACAGATTCTTTGACATTTTAGATCAACATACTTACTCTTTCCAGGCCAAATTGATTTGTTAGCAATCCTAGAATGAAAATCAATATGATTGGACTTACCGCTTTGATATTGTTTCAACCAAATGGAATGAGCCTTCTGTCCATGGTACCAAGCCTTGTTCCCATCAGTCGAATTTGAACAGTCTTTGCGATTGTTCCTTCTCGAGGAACTTTCCCCTGTTTCTTGTATAAATTGTTTTCCTTCGACTCCAGGACTTTTAGACTTAGTGCCATCAACAGGAAGCTTAGGTTAATAACCAATTCCAAAGCGAGGTACTTCCTTCTTTTTAGTTTTCTTTTCATTCTTGGCCGCTACAAACACAATTCCTTTTGGTTTTTCCTTCTGTTCCTCACTGAGTTTAGATAGATCACTAGACAGTTTTGCATTGCCTAGTTTTAACATTAATGACTCGGATTCAAGTGAGGAGATAGAGGATTCTAGAGACATGATCTTCTCAGTGAGTTTAGGGCACTCATTGCAAGGACTTGGAGAAGAGGATGAAACTTTCTCAAGTTTGAACACTTTTTCTGCCCAACCTTTGTTTTCTTCGATCAAACTTGAGATCGATTCATCCTTTTCTTCAATCTGCTCACTGAGAAGACTGTTCTCATGAACGAGTTTTTTAATGAAGAAAATTAAGTGATCTTTAGACTTACTTTTCAGGCTTGAGATGAGTTCAGATTCATTTACCTCATCCTTGTACAGACCACTTTTTGATTCATCAATGTCTTCTATGGCCATCAGACAGACATCCCTAAAGTGAGACGATTCCTCGTCATCTGAGTCAGAATCACCCCAGGTTGCGACCATTGCTTGTTCCCCTTCATGAACCGGAGGAAGACCTGCCTTCTTCTTGAAGCAGTTTTTGGCAAAATGTCCTTTGTTTTGACAGTGGTAACAAACGACATCCTTCGTGTCTTTGTTCCCTTCGGAGGAACGCGGGATGCCCTTGTTTCGAGACCATATCTTCTTCATTGCTCTAGTGATGAGAGCCATATCTTCATCTCCAATAGTATTGCTTGACGACATCTTTCCTGCAAAGTCTTTAACGAAAACAATCTAGAGCACCAGGCTCTGATACCAATTGTTGGATCGTTAGAGTTATGTCTGAGGGAACAAAGGCTTTGTTCCCACAAAAGGTGCAGCGGAATAATATAGTAAGAAAGATAAGGAACGAACTCACGATGTATAGTGGAAACCCTAATTAGCCAACTAGCTAATCAAAGAAAAACCACTACCTTCAAGCTTCTCACTTGAGAGGATTTTGAAGCATCTACTTGTCTTATTGATTTCTTGTTCGATTACACTTGTAACATGGACTCCAAACCCTAGACTTCCCACCTAGATTTGAAACTCTCTTCTACAACGGTGAATACGAACTCAACCCTCTAAGACTCACAGACTCTTCACTCTCTTTTTCTTCTCAGTTAAATGCTCCGAGTTCGTCCATAGAAAATGAATCTACACTACTATAAATACAACTCGTCTAAAACTCAATCGTAACAAGATACAAATCTTTCTAAACTTGGTAACAAGAAGATATCAATTGGTTGGAAGAATAATATCCTAATCGTCTATATTATCTAAGGAAGGGATTCCTTAAAATAATATAATCGGTAAAAGATATATTTCTTCTCTCTCCAAATATATTATCTTAGGAAAGATTTCCTAAGATAATACATTCGGATTTCTCTCTCCACATCTTCTTTTCGGCGAGATCCTTCTAGCTGAAATCTCTTATCCTTGACCGCGTGATCTTCCATGATAGTTTCCATAATCTTCACGCTGGATATCTTTCAATCCATTCGCAACTTGATTGATGTTCGTCGTTGATGTTCCTTGAGAGGTAACAAAGCATGTGGAGATCGCTTTGTTCCCTCTACAATCCTTCGCTACCATGGTTCCCTGTGACAACTGGTTTGTTCCTGAAACACTTAGTGACCAGATTAGTTGAATGTTTGTTACCATCAAAACCTAAGGAATTCAACATTTGGTATCAAGACCAAATGAGCGCTATACTTTGTAACATCTAAAAACGAACTTTGTCAATCTCAGGTGAAGGGGAGAGCAACCATTGATGTGGTATGCAACCCACTTGGTAAATCAGGAGGGGCTCTGATCCATCAATTCATGATCCTGACATTCGGGTCACTCGCGAACTCGACCCCGTACCTTGGAGCAATCCTCATGGTGATCGTCACCGCCTGGCTTGTAGCAGCCAAGTCGTTGGACAAGCAGTTCACTGAGCTGAGGAAAGAGGAGGAGCTCGAGAAGGAGATGGATAAAGCGTCTGTCAAAATCCCGATCATGTCAGACAACACCGGGAACGGCCCTCTCCCCAGTGGGTCCATCCTAAACCCTGTTATTGGAGGCGATTCCCCGAAATCGTCGTCACCTGATCTCATGTCCTAAAGAAAAATGTAGGGAAGGCTGTGGTTGAGTTTGGGAGGAGGAATTTGTTCATTTGTAGGGTTTTGGTCTAAAGAAATAATCTTTGCTTGAGCCAAATGGTTAAAGCTTTTGATGTGGTGTGTGCAGGTTTGCACACCCAAAAACACAATGTGGTGTCAAGTTTGTCAGTCTTTGGTTAGTGTAATGTTGTAGTAGACCCTAAAAATTGGTGCTTTAAAAAATCCAACAGTTTGGCTTTTTAGGATCGGATCACAGGATTCTTTTTCTTGTGTTTGGTTGGTTGGTTAGTGTATCTTTGTTGCTGAATTTAGCTTCTAGAATGAATCTGAAAACCCCAAAAAGGATGTCTACATTTTTCTTACATGAAAAAGGTGTTGATGCCTGGTATTTTAACAAGAATTACACCTACCAAAACTCTTGTCAGTAAAGTATGACATCTTTTATTGCCAACTTCACATTTCTTGAATCCTTATTTTCTATTGAGTGCCGCCTTAAAAGTCTTTGTCTAAACTTATCATGTTATATTCCAATTGAATGTGCCAGATAAATGATTTTGTAAATTTGTCTTTCTATTTAAAGAGAAGCCCACCACTCTTGGTTGCATCTGATTCAAAAGCAACTGCCAATGGCTACTACTTGAGCCAAAATATCTAACAATGTTTGGTATCGAATACTTTTTGCTAAGTTTTGAACCACTAGAGAACCAACAGAATCAGCCATTGAAGATATATTGTTCAGAAGGCTTGTTTACTGTTATCTGTTAAGATATCTTGTTCAGACAACAAACTTTGCAACATTACTGTATCTGCAACAGTTACACATATAAATATAATCACATAAGTCTATATATAGAAAATAAACCACATTGCTTACAAACTTACAAGCATTCACTCCTTAAACAATAAACACACTCCAATTGTGATGGAATACAAACACACGAATATTTAGCTAAAACGGGCTATTTAGCTTCTTCTTTTCTCAAGCATTGGAAGAAGGCTCAAGAGAAACAATTGAACAAATCGTTAATGTTGACATGATCTCATATTTTTCTTGCTGCTTTCTTGGTAGACTTGAAAGGAGACTTGAGAAACCTGCTGTAATTAGTTGGAATGTTTTTCTGCCCACTCTCTTCATCACCAATCACCAATGGCTTCTTTCTTATACAATCAACTCCCTTTCTCATCCCCAGTATCATTGATGGAGAAGACGGTATCACCCTAAACGTCCTTGCACTCTCACAGTATCTTGCACAAAGTCATCCATTCTTGATCTCTTCCTTGCATGATCCGACTCGGGTCGTATCTGTTTCTCAAGATCTTCTTTTTGCTTGAACTTCTCATGGAGTTGTTTCTCAGCAGAGTCACATATTGCCCTTTGTGCTTCGAGCCTTGTTGTCAGAGCACTAGCTGTAGCCTAGGTGTCTCACTTGTTCTTTGTAAACAACATTCCTTTAGAAAGCCAATGAAGAAAAAGTCAAAAACTTCAGATTTATGTATATTCAGATTATTAAGGTTATATAATAAGAAGAAAAAAATGAGAGTCTTACTGATGCAATGCATCTCGGATCATTTTCTCAAGCATAGCTCTATTAGAAGACTGTGTCTCAGCCAATCGACGGCATTTCTCAACTCTTCTTTTTCTCTTGATCAGCTCCATCTCCAAGTCCTGAATGGTTACCTTTTCCTCTTCATTTCTTTGCTTCATCCCATTCATTTTATCATCCAGCCTATGAATGTCTGATATATGGCAAGCCTGTCATGTAGCAACCAAGAGGCTCATAGTACCATTCTCCATCAAAAGTTATATAATCCATTGCTTGTTCTACACTGAGAACCACCCATGGCCGCAACCCAGGAATATGTTTGGCCAATAATTTCCTGACACATAGAAGCAAATTCAGGCCCGTGCATAAACAAGCATGAAACATAAAGCTTGACTATACCAATCTTTTATCATATCACAAGGAAACCTGAGACAAGTCATCACATAGTACTGATACTCTAATTTGAGCACACAGACTTGTTAATGCACACAAAAATCAAGCCATGAAACATAAACCTTGACTATACCAATCTTTTATCATAACAAATTCAGGCCCATGCATCAACAAGCATGAAACGTAAAGCTTGACTATATCAATCTTTTATCATATCATAAGGAAATCAGAGACAACTCATCACATAGTGCTAATACTCTAATTTGAGCACAGACTTCAAAGTGAGAGCAATTGACAATTCCATAGTGGAAATCATTAGAAAAATCAAGCCAGTGTACCTAAGCTCTTTAGGTATGTATTTGTTTGTCATGTGGCTAGCTTTTAGTTCTATATATTTGTTTGAGCACAGACTTCAAAGTAGAGTAATTCTTTCTTTTTTATACTTCTAGTTCTATGGTAACCAATGGGCTATTAGAAGGTATTTTTTTAGCTAGACTAGTCGCATGGGTAGCTTAACTACTTGCATCGGTGCAGTGTTATGTATTTGGAGTGTAAGGTTGTTTATATAACATAATCCCTAATTATATGATAGCTCTCAATTTATGTAACACCTCCAAATATTTCCTTGAAAGTATTATCGCCAGTGATCTCAGATTACACATCTGGGGTCACCCAAGGCTTAACCATTTTAAACAATCATGTAATAACACAAAACTTTATTAAATACACATATACTATTTAAACCAAAGTCACGGATTACATCTGTGAATACCAAATATGTCCAAATACAGAATTATTTCAATACAGCGGAAGTCTTTTTAAATAAATAAACATCATGACGGGTCTTGATCTGAGCGATCTCACGCCTAGGATCTTCAACCTTTGGAAAACTCTTTAAACCTCCATTTGCCTTCAACATCGTATACTAGCCTTCACGGAAAGGAAGTTTACCTGATTTGCCGTATGAGACGGATGACACCAGCCAACCATGCAATGGAAAAATAATCGGTTGGTTAGTCTAATGAAAGACTATGCAAGAGTTAAACAGAAAGGTTCTAAGTAGTCGTATTAGGTTAAACCCATCGCTTCTCGAATAAAAGACGATGATGATAGCAAACCCCTATACTTCTACGGAAGGTACGAAACAGTATGATCAAGAGAAGACTCCAAAAGATCGAGTCTTATGGGAAACGAATGAAAGAAGACTCCAAGAGATTGAGTCTTATGGGAAAATATGACAATTGTTTGGGAACGTTATAGTTTCACACAAGCGTTTAAAACGACTTGATCATTTGGGTCCACGACCAACCTCACCGCGTAATGCGAATTCAGATTTGGAGGGAGGACTTACTCTAATCGAAGTCCGCGGTCGCGGCATATCCGCGGTCGCGCCTCTAGGTCTCTGGTCGCGGTCGTTCTCTCGCGGTTCTTGCTAGAATCTTATTTTTAATTACTTTTAAAAATAATCTAAGACCCAACGCATACCAATGTGTATTATTACGTTCAAAAATATCATTACAGAACGAGGGTTGGTAAAATTACCCGAATACCCTTACTAAAATTGAGGGGTAATCTTTGTCTTAAACATTCCCCAGTTTAAACCAGGATGATTAGCTAGACCAGTGCTTTCCCACCATTCGCTAGCCACCTCCTTCAGTTGAAGGGAAGCAATATGCACTTTTTCAGCCTCAGTGCACTCGACATTTCTAAATAACCTTTCCATGTGCGAGAACCAATACGCCACTTTGACTGGTTCTCCCTTCCCATCACAGCTATCAGGCCTCATAGAGCTAATGGCCTTCAACGCTCGACCATAGTTCCCTCTGTTCCTGACGACATCTTCCTGAGGCACATGAATAACTGGTTCCTCGAGTCCAGGAACAACCTGAGGAACTGGCACACCTTGTGCCTGTGGTACGATTGGCCGAATAATATCGGTGACCGCTTGCATAACGATCCCCCGAATAGCTTCTATAGCCGCGGCGTCGAACACCACTTGAGGATTAGCCGGAACTTGGCCATTGCCCATGGGGTTGTTGTGAGAGACCGACTCGCTCTCATCCCCTTGATTCGCGACATTCCTCCGATTTAGCCTGGGGTCGTTGCTCGGCCCAGCACCAGCACAAATAGTGTTCCTTGTGTTCACCGTCTGTTTACCGATCAATTTCCCAAGTAACTCACAACATTAATATCATATTATTAAAATGCACAACGCATAGAGTAGGCTCAGAATAGATCAACTGGTAAACTTTTATTGATGTAGCGAACTGAAACTGAGTTTAACGAGTTTTTACAAGAAGCCCTCCTAAGCGAAAAGACAAAATTGCTAGGAGGCTAAAGTTCTAAACGAACGGACAAAACAACTAGAAAAAGAAATCACTAAGGCACAACACTGCATCCTTCACGGTGCCATGAAGAGTTTCCTATACCCAGTGGACCTCTGGCATCTTCTCTTCGGAAGTGGACCCTCCTCGGGTTCCGGTGTCGGACTCCTCGACCTACTAGGGCCCGGAGCACACGGCTCATCCCTAGGTCTTGGTACTATCGGTCCTTCTCTAGACACGGGTTTAAAACAATACATACCTCTAAAGATTATGTCTGAACTGTCTCTTCATAAGTTTTTGACATTTTTGTGCAAAAATGCGTTTTTTGAATTTCGAAGCGTGAACGCGGTGGCAGCCCCAAGCCTAGACTTGGGGGATCTCACCCGTTTTGAATCTTCAGTTCTTCCACCTGTGCGCTACCTCTGTGAACTGATTAGTAAGATACATGAAAATGATTTCCTGAACTTTTCTCCTTACCTTGTGCTTTTGTCTTCGTCTTTTTTGTCTTCATCTTCTTTTGTCGCGTTCACAGAGGAACAAACTGCCCTAGTGTGAGGAAGTCCCCACGGACGGCGCCAGTGATGATGTCCAAGTTTTTAAGCGAATTAAGTGTAAAGCTCATAAGTAACCTTGATCTTCAATGAACGCGACAAACGTATAGGCGAGTTGATCCACGCGACACATTGCACGTGATAACTTCTTTCAAGTAATATAACGCGTTGATTTTTAACGAGGTTCGGACGAAGCCTACTCCTCGTGGCCTCTTGTGAGAGCCAAATCCACTAAATGCAATCTTGAGGTTACACAATCTACTTGACGAATTACATTTAGCGCGATAAACATAGCGGAATGATACAAGGCTTGGTGATTAACGCGATGAACGGAGAGGGAGGATCGCCACTTTGTAGCTTAATGACGCGATAAATCGCTGCTGATGAACATGGAGCTTTCCACCCTTGCAATTACTTGGGACTCATCACAGATCGAGAGGAGAGTTAGAACATGCTCTCAACAGTGTTCTTTCCTTTAATTCGCGACCCCTATTATGAAGGGGGTGCTGGGCTATTTATAGGCGAGGTTTTGCTTGGAGTTGGCCAGCTCATCGTGACACGTGTCGGAGCATGACTCACTGGGCAACAGATGTCGGCTAACAGGTGTGAGGCTGAGATCGAGCCAACAAGATGGGATGACACGTGTTGATTTGCAAAGATGCGTTGTTGGCATGCTTGGATTGGTTTGAAGTAGTTGAGGCGGTTTAGGCACGGCTTGATAGCTTCCACGCGTTCATGATTCCCTTACTGCTTGTGACCAATTCTTGGAGTGACGCGTTCTTCTACATACCATGTTTATCTTTTTGGCAGTCGCATCTTCATTATATCATCGCGATCTTCTTGATGGACGGCTCATAGGAGGAAGAAATTGCAATCTGACGCGTTGACTGTTTATGATAAAACGCGATCCATCAATATAGTCTCAAAAACTCCCAACGGTACGATTCCAACGGTCAGAAAAGTGACCGTTGAAATTGTACCATTGACACTTACCAAATTTATATGAGACACATACGTGCACGTGCCTGTATGACAATTTTATATGAGGCACGTATTTATTATACGTACACTTGTCAGATCAATTATCTTGTACAATCTGACACGCTAATAGGATATGTGCTCGTGCCTTTTTCATGTCTAACACATGTATTATTTACGTACCTGTGCCTCTTTCATATATCCAACGGATAAATAAATGACACAACCACATTTCTTTTATACGTGCCTTGATGTATGAGCATTTATTTTAAATACGTCCTTCTTCGCTGTATAAATAAAAAATATATTTAGCCTCGTCCTACAATTTTACCAAGCTCCGTAAAAGAACAACTAAAATTGAAGGGAGGTATTAATAATTAAATAACTCTTTTTTTTAGTTAGATTGATCTTCACCGATCCAACCACCTCACCCCTCAAATCCCCTTCCAAATTCCCCGCCGCATCTCCCCCCAAATCAACCCCACCCCTCCCTTGCTCTTGTAACTCCAAAACTCCCGGCGCCGCCGCATCTTCGTCGACAACCACCGCCACGTTGCTCCTGCCACCTCGCATTCATCTCTTGAAGGAGAGCTTTGCTGGTGTTAATCGACCAGAACCAGCTCTTCGAGAGAAAGGTATTGCAATGTACTTTTCTGATTTGGGCTTTAATTTAGTCATATTTGGCAGTTAACCATGAATCCCATAAAACAGCTGCAGCCTGCACTCCTCCATCGACAAATACCGGTTCTCAGTTTGAGTGAACACTCTTGACTGGATTGCTGTGAAACGTTTCTGGTTTGAATTTGTTAAATTCAGTCATGCTTTCTATCTGCCGCTCTGCCACCAAATCTCTGAAACAAACCTCCTCTTCCAACAAAACCCCAATCGTATTCTCTCTCTTTGAGCTCTCACCATCGCCCTTCTCTTGCACCCAGAACGCCACCTATGTAAACGTGTACATGAAATGGAAGAAGGACCCCTTCTACGACTCAATCCAACTCATTCACGGCGCCTCTGATTTGAAACCCTTGATTTCTCTCAAGAATTGCATTGCCCAGGACCCCAATGGGTGCATCCCAATTTCAGCTGTCTCGAAAAAAGGCATTCAATTAGACGTGCCTATGAAGGTTGCTAGGTTTATGAGGTTGTACCCTTCTGTTTTTGAGGAGTTTGCTGGACCCCAATACAACTTGCCCTGGTTTAGGCTGACCCCTAAAGCCATTGAGATTGACCAACAGGAGAAAAATGTGTATGAGGATTCTAAGCTGGATTTGAGGCTTAGGTTGAAGAAGTTTATTATGATGAGTAGGGAAAAGGCACTGCCTCTCAGGATCATTAAAGGGGTTCAGTGGTATTTAGGATTGCCAGAGGGGTTTTTGGATGACCCGGAATCGAATCTTGATGAGTCTTTTCGGTTTGTGGAGATTGAAGACGGCGATAGAGGATTAGCTGTGTGTTGTGAAGAGAGGCTGTTTTCTGTCCTGCAGGAGAATGCAATGAAACAAGGGGTTTATGGTGGAGGATGGATGGAACCGGTTCCTTTTCCGTCTTTCCCGCCAAGGGGTTTGAGGCTGAAGAGGGAGATTTCTGCTTGGTTGGATGAGTTTCAGAGACTCCCTTATGTCTCTCCTTATGAAGACTTTTTGCATTTGCGTCCGGATAGCGACATAGCTGAGAAACGAGTCGCGGGCGTTCTTCATGAGTTGCTCAGTCTCTTTGTGAACCATGGTGTTGAGAGAAAGAGGCTTTTTTGTCTCAAGAAGTACTTGGGATTACCCCAAAAGTTTCATAAGGTATTTGAGAGACACTTGAATATCTTTTACCTGTCTTTGCAGAACAACACGTGCACTGCGATTCTGAAAGAGGCTTATAATGGAACTACAATAGAGAGGCATCCGTTGGCTGCAGTGAGGAAGAGGTACATAAGGCTGATGAATGAATCCAAGATGATCTTCAAAACGAGGAGGAAGACAGGCAGCTCTATTGGTAAAGACGGGGAATCAGATCTGAATGTGGATCATGCAGATGAAAACAGTGTAAAACTGGAGGAATGCTCCTTGTAAAATATACAGTGAAAACATTCTGCAGTATTTGAAGTAATTACCATCTTGCTGTTATATGAAGCAAGCTGATTCTTGAATTTCTATGTTGTAAGTGTGTGCCCATGGGCACACACTAGTAAGTTAAAGTTGGAAATTATTTATAAAATATTTCCTAATAAAAAATGGATAAACCCTTAAGAAAAAAAATTAAACTAGTGACTAAAAAAATTATTGCTAAAAATGGACTTGTTACACTAGATAAAACCATATACAATTTTGCAGTTAATTCAAAAGCTAGATTTGGACCGTAAATGAATCATTATATGACCACTTTTATCACAATTTTTTTAAAAAAAAATCATTAGAAAAAATAAAAACGGTCTGATACCGAACCAGAGCGTAATTAGACTGGACCATATCGGTCCGGTCCACGGTCCAAGTGTTGAAAAATTTACGGTCCACTGGTCCGGACCGGACCGTAAATGACGGTCCGGTCCGGTCTGGACCGTTTGAACACCCCTAATCTTGTCTATCTTAATCGCATGAACAGTCATGGATGTGTTCATGGATTCACAATATCATGACCATCTTCAACTATAATTTTAGTGAGAAGTTAGGTTAATCCATGAGCGAGTGGAACAAATAGAAAGCATATACACAAATCAGTACTACACAACACCTACACACCCGACTACCATAGAAATGCTCTTGCTTTACGCTAGACTGTACCATTTACACTCTTTTTCTTAAAATAGGTACTTTTAACTATTTACAGCTTCCTTCAAAAAATACAGAAATATGCTAAAAAAAAATCTCAGTACTCACATGTACAACAACAACCAGCCGAATGTTTTGATCACAGAAACCTTTTACTTCAAGGTGCTTTAAAGCTCTGCTGATTTACATCCGCCTTATCAAACCTGTGTTAAGGATTAGTGATGGCAAGTTTGATACAAGTGAAATGATGCAATCATAGAATGGGGAAAGTATGCATATTATTTAGGGCCTAGAGCTCATTCTGCAAAAAAGATGGCGTAAAAAGCTTATGAGAAGAGGAGAATGTTCGCGCTTATGCAAATGAAAAACGAGATTATAGGAGCTCCTTACCTCTAGCAGTGATGAGGAGTTTCTCAACACGAGCAACTACATGTTTAACGTACGTGTATTTCTTCATATCACATAGATGAAGCTTGATGCGTGAGAGAATTAACTCACGGGTTTTTTCATCACACGTCTCCAAGACCTTTTGCACCACGTAGTTTCCAAATGGGTCTTTCATCATGTCCTAGAATTGTAGGGGTGCTTAAAAACTAAACAATCTAAATTAGAGGTTTTTTCCTCCAAAAGCACCAGTATTTGTAACTTACTATAGATTTTTACCTCTAAGGGCTCATTTACATCAGTTGATCCAAGCATCTCACTTACTAGGACTTGTCGCTCTTCTGGACTACCAAATGTCAAGCACTTTTCAATGACATTGGAAGCGAACTTTTGCTGACTCATCTGGACTACTTGGCCTGCAAGTTTGTTTATGATGACAAATCTTTCTTCTACTTTACTATGTTGGATGACATGCTAACAACACAAAATAAGTATCAGCTATCTCAATAATTATAGGCTCAATATCACAAACTTACAAGTTGAGGTACCTGAATGACATAATTTCCATATTGATTTTGTGCCAAAGTGCAAATAGAGTCCATAATCTCAACCATGATACGTTTTTGAGTATCTTCCCTATTAGAACGCTCAAGGACTCTCTATAGTCATAAAGCAAGTTAGCTATATAAATATGTTAATACTTCTACTGAGGTCTAAAAGATTTGATTCAAAAAATATACCTGGATTACACGACAACCATAAGGATGAGTCGAGAGAGGAACAACTTGGCCAAAAAAGGAGGAGATAATAAACTGAATTTTATCTTCAGGAACACATTCAATACACTTTTGAATGACATGATTCCCATTTTGATCACATACACATTTCAAAACCGAGCCATCCAGCTCTGCCACCATCTGAGTTTTCAAATCCACATCAATAGTTTCCAATGCCTGTAATCAGATTAATATCAGTGACATAGACTATTATTGGGAGCTGGTGATTGGGATTTCAAATACAATATGGCAGTCTTAAAGAATGAGCGCCTTTTGGAGATTGTTGAACAACTTGTAATACAACCCTTTTTAATGTTGATGATTCCATATAGGCATTCATGCTTTACCAATGAAGGTTGAAATAAGAGTAGGAGTTGCAAGTGTGGGTTATGACATATAGATTTAGTTGGTGATCAAGCAAGAGTAAGAGATAGAGTACCTTCTGTATTACTCTGCATCCATACATCTGAAGACTTAATTGGAGAACATGACTTTTAATTTGACCAACCAATATATTCCTTTGTCTCTCCATACCACGCTCAAAAAGCTACATTGTTTTTGTTTAAGAATTAAAATTCAAGATGCAAAACACTAGAAGCAAACTCAACAAACTGAAGACACGCTTACTTTTTGTATGACATAATTTCCAAAGACATCAGTCATTAGTGCACGAGCATGATGAGCAATCTCAAGAAAAAGTTTCATCTTCTCTTCATTTGTGGCAATCTCTATTTTTTGTTGGATAAACCGACTCCCACATTGATCCATACTACAAAATATTTATACATTGCCCAAAATATTTATACCCAGAAATAAAAAAGAACAAATGTAAGACAAACGACCTAAAGCCACAAGTCAAACAATGAATTAACAGTTTAAACCCGAAACTTCATCGCATTAATAGTTGAAGAGTGTAATATATTAATGTCTAAAACAAGCTAAAACCAATACAACAATTGATTCTATTCTCCATAATTGACAGAGCTAAATTTATTTATTGTTAAAATATTAATAGAAAACAATGAAAAAAATTCATGACATGTACTGAAACCAAGATATCAACTATTTAATAAGGATACCTGAATTCAACCACATGACCAACTATGTCAAAGAGTTCAAAAGGTCTTGTCTTGTTCTTGAACTCTTCCAATAAAGTCATCCCAGCTGTACCTTTCATGCTTGTTGAAATATCACTTTGAAGCATAGAATTTCCAAACCGAATATCACTTAAAGAGTTGGCCATTGAAGCTCCTTGATATGGCATGCCAAGTAGATATGCTAGACCCTCATAATACCCCTCATTTATACCGGATCCCTTTTGATGAAGGGGCAAACCAAATCTTTGCTTTTGTCCAGAAATTAGGGCATCAAGATGAGCTTTTTGTGACTCTGAGAGCTCACTGTGTGAGACACTAATGTATTTTCCTCCTAATAAAAGGTTTGGGTTAACATGTTGCATGTAGTACTGAACATCAACTAAATCTGTTGGTTGGTAATGATGATCCAATAGCATATTGTTACCACATCTTCCATTAAACTGACCACCTACATTTGCCAATTGAAAATGAATGTTGAAAGAAAAGTATGCAACTATATGTTATATTCATATCCAGAAAAAGATTGAGAAAGAAAATTTTAACCTGAAATAACATGATTGTCTACTCTCTTATTTGAATTCTGATTGATAGAATATTCATCGGGAGCATGGTTCGTAACAACTAGTGTCCTTGTATTATTATATGAATTTTGCTCATTGAGATCTCTTATCCTTGTGCAATTTGATTTAAAGGGCAAATTGACAAGTGTCCTTGATGAAGGATGGTCAGGAGGAACACCTGACTTTTGTGTTGTAGATCTGCCCAAGAGTTGTTGTTGTTGACCAATAGGCATATTAGGTTGAAAATTCAGCTGGTTGGCGTGTTCCAGTTGAATTTGAGACTTCACAAGTCTCCCATTATCAAGAATTTCATTTCCTGGATGATCTAAGCTAGTTAAAGATAAACATGCTGCAAAGTCTGAAAGATTGTTCATGCTAGAGGATTTGCCGTTGGTGACATATGATCCATCTATGTTCTTCAGCTTGCTAGGGGGAAATCTTTCTTCAAAGAGAAGATTCAAAGTTGGTGATCTAGAAACCCTTTGAAACTCCGGGGTAGAACTCCTTGAGAAGGAAGAGCCTACGACAGTGGGAAAAGAACTTGAAGGCGAAGAATGACGGGTGTGTACTCTACCCAAACCGGGTGTTGAGTGGAGGCCTTCTTTAGCCTCGAACCCATTCCATAACTCAACTGGTTGAAAATTAGAATTGTGTGAGTCTAAAAAGTCACAGAAAACATTACAGGTTGTTTGGCGTGGAGTAGGACCTGGTAGAGCAGTAGGTCGATTGGACCCCTCCTGTTACATGTACATTGACCATCAACAAATGCTTACTAGTATACTAAAAAAAATGTTTTAGCATGATCATGTAAACATATGAAATTGATCAATCATCTCTCAGACTTTAAATGAACAATTCATAAAAATATAGATAAGATAGGAAACAAAGTCGAGAGGCATCACTCTAGAAAACAACTTGATACATTTCTCGTGTGTACTTAACTTTTAGTAAAGGCCAAATACTTCCCATGGTCACATCATTTCCATCATTTGTAGGATTATTTAGTAGAAAGTTAACAATGTAGCGGGAGAATCTTTGAAAGAATAAATGAGAAGATAATCATGAAGGTGAAAAACCTCATATGATGACGTAGTATTCTTCTCTGCTTACTAAAAAAATTGAATACAACTTATGCAAAGCGAAAGAGTATATTTGGAAAAGAACTATCAACTCGCTTCCTAATTGAGCTTAAGAAGTTAAATTCACAAGTATGAGTTGCATAAAACATGAAGAATGAAAGACAATCTTACACTTGATAGGTAAAAAAAAGAAGAAGATGATGAATCACTATGCTTCAAAATGAGATGATTTTATGTATAACTCTCAGCAAAAAAGGATGTACCATGAGAGACATATTACACAACAGAACCTATCTTATGAACTACAAGTCCATAGGTGGATGAATCAATAACCAAACAAGTGAAACATACAAGTCCATAGGTGGATGAATCAATAACCAAACAAGTGAAACATACAAGTCCATAGGTGGATGAATCAATAACCAAACAAGTGAAACATAATGTATCAGATTAGACTACTCACCTGGACAATGTCAACAAAACTCTTTCTCCTTACACCAAGTGTAGCACGTCCATCCCTTACAAACACATGATCCTTATTGTCAAGCCATAGAGAAGAATCCTGGCGAGGCGTGGGCATGCTCTTCTCCTTCTGCACTGAGAACAAGGATGACTCGTAGCCGTCATCAACCAAACCTCTCTTCCTCCAATCAAAAATTTCTCTACAAGGCAACCCATCACTCCTCATCCTTTGTTGCATACGCCACTCCTCCTTGGACAACAACGGAGGTGGAAGCCTAGGATTAATGTTATCATGGGAGTAGTAATACGAAAGGTAAGCGGGATGGGACCTCATTTCTTCTTCAGGCAAACCTCCATTGGGAAAATCCAAATTCCGAAAGAGACTGTTAATGGCGTTATAAGAACCCTCTATAGTAGGGGGTGCACTCCCACTCCTATACATGGTCATATCCTTATCCATCTCATTCCTATTATAGTTTTGGTACTCTAATCCAACCTCATTCATCAATCCATTCTCTAGATTCTCGTTGTGTACCCTCCTTCTATCATCAAAATGCGCCATTCCAACAAACCTTAAGACCTAGATACAAGATTTTATCAACACCACATTTCAGAATTTATCAAAAAAATCCAAAGGTGCCACAACAATTTGGTTATAAATTGAATTCCGTCATAATATGTGGCTAATTCGCTTGTCTGAGCTACGAAAAGGCTTAATATAATTGAAATTTAAGCTATAATTTACAAGAATTTAAGATATGCGGTAAAGAAACATTTACAATTTGAGAGAAACAAGAATGAGGAGAATAAGTTGAGAGGATCGACATGACTTACGAAGTTGGATTGCTTCAAAATCAACACCAGCGCGAGGCAATAGGTGAAAGGGCAGTGAATGTCAAGCTATTGATGGCTTGAAACTCATTTGAAAAACAAATTGCAAACCAACGAAGAATTATGTTGGATGAATTGATGTGAAAACCTTTATTTTTTGTTTTGTTTCAAGGCGGAGTTTGAGAGGAGAAGGAATGGATAATTGGAGATAATGTGAGATGAATGAGTCGAAAGCGCTTTGAGAGAGAGGAGGAGGAGGAGGAGGAGGAGGCGTCATTGATTAATACAGTTGATTTAGAAAGATGAGAGAGAGAGATTTTACGTGTATAGGGGGAGAACATCCACAACAGGAACAACCGACAAAGCAGCAAAACAAAGACAACACAAAAGCAAAAAAAAAATGAAGGAAAAAACAGAAACAAATCACAAGAGAAACAAACTAGAGGAAAATAAAGCTAAAGAACCTAGAAGTGAGGTGAGTAAAGCACAAAAGAAATTTGTGCCGCCGGATTGTTAGTCATCCTCGACCTTGCCCGGAACTATAACTCGGTTCACTGCCTAGGAAAGCTCCATCCTCCGAAGAATGCATCTGAAGCAGTCGTGATCTGAATTTTCATGAGAGTCATAGAAAGATTTATTCTGAGGGTATCAGAGCTTCTAGTTCGGGGTTGGCCGGAGGTCATGCCGGAGAGCCATAGTCAGATCTGAGTGTTGGTGTTGACGGCTGGTGAGCTAGGTTGACGGCGGTGGAACGACCAAGGCTGGGCAGCGGTGCGACCAAGGACGTTCTGTGCCAGATCCAGATCTGGAACCGGAACCGCCTCCGTCGAGTCCGTTCAGCTCGATTCAAGCAGTCCGACGCCCATATCTGCCCCCGACAGGCCTGCGGAAGCAGCGGAACGGCTCCTCCGGATCGCGGCAAGGCAGGGATCGGAGGTGTGGGTGAAGCTTCGGCTCGAACGGCGACCAAGGCAAAGCCTGAGACGCTGCCGAGGGTATGGGTTCTGGGGGTACAGCGCAAGGGTGCAGGTCGAGGCGGGTCGAGATGGCTCGACCAAGGGCCAGGACGTGGCTCGGTGGTGGTTCACAGCTCGGTGGTGGTTCGGATCTGGGCGCGGAGGCGGAGGTTCATGATTTCGGAGCGGATCAACGGGCACCATCAGTCTGCATAGGAGGGGATCGGTGCCGTTGGTTCTTTGGTGGTGGTCACAGGTAAAAGAAGAGAGTTTGAGTATGTAATTTGGTAGGAAGAGGAAGATCTCAGAGCATGGTTAATGTTGAAGAAGGTGACGGCTGATGACTAGGGTTTTGGCCCTTTGGGAGTGTTTTTTCGATTTTTTGGTTTCATTTTCTTGGGGTCTTATTCCTGTTAAAAACACGTTAACGTTAATTTTTTAAGAAAATATAAGTAAAAAAAGAGAGGGTATTCGGTTCTGGTTCTTCGTGGCCAAGCCTGACCATCGTCTTGGTTGGGCATTCCTCTCCTGTAGAATCGAGTGTGTTAGATCAAGGAACGGTAAGTTTGTTCCTTGGGCAGCAGAAAATAACAACAGAATTATGAAGTAACGAGCTCAGTTCCTTAGAGAGGAAAACTTAATCAACCAACTAGTTGACTAAGAAAAACCTCTACCTCTAGGTTTCCCTAGTAGGATTTCGAATGTCTACTTATGTTATTAATCATGGAATTACAAACAAGCAAGTCTTATCTCAATCTAGTTTACTCCTAGATATCTAGACTTCTCAATGTAACGTTCCTAACAACACCTAAGACAAACAAAACCCTAACAA
Organism: Rheum nobile; assembly: GCA_027886185.1. Lineage (NCBI taxonomy): Eukaryota > Viridiplantae > Streptophyta > Magnoliopsida > Caryophyllales > Polygonaceae > Rheum > Rheum nobile. The sequence continues at coordinate 6,102,213 of WOAB01000644.1, read as the reverse complement.
GTACTCAACTCACCAAAGTCTCGTCCCTTGTAAGTGTCCTTCTTCTTCCTTCGAATACTCTTCTCTTCTTTCAAATGCTCTTCTCTTGTTCTGAATGCTCTACTCACTGAATATCTCTGTGTTTCGTCGTCTATCTTTTGTGTTCCGTGTTCTGTCTTATAAGTGAAGTTCGCAACTTTCGAATATATAGTCTAGGATTAGATTTACCCTAGTTTTACTTAAGGAAAATAAGAGAATAAAATCCTATACAATCTTTTCTAAACTTATCCTAACCAAATTACGTCTTCACCGAGATCTTTCTTGAGGCCCAAGTTGCAACTTTCAAATCTGTTTTCCATAACAGATATTCGACAGCTCTCTAGGGTTTCAACGCGCGTCCTCCGTTCCTTGCGCTATTCCCTTTCTCTGTTCTGTTCAACATCACGCGTCTCTTCTTTTCTTTCGTTCCAGCGTGTTGTTTTTGTCATTGTTGGCTTCTCTGTTCCTTTGCTTCTCTGTTTTGACTCTTCACTGGTTTTCATCGTTCCTTTTCATCGTTTCCTGAAACTCATAGTCATACTAAAAACCATCAAAAGCATTTGAGTTTATCATCATCAAAACTAGAGGGAACGTCGTCGTTCCAACAATTTCCCCCTTTTTGGTGATGACAAACTCCTTCAAAATGTACAAGTCAAAATACACAGTTCAAAACAGACAAGTAAAGGCATTTTCACATTTAATCACACAAATACTATGTTCAAGATGTTAACACTGTTCCCCTCAAAAAGTTCATTGAGAATTTACCTTCAAGCAGCATTGTCGTTCCCCTTAGCACTAGCTTCTGTAATCAACTCTTCCTTGGGTTTCACATTTTCCATACTTTCCCCTTTTGGCATCATCAAAAGTTTCACAAATGACAGAAAGACTTGACACACATGCAACTCATAAGCAAAATAGTTCATTCATAAAGTTAGACGAAGTACAAAGCATAGAGGCATAGACAGCTAAGTTCAAAAGATAAGGAACAATCACAAAAAGAACATAAAAACATAAGAAAAACAAGAACAGAAGGTCAGACGGGCTAGGAGAGGAACTGAGAGCACTCAGATCTCAAGGTCTTCAGCAGAGTCTTCAGCTTTGCTCAGAAAGTGATCTAAGAGCAATGTCATGGTGGTGTTCAGTTGCTTGAGCTCAGCAAGAATCTGAGGCTGAAACGAGCTCCCCTTAGACGTTCCTTCACCAACTGCTTTCTTAGCAGCAACAGTGCTCGTTCCCTTGGTGTCGCCTTTGAATTTCATCTTCTCCACAGTAGTAGAATCCAACTCACTCCCCAGAGAGACTTCATTTTCTTCGAGATAGGCTTCATCTCGTAGCAACATCATTTTCACCAGGCCTGGATAGGCCAAAGAGTGGGATTTAGCTTTGCATCGATCCATGTGATACAGAATAACACGGGGAAGATCAATTTGCTCCCTTCTCAGAATTTAATTGAGCAGAAACAATTCGCACAGGGTGAAGGTGTTGCGTCGCTCTTGGCGAGGTGCCACTGCCCTGGAGATGATGTGGAAGGCGATGCGCTGAGCCAGAGTTAGCCTTTCAGTGTGTAGTTCACCTTTAGCGGAACCAAACAGCCGTTCCATACACTCCAGTTTCTCATCGTTGATCTCACTCACAGGACGCCGTTCCAACGTTCACCTGTGCCCTAATTTATGCCAACTACTGATTCAAATGTAACGTTCCAAAGCTATCAGTTCCCCCTTAATCTGAGCAACAGTCTTCGTTCCCCCTGAGACCAAGAGTGCTTGCGAGGCTAGTCTGGATATTTCAATGTTGGGTTCACACAAAATATAGTATATCCAAACATATGGTAGGGAGAAAGACAACTCAAGTAATTATTCTCAGTAAAAGGTGTAACAAAGAAGGATCATAGGGAACGTTTACCTGAATCGTGGCTAAGGGAGGCTATACAAACAATTATCATGTGGGCTTGTAATGAGGGTTCAATTCATCAAATTGGTTGTTTTGGGTCTTTAAGAAGATGTTATCATGCAATCAGGTAATTCAACACAAATCAAAAGATAAAGTATCTAAATCCTAATACAAAGCAATTCGAATAAGCTAAAGTCATGAAAGTCAAGTCATGAAAGGCACACAGACAAGGAACTTCATGAAAATTATGGAACGAATTAGCCAAGCATTGAGGGAATAATGGATGTGAAGGTCCTCAATTCAGAGAGATCATGCCAAGGAGTAATCGAAGATACTCGAATGGACCTTTGTCTAGTGCTTTGGTGAAGATGTCTGCCACTTGATTTTCAGTCATGCAATGTTCCATTCTAATAAAGCCCATGTCAACATTATCACGTAGAAAATGATGACGAATGTCAATATGCTTAGTACGTGAATGATGAACTGAATTTTTTGAAATGTTGATGGCACTAGTATTATCACACATAATAGGAACGGTGCCAAGAGACATACCATAGTCTTCCAGTTGTTGCTTAAGCCATAATACCTGAGCACAACAGCTTGCCGCGGCAACGTATCAGCTTCTGCATTGGAGAGGGCCACAGAGTTTTGCTACTTAGAACCCCATGAAATGAGACAGGGCCCAAGGAACTGTTCCATTCCAGAAGTGCTTTTGCGGTCTACTACGTGCCATTTTGTTGTTCCCTTGGTCGCAAAGCTGTGCAACACTCAACAAACTGAAACCAAGTTCATGAACTAAACTAACTTCTTTTACCGTGATACTGGAGTTTAGTTTCGTTTCGCCTGTTCCAATGATTTCTCTGCGTCTCTTGTCTCCAAGAGCAACACTCCCTTTTGAGTGTTTGTGAAGTGAGGTGAGTTGATCTTCCTTTCCAGTCATGTGGCATGAACAAGCGCTATCAATGTACCACCTCTCGTTCCCTCTCACTTCAGCCTGCACAAAAAAGGTTAAGGTTTGGCGACCCAGGCAAGCTTACCCTTACCTGGTCGAGACACATAATGCAATTGTTCCATAGGAATAGTTCTAACATTAACAACAAATTTCTTCCTAGTCTTAGCATGATTATGATTATGCACATGTGAATCATCATAGAAATCATTCAAGTTCACATTGTTACTCCTACTGTTCCTTCTCTTTGTGTGCTCTTCAGAGAACTTCTTTTTCTTTTTACAGTCTCTTTGCACATGTTTGTTGTCCCCACAATACCAACACAGCTTGAACTGTTCCATCTAAACATACTTTCTGTTGGGAACAATACTCTTGCGTTGTTTGGTTTGTTCAGGACATGGAACGTTTGGTTGCGTTGCCTGAGACTGCTTGAGAAAAATCTTGTCGGCAGGTTGTCCAGTGTACCAGGACTGAGTTTCATCCAGACCACTCTCAAGGACCTTGACGCGTTCCTCAAGATTGTGATTCTTCTCTCTAGTATCTTGAAGTTCCCTATCTCTTGCTTCACGTAGTTCCAGTATAGAGGGATCATCTTCCGTTTGCTTGGAACCTGTATAGCCAATACCATACCTTGCTTCGACGAACTTGATGCTTTCAGCTTCAGCCTTCTGTTCCATCAAAACAGAATGAATCTTGTGCATATAGGACTTCATCTCGGATATATGTGCTTCAAGCTTACTTGGACTAGCTATACTGATGTGACCTTGCTATGAAGAAGGTCTCAAGTCCCGGATGAGATCGTGATGAATCCGTAGTGGGGCGAAGCAACTCCTTGGATAGGCGTCTGCGTTGATGGAGATTGCAAGACGACGGCGAGGCGGAAGCGATTACGGAAGCGATGGGAAGTTGATGATGATGCAGTCCGTATGAAGGGTGATGGTGGGCGGACTGAATGATGATGGAAAGAATAGGTTTTGGAAGCGGATTAGAAGAAGGGAGCAAGCTCGACCTAGATCTAGCGGAATTAATGGCAGAAACGCGAGGGAGCAAGCTCAACCAAGAGAATCAAGGAGGAAGTTGATGGAGGCTCAATTGGAGTTTCTCTCAACAATAAAGTCTGTAATGTCAACGTGAAAGAGCCAGGAGGCTACAAAGCTAGGTTAAGTAAAAGGAAGACTCTTCCTTTTCCTTAACCAAAAAGTTCAAAAATAAAACAAATAAAACACTAAAATTACCCTAAGGAATTTCGGTCATTCTAAGTATAGAAATGACCTCCTAAACTCCCTAAAAATGCTGAAAATAATAATAAATAATATCCGGGAAAAATACTGATAAATGTCATAAATCAGAAATATCGATAACTAGGCGAATAGCGATCAATATCTGTAAGCTCCAGGATCTCTGCAGACTGTGTAGACGTCCCAACTGTCACTAAACTCAGAATGGATCCCTCATCTGTAGTTGTCATGGTAGGCGAGGTCACATCATCCTCCCCCACTTGAGTGTGAAGCGTCCCCGCTTCACCCTGATCATACTCTGGCTCCACGTACGGTGATAGATCATCAACATTGAAAGTTGGGTGAACACCATACTTGTCTGGGGGCTCTAGCTGGTAGGCGTTGTTATTGACGGCCTTGACAACACGGAATGGTGGAAGACCATCTGGCAACTCGTCCGGCATCACATCCTGAAACTCCTGCAAAATTGACAAAATACAAGAGGGGAGTGCGGACCCTGAAACAGGTAGGGCAGTAGGAAGAGCACTGAGTAGGAAACAGGGAGACTTGCCTTGGATGACGTTGGAAACCTGCCGGCGTCGCGCCAAGAGAAGTCTTTGCTCGCAAGTGCCTTTCAGCGCCGATCTACCTTTTCCACCCTTCGGATTAGCAGAAACCTGTTCTGAAGTGCCCTGGGTACCCGAAGAAGATGTTGCGGGAAGTTGTAGGGAACCCTGCTGGAAAGCTGTAGGGGACTCTGGAGGGGGTTTTCCGTGGTCCTTTGCAGCCTGTATAGCCTTGTTCCTCTGTCTAATAGCATGGTCCTGTAAAATCTCATTCGGAGTCATCGGTAAGAGCGTCATGCGCTTTCCATGGTGAGTGAACATGTAACTGTTCAAAAACCCATCATGGAAGATGCGACGGTCAAATAGCCAAGGACGCCCTAACAGAATATGGGTGGCATCCATGGCGGTAACATCGCACAAAACAGTGTCTGTATATGATCCTATGGAAAAAGTAACGGGACACTATAAAGAGACATTGTTACCTGGTTGGTCTGAAATCCACTGCAGACCGTAGGGCTGAGGATGTGGTTGCGTCTGAAGATTGATGTCGCGGACAACTCTCTCAGTTATAATGTTACAGCATGACCCTCCATCAATTATCAGACTCAGCGACGCATTCTTCATACGACACCGGGAATGAAACAGATTCTCCCTTTGGTCAAGCGGACCCCCTTCCTTGACACTGAGGATGCGTCTGGTGACCAAGGCATAAGGCATGACGTCTGTATCATGGTCGCTCGGCCTGATCACCTCATCAGTCAGCTCTGCAGACTCCTCTGAGACGTTCTCCTCTTCATCTGAGAGGCTCTCGTAGTCTTTAGTTTTGGCAGAGTAGAGGACACGCTTCTGATTAGGGCAGTCCTTCTGATAGTGTCCTCGTCCACCACATCTGTAACACTCTCGATCGCTAGAACGATCTGTACGGCCTGTCTCAGCAGAGGCCGATGGCTGTCGGCGCGCAGAAGAATGGGGCGCTGGCAGCGGCGTCGGAGAAGACGCAATACGTGTACGATCCTGTCGAGGCACAAAACTAGAAGAAGAGTTAGTGCTATAAGAATGGACATGGTTCGAGGTATACCTTGGTGAGGGAGAAGACGAAGACTGCCAAGGCTGCTGTCGACGTCTCTGCGCCTGAAGATAGAGCTTCTGCGCAGTATTTACCACGTTGTTGAGGTCTTGGATTGGCAGAACATCAACCTGATCCCTGTACGGTTGTGACAAACCCGTTATAAAACGTGTACGTAGTGTAGAAGGAGTAACACTTACCCCGGCCTTGAAGTACATGTCTTCTAAGCGAGCAAAGAACTCCTGTGGCGTATCACGACCCTGAGTAGCAAGTGCAATGGCCGTCTTCATATCCTCTCGGTATGTCGTCGGCACATACTTGCGCGTCATGAGCGCTACTAGCTGTTGCCACTCTGTCACAGGTGGTCACCCCATGCGTGCCTGCTGTTGGATCAGTCGGTTCCACCAGGTGCGCGCTGCTCCTTGGAAATGCAAGGTGACGATCTCCACCTTCGCATGCTCCTCATATTGATAGTGTTGAAGAACATGGCATGTACTCTGCAACCAATCTATGAAAGTAGAAGGATCATAAGTACCAAGGAAGGGTTCGATTTTCACCTTAATTTCTTGGCGATACGTAGCTAGGGGTGGGTATCGCTGTTGGGCTGCAGCGGGAGCATAGAAATTCTGCTGTGGAAGCCCCTGCCGCTGTTGTCCAACCGGTAGTTGTTGCCGTCGCTGCGCTCGTGGAGGACCGACAACCCGCTGCTGCTGATATTGCTGTGGATGACCCTGTGCAGCGTAATAAGCAGCCTGATTCTGTGGCTGTTGTGGATGAGGAACCCAACCTGTACGATGAAACTGCTGCTCTGGTGGGTCCTGTAGGGGCGGATGGTAACCTGCAGAAAACCCATAGGCCCCTTCTTCCTCATCCTCAAGATCAAATTCCTGGAATCCTTCATCTGAATCTGACTCAACAGGAGAAACAGTACTCTGATGGTCAGCAAAAGAATGGACATTGAAGGTTTCAGAATTTATCTGATGTCGACTTGGACGAGCCGTGGAGTGTTTCCCTTGCTTGCTTGTGGAAGCATGTGGTTCTGTGCGTCTGCTCTGGCGTTTGACGGCACTGTCATCGATCGGTGCATCCTCCTCTAAAGATGACTCATCATTGTCCTGCTCGTCCTCGTCTTGAGAGTTGCGTTCAGGAATTGTCAACTGGGCTGATTTGGAGCGCACCTTCTTCTTCGACGCGCTACTCTCTTTCTGCGATCCTTTCCGCTGATACTGCGTAGGAGGATCGGATATCAGAATGCCCTTGTCCTTTTTCTGCTTCTGGGCTAGGGTACTCTGGTCGTCACGGTTGTTCGGTGACGGAGACGGCATCACTCTACTGAGCAGGTCACGCATGGCTGCAAAATTCGCTTCTGAACGTTCATCGGAACGTTGCTGATTGGCCACCAATAGCTCAATGGTCGTAGCCAGTTGATCGACCCGACCCGTATCCTGTCCGTCATTGGAGTTCACCATTATCCAGAAACCCCAACAGAGCAAAGGAAAAAACAAAAACAAAGCAACAGAAATGAAAGAGAAGTCGAACTACCAAGATATCACAACTGAAAGCAAGGCTGATATGGCCGTGAGGGCGGAAAGGCTAAGGATAATCACACAACAATCACAAAATGCAGCGATAACTCAGCAAACAAATTGTAGATATAAATTGCAGTAATATAAGCCTAGATATGCCAACAAGACTATAACAGCCAAGACAGTGAGAGAGAGAAGAAATGGTAAATGAATCAATAACGATAGGGCAACGATTACCTTATTTTGGCTTTGCGCACCCTATATCTCTTCACTGATGCCACCTAAGTTCGGCTTTTCTCACAAAAAGCTCCTGCACTCTAATACTCCTACAGAAACCTCAACTGCTGTCGCCAGGATATAATGGTAGGCACAGAAATTAATCCGGCGTGAACCTAGGCGTCCCGGCTAAGCAGCTGCAAACTAACAAAAGCGGATAACTCACGCCAAGGTCAGAAGGATAACTGTAAAAAGCGAATGCAGAAACCGACACAAAAAGGAAAAATAAAAATAAAAGGACTCAAATTCCTGCAATCTAATACCCCTACAGTAACCTCAACTGATGTCGCTAGGATATAACGGTAGGTACAGAAATTAATCTGGCGTGAACCTAGGCGTCCCGGCTAAGCAGCTGTAAACTAACAAAAGTGGATAACTCACACCAAAGTCAGAAGGATAACTGTAAAAAGCGAATGCAGAAATTGACAAAAAAAGAAATAATTAAAAAATAAAAATAAAAAAATACCGAAGGTCTTTCGTAGGAAACGAAATTCGGAACCCACGAAAGAACTCGGATCTGGGGAGGCCGTCTTCGTTGCGCTGGGCGGGGAGCTTTTAACCCGATTCTGAGGCACCCGGGATAGAAGGTGTCGTCTGCTGGGCGCGCGCGCGCGCTGGGCCGCGGCTTGCTGGGCGCCGACGCTGGGCGTGTCGCTTGGCTTCGGTTTGTGTGGCGCCGAAGGCAAGAACCCTAACAACTTTCCCTAATTTGCCTTGATTTGTTTTGATTGATAATTTTTTTTTTTTGGCAATTCTTCAGATCTGGCTTTTTCTACAAGGAAAGATCTCAACCTTTTTTTTTTTTAATTAGAGAAATTGTAACAAGAACTCAAGAACCCTAGTTTTCAAGGACGAACCACCGAGCTTCAAGGCTGCCTCCTTTGCGCAGATCGGACTCAAAAATTCTTAAAAAAATATTCTAGACTACTACACACTCTATTGATTCAAGTTGGAAAGAAGGAGATCAAAGAAAACGCAGATTAATGGCAAAAAGGTCAAGTACAACAATTCGACCTATATGCATGCAAATCTAGATCTATAATTCAATCACCAAATTACCAACACAAAGAGCAATTGTTGTGTGTAGGGGACAAGGTAAGAACACTAAAATTGAAGCAAATATATTTTTTTGAAGCAGATTTACACCAAAAACGAGTTTTCAATGCAAATCTACAATGTTTTTTTAAATGAAAATAATTCGGCCTTCAAGAGAATTTTTTTTTTTAATTTTCGACTTTAATAATATAGATCTGAATAATAACAATCGGAATTATCAAGAAAAATGCAGAAAAACAAAATTTTGGAATTTTTTGACACGAAAATAAGGTTGTGATAAGCAAGGAATCGATTCGACTTACAGATTCGAAGGCTCTGATGCCAGTTTATGTGACCTTACTATGAAGAAGGTCTCAAGTCCCGGATGAGATCGTGATGAATCCGTAGTGGGGCGAAGCAACTCCTTGGATAGGCGTCTGCGTTGATGGAGATTGCAAGACGACGGCGAGGCGGAAGCGATTGCGGAAGCGATGGGAATTTGATGATGATGCAGTCCGTATGAAGGGTGATGGTGGGCGGACTGAATGATGATGGAAAGAAGAGGTTTTGGAAGCGGATTAGAAGAAGGGAGCAAGCTCGACCTAGATCTAGCGGAATTAATGGCAGAAACGCGAGGGAGCAAGCTCAACCAAGAGAATCAAGGAGGACGTTGATGGAGGCTCAATTGGAGTTTCTCTCAACAATAAAGTCTGTAATGTCAACGTGAAAGAGCCAGGAGGCTACAAAGCTAGGTTAAGTAAAAGGAAGACTCTTCCTTTTCCTTAACCAAAAAGTTTAAAAATAAAACACTAAAATTACCCTAAGGAATTTCGGTCATTCTAAGTATAGAAATGACCTCCTAAACTCCCTAAAAATGCTGAAAATAATAATAAATAATATCCGGGAAAAATACTGATAAATGTCATAAATCAGAAATATCGATAACTAGGCGAATAGCGATCAATATCTCTAATCTGTAAGCTCCGGGATCTCTGCAGACTGTGTAGACGTCCCAACTGTCACTAAACTCAGAATGGATCCCTCATCTGTAGTTGTCATGGTAGGCGAGGTCACATCATATACTCCTTGCATCAGTATTGTTAGAAACTTCATTCATAAGCAAAGAGACCTTTTCATTTCTCAATCTTTGAAGTTCCTCATGATTAGCATTACATGAAGAACAAGGAACAGTTGAGCTACTAGCAGTGTTAGAAAGATTTTCTTTTAAACTACTACACTCATCTTCAGAATTAGCAAGTTCCTCTTGTGTTTTCAAGTTTTCAGAATACATTTCCCTTATGAGAGCAATTAAGGATTTCTTATCATAATTCACAAGAGATTTCAAGAACGTTTCAGGATTTACCTCGAGTTCCTCAGAGGAGTCGTTGATGGCCATTGCACACATCTTGCCACTCCAGGTTTCAGGATCTTCACCATCTGAGTCATCATCATTGCCCCACACAGCAACGAGAGCTCTCTTCTCATCGTTCCCAGAAGGTGTGCTTGGTTTCTTGGGCTTTGGGCATGAACTAGAGTAGTGACCCTTTTCATTGCAGTTGTAGCATGTGATATCCCTGATGTCACGAGTCTCATTGTTCCTACCTCTACTGTTTCTTCCTTTGTTGTAGAGGGAGCGCATGACTTTGGTTAGCAACACCACCTCAGGATCATCGGATCCATCATTGTCATCGAGGTTATTTTCAATCCTATCAACAGCCTTTCCAATCATTGAAGCGATTCCCTTTTCTTTGGAATCCTTGTTTCTTGCAGCCTTCTCTTCATTGTCATACTTCTGGATCTTGCTGAACACTTCATGGAACGTCAGTTTGACGGTATTGGGATTCTCCTTTAGAATGGCTTTGGTCATCACATGACGATGATGAAGCCCATCAATGATTATAAGGATCTTCTCGTCAGGGAGGATTTCTGCATCGGTGACTGAATGGGCAATTAGATTTGCTGTGATTTTCTCAAATCTAACTTGGTAGGAACTCACATCTTCCTTGTCATCCATTTTGAAGTTGTAGAAGTCCTTCTTGGCAGTGAAACGATCAACTTCACGCAGATCCTTGCTTCCCATGTACATCTGTTCCAAGGCAAGCCATTTAGCATTAGCCGACTCACAAGATTGGAGTTTTTGCACATCTTGCTGATTGAGAGCGTTGTTGATGAGCATGGATGCTTTGCAATTTTTCTCCATTATTTGAAGATCGTCTTGATCCCATTTCTTCAATTTCTTTTTCTTCTCCAGATCGACAATGTCAATATCACCAAGGGAGATCACCAACCAGCATTGGTAATCGTTACTTTGCACCCATTTGATGAAAAGCGTCTTCCAATGTTGATATTGGCCAGCGAGGAAGAGAGGGGGCCTTGAGGAGTTCAAACCGACTTCGACAGTAGAAGGAGACATTGTTACCTGTAAATATGTAAGTAACACACAATCTAGAACAAACCTGCTCTGATACCAATTGTAGAATCGAGTGTGTTAGATCAAGGAACGGTAAGTTTGTTCCTTGGGTAGCGGAAAATAACAACAGAATTATGAAGTAACGAGCTCAGTTCCTTAGAAAGGAAAACTTAATCAACCAACTAGTTGACTAAGAAAAACCTCTACCTCTAGGTTTCTCTAGTAGGATTTCGAATGTCTACTTATGTTATTAATCCTAGAATTACAAACAAGCAAGTCTTATCTCAATCTAGTTTACTCCTAGATATCTAGACTTCTCAATGTAACGTTCCTAACAACACCTAAGACAAACAAAACCCTAACAAGTACTCAACTCACCAAAGTCTCGTCCCTTGTAAGTGTTCTTCTTCTTCCTTCGAATACTCTTCTCTTCTTTCAAATGCTCTTCTCTTGTTCTGAATGCTCTACTCACTGAATATCTCTGTGTTTCGTCGTCTATCTTCTGTGTTCCGTGTTCTGTCTTGTAAGTGAAGTTCACAACTTTCGAGTATATAGTCTAGAAAGTTCTCAGATTTACCCTAGTTTTACTTAAGGAAAATAAGAGAATAAAATCCTATACAATCTTTTCTAAACTTATCCTAACCAAATTATCTCTTCACCGAGATCTTCCTTGAGGCCCAAGTTGCAACTTCCAAATCTATTTTCCATAACAGATATTCGGCGACTCTCTAGGGTTTCAGCGCGCGTCCTCCGTTCCTTGCGTTGTTCCCTTTCTCTGTTCTGTTCAACATCACGCGTCTCTTCTTTTCTTTCGTTCCAGGGAACTGCCTTTTTGGAACCTTCCTTTCACAAAGAATTTTTTGATATTCTTTGTGAAGAGAGCTGTAAGTTCGTCCTCCTCTTCTTCTATGTCTGAGTTCTCCTGCTCCATCTCAAGTCTTGAGAAGGCTTTGGAGATCTTGAGGGAAATTCCTTTCTCTAGTTTCTTGTCGGCATTGGCTTTGTTGTGTTCTCCTTCTTCAACCTCCAGTTTCCCTATGATCTGAGTCAAGGGAAGCGATTGGATGCCTGGGGTGTTCTTCATGATTCCCTTGATGAGGGTGAACTTAGAATTGAGTCCATTGATGACCACCAGTGACTTGGAAACTTCATCGAGGTTGACACCAGCGGCTGTTAGCTTTCCAATCAATCTGTTGAAGCGAGAATAGTATTCTGAGATGGTTTCGGTTTCCATCATTTTGAAGGTGTGGTATTCTCCTTCCAAAGCAAACTTTCTGCTTTGCTTCAGTTTGTCACTTCCTTCATGCATATCCTTGAGTGCCTTCCACATCTCCTTCGCCGTCTTGATGCCTATGACTTTGTCCATGTCTTCTCTGTCCAGTCCATTGAGGATGAACTGCCTGGCCTTGGCATTCTTTTCCATGATGACATAGTGCTCAGGTTTCCAGTCTTCTTCCTTCATTGTGAGATCGACATAGCCATCTCCATTTTCGACTATCCTCCAGCATTGGTAGTCGTTGGTCTTGATGTGGCTTTCCATGCACTTTTCTCACCATGTTTCTTCTCCCTTCTTTCGGAGATGTGGCTTGTTGGTGGAGATTCCGAGCTCAAACTTGCTTGGCTGAGACATGATATGCAAACTTAACAAAGATCTAGAGCTTTTCCTGCTCTGATACCAATTGTAGGATCGTGATTGTTAGATTAATAACAAGGGAACTGAGAATACAGATTCCAGTTCCCTTCGCAGCGGAAATAAACAATCAAATAAATGAACAAGTTCCTTATAGTGGAAACCTTCGATTGCCAACTAGCAATCTAGGATGAAAACCACCATCTTTCTTTCGAAAGGATTTCAAGGTCTACTTCTTGATTTCTTATCTCTTTGGTTACAGCTTATCCTAGGAACAAACACACAGTTTCTTTGCCTTACACACAGTTAGACAATCCTAGATAACTTAACACAAATTATAACCAATCCAAGAAGCAGCCCTTAGCACCAAGGAACTAACTCACTTACAGTCACAAGAACTTAGCACACAGCTCTCTGATTCCTTGACTGGTTCCTCTTGATCTTGTTCTGATTTGATGATCTTGTTGAGAGCTTCACACTATGATATTTGCTATGGAGTGTGATTCTTGTAGTTGTTCTTGAAGATAACAGCGGAGCTTATCTTCCTTATATAGTGGATGCTCGAGGTTGGATCTGCTCTTGGTTTCCACAGAGCGAGCTTGCCCTAGGATGTGTGGTGATCCTTGATTCACGCTATCTTTTACATGTAACAACAACTTGGGCAGCTCAGAATCCACATAGGTTGGTCAACTTCTTGGGACAAATCGTTGTCCAACTCTTTTCGTCTGAGGTTCAACAAGCTCGGCACTTTGGAACCGTCCTCTGGATGGTGACATCTCTATGAGCTGTCGCTTTCAGTGCCTTTGTCCGAGGTTCATCATTCTAGGCATCTTGGAGTCTTGCTCTTGGATGGTGGCAGGCTTTTGGAAGCTTCTCTCAAGTCGCTTTCACTTCCTTTTGTCCGAGGTTTAGTGTTCCCAGATTTCTCGGGAAAATCAAACTCACGTGTTGCGTTTCTGGGCACACCTGGGTTCCTTTGGCTTGCTGCTTGGTTCTTTTGTCTTGTTTGGCTTACAAGGTTTCGACAATTGTCCTGTGGTTCCTTAACACACATCTTTGAGATAAAACATTAGTAACAAAATATTTATCATCTTCAAAAGTAGAGAAACTGAGGAAAGGAACTCTCAGGGAAACTGAAGTTCCAGAGTTCCATTTCCTAACACAAGCTCTATTCGGCTTTGTTCCCACCAATCGCAAATCAGCCATGGAAGACAATTCAAACAGCAAAACAAGTGATCCCAACGCTAAAATCTTCATATTAGATCCAAGAAAATCTCGGAACACTGCAATTGTACTCAAATCACTTGGAATTCCTCGCAGTGAGTTGATCGATTCCGTACTTGAAGGCAAAGATATGAGCATAGAAACTCTTGAGAAGCTCGCCAGGACAGTCCCTACTCGAGAAGAAGAATCTGAAATCCTGGCATTTGATGGGGATCCAGCTAAGCTTGCTGATGCGGAATCCTTCTTGTACAATCTCTAGAAGGCTATCCCCTCAGCTTTTACACGAGCAAATGCAATGCCGTTCAGGCTGAACTACAAACCTGAGATCCTCAATGTCAAGGAACCATTGCAAGTGATGGAACCAGCGTACGGCGTGCATAGTGAAAGATTTCCTGGGTATGGTTGATCAAACATGTGCTGAGATTGGTCGGAGTTTGCAAGTGAAGAAGTCTGCTGCAGCTGGTGTCACATCTGGGTTGCCTTCAACGCAACAGGATGTACTGAGGACTCGCGTAATCTTCCCTGGATTGAAGGAGCACTTCTTGTTGGCAAATAAGTCTAATAGCAACAGTGATTCAGATGATGATTTCTAACAAAGGTTTCCCATCAAGTTTGACATCATTGGTGTATATAGAGAATCAGGTGCATGATGACACACGGTATAGATGAGAGTTTCCAGATTTGTTTCTTCTTTCTCTACTACTTCCTTATTGTTATCCTAACAAGGACACCAACAAAGACTCAAAGAGCGCCCTTCGACGAGTGTTTTCATTAGAATATGAGAAAACGTTAATTTTGTGACCTGTGTTATTTCCATCTTTGACACATATTTTCAGGCATACTCGTTTGTCTAATTCTGCAATACAAACACGAATTGAGGAAAACTTGTGAAGACTCATATCAATTACAATTACAATTACAATATCAATTATCAATTACAATTACACCTCTTTCTCGTTGATCTCAGCATTTTCTTAAATGACATAACTTTATCTAGAACACATGCGTATAGCACATTGTATCATGCCTACCGAAAAGCGTGAGCATCTCAGGAACATAGAACAAATACTTCTCCTCTTGTACAATACATCTTTCTTATCACAAAGAGAACTTATTACTAGCCAGAATGTGTTTCTTCTGCTGCCACTCTCCTCTGGTACGAGTTCTCAAGCTCATGTCTGATTCTTTTAATCTAAGTGCAGACTGCTGTGTTAAAAACTCATCTAGCTGCATACGTATGATCAGCACATTGTAATGATCGGCACATTGTAAAGACAAGCAGAGTGAACGAAAAGAAAATGGTTCGCAATTACAATTAACGAAGTCCAAACAAAATATTATGTACATTGTAAACTACACCATGAGCAAAACTTGGAAGGCAAAAAAGAAAATCAAGCCTAGTCCATTACCCAGTTAGGACACTCCTTTATCCGGGCCTCGGACCCCAAAAAACAATAATGGAAATGAAATAAACAATTTTCAATGGGAGTAGAAAACTATTATCAGACAACGATGGTAACTGCAAGAACAATTACAATAGAGTTGATTTATTTGCCCCCGGAACAGGAAAAAAAAAGCCCATATTAATTCCTACTAAGGATAAGGTGAAGAATATCTAATCAGTACCTAGTAACATGCCTCCACTCCTCCTTTCTCCGGGCTTGGGACTGGTTGCACACACAAGCGGAGTTAAAAACATGTTACCACCTATAGCAAACTAACCAACATACAAGCATGAAGAGCAAATAAACTATTTCTCGTAGACAATCTATGATATAAGCTGCTTAATGTAGATAAAACCATCAACTAGCATAAGAACAAAAGAAATTTAGCATAATATATAACCCAAACACAGCTTAAACAGGACAAACTTAATCTTCAGCAACAAATACAACATGAGCCTGTGAACCTTAAAACAACTTGACAAACCAATCTCAGCTTAATCCAATTCCACACTTCAAGTAACACATGTTTCTAATGCCAACAAACAGACACAATTGCAAAGATGAAGGCTAAAGAACTCGCAGCTGAAAACAGTGACTTGAAGACTGAAAATTCTATCTTGAAGACACTTGAAGAAATATGATTGCTACAAGAGAAAAAATAGCTATGATTCATTAATAACTTCTTAAACACAATTCATTTTTCTTAGTCCTCTCTAGCTAAGAAAACACATCCAGTAGACAAACCAAAGGAACATTGGCTCAGGGAGAGGAAGCCTCAACTAATCCTAATTAAGAAAACAAGCATTCTCTAACCCTAATTAAACACAATTCAGTTCAGCAAAACAAGCACTCTCTAATTAAACACAATTCAGTTCAGCTAACCCTAACATTAACCCATTCACAATTTCGTCTGCACAAGGAGAGGAAGCCATTAACCCATTCACAAAAAATCTGCACAACCAATAAATTGAACCTTACCTGGACAGGCGAGCTCGAAGGATGAGGGAGTCGTCGAAGGCGGAAGGATTCATCGGAGGGCAGCAGTCTCGAAGGAGGAGGGAGTCGTCGAAGGCGCGCAGAGGGATTCATCGAACGCAGCAGTCTCGAAAGCGGCCGGGCTCGAAGGCGCGCGGAGGGATTCGTCGGTGAAGGGCGGCCGGGCTCGAAGGTGGACGTGAGGCGAGCGAGGTTGGGCTCGAGCCGCCGGTGGAGCCAAGGCGGACGGGAGGCGAGAGAGACGAGAGGCGAGATTGGGTTTTTGGGGTTTTTTTGTGGGTTTTCCTTTTCTTTCTTTTTTTAAAAAAAATTAACGTTTTTGTTAACTATTTGACGGAAGGGTATTTGGCGGAAAAAAAAAACGAAACTCGAGGGTACCACGCGAAAAGTGTTAAACTTTGGGGTATCTCGCGAAATTCGCCATACCTCAGGGGTATCAGGCGAAAAAACCGAAAAAAACTAAACTTTAATGCTTCAAGTGTGACTACTATTAGTTATTTTTTCAACTTTCTTGATGTCGCAACCTCTCGTGAAACGCAAAAAAGTAAAATAGAGAACATCATCATTTATCGAGCTATTTAGTTTATCACCTAATAGGCTAATATGTTTGACAAAAAAATAGAAAAAATACAAAATCGAAGACTTAACAAATTTGTTCAGTGACACTGTCAAAACGCTTTTCCTTACTTTCATCACTTATTTGACTTATCTTCATTGAAACTTCTATATAAATAAAAACAAGATTCACATCACAACATCAAATTATTTTTGTCCAATACAATATTAATTAGTATCCTAAATCACCCATTGTTCCACTATCTTGAGCCCACAAGCCATAATCTCACTTTATTTTTACTCTTATCCCTTAATTTGTAAACTCAAATACATCCATTATATTATAAATGTTAATTAATGATATATTATATATCCTAACAAATAAGTAAAAAAATGAATGAATAATTAAGTCATTTGAATATGGAACCAATACATAGTGTATTTTTGGAGTTTTGTCTCTCTCACTTAACAAAATTACTTTTACCATTACTCTAAACCATCCTAAATTCCACTATATTGTGCCCATAAGCCACAATCACTACTTCATTATATATTACAAAAAAAGAAGAAAAGAGGTGGTTGCATCCAAAGATATTCGAATATACACAAAACATTCATTTTGGAATATGTCCACTATAAAATGTCACTCTAGTTATCTTGTTGTAATTTTAAAAATAGATTTTTTTATAATTTCGATTAGTCGGTTAATCGAGACAAGAAAAACCCTTAACCTTACCGTACCAAATAACCGTAAATTACTTTGGTCGGTTAATCGAAACCGTAAGTCGGTTTTTCTTCAGTAAGGTTAACTACAAAATTTGTCGATTAATCGGTTTTTCGGTTTCGGTTTTTCGTGCCCGCCCAACGTAAACACCATAGAATTATAAGGATTTGCTACATCCTTTATAACCATCCATATAATATATGATAAGATGTTACTTCGTTTCAGAGTGTGATGAAAACCACTACTAGCCAATATAACAACTCATTTGCACTCGGAATTTAGTTTTTGAAGTGGGGTATCCAATTAAACAGCTCTATGAGGTCTTAATTTAATAATCACTTTTTTAAGGAAGATTTTATAAGCACGAGTATATACAAGTATGAAGCAATTAATGAGGCTAGGAATTCATACAGAATTAATGAGGCCTGGAATTCATACAGTTATTTGAATAGTATTGAGCCAACCAATCAAACCTTATAGATTCATATGTAATTTTTATTAGTATTACTCTTTCAATCATTCCAATATTTGAATAGTATTAGAGCCAACCAATCAAACCTTATAAATTCATATATAATATTTATTAGTATTACTCTTTCAATCATTCCAGGTGTATTTTATAGGTTGTCTTCTCTAAGATCGAACTGAGGTTCGAAACTAATTAGTTTCGGAATTGAGCCGAATTTATTAACTTCATTATTCAAAAAATATAATTAATGTTCTGTAATATCTAAAATAAATGAAAAATAAAATTACACTTGTTAATCTTCAACCATCTTATAAGGTCACATTATAAAAAATTGGAAAAATTAAACTACATTAATTTACTATGAACTTCATAAATTAGATTGACATTAAAATAAAATCAAGCTCTATTAATCTTCAAAAAGCTTTGCTAAACAGAACCTCAATTGATTGCGCTTGAGTTTTGTAAAGATAAATGATTCAAACACATTGACTTGAATGATATATCCATCTTGGACAAATTAACTTAAGGAAAATTTATTTCTCTTATTTCATCTCGATCACATCATAGAACAGATCAAATACAAGAGCAAGAGTACAAAGAATACATGTTTCATAATTATTGGCTCAAAAATATAAATAACCAAAACTGTTGGACCTGAATCGCCAAAGGAAACCTATAGAGGGTGCCGTATGAAAAAATAAAACTAGTACACACATAAGGTTTTGGTTCAAGACATCAAACTTTCAATAATTTTAGACAGGGAGGAGAATGTTCCAATTGCTGATGAAACCACACCCACAGTGATTATCAGAATACAGATTACAACCTGCACAGAACCACCAAAATGAAGATAACACACAATATCAATCAATTCAAGTACTTGAATACATTGAAAATTTGTATCATGTTCATAAGGATACAACTGCCATTCTGCCACTGCAAAATTTTCTGATTAACTGGAAAATGTTGATGATGTATGATGCATCTAAGAAGTCGAAATGATAGCACGACAAATTTGATGCATAATGACTACACATGGAAAACCTGAGCAGAGGATATGTAATCCTGTTTGGAACCTATGTGAATTATATGCAATACGCTATACGCACTAACACTGCATAATTGCTCTAAGTCAATAATGAAGAAATTTTGCATTTGCATGTCACATACCTGAATACGCGACACCTTTCCTCTCAAGATGCTCAGGTAACAAGCACAAGGCAGTATCAAAGTCTGCAATAGAGAAAGTACTGAAAAATGAGTTCTATGAAGCTAGAATTCCTTGAACAGGATGCTATAACTCAAGACATAAAATGAAAAGAAAATGACTTGGCAGACTTACAACAAGCATTGTGAGTAAAGATCCAATCAACGCCATCACCAAACCTAGTCAATTTTGAAAGACATCAGCCTATGGGAATATATACAATCAAGAAATCAACCAACAAAAAGATTAGAGAATTCTGGACTTACCAAAGAAGGGGATAGAAAGACCCACTAGCAATGTGGAGAGCACGAGAGCAGTTCGAATGAGAACAGGATAAATGTGGGATTTGAGATGCTGCCTTGGGATCAACTCTTCCAAACACATTGCCACCGGGGAAAGGGTTAAAGCATATGTATTCCTTTGTTAAGGAAACCACAACTGTTGACTCTTTTAAAAGGAGCGAGACAAGAGCATCTAACTTCGAAAAACACTCGATGAAACAAGACAATAAGAACTTACGAAGTTAGGTGCTAAATATTTCCTACAGTATGAGAATATAATTGTAATAATATCATTTCAACTGCACGCATCTGAACCAGGAAGAACACTATGCAGCACAACAAACTCTTCATGTTGCTCCTCATTTTTGGTCTTGGCATAAAAGTACACAACAGAAAATAGTACTCATTTTACTGCCGTCTCCCCAAACATTAGCCTCGAAAGCAGTTTAACATGTTAGTCTGCTAGAATAATCTTGCACTAAATGACAAATGGAAAAGGATATTTGGTAAGGGGATTCACCACCTGCAACACATGAAAATAGAAGACACAGCATGGTCAAAATTGCGTAAATATTAAAAAAGCTATACACACAAAAAAAAAGTCCATTATAAATGAGAACAAAGAGCTTACTAAACTGTTAAGGTTAAAAATAATATTCCAATTAAGAAAACGAGACAAAATCCACCAACTTACAAACAAGAAAATATAGAGAGAGGGCATGGATAAGAAAGAAGAAAAAAGGTGGTCATGAAATACATTTTTTTATCTAAAGAGACCAAACATTATTCTCTAATCTGATATATAATCACTTTCAATCCTGAAAGGTCATCTCCATATACAATCTGTTAATTTCCTATACATATTCCCTAAAAAAAGAACACATGAATTTTAGAAAAAATTAACATTTGAAAATGCAGAAAAATTCCTAGGAGACTACAGCGGCTCCATGGAAAGAAGTGTGAACCTAATTGCTACGTGATTATGATAAATACCCATTTGCATCCATGTTCAATAAAATGACCACTGGGTCTAACTGAATCAGAATTCAAAAAAGGTTCAGAAGATAAAAGAAATAGAATCCTCACCGTTGTCCAGACAGCAACCTTGGAAGCGGTCAAGTTTTGAGGCAAATTGAGGGTAAACTGTGACTGCGTTGATTCACCAAACATCAAGTACCCCATAACAGCAACTCCAGCATACAGCAAGGTACAGAGACCAAAACTGCATCACAAAATGCTACATTAGCATTTAGCAACATAATGAGCGACTTGTCAACATTGACTTACAGTGGCATTTTCATATGATTAAGATAGGAATCACATTGTTCGTTTTTGCCTGATTTATCAATGGCAAAGAGTAAGAACTAAGGGTTTGTTTGATGATATTGTTTATAAAGAGTTTTTTGTTGATAAGTAGTTGAAAAGTATGGTTGTGTAAAAAAAGTGTGTTTTGTAAAAAAATAGTTTTTATATATGTGTATTTTATTAAAAAAAAGTGTTTGTAGTGGAAAAAATTACAATTATTCTATTACACGTTTATCGATATTTATAAAATTAGGTTTTTGAAAAGAAGTGTTTATAAACAAAAAATAGGGTAGGCCAAACAAGGCGTAAGACCATAACAGTTTTTCACTTTTTCTTCATACTTTTGACGTGCAGACACTGAACATACTCAGTGTAGGTAAAAGGCAAAGTAAGATCTGAGTTATAAAAATCTAGTTGGGATTTCCTACGTCATAAGATATGTCTGTTGTACGACATTCATAAAAATTGTTATAAAATCAAACCTTTTTCAGAGGAAGGTTAAAACAAAGGTTGTGTGCTGCCATACGTTTTTCTTATCGCAATCAGACTTGTGAACTAAATTACCTGGTCAAGAGCACTGAGTTTTTCTTATCGCAATCAGACTTGTGAACTAAATTACCTGGTCAAGAGCACTGATGGATATTGGTTTGGCTTCTCCATTGAAGTATAGATGTTGGGAAAGACAGCATGCCCCGAGTAGCAAAATCCATAAAGACCGATAGCTACTGGAAGGGTACCAAGATTGAGGTTTGATGATTTTCCATGGTAGCCAACTTGATCAACCAATCCTACCCAATATAAGCATAATACCCCCAAGATTGAAGCAATTACTCCACCAGCTGCAACCAAAGATGATATGAAGCTTTAATTCTAAGTGCACCCAATAAAAATTGCACTGAGACACCCAAGAGTCAAGATTACAATTCCATCATGGTTCCCCCTTCTACTACAAAGTACCGAGTTCTAAGGACTAAAAGCCAAGAAGAAGGTTGTTTGACGATACACGAATCCAATGATGTAATCATTTTTAGTGATGTTTGGTGATATAGATAGGACTTCATTGTGTAATTAGCTGGAAAACTCACAGGAATATATAACATATATACAATCACATGGCAATAATAAGTGCATGGAATTCAAATCAGTTGGTATAATCGAAATTACAATTCCTAGTGTTTAGAAATTATTCAATCATGATATTTATCTTCTCTACTCAAGGCAGATTATAAAAGATATTCATCGATACATTAGAGGTAAAGTATTGTCAGCCAAATCAGATACGGAGTCAGCAAAATCAAAGGTTCCAGGTCAATATGAACTTGCGTACCAGATAAGTAGCTCAAAACACTAAAATCTCGAAGCCAACATGTAGGAAGTACTGCCAGGGTGGTTGCAATTGCAAACAAGTGATGTGCATCCAATACACAAAAGCCCAAATTCAAGTGAGCATTTGGAAAAAGTGACGATAAGTTGTCACCCTCCAGTATTATGTACTCCACACAACATGCCTGTTATAACATTACCTGTTTATTTACAGACTTTAAATGAAAGATAAAAATAAATACATTCTGACACAGAGAGCAAACTGTACTTACATAGAGTTCCATATAAAGAATTATCTGCAACCACAAAGAGAGAAATGAAACAGTGAATATCATCGTTATGAGAAATTCTAATGTACATTGAACAGACATATATTTTCTGTACTGAGCTTGTACTACACTAGAGATCATGGCATTAATCTCCTTCAGCTACTGAAGCATGCATGTGTAAGTAGAATAAAACATAACCTTTGCCTATTAAAAGGAAAATGGCAATACTCAATAACACCAATGCTTTAAACATGATATTCCGTATACCACTTTGACTTATATATAGCAGATAGCATAACCCTTTTGAAGCAATTTTGCGCTCAGCAAGGCTCAGTTATTGGCAACAGAACTACAACAGCTTGGATTTCCTTCTATTCAGGAAGTATAAAACTAAAATCAGATACAGCTAGGTGTGCATCTTAGTTTGAGACGAATCAGGTACACACTTATATTTGCAAGTTGACATAACATGGGCTAAAGTACACAACCATGCTCAGTTAAAGCCTTATTAAAACGTCAAGAAAAAGTGCGAAATCTCCATAATTATTAAAAAGTAACAGTAAACATGTTTGAATGAAGCGTATTTTGAACATTTCATGCTTTTGTTTTACATCTTAGTAATGGTAAGATGAGTGTGGGTCGTCAACAGCTAACAACATATAATGATTGGATAAATGCAGCTTCTTTTGTGAACAGTCGTTTTGTGTAAATTAGCTTATTGGTAAAAGAAATTTATCACAAGATGCTATTGGACATAAGGAGACATACCGAAACTGCAATTCGTCCAGCTTTACCGAAAGCTGCTTGGCCAATGTCTGGATATGTCTCCAATCCAGGAGAACTATCCAAACAGCATCTCAAGAGGATTCCAGTATAGTAGGAAAGTATGGCAAAAATAAACAGGATAGAAAGGCTAATCCATCCTCCCTCCTTGACAGCGTAAGGAGTAGAAAGAATTCCAACTCCACACAAAACATTCATGCCTGGTAACGAAAAAACGACACTGATCAACAAAAGCATTATTCTAACAAAAACATTCTCATGAATTGGGGAAGAGGAGTGCAAATGTTAGAGCACAATCTACCAACTAAAAAGACTCGGAAGAACAGCATACAGAAGTGCAAATGTTAGAGCACAATCTACCAACTAAAAAGACTCGGAAGAACAGCATACAGAGAGTACTTACCATTTAACACAGTCTGTCCATATGTACTTTGTCGAGACATTGGAAATTCATGGTGTACCTTTGATGGTACCCGATCAGAAGACTTCCTTATCAAAGAAGGCTTCCTTGATGGCACAGGAGGTAGTAGAGAATGAGAACTGCGTCTTTGTGGCTCATCTGCCGTTGTCGGAAGAAGAGGTTTTGCTATTTCTGGCATAAACCTCTGTTTTAACGAAGAGGATAAGAAAGAGCTGGTGAACCTCTCCAATGTTGGGGTTCCCAGAATAACACTTGGAGATGGTATACTGCTATATAGATCAATCGACTGTCTGAAAAGCAAGTTCAATGATGGTTAATTGGATAGCCATAAGTTCATACCCGTATAAGAATTTAAAAGGATGAACAACTTTGTTCCAGCTTTGTAACACAGCAGAAATTTCACGGTGCATAATAGCCTAGTATCATACAATCGTAGTATGTATGACAAGAAAAGGGCATTGGTCCACAGGTTGATATACAATTATTCAAATTGGTTCACAATGTTTCTCCATATTTCGAAACTAAATTGGGCAATTGCACTCGTTCATAATTTTTTATGTAAACTTCCTCTAGCTGCCCCCAAGAAATCAATGTTCACTATTGCTACTGCCATTTTTTTCCCAACACAAACTACTTCCAGTCGTAACTTTACCAGATTTTCGGACAGAAAATAGCAATCGTAAAAAGTTCATTTAATAATAAGTCAACTGACATTCAACTGCCAGGTGCATATATCTGCTCAAAAAGGAGGTATCACTAAAAAAAATCTTGGAGTACTCTAAAAGGACTTCCGCTTTCTCAACAAAAGACGAAGTTAGATCGTGGCCAACCTGACTAGTCAAAATTCACATCCAGATTTTCAGACAGACAAAATAGCAATTGTAAGGACTTTGTTAAAAATAGGCCAACTGAAATTGACTGCTCGGTGCATATATCTACTTTTAATAGAGGAATCACCAAAAAATATTTTTGGTGGAAACTGGAAAGTAGTCTAACAAAAAAATTCATCTTTTTCAACAGAAGAGGAAGTTAGATCTGACCATTCAAATTCACATTGGGTTCCATTACCAGTATCAGCAACCACACAATTAAGGGAAAGAGAAAGAGGTGATGAGGATAGATACCTGTAACTTTGGGGCCATGAAGGGTTGTAAGAATTCGGCTTGCTATTTTGTAAGTCATCGGAGTAATTCGAGGAATCGGAGTCATTGGCATCGTCTTCGATCTTCTTCTCGTTGTCATCTTCCTCGTCGCTCTCGATGTAAAAACTCTGATCAGAAATCGAATTCTTCATCTCTAAGAGAGCAGAACACCAGTTAGCTACACGTTAAACCTCGACAACTTTCGAAGAAACTCATCAGCACAATAATCGACAACAGCAGATTTAGTAGCTGCTTAAAGTAATCGAATTAGTAGGACTCCGAGATTGCCGTTGCCTTAAACAATTTCGTAGGCGCAAATGCGCAATCAAATCCCTGCTTGTTGAAGTCGATTCGAGTAGGCGTAAACAATCAAAATGAAATACAAAATCGAGAAGAAAGCGTCTTCAGTGAAGTTCAGCTTTTCTGTATGGAAAAGAGTGCAAGTGAGATGGAGAGTGGACCTGAGAGTTTGGAAGGAAAGGCGTCAATGGCGGTGTGGTTCGTCTTCTTCGCGCTCCGAAAACCCCTCGCCAGTCGCCGCTTCTCTTTGTTTTTGGGGTTTCGGGGTGTTCTTGTCTTTATAGAATCTTCAAGATTTACGCTCTCTAATCTATCCAATGCTGGATACGGTGAAAAAAGTGCATAAAATTTACCGACTATAGCAAACAAACAAGGGTATAATTGGGCTGTCCATTTATCCTGTACTGACAAGAACATACCACATGACAATACGACGGTAGGATTTACACACTCGCCAGGTTAGATCCTCTATAAAAAAAAAATTAACTTTCCAAGTAAAAAGAATAAAATTATGAAGATTGTAAGAAGGTCAAGTCCTCTAGCTGTCATAGGAGTTCAATTCACTCCTATGTTAAGCTTGTAGTATCTCGTAGTCGTACCAAAAAATTGTTGGTAAAGCCGTGAAGAGATACTAATGGAGAAGAAACAAGAATAATGAAGAAGAAAGTAAGGAGATATGGATGAAGAACATGCATGAGTCAGGAGTGGGGCCCAGTTGATAATAATGGTGGAGAGACAGAAGAGAAGGGGGGATATGCACGTGTACAATTTGGGTTGGAATCCGAGATGTTCGTTAACACTTGCCTGCCACCGCGTATGTCATTTTTGTAACAAAACTAGATTAGTGTTGAGTACATTTTAAATTTTTTTATTAATTATTAAAAATATATCAATAAATATTTTGAAAAATATTAAAAATAAAAAATATATTTAATTAATTATAATATAAATAAAATAAAGATAAGTATGATAATATAAATACATCTCTACTAATAATCAATTAACAAAGACAAATGTAATTTCGTATATCATAATATATTAAATTATTTTTTCAGTTTAGTATTAATATGTGATGAATATTTGATAACATATCTTTATATACAAGATATGTAATATATATTTCGATCTAAATGATAAAAAATTATAAAATAAAGTTTGATTGACGGATTTGTATATAATAGATATCGTGCTATCAATATTTGGTAGCTAAAGATCATGCTTGGATTTCACATAAATAAAAGTAAGGATGAAAGTTTGGCTGAATAAATAGGCATAGATAATGAAAGACGTTATTTGATTATGTTAAACAAATCGAAGAAAATCATATTTGGAAAACAATTGGTATCTCACTTAAATCAATATATAGGATTTTCCTTATTTGTCATATCATTATTTCTATGAAAATAATTAAAATATTATAATCAAATATATGGAAAGATATTAACCTTAAACAAAAAGAAGTAATTAACCTAAAAGAGTTGATTGAAGTTGGAAACAATAAAAAAAATGATTATATTAAAAACATATGAAATGACATGGAAATTTGTGGTGGCGACAAATGGCATTGGATGATGTGATTTATTACGGAGGAAACATGTGACTTAATTAAAATTCTACTTTAGTATTATATAGTAGATAGTATATATGACGTTTTAAGAAAATTTAGTATCATTTTTTAAGATTAAGAAAATTTACAACCAACTATTAAGAAGACTAATCACACGAGATTGACCCGAAAATTTACATAATAGGTTATGATTTTTATGATTACCTAATCATAACATAAAATATTTATATTACTACCTTCAATCTAAATAATTTTCGTTTTAGTTTTAGACCCGTTTAAGAAAATAATGAACTATATCTAAGAGGGGCGCTCATCTACGGACCAAGCTTAGGGTGCTTAATGCGGACGATCGTCATGATTGAAGAAATCAACGGCTCATATCAACAAGTACATTGCTTGTGAAATGAGCGTGCGCGGAGGAAAACTAACACGGTGGCATTTCCGTGATTTTGACAAAAACAAGAGGGGAAGACAAAAATGCCCCCACCCGCTTAAAACACTCAAACGCTTTACTTTCCAAAACCGCTTGGCATTTTCGATTGAAAGTTTTAAAAATCCAAAACCTAATCTCGGTTTCAAAAGCAAAATCAAACGAAAATCGACTAAGAGAAGCAAAATTGAGAACAAAAATCTCCATTGAAGAGCACATTCAACCTCGCAAAAGGATTACCACTCAAAAAAAACAAAAACCGTTCAACCACGATGTCAAACGAAGAGCAAATAGCAACGAGCAACAATGGATATGAAGAACAAGGTAAGATCACAACATCTCTTGCCTTTTACTACTTCAAGTTCTTATTGCAAGATCATGTAATTGAAATTTTATAAGGTTCATGTAATGTCAGGAAATATAGGGTTTATGAAGTAATATGAGATGAAAATGCATGTCTATGTTTAGATTTGGAAAAACATTACTTTCTAGGATTCGTATCATGTGAAAATTATAAAGATGATGAAATGTACAAATTCTAGGGTTTATAAAAAATTGAAGGTTCATGAAGTAAGAATGAAAGTCTTAGTTTGAGAAAGCGTTATAAAAATAGAGCTTTTGGTATTCTGAAGTTCACAAGATGAGTTCTGAAATTTTACGCGCGCCTAGGAAGCGAGGGGGTTGTGCAAATGCTACCCATGCCAAAACTCATTGCAATTTAACTAAACTTTTTTTTGTTTCCACCGCATAATGTTTCTTGTTAATTGGACTGTGGGATTGATGTATTTAATTGATGATAATGTGGTTCATGTGTAGTAGACATTAGGTTCATATGTAATGTTCATGCTTATAAAAGATTATGTTATGACATTATATATTTTTGTATGAATGGGGGTATGTTCATGTGTAACCTAGGGTTCATCTTCTGAATTGAATGCATGTTTGCATGTGCATGATGTGATACCCCGTATTTCTGTAAGGATATTTTGGAGTTTTGGGATTTTTCCCGAAAGCCTGTTTTGTACGTCGGATTTATTTCGAAGAGTTTAAGACATTCTGTAATATTCTCAATCTCTGTAATATTTTTCTCAGTGAAATAATATACATTCGACGTACTTTGGGACTTAATACTCGTTCGTGTACGATTATTTTTATCCCGGGTTAAGCCGAAATTATCCAAAAGCCAATCGGAGGAGGATGACCTGGCGGCGCCCGCCGTAAGTACGGCGGCGACCGCCGTTAGTGGCTCGAGGAAGCCGTCCCCTCGTCTTCTAGCTGGGCACCAGGGCTAGGAAACGGCGACCGCCGTACAGTGCGGCGACCGCCGCCATTAGCCCGCCACCGTTGTTTTTCAAAGCGGCGACCTGGGGAGAATCACGGCGACCACCGCAAGCTAGCGGGGGCGTAGCCCTGTGGTCGTCGGCGACGTCTGACGACGCCGATTCTAGCCCCTCCGCGTCGCGTTCTAGCCATCATAATGTCCCCTGGATCTTTGGCTATAAATTGGGGCATTTGGGGCTCGGATTTAGCACAGAAAGCAAGCTTAAATCCCCCAAAATCTCTCACTGGAGTTTTGTGTGCCTCGCCGGAGTTTGGAGGTGTTCGCCGGTGCCCTTTTGGTGTTGTTTTCAGTGGCCATCGTGAGGCTTTTGGAGGCCTTTGAAGCCTAGGATCCAAAGCAAGGCAAACGAGGGTCGAATCGCTTGCCATTTGGTGAGTTTTGTTCTCGTCATTTTCTTTCTGGTGTTCTTCACGACACCGCCGTGTTGATGGCGGCGACCGCCGTGATGAACAGCGGCGCCCGCCGTAAGGCCGCCGGCGACCGCCGCCAGAGGGTTGTGGCCTCTTTTGGCCTCGGCCCTGGGTGGTCGTCTTTCGGACGTCGTTCCTTTCGATTTCTTTCGTTCGTGCTCGTTTATGTCGAATCTAACTTAGGGTTTCTTTATGGGTCGATTCGAAGGAATCTGTGTGCCAGATATGTTCCTGTGTCGAGCCCGGAATCCCGTCGTTAGGCTTCGTTCAAACTCTGCGGATTAAGGCAAGTGGCGGTTCGCTCTTGCTTAATCATTCCATGTTTCATTAATTATCAATTGTTTAATTGTTAATTAAATTGGAGTGAACTGTTGTTTTGTTTGGGAACTAATTTCATAAATAAACGTGATTAAAGCGATGTTATAATAGGTTGTATATCTGTTAGGACAACGCTATTATTTGTGATACTTTCCGTGATGTATTGTTGTGAATTTAATCTTAATGCTAGAATAGCATGTGGGTTAATAGGAAAGCTAATCCAAGTAAGGATTAGCCGTTTCTATTATCTCTATGTCAAATTGATTGCATGGATGGCTTTAATGTGAATAATTGTTGTGTTTGACTGTTTAGTTAGCACGAGTGTTCGTAGGAACGCTAATCCAGGTAAGGATTAGTCGTTTCTTTATAACTTAATGTTCGTAGGAACGCTAATCCAAGTAAGGATTTGTCGTTTCTTTATAACGTAATATTCCTTGGGATGATTTCCGAATAATAATTTAAGGGTCATGACCTATGCTTCCTATCCACCTTTAAGGATCTGAAGTGTTTAAGCGCCTTGCTAGCGCAATTGGGTGAACATAATTGTCACCCTGTGTATTAAGCACCTAGCTAGTGCAATTGGGGTGGACGTAACTGTCACCCTGTAAATTAAAGTGTAAGCACTGTGGCAGTATAATCTGGGTGAACGTAAGGTCACCCTGTGTAATAATAACTTCCGTTGTTCTCAGAATAATATTAAGCCTCGTGTATGTGTGTTTGTGTGTTGTATTAATTTGGGTCGACATAATGGTCACCTTGAGATTTAAAGCGTTGTATCCGCTCTTAATAATATTAATATATTTCAGTGTTGTGTGTTTTATAATTAAATAAGATAATGTGCCCGAGTGCACAAGATTAATATACCTTTGGCGAGTAGTGCAGCTAAGTAAATAGTGTAGCTAGGAAAGCTCGTCTTGACTTTGATCAGAGTACGTTCTCTTTCCAATCTGGATTCACTGTACGCGGTGAGGTTGGTCGTGAACCGAAACATCTAAGTCAGCTTTTAAATCACTTGTGTGTGATCCTTTAAACGTTCCAGGTTTGTCATATTTCCTTAAGACTCAATTCCTTTGGAGTCTTCTTTCGGATCGATTTCTGTGAAGATTCAGTCTTCCAGAATCTTCTCTTGTGCATACCTCTTGTTGTTTTCTGTAGAAGTATGAAGGTTGATTATCGTTATCGGTTATTATTCGAGAAACGATGAGTCTAACCTAATACAACTACTTCGAACCTTCTGCTTTGTACCCTTGCATAGTCTTTCATTAGACTAACCCACGAACATTGTTCTCTGCATGTGGGCTGGTGTCATCCGTTCGATTCGGCACATCAGAAGGAGCGAAGATATGAGGAGACTAGATTGACTATGAAGACGACATTTGTTTTTTAATGTTTTAATAATTATCTTTTAATCAGGTTGAGATCCTTGGGCAGATGATCATTACGATCACAACCATTTTTGTAATATTTTAAGAAAGACTTCCGCTGTACTTTGTTTAAACTCTGTGTTTGTCCTATTCGGGATTGGGATGTAATCCCGAGACTCATGTTTTATATGAATAAAGTTATCATTTTGTACTTCATGATTTGTATTGAAACGGTAAAGCCTTGGGTGATCTCGGTAAGGAACACTGAGGTCACTAGCGGTAATACATTTCCAAATGGGTTAAGATTTGGGGGTGTTACAGTTGTGGTATCAGAGCCAAAGTTTTTAAAATGGATTGGGTATTTGAAAACCATTTACTCGTTTTAATTGAAAAGTGTTTTCAAAGGACTCTGAATTTTCAAAGTGAAAAGAAATTGAAAACACCGTTCATAGTCATGTCTTCTATACAGTCTGATATAGTAAGCTTGCTTCTATATCTAGAAAGACTAATTCCTTCCCCGTTGCCCCGTAAGATATGGGTGCATTCTGTTCTCTTCAGAGGAATCCGGGAGAAGCCAAGGTGGTTTCGCCATACCCAATAAGGCTTGAATTCTCAGTTCCCTCGCTTTGAGTTAAGGTTGTAGAACTTAGTAACTCGGTTTGAGTTCATCAATAGAAATTACCAAGTTGATCTATTCTAAGTTTATTTTATTACAATAAGTATATCATAATGATATTAATGTGATAAAATCCTTAGAATTTGATCGGTAAACAGATGGTGAACACAAGGAACGTTATCCGTGCTGGTGCTGGGCCGAGTAATGACCCCAGACCAAATGCGAGGAATGCTGCAGACCCAACAAGAGAGCGTGAGTCTGTCTTCAACAATAATTCAGGAGGCAATGACTAAGATCAGCCCAACGCACCGATGATGTTTGATGCTGCATCAGTTGAGGCAATTTGAGGAATTGTCATGCAAGCAATCGCAGATGTTATGCGACCAGTTGTACCACAAGAACAAGGTGGTCCAGTTCCTCGGGCTATTCCTGAAGTTGAGGAGTCAGTGGAGCAAGTACCTCAGATCAATGTTGTCAAGAACAGAGGAACTTACAGTCACGCGTTAAAAGCTGTGAGTTCAATGAGGCCCGACAGCTACGACGGTACTAGAGAACCAGTCAGGATGACATATTGGTTCTCGCATATGAAATGGTTGCTCCGAAACATTACTTGCACTGAGGCTGAGAAAGTGCACATCGCCTCCCTTCAACTCAAGGATGTGGCTAGCGAATGGTGGGAGAACACCGGTCTGACAGATCATCTCGAGATGAATTGGAGCATGTTTAAAACAAAGATGACTGATCGTTTCTTTTCCCGTGCTAAGGGATGAGAAGCATAAGGAATTTCTGTACCCAAAGACTGATGGGTTAAAGGTGACTGAGCTCGCAGCTAAGTTCAATCACTTATTACAATACGCTGGGCCCGAGGTGTCAAGCGAAGAACAAAAGATCTGGTACTTCCATGGATGGATGAATCCAGAAATCAAGCCTCTAATGTTGCGTCACGGTTGTTCTACGTTAGAACAATATATGGACGCAGCCTACAAGACATAAGTCACACTGGAAGAATCCGCCCATAAACGGGAGAAGCAAGTTAAGGGAAAGGATGGGCAACAGGATCGCCAGGTTGGTTCGTTCAAACGACCGGCATCACCTACCAAGTTTGAGAAGTCTGGTCGTGCTAAGACCAAGACAACTCAGTCTGACTCTGCCAGAGGCTTAGGTTGGAGCAGCGGAGTAATTCAGTGCCACAATTGTGGTGAAGTTGGGCATAAAAATTTTAATTGCCAAAAGGACAAGAGAGTATGTCATAATTGTGGGAGAGAAGGCCACATAAAAGCATATTGCAGACTGAAGCGTCAGGGACCAATGCAGTCTTATTAGGCGTCAAATGTTGGCGATGGACAGAACCCAAGGCCAGAGATATCTGCTCCTGAGCAGTCTATGGCTCGTAATAAAGGCAAAGCGCCTATGGGGTCTTCAGGCCAAGGACAAAGACTCTTTGTAATGAGCCAAGCCAGCGAAGAAGAACCCTGATCCATTAAGTTGTATTTGTGTTAAGTCTTTCTTTAAGATTAAGGAGTAGCGACGTGTGTCGATAATCTCCGTGGTATCATGATCTGATTGTTCAACTTTTGTCAGTAATGTAATGTTTGAATGATAAAGGAGTGTTTCCTTGTTTTGGAAATTTCAGAATGCGTTATCGTTACGAATTAGTTGTTCATACGAAACCTCGTAAGTGTCGAGAACAGCTTATGCCAAGTAAGGATAAAGACTGTCGGACTTATGGTGGTAGAGTATTGTGGGCAACTTAGATATCCGTCCCCTATATGATTAATTACAGGGTCGACTCTACTGCTGTTTAAATCTAAATCCATTCCTAAGATTCTTCTTCATACATAGAGTATGTCATCTATAAGGCTGGGTGCAACTCTTTGAGGAAGATTAAGTTGTAAGAGTTGTTGTGTTAAGAGGAAAGGTTTCAGTTGAAGACCGAGAGATGTTGATGATCCAGATGCATTAAAGATTCAGTAAAGAGAATTGTCTATATACATCTAGGGAGTACAGTGGTAAGCATTATCTCATACGCTGAGTTCCTCCGAGATTTCTTAGGGTATAAAGGATGAACTTGTGGAGTTATGTTCGGAGAGATTAAGAGTTATCTCTCATAAGTGAGTTTGTGTTATAAGCATTGAGACGAGCGAATCATTTTCAGAATGATATCCTAAGGAATTAAGAGTAATATCTCTTGTGATCCATTTCAAGGATGAAGTGGTTAAAGATATTGGATCCAAGTAGTAAGATTGGTGTTGAGGCAGGACCCTCATTGGCTCAATGCAAGTTTCAGGGTCGAAACTTCTTTTAAGGGGAGG
The DNA here is from genome assembly GCA_027886185.1 of Rheum nobile. Taxonomy (NCBI): domain Eukaryota; kingdom Viridiplantae; phylum Streptophyta; class Magnoliopsida; order Caryophyllales; family Polygonaceae; genus Rheum; species Rheum nobile. The sequence goes on along the minus strand of WOAB01000644.1, from coordinate 6,068,827 downwards.
TGATGTGATACCCCGTATTTCTGTAAGGATATTTTGGAGTTTTGGGATTTTTCCCGAAAGCCTGTTTTGTACGTCGGATTTATTTCAAAGAGTTTAAGACATTCTGTAATGTTCTCAATCTCTCTAATATTTTTCTCAGTGAAATAATAAACAGTCGACGTACTTTGGGACTTAATACTCGTTCGTGTACGATTATTTTTATCCCGGGTTAAGCCGAAATTATCCAAAAGCCAATCGGAGCAGGATGACCTGGCGGCGACTGCCGTTAGTGGCTCGAGGCAGCCGTCCCCTCGTCTTCTAGCTGGGCACCAGGGCTAGGAAACGGAGACCGCCGTACAATGCGGCGATGATAACAGGAATTTCTCGTTCTAATTCCTACTATGCAAAATATATCCAAACAAACCCTAAACCGTAGTCCTAGGTAAGTAAAGGTCGAATCCACAGGGAGGTGAATTCTATCTAAATATGCAATTTATGTGAATCAGAAGTAACCAAAGGGGGGTTTTATTTGTTTTAAGTTATCTAAGCATGCAAAAGTAAACAAGCAAAAGAGTTGTTAAATCAGTGATGGGAAAAGCACTTAGTCAAACAACATCCACTATTCGTATGACAAGTTGATCCTAGATACTCATTCAAAATCTCATGCAATGGAAATTCCAACTCCTTTTCAGATATAACTAATAGCACAACCAGATACTATTAGCACTAACTAATTAAACAACCCTGAAACTATCAAGATTCAGTTTAACAGCAGCCTTACGGATAGGAATATAGTTGGATACAATTCTAGCATAAAACAACCAGCTTTTATCCTAGAATGTAAATCAGTTCTCTTCTGCATAAGACTAGCACAACCAGATACTAGTACGATGCAGTTGCTACTCTGAAATAGATATGCTCAACCAGTAACAATCTAGATCTAGCAATAGATCAATAATAACAAACCCTAGATGCGTCCAAATAGAGATTATCAATATCAATCATAAGCAACTTAAGCAAGAGAAAGATAAAAACCATGCAATAGATTAAGAACGAGAATCTCACAACTTTATCGAAACGAAAGCTTCAGCGTCTGACTAAGCCAGGGAGGCTTAGTTCTTCATAACGTAGAAAAGGGAATTAGGGTTCAAGAGAAAAACGAAGATTGATAAACAAGCCTTTTCCCAACCCTTAAATACTAAAGGAAATAAAGCTAAGTTAACCTAATACGAAATATTAAAACCGTAATAAAATAATAATAATAATAATAATAACAAACGAGAATGGGAATTAATCCCGTAATTCTCTCGCTCGGCCTCTTCGTTTGGCACTTCGCTCCAGCAAAGCATCACCGCTCAGCAGCTCGGCCCAATCTTGCAGTGGCAACACGGCCCAATTCAAACGGCGGCCCATTCCATGCATCAGCTTCAGCACGCCGACGTCATGCGGTGTCATCATCCAATTTCTTCAATTCAATTCACGCGGAGGCAATTTCTTCTTCGTTTCACGCGGGCCCCAGCCTTCACGTGGGCCTCTCCTTATCACGGCCCATCTTCAATTCCAGCAATTACGCGTCATGGTGATGTCATCCTCCAATTTACTTTCCAGCTTCAATTTCACGCCACACGGGAGGAGTTCTTCACGGTGGGCCGCTTCCTCCAATTTGGGCCTCCTCCAGCTTGCTTGTCGGCCCACTCCAACAAACACATGCCCGCTGACGTCAACACTTCCATTTCTTCAGCTTTCTTCACGCGGCATTTCACGCGGCTTTTAATTAATTACCAAACTTCTCCCCCACACGCCATACACATGAATGTGTCTAAATCTACCCGAATGACACCAATAAAACCTCTAATGACTCTTACTTAAGCCCTACAAATTAGTGCTTATCAAACCACCCCATGCTTAGACCTTTGCTCGTCCTCGAGTAAACTAATAAAGAGTCTACTCCTCCAATGTAGCATCCAAGATCTCAGGAAGCATATCCTCCAACTAAGAGTCACCTAACCCATGCCAAGCTCCTAGCACCAATCTCATTTACAACACATCCACAACTCAACAGCTTAAGGGGCAAGCAGAGTACTTCCCCCAAAGCTAACCCGGACATCCAATAGCGTGAGTAACCTCTAATCCTAGCCTCCATCTATTGCTCCTTATGTCTCCCAGAGTGACCTACCCGACAATCCTTCTTTGACTCCTCTTCTTATGACGCATCGCCAAGAATAATGAGAAATCCTAAAATCACTCTTCTTCTTTTCGCTCATTTTGCCAAGGCGCCCTTTCGGGTTTTCACCAAGCCACTCATTTCATTTTCCAATAGATGTACTCACATAAGCTCACGTCACTCTTGACCTCATATTACCCCAGCCTAATGCTGGTCCAAGCCACCTGCTTATTGCCTAGGCCGCCCTTTCGGGTTTTCGACCTATCCCAGGATTTCAATGATAGCCTTTTTTCAAATTTTTGGCTCTTTTCATTTTTTTTTCATTTTTTCTCCTCAACAGCATAGCAAGTATAAAACTCCACCCTATGCTTAAACATTGCATTGTCCTCAGTGTAATGAAAGACAAAAGAATAAAGCATAGGGAAAAGCAAAAAATAACTCACAACGTTGCCGAGTTGGCTTGGACACTTCCTTATTGCTGGTGGTGTAGTCATAAAAGCTCATATCTGGGTGTTGAGCGTGCATCTTTACCACTCCATAATCGTCTTCTACCGTGCAACCATAAGGGGACCACTTGGTGAGTAGTGGTAATCAAAGGATTCGGGGCTGCACGGCCTTCAACGCTATCAACTTGTACCATGCAACCAAAAGGAACCACTGTTGGGAGTAGTGGTCAATCAAGGGAACGGGGTTGCAAGGCCTTCAAAAATGGGCCCAGATGTCATCGTGGTTGGGCCCGGGTGTACCTCCTCTCCAACTGTCGACTGCAGGGCCATCATCGTTGCCAAATAAATGTAGGGTGAATGTATTCCTCCGTTGGCAACATGATGCGCACCTCTCCGTGGGAATCAGGACAGATCGGTAAAACTATTTTTTTTTCCTCCCCGTTTAAGGTCTTTTTTTTCTTTTTTCTTTTTTTAATATTTTTTTTTTGAGAAATTGCGGCGGTCGTCGTAAGGTTCGCGGCGGGCGCCGTGATTAAACGGCGGTCGCCGTTCTCAAGTCGTGGCCAACTTTCTTGGCGAGGCATTTACGGCGGGCGCCGTGAACTCCTTCTTTGTTTTTTCGCGCTTCCTGCAGGTTAGTTCGACACAGAAATGAAAAAACAAAAAGAAAAACAACTGAATAAAGACTAAGGGAAAGAAAATAGACAACCTAACATCGGGTTGCCTCCCGAACAACGCCTTAGTTAATGTCATGGCTCGACATACTACTCGAACAACCTCAATCCATATCGTCAGGTTCCTTGGGAACCTTCTTAATCCATACCTCCTTTCTGAACCAGTCATGGAAAGGTTTGAACCTTAGACCATGCTTCTTCTTCCTTGGCTTCTCCATCTTGACCTTCTTGGTCGCGTCTACCACATGCTTAGATCGATCCGGGGGGTGTTTAACCTTGACTTCAGAGACCTGCACCAAAGAGGGAGCGAGCTTCTCGCTCGGAGTTAGCAGCAAAGGTGATTTACCTGGAAGCTCCGGAGGGCGCTTATAGCAAGCGTCCCACTCAGTAACACCTTCCTGCAAGTCAGTAGATATAGCAATATCCAAGCTAGAATCAACAATAAGTGGTGGGTCATCTAGGTGGTCCTCATCAAAAACATCTTTCACCACAGGCTCAAGGGTATCAATTGCACACAAAGAAAGATCATTAGCAGGGGGAAATTTCATGGCTTCATAGATGTTATAAGTAATGGTTTGGCCATCAAAATCCATAGTCAAGGAACCAGTACTCACGTTGATCTTAGTGTTGGCAGTTTTCAAGAATGGTCTCCCTAACAGAATAGGGGCTGCATGCATATCATGTTCCATATCAAGCACATAGAAGTCAGCGGGAAAAGTAAGATCACCAACCCTAACCAAGACATCCTCCACAATCCCTATAGGACGCACACTAGATCTATCAGCTAACTGAATGGAAATATTGGTCGCATGCATGGGTCCTACTCCTAAGGATTCACAAAGAGATGACGGTAAAACATTTATGGAAGCACCCAAATCTAACATAGCTTTATTGAACTTGGTACCTCCAATGGTGACGGGGATGGTGAACATACCTGGGTCGCCACATTTCTTGGGTAAGCGCTTCTGAAAAATAGCAGAGACATGTTCGCTTACCTTTACTTTCTTCTTGCTATTTCTGTCTTGAATCCTCTTTGTTGTGCACATCTGCTTTAAGAACTTCGCATAACGAGGGACATATTTGATCAAATTGAGGAGAAGAATGTTGACCTCTACGTTTCTGAACATCTCAAACATGTCCTTGTCCTGCACAAGTGGCTTGGTGCGCTTCAAAGCAGATGGGAATGGTACAACAGGCTTCCACTCAGGGAAAATCGGAGTTTCAGACTCCTTCTCAGCTTCAACTTCGCAATCGGAGGGGCGGCGGGCGCCGTGTGTGTCGCGGCGATCGCCGTTTTCGTTCTCATGATTTCCGAGAAAATTATCACCGTCACGGCGGTCGCCGTAATTTTTGCGGCGGTCGCCGTTATTCTTTTCTTCCAGGTCGAGAGCAACCTCCATTTTACGGCGGTCGTCGTGTGTCTCGCGGCGGTCGCCGTTTTCACGGTGGTCGCCGTGGTCTTCATGGCTGTCGCTGTTCTGCTCTAAATCTGCACTTTCTTCTTCGTTGCCCTCAGACCTATCTTCCTTAAGCTTCTTCCCACTTCTCAAAGTCACAGCACTGACATTCCGAATATTCGGGTTCACTTCAGTTTGAGACGGGAGTTTACCGGAATCCTTTGCATCCAGTTTATTTACCACTTGAGAAATCTTACCAAATTGCCTCTCCAGGTTCTGAATGCTAGCTTGTGTACTTTCCTGGAACTGTATGTGGCTCTTGGTCAACTTAGCAACATTAAGGTTCACGTTGGTAACACTCTCATTAAGGTTCACGTTGCTCTGCATCAGCATCTTCATCATATCCTCCAAAGAAGGTGAAGGATTACCCTATTGTTGGTTTGGTTGTGGGTAGAACTCCTGGTAGTCATGATCATATGAAGGGTATTGCAGGTTTCCATAACTCGAATTGGGGTGATATCCCCACCCTGGAGTATATGCGTAGGAGTATGGGTCATATCGCGGCTCCTGCTGGAATTGGGGAAATCTATCCATCTCTGTAACAAAATCAAAAAGGAAAAACAAAAATCAATAGCACGGGTGTGGACCGTAAGATAGGTCCACACAAAAGTTGACGCACAAATCACACACAAAATAGATTATTGCCTCCCGGCAACGGCGCCAATTTGATAACAGGAATTTGTCGTTCTAATTCCTACTATGCAAAATATATCCAAACAAACCCTAAACCGTAGTCCTAGGTAAGTAAAGGTCGAATCCACAGGGAGGAGAATTCTATCTAAATATGCAATTTATGTATCAATCAGAAGTAACCAAAGGGGGGTTTTATTTGTTTCAAGTTATCTAAGCATGCAAAAGTAAACAAGCGAAAGAGTTGTTAAATCAGTGATGGGAAAAGCACTTATTCAAACAACATCCACTATTCGTATGACAAGTTGATCCTAGATACTCATTTAAAATCTCATGCAATGGAAATTCCAATTCCTTTTCAGATATAACTAATAGCACAACCAGATACTATTAGCACTAACTAATTAAATAACCCTGAAACTATCAAGATTCAGTTTAACAGCAGCGTTACGGATAGGAATATAGTTGGATACAATTCTAGCATAAAACAACCAGCTTTTATCCTAGAATGTAAATCAGTTCTCTTCTGCATAAGACTAGCACAACCAGATACTAGTACGATGTAGTTGCTACTCTGAAATAGATATGCTCAACCAGTAACAATCTAGATCTAGCAATAGATCAATAACAACAAACCCTAGATGCGTCCAAATAGAGATTATCAATATCAATCATAAGCAACTTAAGCAAGAGAAAGATAAAAAACATGCAATAGATTAAGAACGAGAATCTCACAACTTTATCGAAACGAAAGCTTCAGCGTCTGACTAAGCCAGGGAGGCTTAGTTCTTCATAACGTAGAAAAGGGAATTAGGGTTCAAGAGAAAAACGAAGATTGATAAACAAGCCTTTTCTCAACCCTTAAATACTAAAGGAAATAAAGCTAAGTTAACCTAATACAAAATATTAAAACCGTAATAATAAAATAATAATAATAACAAACGAGAATGGGATTAAATCCCGTAATTCTCTCGCTCGGCCTCTTCGTTTGGCACTTCGCTCCAGCAAAGCATCACCGCTCAGCAGCTCGGCCCAATCTTGCAGTGGCAACACGGCCCAATTCAAACGGCGGCCCATTCCATGCATCAGCTTCAGCACGCCGACGTCATGCGGTGTCATCATCCAATTTCTTCAATTCAATTCACGCGGAGGCAATTTCTTCTTCGTTTCACGCGGGCCCCAGCCTTCACGTGGGCCTCTCCTTATCACGGCCCATCTTCAATTCCAGCAATTACGCGCCATGGTGATGTCATTCTCCAATTTACTTTACAGCTTCAATTTCACGCCACACGGGAGGAGTTCTTCACGGTGGGCCGCTTCCTCCAATTTGGGCCTCCTCCAGCTTGCTTGTCGGCCCACTCCAACAAACACATGCCCGCTGACGTCAACACTTCCATTTCTTCCGCTTTCTTCACGCGACATTTCACGCGGCTTTTAATTAATTACCAAACTTCTCCCCCACACGCCATACACATGAATGTGTCTAAATCTACCCGAATGACACCAATAAAACCTCTAATGACTCTTACTTAAGCCCTACAAATTAGTGCTTATCAAACCACCCCATGCTTAGACCTTTGCTCGTCCTCGAGTAAACTAATAAAGAGTCTACTCCTCCAATGTAGCATCCAAGATCTCAGGAAGCATATCCTCCAACTAAGAGTCACCTAACCCATGCCAAGCTCCTAGCACCAATCTCATTTACAACACATCCACAACTCAACAGCTTAAGGGGCAAGCAGAGTACTTCCCCCAAAGCTAACCCGGACATCCAATAGCGTGAGTAACCTCTAATCCTAGCCTCCATCTATTGCTCCTTATGTCTCCCAGAGTGACCTACCCGACAATCCTTCTTTGACTACTCTTCTTATGACGCCTCGCCAAGAATAATGAGAAATCCTAAAATCACTCTTCTTCTTTTCGCTCATTTTGCCAAGGCGCCCTTTCGGGTTTTCACCAAGCCACTCATTTCATTTTCCAATAGATGTACTCACATAAGCTCACGTCACTCTTGACCTCATATTACCCCAGCCTAATGCTGGTCCAAGCCACCTGCTTATTGCCTAGGCCGCCCTTTCGGGTTTTCGACCTATCCCAGGATTTCAATGATAGCCTTTTTTCAAATTTTTGGCTCTTTTCATTTTTTTTCATTTTTTCTCCTCAACAGCATAGCAAGTATAAAACCCCACCCCATGCTTAAACATTGCATTGTCCTCAATGTAATGAAAGACAAAAGAATAAAGCACAGGGAAAAGCAAAAAATAACTCACAACGTTGCCGAGTTGGCTTGGACACTTCCTTATTGCTGGTGGTGTAGTCATAAAAGCTCATATCTGGGTGTTGAGCGTGCATCTTTACCACTCCATAATCGTCTTCTACCGTGCAACCATAAGGGGACCACTTGGTGAGTAGTGGTAATCAAAGGATTCGGGGCTGCACGGCCTTCAACGCTATCAACTTGTACCATGCAACCAAAAGGAACCACTGTTGGGAGTAGTGGTCAATCAAGGGAACGGGGTTGCAAGGCCTTCAAAAATGGGCCCAGATGTCATCGTGGTTGGGCCCGGGTGTACCTCCTCTCCAACTGTCGACTGCAGGGCCATCATCGTTGCCAAATAAATGTAGGGTGAATGTATTCCTCCGTTGGCAACATGATGCGCACCTCTCCGTGGGAATCAGGACAGCTCGGTAAAACTATTTTTTTTTTCTCCCCGTTTAAGGTCTTTTTTTTCTTTTTTCTTTTTTTAATATTTTATTTTTTGAGAAATTGCGGCGGTCGCCGTAAGGTTCGCGGCGGGCGCCGTGATTAAACGGCGGTCGCCGTTCTCAAGTCATGGCCAACTTTCTTGGCGAGGCATTTACGGCGGGCGCCGTGAACTCCTTCTTTGTTTTTTCGCGCTTCCTGCAGGTTAGTTCGACACAGAAATGAAAAAACAAAAAGAAAAACAACTGAATAAAGACTAAGGGAAAGAAAATAGACTACCTAACATCGGGTTGCCTCCCGAACAACGCCTTAGTTAATGTCGTGGCTCGACATACTACTCGAACAACCTCAATCCATATCGTCAGGTTCCTTGGGAACCTTCTTAATCCATACCTCCTTTATGAACCAGTCATGGAAAGGTTTGAACCTTAGACCATGCTTCTTCTTCCTTGGATTCTCCATCTTGACCTTCTTGGTCGCGTCTACCACATGCTTAGATCGATCCGGGGGGTGTTTAACCTTGACTTCAGAGACCTGCACCAAAGAGGGAGCGAGCTTCTCGCTCGGAGTTAGCAGCAAAGGTGATTTACCTGGAAGCTCCGGAGGGCGCTTATAGCAAGCGTCCCACTCAGTAACACCTTCCTGCAAGTCAGTAGATATAGCAATATCCAAGCTAGAATCAACAATAAGTGGTGGGTCATCTAGGTGGTCCTCATCAAAAACATCTTTCACCACAGGCTCAAGGGTATCAATTGCACACAAAGAAAGATCATTAGCAGGGGGAAATTTCATGGCTTCATAGATGTTATAAGTAATGGTTTGGCCATCAAAATCCAAAGTCAAGGAACCAGTACTCACGTTGATCTTAGTGTTGGCAGTTTTCAAGAATGGTCTCCCTAACAGAATAGGGGTTGCATGCATATCATGTTCCATATCAAGCACATAGAAGTCAGCAGGAAAAGTAAGATCACCAATCCTAACCAAGACATCCTCCACAATCCCTATAGGACGCACACTAGATCTATCAGCTAACTGAATGGAAATATTGGTCGCACGCATGGTTCCTACTCCTAAGGATTCACAAAGAGATGACGGTAAAACATTTATGGAAGCACCCAAATCTAACATAGCTTTATTGAACTTGGTACCTCCAATGGTGACGGGGATGGTAAACATACCTGGGTCGCCACATTTCTTGGGTAAGCGCTTCTGAAAAATAGCAGAGACATGTTCGCTTACCTTTACTTTCTTCTTGCTATTTCTGTCTTGAATCCTCTTTGTTGTGCACATCTGCTTTAAGAACTTCGCATAACGAGGGACATATTTGATCAAATTGAGGAGAAGAATGTTGACCTCTACGTTTCTGAACATCTCAAACATGTCCTTGTCCTGCACAAGTGGCTTGGTGCGCTTCAAAGCAGATGGGAATGGTGCAACAGGCTTCCACTCAGGGAAAATCGGAGTTTCAGACTCCTTCTCAGCTTCAACTTCGCAATCGGAGGGGCGGCGGGCGCCGTGTGTGTCGCGGCGATCGCTGTTTTCGTTCTCATGATTTCCGAGAAAATTATCACCGTCACGGCGGTCGCCGTAATTTTTGTGGCGGTCGCCGTTATTCTTTTCTTCCAGGTCGAGAGCAGCCTCCATTTTACGGCGTTTGTCGTGTGTCTCGCGGCGGTCACCGTTTTCACGGTGGTCGCCGTGGTCTTCACGGCTGTCGCTGTTCTGCTCTAAATCTGCACTTTCTTCTTCGTTGCCCTCAGACCTATCTTCCTCAAGCTTCTTCCTACTTCTCAAAGTCACAACACTGACATTCCGAATATTCGGGTTCACTTCAGTTTGAGATGGGAGTTTACCGGAATCCTTTGCATCCAGTTTATTTACCACTTGAGAAATCTTACCAAATTGCCTATCCAGGTTCTGAATGCTAGCTTGTGTACTTTCCTGGAACTGTATGTGGCTCTTGGTCAACTTAGCAACATTAAGGTTCACGTTGGTAACACTCTCATTAAGGTTCACGTTGCTCTGCATCAGCATCTTCATCATATCCTCCAAAGAAGGTGAAGGATTACCCTATTGTTGGTTTGGTTCTGGGTAGAACTCCTGGTAGTCATGATCATATGAAGGGTATTGCAGGTTTCCATAACTCGAATTGGGGTGATATCCCCACCCTGGAGTATATGCGTAGGAGTATGGGTCATATCGCGGCTCCTGCTGGAATTGGGGAAATCTATCCATCTCTGTAACAAAATCAAAAAGGAAAAACAAAAATCAATAGCACGGGTGTGGACCGTAAGATAGGTCCACACAAAAGTTGACGCACAAATCACACACAAAATAGATTATTGCCTCCCCGGCAACGGCGCCAATTTGATAACAGGAATTTGTCGTTCTAATTCCTACTATGCAAAATATATCCAAACAAACCCTAAACCGTAGTCCTAGGTAAGTAAAGGTCGAATCCACAGGGAGGCGAATTCTATCTAAATATGCAATTTATGTGTCAATCAGAAGTAACCAAAGGGGGGTTTTATTTGTTTCAAGTTATCTAAGCATGCAAAAGTAAACAAGCGAAAGAGTTGTTAAATCAGTGATGGGAAAAGCACTTATTCAAACAACATCCACTATTCGTATGACAAGTTGATCCTAGATACTCATTTAAAATCTCATGCAATGGAAATTCCAATTCCTTTTCAGATATAACTAATAGCACAACCAGATACTATTAGCACTAACTAATTAAACAACCCTGAAACTATCAAGATTCAGTTTAACAGCAGCGTTACGGATAGGAATATAGTTGGATACAATTCTAGCATAAAACAACCAGCTTTTATCCTAGAATGTAAATCAGTTCTCTTCTGCATAAGACTAGCACAACCAGATACTAGTACGATGTAGTTGCTACTCTGAAATAGATATGCTCAACCAGTAACAATCTAGATCTAGCAATAGATCAATAACAACAAACCCTAGATGCGTCCAAATAGAGATTATCAATATCAATCATAAGCAACTTAAGCAAGAGAAAGATAAAAAACATGCAATAGATTAAGAACGAGAATCTCACAACTTTATCGAAACGAAAGCTTCAGCGTCTGACTAAGCCAGGGAGGCTTAGTTCTTCATAACGTAGAAAAGGGAATTAGGGTTCAAGAGAAAAACGAAGATTGATAAACAAGCCTTTTCTCAACCCTTAAATACTAAAGGAAATAAAGCTAAGTTAACCTAATATGAAATATTAAAACCGTAATAAAATAATAATAATAATAACAAACGAGAATGGGAATTAATCCCGTAATTCTCTCGCTCGGCCTCTTCGTTTGGCACTTCGCTCCAGCAAAGCATCACCGCTCAGCAGCTCGGCCCAATCTTGCAGTGGCTACACGGCCCAATTCAAGCGGCGGCCCATTCCATGCATCAGCTTCAGCACGCCGACGTCATGCGGTGTCATCATCCAATTTCTTCAATTCAATTCACGCGGAGGCAATTTCTTCTTCGTTTCACGCGGGCCCCAGCCTTCACGTGGACCTCTCCTTATCACGGCCCATCTTCAATTCCAGCAATTATGCGTCATGGTGATGTCATCCTCCAATTTACTTTCCAGCTTCAATTTCACGCCACACGAGAGGAGTTCTTCACGATGGGCCGCTTCCTCCAATTTGGGCCTCCTCCAGCTTGCTTCTCGGCCCACTCTAACAAACACATGCCCGCTGACGTCAACATTTCCATTTCTTCAGCTTTCTTCACGCGGTATTTCACGCGGCTTTTAATTAATTGCCAAACTTCGCCCCCACACGCCATACACATGAATGTGTCTAAATCTACCCGAATATCACCAATAAAACCTCTAATGACTCTTACTTAAGCCCTAAAAAGTAGTGCTTATCAGGCGACTGCCACCATTAGCCCGCCGCCGTTGTTTTTCAAAGCGGCGACCTGGGGAGAATCACGGCGACCGCCGCAAGCTAGCGGGGGCGTAGCCCTGTGGTCGTCGGCGACGTCTGACAATGCCGATTCTAGCCCCTCCACGTCGCGTTCTAGCCATCATAATGTCCCCTGGATCTTTGGCTATAAATTGGGGCATTTGGGGCTCGGATTTAGCACAGAAAGCAAGCTTAAATCCCCCAAAATCTCTCGCTGGAGTTTTGTGTGCCTCGCCGGAGTTTGGAGGTGTTCGCCGGTGCCCTTTTGGTGTTGTTTTCAGTGGCCATCGTGAGGCTTTTGGAGGCCTTTGAAGCCTAGGATCCAAAGCAAGGCAAACGAGGGTCGAATCGCTTGCCATTTGGTGAGTTTTGTTCTCGTCATTTTCTTTCTGGTGTTCTTCACGACGCCGCCGTGTTGATGGCGGCGACCGCCGTGATGAACAGCGGTGCCCGCCGTAAGGCCGTCGGCGACCGCCGCCAGAGGGTTGTGGCCTCTTTTGGCCTCGGTCCTGGGTGGTCGTCTTTCGGACGTCGTTCCTTTCGATTTCTTTCGTTCGTGCTCGTTTATGTCGAATCTAACTTAGGGTTTCTTTATGGGTCGATTCGAAGGAATCTGTGTGCCAGATCTGTTCCTGTGTCGAGCCCGGAATCCCGTCATTAGGCTTCGTTCAAACTCTGCGGATTAAGGTAAGTGGCGGGTCGCTCTTGCTTAATCATTCCATGTTTCATTAATTATCAATTGTTTAATTGTTAATTAAATTGGAGTAAACTGTTGTTTTGTTTGGGAACTAATTTCATAAATAAACGTGATTAAAGCGATGTTATAATAGGTTGTATATCTGTTAGGACAACGCTATTATATGTGATACTTTCCGTGATGTATTGTTGTGAATTTAATCTTAATGTTAGAATAGCATGTGGGTTAATAGGAAAGCTAATCCAAGTAAGGATTAGCCGTTTCTATTATCTCTATGTCAAATTGATTGCATGGATGGCTTTAATGTGAATAATTGTTGTGTTTGACTGTTTAGTTAGCACGAGTGTTCGTAGGAACGCTAATCCAGGTAAGGATTAGTCGTTTCTTTATAACTTAATGTTCGTAGGAACGCTAATCCAAGTAAGGATTTGTCGTTTCTTTATAACGTAATATTCCTCGGGATGATTTCCGAATAATAATTTAAGGGTCATGACCTATGCTTCCTATCCATCTTTAAGGATCTGAAGTGTTTAAGCGCCTTGCTAGCGCAATTGGGTGAACATAATTGTCACCCTGTGTATTAAGCACCTATCTAGTGCAATTGGGGTAGACGTAACTGTCACCCTGTAAATTAAAGTGTAAGCACTGTGGCAGTGTAATCTGGGTGAACGTAAGGTCACCCTGTGTAATAATAACTTCCGTTGTTCTCGGAATAATATTAAGCCTCGTGTGTGTGTGTTTGTGTGTTGTATTAATTTGGGTCGACATAATGGTCATCCTGAGATTTAAAGCGTTGTAGCCGCTCTTAATATATTAATATATTTAAGTGTTGTGTGTTTTATAATTAAATAAGATAATGTGCCCGAGTGCACAAAATTAATATACCTTTGGCGAGTAGTGCAGCTAAGTAAATAGTACAGCTAGAAAAGCTCGTCTTGACTTTGATCAGAGTACGTTCTCTTTCCAATCTGGATTCGCTGTACGCGGTGAGGTTCGTCCTGAACCGAAAAATCTGAGTCAGCTTTTAAATCACTTGTGTGTGATCCTTTAAACATTCCAGATTTGTCATATTTCCTTAAGACTCAATTCCTTTGGAGTCTTCTTTCAGGTCGATTTCTGTGAAGATTCAGTCTTCCAGAATCTTCTCTTGTGCATAGCTCATGTTGTTTTCTGTAGAAGTATAAAGGTTGATTATCGTTATCGGTTATTATTCAAGAAACGATGAGTCTAACCTAATACAACTACTTCGAACCTTCTGCTTTGTACCCTTGCATAAGTCTTTCATTAGACTAACCCACGAACATTGTTCTCTGCATGTGGGCTGGTGTCATCCGTTCGATTCGGCACATCAGAAAGAGCGAAGATATGAGGAGACTAGATTGACTATGAAGACGACGGTTGTTTTTGAATATTTTAATAATTATCTTTTAATCAGGTTGAGATCCTTGGGCAGATGATCATTACGATCACAACCATTTTTGTAATATTTTAAGAAAGACTTTCGCTGTACTTTGTTTAAGCTCTGTGTTTGTCCTATTCGGGATTGGGATGTAATCCCGGGACTCATGTTTTATATGAATAAAGTTATCATTTTGTACTTCATGATTTGTATTCAAACGGTAAAGCCTTGGGTGATCTCGGTAAGGAACACTGAGGTCACTGGCGGTAATACATATCCAAATGGGTTAAGATTTGGGGGTGTTACACATGATTAAAACAATCACAAAATTAAATGTGTACACTATGAGGTGAATGCGTGGTTCATGTGGTTTACATTTGGGGGTCATGTGTACTATGCATTAGGTTCATAGATAGGATTAATGCTTTTGAAGATTATGTCATGAGGTTCATGTGTTTTATGCCCTTTTAAGACTTTTTTCTTACTGGATTAATGTAGTGTGGTCTATCAACTTGTGGTTCTGGGTTTACATTTTGTATTCATGTGTACTCTAATTAGGTTCATAGATAAGGTTAATGCTTTTGGATATTTTGCTATGAAGTTCATATGTTTTACATATCATGTTCATGTATAGCTCTTGTAAGGTTCAAGAATATGGATGGGAGCTTATGCGAAATTTTTATGTTGATCATACAAAAACATTTTCTGAAATTTTAAATGGTTTTGCACACTTATTATCTAAAAATGCTTCAATATGTATGTTTGCAAATGATATACGTCTAGCAACATTAGCTTTGCAAAAAGCTAAAATGAATGCAAAAAACAGAGGGAGAAATGAAATTAGGGAAGTTCAGCAGAGACGCACAAGCTTAAGAAATTAACAATAATCTTGGTCCAATCTTGGAAACACCTGCTCAATCGCAACCTTCATAGACACATCTTGGTCTGTTACAATAATCTTCGGCTCGTGTACCATAGCTTTCTTGAATTTTTCCAACAGCCTCACGTACTAGCCGGAATCCTCATTGAATACTAATCCAGCACAAAACGTCACACTCATCTTGTGTTGATCGAGGTTAGTGAAAGGAACAAAAATCAGATTATACTTGTATAGAGTTCAGAATAAGAAAATCAATAGCTAACAAAGGTTCACATGATTAATTAAAGATAAGGTTCATAAACAATTGTTTGAAGGTTCAAAAATGTATAGATCATCAAGTTCATGAACAAATGGATTACAAGTTCTAAACAAAAAATTTGAAGATAAGGTTCATAAACACTGGTTTGAAGGTTCACAAAATTAGAGATCAAGTTCATGAACATTGGATTACAAATTCAAGAAAAAGTACAAATCGAGGGTAAAAGCAAATATAAAAATAACCTATTGGTCTGGTATGTCAAATCAAATGATACCACATCACCGAAGAGGGAAAAATTATTGCGCGAGACGAGATCACACCAAAATAGTAGGGTCAAACGGTCAGTCGAATCAACACCGTAATCGAAACAGAAGGCAGAGGAATGTTCCTTTTTTTGAAAAATCTATTAGTTGTCATTTGTGCATCAAATCTGGCTATGTAAGCTATCATATCTCATCGGTAGTTCTTGAAATCAATAGAAGAAGCACCAACATGTGAATAGCCATTGACAATCTCCTTGAATACACGATGGCACCTCACCGGGCCAATGCTGGCTTTTTCGCAATTCATAACAAACTTTTGTGCGCAACATCCATCTTTCTACTCGTCTTCATAAATTTCCTATGGCTATCGATGACCAGCTTGTGAGTATGACGTTCTTCAAAAGAAATCACTTTGTAACTAAGGTCGCCAACAAAACAAAGAGTGAACTTAGCCTTACAACTGACCCTAACACCCTTGTCCGTTGACATTTGTTATTTTGTCCATCCTTGAAACCTTCCCTACTAGGTAGCAAATATTTCAGCACAATAACTTTGTCTTTTTTGTGTGAACATCCATTACGAACATCAAAGCCGCAAACGAAAGCATATTTCTTGTAAAACGCAACCTCTTCATCTAGTGTACTAAGCTTCATCTCTACAACTGGTTTGATATCTTTCAGGCAAACAGAAGAATGGTAAATCGACCCCCTTGAGATAAATGAGCATCATAGTGAGCACTTAAATCAGCGTAATCAAATGACATATCATCAGAATTGGGACAACTAGACTCATGAGATAAATCACAGCTCGAAGCAACTGAGGAAGATGAAGACACTAAAAACAAGAAACAAAGTATAAGTATTACGGTTCATACTTAAATAAAGTTAGGTCCATATTTACTCAAAGGCATGTTCATGTAACGAAAATGATGTTCTTCTACTATTCTTTTATTGCCTTTCACAAATGGATAAACCCATTCACAGAATTGGACAAAGGTGAATGGCAAAACAAAGTGTACTAAGCCAAAAACTACAACTACAATGAACAAACAATACCAAAACATTGGTTCAAAATTTGCGAACACAAAGGCATGATTTAATGGAGAACAACACAAAATCGAAGCAAAAAACAATTTACGACAAAAAAACATTTTTTTTCAACTTGAACCAATCGACAACGAAAGAGGTAAACATTTAAATTGAAAGCAAACAGTAACGGATTGAAACAAACGTGATGATTGAAGACATTACATTCAAGTACAAGTCTAAAACAAACTACGAAAATGCAAAAAAATGAATGATCTAGGGCTCAAATTTAAACAAAAACGAAATCGAGATTTTCACTAACTTGAATCCATGGCGAATTAAAAATCAAAACCAAATCGTCAATAACGAAGAAAAAGGACACAAGCAAATGAATAACAAAGAAAAGCTCGAGCAACACAATGTTAATGCTAATGGCAGAGGAAGAGCAGCGAAAATCGCCCTAATCGCCCAAGGAATGAGACAAGGAGAAGGAAGGAGGAAGATTATAAGGCAAAAAGACAAAAATACCCTTGCGTGTTGTAAAAAGCTCAAACAGCCGGGTTTAATCTTGGCCGCACGATGGGGGACAATAGACGGCTAGGATGCATCCGCTTTTAACACCATAAGGGTCGTATGCATATGATCTGACCCCCTATCTCTAATATCTTATATTTTCCCTCAATCTTTTTACCTGTTTAATGTTCACGACATTTTTTAGCCAAGGAATAATGAGTTGGAAGCAAATTAGTTCATAGAAACAAGTTTCAATAAACAATTTTCATAATTCACTCTTAATTAAATACCTAGAAAATCTATAATGACAAATAAAATTGATAAAACTTAAAACACTAAAACGACACTTAAATTAGATTGGAAGGAGTATATACTAGTAGCCAAGTGGATCATCCTCGCAAGCAAATCAGATGTAATTAATTTAACTTGATCTAAGTCCATAAAGCGTTAAAATATGTGTGTAAATCTACTTTATAAAACTCAAATAGAACCTTCTTAACGTCATGATTCTAACTCCTAAATAAATCACATCATATATTGTCATGTGTCATCACCTCAATTATCCACATAATTTAATATTATTTTTAAAAATCAAATCTATATTTATGTCTTTCAAATTTCAGCGCTAACGTTTTCTTCCAATTGTAGCAATCACATCATATTATGATTCTCATGATTACTCTTTTCTTCTTACTACTAATCTATATACTACTACTAAAGTCGTAATTATCTCTCCTACGTGTCGTTCATCTAAATATGTCACGTCATCAAAATATTATGTACATTTACTTATTTACCCTTATTCTATTTACAATTTATTTTATCTTTTATTTATACAAATTTCTAAATTACCACCCTAAAATATTTTCCATTATACATTGATAATTCTACACTTACCAAAAACATTATTATCATACTTAATAGTGTTGATAAACACTACTTTGTAGGGCTTAACCAAGAGTCATTAGAGGTTTTATTGGTGTCATTCGGATAGATTTAGACACATTCATGTGTATGGCGTTTGGGGGCGAAGTTGGTGTATTTGGAGGTGTTTGAGCGGTTTTGGATATCATATGAGACACTGAGGAAGAAACCACATGAGAAGACGAGGAAGAGGAGTGCAATGAAGAGTAGAAGAACCATAGGCTGAATTCAATTGGTTCGTTCTCTCTACTCCGATGTCCAAATGGAGTGATTCCAATTCTAGGAGTTAGCTTTGGAAGTCTACTGCAAGTCCTCAAAATATGAGCGCGATCCGAGCTGGGAATCAAAAGTTATGACATTTTTACGGAAGTGTCGTAGGAGCTGAACCAAAGAACGGCGACCGCCGTACAAAGACGGCGCCCGCCGTACAAAGACGGCGCCCGCCGTGAACCTTACGGCGCCCGCCGCAATTGGCTTTCCACCGACCTTGGCTACGAAGTGACCACGGCGCCCGCCGTTTAATTGAAGCGCCCGCCGTGAAGGTTGCAGCGCCCGCCGTGCGTGTCTGAAGTCCGTCGAACCGATTTTCCTTATTTGCTTTATTTTGCATTATTTTATTACGTTTTATTATTTCGTTTTAGGTTAATTCCAGACTTTATTTCCTTTAGTATTTAAGGGTAGAGAAAGACTTGTTTGCCTATTATCAACTCTCTTGAACCCTAATTTCATTCTACGTATTTTTTATGAAGAACTAAGCCTCCCTGGCTTAGTCAGATGTTGAAGCTTTCGTTTTGATTCAGTTGTGAGACTCTCGTTCTTAATCTATTGCATGGTTTTTATCTATTCTTTTGCTTGATTGCTTATAATTGATATTGATAATCTCTATCTTGGACGCAACTAGGGTTTGTCGTTATTGATCTATTGCTAGATTTAGATTGTTACTGGTTGAGCATATCTATTTCAGAGTAGCAACTGCATCGTACTAGTATCTGGTTGTGCTAGTCTTATGCAGAAGAGAACTGATTTACATTCTAGGATAAAAGCTGGTTGTTTTATGCTAGAATTGTATCCAACTATATTCCTATCCGTAACGCTGCTGTTAGACTGAATCTTGATAGTTTTAGGGTTGTTTAATTAGTTAGTGTTAATAGTATTTGGTTGTGCTATTAGTTATATCTGAAAAGGAATTGGAATTTCCATTGCATGAGATTTTGAATGAGTATCTAGGATCAACTTGTCATACGAATAGTGGATGTTGTTTGACTAAGTGTTTTTCCCATCACTGATTTCACAACTCTTTCGCTTGTTTACTTTTGCATGCTTAGATTACCTAAACTCACAAAACCCCCATTTGGTTACTTTGGATTGACATATAAATTGCATACTAAGATAGAATCCGCCTCCCTGTGGATTCGACCTTTACTTACCTAGGACTACGGTTTAGGGTTGTTTGGATATTTTGCATAGCAGTTTTACACGACGAAAACCTGTTATCAAATAATAGTGTCCATAATATAATATGTATGTTAATGGTTCGTAAACTTCATTATAAAGATATGTATATAGATAGATGGTCTGTAAATAGTTAACGTTATACGGTTCATCCACCAACATACATATAATTATGCACTTACCAAAAACATTATTATCATACTTAATTAGTGTTTATGATTTAATAAAGGTGAATAGATTGTCCGTAAACTCCATTATAAAGAATACAATATGTAGTTTTGTTGTAGTGCAATTTTATTTTTAATAATTATATAAAATTCCTAATTTATATTTTCTTCTATTAATATAAATTCACACATCTATCTTCAATTTTCATCATACAATACACCTTATAAATCATTTCAATCAAGAAATTATCTTTTCGATACATCATGTTAATTTTTCTTATATAATTCTATTTTATATTTTACATACTATAAACAAATTTAAATTAATTCTTAAAATATATGATCATACCAATACAAGGCACGAGAATACATGCTAGTACGATCTTGATTTCCCTTAAACATATATTATAAATTTTTTTAGTACGATTATTCTTTTAATAAGTTATTGTTTATTTAAGAATAAAAAATAAATATGATTTGATATCTCTACTTATTTATAATATAATATATACTATAATACTTAAGTAGTAATTGACTGATGCCACATGCCCCTCCATTTTAAGTAACAACGGATATGGCACATGTTGTTTTCACAATTTACCATGTCATCATACAATATACTGTTTTAATATAATAATTATATTATATTTAAGTACAACTCTGATAGATTAATTATTTTTGCTATTTCATTCTTAAAAATATGGCTTTATACCTTATATTGTATAAATATTATAAAATAAATGATTGAAAAAATATTCTCAAAAAAATTTACATTATTCAAATTTATGGTTATATCATAAAATTTTATACCATAATACCAATACTTACAATTATGTCAATTTTATCATAAAAGACACTATCAAGTTCCACCACGTCCAACTTGTAAATTTTATACCATAATACCAATGCTCGTTTGGTTGAACATAGGAAGTACAATTCTTATAAAGTTAATTCCCATGAAATATATTTCGGGGTATTGTACTTCTTGGGATTTTGGAAAATATGTTTGGTCAAAATCAACTTTCCAACAATTAAATTACTTCATTTTGTTTGGTTAGAAGTTAAAATTCATGAGAATTTATTTAAAATTACTATTATGACCCTTATTCATGAAATTTAATAAGTTGACTCATGGATAAATAAAAGATTTGTAATTTCAAAATAAAATAAAATATATATTAGAAATAAAAAGGATGGACGTGAGTCTTACCCACCCCCGCCATGGTATTTGTAATTCTCCCATTTTGGAGGAAGTGCAAATCCTGGGAATTGAAATTCATGGGACTTTTTAATAAAAAAATATAATCGAACACATGTATTGGATGCTATTTCCTGGGATTTTCAACTTTTTGGGATTTTGACTGGCAACCAACCAAACACTTAGTTTTGTTGTCATGAACATATCGTAACTTGCCACGACTTGGTGAGGCTAAAGATTAAAAGAAATCAGATTATTTTTAATTTAGACCCAACTTATCTTATACCTAACATAATATACTACACCATTAAGTCAAATTTTTAACAAAACAAAAAATTATGAAAATGATGATATGGCATAAACAAAATAAAGCATCATAATTAAGAAAAAGTAAATATATAAAATGGTATAGACGAAAATCAAATTTCCATAAAGTTAACTATTACGGTGCTAAAACGTTAAATACGCCAAAATGGTGAAGCAGTCTTTGGATACATTATCTGCAAAGAAAGAGAAGAACCGATCGGTATGTTAATCAATAAGGCTTCGGTTGACGAGGATATTTATAAAGACTTTTATCACTTATAAAGTACTTTTTTTAGAAAAGTAATTTTTAAATTTTAAGTGACATAGGAAAATGTGAAGATGACCCAAAAATTACTTTTCAAAGACTTTATAACTATAATACCAAATAAACCCTAAATGTGGGGAAAACTCAATACTAGTAAATAGTAATAGAAGCCATAACATCTTAATATCAAATTTCTCGAAATAGAAGGGGATAACCTTTGCGTGATTAACTCTAATAGGCATCTAGACTTGTGTTTGGGAGATTGAAACGATTGTCGTTGATATTCTCGTTGACAGTCATTCTTTCTTAGAAGTCCATTTTAGACACATTTTCAGAGAAGTGAACCGTATTACCGACAAATCAACATCTCTTATTTTTTCCTCTTTTGCGTTTGATTTGCAAAATGATCTAGAACTTAGAGTTCTCACCCGCAAGGATCCTGTAACTTGATACTCAAAACGAATTTGAGACCTATCTAGTTCTTTTCTCGTAAAAAGTAAACGTATCGTAACAAAATACCAATGGAACCAAATATGAAACAATGGTGAAACATGTTATTCCCACGAAAAAAATATCTCAAAAGAGAGAGAAAACAAAATAAACAAATTGTGTGATATGATCAAAGTGTGTGATTTCTATTGATGATAATTGAGGTACTTATACAAAGAGATTAGCTAGAAGATATAGATAATAATTGAAAATCTATATTCTAACAACTGAAAAGATATTTCTAGAATTACAAAGATAATGATACTAAAAATATCTTAACCATTCAATTTGTTATCTTATCATGCCTTCTCAAGATCAACAACCTTCAAGAAAATTGTAGCTTGCTAACAATGACATCAAAGTGAGGTCAAAGAAGTGGCTTTGTAAATACGTCACCAAGTTGATCATCAATGAAAACATGAGCAACACGAAAAACACCTTTTTGAACTTGATCTGAACAAAGTGATAAGCCAAGACAATGTGCTTTATTTGGGAATGAAATACAAGACTTTCAGTTAAGCTTGTTGCCCCCAAATTGTTGTAGTACGTAACTAATTTTCCACCCAGCTATACTCCCAACTCAGCATACAACGACAAAACCCATAAAAGAGTTTAGATGATGTTTCGGCCAATGCTTTGTGTTAAGCCTCTATTGATGATCGAGCTACATATTACCGTTTGCGGGAACTCCATGAAATTGGTGTGGAACCAAGACAAAGAATATACACAATAGTAGAGATATAATCATCATTGTCTCCGGCCCAATCAACATTTGAAAAAGCATGTAGAGCCATAGGTGAGTGGGCAGAAACATGAATACCTCAATCAATTGTGCCTACAAGATAACACATCAGTCGTTTCAGTGTTGTCCAATGCTCTCGTGTGTTTGCTTTTGCATAAACAACGGCAACTTGTTCACAGTGAAGGCCACATCCGGTCTGGTTAGATCGAGATATTGTAAACTTCCAATGAGCACTCAATAATCACTTGGAGAATGCAATGGAGTCCCAACATCTCTAAGCAATGGTGTTGTGGCCGATATTGGTGAGCAACTGACTTTGTATTTTCCATACCAGCCTTAAATAGAACATCAATTACATACGTCGTTTGAGACAGAATATACCATCAATTGTAGAATGAACTTCAACACCCAAGAAAAATGACAAATCACTGAGATTTTTTAGAGAAAACTTGGAGGATAGTCTACTTACAAAATTTCTAACACCATCTTTGTTGTTTCCTATAATGATTATATCATCAACATAGACTAGGAAGTAAAGAGTAGTCAATCCATGTTGATATATAAATAATAAAGTATCATCAGTTGAGTTGTTAAAGCCAAGCTAGTGGTTGAATCATGTAGACATCCTCATGTAATGCTCCTTGAAGAAAGACATTGTTAATGTCTAGCTGCTTCAGTGGCCACTTGTTCGCCACAGCCAGTGCAAGAATCACACGCACAATTACTGGCTCACAACATGACTAAATGCTATATAGAAGTCCCAAGGACGCCAAGGAGGAAGATAGCGTGCCAAGAACATCACCATAGAGTAGACGGTCCTGCACCTTCCAGGAGAGCTGGGCCGGATTGGGTTGTGCATGTTTGGGCCGACTGAGTTGTTGTGGTAGTGGTTTCCGTCGGAAGAGCATGAGAACCATCAAGGAATTTGAACAAATAATTCGTTCGAGAGTTGCCTGAATTTGTAGTTTTCAGGTAAAATAATTTATAGAGGTAAGCTTAATCACATTCGAGACATGACGATTGTGGAAGTTTAATTAGGCTCGTTTGGGCTGGGGAGTTGAGTAGCAAAATCGACAACCATGAAAGGAGATGCACGAGTTACTTGTGTGGAGAGTTTGGTGACCTAGGATCGATCATTTAGCTAGGGTGATACCATATAGAAATATGATCAAAGTATGTATTGATTATTGATGATAATTGAGATATTTATACAAAGAGATAGCTAGAAGATATAGCTATATAACAACTAGAAAAATATATCTTAACAACTCAAAATATATTCCGAATTACAAAGATAACAATTCTATAAATATCTTAACCATAAAATTTGTTATCTTATGGGGCAATACGGATGTCTAGATTAATTATAACTTTTTCTAAAAAAAAACTGTTTTTTACATAAACAGATCAATTTGATAAATCGGTGTATTGGCCAATATAATTTATTTTTGGGGTCAAAATTGGCCAATATAAATTGCCATTCTGAGATTTGAATCTTGGCATTTACTAACATGCATGCATGTTGCAATCTACTATATCTACTATATATATACTAAACGCAAAGTTTGGCTGCGCCACGTGACACTCCTAAAATACACCCAATTTTTTCTGCCACGTGACATCTTTACAGCAATTTGTACACGTGTCATTAATTTCGTTTATTCCGTTTTTTGCTATTTCTATCTTTCAATTTGAATCTTCCAGAATATGTGTAGAATATTATATTTTCCATATTGATAATATAAGATCTGCTACTCTATTTTTGTAATTATTTTTTTCGCAAATCATATTACAGAATCGTACAAATATTTTGAAAATCGTAAATATATGAACAGCCACACTATAAATGGCTAAAATTGGACCTAAATTATTAACCAGTACTATATGTATGTCTAAATTTAAACCATACGTTTTTCATGCTAATAGACATTTGCAAAGCCTGCAAATGTCTGAATAACCTGCAAAATAATCTGAATAACCCTAATGCAATTAGGGCAGGCATAAAAAAATTCCAACCTGCAAAATAATACATGTATACAAACCTGCAATATGTGCAAAGAACACAAAAATGACAAAATTACATCCATGCAAAGAATACAACAATGAAGCTGCTTCTTCAAATGACCTAAAAAAACTGCATAGGCATACGTACCAAAATTACATTCATGGATAATTATTGCTTAAACCCAAAATGGAAATGGTAATTTGCAAGGCAATTCATACAAAGTCAGTGCAGAATATGCTCCGAGAGATTATATTTTAATCCGTTTGGCGATTAAACTAATAACTTCTCAGAGCATACTCTGCACTGACTAATGAATTGCTTAAACAAAATTAAAATGCTAATCTGCAAGGCCATACATAGTAAGAAAATGATTTGGGCCCGGTGCATTAATTTTTCTGCAATGTGTAATCTGCAAGGCAAGATTTTTTCCAATTTGAAGATGTATACAATACATGTACAGAATAAAATGCATCGATTATGGCAGTTTAATATGTGCACAATCAAATAAAATCAACCATTATAATCTATAAAAATTATGCCTTATAAATAGAGAGCATCTTCCTCCATTACATTCTAAAACTTTGTGAGTTCTTGCACATGCTTAAACAATATCGATTCTTCCTTTGAGATATCATGTATGTTTTTGCAATTCATAATAATACGATCATGCTATATACATTCTTCCTGGGGTTCGGAAATTCTCCCTATCTCAACTGAGTTTTTGCAATTACAGAATTGATATTCCACTACTGAGTTTTTTTATGTATTTTGTGCATTTACAGAACAACAAATACTGAACTGATTTTCCATTACTTATTTTCGTATGTATTGTCCATTACTGATTTTCCATTTACAGAACAACAAATACTGAACAACAAATATTTTGTGCAATTACAGATATTCCAATACTGAACTGATTTTCCACTACTGAACTGTATTTTGTATTGAATTTTTTTATGACCTTTGTAGCAATGTCAAAACAACAACAAGAAATAAAGGATATTACGGGTACCCGAGGGAATTATGAGCTAAAGGTTCGAGTAATTCGATTGTTTAAAGTTCCGAAGAAAGAAGATCGTACGCAATACAGTACAACTGAAATCATTTTAATGGATGAAAAGGTATTAATTTTCAGTTCTTTAATAATTTGTATTTAATATATAAAAATTGTTTGTCTAATATTTGTATAGCACTAACACATACTTCTTATTGTCTTAAGGGTGAGAAAATCCATGGAGTCATTAAAGAAGCTTTTATGGTGAATTTTGCAATATTAGAGGAAGAAGGTGTATATTTGATTTCAAACTTTGGAGTTGCTCTTTATGATATACCTTTCAAGTTCTCTAATCATAAATACAAGATAATATTTTATCGCAACACTACAATTAAGCGAAGTTCATCAATTTCTATTCCTATTCATGGATTCAAATTCGTTGATTTTGAAAAAATCCTCGACGAGTCACTGGATCAAGAATATTTGTATGGTTAGTAAATCTTTCAATTTATCATTTGTTATATTATAACAATTAGTATTTCAGTACGTTTAATATTTTCTTTTATACATAATAGTAATTATTGTGTAGATGTTATTGGTCAATTGGTTGGAATTGGAGACAACATTGTTACCTTTACTAACAGGAACGGAAAAAAGGGTAAAAGGATCAATATACAATTGATGGATACAAGGTATTTATTTATTTTTTGAAATTTTCCGTGGTAATAAAATTTAATATGTAATTTTATATTATGTTGTTTTATATTCGTAGTTATTATTTTATATTGTATAATATTGCAGGGATAATGTCATCAATTGTACATTATGGGATGATTATACCGAATTATGTCGTCCATTTGTTGGGGCTTCTGCTCAGAATTTCGTCGTAGTTATTATACAATTTGGAAAGCTGGGAAAATGGAATAATACACCTAATTTGTCAAATGGTTATTATGGCACAAGGATTTATTTTGATGATGATAGCGTATGTGAGATTGCTGAATTTAAGAAAAAGGTAATATTATTATTATTACATAAAATATGCAATTTAATATCCAATATCGTGATATTTATTTTTTAATTATCCTATACTATTTGTCTTTATATTGTAGTTTCTCAAAAAAGACTGCTCAAAAGGTGGCCAAAGTTGTGTAAAATTGACAAATGAGCCGTCCTACTCCCAAGCCGACCTTTTCTTAAACGTGAATGATAGAAAAAATTTAGATGAACTTTACGAACATCTTCACGATCGAGGAACGGTTAGTTCAAAATTGTACAATTGCATATTATGTGTTAATAAATATTATTCAAATTTATGTATAATATCTTACATATTTATATATAATATAAACTATAGGTTCTACAAGCTATTACTCTTGCCACCATTGATCATATTGAAGATTCCTACGGATGGTACTATAATTCTTGCAAACGTTGTAAAAGTAAGGTGCAACCGCAATAGGAAATGTTTTGGTGTAAAAAATGTGAAACTTTGGTTAACTATGCAGTCCATAGGTACGGAATTCTTCATAAAATTCTGTCATTTAAATTCAATTATTTTAATGTTTATACATGATATTGTAGTTGTTTTTATATATGCAGATTTAGTGTTCAAGTTAGTGTTATAGACGGATCTGGTACCGCTCAGTTCACTATATTTGATAGGGAAATTTCTCAATTCTTGAAGAAAATTGTTTCCATCATTATCGAATCAACGGATAAGGTATATAAAAATAAATCTTAATGCATTACTTATTAATTGCTGTTTTTTATTGAACTTATTTTTTTTTTCAAGATGAGGACATAAATAACATCCCGAAAGAGTTAAATGTCTTGCTGAACAAAAAGATGTTATTTAGAGTTCTTATTTTGCAATTCAACATTAGCAGACTTCCTACACCTTCTGCATATATCGTGACGAATATGACCAACGATACAACTCTCATTGAGAAATTTGAGCAAACGACCAAAGAATCTGAGGTATATATCGCTGAATTAAGATTATGATATTTATGACTTAATTTATTATTAATTACAAATTTAATAATTGTTTAATTTATTTATTGATAGGAAAATCTGGAATCGTGCACCCTAGACAATGATGTTATGTCAAAAGTTTCTTCAAATGAAATGGTTTCACCCCGTAAGCGTCGTTATATTAGCATCGACGAAGATGATGAAAATGGTGAATCGGATGAAGAGGAAATTACTAAAGCTGATGATTGTCCTTTAGCTAATCGTGGGGAGCACTCAAGTACCAGTAAGAGGCTTATATTCAAGAAAGTGAAGGAGGAAAAGCTAGATGAATAAACAATTTCATATAAAAATTTAATTTCATAATTTCATTTTGCAGATTTTTGTTAAGTTTAGAATGGCCCTTTTCATAAAAGTTTGATGTTTATTAATTCCTCCAAGTTAGACAATTTGTTTTGATTCTATTGCAGATTTCTGGTCAGTTTATATCATTGAAATTTAATTATTTTGTTTTTGCTTAATGATATTTTGTTACTAAAACTAAATCAAAAGCAAGGGTGGATATATGACTAAGGTTCTACGATACTGAAAACATGCAATAAAACTAATATACTATTTTTCAGTTATATGATTTAGGTTCCAGGTTCTGAAAACATGCAATAAGGTTCTACGATACTGAAAACATGCAATAAAACTAGTATACTATTTTTTAGTTATATGATTTATGTTCCAATTACTGAAAACATGCAATAATACTAATATACTAAGTATGAGACTAATTTTAAGAACTTAAATCTAAACGTCTAATTCTTGGCGTACCTGTATGTCTTCTGTAATTATATGCAATAACAATCCATTTTTTGTTGATGATTCAGTATGGACTGACACACAGCTGACCTATACCCACAATAAATAATGTAGATTAGGTAATAGATTTATACAATTCATTAGGGCAAAACAACTTAAGTATTAAAAGATAACATATGACCTTACTGTATATTTTCAATCCTTGTACTGTAATAGCTGTATTAATTGGAGGACACATGCTAAAACCTGTTATTTCATGTGAACAAAATTCAGTAATTTTTTTTAATGTTAAATATCAATTAAATATAGTTATGGAAATTGGTAAGAGGCATACCCTTAGATGATTAAGTGTCCAATCCAATTCCACATGAAAGTACATCTTCAATTAAAGAAGGAGAAGGTGTAGCCTATTTGTTAGGTTCAAACCTGTTACACAAAATGAGGAGAAAGTGTCAAAAAAGTTATTTAACATAATGAAGCAAAATGAAATTATCTAAATTGCCTTTGCAAAATGAAGCAAAAAAGGTATTGTTTATTTTTGTGTTGTTCGATTTCTAATGTTTGATTGTGTTAGGTATTAAAACTAAATCAATAGAGTTTAGTTATATGATTTAGGTTCTAGGGTTTAGGGTTTAGTGTCTAGGGTTTAGTGTCTAGAGTAGGGTATATGATCTATGGTGTAGGGTATAGGGTTTATATAAGTGTATTCATGAATACATGAAAAAATCAGTAGACATAGCACATGTTAATAAAAAATCAGTACACATAGCACTTCATGCACTGCATGTATTCATGCACTACATGTATTCATGCACTTCATATATAGTGCACATGATCAACAAAAAAAATCAGTAGATATAGCACTTCATGTATTCAGGAACACTCATGAAAATCAGTACACATAGCACTTCATGTGCACTATATAATCCTGCACTTCATGCACTGCATGTATTCATGCACTGCATGTATTCATGCACTACATGTATTCATGCACTTCATATATCGTGTACATGATCAACAAAAAAAATCAGTAGACATAGCACTTCATGTATTCATGAACACTCATGAAAATTAGTAGGATTATATGTCAAGTACATAACACTGAATACATGAATACATGAAGTGTATTCATGTATTCAGTTGGAACAGTCATGAATACATGATTTTTAATCAAATCCTGCAGTTCTAACACTCATGAATACACTGAATACATGAATATTTAACCAAACGAGCACACACACTATGTTAAGTACATAACAGTTCATGTATTCATTGGATAAAAAATCAGTAATATTTTAAAGTTTAATGATCAATAAAACATAGTCTTAATATTAGTGTACGAGACATACCCTTAGATCTTTCAGTTTATGTTAGGGCTCTTTCCTTATGTGTCGAGTCCAGATCCACATGTAATGCTGTAGAAAATAAATATGTTAAGGGCATAATAGTTTATAATTTAAAATTAACAAAGTATGCTGTAGTTAAGATGAATTTCCCTATATGTATATATCATACTTACAGAATATAGTATTTATATTACATGGAAACATTATAATTTTCATATATGTGATGATATCAGAAATTTCCTTACGTGATGAATGCATAATATTGTTTAAGTAAATTTAGGTCATAAAGGTGATAATATTGCAATCACCTATAAAACTATTCTATTGTTATTTTTATACTATCTCAACATATGGACAAAATTACAAATCAAGACTCTATAAGTACCCCATATGGTGTAATCCATCTATCACGTTCAACATTCTTCAGTTCTCCAGGATCATCATTTTATAGTATTCAGTAGGGTGCATCCCATTCCGCATGATGTCTCAATTGACACTGAGGTGCTTTTTCTTACAGATATTGTACCGGAAAGCCATTTTTTTTAGGTTTCCAAGTATCGCAAACAATTTTTACATTCGACTTTCCTTTCCAATTGATTTATCGGACGCTGAACATTACATCAAATGTTCAGTTACTATGCCGAGTGATCTAGCAAATGCAACACAAAGGTATTTATTATTATACTGTTTTTTGTAATTTAGTAATACTATCTGTCATTTTTTATTAATTTAAGATTGTTAAAAAAACTATTTTTTTTTGTTTTACACATGTGCAGGTTCAAAAATGCTTTGGATGAAATGAATAAGAGATATACTCCATTCATCTATGAGAGGGATCCTATTCTATTCCCAAACATTCATATGAATGTTGCAATAAGAAATGTGATAGGATTTTTCAGTCCAACTCAACTCGCAGGATTTCATTCAACATTTACATCCTATAATCCAATGATTATTGTTCTTACACATGCCGAATTGGAAGAAAGTCTTCTTGAGCAAATGTTTTTACCATATGGCCATGATCGCTATATACGTATTGATTCATTGTACAATAATGAACACAATTACATCACATGGTGATAAACACTACTTTTTAGGGTTTAACTAAGAGTTATTAGAGGTTTTATTGGTGCCATTCGGATAGATTTAGACACATTCTTGTGTATGGCGTTTGGAGGCGAAGTTTGTGTTTTTGGTGGTGTTTGAGCTACTTTGGAGATCATGAAGACACTGAGGAAGGAAGCCATCAAGAGAAGACGCCAAGGAGTGAAGAGGAGACGGGTTGGTGCAAGGCAAAGGACAAGAGTGCCGAGCATTAACCGCGATCGCGGGCATGGGTGCCGCGATCGCGGGCCTCGGAGCATGTCGAGAGTTTTCTGCGGGCGCGGAGAGATTGAAGGGGCGCGGAGCCACATGGGCCGCGATCAAGGTCCACCACCCGCGATCGCGGGTCTGACACGGTAGAGGCTCGGACTTGTTCCGAATTATCTTTTTAGTTTTCTTTTCCCTTTTTCTTATTTCTATTTCAGTTATTTGCTTAATGGGCTAGGTCATTTGTTAGGGCCCTATAAATACCCTCCTTATGCATTAGGGTTGGAGAGACTCTTATCACACTTTAGTTGCAATTTCAATTCATCGTTGTTTATTTCTTTTGAAGTTCTACCATGACTATGAGGAGCTAAGCCTCTTTGGCTTAGTCCGGTAATGGAAGCATGAGTTCGTTCATCTGGTTGTGAGGTTTTGTTCCTATCTATCTATCCTATTGAGTTATATCTTTTCTCTGAGCAAATTCATATTTGAATGTTTGTTGGTTTATCTAGACTGATCACCTAGGTTTATTGCTTTTATTCATATTGCTAATACTAGGGAACTGTTGGGCTAACGCTCTAGTATAAGTAGCAAGCATTGATTATTATCTGCATCTGTGGATTATATCTATGTAGGAATTGATTACATGGTAAATGCATCTGAGCGAGCGTTCTGTGTATCTTGGTTAATTCTTATATGCATTGCTGCCTTTGGGTTGAACCTTTAGTGGTACTAGGGTTATTCATTGGTAAAGGTTCTTTGTGGAAGGTTTCCCTCTGAATTTATATAAGATCGGGACAGGAATAACCGAATAGGAAGATATGACTTAATCTATGAACAACCTTTGAATGACTTATGTGGACATTACTTGGCTAAGTGTTTTTCTTTCTTGATATTTCATCCATTCTACTTTGCTTTGTTTGTTTCGTTTGTGACCAACCATAAAACCCCCCCCCTTTGTGACATTGCATGCTACCACCATTGAATTCCTTCCTTCTCTGTGGGATCGACCCTGACTTGCTTACTATACTCTGTTTAGTGAGGATTTTAGGATTTACTTTTGATTAGGGGTACGACGACTATCTCCTCCGATCAAATTTTGGCGCCGTTGCCGGGGAAGGCAATTGCGAATTTTTGGTGTTTTGCATGCTTTGTGTGTTTTCAAATTTTTTGTGTGTGATTTTCGTGTGTTTGCTTGTGTGTGTGGACCTATCTTATGGTCCACACCCGTACTGCTGACTCTCCACCTTTAGATCTTGATCCAGAGATTGAGAGAACTTTCTCCCAATGACGCAGAGTAAATCGAGCTTTGATCTTTGAGAATCCCACTTTTGAGATGGCAGACGAGTTACCACCACCTACGTTGAGGCAGCTGACTGCGCCTAACTTGACGCAGCAGCCACTGGCCGTACAATTCCCTAAGCTAGGCACGGGAGTGAACTTTGAGCTCAAGTCTGGTCTTATCCATCTTTTGCCTCAGTTCCATGGGCTAGCTGGAGAGGACCCAAACAAGCAACTCTCGGAGTTCCACGCCGTGTGCAGTTCCATGAAGCCACGGAATGTCACTGAGGATCAAATCACGTTGAGGGCTTTTCCTTTTTCACTTAAGGATTCAGCCAACGACTGGTTTTACTACCTCACCCCAGGAAGCATCAACACCTGGGAGAAAATGAAGAAGGCATTTCTAGAAAAGTACTTTCCAGCAACGAAGCTGAACAGTCTCAAGCGCAACCTGAGCAACATAGAGCAGCATGGGACAAAGACGCTCTACGAGTACTATGAGCGTTTCAAGAGGTTGTGCTCTAGCTGTCCCTATCACGGGTATTCAGACCAGGATTTAGTCTTATATCTGTACGGGGGATTGCTGGATGAAGAGTGACGAATGGTGAACGCGGCGTGTGGGGGAAACATACTGAACAAAACCCCTACCGCTGCATTTGAGATATTCAGCGAGTTATCGGAAGGCTCAAGGTAATTCAGCAAGAGGGTGAGTGCCCAGGCTGTGAAAGCCACTTCAAGTGAGAATGTTCCCCCATCTATGACGAGGGAAGTGAGCGAAATGAAGGAGATGATCAAGGTTTTGATGTGGAAGGAAGGACCCCAGAGGGTCAAGGAGTGCGAATTTTACTATGCCACCACGCATGCAACTGACGCCTGCCCTACACTCCATGAGGAGCCCACTGAGCAAGTCAACGCTGTTGGGGGGTACCAACAAAGACAACGGTACGACCCCTACTCCAGTACCTACAATCTGGGGTGGAGAGACCATCCTAACTTGAGGTACGGGAACACGCACAATGTGGAGAACCCCCCTGAGTTTCGACCAAGACCCCCTCAGCAATACCAGCAGCAGCAGCAGTACCCCCAGCGACCATTCCAAGGAGGCCAACAGTTCAGAGACCGCAAGGACAAGGAGCTCCCCGCGCTATGAATCTAGAGGACCAGGTCAATACATTGGCGCAGCACATGACCACGCTGACACAGACAGTAGGAACCATGCAGCAAAACATGGTTCAGTTCCAACATGAGACCAAGTCCAGTATCCAGAACCTGGAGAAGCAGGTAGGGCAGATCTCCCAAGCGGTCAACAAGCTCGAAGCTAGAGAGTCACGAGCACTCCCATCTCAAACTGAGATTAATCCAAGGCAAAACGTCAACTGCATGACGTCAAGGCCAAGATGGGAGAATGAAGAAGAGAAGCTGGAATTAAAAGAGAAGTATGAGGCAAAACCGCGATCGCGGGGCGACAACCGTGATCGCGGGTTTACGGAGCCAAAAGCCGAGAAAAACTCGAGCATAAATTCGAGCATTAACCGCGACCGCGGGCATGACAGCCGCGATCGCAGGGAACCAGTGCGAGAACCGCGATCGCGGGTTGACACCCGCGATCAACTCTTGAAAAGCGCTCCACCTCGCAAGACATTTATGAACAAGTATGACTATCCAGAGGGATATTTTGACATCCCGGTGCCATTCCCTGCAGCATTAGAAGACGAAGGGAATACGGAAATATACTGCGAGATATACCAGGACTACCCGGATAGCCCCTTCTTGAGAGAGCTACGCAAGACCATAGCAGAGCAAAAGGAGCGATCTAAGAAGAAGCCAAAGGTCAAGAAGGATGTCTCGGCTGTGGTGCAGAAGAGGATTCCCAAGAAGTGTGAGGATCCTGGAATGTTCAGCGTGCCCTGCAAGATTGGGGAGACTGAATTCAGCGAGACATTGCTGGATTTGGGAGCTTCAATCAATGTCTTGCCACTGTCCGTCTACAACAACCTCGACGTTGGACCATTAGAGAGCACGGAAATCGTCATCCAACTGGCTGACAACTCCGTCATCACTCATGAGGGCGTTGTGAAGGACGTACTGGTAAGCGTCGATACCCTTGTTTTTCCTGCAGACCTCTTTGTCATGAACACAGGGTAACGAGGAGGACGAGTAATGCTAGGGAGGCCTTTCATGAAGACCTCCAACACAAAGATCGACGTGGGCAGAGGCATAATCAGCATGGAGTTCGACAAGAGGAAGACAGAGTATAGGCTGGAGAACATTCCGGAACATCCTCCAGATACAAGAGCAAGGAGTACGGTTGCAGGAGGCAACCCCGGATGAGAAGTACAGCAAGACGTCGTGCCGCGACGATAACTACAGCGATGCTCGGGAGGCAACCCGAGGTATGAGTCGTTGAACTCATTTATGTTTTTACCTTTCTTAGGACTTAGATTTTACTTTTCTTTCTTCTTCTTTGCACTTGTTTTTCTTTTTCTGTGGGCACTAGAACTAACCTTGTAGCAGAGGCCAGAATGCAGCACCCGTGATCACGGTCTCACACCCGCGATCGCGGTTTCCCCTCGGCGATCCATGGCGAGTTCTAGTAAAAAAAAATCAAATAAATAAATAAATAAAGCCCACGGTTTAATAAAACCGGCGTGTTTTTCGAGGCAGTCAGCGCCTCGTAACTCGCACCGACTGTTACGGATGCAGGGGCATTAACCCCGCGATCGCAGGCCCTCAGCCCCGCGATCGCGGGTGTTCATCGCGGCAATTATAAATGGCGAGAGGCGGTGGAGGCATTTTACAACACCTCCACCACCACCTCTCACTCTCACCAGATCGGATCTCCGACCCCGACCACCGCGACACCCCCCTGTAGCCCCGCGACTATCGTTCCGACGCCGCGACGTCGTTTGGGTGAGATCTCCATTTTCCAACTCTTGGATTTCTCATAGCTTCACGAGCCGCGATCGCCGGACCCACGCCAAACCCCGCGACCACCGCAGCGCCACCGCAAAGCACCAGAGCCATTTTTTCTCAAAGTTCGCTGCAAACCCAGAAACCGCGATCGCCGGCATCAACCCCGCGATCACGACCCATCTTCTCCAGCGAGCTTCGAGTCGAGCATAAACCGCGACAACGCCCCACACCCCGCGATCGCGGGTCCCTCCGATACTCTTTCTGTTGTGCTTTCTCGCTCCTTTTTCCCACCATGGCAGCCTTCGTAGGCAACATGCGGAGCCAAAGGCACAGGCGCTACTACGAGACGTTCAGCGCGCGGAAGTTCGTCCAGACGAAGTTCTTCGATCGGCCGACGCTGCAACGACTCAGACTGGAGGACTGCACACAATAGTTGCTGAGCCACGGAGGGCTCGACAATTTCATTGACCTAGCCGCCCCGTCCTCGCACGAGCTGACCCTGGAGTTTCTGGCCACGCTGGAGCGCCACGACGACGGGATCACGTTCCACCTGCTGGGGCGGCAGAGGATGATGTCCTACCAAGGCCTGTGGGACCTGTTTGACGTTACTGAGGCTCCCGCCGAGGATTGGGAGGCCGCAGGCACCTTGCCAGAGCTCTTCTGGCAGGATGCGACCCGGGAGGTACTCAACCCCAGCGCCGGCGAGTATAACTACAAGCTGACGCACCCCTGTCTGAGGCTGGCGCACAAGGTGCTCGCCATGTCCTTCCTGGGACAGGGGGAGGTGAACAAGGTTCCGACGCTGGACCTTACAGTGCTCTGGGGTTTGACACCGGAGAGCCACAACACCCCCGACTGGGTCGATTTGTTCCTCTCCAGCTATCTCGGGCTGAGGGAGAAGACGGGCGGCAAGATCTCCATGGGGGGCATGGTGACGCTTATCGCCCAGCAATACGAGAACATCGCGGACCATTGGGATTTCCCTGCCGACATCTACACCTACAACATCACACTGCTGCGGAGATCACATCTGCTGGAGGTCCGTGGTGGAGAGTACACCTGGCTCTCCAAGAAGGAAAGGACCTACCGAATGAGGCTGCCTCATCCGATGCCTTATGGGCCCCGGGCGAGGGATTTTTACCTCTTTGCCGATGGAGAGCAGGGGTCGTCGTCCGAAGACGAAGGGGACGACGACGACAACGAGAAGGAGGAGGAAGCGACTGCGGCGGTGGACATGGAGAGCGATGTGCCATCCCCGCTGCATTCCAAGGGCCCACCTGTTTACCCTGACTATACCTACCAGGCATCTGGGTCTGGTAGTGGATCTGGAGGGGCGCCCTGGGACCAGCTCCTGGACAGAATGGCCAACCTGCAGCTGAGGCAGACCGAACATATACAAAGGAGTGCCGAGTAGGAAAGCGGCATCTCCCAGAGGCTAGAGGAGCATGAGAGGAGAAGCGTTCAATGGGAACGCCAAGTCTCCACCCGCCTGGATGAGCAGGAGCAGCGGAGCACTGAGTGGCAGCGCAACATGAAGGTCAACCTTGCATACCACGCCAACCGCCTGGATAGTCACCTCGCCACTGTTGAGGACCAGGTGGTTCAGATGCAGAGAAGAGCTGAGGCTTTCTTCAACGCTTATGGGTATTGGCCTCCACCCCAGTGAGTATTTTTATTTTCCCCTTATCTTTTTCTTGTCTTCCATACATTGAGGACAATGCATGATTTAAGCATGAGGGAGTAGAGTATTCACCATCTATCTTGTACATATTCCTTTTCCAGCATTGTACTTTGATTTTTAGCATTTCGAATTTCAGCAGTTCGTTCAAAAAAAAATAAATCGAAAATCCTGGGACAAGCTGAAAACCTGAAAGGGCGGCTTGGGTAAAAAGCAGGTGACCCGGACCAGCGCTAGGCTGGGGTAAAAAGGTGTCTGAGTGACGTGAGCATATGTGAGCACATCTATGAAAAAAATATGAGTGGCTAGGATGAAAACCCGAAAGGGCTCCTAGGCAAAATGAGTGAAAAGAAGAGGAGTGATTTTAGGATCTCATTTTACCGACGGGGCGACATAAGTAGAGGAGTTGAAGAAGGATTGTCGGGTAGGTCACTCTGGGAGGCATAAGGAGTCATAGATGGAGGCTAGGATTAGAGGTCACTTTACACTATTGGATGTCCGGGTTGAGCTTGGGGGAAGTACTCTGCTTGCCCTCAAGTTTATTGAGTTGTGGATGTGTTGTAGATGAGATTGGTGCCAGGAGCTTTGGCATGGGTTAGGTAACTCTTAGTTGGAGATATGCTTCCTGAGACCTTGGGTGCTACATTGGAGGAGTAGACTTTCTTTTAGTTTACTCGAGGACGAGCAAAGGTCTAAGCATGGGGGAGTTTGATAAGCACTACTTTGTAGGGCTTAACTAAGAGTTATTAGAGGTTTTATTGGTGCCATTCGGGTAGATTTAGACACATTCTTGTGTATGGCGTTTGGAGGCAAAGTTGGTGTTTTTGGAGGTGTTTGAGCTACTTTGGAGATCATAAAGACACTGAGGAAGGAAGCCATCAAGAGAAGACGCCAAGGAGTGAAGAGGAGACGGGTTGGTGCAAGGAAAAGGACAAGAGTGCCGAGCATTAACCACGATCGCGAGCATGGGTGCCGCGATCGCGGGCCTCGGAGCATGTCGAGAGTTTTCTGCGGGCGCAGAGAGATTGAAGGGGCGCGGAGCCACATGGGCCGCGATCAAGGTCCACCACCCGCGATCGCGGGTCTGACACGGCAGAGGCTCGGACTTGTTCCGAATTATCTTTTTAGTTTTCTTTTCCCTTTTTCTTATTTCTATTTCAGTTATTTGCTTAATGGGCTAGGTCATTTGTTAGGGCCCTATAAATACTCTCCTTATGCATTAGGGTTGGAGAGACTCTTATCACACTTTAGTTGCAATTTCAATTCATCGTTGTTTATTTCTTTTGAAGTTCTACCATGACTATGAGGAACTAAGCCTCTTTGGCTTAGTCCGGTAATGGAAGCATGAGTTCGTTCATTTGGTTGTGAGGTTTTGTTCCTATCTATCTATCCTATTGAGTTATATCTTTTCTCTGAGCAAATTCATATTTGAATGTTTGTTGGTTTATCTAGACTGATCACCTAGGTTTATTGCTTTCATTCATATTGCTAATACTAGGGAACTGTTGGGCTAACGCTCTAGTATAAGTAGCAAGCATTGATTGTTATCTGCATCTGTGGATTATATCTATGTGGGAATTGATTACATGGTAAATGCATATGAGCGAGCGTTCTGTGTATCCTGGTTAATTCTTATATGCATTGCTGCCTTTGGGTTGAACCTTTAGTGGTACTAGGGTTATTCATTGGTAAGGGTTCTTTGTGGAAGGTTTCCCTCTGAATTTACATAAGATCGGGACAAGAATAACCGAATAGGAAGATAGGACTTAATCTATGAACAACCTTTGAATGACTTATGTGGACATTACTTGGCTAAGTGTTTTTCTTTCTTGATATTTCATCCATTCTACTTTGCTTTGTTTGTTTCGTTTGTGACCAACCATAAAACCCCGCCTTTGTGACATTGCATGCTACCACCATTGAATTCCTTCCTTCTCTGTGGGATCGACCCTGACTTGCTTACTATACTCTGTTTAGTGAGGATTTTAGGATTTACTTTTGATTAGGGGTACGACGACTATCT
This sequence comes from Rheum nobile, assembly GCA_027886185.1. NCBI lineage: Eukaryota > Viridiplantae > Streptophyta > Magnoliopsida > Caryophyllales > Polygonaceae > Rheum > Rheum nobile. Next base: position 6,029,942 of record WOAB01000644.1, on the reverse strand, counting down.
CCTCCGATCACATGGTGCAATAGTGATGTAAATATATGGATTGACAGTGAATGAAATGATTATATATTGAAATTTAATAGCAAGTTTGTTGAAGCGTGGCAGCTTTCATGTATTTATGAAGTGGATAATGAAATATCTGGACTTTTACTATGGAGTACTTTGGATGAATTTGCAAAACTTAATCGTCTACCTTGGCAATACTTAAACGAGAGACATGAAGTGATTAATTTAAGTGATGAAGAAGAACAAGACAATGAAGAGGAAGAAGAAGATATTGAACAAGAATATGATGAAGATGAAGAACCATTTGAGGCAGAAGAAGGCAATGAAGATTAGGGTAGCATGAATTTTGTTTGTTTTAAACTTTTTAGATATTTATAATTTCCAATTTATTATGTTTTTTTTAAAAACATTTAACTCTTAGTTATGTTTACTTTAGGTATTACATGATTATTAATGATATGAGTATGTTTGTTTAAGTTTTTTTCACTTTTTATTTACTGAAGTTTGCTTTGTTAATTTGTTTTAGTTTTTTTCACTTGTTGTTTTCAGTCTTTCACGAGTAGGCATGATTACTTGAATGTCAGTGCAGAATATGCTTAGAGAAGGTATAGTTTATTCCTTTTGGTGATGAAACTATTAACTTCTCCAAGCATACTCTGCACTAACTAATACCCTCTCAATAATATGGCTGTTTATGTATGATTCCTATACCAATTTTAATTTCAGAGAGATGTAATCCAACAGATCTAATATCTAGAAATAAGGTACCTTTATATGTGATATTTTATTCTGAATATTTTTGTATATAGAATTTAGATATTTTCTATAATATATGGTTTTAGCATTTAGAATTTATATCAAACATAAACCCTAAACATAATTATTCAATTGAGAGAGAGAGAGAGAGAGAGAGAGAGAGAGAGAGAGAGAGAGAGAGAGAGAGAGAGAGAGACCTATAAGGCCATTTATCAGACTTAGCAAATGGATATTTTATACAAAGTCTACCAATAAGCCCAAATTAGGTGAGCCACCTATAAGCCCATTAATCTAATCTGTCAATTAACCCAATGAATAAATGTTTATAAAATGTCATAACTGGGCCTTGAAGCCCATTGATCGAATATGACTACTATACTTAATATGACAGACTACACACATGTAATGGCCCAATGTTTAATAATTTATCTATTCTATTAGCAATTTTTTTTGTTATAAATTTATTAGGTTGAAATCTATATAAAGAATCCATATTCTTATGATATACAACCAATTTAATATTTCTATCGTGAGTTGCATGAAAATCATACTTACTATTTGGATCTTTTATACTAAGTCTAGACATATATTTTACTGGGCCAATAAAATTGGGAGTTTAATATTCGATTTTTAAGAAAATGGCAAGTTGTATATAAAAACTGTTTATTATCCAGTGTATGACAATTTAAATTCCATATATGATTGTAGAATTAGTTGATATATTTGTAGTTAATTATTTTTGGGTAATGTAATCATAACTTCTATAAGTGAAAAATCGGAATTAATCGTATTTATATATATACTATGAACCAGAAGATTGTAGGAGTTTTGTGTGTGCAGTTTTTCAAGTTGTTCGATACTAGGAGTCTTACAAAAATCTCAGAAGTTGTTCACTTGGAAGAGGCTTCGAAACTAAAAGGTATTGTATATTTTTGTGTTGTTAGATTTCTAATGTTTGATTGTGTTCAGTTATATGATTTAGGTTCTACGATACTGAAAACATGCAATACATGTAAATATATGGATTGACAGTGAATGAAATGATTATATATTGAAATTTAATAGCAAGTTTGTTAGATTTCTAATGTTTGATTGTTTTAGGTTCCAGGTTACTGAATCAATAGCAGAGGTAGATATATGATTTATAATACTGAAAACATGCAATAAAACATGCAATAAATCAATAGGGTTCAGTTATAAAACTAATATACTATTGTTCAGTTAATGTTTGATTGTGTTATGTATTAAAACTAAATCAAGAGCTGAGGTAGATATATGATTTAGGTTCTATGATACTGAAATCTAAACGACTAACTCTTGGCGTATCTGTATGTCTTCCATACATATGCAATACCAATCCAATTTTTTTTTATGATTCCACAGTTTGGACTCACACACATCAGTCCTATACCAAAATAAATAATGTATATTGAAATACCCGGTATATATATATGGATATATATATAATGAAAAAAAAAACCGACTCATCAAATTGGATTTGGGATTTTTTTTTGGATTAAATTTCTGCACAAAGGGCCGAAATTCAGAGCACCCAAAATTCCATTTTTCTTCCTCCACTTCGCCTCCTCTGCTTTTCCTCCGTCGCGAGCTGGTGTCGTTGCTGAGTTGTGCTGCTCGTTGTTGCGGTGCTATGCGTGGAGCTGCTGGTGGTTGTTGCAGCGGTGAGCCACCACCACCACCTCCTTTCCTGGTGCGAGACCACGGCGAGCAATTGTTCTGTGTGCTGTCGTTGGCTGCGCGTTGCCGCTGAAGCAAGCCGGGAGAAGCTGTTGTTGTTGTGTTGTCGTTGTTGAGCTGCTGCAGGGGAGTATCGACGAGGTACGTTTGGGTCCTCGTTCGGTATAATTTTGGGCTTTGTATGGCTGAATATATATGTGCATGTATGTGTGATCGAGCTGAGATTTGGACTGATTTGGGTTGTGAATTTGAGTAGCAAATTTGATTTAGAATTGGATTGACTTTGAGTTCGTCTATATATGTATGCAAGAGGCATAATTCGATTCTAAGTTTGGATTAATTTGGGTTGAATTTGGATGTGATTTGGCCTAATTAATTAGGGTTGATGATAGGAGAAATTTTGGGGTTAAATTGGGGAATTATTAGTTGAGACTCGGTATGAGTAATTAACGCCAGGGATTTGCTCGGATTGATTTCGCAGGTTCGTTCGAGTTGGTTGGAGATCTCTGAGGTCGTGGTTGTTGAGTTTGAGGCAAGATAAATCTTGCTAACCCTTCGTATATTTTATAAAATCACTTTTGTCCCTATATTGATTCAGTAATTGATTTAGCCTTGTCTGAGTAAATTAATTTGGATTATTAGTTGTGAAATTTCTTGGTTGAATATGTGTGTTTGTCGACACCTGTGTGTGTTGGCGGTTGTGTGTTGGATTGTGTGCATAATTATTGGTCGTGCATCGGATACTAGTTGTGTGTTTTGTTATTGGTCTTGTGCTGGGTATTGATTGTTTGCTTGGTTGTTGGCAGATATTGGTATGTGCTTGGTTACTGTTTTGTGTAGAATATTGGTTGTTGCTTGATTGTTGGTAGATATTGGTTATGTGCTGGATTATTGAATGTAGAATTACGTGGTTGAATATGTGTGTGTGTGTGTGTGAATGTGTGGGTGTGTTAGTAATTGTCTCGTGTTGTGTTTGATTGAATGTGATGTGGTAGTTGGTCATAACTAAATGTGGATTAATTGTTGTGGATTGATGGTTATGAATTGATTATTGTGGATTGATTGAATTATTGAATTTAAAGTTGCTTGGTTGATTATATATATGTGTGAATATGTGTTAATCGTTGTCGTGTGTAATATTTGATTGAGTGTCAGTGTGGTGGTTGGATTGTCGTTGATTGGGGGTCGAAGGGTCAGGTGATGATAGCCTCACCAAACATCGTAGGGACCGAGTGTCGCCTACGTTGTTAAAGGCCAGTGTTAATTCAGAGTCAAAGGGTCAGGTGATGATAGTCTCACCAAACCGCGTAGGGTGCACGCCTACGTCGTTAAGGACCAAGGGTTGGATGGTGAAAGTCCCATCCGGAAAGTGTGTGTTGATTGTCTCACCCGGTGATGTGGTGATGGAGACGGAGGTTGGATTGGAGGTGTTGGTGGTTGTGTGTGTTGGTTATGTGTTGAATATTGGTTGTGTACTTGATTAAGTGGTTGTGTTGTGATGATATTGGTTGTGCGCTTGATTAAGTGATTGTGTTGATGAATATTGACTGTGTGTTTGGTTATTGGTTTTATGTTGGATATTGATTGTTGGCTAATTTGACTTGTTAATATTATCTATTTTAGCTAGTGGTGTTGTGGATTTATGTTGGTAGGGGTTGTTGGTGGCAGCTAGTGGTTTTTGAAGGTCGGTTGTGTGGATTGAGTGTGAAGGTTGGTTTCCCATCTTGAGGGTATGGGCCAATATGAGTTAGGTTGAGGTGTATGGGTTACGACCCATGTTAACGATCAGGCGGCACCGGAAGGGTGGCTGGGCTGGATTGTTGTTTTGTCATGTTTATTTAATGTGATGATTGTCTTGCTTGTGCTTATGTGTTCGTTGATACGAAGGTTGGTTAGAATGTGTTAGTACAGTAGTGAGTTCGGTATGATTGGTTAGCCTTGGTTGTAAGTCAATAGTAAGATATGTGTATATGTTTCATAGGGTTGATGATTGAGGTATTAGTAATAGAGAGAAAGATTGATTGGATTGTTTTATTCGTTTATACTTGTGGTGATGTTGAGGTTGGATTGACTGAGGTTAGTATAGTGAAGAGTTGGATAAGAGTGAGGAATGAATGATTATGTGATAGTGTGTGTTTATGTCTTAATGTGCGGTCGATATTGGTTGATTGATATGATTAAGTGTAATTATGATTTATATATAGATGTATATATTGTGTGTGTGTTGTCATATCTGATTGGTGATATATATATATATATGTGTTTTGAAACTATTTTGGCTTGAGGAGTCTTGCCAGTCTTTCGCGAGACTGACCAACTTCGGTTTACGTGCTGCGGTTGGCTGGTGTATCGGGTCCACCAGTCAACTGGTCTTTGCAGGTTAGTAGCAACAAGAGGGTTCTGGGTCACAGATTGGTCTTCACAGTTAAAGATTTAGTTTTGCATCGGATTTGAAAATGTTGTATTCGCTTCCGTGTTTTGGATATAAATTGATGTATTTAAACTGGATGACAGGTTTAAGTATTGATTCAATCTTGAACATAGATTATTGTTGATGATTTTTATGTAATTGGAAGAGTTTTGGATTTCTTTTCTTTCAAAACCGCCTTATAGTCCTTTGGGACTATGGCACTGTAGCACCTCTGGCCCGGGGTGTTACATATATTAGGTCAAAGATTTATAAAATACATTAATTATAACAACTTAAGTATTAAAACATAGAATATGACCTTATTGTATATCTTGAATGACTGTACTGTAATAGCTGTATGAATTGGAGGAGAAATGATAAAACCTGTTATTTCATGTGAACAAAATTCAGTAAATTTTTTTATGTTAATGATCAATTAACTATAGTCAACATTATAGTAGGAGGCATACCCTTAGATGTCATAGTTTAGGTTAGGGTTTATTTATTGCCTTAAGTGTGGAATCCAGATCCACATGGAATTCCTATAACAAAATAAATATGTTAAGCACATAATAGATTAAAAAAAAGTAACAGATTATGCTGTTAATTTTAAAGATAAATAAGCATGACCTGGAAGTACATCTTTAATGAGACTAAGAGATGTTGAAACCTATAGTTGCAATTTTTTTTCAATTCAGTAAACATACTTCCAGTTAAAACATAATGATAGGCTAAATTAATAGTTACAACCACTTACCAACCAGTATGTAATATTCAGTGTTATGATCAGGTACACATAGCGTGGTGACATGCAATCAGAGAGAAGGAACAATTGCAAAAGTTAATATCTTATTATACGACATATGCATGCTATATAAATAGGTAATCTAATTTCTTATATACTACAGTATACTTGCAGATTTCTATATACATGTATACAAAAAATGTATTTCCAACATACATTGCAACATATATGTCAAAGAGAAATAGACACACAAAGAGAAATATACACACACGGAGATAAATTATATGCTGATATTGATTATACATGCTGCTATTTTGGGTGTCTTTCATTGAAAGTCAGTGCATAATATGCACAGATAAGTAATTAGTTTATTCCTTTTGTTGATGAAACTAACAACTTCCCTGTGCATACTCTGTACTAACTAATACCCACTCAATGATATGGCTGTTTATATATGATTCATATACCAATTTTTTATTTCAGATAGATGTAATCCAACAAATCTAATCTCTACAAATAAGGTACCTTTATATCTACTATTGTTCTCAATATTTTCGTATATGGAAATTAGATATTTTCTATAATATATGGTTATAGCATTTAGAACTGATATCAAAAATAAACCCTAAACATAACTATTCAAGCTATTCAAGTGAGCTAAGCTTGATTTAATACACTTCAAATTATATATCAAACTTGCATTTGGTCAAAAAAAGAGATATAATACTTAAACCAAAAAGAATCAAACAAATGAACATATTTACACCAAACATGCATTATCTTTTTAAAATAACCTATGTATAATCAATGAAACAGAATACGATGGCTGAATAAAAGCAACCCAGATTAGTTTCGTACTGTATGAAAACATTATTTATTATAGATATAAGTTTTATAAAAAATATACTGTTATGTATACTATTGTTCTGTATATAGTATATTTCCTTCATATACATGGATTAATCGTATAAATCATACATTGTAACATTTATTTAAAGGTATAAAATTATCATTGATACATGGAATAAAAGAGAGAGATGTAGAAATGAACCTACTTCTTAAACTGACAGAAAATTTTAATCCTTCCACCAAACTGTCAAATAGAGACATACATTTGCTGAAAATCGATTTTGATTTATCACTGCAAGACAAACATTGTAACAAATACATCTGGTCAGAGAGAGAGAGAGAGAGAGAGAGAGAGAGAGAGAGAGAGAGAGAGAGAGAGAGAGAGAGAGAGAGAGAGAGAGAGAGAGAGAGAGAGAGAGAGAGAGAGAGAGAGAGAGAGAGAGTTTATTTGCAGTTTGACAGAAACACAGAGTAGAATCAGAAAGTTGAATGAGGGAGAAATGATTTTACAGATCTAGATGAATCGGGAAATATCTTCATTTTACAAGTTTGTTAATGGACCAGGTACACAAATAGATGGCCTTATTTGGCCCAAGTGAACAATTTAATGTCAGTTTAAAATTAGAATGGGCTTATCCTCCGAAGTACACAATTTAATGGGCCAAATATTTATTGACCAGGTAAACATTGAAATATCCGGCCCATTAACAAAAAAATATGGAGTTTAATAGCATTATAATACACATATTGGGCCGCATATAAAAAAGTGTTATGATGCCATTAAATTATATTAGGCATATTACATTACGAAACATGAAATGGGCCAAAAAGCCCATAAGCATATTTGGTTATATTGAAATTAACTATACAGATTGGTTATACATTTTGGGCCGAAATATTATATGTTTTTCAGTGTTTGGACGCACATACAATGTTGTAAATATTTTATTTGGGCCTATTAGCACATTCAATTAAATAAGTCTAATCAATCTATATAAACAAACAGTCAAAGGGCCAATAAGCCCATATAAAGTGAGTTGCATAGAAAGGTACATGCTTTTAACATAATTTTAGTCGTCGTCTTCTATCAAATAACTAAGCCCAGAAAACTTAATGAACATTTTTTATGCAAAGAACATATATTAGACTTGAACAAAAACAAAATGAGCACACAAAAACAATTTTTTATAAAGTAATATATGTAAAATTATATAATCTATAAAGTCTAAAATCAATGAAGAAGAACACAATTAATCATATGAAATCATTGTTTAGATTCATATCACACAGTAATGAATCAGGGAAAACATAATTATTCAGTATAAGGGGTGGAAGATTGCAAACGGAACGGGTTGGCACAGATATATATATATATATATAGAGAGAGAGAGAGAGAGAAACCTTTTTCTTCAAGATCTTCTTTTTTTGATCTGAAACCCTTTGTTGCTTTGTAAGTTAAATGAAGATGAAGCTGTGTGGAAATCGCTTTTGTTTTATCCCTCGAAGACAAAGTAGTTTTTAAAAGAATTAGTCATGTAAACTCATGTAGAGAGAGAGAGAGAGAGAGAGAGAGAGAGAGAGAGAGAGAGAGAGAGAGAGAGAGAGAGAGAGAACATCCTCCATGGATCTGGAGATTCAATGAAAAGGAAAGAAAGTTTGGACAACAGATACAAAGAGAGAGCAAGATAAACGGCGGAAATGGAAAGTTAGGAAATGAGATAGGGTTTACTTTATCGTCGAAGATATCTTTTTGTGTTTTTTAATATAAATGAATATAAATAGGGTCAATCGGTTTGGCATAAGCCCATAAGCCCAAATGAAGTGAGTCGCGTATAAAAGCCCAATAATCGAATATCTAAATTATCCGAATTAGTAAATGTTTATAAAATGTTGTAACTGGGCCTTCTAGCCCATTTATCCAATATGCTTACTAAACTTTATATGACAGTCAACACAGAGATCAGAAAACTTAAACAGATATCAGAAACTTAATGAACATTTTTTTCAAAGCTTTATTAGTCCAATTTATATTAAGTCTACACACATATATTTTACTGGGCCAATTAGCCCAATTTAAACCCGTTCAATTTATTTAAACATGTGCCTTATATTGAAACCAATGCTGTGTAAGCCAGTATATCACCAGGCCCATTAACTTAATATTGAAGTCGTAGTATTTGGCCAATAAGCCCATTAACAACATATATGAAATTATTGAACCCGGTTATATGAAATTACTGCGCCACATATATGAAATTATTGAACCCGATTTTATGATATTGTACTAATATTAAAATATCTTGCTTATTGGTCCACATATATTAATAATCGAAGACAAATATAGATGAATACGAATCTTCATGAAGAACAATCTAGATTAAGATAACATTTCGCACTTAAAACCAAAAAATAAATGAATGAAATGCGAGCCTGATATTAAACTATATTTCTATCCGAAATTTGGAAAAATTTAAAACAATGAAATCACAAAACCAGTCGAATCACTGAAATTTGTCAAAATATGTACAATTTGTTAACAGAAGGAAATTTATGATTTCAATTTCAAACATCAAATTATCTCACAAGCCAGACGATTAGAGATTGAGATTAAAACATGAACATATTACCTTCGTTGCCTCTAGGGAGAGCCCCATAGCCTCCTTATTCAAGGTATCTTTATCAAGCTCCAGACGATTAGAGATGAACACATCCTCAGCAATGTCCAGAAGTCGTCATACCATGTTATGAAAAAAAAAAATTTAGTCACAAGATACGAAACTGATAAAGCAACAAAAAAATAAACACAACATGAAATACAAAATCGCCGATTTTTTTGTTTGAAAATTTTGGACACAGAACAAGGCAGACTATGATTTAAAAACGAAAAATTATCCGGAGAAGGAAATAAAATAGAGAAATGGTAAATACCTTTATGAAGCTCCAGATCTATGAAATAATTAGGGTTTAGTTAACCCTTCTTTAGCCAGATCCAAATCTGTTGTCGTCCTTTGTCATCCTCTGGATCTGAACGAGATTGAAGAATAATCTAATTTTTTTGTGGATCTCTGATTTGGATGTACAAAAAAAAAACCCTCTGGATCTAAACTAATTTGGATGTATAATAAATCGGATTTGGAACATGTAGATCATAGGGTTTTTTTTGTGAAAAAACCAATTTGAATCTGGAAGATTTGAACAAAAACAAAACGAAGGCTTGGACGATATTTCCAGAAAGATGAAATTCAAAGTATCCTAGATCTGGAAAGATTGAAAGAGGAAAAAAACTATGTGGATCGAACTGGAAAGATTGAAAGGAGAAAGAAAACGAGAGTGAAATGGAAACGCGGCGCCGAAGTGAAATGGAAATGAGGGAGTGAGGTAGGGTTTCGGCCTCTGTAAAATGTCCGAGAATAATGTTATGGGCTTGGCCCAATTACTTGCATCAGATTATGGGCTTCGTTTATCAAACAAACGAGGTTAATGTTATGGGCTTGGCCGAGGTTAACAAATTTGTTGTTACCACGCTATGTATTTAGGGTATAGTCCACATATAAATAAATAATTTTATTAAATGTTAAGTTTATATTTTTATTTATTTTCTTTGTAAAATATATCTGAAAAGTTCCATTGACTATTGTATGTATGAATAAAAACTAAAATAATATAATGTTGAGATTTGGTGATATTAGATATACATGATAAGTAGACCTGTCAACTGGGTCGGGTTGGTCGGGTTCGGGTTCGGGTTGGTAAAATTTTCGGGTCGGGTGGGTTCGGGTTGACCCGGCGGGTCGAACATGTCCTTTTTTTATGATTATTATTATGATTTTTAACTTTAATAAAAGAATTATAATAATATAAATAATATTATATTATTATTTAATAAAGTATATTAAAATATTTAATATAAATGAAATAAAATATACAAAATAAAGGGGACCCGCGAGCTCGAATTTGCGTTCGGGTCGAGTCGAGTTCGGGTCCTTCTTGACCCAGTGATGTTCGGGTCGGATTCGGGATCAGGTTCTTTCGGGTCGGGTCGGGTCGGGTTTTCGGGTTGGGTCGGTTTTTGACAGGTCTAATGATAAGGGATAAATTATTTTTAATATAAATAATAACTTTTTACATAAATTGGCACATTAAACCAATTCAAATTTGCATTAATAATTTACAATTTATACAAATATCCTTTGGGCCAATAAGTCCATTTTAGTATTTACAATTATATATTTGTTTTTTTTATAATACTAAAAGAAATATTTATAATTGAATTATATTTAAATACTTAAATTAAGTAGTTAAACATGTTTATGTATTTTTATAAGATTAAAATAAATGTTTGGTATGTAGATTGATTTATTTAAATGTTTATATGTTAGTTTGTCAGGTTGATTTTGTTATGGACGAATTAACCCGACATAACAGAAAGTTTAGATTGGCTGTTATTAGAGAGAAACGACAACGGACAAATTCAAATGGATCAGGTCAATATTTGCATTTATTTTGAAGACATTTTTTCTAATAAATATAAATACTTACGTGAAGCTACTATACTAATTATGCAGGATCTAGACTTGGAGGTACTCCCAATTCTTTCGTTAATGATCGAATCCCAATGTCCGACATTTCAAATGGTTAGTAATGCTTATTTTAGTAGATTATCTATTTACTTCGATTTTTTCATTTTATTGTAATCAGTTTTTGATGTTCAATAATACAATATATGTTTAATTGAATTGTGTCAAAAACAACTAATGTTTAAAATAAAGTTAAATATGTTTATAATTATAACATAAATCTACTATACTAATTATGCAGGATCTAGACTTGGAGGTACTCCCAATTCTTTCGTTAATGATCGTATCCCAATGTCCGACATTTCAAATGGTTAGTAATTGTTATTTTAGTAGATTATCTATTTACTTTGATTTTTTCATTTTATTGTAATAAGTGTTTGATGTTCAATAATACAATATATTTTTAATTGAATTGTGTGGAAAACAATTAATGTTTAAAATAAAGTTAAATATGTTTAGAATTATAACAACAATCTACTATACTAATTATGCATGATCTAGACTTCGAGGTACTCCCAATTCTTTCGTTAATGATCGTATCCCAATGTCCGACATTTCAAATGGTTAGTAATCGTTATTTTAGTAGATTATCTATTTAATTCGATTTTGTCATTTTATTGTAATAAGTGTTTGATGTTCAATAATACAATATATGTTTAATTGAATTGTGTCGAAAACAATTAATGTTAAAATAAAGTTAAATATGTTTAGAATTATAACAAAAATTAATTAGTATTTATTTAGTTTACTTATTCGAAAAACAATTTCTATTATTATTTATTGCTTTATTGTTCATTTACAAGAAATTCATCTACTCCGATGACTTTGCACTACAGAAGTGATCAAAACCTTCATAATTAATGAATTACCTATTCCTGTTCCAGACAAAGAAAACTATGGTACCACTTTTTTGTTCTTACTATATATTTTATTAAGTATAAAAAAAAGGTTGTGTTACTATCATTAATAAGTACATTATGATATAACTATTTATTTGCAGTTCAATTGCACAATGCCATGCTTACAGAACAAAAACATCTGCAAAATGTCGAGCAAGGTATGGTATTATTTAAAGTGGTCTGAAATGATTGATTTATTAATTTATAATATTTAATATTTATTTTCATTCTAAAATTAGCTCGATTGAGGAGGAAATTGAGAATGAATGTGATAAGGCATAAGCGTTATGGAACACCGCTTAATCAAATCAGGTTAGAAAAAATATATTATATTTAATTACAATTTAAAATAAATGTAAAATTTGCTTAACCATACATTTATGCAGATAATATACTTGGAAATATTAGCAACTCCATACTTACCAAAGATAGACCATTATCTATTTCATTTAATGGTTAGTCATTAATGAAATTTATTTTCTAAGTTATTAATTGGTATACATGCATGATCTTAAGTTTGAGGTTATTACTAATCTATCATTATTTAATACTTTAATATTCAGGTACAAGAAAATCATCTACATTGTCAGGATGTTCATCTAATGTACCACATATAAGTGATGGTAATATTCAATTGAATTTATAAGTACAGTAAATATAGTAGTTATGTTTTAATCTTGGATAAGTTGTAATTTACAAAGAAAAATATTAATATCCATGTATTTATGCAGTATACGTCAACGTTACGCCGACAAATTTACATTTACCAATAGTTGATCAAACTGGTAAAACGTTGCTTCTACCTATAAGCCTCAATGACAAGGAAAACTATGGTAACAAATTTATGTTTTATAAAGTCATGTTCTTAAGTATTATAATATATTTTGTCTTACATCACTATTTATACTATGATATATTTATTTATTTGCAGATCCGTTACAAAACGAGAGTCTTACCAATCAAATTGACGTAACAAAAGTTGAACAAGGTATGATGTTGTTCAATAAAATAAAATAGTCATTTATTGCCTTATAATATTTGTAATTGTTTTCCTTTTACAAATTAGCTCGACACAGGAGGATGTTGAGAATGAATACGATTAGGCATAAGAGGCATGAAACACCACTAATTGAATCAGGTAAGCAAAAAATATGTCGTAGTAAATAAAAATTACAAAATAATGTATACCCTACAATTAGCAACATTTGTGCATGAAATGTACTTGGAAATATTCAGAACTTTGTACATACCAAAGCTACACCCTTTTCTATTACGGTTAATGGTAATTCCTTATGAAGCTTTTACGGTCTCATATATCGCTATACATACATTTATGATATTATTTCCGACGTTGTTTATAATATATCATTTCCTTTGCATGTAATGTTCAGGTCCTACGACTTCATCTGTGTTGCGAGTGCGTTCATCTACATTACCAAATATTAGTAATGGTATGATTGATATCAATAATTTTATTATTATGTACTGATAATATGATTCTTTTTTGTATTACATTAAGATTGTTTAACATGTTGTAATGTCCTGAATGTATTTCAAAATAAACATCTTTTAGCAGTGTGTGTTATTTTTAATACTTGATTTATCGACCTTTAACGCTCATCTATATTTTGTAGTGCAATACCTCGATCACGGTGAAGCTGTGTATGAAATGTCTACACTATGGTGCATTACTATGGCATGATGAAAGATTAAATATACAAGACCCTTCAAGCGAAGATATATGTCATATATCTCCCTTATGTTGCATGAAAGGAAAAATTGAGATGCCATTGCTGCAACAGGCACCCCCGTTGCTGAAGAATCTTTTGACAAATAGGCATCTAAAAAGCAAATAATTTTATGAGAATATTATAGCTTATAATATGATGTTTGCTTTCACCTCTTTGGGAGGAAAGGTCTTACCCATGAAGAAAGGTCGTGGACCTTATTGTTACCGAATGCATGGCCAGAATTTCCACAGAATATGGAGTTTGTTACCAGTTCCTGGTGAGACACCAAAGTTTTCTCAACTCTATATATATGATACTCAGAACGAGGATTCAAACAGAATCAGTGCCATTAGGTATGTCAATTACGTATATTTATATTTATTTTGTTAATATGGGTGATTATTTAATATTATTTTTATTATTAAGATATTATTGTGATGTTTACTTATGACAGCTCTAGAGTAAAAAAAAGTTGATGATTCTCTTGTGACTGAGTTGAGAAAGATGATAGATCAACACAACCCCCATGCAAAGGCATTTAGAATGGCCAGAGATCGATTTAAGGATGAAGGTGTGGCAGATCTTAAGTTGCGCCTGGTTAGCACAAGAAACACTGATGCTCGGAGATATAATCTCCCAACCTGCTCCGAGGTTTCTGCTCTTATTCTTGGTGATATTGATACAACTCTCTCGCACAGGGACATTATACTTCAGACAAGGTCTGGTCAATTACAACGGATTCATGAATTGCATCCTTCGTACCTTGCACTTCAATATCCGTTGGCATTCCCTTATAGTGAGGATGGCTATAGGATTGAAATTGCTTTAAGTGAAAGGTGCAGTACTTCTGCAAGGAAGAGGACAAGGATGACGCTTAAAGAATTCTGTCAGTTTAGAATCCACGAGCGTCGAGGCAAAGCCGGGACTCTGAGGTTATCTAGAAAGTTGTATCAACAGTTCTTGGTTGATGTTTATACGATGATTGAAGCAGAGAGGTTGAACTACCATCGAACTAATTAGCAGAACATACAGGCTGATTTATATAAAAATCTTTCAGCAGCAACAAGCAAGGGTCAGACAACACTGGCTTCATCTGGAAAGCGAATAGTGTTGCCATCTTCATTTACAGGCGATCCGAGATACATGCAGCATAATTATCAAGATGCAATGGCAATATGCAAACACCATGGTTATCCCGATCTATTCATAACGTTCACATGCAATTCAAAATGGCCTGAAATTGTAAAGTTTTGCGAAGAAAGGGGTCTACATCCAGAGGATCGTCCAGACATTAAATGTAGAGTCTTCCACATGCAACTGGAGTCCATGGTAAAAGATTTCAAAGTTAAAAAAATATTTGGCAAGGTTAATTCGGGTAACGTCTCTATCGACTTTCCTTACTTTAGTTGTTGTTTCACTTTTTTTTTTTAAATTTATAAAGCTCGGAAGTTTATAGTCTATATATGTTTCAATTTATTCTTTAATTTAATATATTTGATAATTTGTATTTATTAAGTCATTTGGATGTTGTGCAGTTATTTACACAATCGAATTCCAGAAGCGTGGTTTGCCTCATGCCCATATTTTGTTGTTTTTGGATAAGGAATCTAAGTTGCCAACCACTACAGATATTGATAAGGTCATCTCTGCTAAAATTCCACACCCAACAGAGGATGCTGATTTATACAAGGCGGTGACAAATTTCATGATGCATGGTCCATGCAGATCTTCTAATCCATCGTCTCCGTGTATGGCAGATGGAAAGTGTATAAAGTACTTTCCAAAACAATTTGTTGAACATACGTTTGTTGATGAAGATGGATACCCTGTATATAGAAGGCGTGAAGATGGTAGAACGATCTAAAAGAGTGGAGTTCCCCTTGATAATCGGTATGTCGTTCCTTACAATGTATTTCTTCTCTTAAAGTACAATGCACATATAAACGTTGAATGGTGTAATCGATCGGGCTCTATCAAGTATCTGTTCAAGTACATAAATAAAGGGCATGATCGCGTCACTGTTGCAATAACAAGGTCTGATGCAAACAATTTCGGTGATGATGGCATGGACGAAATTAAAAACTACTACAATTGCCGCTATGTATCGGCGTGTGAAGCTGCTTGGAGGATTTTTGGCTTTGATATTCATTACAGGACTCCTGTTGTTCAACGGTTGAATTTGCACCTTCCTGGTGAGGAAAGCGTTTTATTTGATGATGATGATCCTATTGATGCAGTATTAAATGATCATGAAAGTGAAAAATCAATGTTTCTCCAATGGATGGCGTCTAACAAGAAGTTTCCAAAAGGTAAAGATTTGACATATTCTGAATTTCCAAAGAAATTTGTTTGGGTACCTTCATCTAAGCATTGGAAAAAATGTGATAGACGTGATTCAGTTGGAAGGATTTATCATGTACCTCCAGGTAGTGGCGAGAAGTACTATCTTAGAATTATGTTGAATCATATTAAAGGACCAACATGCTACGAAGATTTACGGACTGTTGAGGGTATAGTTTATTCTACATTTAAAGAAGCTTGCTATGCATTGGGGTTGTTAGATGATGACAGAGAATACATAGACGGGATAACTGAAGCAAGTTTTTGGGGATCGATGCACTACATTAGGAGTCTATATGTATTTCTTTTGTTGTCTGATAGCATGTCAAAGCCAGAGTTTGTTTGGGAACGGACATGGAGGCTTCTAGCAGATGATATTGTCAACAAACAGAGGAGAATTCTACGAATTGAGGGTATGCATTTCAGTATTAATGTTTACATGATCATAATGTTAACTGCATTTGATTTACTCTTGCATGCAGATATTGTACTCATTTAATTGTTGTGACACGTGCATGCTATATATATGCAGATTTGCATCTAACAGATGATCAACTACAAAACTACGCTCTTGCCGAAATTGACAAGTTATTACAATGGAATGGTAGTAGTTTGAGTCACTACAAAACCATGCCTCCTGTAGATTCAAGTCTTATTTCTGAAGGTGTCAACAAACTTATACAAGATGAACTTCGATATGACACGACAATTCTAGCCGAGGAGCATGCACAATTACTTTCTAGATTTACAATGGAACAGAAAGGGGTTTATGATGAGATCATGAATGTTGTTATATCAAATAACGGGGGTGTCTTCTTCTTATATGGTTATGGTGGAACAGGCAAAACTTATATATAGAGGGCACTTTCGTCGGCTATAAGGTCAAAAGGTGAAATAGTCCTTACTGTTGCTTCAAGTGGAAATGCGGCTCTCCTAATACCTGGCGGCAGAACTGCTCATTCGAGATTTAAAATACCTTTGCAAGTTAATGAGGATTCAACGTGTCATATATGTTCAGGTACAAAACTTTCTGAGTTGATATGTTCCGCCAAACTTATTATCTGGGATGAAGCTGTCATGACAAATAAGTTCTGTTTTGAAGCTTTAGACATGACGTTACGAGATATTTTACGGGCTACAAATCCTCTTAGTTTAGAACAGCCTTTTGGATGGAAAGTCGTAGTATTTGGTGAAGACTTTAGGCAAATCCTACCCGTTATCTCAAAAGGTAGCAGGCAAGATGTTGTTTTTGCTACAATTAATTCCTCTTATTTGTGGGATCATTGCAAAGTTCTTACTCTGACAAGAAACATGAGGATTCAACAAGGTACATCTGAATCTGAGATTCAAGAGGCAAATAAATTTTATGCTTGGGTATTAAGCATCGGAGATGGGACTGTAGGTGTTCACAATGATGGGGAAGCGCAAATTGAAATTCCCGATGAACTATTGGTGAAAGATTATGAATTAGATCCGATTCCAGCAGTTGTCAAATCTGTTTATCCCTCTCTTATGGAAGATCAGTTGGCTCCGACATACTTTGAAGAACGAGCAAGTCTTGCTCCAACACACGAAGAGGTAGATAAAGTTAATGAGTATATATTGTCTTCGTTGCCTGGTGATGAAAATGTCTATCTCAGTTCTGATAGTTTGTGCAAGACATGTTTTGTTAAAGATAGTGATGCCAATATTTATTCGTCTGACTTCTTGAATAGTATTAGATGTTTTGGTCTGCCGAATCATGTACTGAAACTTAAGGTTGGGGTCCCTATTATGGTGCTTCGAAATATTGATCAGACTTCAGGTTTATGCAACGGGACGAGATTGATAACCACGCAGCTTGGCAGTCATGTCATACAAGGGAGAATTATTTCAGGCAACAATATTGGACATACGATTTTGATTCCTCGCATGATAATGTCACCGTCAGACACTTCATTTCCTTTTAAGTTTCAACGAAGACAATTTCCCTTGAGTGTCTGTTTTGCTATGACCATAAACAAGAGCCAAGGCCAATCTCTTGCCAATGTCGGTTTGTATCTTCCACGCCCTGTTTTCAGCCATGGTCAGTTTTATGTTGCTTCTTCAAGGGTGACTAGCAAGAAAGGTTTGAAGATCTTGATTTGCGACAAAGACAAGAAGAGATATAATACTACAACCAATGTAGTATACAAGGAAGTTTTTTATAATTTGTAGTAATTTTGAACATTGTGCCATCTATTATGTTTAGCGTGTCATTTTCATGTATTAGAGTTAAATGAACTTTTTTATTATGTTTTATCGTTTTACAAGTATTCATGTAAAAGAGTGTGGCTATGCCTGTTTGTAAGACTACTTAACCAATTTTTATGATTAATAAAGTTATGGAGAGTTCCGTCTCTCTTTATATAATGTAAATTTTTATATCTGTAATTTTTTTAGTCAATTTATCATTTTTAATTTAAATAACTAATCAAATATATATTGAAACAATGATTATTCAATAATAAAAATATACAATTTTTACAAATGTAAAATAAAATAAAAAAATCCCGTGCAAGACACGGGTATTACACTAGTATCATTCAAAAAGACAGATCGGCCTTCATCCATATATGGATCACTTTTTTCTTCCCCATTACAACGATAAGATACGATCCATGAATGATCGAAATTACGGAAGCAAATTAAATCATGGTGTATATATATGTCTCTGTCTGTGCATTGTGCATGTCCCTATGAGTCTAAGACATAATTAAGATCCATGTGTATCGTCTTACTTCAGCATGTGCACAGTACCAACTTAATCTTGTAATTTATGAAGAGCCAAAATCATCTATTTATATCCAAACAAACAAAAATTATAATAAAGTCAAGAATATTATATATTCAATCCTTATTTCATATGCACGTTGCCTTTTTTATTGCATGGCCAGCTAAGGATGATTTTGTATTCTTGAGAGCAAATCCATATGTCTTTAATTGGAGGGGTTAGATCGACAAAGTACTTTTTTTATTGCAAGCAGACCATCATTAACTAAGAATAATTACAATACCACTTACAAGCCAACTCCACTGACATTTAAGAAATATATGAGAATAAAAGACCACTAGTGTATTACCCGTGCTATGCACTGATATGCTGAGAAATACAAAATTTTAAATATTTCACAAAATGTGTAGTTTATGTTTAATTAATTTAAGTTTTACATTGTTAGAGCATTACATTTATTCCGTCAAAAAAGTTATTGTATATTTGTATGAAAAAGAAAAACACACTTATTCAGAATAATATCGTAACTTAATAAGTTTGAAAGTTTATACAATGATATAGGTTTGTGTACCATAAAAAGAGAGTCATGTGCTTGATGGAAATATATTAAACTTGAAAATGCATATAATAATTCTTTATAAAATTGACAACATTATTATATGTGATAAGCAGAATAAATATATATAAAGATTAGTAAAATAAAATAGATTAATAATTAAAAGTATAGATAAAATAACACATATGAAAATAACTTTTTAGTGTTTTTTATAAAAAAGTATTTGCACAACAATTTTTCATATTTTTTTTGAAAAAATAAAACTAATTTAAATTAAAGTATCTTCACATATAAAATTAGGGTAAATAGTTATAAGTGACTGATTGTACATAATAGGCACCTTTTCATCTATATATAAAAATTCTTAAACTTATGAATGACCAAATCTAAATTTAAATGGGAATGATCATGATAATGCATGTATGACATTTTCTAACGCTTCATGATTGTAGGATCGTAGATTCAACAGTATTTACAAATATTTGATATTCTTCATAATGCTCCTTGATTACCAAGCGAGGTTTAAAAATATTTATGATTATCACGTCAAATTGCCGAAGATGTTATGTATCACACAAAATTCATAAAACCTTGTGGCTACTATGCATAATTTTCAAAAAAACAAAACAAATTTATAGGTTTTTGTTTTAATAAAATGACTTCTAGATACGCAATTGTAGGTCCAACAATACTATTTTATTAAAAGAGAATATGTTTGAAAACACATTATATTAAAATTAAATAAATAAATATATAAGTATCTAAATTGGTCACAAAATATCTAATTTGAGTTTTCTTACTCTGCACCATTTTGAATAAGGTTAAGAATTGAAAGATTGATAATATTAATTTTCAAAATATGCAGAATATTATCTTTAGTTAGTTTGTGGAATTTTATGTAGATTTATGATGTGATTATTATTGAATAAAGTCAACATATTTAATATTTATTTCATTTAGATTGGTTTTCATTCATATATATTCATATTACGTACTTTGGTCTATCTATTTGGTTAACTAAATGTAAAATAAATAAATTTGAAAATCTAAAATCTCGTTGAAATAAATGTAAGTACCAAAAGGAATAATATAAAACTTTTTAAAATTATATTTGCACATGATCGAAGAATCAAATATTGTTAAGAATTATGCTCACAAAAATATTGTTAAGATTTATTAATTTCAAATTGATTTAATTATTGATATAATAATAGATTAAGAAAACTACAAAAATAAAAAATGGGTCTAGAATTGTACTGGTGGTTCAAAAGGGAAAAACTTTAATATATATATATATATATATTCTTAAATCAATTTAGTTCAATATACCTAATATAATGGAGTGATAAGAAATTGAAAACCAATGAGAATTTAATAGTGTACTGATTTACTTAGTTGATAGCTTAATGTACATAAGTTTTCTACATATAGTATGCTAACAATTTGGACTCAATAGTGCTTTTAAACTATAGTAAAATTTCATTCTAAAACAATGACAAATGCAAATCAAATATGAGATTTTAAAGATCACCTAATAAATGAAATTCTTATATTTTAAACCCTTTTCTCCTTTGACGCTCTAAGTTATAATTTCTTTCAGTTTATCTATAAATGAATCACCTATTTAATATAAAAAAACTCAAAAATTAATGACATGTATATTAATTTTTATATATGAACTTTTCTAATAAAATAATTAGCGGATTGGATGTTAACATATATGTAAGTTTTAGTGGAAATTCATAGTTGACAATCTTAAAAAAATGTTATTATGATTTGTTGGTTAAAACTTGACAGTTCTTGTTACTTGGGCAAAGGTTAATTAATATTATGAAATCCAATTATAATAAGTTCAATCATAAAATATCTATATATAATCTCAACCTTGAATATGAAGTTTAATTTTTAAATTAGATAGGCTAAAATTTTGTAAGTTTGGTTGCACTAGCAAAAGGAATTTAGATAAGCTTGAAATTTGAATTAGAAATAATAATTCAAATCCATAATATCTATATGTTGAGACTTGGTTAAGAATAACGATGTATATTTTGTTAAATTATTAATATAATAACAACTATAAAGAAAAAAAATATCTTAACAACTTGGACCTAAAAACACTCTCATGACTCCAAAAGAACTGAGCTTAACGAGAATTGTGGTAAAACGGAGGTATTAATTTGGGACGTTGGATGGAGGGGGATGGATGGATGGATTAAGAGAGTGTATATTAGTTGTGGTGGGAGTGTTTCCATAATAATAGGGATTAAAAAGTAGTTACCATATAATATGAAGAATATTAATTAAAAATAAATCCTGATATGGTAAATCTGCAGATTGGAGAGAGAATGAGATTCTTCAAATATTTTTAAAAGGGAAGATTATTTTAAATTCGTTTAGATTTAAATTCATTCTCCTCGTTTAATGATTTTCCAGCGTTCGTGAATATCGTTAATGTGTTCACGAATATCGATCATTTGTTAATGAATATCGTTCATGTTTGTTTGAATATCGATTTCTATTTAATAAGTGAATATTTAATATCTTAAAAATGTGAATATCATCACTTAAATCATGAATTTCACCACTTGATAATATGAATTTCACCACTTGATAATATGAATATCACACTAAGTTACATGAATATCTCAATTAATCACATGAATATCAAATTAACTTACATGAATATCACCACTCAATTTGTGAATATCACTACCCATTTTGTGAATATCGCCCACCACCCAATTACATTAATATAGTCACCCAAGTACATGAATATAATCACCTAACTACACGAATATCACCACCCAATATCTTCGAAGCTTTGATTCATGGCGGTAAGGTTTAACAATGACATTGTCGCATCGATTTTGGGTCGCACAGTCGCACGATCAACCTGAATATCAACATTATTATAATGAATATCAACAACATTATATTGAATACCACATCATAAATTTTGAATATCGACTATTCAACGCATGAAATCTCATGAATATGAACAACATTATAATGAATATCACATCATACAATTTGAATATCAATTGAAAATAGTACAAACAACACCATCAACAAGCAATTTGAATACTATAATAGCGATATTCATTCCATATGTGATGATATTCACGTATTTTGTACGCATAGTCATACAAGTAAGTAGTCGATATTCATAAAAACAGTGTCAATATTCAGAGTTTAATTCGCACATGATGATTATTTAGAGTTTAGGTGAATATCACATCATAAATATCAAATACTCAACGCATGAGACCTACATCCAATATGAATATGAAAAGCATTTGTATGAATATCACATTAAACAATTTACAAACCTAACATAACATACGAAGATCTCACAAGGGCCATAGATAGTAACACGATAAGCAACCATAACACAACAACCAACAAAAATATAAAGAAAACTTATCAGGTGAGGAAGCAAGGGAGACACACCATAAACGGCAAATATATGAGTTCCTGGCTTCAACTCCGAAATCTCACAAGGCTGTAAGCCCTCCAATCTTTTGAAGAACACAGCTTCAGGGTCCTTGGCCATTGCCAACTGCATCACCAATAATTAAGGTTTTACGTGCCAGTAATGAATCAGGAAAAGATGGGTGTATTGATTCAAAATTACAACCAAAGATATTCCATTATCAAAAGAAGACATCAGGGTGAACTTCACCTACCGTGTTGACAGTAGTATCTAATTTGTAAACTTGAAAATGCAAGAAATACATTCCGGCTGATGTAACCTAAGAGAAGATTACGGGAGCAGCCATCTTTAATGGTGAAATCGGAGTAAGATCGATATTCAACAGGAACCTTCGCCCGTGCCCGAACCGACCGGAGATGGTGATTCCGGATCCCGCACCGAGTCGACGTCTCACCACCTCATCAAGAACTGTACCGTCCCGTTTGTCTTCAACCTCTGCTTCGTCTTCAACCTCTGCACACGTCTTCAACCTCTGCATTCGTCTCCTTGGATTCTTCGTCTTCAACCTCTGCCCGCAAGCCGCCGCGACTCCCCTGCCTCTCCCTCCTCTTACCCAGACCCACCGGCGACCTTCACTCGCCTAGATCCATGGCTGCTGCTGTGAAGCCCCGCCAACACTGAACCCACAGCAACCGCGTGCCTCCACATGCCCGCTCCGATCCACTCACCGCTGCGAGCCCTGCACCAGACCACCTCGCATGCCCAAATCCGAGATGCCCACGCCCACGCCCAGATCCACTGCCATCGACCCACTTGTTCACGCTCTCAATCCGCACCACCTCGCACCCACTTCGCAGGGCCGCCATCGGAACGAGGATGGCGAGCAGTCGGATCTTCGCCGCCGCCGATCTCTTCGCAGCCACCGATGGCGATTGGAGGCCGTCGATGCAGATCTTGACCATCGGCTGAAGATCTTCGGGCAAAATACTCTCGATAATCTCTGTCGAGAAGCCATCTCGCAACAAGAACCCCGCGCAAGGCTCGTGTATGAGGGAGGCGATGCAGATCCAAATTGGCGAGACGAGGTCGAAACCGGGGAGATGAACGAGTCGATAGGTAGAAGAGGAATAAAGAATGGAAACTGAAAAGATAATGGAAACTAAAAGGTCGGTCTTGGTTAATAGAATCCCAAAAAATCCGGTTATTTGATTTCAATATGGTGTATGCTTTCTATAGTAAAATATGTGTACCCTCTGAAATCAAATCCGGGCCATTAATTTGATTCTAATCTAAAGGCCCTTAATTGTACTTCCAGTTTTACCATAAGAGGCCGTTTCACCTGATCTTAATTCTATATATACATATATATATACATATATATATAGATCTATGCTCTAGTAAAACAGGCTCTTATAGTGAAACGAGTGAATGATTCTAGTGCATTGGATGTTGATGAGATTGACGGACAAGATTTAATAAAGGGAGGTACACACTAATTTAAATAGAAGACACACTGACAAGCCTAAAGTCGTCGTGCCTAATCAAAGAAATCCTAATGTACCCACTAAACAGAGTATAGCAAGCAAGTCAAGGTCGAACCCAAGGGAATCAGTTTATCAGTTCTTGTAATTCGCAAGTCACCAACTAGGAACTTGAGGGGTTTATAGTATTTCGAACCAAGTAAATAAAGCAAGAAAAGCAAATCAAAGGATGTGATTATGATATGAGGAAGGTTCCACACCTGACAAAGATCCACACAACAAGAGATATGGTTGATCACTGAATTCTATTATTCTCAAGTTCTTATCTTTCCTTTGGTTGTTCTTATCCCGATCATATGTAACTATTAGTTCTACCAGCCCTAATAGTACTTATTACTGAATCAAATCTGAAAACCTTCAAGACTCAACAAAGCAATAGCATTCAAACAAGGATTCAACAAGATACATGCAATAGAAACAACCCGTTAATATAAGCATGCAATTAACTCTCTCTCATGATGAACACTCGCAACCCGCTTATATAAATCGTGTTTGCTACTAGATATGCAACCCGAACCCGAAATTGACAAGTCCTAGCTATATGGATAATATCAATAAACCTAGGTGATCAGTCTAGATAAATCAATAAGATTCAATAAACATTCAAGCGCAAGAGAATTAATACAACTAGATAGGAAATCGAACAAGAGTAGAAAACTCACAACCAATCAATTGAAGGCTTCAAACGTCAAGTGCAACAATGGAAGTTTAGTTCTCCATAAGGTTTTTAGAGAAAAAACTATGAAAGATGGAACGAGGTTCTTCTTACCAAGTCTATGTTAAAACCTTTAAATACTAGGAAAACAAATAGTTTAGAAATAAAGAAAAGGAAAATAAGATAAAACAAGATCTCAGAATAAAAGATAAGGAAAGAAAGATCTCGGATATAAAATCCGAGAAAAAGCTCCAGCTCGGCACCACCGCGGGTGCGGTCATCCCACCGCGGGTGCGGTGAAGACACCAGAGACTCTTCTTCTTCAGCTGCTTCTTCTTGCTTCTTTTGTGCAGCTCTTCAACTCTTCACTTCAATGTACTTCAAATCTCTGTAAATCTCATGATTTCTTCACTTCTCGTATTCTCTTCCGGATTACAGAATTACAATCAAAACATCTC
Organism: Rheum nobile; assembly: GCA_027886185.1. Taxonomy (NCBI): domain Eukaryota; kingdom Viridiplantae; phylum Streptophyta; class Magnoliopsida; order Caryophyllales; family Polygonaceae; genus Rheum; species Rheum nobile. Next base: position 6,004,540 of record WOAB01000644.1, on the reverse strand, counting down.
TAAACATCATCTAACTCATGCTAATAACCACTAGATGCGCTATATAATATATCGCAAATCAAATTCCCCCATACTTAGACCTTTACTCGTCCCGAGTAAGCTAAAAGCTGAACTCACTCCATCAATCATGCTCCAAGGCCTCAGGAAGTACAAGAAAATATGACACTATTAGTTACAACACATCAACAATAAGCTCCAAGATAACCAAAACAAGTGATGCAAGACTAATCTAATCCTAACTTCCATCTAACACCTTATCACTCCATAGTGGCCTACCCGAATCCTCCTTATAACTCCTCTTCTTATGTCACCACGCCAAGAACAATGAGGAATCCTAAAAATCACTCTTCTTGTTTTCACTCATTTTGCCAAGGCGCCCTTCCGGGTTTTCACCAAGCCACTCATTTCATTTTCCAATAGATGTGCTCACATAAGCTCACGTCACTCTTGACCAATTATTACCCCAGCCTAATGCTGGTCTAAGCCACCTGCTTATTACCTAGGCCGCCCTTTCAGGTTTTTGACCTATTCCAGGATTTCTATTTTAGCCTTTTATTCAAATTTTTGGCTTTTTCTTTTCTCCTCAACGACATAGCAAGTACAGAACTCTCCCCCATGCTTACACATTTCATTGTCCTCAATGTAATGAAAGACAAAAGAATAGAAGCACAAGGAAGGCAAAGAAAGAACTCACAAATGTCACCGAGCTGCTTGGACACTTCCGTTGTTACTGGCGGTGTAACAATAAATGCTCAGGTCTCTGGTGTTGCGGTGGGTATCTTCATCAACTCCATTAGCTTCATCTACCGTGCAACCAAAAGGAAACCACTTTGGTGAATAGTGGTATATCAAAGAATTCGGGGCTGCACGACCTTCAATGAACACAAAAAAAATTGGGCCCAGATGTGTTCGTGGTGGGGGCCCAGGTGTTCCTCCTCTTCAACTGTCGACTGTAGGGCCATCATCGTTGCCAAATAATGTGTGGGGCGAATGTCTCCTCCTTGACAACATGATGCACACCTTCTTCATGGGGAACCCGGACAACTTGCTCCGGTAGAACTCTTTTTTGTTGCGTTTTCGATTTTTTTTAAAAAAAAAATCCGTTTAAGGTTTTTTCGGATTTTTTTTGGATGCCCACCACGGGTGCAGTGCGGCTGGGCTCTCCACCTTCTTCCCTGCAGAAAAAGTAAAAGACAATTAAATTGAACTAAAACAATACAAAAAATTTAACCTACCTAACTTGGGTTGCCTCCCAAGCAGCGCCTTAGTTAATGTTGTTGGCTCGACATGAGACTCAGACAACCTCAACCCACAACATAGGTTCCTTAGGAACCCTTTCATTCAACACCTCTTTTCTGAACCAATCATGGAAAGGTTTGAGCCTTAGACCATTCCTCTTCTTAACCGGCTCTTTCACCTTGACCTTCTTAGTCGCCTTTCCCCCATACTTAGATCGATCAGGGGGGTGTTTAACCTCCGACTGTTCATTCTGCACAACAAAAGGGAATGGCTTCTTGCCCTATGGAGTCAGTAAGGTGGGGCAACTGCCCAAAAGAGAAGTAGGAGACTCACCCTTCTCATCCAATAAAGCCGTGACTGCCTGCAGATTAGAAGATATAGTAATATCGATAAGCAAGTCAACTATGGACTCCTCTATTATAGGTTGCAATTCATCCAAAGGATTAGGACTCATTACATCAACAAAGTTTAAAGAGGTGTTAATGACATGTTTCATTTCATATATGTTATATTCAACTCTATCCCCATCAAATTCCATAGTTAATTTCCCACTTCTGACATCAATTGTGGTATTCGCAGTTTTCATGAATGGTCTCCCTAACAGCATAGGTGCACCTGTACTACTACCCATATCAAGCACATAAAAATCAGTGGGAAAAATCAGCTTATCTACCATAACAAGGACATCTTCAACAACCCCTTTTGGGTAGACATTGGTTCCATCAGCTAATTGAATAACTATCCTAGTGTTCTGTAATGGTGGTAGACCAAGAGACTCATATAATGACAATGGTAAGACATTAATAGCTGCACCAAGATCTAGCATAGCTTTATCAATCTTTGTCTCACCGATGATGCAAGGGAAAGAGAACATACATGGATCACTGCACTTCTTGGGCATATGCCTTTGAAACACAGCAGATACTTGCTCGCTCACCTGGACCTGCTTCTTTTGCTTCTGCTTCTGTGTCCTCTTGATTTTGTAAAGTTCCTTCAAGAAACGAGCATATTTGGGAATACTTTTAACAAGTTTGAGTAAAGGGATGTTTACCTCGCACTTGCTAAAAGTCTCAAAGAGGTCCTTGTCGTCGATGATTCTCCTCTCCTTAAGCGCCTCTGGGAATGGGGCGGGTGGCTTCTCGGAACCGAGAGGGGGAAAGTATGAACGAACATAGGCGTCCACGTATGGCTCTTTAGCAATTCCAGAAGTCTCACCGCGGGTACGGTCAGATCCCACCGCGGGTGCGGTCGTCTCAACTGAGAATTCTCGGACTTTCGCGATACCGTCACCGCGGGTGCGATCATCCACCGCGGGGTGCGGTGATGTCAACAGAGACTTCTATTGCTCTCCTGAAGTCCCACCGCGGGTGCGGTCGTCCCACCGCGGGTGCGGTTGGTCCTCCTGAGAACTCTCATTTCCTGTGTCGTCCTTTTCAGCACTAGGAGCGACATTCAGTTGCTTACCACTTCGGAGCATCACAACACTAACATTTTCCCGTGGGTTAACTACCGTTTGAGATGGTAGATTTCCCAAAATCTTTGCATCGATCTTTGTGATAGCTTCAGCCATTTGTCCCATCTGCTTCTCTAGATTCTTGATGCTTGACTCCGTAGTTTGAACATGAGTTATAAAGTGCTTAGTCAAGGTTTGGAGCATATCTTCAGTTGAAGCAGAAGTACCGGGTTGTTGACCTTGTGACCTTTGTAGAAGTTGAGGTTGTTGTTGGTTCGGTTGATCCCTCCATCTGAAATTTGGGTGGTCTCTCCATCCCGGATTATAAGTGCTGGAGTAGGGATCGTTCCGAGGTCTTGTGATGAGGAATCATCCCCGCCATTAGTGCCAACCTTTGATGGACCGATTACTAGGTCAAGATTGAAAGAACTACGTCAAGAGCTGGAGACGTTTATGGCACATGATGTATCACATGACGAAGAGGATAAGTCCAAAGTCAAGGCGTTGACTTTATTGGTCAACGTTACATCTGTTTAATCTTATTAATTTCTGCATTGGATATTTTTAGGATTATTATTTATTTATTTTCAGCTTTCTATTTTCGGATATTTCGGGATTAAGTGTAACCCGTTTTGGGAAGCTAGGGCCGGCCCTCCTAGGGTATTTAAGGCCTCCCTTGTCTTCTTCATTAGGCAGATTTCTCACATTGTTAAAACACAAAAAAACAGAGCTTGGTTTTTGCTTTGAAAACTCGGCTCCCCGTGAGAGTCTCAATCGATTGTTCTTTCCTGCTTAGTTGTTTTCGTCTTTGTCAAGTCCCTTTGGAGTTGGTGATTTCGTACTTCATAAGCAATCCTCTCCGTGCTCCAAGTTCGTCAGCGATTCTTGGTTGTGTGGCGTTGTAGAGATCGGGTTGGTAGATCGTTCGACAAGGTTCCTTGCTATCAAGCAAGCGGGTTTTCTCGTCGTTTCTATTGGTTCTATCTATTATCCTATCCATTAGTTTCACTTCCGCTATTGTTCTAATCTTGTGTTTTCTTTTGTTTTGAGATCCGTTGCCTAGATCCATCTTCTACACGGCTAACTCCCGTATCAATTGGTATCAGAGCTTTGCGGCTTCGGATCGCCTTTGACGATTCCAGATTCATCATCAAAAATTGGATCTTCCTGTTTTCAATCGTCAATTGAATTTCTTTGTTTGAGTCACATTAGTGAATTGTTAGTCTGACTGATTGTTTGCTCTTGTTTGTCTTGGAAAGGAGTTCGTTGCGGTTGATTGTGACTACGAGGATCCACAAAAACATACCAAAACCATCCAAAAATCAACAAAAAAAATTTCGGACCCCCCTTCCACCATTGTTGTTCGAACCCTAGCTTGGCGAGCAAGACACGACGGCGTCCAGGTTCGTGCGCGCCAGAGATCCGGTTGTTCAATTTTGGTAATCTTCAAGATACTTGCTTGATTGTCTAGAGATTTTATTTTATCTTTATGGTGTAATATCCCAGGAAAAACAAGTTGCCTAAAAGAAAATTATATCAAAAAAAAAAAAAACAAAAAAAAAAAAAAACAAAAAAAAAAAGAAGAGGAAAAGGCATCTGAGATTTTTGAGATTTTTTCAGATTTTTTTTTTTTTTTTTTTTTTTTTTTTTTTGATATAATTTTCCCGCCGCAACAGTACCCGACCCCAACCCGACCGGGTCCCACCCCGGGTTGCGCTCAGTCGCCACCACCCGGCCTACACCCGACCGGGTCCTGCCCGGGTTCCGCTCAGTCGAGCCCCACCCGGCCTGTCCCCACCCGACCCCAACCCGACCGGGTCCCACCCCGGGTTGCCCTCAGTCCACCCCACCCGACCCCAACCCGACCGAGTCCCACCCCGGGTTGCTCTCAGTCCACCCCACCCGACCCCAACCCGACCGGGTCCCACCCCGGGTTGCTCTCAGTCCACCCCACCCGACGCCAACCCGACCGGGTCCCACCCCGGGTTGTCCTCAGTCGAGCACTACCCTCTCTTGCCCGAACCCCTTCTCCCTTTCGTTCCCTCGGGTCACTCTCGGCTCCAATTGGCTTCGTTCCGAGTCGACAAAGGTACGTCTTTCTGACTTGCAATTCGCATTTCCTGAGTTCGAAACACATATATAGCCCCATCTTTAGTTGCATTTCATTCTTGTGACTATAGTTGTGTCGCTTTCCTTGTTGAGTCGTTCTCTAGTCTCGCTTTTGTTTGAGTCATTTTTCGTCGTACATCTACTTGTCTTGTCTACTACATCTCTGCTTGACCTTGATTTGCTGTGTATCTTGAGCACATAGAGAACTTGTCATTTACGAGCCTAACTTCGCAGGTTGTACAATCACCGAGTGCAAACACTTGAGAGTTTTTTTGGTTTTCCTAACCTTAACGTCTTTCTGTGTTCGTCTAAGTGGTGATCATGACAGGTTCCGGTGATGAACAGGTTACTGCAAATGGTTCCCATATCGATATGCAGGCAATGCTACAACAGTTGGCTTCTACAGTCGCGCAGTTGTCTGCGAAGTTTGACTCGTTGGAGACCCGCTCCAACCCACTCCCGGCTGCGCAGGAACACATTGGTCCATCGCATAGCGCACCGCTTCCCGCCACCGAGCCCTTGGTCGACCAAGCCACGGCCTACCAAGCGGCAATGGACGAGCATCGCCAACCGAGAGCCACTGGCACCGACCGCATACGCCCGATTCGGCATCCCGCACCTCGTGATAGGTCTGAGTCCCCCCCTATGTCGATACGTTCTAGTTTATGGGGTGATGATGATATGCAGGACTATGAGCGCGAGGAGCGTAATGAGTGGCGTCCTTACCGCCCCCGGAATGACCGTGGACAGCCCCGCCGCCGTGAAGCCGAACAAGACGGCATTGGACGGATCAAAGTGAAGATCCCGGCTTTTGATGGAAAGTGTGATCCAGACGTCTACCTTGAATGGGAGACGAAGATTGAGCAGATTTGGGGTTGCCACAATTTCCCTGACCATAAAAAGGTACAACTCGCTGCTCTTGAATTTACTGGTTATGCTTTGGTTTGGTGGGATTCTGTTGTGAAGGCTCGAAGACAAGCCATGGACCCTCCGGTCAACACATGGAACCAGATGAGAGCTATGATGAGGGCCCGCTTCGTTCCCCACCACCACAATAGAGTTCTCCGCAACCGTTTGGAGACTATGAGGCAAGGCTCTTTAGGTGTTGAAGAGGTCTACAACAATATGCAGATAGCCATGGCACGCGGCAACGTCGTCGAAGATGAAGAGGCCACTATGTCCAGGTATCTACGTATCTTGCATCCTCATTTAGCTGACACTATAGAATTGTATCCCTATTCTACCATGACAGATTTGCTACACCAAGCAATTAAAGTGGAGAGACAATTCAAGTCCAGCTATACCCAACAACACCGCACGGTGCCACAACGCCAAAGCTGGCGTCCCGACCAGCAGCAGGGCCGCACCGGACACCAGAGATCCCGCCCGGCAACCGGTCCGCCTCGCGGCAATGAGCAGAATTCTCGTGGTGCGCACCCCTCTACCTCCACCGCACCACAGCAGCCCACACGGCCCGCCCCTGCAGTTACACGAGGTAACCCTGCTGACCCTCCTCCTAGAGCTAGAGATATCACTTGCTTTAAATGTCAAGGAAAGGGTCATTACATGAAGGATTGTCCTAATACTCGTGTTTTGATGATTAATCATTTGGGTGAGTTAGAGTCTGAGTCTGACACTGAGCATGAAAATTTAGTTGCTAGCCATGATATGAATGAGCATGCCAATGATGATGATTTGGATTTTATTGAATATGAGCATGGTGATTCATTGATTGTTAGGAGGACTTTGCATGTTAATCAGGCTCCTTGTGATGATAATCAACGTGAGAATTTGTTTCATACAAGATGTCTTGTTAAAGGGAAAGTTTGCAACATGATTATTGATGGTGGTAGTTGTTGTAACATTGCTAGTGTTGAATTAGTTAATAAACTGCAACTCCCTACTTTTTTGCATCCTAGACCTTATAGACTTCATTGGATGAATGATTGTGGTGAACTCAAGGTGAATAAGCAAGCTAAGATTACACTTAAGCTAGGAACTTATGAGGATGAAATTTTATGTGATATTGTTCCTATGCAAGCTTGTCATATTTTGTTAGGTCGTCCTTGGCAATTTGATAGACATGTTATTCATGATGGACGTACTAACCACCACGCCTTTGAGTTTCGTGGTAGAAAAGTGGTGTTGAAACCGATGACGCCGCTTCAAGTGGCTGAGGCTTATGATAAGAAAAGAGAGGTCGAGCGTAAGGGTAAGTCCCCAGCCGAACCATCCACTGCCTCCACACGGACCGACCTCACCCTCGCCTCTACCCCTAGCCGAGTGCTCTTAGCATCCAGCAGAGACCACCTGGTAGATTACCTTCCCCCGGACGTCGCCCTCATGTCCCTTTGTCATGCCTATACCCTGTTAGGTGACGACGACCGAGCTACACTCCCAGCTGCTGTCCAGACCCTTTTAGCTGAGTTCCTTGATGTTTTCCCGGATGAGATACCCCCTGGCCTACCCCCTATTAGAGGCATTGAGCACCAAATAGACCTGATTCCCGGTGCTACCCTACCCAACCGGCCTGCCTATAGGATGAACCCTACTGAGACCCAGGAAATCCAGAACCAAGTCCAGGACCTTCTAGATAAAGGGTATGTTAGAGAGAGCCGATCCCAGTGTGCTGTGCCTGTCTTACTCGTCCCCAAAAAGGACAATACTTGGCGTATGTGTGTTGATTGCAGGGCTATTAATAACATCACGATCAAGTACAGGCACCCGATCCCCAGGCTCGATGACATGTTGGATGAGCTCCATGGCGCCTCCACCTTCTCCAAGATCGATCTTCGCAGTGGATACCATCAAATCCGGATGAAGGAAGGAGACGAATGGAAGACAACATTCAAGACGAAGTTTGGTTTGTATGAGTGGCTTGTTATGCCTTTCGGTTTGACTAATGCCCCCTCTACTTTTATGCGTCTTATGAATCATGTCTTGAGATCTTTTATTGGTAGATTTGTTGTAGTTTACTTTGATGATATTTTGATCTACAGCAACTCTTTGGAAGCACATGCAGAGCACCTCAGGGAAGTTTTATCCACTCTCAGAGCTGTACAGTTGTATGGAAATCTGAAGAAGTGTGATTTTTGCACTGACAGAGTTGTGTTTCTTGGTTTTGTAGTGAGTGCTCATGGACTGCAAGTGGATCAAGAGAAGGTGCAAGCCATCCGTGACTGGCCGACCCCGAAGAACCTAGGTGACGTGCGCAGTTTCCACGGCCTGGCTGGCTTCTACAGGAGGTTTGTTCGAGATTTTAGCACCATTGCAGCCCCGCTGACAGAGATCACAAAGAAGAATACTCCTTTCCGTTGGGGTAAAGCTCAAGAAAAGGCGTTCCAGACTCTCAAGGATCGTTTGACACACGCGCCATTGCTGGTTCTGCCTGACTTCACTCGCCCCTTTGAAGTAGAGTGTGACGCCTCTGGCATTGGTATTGGAGGAGTCCTCATGCAGGAAGGTAAGCCTATTGCCTTCTTTTCTGAAAAGTTGAAAGGTGCATGCTTGAATTATTCTACTTATGATAGGGAATTATATGCCTTGTTTAGAGTGCTGAAAACTTGGCAACACTACCTTTGGCCTAGAGAATTTGTGCTTAAAACTGATCATGAGTCCTTAAAGCATTTTAGGAGTCAAGATAAGTTGGATAGGAGGCATGGTAGGTGGATGGAATTCATAGAAACATTTCCCTATGTGATTAAGTATAAGAAAGGAAAAGATAATGTTGTAGCTGATGCCCTTTCTAGGAGACATACACTCTTGACTACTTTGGATGCTCGGGTCCTTGGATTCGTTTATATTAAGGAGTTGTATGATATGGATGCTGATTTTGGAGTGATTTATAAGCATTGTGTGGAAAAGGGTTCATTTGATAAGTTTTTCTTGTTTGATGGATTCTTGTTTCGAGTTGATAAGGTGTGCATTCCTGTTTGTTCTCTACGGTTGTTACTTGTTGATGAGTCCCATAGAGGTGGATTGATGGGTCATTTTGGTAGAGATAAGACTTATAACATGTTGCATACTCATTTCTATTGGCCACACATGCTTAGGGATGTAGAGAATTTTATCAAACGTTGTGTTGAGTGCTTACAGGCTAAATCTAAGGCAAAACCGCATGGTCTTTATACTCCCTTGCCTATTCCTTGCTTTCCTTGGGTTGATATTAGTATGGATTTTATTGTTGGATTGCCTAGGACTAAGAAGGGGAGAGATTCTATATTTGTGGTTGTTGATAGGTTCTCTAAGATGGCTCACTTTATTGCATGCCATAAAACTGATGATGCTAGGAATGTTGCTGATTTGTTCTTTAGAGAGATTGTTCGGTTGCATGGTGTACCTCGTACTATTGTGAGTGATAGGGATGTCAAATTTCTGAGTTACTTTTGGAAGACTTTGTGGGGTAAACTTGGTACTAAGTTGTTGTTCTCTACTGCTAGTCACCCCCAGACAGATGGACAAACTGAGGTCACTAACCGTACATTGGGTACTATCCTTAGGGCTGTTATTAAATCTAATCTGAAAAGTTGGGAAGAAGCCTTACCACATGTTGAGTTTGCTTATAATAGGACTATTCATTCTTCTACTAATATGTCCCCTTTTGAATGTGTGTATGGTTCGAATCCCCTAACCCCTTTGGATCTTAAGCCGTTGCCTTTACCGGAACGAGCAGACTTTGATGCTGATCGACAGGTTGAGTTCATGAAGGAGATGCACGAGCGGACTAAGGCTCGTTTGGAAGCTACTGCAGCGAAGAACGCAGCCCGAGCTAATCACGGCCGGCGTCAAGTGTTGTTCGAGCCCGGCGACTTGGTGTGGCTACACCTGCGCAAGGAGCGGTTCCCGGAGCAGAGGAAGTCGAAGCTGTCTCCCAGAGGTGATGGACCGTTCAAGGTGCTGAAGAGAGTAGGCGACAATGCCTATGTGTTGGAGCTGCCCGATGACTATGGCGTGAGCCCGATATTCAATGTCGGTGATCTTACCCCTTATGCAGCCGCTGATGTTGATGACTCGAGGACGAGTCCTTTTCAAGAAGGGGAGAATGATGAGGAATCATCCCCGCCATTAGTGCCAACCTTTGATGGACCGATTACTAGGTCAAGATTGAAAGAACTACGTCAAGAGCTGGAGACGTTTATGGCACATGATGTATCACATGACGAAGAGGATAAGTCCAAAGTCAAGGCGTTGACTTTATTGGTCAACGTTACATATGTTTAATCTTATTAATTTCTGCATTGGATATTTTTAGGATTATTATTTATTTATTTTCATCTTTCTATTTTCGGATATTTCGGGATTAAGTGTAACCCGTTTTGGGAAGCTAGGGCCGGCCCTCCTAGGGTATTTAAGGCCTCCCTTGTCTTCTTCATTAGGCAGATTTCTCACATTGTTAAAACACAAAAAAACAGAGCTTGGTTTTTGCTTTGAAAACTCGGCTCCCCGTGAGAGTCTCAATCGATTGTTCTTTCCTGCTTAGTTGTTTTCGTCTTTGTCAAGTCCCTCTGGAGTTGGTGATTTCGTACTTCATAAGCAATCCTCTCCGTGCTCCAAGTTCGTCAGCGATTCTTGGTTGTGTGGCGTTGTAGAGATCGGGTTGGTAGATCGTTCGACAAGGTTCCTTGCTATCAAGCAAGCGGGTTTTCTCGTCGTTTCTATTGGTTCTATCTATTATCCTATCCATTAGTTTCACTTCCGCTATTGTTCTAATCTTGTGTTTTCTTTTGTTTTGAGATCCGTTGCCTAGATCCATCTTCTACACGGCTAACTCCCGTATCATCTTGGAGGTCCATAACCTCCTACAGTGTTCACCTCAGCATTCAGATCATCTTGCAATTGAGGACATGCATCGGTGGGGTGGAATTGATCAGCACAAATCCCACATGCTTTGAGTTGTTGAGGAGTTCCTTTCAGCGTTAGTCTCCTCACCATGTCCTTCAATTCAGCAATATCGCTTACTAGCTCAGAGCGTTCGGAGTCCACATCATTGACTCCTCTTTTGGTAGAAGTTTTACCGAAGTGTCTCGTCCCGTCTGCCATCTCCTGAATCTTTTCCATGGCCGCCACCGGTGTTGTGTTGAGAATGTTGCCACCACATGCAGTGTCAACAATCCTTCTTTCATTGTCCAGTAGACCATTGTAAAGATGAAGCACTAGATCTTGATTCGTGTAACCATGGAATGGACAGCTTGAGCAAAGTGTCTTGAACCGCTCGTAGTACTCATATAAGGTCTCGTCAGCCTCTTGCTCGATGTTGCTTATAGCCTTTTTCAAGCTATTCGCCTTCTTGGCAGGAAAATACTTTTCGAGAAAAGCCTTATGCAGTTTGTTCCAAGTATCTATGCTTCCAGTGGGTAGATGGTAGTACCAATCATCGGCTGCGTCCTTGAGGGTGAACCCGAAATCTCTCATCTTGATTTGTTCCTCAGTGACGTTAGCCGGTTTCATACTCATGTAGATAGTGTGGAATTTACCCATATGCTTGATTGGGTCTTCACCACTTAGTCCATGGAATGACGGGAGAAAATGAATCAGCCCTGGCTTCAACTCAAAGTTGACGCCTTCTCCTATGGAAGGAATAGCCACAGCTAAAGGTTGTTGCATCAGATTAGGTGTAGTCAATTGTCGAAGCGTTTGGTCACCCATTGTAACTTGTGGTGTAAAGTGTTCTCTATGATTCATGTGGAATGTCCTATCGATCTCTGAATCACAATCAACAAGAGGTGTGTCAGTAGCACGAGTGTGGACCATAAGATAGGTCCACACCAAAGTTGGTAACAAACAAAACCACAAAAACAGAAATTTTTATTCCCCGACAACGGCGCCAAATTTGGCAGGCCTAAAGTCGTCGTGCCTAATCAAAGAAATCCTAATGTACCTACTAAACAGAGTATAGCAAGCAAGTCAAGGTCGAACCCAAGGGAATCAGTTTATCAGTTCTTGTAATTCGCAAGTCACCAACTAGGAACTAGGGGGGTTTGTAGTATTTTGAACCAAGTAAATAAAGCAAGAAAAGCAAAGCAAAGGATGTGAATATGATATGAGGAAGGTGCCACACCTGACAAAGACCCACACAACAAGAGATATGGTTGATCACTGAATTCTATTATTCTCAAGTTCTTATCTTTCCTTTGGTTGTTCTTATCCCGATCATATGTAACTATTAGTTCTACCAGCCCTAATAGTACTTATTACTGAATCAAATCTGAAAACCTTCAAGACTCAACAAAGCAATAGCATTCAAACAAGGATTCAACAAGATACATGCAATAGAAACAACCCGTTAATATAAGCATGCAATTAACTCTCTCTCATGATGAACACTCGCAACCCGCTTATATAAATCGTGTTTGCTACTAGATATGCAACCCGAACCCGAAATTGACAAGTCCTAGCTATATGGATAATATCAATAAACCTAGGTGATCAGTCTAGATAAATCAATAAGATTCAATAAACATTCAAGCGCAAGAGAATTAATACAACTAGATAGGAAATCGAACAAGAGTAGAAAACTCACAACCAATCAATTGAAGGCTTCAAACGTCAAGTGCAACAATGGAAGTTTAGTTCCCCATAAGGTTTTTAGAGAAAAAACTATGAAAGATGGAACGAGGTTCTTCTAACCAAATCTAGGTTAAAACCTTTAAATACTAGGAAAACAAATAGTTTAGAAATAAAGAAAAGGAAAATAAGATAAAACAAGATCTCGAAATAAAAGATAAGGAAAGAAAGATCTCAGATATAAAATCCGAGAAAAAGCTCCAGCTCGGCACCACTACGGGTGCGGTCATCCCACCGCGGGTGCGGTGGGTCTTCGGTCGGCTCGAACTGTCTTTGCTTCAGCAAGTCCACCGCGGGTGCGGTGAGTATGGGCGCGGGTGCAGTGAAGACACCAGAGACTCTTCTTCTTCAACTGCTTCTTTTGTGCAGCTCTTCAACTCTTCACTTCAATGTACTTCAAATCTCTGTAAATCTCATGATTTCTTCACTTCTCGTCTTCTCTTCCGGATTACAGAATTACAATCAAAACATCTCTAAACATCATCTAACTCATGCTAATAACCACTAGATGCGCTATACAATATATCGCAAATCACACACACTAGATTACCTAATTTTATGAAATTTGTTTTCCACAATTTACTCCCTCTCTCTCCAATCCACATATTCACTTTCCCATTAAATCGTCTCTCCCTTTCTCCTTTCAAAAACCGTACATTCTTCTCTATCTCGCACTCCTCTCTCGTTCGACCGCATCCTCCATTGAAGCGAGAACGAAGCTCCACCTTTGCTCCCTCGCCGTCAATCCATTCTCTCTCCCATCGGCAACGTTCGAACCCTAGGAGGATGCGAAGGCGGTTCAAGCCGCGGCAGCCCAACGGGCCCGGTGTCTCCCCCGCCGGCTCTAGCGAAGATGGACTACTTTAGGGTCGGAGATGGCGCGACTCTCGATCTGCTACACATGGCGGCCGGCGAGGTGGCCAAGATGACCATGAAAACCGACCAACCACAGAAGGGGACTGGCTACTTCGACAGCAACAGAGGACTTGTCTGCCCACCGAGAAAGCACACAAACCCTAATTTCCATGGCTTCTTTCCCCACCAATCTGAGCTGTCCCAACAGCAATTGCAAGCCTATCAAGTAAGTATCCGTCGAAGCACGTCCCTCTCGACATTCAATTCGTTCAATTCTAACAGACTGCTCAAATTTCTTATTTCAGTTTCAACAGATGTGGAGCCAGGAGATGATGATGAAGCAACAGAGCCAAGTAATTTCCAATGGGAGATCTTACATCCACAACCGACCTCTCGGTCTGTCCATGTCGGCTTGGCCTCCGCTTCAACGCCCTTCAAACCGCCAGTTACCGGCGGCGGCCGCCCTTGGGTCAGGAATGAGAGCCGTGTTTCTCGGTAACCCTGGATCCAAGAGAAAGAGTAGTGGAACCGGCGTTTTCTTGCCCAGAAGAGTTAATACAACAGAGCCTCGCAAAAACACTACTAAGCCTGGTGAATTCATCAACCCATCCTCTTTGTTGAAGAAGCTTTTGTGCTTGGGTTGTTGATTTGGGATTAACCTTTTTTGTGTATTTGCTGTTGTTGGACCAATAAATAGGTTGTTCAACCGTTCTTGTACCAAAGAAAGTGGTCCAAGCTCTAAACAACATCAACGCTGCCCAACCCCATCCTCAGCCTCAGCCCCAGCCCCGCCTAGGTATTGTATTTATCTTCTAATCAAGTTATGTTTTGGTTAATTCGAATCAAGTCATATTGCTAAATTTTTTGGTATGTAATTGTGGTTGAGCAGATACAAATGCAAAACTTAGAGGTCACAGCAACGACTTCCATGGTCCAAGGCGCAACAGTGAAAATGCACTTTGTTATTATAGATTATTTCATTCGCCGTGATTGTGATATTCATTTGTGTGGATGTGATATGCATTTTCCATATATTGATATGCAGAATATACTTGTATGATTTGTAATTTTTTATGATAGATTATTTCATTGGCCGTGAATGTGATATTCATTTGTGTGGATGAGATATGCATTTTCTATACATTGATATGCAAGAATAAGCCGCGGGCGCAACCAAGGAAGATCTCGCTGAGTGCTAGGAAAGAACAAGCCGCGGGCGCGGTTCAAGGGCAGCGATCGCGGCCATGCAATTATGTGGATGGGATATGCATTTTTTGTACAGTGATATGCAGAATATACTTGTATGATATGCAACTTGTAATTATGGATTATTTCCTTGGCCATGAATATGATATTCATTTGTGTGGATGGGATATGCATGATACCGAATAACAGATATTCAGAAATACTTGAACGATATTAAAATAACTTGTTTTGATATGCACAGATATGCACATTTTTTTTCAATTCAGTGGATGCATTATATACATAATGAATAAGCACCCACAATACTTGAATATCAGATATAGGACAGTGAATATCAGCATGAATACGATGGAACGTGAACAAACTAAACAGATATGCAAAGAACATTTAACGATATTCATAATTTCCGTGTCGATATGCATAATGTTAATTTTCAACTAATTAAATGTATTGATATGCACGAACTTCCACTGAATATGCGTATTAACTAAAAACACGGTGAATAACGTGGATCTCGGTGGAGGCTTGAGGAATAACGCTGATGGGGATATGCAATATCTTTCTCTCTCCAAATCTACCTTAAACTTCTTATTTTGGAGGTGGTTATTTAATAAAATTCAAAAAAGCTTTTTGTGATATTTTATCCATGATTCACACCCCCACTATACCCTATATTCTCTCTCCTAATCTAGCCATTTATCACCCTCAATCCAACGCTCCAAAATTGTCCACTTATTTCACCACAAGACTCGTTTTACCTGAGTGCCCCTCTATATATATATATACATATATATATATTGCCATAGGAGGTAAGGAGCCCAAACTGGGCAACAGAGTGAGCTAACATATTATTCTTCCTAGGAACAAAATCTAGATTACAAGAAATAAAAGAGGACATTAAACACCTAATGTAAATACAAAGAAAAGCAGAAGAAGACCTGTAGGAGGAGCATGAAGAACAAGCTTGCACAATAGCTTTGCAGTCAGACAAAACCTGGAGATGGGAGATCCCAAAATTCAAAGCTGATTGAAGACTCCAGATGCCAACTTTTTCTTCCAAAACCTCAGTAAGTGGACTAGGTTTTAAAGACTTACTCCCTAGCACAATCAGAGAGACATTGTCATCAGTCAAAATGAAACCAAGAGTAGCCTTGCGATCAACAAAGAGACTATCCTCACATATAAGATGGGGATAATAGGCCACTAGAGGAGAAGGAACCCAAGGATAAGAGATCTCAAGGTGCAGATTAGAAGACACTAGAAAAGGGACATAATTCAGCAACTGAAGATTGATCCATTACAAGAGCTGAAAAGAATATCTGAAATTCTCCTCAAAGACTCTGGAACTTCTATTGAACCAAAGAGCCCACAAAAAAGTAGCCCAGAGTGCAAGATCAGAAGGGGATAGAAGGTCAACAACTAAGCACCACCAGTCCAAAAAGATCTTGGTGACAGGGCAATAACATGTTGAAGCTGAGGGACTAAACTCCAAAAGGATTTAGCAAAAGCACATTTCTTGAAAATATGGAGAAAATATTCAACCTAATGAAGACAAAGAGTGCATATATCAGAATGAGTGATCTTTCTAAATTTCAGAATTTGCAAACAAGGTAGGTTATTCTAAGCCCGCCAAAGAAAATTTGGCATCTTAGGAATCACTCTAGTCTTCCAAACCCTCTTCCAGTAAGTAGCATGGACATCATGACTCATAGAGGAAGAAGAACCAACAACAGATGAAGATTGAATAACCAATCTGTAAGCTGATTTAACATAGAAAAGTACATTCTTAGAGTAAAAACATTTGAGCACATCTGGAGTGAGAGGAGAAACACAATGAAGCTATTCAATAAGATTGATGTCACAGCTAAGCAGTCTAAGGTAAAGGCATCCCAGTTCCAACCAAAAACACTTCGGTAAATAAAATCAGCCGTAGTAAGATGATTTTCCTGAGGAACTAAAAGGCTGATTAATTTAAAAGAGTGAGGTCTAGGCAACCATTTACCACACTAGAAGTTAATACTCTTACCATTACCAATTTCCCAGTAAACGCCCCTCTGAATAATCCCAATTGCCTGAAAAATACTCCTCCAAACAAAACTTCGTTGAGAGCTTAGAGAAGCATTCAAAAAATCAATATTAGGAAAACATATGGATTTAAGAATAAGCCCAACAACTGATGAGAGATCCAAAAGGAGCCTCCAAACCTGCTTAGCAAGAAGAGCAAGGTTGAAAGCTTCAAAGTTTCTAAAACCCAAGCCACCATTTTCCTTAGGAACACAAAGATCATGCCATTTCGACCAATGAATCTTCCTGTGATCCTGAGAGCCCCACCAAAAATTTCACAACAATGGAATCAAGCTCATGACAGATAGACAAAGGGAGCTTAAAACAACTCATGATGTAGGAGGAGATAGCTTGAAGAACATATTTAATTATCACTTCTCTGCCAGCTTGGGAAATGGAAGAACACTTCCAAAATTTTGCCTTTTTCCTAACTCTATCAACCATCTGAGCAAAAATCTGTTTTTTTGACCTCCCAATAACAGTTGGAAGACCAAGAAACTTGTCATGAGTCTCCAATTCTCTAAAGCCAAATACAAGAAAAAGAGAATCACACAGGGATATGTTCACATTAAGGATGAAGCAAATATGAGATTTGTGTGAGTTAACTTTCTGACCAGTAGCCCCTTCAAAAATTCCCAATAGAATCTTGATGAACTGACTCTCTTGCAAGGTTGCACAGGCAAAGATAATACAATATATTGTCAACAAATAACAAATGTGATATTTTAGGAGCATACGAGGCAACCTTGATACCATGGAGTTGAACACTATCTTGGAAAACATAAAATAAGCTTGATAAACCTTCTATAACAAGCACGAAAATATAAGGGGACATAGGATCCCATTGTCTAATCCCACGATGAGGAATAAAAGGAGTTGGAATTCCATTCAAAAGACCTGAAAAGAAGACAAAGCTCACACATTTAAGTACCAGATTGATCTAAGAGCTGTGGAAACCCATATGTTGCGTTACACTTTTCAAAAACTCCATTCAACTCTGTCAAGGGCTTTGGCCATATCAAGTTTGATAGCCCTGAAGCCTCTTTTGCATGTCTTCTTCTTCTTGAGATAATGAAAGCATTCAGCAACAACAATGACATTATATGTAATAGATCTACCAGAAATAAAAACACTTCTTACAAATTGAGATATGAAGAAGAAGTTTCATCCTATTAATAATACAATTTGAAATCAAATTGTAAGCAACATTGCAAAGGCTAATAGGACTTAAGTCAGTCATACTAACAGGGTTATCAGCCTTTGGAACCAAAGAGAGAAAAGTATGGTTCAAACTTGAAGGTAAAGCAGCACCATTTAAAATTTGAAGCACAAAGGAGATAACATCATTGCCAATAAAACCCCAATGATGCTTATAAAATAAAACAGGCAAGCCATCAGGTCCAAGAGATTTAGAAGGATGCATATGATTCAGAGCAAAAATAACCCCAGTCTAAAAAAAGGGCAAGCAGAGAAGATCATTCTCATAAGAAGAAATCCTCCTAGAAATCCCATATACACAGCCATCAAGAATAACTTGGGCACCAGAATTAAATAGATTCTTGAAGTAAGATGTGACAACAACCTCCATATCATCATGAGAGGAAGTTATTGTACCATCATCCCTGATCAACTTCTTAATAATATTCCTCTTCTTCTTGTTATTAGCTTTAGCAAGGAAATATTTGGTGTTTCTGTCGCCACACCAGAGCTCATTGGCACAAGATCGTTGATGCCACATATCTTCTTGCATGAAGAGAAGCACATCCTCTTCAGCTCTAAGCTTGAATAAAAGTTTAGAATCCGCAATAGACAAAGGATGAGAGACACAATTAGAGATCATTCCTTGATTGATATGGAGCCTCTTATCAGCATTTAAAAAGTTAGAATTATTCCAAGAGACTAAGGCATCTTGAGTATAGACCTTCTGTGGGAAAGAAAGTTGAGAATCAAGAATCCAAATAGTCTCTATAATATGATCATAACCTGGAGCACCAATCCACATAGAATCAAAGCGAAATAGGTGAGCAACAAAGTGAGATCTTTGAACAGAAGAAATGAGATCCACAACAACAGAAAGAGGAGTATGATCAGATCCCCAATAGACAATGTTATATACAGAAGCATTGGGAAACCTGGAATGACAATGTTGAGAAGCAACAACCCTGTCAAACTTTTCTTGGACCTCAAGCAAACCCTTTATACCATTATTCCAAGTGAAAGCACCACCAATCTAATTGAGATGAGACAAGCCACAATCATCAAAAGCAGATTGGAAAGTAGTCATAGGGGAAATGCTAGGGAAATTACCACCAAATTTATCAAAAGAATAAATAATCTGATTGAAATCACCAACACAAAGCCAATCAGAACCAACTTCAAGGGCCAAGTATTAAGCAAACTCCAAGAAAGGTGTTTATGTTGAGATTCATGCCAACCAAAAAAGAAAGTAGTTCTCCAGTCCAAACAACCACTTGGATTCAAAAAGCAAACATCAATATGATGGCTAGTATAAGAAGAGATAGGCAACTGTACATAACTATACGAAAAAAAATCAACCCACCACCCCTACCATGACTATTCAGAGCAAAACAACCATCAAAACCCAACTTATCAGCAACTTTCCGCATATAATTAACAGTAGATTTAGTTTCCATAAGGAACAAAACTGTGGGAATTTCCTTCCTAACAAGCTTAGAAACGGAAACTACACGGAGGTTCCCCAAACCTCTACAATTATAGCTCAATATTTTCATGATGTCCGGCAGGAAGAGAATGTCTTATCTTCCGCCGATATCAGGTTAGAACCAGAAGGCTCAACAAGAACTGGAACCATAAAAAGACAAATCTTCTTAGAGGCAGAAGAAAGGGTAGAGGATGTAGGACAAGGCCTCTTACCACCGTCATATAGAATTTCCTGCATGGCAGACCACCCCTTTTTCTTTGCGGTTCCAAGTGCCCTTACCTATTTGTTTATTAGAAGCAAGAGAAAGAGGAACATCCACTAACTTAGTATCAAGGCCATCCACTTGTATTTTGTCTTTAGAAGAAGACAAAAAACATTACTTTGCTACAACAACATATTTAAAGAAGAGGATAGCTGGACCTATGTCGTAGTAGGTTAAGTAGGAGGAGACAATATATTATTAATGGCATACTTAACATCAATAACAACATAATTAAGAACACCCAACTGTTCAATCTGATCAGCAATGTTGCCAACCTCATAAGTAGGAGTTGGTATTGGTGGGGCAAGTTTAGAGACCAACACATCATCCTTATTTCTTTGCAAAATAGAATCTAAAAGTGCTCTACCTTTTTTCTTCTTTTAATTTGTAAGAAGTATCCTCAAATCCTCTATCAGAAGAGGTTGTAGAAACAAACGAATTAATTGGCGGGGCCCGCAACCAAGCCCCATATTGGTTTTCAAAACATCTAGCTTCGTCATCATCACATTCAAACTGAATATGACAAATTTTATCAGAAATATAACAAATGTTTGGGAGCTTTTCATATTGAAATTGAATCCAAAGCTTCACCTGGTTACCCAGATTTAATAGAGCACCCTGGCGTGAAGGAGAATTCAGATTAATTTCAACTCTATGACGTAAAAAGCTAGAATTCTCATTAGCAAAGTCATCATTTGGAGGAGTGAGATTGTTGAACGGATGCCCAATAGCAGTAGCAATATCCTCAGTAACGGCATTTAAAGGGAGAGCAAGAACCCTGATCCAAAACCAAGCAGAATCAAAATTGATGTGGGACAGTAGACAACCAACTTCTTTGAGAAGAAGTAACACCCTATCAAAAGACCAAGGTCCATCAAGCATGACTTTAGTCTTATCTTCAAGGCACTTAAATTGAATAGCAAAGAGATTAGTATGGATCGCACGAATAACAAACCCCTTACTCAATTTTCAAACCATCTTTAGATTATTTATGAGAGCATGCAAATTGAAAGGCTTATCAATGAACAGTTTCCCAAGCAGACTGAGCGAGTTGGGGTTGGAATTGGAGCAATCATCATGGAGTCGTCCAGTGATTTCATCTCTTTCGGCCGAAGTTAGATAAAGGTCTTGTGACATCACTGTAGCCATAGGAAGATGAACAAAGGGGAGGAACGAAGAAGAAGAAAGATAACACAGAGGCTAGAAAACCCTCACCGCTAGAAGGAGGAAGGGATGGGAGTTTACCTTAAAGAGAAGGAAAATCCAACGAAGTACTCTTTTCTATATACCTTATGTAGTTATGTGCTTATGATACCCTCCACTTGACAAAAAATCGATACATATATTATATATGTTTGGCTAAATTAAATTACAGAAATAAAACGAAACTTTATAAGTTTAATGTTTCCATCAACTTGAAAGATAGACGACATGCTTGGAGATGGAGTTGAGGTAATGCATTTCTGAATCATGGCTTCTCCTTCTACCTATCCAACATTGGAAGTTGAGACATTACTAAACATAGTATATAAGGTTGGTGAATTACTCTTTCTACTGTCAATTGATTTTAGGATGAAATCTCATTGGACTTATATAATGAGCTTATATGCATATGTACGCTCCTACATTTGCAACCCCCAATCTACGTACCTACCTACCTCTGTGCCCACGAACTTTATCATCTCTTTATCAACCTTGGCTGCAAAGGCCATACTTTTCATAGTCCATTTTCAAGTCTTTGATCTGCTACAAATCTATGATAAGTGAGACTTAGTCCTAGCTTGAACTCATAATGGTACAATTAAACCTAATGGAGTCTCATGAATTAAGTGGGTAAGTGATACTCCACAACGGATGACTTGTGACTTTCTCTTGCAACAAGTCAACTAAATCTATAATATATGGTTACGAGATAGCTTACAGTTTATTAATTCTCTTCACAATCTTCTCCTTTGAATATTGTTAACGAAGTCATATAAGATTATATTAGCTAAACATGTGTCCTTGGATCCCACGGATCCTCATGATTCTAGCCGCTATGGCAGCCACAGTCACAACTGCGTCTGGAGCAACCGACATGATCACATCCATCAACACTACCAAGCCCAGCTGCCAACGCCAATGCGGCAACCTAACGGTTCCCTATCCGTTCGGGATCGGTCTTAAGAAGGGATGTTCGATAGGCGAATGGTACGACATGTATTGCAACACGTCTTTCAACCCTCCAAAACCCTTCTTAAACATCACCAACCTTGAGATTCTAGAGATCACAGAAGCCCATATGAAACTCAAGAATTGGGTGGCAAGGGCATGCTATGATAAACAAGGAAGTGCATTCATTAATTTACCAAGTTCCTCTCCTTTCACCTTTTCAGATACCTTGAACACCTTCTTCGCAACATGCTGCGATACAGTAGCCGTGATAAGGGCATTAGAGGGCACCGACTTGACCAGCGGTTGCCTCACTGTAGTATCTGATGTGTTAGAAACAAGGGAACTAGGACACAACAACGTCCAGTTCCTTATGCAGCAGAATAGTAAAGATAGGTAAAACAAGACACAGTTCCTGTAATATTCCACATTTTGTACGGGTAAACTTTGAATTTTCTTAAGCCCATATTGCGAGTCAGATTTATTTCAAGGAAAGATGAACATTCGGTGTAATGTTTAATCTCTGTAATATTTTTCTGAGCAATATAAAATACAGTTAAGGTATTTTCGGGCTAAAGAATCGTTCGAGTACGAATATATTTAACCCGGAGTTAAAAACATTTTACCACTTAAGGTAAAAACGACAAAGGACAGAGGGGAACGAATCTGGCCTTGACCGCACCCCGCGGTGGCCTGCGTCACTCGACAGTTGCAGTGCAACTTGGCGGGGCTACTTCGTAGGCTTGGTGACTCGCTCTGCCTACTCCCTCTAGCTTTTACAACTCATGGTACATGTGTCTAGCTGGTGTACAACTCGCCTGGCCTATTTAATGAGGCAAGGAGGATCAAAATCGAGCCACAAGTCAGTTGTTGCACCATCTCTTTCCTTCAGAAAACACCATTGTTGAGGCAAGCTTTGAAGCTTCGTTTGAGAGCTAATTTGACCCCTTTTGAAAGCGACAAGAGGTGATCCTTAGAGGTGGTATAAGGCTTAAGAAGGTGGGAAGACAAACCAAGAACAAATCGAAGTCAAATCGATCGATTTGGGTAAGTAATTCTTCCCGAAAACTTGCTGAACTTTGCGTCTATCATAGCACCGCACCCCGCGGTCAGACGCTACCCCACCCAGCGGCCAAGCACCGCACCCCGCGGTCAGACTCTACCGCACCCAGCGGCCAAGCACCGCACCCCGCGGTGACTGACCACCGCACCCCGCGGCAAGCATGGGTCTGTGGTATGTGTGTGTCTTGGGTGTTGGTTCTTGGACGAAGCTTGGACCCTTTGATTCTTATTCCTTTAGATTCAAATATGTAGATATTGAATCTAACTTAGGGTCTCCTTATGGGTCGTTCCTTAGGGATTTGTTATCCAGAATCTGTCCCAG
Organism: Rheum nobile; assembly: GCA_027886185.1. Classification (NCBI taxonomy): domain Eukaryota; kingdom Viridiplantae; phylum Streptophyta; class Magnoliopsida; order Caryophyllales; family Polygonaceae; genus Rheum; species Rheum nobile. The sequence continues at coordinate 5,981,571 of WOAB01000644.1, read as the reverse complement.
TTTCGGACCCAGGAAATTGTCGTCTCTAAAGCTTGTTCAAACTTTCGTCTGATCTAAGGCAAGTGGCGGTTCGCTCTTGCTTATCATTTCATATTTCCATTGATTACCAATTGCTTAATTGTTAATTAATTTGCAATGATTTATTGAATTGTTGGGACCAGTTTTACTAAATGATATAGAAGGAATATGATATTATAATAGGTTGTATATCTGTTAGAACAACGCTATTATAAATATATATTTTGGCCTGAGGGCTTTGATATGATTATTACTGTGTTGAACTGTTTAGTTAGCACGAGTATTCGTAGGAGCGATGGACTAATTGAGGTCTAGTCGTTTCTTGATAATGGAAATGGTGCTAAGAGTTCTAAACTCAAAGACCATTTGGTGGGTCATGACCTTTCTCTATACTCGGATATAAAGATGGTGGCACGAAGCTGGTGCTACAAACTTGGGATTCGTCCCTATCAGAACTATGTCCCGCTGTCGGCAGGCATATAATTAAAAGCCTATAACGTGGTGTGCATTTTGGAATTAAATAAGATAAGTGCCCGAGCGCACATGATTAATAAACCTCAGACGAGTAGTGCAGCTAGGGAATAGTGCAGCTAGGAAAGCTCGTCTTGACTTTGATCAGAGTACCGTTCTCTTTCCAATCTGGATTTGCATTAAGCGGTAAGGTTGGTCGTGAACCGAAATATCAAGTCATTTTTGAACGCTTGTATGATTAATTAATGTTCCCCAACATTTGTCATACTTCCAATAAGACTCAATCTTTTGGAGTCTTCTTTGGGATTGATTGCTGTAAGACCCGGTCTTCCAGAATCTTCTCTTGATCATGCTGCTTAATATATTCCAGTGGGAGTATGATGGTTGACTATCGTCATCGGTTATTATTCGAGAAGCGATGAGTCTAACCTAATACGACTACTTCGAACCACTCTGCTTTGTACTCTTGCATAGTCTTTCATTAGACTAACCAACCATAATTATTCTCTACATGGTTGGCTGGTGTCATCCATTCGATTCGGCACATCAGATACGCACCCGAGGAATAGAGGCTAGAATGACTATAGAAGTAAACGGTGTTTTCACGGTTTATCAGGCTACGATCCTTGGCGGGTGATCTTTTATGATCAAGACCCATGTATTTTTATAAAGACTTCCGCTAAATACTTTGTTTTGTCCTATGGGGATTGGGATGTAATCCCCAGACATATGTTTTAATTAAAGGTTTTGATGTTTATATCTTAACCATTGCTTATGAATGGTGTTTAGTCCGGTAAAGCCTGGGGTGGCTTCGGTGTGGAAACCGAGGTCACTAGCGGTAATACCTTTCCAAACGGATTGAAATTTGGGGGTGTTACAAATTTGGTATCAGAGCCTAAGTTTTAGAACGGGTTGGGTATTTGAAAACCAATTACTCGTTCCAATTGAAAATTATTTTCAAAAGGGCTCTGAATTTTCAAAATGAAAAGAATTTGAAAATAAAAACACTGTTCATGTCTTCTATCTATAGTCTGATGTAGTAAGCTTGCTTCTATGTCTAGAAAGACTAATTCCTTCCTCGTTATCCTGTAGGATATGGGTGCGTGTCCTCCTCATAAGAGGGACTCGGTAGATGCCGAGATGGATTCACCATCTCCAGGAAGGCTCGACTTCCCAATACCCCAGGGATGCTTCGAGGTTGGAGGACCAAGCAGCCTACCTGAGGAGACTAAGCATGTGCTTCCTGAGTCGGTAGTCCTGGTGTCAAGGAATGCTATAGTTCCTGTGGTAGCACCAGTTGAGCCACCAAGGGGGGAAGCAATGCATGAAGATGAATCGTCTAGGTACGCGAGAGGGTACTATAATGACGATTACCAGATAGAAATGATTCCTGAAGGGAGCGAGGAGGAAGACGAGGAAGAGAACCCCATAGAGGAAGACCCCGACGAGGAAGAGGACCCCATTGAGGATGATCCTGAGGAGGATACCGAGATGGACCTCAACGGGCAGAACCCGGAGTCCGATGACTTGAGGCACTTGCTGGTGGATAGTCAGGAACCGGGAATGCAATTTATTCACCCCAGTTCAGAGTTACCACCTGTGCAAGAGTTGCCACCAGTGCCAGAGTACGCACTCATGTCTGATGCTGACTGGGAAATACTTTATACTGAGTACGGTATTGGAAGAAATGGTAGAGAATCTCAAACTATCCCTACTCCAAGGAGAAGGAGGACGGAATCTGAACTACGAGAGATCCTTCGCCAAAGCGAGATGATATCTTCTGAACAGCAATACCAGATGGATGAAATGATTGCCAATGCTCACAGAAGGGCTGGGTTAGGGGAGCCAAACGTGGAAGATCCATACTTCACCATGACTGAGATAAGGCCAGGGACACCAGAATCATGTGTTCCAGGAACAAGCAGGGTGCATAGTCCATCGTCAGAATCCGATGAAAAACCCCATCCGAAGAAGCCTTGCATGGGAAGTCTACCGTATAGGAAACGTTTCGGAACACCGTGATAAGGACCGACGTTGCCTGTAGCAGTAGTTTCCTTTTCTTAGTATTTCAGCATGTACCGTGTAGATATTCTAGTATTGCGGCATGTACTTTATGAAATACCACAATCTCCGAGCAATTTTGACCTGACGTTCGGGAGATCGGCTAATGTGCAGTTTGTAAAATAGTTCAAGTTCATCCATATAAGTACCAAGTTGATCTATTCCGAGTTGATTTTTTTTATTACATTAAGTATTTTGGGAGAAATATTAATGTATAAAAATCCTTGGAATTTGATCGGTAAACAGATGGTGAACACAATGAACAACACTCGTTATGATGCTGGTAACCATCCCAGACACAACGAGAGGAGCGTTGGAACTCCTGAGAATGTACGTGAGTCTAATTCTCAACATAATCCCAGGAGCAATGCTCCGAGGATATTTGACGAGGCGGCCGTTGCTGAAATTCGGGAGATTTTCATGCAAGCAATGACTGATGTCTTACACCCGAGTGTGTCTGAGGCACAGGATGTGCCGGCATCCTCAGCAGCCCCGGAAATTGAGGAACAAGAGACTCATGTACCCCGGCATCAGGGGACTATAGTCAGAAGCAAGAACGATTGTGGCCGGGCACTAAAGGCCATAAATTCTATGAGACCCGACAACTTCAACGGGAAAGGTGAACCAGTTGAGGTGGTGCATTGGTTTTCCCACATGGAGCGGTTATTCCGCAGTGTGGAGTGCACGAAAGCCGAGAAGGTGCACATAGCTTCTCTGCAATTAAAAGGAGATGCTAGTGAGTGGTGGGAAAATACCGGTCTTGTGGATAGCCCTGATTTGAGTTGGGCAATGTTTAAAACTAAGATGATCGACCGATTCTTCTCTCGGGCAATGAGAGAGGAACGCAAGGAGTTTCTTTACCCTAAGACTGAAGGATTGAAAGGTGGCTGAATTGGCAATTAAGTTTAATCACTTGTTGCCATACGCCGGTTCAGATGTATCCATTGAAGAACATAAGATTTGGCATTTCCATGAGTGGATGAACCCAAAGATTAAGCCAATGATGTTAAGCCACAATTGCTCTACTCTGGAACAATATGTGAATGCAGTTTATAAGCTAGAGGCAACTCTGGAAGAATCGACCAAGAGAAAGAATCGCCAGAGGTCGACACAGAATCAACCTCAGGCAAGCGGATTCAAACGTCCTGCGCCACCGTCCAACTTTGCTAAATCCAACAAGGCGAAAACGGGTAGAATGCAAGGCGGGTTGACACAAAAATCGGGTCAGGGCAAGAGTTCGGTTCAGTGTTATAACTGTGGTGACGCTGGGCACAAAAGCATTGCATGTCCACAGGAGAAGAAGACGTGTTTTGGCTGTGGGACTGAGGGGCATGTGCAGAAGTTCTGTTGGCAGGGAAAGCAGAAAGGAGCAGAGTCGCATCAGGGGTCTGTTAGGCAAAGTAACCGACCCAGGTTCAAACCAGCAACGAGTCCTAGTCCTTCGATACAGACAACTTCCCAGAACAAAGGAAAAGCCCCAGCAACTTCAGGAGGTCAGGGTCAGCGCCTGTATGAGATGCG